>JARJCX010000008.1:1397001-2794003 GCA_029282285.1 Mycena rebaudengoi
ACGACGGTACTAAACAATATTTCCCTTGGACAAGTTGAAGGGGCATCATCCTCGACCTGCAGTGGGCAATTTAGAGAAATGTATGAAGCTGACATTGACACGACGATAGACAAGTGCCTGGGTGCAGAAATACACAGGAAAAATCGCTGAAGGACAGTCAATGATACACTTTACAGGACACAATTTACACCTAAGCATTCTATGAAGAATTGAAAGTGGTGAAAGGCGATGAGTGAGTCCCTTGTTTGGCGGAGTTTGAAGCAAGCCCCTTCAGTGAAGGGCCGGCTTGCCGGGCCGGAGCGGGCTTGCTCCGAACCTACGATGCGTCAAGCTATTTGTGCGTGTTTCAAACGGAAGCCTCAAAAATATTTCTCCGGCAAGGAGTTCTTGGTCACCCTTCCATCCCTGCGGCAACTATGCTGCCCCGTCATCTCCAGGGTCTGGCCCTGAGATCTTCGGCGCGGCGGCGCGCAATAATACTATCTCGTCAAAATGGGCCGTCTCCTCCGCCATTCCGAATAGCCAGTGCCGCACTCCATTCTTCGTCCAGACGACAGAATGAGGTTCCGAAATCTCCCTTCCAGGCCTTCGTGGAGGTCCTCCGAGATGAGCTGAAGAAGAACCAAGATCTCTTGGATAATGTCAAGCAGGTGCAGGGTGACGTCGAGAAGATCCAGGACTCGGAAGCTATGAAGCGCGCGAAGGCCGCCTATGAGAGAGCCCGAGTATGTGGTCTTCGAACACAATTCTCCACCGTTTTGAGAACATTTAGTAGCTCACAGCGAGCATCAAAGAAAATCCTCGGTTGCGGGCAGCGGCAGAAGAGTTAAAAAATACTGGGGTCAAGGTTGGCGATGCTGTAACGGAGGCCCTCAAGAGCATGGAGGAGAGCGAATTAATACGCGCCGTACGTGTATACCGGCGCTCTGATTTCTTTCCACTAAAAGCACCTTTCAGATTTCCAAAGCTTCTGCAGCACTCTCGGCAACTATAGAAAAATCCACGGAGCCAATACGCAACACAGCGGCATACAAAACACTGTCCGAAACACTTGTAGATGCGCTGGATGACAGCGGAAGCGCAAAGCACGCGGGCTTTGAAGAAAAAGAGGCGCGGCGACTGCGTCGACAAAAACGGTTAGAAAAAGCTGGCCGTGCACGCGGTTTTGCTCCATCCAACCGCGTGGTCCCTAATCCTGAGTACGTGCTAGCAATCAATTGTCGATTTTTAAGCGCTAAAACCACTCCTTCTCAAGCGCTGGGGCAGCGGTTGTCCTCCACAAGGATTCCCCCCGGCAGGATAAATGGAACCGCATGAAGGAGACCAATCCTCTATTGCGCACTTTGGCATCTCTGCGACAGGCTTTCGACGAATCGGAAAATGTTGTTGTTGCGTCTGTCCGCAACGCTACAGAAGCCGTTGGTTCTTGGTTCGATGAGAACGAAACAGCACAGGTGATGCGGTTAATGAAAGCACTGGACCCTGACTTCAGTCGCGAAGCATTCGATCGAGAACTTCGAGAGTATATCGTGCCGGAGGTAGTAGATGCGTTTCTGAGTGCTGATCAGCCTGCTTTGAAGGCGTGGTGTGGTGAAGCGGTTAGTGAAACTCCCCATGACATCCGGTTACTATTATTTGAATCTTTCACAGACTTACAACCTACTCTGGGCGACCATGGAACATTATCTTCGTCAGGGCTTAATAAGCGATAGCAAAGTGCTCGACATAAGACAAGTTGACGTATGTGCCCATGTTCAGATATAGCTCAACCTTGACTCTCCCCGTACAGGTCTCCGCAGGGAAAATTTTAGATAATGATATCCCTATCTTCGTTATTCAGTTTTCCACACAGGAAGTGCTTCTGTTCCGAAATGCCAAGACGCGCGAGATCATGGTAGGCGCTGAGGACAAGGTTGAGCAGTGTACATATGTTGCTGCCGTGACACGTCTCGAGGAGGAGCTCGAAAATGAACTGACCGGCGGTTGGAAGGTCGTGGAGGTATATCTGTCGATCCCTCTACCCGATAAACTGCTCATTAAGTATTTATAGATGGTGCGGAGGAGTTCGAGGGCATATCTATAGTTCACCGCCGATGTATATTCAACGGCATTAATCAGCGGGCGACGGGACATGGAGGGGTGTCCCCACAGCTCAATCACCACTCTCGTCAACGGAGCCATCTGAAACCTCGTAGTTTTATACATAGAGCCAGCGTCCCAGACTTTCTGCCCACTTGGCCAAGCCAGACTCCTCCTGTTGCTCGAAGATAACGCGAAGGGGAGTTGTTTCCCCAGCATCTGAATGAGACAGCCTGTGTGGTGTTTCAGGCGGCGTCACCTGACCTGGGACAATTGCAGCTTGCGCTTGACCAATGTTCGGCGGGGTGTAAGGGGATAGAATACCGAGTCCGCTCCCACCAACAGAGGTGAGGTACGGCACAAACTTGTTATGGGCCAGTTCCTCGGTCAGGTTTTCGAGTGAGGCCTGTGCAAAGTCTAGTAGAGAAGTGTCAGTAGACCTTCGACGTCGTCGCACGGGAACGACTCACCATCTGGAACAAGGGTAACTGCGCATCCACCCCCACCAGCACCTGTAAGCTTCGTGCTCAGACCATAGGGTGCAGCAGCTGTTGTAGCACGGATAGTCTCCAACGACGGATGAGATACCCCGAGAGTAACAAGATGCTGGTGATTCTCGTTAATCAGAGCCTGAACGAAGGAGAATCAGAATTATTCCGCGGAGATAGGTACACGGAACTGACCGCCAGCGCCGTCAGTAACTCTTCCCGAGAAAGCTCGGGATCAGCTAGAGCTCGTCGAGCTTCATTGCTGATACTTTGTATTGATTTCAAAATGCCATCAACGAGTTCAGGTTCCTTTCGAACGAGTGCCTTCAGCCAAAGATGATTGAAGGAAATTATTGACCCACATTATTCTTCAGTACACCGACGCCGGCGACGAGTTTTTTAGTATCCCTTGGGACTTTTGAATTTGTCAGAAGGAACTTGAGTGATTTAAAACTGTCGATACAAAGATGTGAATGGATGGTAGAGTAAGGAACGAAAGGCTCACCCTTGGATAGGCTCCATGCCGCCTTTCCCGCCTAGCGAAAATCCAGCACGGGTATAAGCCAAAGCGCCTCCGAAAACAGCCACACTGTTGTCCACCCCGCTGGGATTTCCATGCAGAACTTTCTCAGCCACGAAAGCCCATTTGTTCACCTGTTCTGCAACACTCGGCGGGATAAATCGCCGGCCCTGGTGGGAGACGTGCACGTGAGGTGCTCCTGACAAAGAGGAGGAGCTTGGTTGGGGCGGGGGAGGGAGCGTGATCACTCGGTTAACGAGAAGCAGCGTAGTTGCTGCACAGGTGGAGAAGGAAGCGGAGGACCCAAGGCCTGCGCCAACAGGAAGAGTCGCTCGGGCAGTAAAGTTGAATGACGGGCTAACAAAGAAAGTGTTGATTGATAAGACGTCCGAATTGTAAAAGGGAACTGCATACCGTCGTGTCCCGCCAATCATCAGATACATGTATAAGAACGCCAAGCTGGCGGTTCTGGCGTGTTTAGTCTCATCACCAACACCACCCAGCGGCCCTGAGAGAATTGCATCCATGAGGATCTGATCCAGCCCCTCGGGATGCTCCTCGCCGCTAGCGATGGGCGTCACAGCCTCCCACGGTAATGATTCAACATCCCACTCCTGGTAGTAGTTGTCAATATCGGCGAAATGTACTGACAGCTTTCCGTCGTTCCGGGGTGTGGTGAGGCCATAGCAGCGCAGATCAACGGAAGCGGCAACAGCGGTCTGGGGGATGCGTAAGATGCGTGGGATATCAAGGATAGAAGAAACGTACCACTCCGTGAACGACTGCATGTTCTCCGAATAGGATGATCTTGCCGGGTGCGCTAACAAACCACTCCTGCTGCTCGGCCTCGCCTAGCCCGAGTTTTTCCACAGCTCTATTAAGCGCTTCGTTTGTCGTGGGTACCACCCGCATGTACTTGTTTTGTTGCATATTGAACGCAATGGCGCCGGCATCAATTAGAGCATGCTCTAGGTCGTCAATCAGGTCAACAGGATCCTCAATCCCAACGCACAACCGAATAAGGTCTTCGGGTAAACCGCGAGCCGCCCGTGTGGCAGGATCTATCGACGCGTGCCTGCGACGCCCAGGTTAGTGTAAAAACATGACAAAGCAAAAGAGACGTACGACATGACGCAGGGCATACTAATCAAGCTGTTCACGCACCCAAAGCTGACGCTGATTCCCCAGAGCCTCGCGCCTCCCACAATCTGTTCACTCATCGCCTTGTTGCCAGTCTCAAAGCTGAGAACTGCTCCATTGCCTGATGCAATGCGCTCGTGAATCTCTCGACCAGGGTGATCTGGGAGGCCGGGGTAGTGAGTAGGGAACCCTAGGGAATGTAGGTAGGTCGCAACGAGCTGCGCGGTGGCTTGTTGACGATCCATGCGCAAAGCCAAGGTTTTTGTTCCCCGAAGTAGAAGGAAACAGTCGTTGGGCGCTAACGCATTGCCCACGGAGTTTATAGTAAATGCCATTTGCTGCCAACATATTTTAGCCAAAGGACGGACAGCGATGTCACGAATAATCGGCATGCCTTGTGAAGGTCATCTCTATTGCAAGTGATAACCCCGGCCATAAGATCATGATGCCCGCTAAGGTACTTAGTTGCGCTGTCGTAGACTATGTCCGCACCATGTTCCAACGGCCGCTGGAGGTACGGACTCATCATGGTGTTATCAACGACAATTGTTGCGTCCGGGGCATGTTCTTTGACTTCCTTGCTGATCAGGGCGAGATCCGCAATCTTGAGTAGCGGATTAGTTGGTGATTCAAGCAAAACCATGGCCGTTTTTGTCGGGTGGAGAAACGGCAAAACAGACGCGGGGTTGGTCGTGTCAACATGGTGTACCGTGATGCCCGAATGAGTCCGAATGTAGGTCAAAAGACGGTTGGTGCCGCCATACAGATCGTCGCCAGCGATGATTTCGTCTCCCGGCTTAAGCAGGCGAAGAATTATATCAAGCGCAGCCATTCCAGATGATACCGTCATCGCATGTTCCGCACCCGATATCTTTGCGACATGGTGCTCTGCGGCCGCTCGTTAAAGAAGTTCGGGACAAGTCAAGGAACACACCAAGGTGACTTCTCGTAGGATTCCCGCTACGGGAGTAGTCGTAGGCATTCCCGATGCCCTTGAAAGTAGCAGACTGGTAAATTGGCACGGAGCTACTGCCATACTGGTCCTTTTGGTCTGGATTCTCGACGGTAGCGCAAAGTGTCGAGAATCTGTAGGGTTTGCGAGACCTCAGTGGGGACTCTGGTTCTGGGGTGGGGAGGTCGTGCGCAGCCTTCACGTTCGGGTCGATTATGGGTGCCATTGGTCGTAGTGACTGGTGAGGAAGAGAAATATTGATTTTATTTAACAATGGATTATGGCGTGCTCGCTCTTGTGGCAGTCGTTTCAAATGATCGGCCGAGCCCAATGGGAGTACTATCGGCTTTAAACCATCCACGTCCAACGCCGTTTCTTGCTCGCTATCCTTGCTTTCAAGTTGTTTCTTATAGTTAAAATCATGTCTCTCCATCTTATTCATAATTCCACGCATTCGAAGGAGTGGAGCGTTAGTAAATGGGAGTGAGCCTCATTTCTGTTTTGTTCTTCCTTTATTCAGTACGCCGAAAAAAAGAATATGTTATAATTGTGGTGCGAATTATGTCTAAAATGTCATGGAGGACATGTCTGCGCGGATACGGTTGTAATCTAGCAAACCATCGATGTTTCCAACAGCTGCAATGGCGATCTGTGTTGAACAAAATAAGCAAATGGAACGGGAAAAGAGCGCGACAACTTACATCCTTGTCCCATAAATACTTCTTGGCGACGCCGATGATGTGTTCGGTGGTAACAGCGTCGACCGCCTGTTCAATCTGTTGGGGTGACATGCGGCGGCCGCTGGTGACGAGCTGCCTGCCAATGTCCTCCGCAATAGCGGTGGAGCCATCGAGCCCCAGTAGCAGTCCGGCCTTGAGCTGGCTCTTTGCGCGCTCGACCTCTACGTCTGTCGGTGCGATGCTCATGCGCGTCCACTCCCGCAGTGTAAAGTGCGTGAGATCGTCCAGGTTCACCACGTTCTCGCTAACCATGTAGATGCCCCAGAGGCCGGTGTCCGAGTACGAGGTCGAGAACGACATGAACGAGTTGGCAAGGTTGTTGGAGGAAATGATGTGAGAGAGGCGAGAGGAGAGCAGGGATGCAGAGCCGAGGCTGCGGTCCCAGTTGCCAAAGATGCTCTGAAGGACCATCATGGGGAAATAGTCGGGGGAACTCCAACCGACGCCTTCAACAGCGATGGCGATGTGTGCGGCACCGAGCGTGTCGTCACGGAGGCGGACCTCGGAACCGATGAATGCGGGCTTAGTGTGCGTTGAGGCGCCGAGGCGAATGGGTTTGGCCGAGGTTGGAAGGGAGGAGAAGTGCTTTTCGGCGAGCTTAACGAGCTCCGCGTGGTCGACGCCACCGGTACCAACAAGAACCATGCGGTCGGCGGTGTAGTTCGTTTTAATGTATGAGTCTAAGTCGTCGCGCTGGATGGAGAGGATGTTGGCCTTGGGGCCGAGAATAGTACGGCCTAAGGGCTGGTCTAAAAAAGATGAATGTCAATATCGAGAAGAGGTGATTTCGAGCCAAAGGATAACAAAACAAGGCATGTCCTGTCAAAAAGCCGAGACTTTCTGGAGTTTTGCTGCAAGTCCCACCATCAAACTAGAGGCAGAAAGTCCGTCCTAATTCAAAGAGGAAGAACACTGACGTTGGAAAGCCACTGAATGGAGGTGATCAAAGACAACCTCCTCGAGCTGCTTGTCGACTTCTTGCTGCTCGCGCAAAATAACGTCTCGCTCCCGCTCGATGGCTGACTTTTCCAGCTTTGAATTTTGGAGAATGTCGCTAATGATGTCGACAGCGGTAGGAACATCCTTGCGGAAGCTCTTCGCGTAATAGACGGTCTGCTCGCGGGATGTGTATGCGTTCAGATGGGCACCAATGTTCTCGACCTCGAGCTCAAGCGAGTGCTGCGTGCGCCGACCAGTGCCCTTGAACGCCATATGTTCCAGAAAATGGGCCGTGCCATTGGTTGCGTCGGTCTCTGCCCGAGAGCCCGCGTCTATCCACACGCCGACTGTCGCCGTCTGAGCATGATCATGGGCCTCTGTGGCGACTGTAAGCCCGTTAGCGAGCCGGGAAATTTCTGTGAAGGGCCCTGGATTCTTCACGGTCGCAAAAGTCCTCAGAGCCCGCTGCAATTGTTTCTAGTTAGATTGTGTTGCAAAATAAACTGTATACGCACCGGACTACGTGCAGCATTTTTAAGGACGCGGTTGAGAACCGTTCTTGAGACCATTGGGTCACGCCTGGGGACTTTACTAACGGAATTGCGGGTTAGAGCTGCCGGAGCAACTGTGCAGAGAGCTTGAGTCGCACCAGCTCGGGAGTCGGGAGAATCGGGATGTTTTGTGTTGGCTTGTGTATATATGTATGCCATCGACTTCCGGAATCTTCCTTGCTCTCAACTTCCCAAAGCTTCACAATTATTCGTCTAGGAACTAGAGCACAAACACAGTCTGCTAATTAGAAGTAGCGAATCTTTCGTTTCAGTCTTTTATCGCTAAAGAGCAATTTCGTCCGCACTGGCAATAATCCGAAGAATCCTTGGTTCTCTGTGGTCTTCCTGTCGCGGCAACTGGATTGAAGTACTGAAGAACCACCGCCAGGCAAAGCGACTGAGACGTCCAATTTTCGCAATTTGTAGACTGTTTTCAATCTGAGCGAACAACTGCAACCTACCACTGTTGACCTGCTGCAATTTCAACCTGGTTTCACAATTTGAAGTCATTCAATTGGGTTTTACTGGGGCAACAGCAAACTGCATGAGCGCTGCACGCGCGGCCGACATCCAGTCCTGTTCGTCTCTCTGGTCGTCGAGTCGACTCTTTGCATCCGGCACTGGGCTCACGCGGCGCGTCGGGACATCTTAGTCTGAATCTGATGGATGTTCTTCAGCCCGCGTTCACGGACCATATATTATCCTGACCTATACTGACCTCTGGCAACTTATTCAAACTAGAAGGACGCACATACCTTCAGATGCTGCGCCAAAGATTACGATTTTGACCTCAACACCTTGCGGACCTGCTAGTGGCCCATCATCTTTTTTGCATGCGGGCCTCTGCTGAGAGAGTTTCGTGTGATATGATCTGTGCATGCGCAAGTATGTCAAATTGTTGAGATGTCGCAATCGCTTATATACTTATGGTTGCTACGATGTTATGAACCCTACGCGCTCTCCTGGTGGCCGGCCCCCGTTGGCAAACCTGTCATTCACCCTCCACTGCCATGGATCCCGATCCCCCCAAACTCAACCTCATTCTATTCGTCGGAGGTATCGAAATCGGCGCCTTGCTTGCCACCATTCTGCTCGGAATGGCCACAGTCCAGATCTACGTATACTACAGACACTTTCCCAACGATTCGTGGTATATTAAATCAATGGTGCGCTTTCTGCTGCGTTTATCACCTCCCTCATCTGAAATTACTGCAGATAGCAATAATATGGTCCGTAGGCCAAACGTCTCTTTCACGCCTTATTCTCAAACATCATACCAGGCTAATCGAGACAGCGCACGTAGCTGCAATATGCTATGGGTTATACACGATGACGATAACAGGGTACGGACACCTGGACCTGCCGCTACCGTTTGAAATGTGCATCGCTGCAATTCTGGGCAATGCGATTCACCCTCTGGTGCAGGTCTGTGTAGTTCCCCCATCCTCCCATTTTTCACCCCCTTACTAACTTCCAGGCAATATTCACAGCCCGAATATACCAGTTGGGCAGGCGTAAGCCGATTCCCATAATTTCATGGACTATATCCGGATTCATCCTCGGCGCCACCGTAATTCTGTCCGTCAAAATGTTTTCTGCGGCCTCCATCGAGCAGTATGAGAACGACTGGAGCTGGCTGCTATTAGTTCTCTTTTGCTCCACAGCATGCGTGGATGTGCTGATCGCCGCGTCCATGACTTATTATACCGTCCAGCACCGGGCAATGTTAGCACAAAAGTATGTCCTGTTTCTGAGACGGCTGTTCGTTGACGCTGACCGCAATCAGAACATCCAATAGATTCGATGCTTTCATTGTCTGGACTTCTCGTGAGTACAACGAACACCTGAGCGCACCGGAAACCTTCTCAATGTCTACAGAGACGGGTGTATTCAATGCCGTCGTTGGGATATTGGTCGCTGCTACTGTAAGTTACATTGAGCTACTCCTCCCTGTTGCAGTCGATGACGCTGTCATTATTCATAGTTCGCGTCCATGAGGCACAATCGCAAGTGCTCTCCCGGTCCCGCTGATTATCCGACCTTAACAACAAACATTTCCAGTTCTCTGGTTTGCTATCCTATTCCTCGCTACCGGCCGTGAGTCGCGCCATTTGTTTGCGCAGTCGGTTCAGGTCTGACCATTTCCCTTTCCCAGTGTATTCGAATAGCCTGCTATCCCTCCTCAATGGCCGCCTCACTCTCTATCACCAATCAGAGGCCCCATTCTTCATCTCGACCGTCGGACGGACCGTCCCCCATCAAGTGTCATTTGTGGTGCGCGGCCGTATGCTATTTCTCCACACAAAACTGACGACCTCGACCCAGCACCCCGCCGCGCCAGACCTCAAACCCCCATCCGACTTTACAGGCTCGAAGCCAACCTCGGTCAGCGCTGTCGTTGCTATCTACAACACATATCGGACTGACTTGGCAAGCGATTCAGGCTCGCGCGGACGTGGCGGCCCCCCCTTACACCATGTCTCGAGAGCACTTCGACTCAGAACCGTGCGGCACAGAAGATCCCCAGGCGCGTTGTACCAGTATGTAACCTCATATACATGTACTTTTAGACCTGGCCGCGCCAATATAAGTATAAATACTACTCCATCTTGCCCTTGCCCTTTACATCCACGACATCATTCCCCCACACCTTGCCGTCGAGCTCGGCCTTCCTCCCCGTGATGGTATGCCTCAGACTCTTGGAGAGCGTCTCGAGCGGGCTGAACATGGCGACGCGCCGCTTGTACGCCGCGTACGCGGGGTACTTGGAGCCCGTGATCGCCTCCGAGTAGAGCGTCGAGGAGAGGAAGAGCGCCGACAGCGCGATGGCGGGCACGAGCGGCACGAGCGGGCGCAGCAGCGGGGCCGCGTCAAAGGGGCGCGCGCGCAGCAGCGCGACGAAGTCCTGCAGCCCGATGTGGCGATGTTGGTTGGGCGCCGCGAGGGTCATGATCCACTTGAAAATGCACACATCCGTCATCAAAACAGGCAGCCTCATGACGACGCGTAGACATACCCAGAACGACTGCTCGCACGCAAAGTTGGGGTGGCGGGCCCACGCCCAGAGGCCGCGCGTAAGGAAGCCGCGCTTCTTGTCCACGACGGTCCAGTCGAGGCGTGCGCCGGGCCACTGCCGATACTGGTCGTATTTCTCGCCGTCGTGCTTGAAGCTCTGATACGCGAATTGTTGGTTGTCGGCAGTGAATTCTAGAGCGAGGACGAGCAGGCTGAGGGCGATGACGGCGTAGTCTTGCTGGCCGAGTGACGCCACAGGTTGCGTCGCAGCGACGAAGGTGGGAATCCCGAGCAGGAGCAGGAGCACATTTTGAATAATCGCTGGGCGCGGAACAATAAACACGGCACAGGTAAGAAAAAAGAGCTAAAACACACATATGAAGCTGAGGTTGACGATTTGGAAGAGGACAGGGTGCAGCTGGGACCGAAGGACGGCCCAGCGGTAGTCTTCATCCTTGAGATCGAAAAGACCCCGTCTCCAAGTATTGTAGCTCAATCTAGCACGCAATATTAGCGCGCTGCGGGGGAGTTGCAAAAGCACTCTGGGCACCTAAACATCCAGAGAACAATCAAGGACAGCATCATGATCGCCCTGGGGTTGTACGCGCCCGGAACAATTCCCAGCGCTGCAGGAGTATACGGAGCAAGGTAAAACGCCTGTTCTCGAGGCCAGAGCGGCAGCAATGCAAAGTATGCAGTGTATATTGTAGGCAAAAACGTCCAGAGTCGGTCTACTTGCGAGACATTTGAGGTTATGATAGACACAATATAAGTTGCCGCCGAGGAGAATATGCAGAACTGAACAGGCCACTCAAAACCGGGTGGGATTGAAAAGTCCATGATGGTTAAGCAAAAAGGTTGTCGAACCATTGACGCGGGGTCGTGACTGTCACGCGCGCGATTTCCAATTGCCCCTATCGTTATTCCTGCCACCATGCCCTCTCCGCCCTGGGAACCTGAGGCGCTACGCCTTGTAGAAACGATGCTACGCTATTACACCGCGCATGCATTATCTGCAGAAGTCCTCGCTCAGGATCCCACGGAGCGCGATAGACTCGACAAAGAGTTGCGAGTCTAAGAGTCCCCTAACGTGCGGCATGACGATCCCAACGACGACGTACCCGCATTATTGCAGAGCTGGGACGAAGCTTTGAGCCAGGAGCCTCAAACCTTCAAAGAGTTCGTCTGCAATTGAACGCACTTGTAGCTTCTACTTACATCCCGCAGCCACTTCCTCCACTTCCAATACGCCGTCAGCGCTGCAATGTACTATGATCGTGACATTGTCACCGTCGCTATGCAAAACCATGGCTCTGAGTTTGAAAATTTCTTCCGCGCCACCTTGGACGCGAGGTGAGCTTTCCCGTGACATCGCCACTCCGGCCGTTAATATTTCGCGTGAAGATTTCAGACCGTCAAAGATGGCATATTGGAAGCAAGGCCCAGACAAGTCACCTCATCCTCCTCGAATGCACATACCCTCAACAGTCCGACCCACCGTCACCACGAGCATGAGCCTCCGTCCTCTGAAATTCCTAATCTAGACCTCGACGGCGCAAAAGCCCTTTTGGCGACTCCAGAGATACTACTGTCCCTTCAGTTCTATGAAAGGAACTCGGTCGAAAGCTGTGCAGGCTCTTGGAAGGTTGAGAGCGTGTCCCAGCACCAAACACGCCACGGTAAAACCGTTGCCTTCAAGGTCCAGTTCATGATCATCGATACAGTCTTGGAACTCCCGGAGGACGCTCTTTTAGACTTGATGGTGTCGAGCTGCATTTATCCTTGCTAAATTTAACGTATCGCGAGCATGCAAAAACCATTGGCATAGACATGTGTATCATAGCACGCTACATACTCTCTATTCCCCTGACCGCCTGTATTCGAGTTAGAATGGGGCTTATGTCTACGCAAAAGACGGACCTAGAAAGTGCTCGGGCGGTGCGCGATGAAAGTGCTGCGGATCTTTGTGATGCGGTGAGGGAGGGGGAACTTGAGGTTGGGGGTCATGAGCTGCTTGATATAGGGCCGGCGGACGTCCTCGGACTTTGTGATCTCAACCACACGGAGGATCTGGCGGGGAGTCAGCTGGTGAGCAAAGAAAAAAGAAGAAAAGGCTGACATGGATGGACCGGAAGCGGGCACGGTGCCTTGCGGCCATGTCCTGGTAGAGGCTCTTTACTGCGTCTGCGCGGGACAGGTCGCGGAACTCCTTGTACATGTTGTGTGTGCCGGAGCGCGAGTCGTAGCGCAGCCAGATGCCAAAGTTCTTGACCTTGAGCGGCTTCGTCTCGTGGATCTAGTAGCGTGCTAGAGTGAGTAACCCCGTCCGCCTGCCGCTTGAAGGCTGCAATATTGGGGTGCTACGTGGAGAGAGAAGGGTACATACAACATTCACGCCGATGATTTCGCCGTTGGCCTTTTTGACCTTTTTGAGCTGGCGCAGAAAGTACCAGAAGCGCGACTTTGCGACGACCTCGTTGGCGGCAAAGATGCGCATACGGAAGATCTTGGGTGTCGGGTCCGCCTCTGTGGGCAGATGGCGCCCGATAACTTGGTATTCCTGCAGGCCCATTTCTGTGAAAAACTGCCATCAGAAAACGACATCCAAAAGCCCATTCACGCATCCACCCCTTCCCGCACCCAAAACCACCCAGAAACACCGCCAGAACACACACAGAACACACACAGCTGCAACAGACAACACTCACTTTGTCGGCTGGCGATGGTGGTCTTGAGGGAGAGGGAGGAAATTTGGTCACTCAACGTTGTGACGTCCAAATGTTGTAACATCAAAACGTGACATAATACACACATTAAATATCTACTGGTCAATACTTTTCAGAAACCGCGCATACACCGACGCCTGGATATGCTGCAGCTTCGCAGCCTCGTCAATATTAGTCGGCTGCATGGACGCCAAAACCAACGGCCGCGCCCTGTCGACCATTTTGACCAGCGACTCGACCATCGTCGCCAGTGCCGCGTTATGTCGCACATCTGACCGGTCCCGCAGCGTGTCGGGCAGTATCCCGATCAGCTTCGCCGCATTCCGTGTCAGTTCCTCCATCTCCTCCTCCAGCGCATCCTGCTCCTGCTCCAGCTCCAATTCAGCCTCGACCTCTGGCAGCCGCTGAGTAATGTGTGCATAGTCCAGGAACATCTGTCTCGCATTTAGAAATAAATAAATAAATCGCCCATAGAAAAATACACACCTTGCCTCGTACATGCCACCCATCCACCTGCTTGCCCACAAACCGACTGAAAAGACTCGTCAAGAGCGTCAGATCTCTCCGAATCACAGCTTCCGGCGCGAGCTTCAGCACCGCAATCTCGTGCGCAGGGTTAAACAACCCAGCAGCGAGATACAGCTCGTACGCCTCGAACACCTCCCCGCAGTCGAGCGCGTAGATGGCCTAAAAAGTGAATCAACACCACGAAAATAGACATGCTATAAACACACGGACCTTGGCCTCCTGCACCCACGCCATCGGTATCCTGAGGCTCCCAACCACACCGCGTACCATCCACTCATTCAGCCCCGCCGCCGAGCGCGCCAGCAGATCCTTGATCGCCTTTTCTCGCCTGCAAACAAAATAAGCCAACAAGCGGAGAAGAAGAAAAAACAACACACCCAACAGAACCCTCGATATGCAACAACACAAACAGCGCCTCCTGGACCATCCCCTGCTGCTCCAACTGCAGCGCATAGCTGCTCGCCAGCAAATCCGCGCTCGGGCTGTGTCCCTCGACCGTGTCTTGCTGTTCCTCCTCCTCGGACGACATCGACCCAGCGCGGCGGAGGCCCGTATCCCCCCGATCCGCAAAATCCCGCACCCGCATGCAGCGCGAGAGGATGATGTACAGATGCCACGGCAGCGCGTAGTCCACCGGCGACGGCCCAAACGACAGCGGTGTAAGCACATGCGACAGTGAGCACGTCGGCTCCGCGTGCAGCCGTATCAGCGAAAACAGCGCGTCCGGCGCAGCGGGCGGCGACGGCAGCTTCCACCGCGCTTTGGGTGCGGTCGGATTCTCCTCGTACCATGGCACCGGCCCCGCGATCCGCCGCGCAGGTGTAGACGCCTTCACGAGTTCGTTGTACGCCTCAAACACATGCGCTATCGGCGCATCCACAAGCTGCGCAAACCACAGATGCAGCCCAAACACCCGTTTCCAGTCGAGCCCCGCGAGCACATCGACGTCCGCACACCGGTCCTGCCCGCCGCCCTTGGAGCCCTCCACGACGCCCTCCACCGCCCCCGCGAGCAGCGCATACACCTTGCGCACGCTCTCATCAATGTGCACGTCGATCCGCTGCTCCCGCCACACATCCAGCTGGTCCCGGAGGTCCGCCCTGAATTCGACATCGCCGCCCGCCTGCGAGATGAGTGTCGCGAGCTTGAGGTTCCCGCTGTCCACCGCCAAGTCGCACGCGCGCTCCACCTGGTTGCCCGTCAGATGCATGAACGCGAGCGCGGTGGGCCCCGCGGCCGGGTGCGCGCGGATTTCCGCCTCGACGGCGGGCGCCACGGCGTCTTCGAGCCACGCAGACAGCGCGGCCTTGCGGCGGAGGGCAGTAATGCGTGCGCGGATGTCGGGCGTGACCGAGTCGCCGAGGCGCAGGTTGAGGTTGTCGAAGAGCGCATGGCCGAGGCGGAACAGGGACGCCTCGTACGAGCGGTCTGTCGACGGGAAGAGGTTGGCAAAGGAGGAAAAGTGCAGGTCAGTGGCGGACGGGTTGGCGAACGGGACGTCGTCGTCGTCAAAGTCAATAGGCGAGTGGGAGAGGTGGTGTTGGAGGAGGGTGGCGGATAGGGTGCTCGGTTCGGATATTGGAACCTTGGTTTTGAATATTATCGACGAGTTGGCCGAGGTTTTTCTAGTATACAATAGTGAAACCCACGTGTCGCGAGAAAAAGACGCTTGGACCTACGCAGAAGTAGATGGAGCGCAGAGCGTGCCGGGATGAACAAGCGTGCCACCGGGACCCCAGCCGACGCGAAAAGAACGTCCAAACGCGAGCCCAGCATCGACAAAGGCGCCCTCGTTACCTTTCACCGCAGACTCGTCGCTTTCCACTCGAGCATACTTGCGCGATGGGCGATACGCCGGCAGCTCAATGTCGTGCGCAAACGACGCGCGCTAGAGCAATAAATAAAACAATCTGTGGAGCCCAGCGAACACCAATACACACCTCCTTTGACTCGAAGCGCAGGCCATCCCCGTCGGAGTCGCGGCTATGTTTGCGATTCAGCAGCTGCGGAACCTGCAGATGCGGTGGACGCGCCGGTCGATCCAGCGCACGCATTGCCGCCGCCTCCTCAGGCACGCGAAAGAGCGAGGTCTGCATGACATGCATTTTCTGTGCATCCACGCCGACATGGTGGGCCAGCGGTATCAAAGCGGGGTCCGCGCGTGGGCGCACCAGCTCGTGGGCATACTGTATTTCGCCGTGCTCGTCCTCGACCAGCGCATTGCGTGGGCGTGTTACTAGGTCCTCCTCACGCAGGTCGGACGACGCCGCGGAGCTGCTGGACGATTCGTCGTCGCTGTCGTCGTCGGGCAGATCAGGGACGCCCTCTGCGGCCTTTTCATCGGCGGAAGAGGGCTCGTCGTCGCTGCTGTCGCTGGTGTATGCCCGAAACCGAGCCATGAACTCGGCGTACTACAGTGTTTGGCTGCAATCAGCCTGTAACGCCACCCCGTGACGCGTGACTGACAAACGCGTCTTCAACCTCAACATCACGATTCGCGCAACCATGCCTCGCTCCCAACCCCTTCTGCCTACTGCGCTTGTGGAAAAAATCAAGTCTGATCCTATGATGGTTGGTTTCGAGTCCGCTGTATTCAAGCAGCATGCACATGAAATTCGTCTCGAAGTGAGAGATCAGTGGGGGGCGCCGAGAGCACCCGATGCATTTCTAATTCGAGATGATACAATTGGGTTCACTACAGACAGTCTCCGGACAACCCTTCACATTGCAGCGTTCCAGGGGGACGTCTTGGCCGTATACGAGTTGCTATACCTCGGCGCGACACCTGATGTGAAGGACAAGTCCGGCATCACCCCAATTTGCTTCGCACTTGCTCAGCTCGCGATGGCCACCGCACCTCATGCAGTTTCGAGACTCACCTGCGTCATCCGCATCCTCGTCGAACAGCACGCGGAACTTAATAGGTCTGTGGATGGCCAGCCACTTATCAACCTGGCCTGCCGTAGTCGAGAATGGGATACCATTGCTTTGCTTTTGAAGCACGGTGCTACACCCCCTCGAAACCCGTCAGCGCTGTTTCGAACTGCGGTTGACAGGGCCAAATTTTCGGCCCTGTTGAAGTCGCTTCCCAAAGGCGCCTTTCCCCGCCCCCCGAGGATGTGCCCATGCTGGTCCGGGAAGAGTGTGGCGGAATGCCACGCCAAGAGCGACCAGGCATATCCGGATGCATACGTGTGCATATGCGGATCCCAAAAGACGTACGGGAAATGTTGTAAGCCCCGTAACAAGGAGGTCCTAGACAGATGGGACCCAAAGGTGAAGCGAATCTTGCACGACTATGCGCTGCATCCTTCTTTCAAAGCTGCCATGAATGTGATGGAGTCCGGGGTTGAAAAAACCCAGGCGCTCCGTAAAGCTTTCGGTATAGAACTCGAAGAGGAGCCTATGAGCATGTCCTACACCCCGGAGCAGATGAAAGCCCTATCCGAGATGCTCCTGAATCAGGGTCTGATTGACCCGGCCTTTTCCTATGCGTTAACGCGCGCCGACTTCTTGCCCAGGTTCGTTCATTGGGCCGTATACTGGCCCCCGGATTCTGATTCTTCTTCAGGCCCCAGGCCAGGACAGGAAGCCGTCATTTTGCAGAGCTGAACCAAAAGCAGTGGAATACGCTCGTCGACGAGTATATTGCACTGGGTGTCGACAAACGGTCCAAGCGAGACATTGAACGAGAAGCCAAGATTGGAACTTGGAATGGGGCTCTGATTCGCGTATGCGAAGGTCCTGGTTGCGGTAAAGTCGAAGAACCGACTGTGGCCCTCAAAATGTGCACAACGTGCAAAATGGTGTGTCGCTCAGTCTTTTTCGGAGAGCATACGAGTATACAATAGTCTTTTAACAGGCATGTTACTGCGGCAAGGAATGCCAGAGAGCCGCTTGGAGGGCTCACAAAGTCAAATGTGGTGCACAAGGACAGCACGAGCAGACCCTACCGTCGCAGGACAAAGCCTCGGCGTTTCTCAATGACATGTTAGCCAAAATGCAGAAAGTCTGGACTGAGCAGACGGATCTGATGGGGGAGATCGCGAAGTTGAAAAACATGTACGGGTAGCTGCAACGTATGAACTGTGTATTCTGCAATGAACGTGACTCGAAACGGAATCGCGCTTGCGCTTGCGATGCAATTAATGCAACTATGAACTCAACTCGTGAGCTATGGAAAAAATGCGCTGTTGATTCTCCGCGGGGTCTGATTATGGTTCAATGACAGTTTGGTACATGTAAAAATCTGGGCGAAAATTCCGACACTGCTGTGTGTCGAGAATAAACCGGCGACTGCACTCCTACTCTGACTCCCGAGGCGGTAGTCGCCGTTGCTCGAAAGAAATACCGCCGGAAAATAAAATAAAAGTACTTACGTGAGAAGTGGTACAAGGGAAAGCAGGGGGAATAAAAGCAAAGGAAATAATATAAAAATGGAAGGAAAGGACATAAAAGCGAAGGCAAAGATGTAAAAAAAATCAGGAAACAGCCAAATAGCGTCAACTACGCCTAGACCATCACTACTTCAAGTTATGCTTCCTCATCTGCTATTGTACTTGTGCTGGTCCTGGGCTGTTCTAGCTGCCCTCCCATCGCACGAAGAAATTGTCGGCGACTTCTTTGCCCAGCGCTCTACCAAGAATGGCGGCAGCACATCCGACCACACCAATAACTGGGCCGTTCTAGTCTGCGCCTCCCGGTATTGGTTCAACTATCGAGTTCGTCCCCAGGTTCAGCATGCCATTCAATGCACAAATTCCGAGCTTTTATTTAACAGCACATGGCCAACGCGCTGGGGATGTACCGCACCGTCAAGCGCCTTGGCATCCCGGACTCGAACATTATCCTGATGCTCGCGGACGACGTCGCATGCAATGCGCGGAACAAGTTTCCCGGAAGCGTCTTTGCAGCGCCGGGAAGAGATACCGCCCTTGATCTGTACGGTGACAATATCGAGGTGGATTATCGAGGCTACGAGGTGACAGTGGAAAACTTTATCCGCGTGCTGACTGGTCGGTACCATATTTCCGTTCCTTCCTTCTGAACTCACGCATCTTAGGCCGCCTCCCCGCCTCCACTCCGCGCTCCAAGCGTCTGCTCACCGACGCGAGCAGCAACATCTTCGTGTACATGACGGGCCACGGCGGCAACGAGTTCCTCAAGTTCCAGGACAACGAGGAAATCAGCGCATTCGACATTGCAGATGCATTTGAGCAAATGTGGCAGAAGAAGCGGTGGGTGTTTTTCTCCTTCTTCTCCGCTCTCTTATTTACTGGGTGTGTTCAAGATACAACGAAATCTTCTTCATGATCGACACCTGCCAAGCCAACACCATGTACTCCAAATTCTACTCGCCCAATATCCTTGCGACGGGCTCGTCCGCGATCGACGAGAGTTCCTATTCGGTGCGTCGTTTATAACGCGCATACTTCCTTCCTTACACCGCACGCAGTACGAAAACGACAACGACATCGGCGTCGCCGTCATCGACCGATACACGCACTACATGCTAGAGTTCCTCGAGGGAATTAACAAAACCAGCCACGAGACCGTGGCCGATATGGTGTGTGCCTCCATCCCTCCTCCCTCGCTGTACTCAATCAAACACCCCCAGTTCGCAACCTACGACCCCGTCAAAATCGCCTCCAACCCGGGCGTGCGCACCGACCTCTTCCCACGCACGCTCAACAGCACCCTCCTCACGGACTTTTTCGGCGGCGTGGCACATGCGGAAGTGTCCGAGCCCGGCAGCACGCACTCTCCAACTTATTCTCCCGCTGAGGAATCAATACCGCAGCCGGAGGGCGCTGTAGATGAGGCACCCCCACGCCTCAATTATTCCTATGCGGAACCAGTGAGTGAGAGATGGCGCGGACCAGCAACTGAGCAGTGGCGCGCATGGGGCGGTGTGGCGCTGCTCGGTCTGCTGGTGGGGTGGGTTAGTTTACGGTAGATATGTAGGTAGAAAACAGTAATTTATTATTCTTAGAAATTCGGGCGAGACTAGCAAATCCCTTGTCATTCACGTAGTAGCGCAAAAGATACAATATTACAATTGTACAAGAGTATAAAGATAAACCAAAATAACACGTTCAAATCCCTGGTGTCCGCTCCCTTCCCGGTGTACGCTCCCGCTCCCTTCCCGGCGTCCGCTCTCTCCGCGGTGTACCCGGCCGCCGGGGAGTCCCCGTCCCCGGTCCCCCTGTACTCCCGGTCGGAGGCATGGTTAGCCTCCTCTCGCCCTCCCGCGCCGCGCGCTGCACCTCTCTCGCCGCCCTCCGTGCCGCGTCTCCAACCTGCGCCGGCGGCCGCGCCATGTCCACCCGTGCAAGCGCGCGCATCAGCCCGTGCGCCCCCGACGAGCCCGCGCCGGCGTCCGCAGCATGGCGCGCGTCGAGCCCCGCGCCAAGCAGCCCGAAGCGCTCGTCAAGCGCGCGGCCCGCGACGCGCACGGCCGTGCGCGCCGTGTTGAGGTGCGTGTGCAACTCATCGAGCTTGAACTGTAGATCCGGGAGGCGCGCAGCGACCTCGGCGGCGGTGGGGGAGGGCGGGCGCTGGGCGAGGCGCAGCGCAGGGAGGAAGCGCTCGGGGAGGGTGCGCTCGTCTGGCCATGGGGTGGAAGAAATGGAGGACCGGGCGGCGCGCGCGCGCCTGCGCTCCTGGATGTGCATCTCCTCCGTCTTGGTCAACGTGTCGTAGAATGACGCCGCCTTCTTCCACTCGTCGTCTTCCTCTTTCGCTCTTGTGGGCGGGTCAGTATGCAAAAAGAATAAGTCAAAAAGCGGCACACTTTTCAATCTGTTGCGAATAAGTTGAATACCACCGTTTATTCTTCTCATTCTGCGCGTTCTCGCCCTTGGGGGTATCGCTCGACGGGTCCTCCGGTGAAAATAGTGAGAGGTCGATGAGCCTATCGGCCAGCATGCGGACGATGTTGTCGTTGATGGTTTTAACGGCCTCGGACGGGTTCGACGACGACGCTGCTCGCGAAGAACTCCACGTGAGAAGCTGGCGAAGCTGCTCTGCGTCGGGGAGGTCGCGGTCGATGTGCTTGTAGAAGCTATCCTCGTTGACTTTCGGATGAGGAAGAGCTGCAATAGCAAGTGGTTAGAGTAAATATAAGGGAGAGCGGTGGTTACACGCACCGATTGCGCCGCTCTGAAACGAGCTGCTGATCCGCTTTCCGCGCCCACCAAGAGAGCTTCGCCGTCGGTGGCCCTTGGGGTCGACTTCTGCGGTCCGTGCGCGTCCCGAGTCGCGGGAAGTCGCGTCGACACGCGCCGGGACGTGGTCAGCCTTGGATTTTTTTGCAGGGGGCTGGCTGACTGCTGCTGCGCGTGTGTGGGCTTCGCTGGCTGTTGTGCGCAAGATAGTGAGGCCGCCCGAGGTCTCCTCTGTATCTAGCAAGTGTCAGACGCGTCGTATGCATATACAGGATATCTTACATTTGCGCTTGCCCTGGGAGGATTATAAGAGAAATAGATATAGAATACACCAAAAACACGCACCTGGACCTTCTTCCCCTTCTTCACGGCGGCAGCCAGCAGCGGGTTGGACATGGCAACAACAGAAAGTTGTTTGGCTGCGGCATTTAGACCAATCATTTGACCCGTCGACGCTGCAGAACGAGATGTGCCGCCTCGTTCTGAACGACGAGTGGGTGTCGCATCCGACATGGAGCAGCGAGGACGCGGGCTTTGTTACACCGCGCATGAACATCTATCAAGAGGCGCTGCACCGTCAAATTGGCCACTAGGTTGGCGTTGCCGCTTTGATATTATCTTGGGCTTCACTGTGGTCTGTCTTGCCTGCGCACTGTACTATCCGCTCGACGCTCCTTCAACGATCTATTTTGCACTCCCTATTCCTTCGATGCCCTCCAAATCGGCATGGCATTTTCGAATTACTCGCTTTTCAACTGACATACTTCAACTCGACTCGGAAGTATGTGGGCGTCACCGCAATATATTGTATTCGCCTTGGCACTTCTTCCCTCCGTCCAACCTCTCGTTCCAGAAATTGAACACATCTCGTTGATCGCCGTCCAGCGCAACTACTCTTCGAGGATGTTTTCATACTGCTATTCCCCCTCTTTCGCCTTGAAGGTCACGCCGCCTACCATATTCGAGGCTGTCCTCACACTTGCTGCCGCCTCTCGCCCCGTGCACTACTCCGCAGACTAAATGGCAACTCGAGTTATGGATGAGCCGTCATACCTTCATGCTTAACCCGCCGCTAGTCGCGATGAAGTCAGAACGGGTATTGTAAGCGAATTGTCCGCTTGCTAGCCTACCCTCACATGCGCAATTTCGGATGCCTACCCCGCGTTCTAGTGCTCCGTACAAAACGTCTGATCAGTGATCGGTCTCCGCTTTCTGGCGACGCATACACTGTTCAACCGGATCCTGCCTAAGCATGGTTGTGTTCCCGTTCACCTCCTTCGCTGACTCCTTTTTCTCTTATGTTCGTATGACCAAGGGTATTTTACCAAAAAAAAATCTTTTCTTTCTCGCTCCTTTAACCCTCTCTGTTCCTGTTTTTACTTCCTCCACTTCACTCGCGAGCCCATCGTTCCGCCTCCGGGTGTGGGGGTGGTGGTTTATCCATCTGTGGTGAGTTGCCACTGGGTGGATCGTTTGGCTTGCTCCGGTTCGCAGCTCCCCTTCTTGGAGTTATCCCACACGCTTGGAGTTTCTTCTCCTCAAAGTCGCCGCCCACCGAATACCTACATTAGACCCTCGACTCAGCCAGCCGCGTCAACCGGTCTTTCGACGCCCAGTTCTAGTGCTTCGAGCGGCGGAGCGGCAGAGACACTCATAGTAATACTTCGGATCTAGCATCTGCACGAGCTGCAAGTCGTGAAACCGACGTTCTCGTTTTCACGCGGACGAATCAATCACTTTGCTTATAAACCCGTAAGGACATTCTAACTATACTATCACACCCCCCCCCCCACGCGCCCTCCACGACTTAACTATATCTAGAGTGTTTTATGAGACAAAAAACAATAAAAATGAGCAAAGACCTTACCGATGAAAGCGGGTTTGAATGAAAGTGGCTCAATGAGAAAGTCAGTATCACTAGTCGGGGAAGACGAAGTGCTTGTTGGCCAGGCAGTCTTGGCTTGTGCCTCCACAACTCCAATGAACTCTTCTTCAATGCGCTGCATGATGCGGTCTGGTAGCCAGTGTGGTGGCACCCATGGATACCACTGCGCATGATGTCCGGGCAGTGCAACCTGGACTTCCTCGGCAACAATTTTGGCCAGGCGGCTACAAGCGGGGCAGCATTTTCTACCTACCCCTATTGGAACTATCCGACCATCTGCCGCCTAGTCAGGTTCATCAGGACGAAGAGAGAGAGAGAAATATGGTGGACTAACATATTCACGCAGTGAATGAAGGAGTGGCTTGAGCACCTCCGGTCCAGCAGAGCTATCAGAAACCATTGATGCAAGAATTCCTGCCTCGCAGTGGGTGGCCCCTTTGTCAGGCGAAATGAACCCGTTGCTCAACTTGAGCTCGAGCTCAGTCTTCACCTTCACCGCCACCTCGTCTGTCCACAACCTCAGACGTCGCCACCGTTCAACAAGCTCATCCGCAGAAAAAGTGCCAACAGGTTGCCGAGGCAGCTCAACGACCCGAAAATTCATGTCGTGGCGCCCATCAGCGAGCTTGGCGTTCCGGGGAACCCAAGCAGCGGTCGTCCATGCACATGCCGAGTCAAGGGCTCGGGCAAATATTTTACAATTTGGGAGGCTGGCTGCGAACAGTAGAATTTGAGCCTCGGGCTGAAGACTTGTGGTAAGATAAAATACCATTGTTCAGGTAATCCGTGGATATCAACAACTCTTCATCGGTTTCAGTATTTTCCTCACTAGGATTTTGGAGTGCTATTATACAGGATATATCAAAGTAATGTTCAATAGTCAAGTTGGACTGACTGACCATTCACTTTTGCCAGGTGTTGGTTAAGACTATTACAGGCCCACAGCGTGGGCGGGATGATACCCAGTAGATGGTGCAGTGTTCGAGAAGCCGATACAAAATCCCTAACGGAATTTGACTTGGCTGACTGCCTGAGAATGCTGGCCAAGCTGCACAGTGTTTCCCACCAAGTCGGGGCTGAATCGGCATTGAACGTGACCGAATATTTAGGCTGGTTGGGCTGCGCCTCCGTAAGCGCTGGAGCAATCAGTACAGCCAGTGGCAGAACCAACTCGACCACCTGGTTGTCTTGCAGTTCATGGGAATCAGGATGCCAGTCGTATATATCGAAACCAGTGCTGTTGGTGTATTTTGCTATCGCCCTCGCGCGGCAATTGATTTTGTGCCAGCACTGGACAACAAGGTAATGGGAGAGTGCAGAGTCAAAATCGATGCTGGGTTCCTGCTTCTGCAAAACGACAGCAGCCCGCACCGCCTCGACAACATTTCTGCAGTGCGATGGAAAGTCGGCCGCTTCCTTTCGAAGGTCGACACTAAAATCGTGATGGGGTTGGCTATAAGACAGTCTGAAACAAAGTTACAAACATGAACATTGGCTCAAGATAGAGAGTAAGAGCAATTTTACAGGGTGTCTGTCATTGATAGGGGCTTTGTAGTCAGGACGGATCGCTGCTGCCCATCCTCTCTCAGGTCGTGCTGTGGAGGTAGGGAGTTGCGTGCTACGATAACTTCGTGGATGGAGCCTTCCGAGGAGGCGGGAGAAAGAGTCGAGGACTCTTTGGAGAAAGAGCTGCCGGCCGTAAAATATCGATGGAAGGCATGATGGGGAATACATAAATACCTTTGGAAGACCCAGGCATTCATGCTACTCGGCGTAACCGGCCCGAGTATCACCGCGACGACCTGATTGACGTGCGTGAAAAGAGTGGCTAAATGAGCTAATGTTCTGTTTATATTCGCATCCTGCTTGCTCAAGCGGCTGCGATCCGCGTGTGCGTCTTGGGCATTAGAGGCCTGATTAGAGCCCTTCTGTAGAATTGCCGCCGTAGCAGTCAAATAAAACACGCTGGATCTTGTGTCGAGCAGGGAAGACATGTCAGAAAGTTGTTTGGCTGCGGCATTTAGACCAATCATTTGACCTCAATATGGACGTCGACGCTGCAGAACGCGTCGAGAGCGTCCCAGACCGCGCCGTTGAAGAAATCGCCGCGGATGTGCCTAAGGAAAGTTCTCCTGCTCCCCCAATACCACCACGCTCTCCCCCACCCGCGCCTCCGCCCCAGGAATCAGACGCCGGCCTCCTTCTCCAGCCCATATCTCTCCCCAGGACAGTCTCCCCAGCAATCCTCGACTCGGCTCCCGCACCATTCTCAGATCCGCAGAACCACACCCCCTTGGATCGTCCTCTGAATGTCACAGATGCGCTCAGCTACCTCGACGCAGTCAAGGTCCAGTTCCAAGACCAGCCGAATGTCTACAACCACTTTCTCGACATCATGAAAGAGTTCAAGAGCCAGCTGTGAGTAGTGCCGTCTGCGCTGTAGGGTCGGCTATTTAACCTGCATCTGTCCAGCATCGACACCCCCGGCGTCATCAAGCGCGTTTCCCACCTCTTCAACGGCCACCCTGCCCTCATCCAGGGCTTCAACACCTTCCTCCCCGTGGGCTACCGAATAGAATGCTCGACGGACGCCCACGATGCCAATTACATCACCGTCACAACCCCCACAGGTACCACAATGCAGACGACCAACAATGGCCCCGGCAAAGGCCCAATATTGTGGTCGATGACGGAGGCGCGCGCCTCCGCTGGTGGAAGCACCTCTACCCCCGTCGCTCCCCCGACACGACCGCCCTCTGCCGACCCAAAGCTCGAGGGCCAGACCATCGAGCCCGCGGTGCAGTACGTCCAGAAAATAAAACAACGCTGCGACGCCGAGACGTATCGCCAATTCCTCGATATTCTCTCTCGGTACCATCACAAACCCGACACAATCGACGAGGTGCGTCTATATTTTCTGTTTATCCCCATTTATTGCAGCTCCATTCCAGGAGGAAGTCTCGAAACAGATTGCCCTGTTATTCAAGGACGCACCCGACTTGCGGTCCGAATTCCGCATCTTCATGCCGGAGAAGAGCCGCCAGCTGCTCGACGACATTCCCACCTCATCCTCCCGCGACAAAGGGAAACAGCGAAAGTCCGAACCAACCAGCACCTCCATCCTGCCCCTCAAACGCAAGCGGAAAGCAGTCGAAAAGGAGATCGTCGAGCTTGTTCCAAAGGTAGCGCCCAAGGTCTGTTCCCGCATAACACCCACGGACCTTCGTCTAACATCCCACAGGCGAAAAAAGCCAAACACACGCCAGTGCAGGACCTAACGCCATCTTCGTACAAAACCCGCGCCTCGTCGCCTCCTCTTCGCCGTAACGCCGCCTCCCGCGTCACAGCCGCCGCGGCGCTGCCCGCAGTCCCCGACGACTCCCAAGCGCACGTCTTCTTCGACCGCGTGAAACGCGCACTGGACGACAACCGCGAAACCTACAACGAGTTCCTCAAGCTCGTCAACCTCTTCACGCAAGACTTCATCGATACCGCGCGCCTCGTGCGCGAAAGCCGTAATTTTCTGGGAGACGGGGAACTCATGAGCATGTTACGCGACATTGTAGGGTGGGACGAGCGGAAAGAGAAGGAGTATTGGATGGAGGAACAGGCGACCGGTAACAACTCCTGGACACGACCGACTATTGTCAACCGTGCGGCAGGCGCGCGGCCCACAAAAGCCGAACTGGACGTTAAATTCGGCAGTTATAGGCGGCTTCCTGCTAGTGTTGGATCCCTTTCTTTCCCGCCCTTGCGCAGTATCGCTAATTTTTTGGCTTGATGCAGGAGGTAAATGTAACGTGCTCGGGACGCGACGAGATGTGCCGCCTCGTTCTGAACGACGAGTGGGTGTCGCATCCGACATGGAGCAGCGAGGACGCGGGCTTTGTTACACCGCGCATGAACATCTACGAAGAGGCGCTGCACCGCAGCGAGGAGGAGCGCCACGAGTACGACTTCCACATCGAGGCCATTACGCGCACGATCACGATGCTCGAGCCGCTGAACAACAAGATGGCGTCGCTGAGCCCGGAGGACCGGGGGTCTTACAAACCCAAGCCGAATCTCAACGGTCAGATCAAGAGCATCCACCACCGCGTCATCAAGAAGATATATGGCCGCGAAGCCGGGCTCAACGTCATCCACGCCATGCAGGACACGCCCGCGTTGGCAATCCCCGTGGTGCTCCAGCGCCTCAAACAGAAGGAAGAAGAGTGGAAGCGGGCGCAGCGCGAGTGGAACAAGGTGTGGCGGGAGGTCGACGCGCGGAACTACAGCAAGAGCCTGGACCATCAGGGCATCTCGTTCAAGACGGCCGATAAGAAGGCCATCACGACGAAGGCGTTCGTGAATCAGATCGAGACTGCGCGCGAGGAGCAGATGGCCAAGCGCGCATCACTCATCGACCCGCTTTTTGCGCGCACGCGGCCCCGGCATCAGCTCGAGTTCGTTATGGAGGACACGCAGGTGCTGCAAGACGCGCTCAAGCTGACATTTTCCTTCCTCGACCGCACGCAAGCGCAGATACATTTCGGTGAGCGAAAGCGGATCGAGAGCTTCCTCCGGTCGTTTGTGCCTCTGTTTTTCATGCTCGATTCTGTCGCGTTCAATGCTGCCTTCATCGTGCAAGACTCGGTGGACAGCGAGCTTAGCGATGATCCCAGCGTCGCAGACGACGCGGAGAATTCCAGTGTTGGTAGCGGGAGCTCCAGGGCCGGCGCCAAAGTCCGACGAAATGGTGCTGCTGCAGCTTCTACTTCTGCTGGCGGCGACCTGCGGAAGAAACTGCTCAAGAGCGAGCAGGCGAAATTGAGTAGCCGCAAGACACGCAACCAGGGCTCGCCGGCCGGCTCCCGGCTCCCGTCCCCCGTCCCTATGGACGAGGAACCACAGCCTGAAGCATCGCCGCTGCCGCAGAACAGGCGAGCACCACCGCGGAACACTTTTTTCACCAACACTGTGTTTTACACGCTCCTCCGCTTGCTTGAGGTATCCATCAGTCTTCTAATACGAAAAACGCTGACACGTTTTTTCCTAGGTGCTGTACTCTCGGCTCGCTCTTTTCAAGGGCATTGCAGCCCGACTTGCGGCGGGAGAATCAAAGGGCTCCCCAAATGACCCTGGTTTGTTCCCCCATCCAGACTATGTCAATGTAGTGGACCGCGCTACGAATGCGGAGCACTTTTATGATTTGTTACTCGAGTCCTGTGAGCGGCTCTTTGACAACGAGGTCGAGCAGCATGTGTTTGAAGACCAGATGCGGTACATGTTTGGTATCAAGGTGCGCCGTACCGCTAACTAACGTCGACCCCACTAACCCGATGCCACCAGGAGGCATACAAAATCTTCACCATCGACAAGGTGATCGGGTCTCTGATCAAGCAGGTGTGCTCGCATTTAATCCTCGATGTGGGCCGGATATTGACTATACTCCAGGTGCAAGCGCTGTTTGGTGATGCAAAGAGCCAGGACCTCCTCGAGGTTCTGAAACGGGAACGCGCTCTTGCTGCTCCGACGACTCAAGATCTGATCAACAGTCGCAAGAATGCTGAAAAGATCCTCGGCCCCGACGAAAATCTCTTCCGTGTCGATTGGGTTCGTGGTTCGCCTCCTCGATACGCACATGGATTAATCAACTTGGACGCAGCTTTCTGACTCCAAACACCTGACCGTCCAACTGATCGGGAAAGACGATTCTAGCTTTGATGATTCGGAGGTTCTCACTGGGCGGTGGCAGTCCTACATCGATTCATTCGTCTCGGTGCGTGTGTTTATTTATTCCCTCTTCGAACTCGCCTCACGATTACTCCTGCAGAGTGACGTTACAGAAGGTGTTTCTGCTGCTCGCACAAGGCGACCTTTCCTTCGCAAGTTCGTCCAACGTATCTTTTCCTCGTAAAGCAGAGGCTCATCCAGTAATTCAGGAACATACCCACCGCCGTCCGAGATGCGCCGCCCAATGTCCTCACGCAAGACGGCCTCGAAATCAAGGTGTGCGTGCGTACGTACCGCTTGTTCTTCGTGTCCGGGTCAGAAGACTATCTCTTCAAATTACGGACGGTGGCCGATGTGGGCGCAGCCTCCAAGCAGTTGGAGAAAAAAAGCGCTCTGCGGCAAGAGTGGTTGCAGAAGAGGGGAGGCGCTGTTGTTGTCTAATTTGAATTGTATGTATTTCTAGTGAGTGGTGGGTGCAACATGTTGACATTAGCCAGTACGTAAGGTAGTCTACCTGATAATTTAATGTCTAGGGCAGGCAAACTATCTAGGATTTGTCTTTGAACATTTTCTCGATGGCAGCGCTCGAGTATGATTTGGGGCGTTCCAGGGCTAAACACAGTAAAATGAAAAGAGTAAATGGGGGAAGACAGATGGCACGACGTACGAGCACCGAGGGCACGATCCCAGATCAACTGAGCGGCGACACCGAATGCGCGGGAGACACCGAACAGGACGGTGTAGAACTGCATCTGCGTCAGTCCGTAGTGGGTCAGCAGAACGCCAGAGTGGGCGTCGACATTGGGCCAGGGGTTCTTGGCTTTGCCGGCCTAGCGCAAAAGTTGAGAACAGGAATGAAAAAATCGCGTCGCGTCGCGGACATACCTCGAGCAAGATATCGGGCACGATGTTGTAAATCTGTCCGACGAGCTTGAAGAGTGGGTCGTTCGGAAGGTGCTTGAGCGCGAACTCGCGTTGGGCGGTGTACCGGGGGTCGGTCTTGCGCAGGACAGCGTGGCCGTATCCGGGAACGACTTGTCCGCCCTTGAGGGTAGACCAGACGTACTCCTTGACGGCTTCATCCGAGGCGTCCTCGCCAATCTGGGACTGCATCTTGCTCAACCACAAGAGCACCTCCTGGTTTGCGAGCCCGTGGAGCGGCCCAGCGAGACCATTGAGCGACGCAGAGAACGCGAGGAAGGGATCCGAGAGAGCCGAGCCGACAAGTTTACCGGTGTGCGCGGAGACGTTGCCGCCTTGTTTCATGTTAGTTCATGCGGCCGGAGAATCAATATGCGGCCGCACCTTCGTGATCACTGTGGATGGTGATGTACAAGCGCATCAGCTCGACAAAGGCGGCGTTGTCGCCGAATCCGAGTAGGCTGGCCAGATTGTGGGAATAATCCTTGGCCGGGTCGATTGCGGGAAGTTTGCCCTGCCCAAAGACATTGTTGTAGATACGTCCAGCAATGTTGGGGAGCTTGGCGATCCTGGGGGGAAATGAGACGCGTAGCAATTAGGATACGAACGCGCATACAGGTCCATAGAGTCCTCAAAAGTGGGACCCCAGTACTCCTTCTTGGACACACCATCTTGGTAGGCTTTGGCAAAGGCAGAGTTGTGGTTGAGCTATTTATGTACATAGTGTGAGAGGACAATTTTTTAAGACTTGAGACGCGACGTACTGCCGTGACCGCCAGACTGAACTGGCTCATCGGATGCAGGGTAGGGGGGCAGCGGTCCAGAATTTCCTCGACGAATTCGGGGATGGCGGAACGGGCTGCCCAGTCTTTTGAAAGTTCGGTGACCTGCTCCTGGGTTGGGATTTCTCCCGTAACGAGGAGCCAGAAGAGACCCTCGGGCAGGGGCTCGGAGCCACCGGGCGCCTTCGGCAAGAGTTCCTGGCACTCGGGGATGGTCTTGCCGCGGAAACGGATGCCCTCATCTTCAGAATGGTAAGTTATGACGTCGAATCGGAAAAAGTAGCAAGCGTCACCTGCGTCAAGGACGGATCCGTCCCAGATCAAGGCGGGGAGGCCACGCATGCCACTGCACGACGTATGAGAAGGATGGTAGTATTAGTAACGGAGTCTGGCGTACCCATAGAGCTGGTCGACAATCACAGGTCCAAATGCCTTTTTGCCGTGCTCAGCGCGGATTCTTTTGACCTGTGGAGAGTTAGTTGAGTAAGAGGCGCAGACGACGTGTACAGACTTTCTCGAGTTCGACCGGGATGAGCTCCGCAAGACGTTCCTTGAGGGTCGTATTTTTTGCGGCCGTCGACGAGAATCTAGCCCGTGCCAGGGTTGACCAGACCGGGGCGGAACGAGGCTAGAGAGAACTAAGGAACGTAGTCGAATAAGCGATACAAAGCCTTACCGTTCTAGATCTTAGGATGGACGCCATGGTGGTTCAGGACAAGCTGAATTACCCGGTCTCGGGCAAGTTCGGGGTCTCCAAAAAATATGCATCAATGATTGGCATTAGTCAGCATCAGCATTTTCACCTGCTACTGCGATTGCAACTTGTTCGTTCTTCTGAACTTTTGCGGCGCCATCCGCCTCTAGATCTGGATCATAGAACCACTGTAGACTGCCCAGATCCCTGATTTTTGCGGTCATTTTGGTGTAAGTTACGATGGGTAAACGCAAGCGACCTGCTACAACGGACGCGCTGATGCCCCAGGTACTCCGTGCATTCTGCATTCCACCACTGTTCTTAGGACACCCTCCAGAAAAAACACTACCGGCAGCGTGCACATGCGAATCCCTTCTCCGACCATACACTTGACTACCCCCACGCCCCAAATGCCGTGGACTGGTCTGTCCACTTCCCAGCGTCTCCTGGCCCCCCAGAATTCGCAGACGTAGGCTGTGGCTTTGGAGGCCTATTAATCGCGCTCGCCCCCCTCTTCCCGGACACCCGTATGCTTGGTTAGTTCCGTTCTCCGTCAGTCCTTTGCCGATCATTGAACATGTCCTAGGCATGGAAATACGCGTCCAAGTCTCACAGTATGTCCAGGACCGTATTGCCGCTCTCCGCGTAACCATGGACGCCCCCTCGCACTACCAGAACGTCTCCGTCGTCCGCGCAAACTCCATGAAATTTTTACCAAACTATTTTACGAAACATTCCCTCTCCGCGATCTTCTTCCTCTTCCCCGATCCACACTTCAAGCAACGTAAACATAAGGCCCGCATCATCTCCCCAACCCTGTTGGCCGAGTATGCGTTTGCCCTGCGGCCGGGTGGAATCGTGTATACGATCACCGACGTGCGCGACCTCCACGAATGGATGAAGTCGCACTTGGACGCGTTTCCACTCTTCGAGAGCGTCAGCGAAGAACAATTACGCGCGGAGGGAAAGGGCCCCATCCTTGACGCAGTATACACCAGCACAGAGGAGGGTAAAAAAGTGGAAAGGAATGGCGGTGAAAAATGGCTAGCTTGTTTCAAACGTATAGAAGTTGCGCGAGAAACATGACCAGATCTAATACTCGTCCATGGCGTCCTCTTCGTGTGGATCGCCGACCGCCCTCGGTCCCGCCCCCATGGCCTCGACGAGCCTGCCTGTGCGCTCCCGCACGGCTCCTTTTATTTCGGCGTGTATCACCTTTCCCGCCTCGCAAGCCAGTCTGAAGATCTCCTCGAAGCGATCAACATGTAAGCGCGTCTCCATCGTCACCAGGGTCACCTTGCCCGTCTTGGGCATCACAGCGACCGTAAGATGTGGGATGTCGTTTTCCTCGAGCAGCGTCAAATCCAGCAGCGGCGACGTAGAGTGCACACCCCCCGATACAGCGCACACAAAGTCCAGCAGGGGGATGCCGGCGTTAGCCAGTGCGAGAGTAGTGCCGTTGATACACGCCTGTAGCAGTCCTCCGTCTTGTTGCAGTACTTGAACAAAAATGTCGATTTGGGACCGCGGGTAGAGATTCGTCTGAACCACAGGCTCAAATGTCGACTTGATGGAGGCTGCCATCTCGAGTATACGTCTGCAGAGCACACCATCATCTGGCGACCGGCCCATGCTGTCCGACGGGAGAGCTTACTTGTCGCCTCGCGAGCGTTTTCTGCGCTCTCCTGTGCTGAACGCGGCCACGCCGACCTCGACATTGATGTTCGCGCGGTCATGCATTGTGTGCGCGCGCATTTTTGCCTCGCGTGGACCGAAGACTGACACGAGCACCTGGGTCAGACCATGGGTGATGATGGCTGAGCCATCTGCGACGCCCTGCTGGGAAAGGTCGATGGTCATGTCGCGCAACTCGTACTGGCGGCGCCCGTCAGAGCGATACCCGCCCTCATTGAGTATTTCCACCCGGGAGCCCTGGGCGCGATGAGAGGCAGACGACGCGGATAGTGAAGAAATATACCATTTGGTCGCGTCTGAATCACGTATGTAATCATTTGATCCCAACCGGCTTTACCTTAGCAAGTCGACATCGAATGTAATCTTAGTCTAATTCGCTTCAAGCATGATAAGCCGCTCTGTTCTACACCACCATGCCACCGCATCTCCCCCTCCTGAGGTCCCTGCTCGACACCGACCTCTACAAGGTAGAGGAACAATATCCACTTGCTCGGACAGATTCATTGACCGCCTACAAGCTCACAATGCAGCAAGCCGTCCTGCACCACTTTCCGACCACTCACGCGACATATAAATTCACCCTACGCGACAAGAGTGCGCAGTTCACCAAGGAGGCCTTTGACCAGTTCCAGCAGGCAGTTGACCGTCAGTCTCTCGTCCTCAGCGGGCGAACAAGCTCACGCTTACGCGCGGGGCAGACTTTGAGGACCTGAAGCTCACGCAGGCCGAGTACGACTGGCTGAAAACGACTTGCCCGTACTTTACGGCCGAGTATCTGGCCTATCTGCAGGACTATCGCTTCAAGCCCAAGGAGCAAGTCCGCATCCAGTTTATTCCTTTGTCTACGGACGGAACAATCGGTACCGTGGACATCGAAACAACGGGGCTGTGGCTAGAAACTATATTTTGGGAAGTTCCGCTGATGGCGTGTTTGAGTGAGGTATATTTTCAGCTCGTCTTGAAAGACTGGAGTTACGACGGGCAAGAAGGTTTGCTTTTTAAGCTTTTAGTCCAAGGAGCCTCGGCGCTCATTCTAAGTAGCCCTCGCATACGATAAGGGCCGGGCTCTCCTCGAGGCCGACTGCGTTTTCAGCGAGTTTGGCACCCGCCGAAGACGCTCGTACGAAACGCAAGATATCGTGATCAAAGGTCTCGTTCGCGCGTCCCAGGACGTGCAGAGCAATGGCAAGCTCTCTGGAACCAGTAATGTATTTATTCCCTGCCACCACCTGCCGCTCCCAACTCATCCCAATTCAGGTTCACTTCGCACATAAATATGGGCTTGCACCCGTCGGCACCATCGCCCAGTACGCATTTTTCTAGCTAAATTTAACACCGACTCATTGTCCCCAAGCGAGTGGTTCATGGGCGTAAGCCACGCCTTCATCCCTCGGGCACGCGTTAAACATCCCACAGGTTGCGGCCCTCAAAGGCTACGAGGCCGCTAACTCTGTAGCGCTCGACCTCTGGGAATCCGTATACCCCAACGCCATTCTCGTTGCCCTCACAGACACATTTTCAAGTGGCGTTTTCTTCAAGGTATTTATTTTTCTTTACCTTTCAACTCTAATCGAAGCTCACCCAACGCAGACCTTTCTCGCGGACAAGGAGCTGGCCATGCGGTGGCATGGGCTCCGTCAAGACTCCGGCGACCCCTTCGCGTTCGGGCGCCGGGCAAAGGAAGTGTTCGCCTCGCTCGGCATCGATCCCAAAACGAAGATGATCATCTACTCCGACGCTTTGAACATCGACAAGGCCCTGCGCCTCAAGCAGCAGGCGGATGAGCTCGGCTTGAATGGTATATGCTTTCACACGTTTGCAAAGGCTGTCTGACCCACAGCGCCAGTCTCATTTGGAATCGGAACATTCCTGACCAACGACTTCAAGAAATCTGGGACTGGCGATGTGAGCAAAGCGTTGAACATGGTCATCAAACTGTCGTCCGTCGATGGGAATCCGTGCGTCAAGATCAGCGACGATTTGACCAAGGTTGGTGTACGATCATTTGCATTTCAATTGCACCTAAGCCCTCTTATAGAACACCGGAGATAAAGACACTGTAGAAATGGTCAAACGCGTGTACAACCTCATTCCCTAGTCACCTGTTGTGTGTAGATACTTGCCAGATACAAAGACATTGTACTCCTAATCAAAGCACAAGAGAACTGCCTCCGTCTCAGCGATGTCCACTCCGTCAGCGATCAACTTGGATTCGACGTCCAGCTTTCCTGAGACTCTCCCACTCGCGGTCTCGTACGTCTGCCCGCCCCACGTCAAGCCAGAGGCGTCGTCAGCAAACCTGCAGCAATCAGCGGGCGGCACACCAGCCAGTAAAACGACACATACCCGATAGCGAGCCGCTTGACCTTCATCCCCGTCGGACCCTCCGCGCCGCCAAAATCGAGGTCCAGGTGGACGCTCGTTCTGTTCGTGGCGCCGCGCAGGAACGCCTTGGAATTGATAAACAGCGCGCGGACGAGCCGGCCCTCCTCGAATGACGCGTACCCCGCAATCCGCGGGTTGTCGATCGCGAGTTCGACGGCTTGAGCCTTGCCCGTGTGCCCAATTAGCTCAGCCGCAATGATCGCGGAGTAGTACGGGGGCTGAGCAGATGTTTATTTAGTCTGGTTTGGCCAGAGGAGGGTAGGGCGACTCACCTGGACGTGCGGGGGAAGAGGCTCAGGTAGCGGTGTAGCATCCAGGATCGATCGGTCCAATGTCGTCGGCTGGATCTGTCGAGACGTGAGTTCCCATTACATTCGACAAAACAAGGTGCGACGAACCAAGGTATACTTGAAGCCGACACCGACGTGGAAGAAGACCTGCACGGCGATGAAGAAGACGGATCACAGAGTGCAAACGACCGACCTTGGACATCCCAAGCTGAGGTCTATCAAAATAATTTAATATAAAGGCCTTGCAGGTTTCGAAAACAGACGCACGCAAAAAGGGCATAATCCAGGGCCCAAAGAGCCGCTCCAGCAGTGTTCGACACGCCCGGTGCTCCCTGTTGAACGAGTCAAAACCCGAGTCTCGAAGAATATGGGACAACTCGGAGGTCGGTCCGGCCGTGGGGAGTGCGCCAGTAGAGTGCAATGAAACGCAACTTACATGACAAGCATAGCTGTTAGTTTCACCGAGGATATAGTCCAAGCCCCGAGCATGGGTTGCGGCGATGTCGGTCCTGAAGACAGTGAGATTGGACCGGATGGTCGACTTGGTCATCAGGTCCTGCAGGAGACCCCCGTTCCCCGTGCAAAACGAGCCTTAGGAGGACACCTACTCAGTGACATAACTGGATTGTGGGAGCACGCGCGCGCACCAGAGTAGCGATGTTCCGAGAACCTTCAGGAAATGTGAGCGAGGCCAAACTAAACGCCTAATTAACCACGCACGTAGAGACCAGAGCCCCCGCGCCCGAGTTCAAGATATTCTGGCTGTAAATTGCTTGCGGGGAGAAGCCAGTGAGCTGGGAAGACGAGCCGGCGAAGGACCCGACTAAGAATCTCGTGCTCGACTTGGCTAGCTGAACAGCGTCGGCAATAGCCTCTGCCACCACTGTCCACCTAGGGAAAGTGAGCAGAACGAATGAGCGTATAGTAAGCGAATAAGACTGACTCTTTCGTATATTGATTAGAGGTATAATTACTCGGCCGCAGACCATTATTTTTATACAGGTCTGGCTCGTTGCCGATCTCCAGGAAGTCGAGTGTCACGCCTGCGGCGTAGAACACAGGTGAGGAAAAAGCAGCCATGATCGCCTTGGCCTGAGTGACTGCCTCGGTGGCGTTGTTTTGTCCAAAACTGACTCCCCTGGCACGGATTTAATGGGGCGGCTGGGACAAGGAATATATCTACCATGTAACATGTGTGCCTCGTGGTAAAAAGCGAGCAGTGTCATAATAGGATTGCCCGACCGTAATGTTGAGGGCCTAATAGAATAATGAATAAATGCCGCGGTGTATTTAGAGAGACAGCACCTCAGGGTATGGAACAATAGCAGTGGGGGGTGGGAAAGTGGTTTCGGCAAAAACAACATGCTCATTGAATTTGGTGTGGTCCTCGCTGCGCCTGTTAGAAATGGGCTGATTCACGTCGCCAAACCCACCTGTTTGCGCCAATGCGGATATCTGGGGGCGCGCCAGTAATCTTCTTGAGATTGTCCAGGGTGTTGTAGAAGAACTTGTTCCTTGAAGTTGTCCCGACCCAGTCTGTCCATCGGTCCTGTTCAATCGAGAGCGACACAAGCGACGGTGAAATGAACGGGGCGTTGTCCGGCGCAGCAAGCGGGACGATAACGGTGAGGGCAACCGCGGTCGACGCTGCAAATGCAAGGGGAAGGAGAGAAAGCATGAGGATGGTTCGACATTTCTGTATGAATGGCCTTTTCAACTTGGCGGGTTGAAGAAGCACCTTGACGCATATGGACCGCTGATCATGTGCTCGCGAATTTCATCTGTTATGGCGGACGTCCGCGCTCTGCTCAAGGCCAAACGGCAGGAGGCTCGAATAACCCATCCACTCGCATCCTACACCCAGAGTGGCCAGCTCAGATGCGTCGCCTGTGGCCCCGTAAAACACGCATCTGCCTGGGAGGGGCATTTGGGCAGCAAACTTCATCGTACCACCGTTGCACGCCTCAAAGAGGAGGACCGCCTCAGAGCCGCCCAGCGCAGAGAGGAGAGCCCTGAACTGCCCCCGGCGAAGCGCAAGGCCGAGGAGCAGGACTCGGACTCGGACACGGACGCAGATTTCTCCTCCGCAAAGAGGCGCAAGGTCACGGTCGTCCCCGGAGATTTCTTTTCCGACTCTTCGCGCACAGCACTCCCACCGCCCTCTGACGACGAGGAAGAAGACGCCCCTGTCGCTGAGCCAACACTCGATTCGGAATGGGAGCGTTTCCAGCGCGATGTTGTCAACGCCCCCGCACCGACTGACAATCGCGAAGCGTACGAAAACGCCACGATAATGGCCGAACCTGAGCTCGCGTCTGAAACACCAGAAGGCTTCCCGCCTCAGCAAACAGCGGAGACGCCAGAGCAGCCCAATAAATTGGATCTGGAGGAGGCGCGACGGCAGAAGGAGCAGGATGAGCGAGAGCTGATCATGGACAGGCTTCTGGACGAGGAACGAGCGCAGGAAGAGGCAGACATGAAGGTTACCGTGATGAAGAACAGACTGGAGGCACTCATGAAGAAGAGGAATGCGGCAAAAGCTGCAAAACTAAAGTCATAATATTTTACTCGTGTATCTGTGTCCTCGTCGCACTGCCCGTCTGTCTACAATTTGTTCATGGAGTAGGAGGAGGAGGATGTCCTGTCGCAATAAGGAACAAGCAGGTGCTGTGTTCTTGCGAGAAGGAAGGGAAACGGCCAGCGCGACAGAGGAGAAACCAGAGGGCCGGGACTGAAGAATGCAAGAAAAAAAAACATAGGGGGGTGTGCAGGCCAATGAGGCGTTATTAGTGTAGTGGAGACCGTTTCTCTGCACGCGCTGTTTCACTACTTGTGGTTCGTTCGCTCTCGCTGAACTCATCTGACTACACCGAGGGAATGCAAGTTCGTCAGGAAACGCGGTAGCAAAGCTGTAGCCGGCCCTCGTTGACAGTGGTAAATTCGTTGAAGGTCATGCGAAGAGTTTTGTACCGTGTTCGGAGCCTTTCTTTTTTTTTCGACAAAACATCGGCAATTCCCGAGCTAACTGAGTGCTGGAACTTCGAAGAGAAAACAGACGACAGGTAGGCTGTCGAAAGTAAGACCGGCAGAAGCACGTCGGGGAAAGTTGAACGGCCCCCGGGAAACCGCCCAAGAAAGGGGTAAGGGCACACAAAGCAAAAGTCCAAGCGACTTCAAGAAAAAGGTTAAGAACCAGCGCCTGTTTTCAGGTATGAAGAAGCTTGGAAGGTGGCAAGACGTCGACGAGGGTAGGCAGCGGTCAGAACAAAGGAAAGCAAGCTGCGAGGATTGATTAACGTGCTCATGGTAGAATTCTTGCGAGACGAGGAAGGAAGGGAAACGGCTAGTCCAATTGAACGCTGTGATCGGTGCAAGAAAAAACATGAAGAATGCAAGAAAAAAACATAGGGGGGTGTGCAGGCCAAGGAGGCGTTACTGGTGTAGTGGGGACTGATTTCTCTGCACGCGCTGTTTCACTACCTGTTCATTCGCTCTCGCTGAACTCATTTGACTACAAATGCACAGAGGGAGTGCGAGTTTGTCAGGAAACGCGGTAGCAAAGCTGTGGCCGGCCCTCGTTGACAGTGGTAATTCGCTGAAGGTCATGCAAAAGAGTTGTTCGGAGCCACTTTTCTTTTTTTTGACCAACATCGGCGAATTCCCGAGACAGAGAGCGCTTGAGGAGAAAACAGACAGTAGTAAGAGCAAGTAGAAGGCCCCGACAAACCTGCTCAGAGAAAGCTGCCCAGAGAGGTAAGACCACAGACAGCGATCCGACGACCTGAAGAAAAGGAATGGTTAATAGTTGTCGCCATCTTTTACGCATGATTGAATACGTCGACAACAACTGTGAGAAATATCTACGTCGGAGTTTGAATCACTTGCTGTTTTCCACGTCGACATTCGGTCGACTGTAATTATTCACTCATGCCTGGAACCCATCTTCTACCGCCAAATCTCCTCAAGCTCTTTGCGCCCCGTCCCCCGCTACCCTATGCCCGCCCCGTCGACAGGGACATCGACCGCATCCGCAAAAAGAATGTCGCCGGTGTAGCACATCTCATCGCCCAACTCCAGGAGGCCAAGACGGAGACCCTGATCACCGCTGGCGAGGCTGACGTCGCAATGGAGGAGGGCGAGGAGCCCGTGTTCACCCACGCCGAGGAAGTGAAGCGTCAAATACGGCGCGAAGAGCGCAAGAAAAAAAGGACTGAGGAGTTCAAAATTGCCAAAGAAACATGTACGTTGCCCGTCGCGCACTCTTGCGCTATCCTAACCGCCACTCCAGATAAACCCTCCGACGATCCCGAAGCGGTCGGTGATCCCTACAAGACCCTTTTCATATCTCGTCTGGTATGCATCTCCCTGCCGTTCTCTGCAGTGTTTGCTCACCGTCTCACAGCACAAAACCGCTACGGAGAGCGACCTGCGCCGCGAGTTCGAAGGCTATGGTACGATCGAGCGGGTAAGAATAGTCCGCGACAAAAAGGGCCGGAGCAGAGGGTATGCGTTTATTGTGTATGAGCGCGAGCGCGACATGAAAGGTCTATCATCTTCCCTCCTCCTCCTTGTAGACTAAGAGTTGCCGGCTCACGACTGCAACTCATTTTTTTCTGTCTAGCTGCGTACAAAGAATCCGATGGCCTGCACATAATGGGGAAGCGGATACTGGTCGACGTCGAACGTGGCCGTACTGTACGCGGATGGAAACCCCGTCGTCTGGGCGGCGGTCTGGGCGGTCGCCCCAAGCGGGTCGAAGCACCAATCTCGATGGGTCCTCCCAGAGGCGGCTTCCGAGGCGGATTTGGAGGCGGCGGCGGAGGCGGCGGGCGATTTGGAGACCGCGGCGGTGGCGGTGGAGGCGGCTTTGGCGACCGCGGTGGTGGAGGAGGCTTCCGTGGTGGTCGTGGCGGCTTTGGCGGAGGCGGTGGTGGACGTGGTGGATTCGGTGACAGAGGCGGGGGCGGGTTTGGTGACCGAGGAGGCGGGGGCGGAGGGTTTGGAGGGGACAGGGGTGGGTTTGGGGATCGTGGCGGCGGCGGCGGCGGCGGAGGGTACGGCGGGGGCGGGGACAGGGGCGGCGGTGGGTTCGGTGGAGGTGACCGGGGCGGTTTCCGACCTGGTGGCGGTGACGGCGGATTCAGAGGAGGAGGAGGAGGAGGAGGTGATGGTGGTTTCCGGGGTGGCGGCGGAGGTGGTTTCAGAGGACGCGATGATTTCGGGGGTGGTGGTGGTGGATTCAGGCAAGTGTTTTATTCTCAGAAATTCGGTCCCTTTTTTCTAATTCGACTCGTTTAATCTAGGGGCGGTCGTGGCGGCGGTATTGGCTACAGTGGCGGAGGTGGCGGCGGCGGCGGCGGCTTCGGTGACAGTCAGTCCAACGGGTATGGTCCTCCTCCAGGCGGATCTGGTGGATTTGGCGGTCCGCCTGGAGGGGGCGGCGGATATGGACCGTCGTCGGGGGGCGGGCCTCCTGGAGGCGGCTTCCCGGGCGGAGGTGGGTATCGCGGGGACCTCAAGCGCGAAGCACCTGGTGGGTATGATGACAGGGATTCGAAACGGCCCAGGTATTAAGGTATCTGTATGTTCTCCGTCGAGTATATGGTGGGTGCAAGTGTACGTGCCCTTTTGCTTCGTTGTTGTCATGTTGTGTAAGTATGGATGGATATGGTCCCTGTTTTTTTCGGGCTAGTTTGGGGCTAGTCGGCGCATGGTGACATGCAGGGCGCGCGCCGTCGGATCGACGCTTGTCCGCGGCGTCCGTGATGTACCTTGAACGATCTTGCATTTGTTGGAACCGTTGGTCGTTTAGTCGACATTCCCCATGCGCCGACTCCTGTGTTGCCCATTTGTGAATACTTTCATGCTGTCCGGGTTGCCTCAGGGTCAGTCTTTCGCACGCGATCCTAACGCGATCCTCTGTATGCTGATGTTTTCGTGGTGCGCTCCGCGAGCGAGGTTCTGTGTCTGTGGCGTTGCCGCGTATCAAGATCGTTCAGGACTGTTCTTTCAAATTCGCACAGGAAGGTTGGACTTGCTTCACAGAGATGGCAACAATTCAAAAAGAAATTCAGGGGACAGTGAACTTTGCTTCCGTGAAGCTGAAATACAGAATTCGGTGAGTACATACTTACAGAAGTACCATAGTTTTTTTCGAAAATATTTCGAGATTATTTTGTGTTATCTCGAATTCTGAGCCATTCGTTGGCCATTCGGTAGTTGTCTTCTCGAGCTTCTGAGAGCGTCGTCCCAAGGAACCGGTACACGTGCTTATCAGCATCTCTTTGGCATCTCCTTCTGATCGGCCTACCTGGTTTCGCTAAAGTTCGCTTCCCTTCATTCTCTGCCATCATAGGCCATCATCCGTGTTTTTTCTGCCATCATCCGTGTTTTTTTTTTTTCCAGCCACCAATCAGCCACCAAATTTTTCTCTGACTCGTTCCAGCTTTGCTCCTGGCTCTCTTAGGAGTCTGTCAAATTTTGTTGCTCTTCATGTGGGATTTTGGTCACGCCTTGTCAACTGCTTTTACTTCCATTCACCCCTTCGATCTCCGTCGCCTAGACCTGCCGTCTCCTTGCCACCCGCTCACACTTCCCAGCGATCAGATGTCGATCTAGGAACCCTTTTAGCTCAGACCGCTTCCCTCTTTCCTCATGTGGCCTTTGAAAAGCCTATCTGAGACTTGACCACTCTTTCTTTCTTAACTGCCATCGTGGGCCGCGCCTTTCCTTCTTTGTTCCTTCATTCCGTCGCAGGCGGCCGTGCAGTATTTATTGCGCACAAGCACTCTCTGGCTAACTGTGCTGCTGTTTAAATACCTGACCTCGACGCGCCGTTTTGCACGTATGTTATCGCCTTCGCGTCCTCCATCCTCTCTGACATGAGTGGGCAGAGAGATCATGACTCCTCAAACTCGCGCAAGGCTCCAAATTGACCCGTCTGCGGTACAATCCAACACTTCCACGCCCTCGCCGACCTCAGCACTGTCTACACAGTCTCCGCTCACCAACCGGCCTCCCTCGGCGAACTCAGAGACAGAGGAGGAAGAGGACTCCTCCTCCTCCACCAAATCTGACCCTGAAAAGCCCAAGCGGTCCCGCGTAACGCCGGATCAGTTGGTACATTTGGAGCGTTTTTTTGCCGCGGAGCGGAGCCCGCCCGCCAGCCGCCGTCGTGAAATAAGCGACCTGCTAGGCATGAATGAGCGTCAAACCCAGATCTGGTTTCAAAACAGGTATTATGCCCATTTAAGTGAACGAGGTTCCGCGCTGACAAATATCCGTCAGACGGGCAAAGGCGAAGCTTCAGAGCAGTAAGATCAAGCAGGCGAAAGAGCAGGACAAGGGCCGCAGTCCCTACGCGCCTCCCGGTTTTTCCACTACCTTTGAAATCGAGCTCAACAACTTGATCCATGAGGATGAACGTAAGCGTACCCATAGTGCCCTCCATTTTCTTCCTGACACTCTACTTAGCCGTAACTTTTATCCCCTGTTCGGACCTATCGATAGGCAGCTGGCGGAGAATCGCTACGGACAGCAGCCAGCGCGACCTCGTTGCCTACACGTGCGAGGCCAAACGCTGTTTGACCTGGTTCATCTCCAATGCTGGATTCGGCTTCAAAATGGAGATTCCGTTCAACACCATCGTCGACGCGGAACTCACGCAGCCTTCCTCTGGCTCGACCGGACTGGCGTCGTTTGTTCTCTCTCGACCGCCTGTGTTTTACCTGGAAAGTGGCTCCAAAGATAATCTTGGGCGCCATTGGAAGAGGTGTACTGATTGGACGGAGGGCCATCAGGCATCCCAGGTGTTCCGGCATGATCTCATTGGCTCCGTCGTTCCACTCGACCACCTAATTCAGAGCCTTCACGCGAGCCCTGAGGTGTCCCCGCACTCTCCTTATTACCGCTCTGAGCCTCCGTCGCCCATGGAAATCCCTCAGCCCCCTTTGGCCTCCATCCTTGGGTCCGAGCAGCAATATGTTGGCGACTCTAACATCCTTCGAGCCAGCCATAATCGCCGCCGCTCATACGACACTCGTGGTCTTTCTCACCTCGTCGTCACTGGTTTGTCCAATTACGGCCGAGACCTCCCCCACACCGCTCCTGCAGCCTCGTACACACATACATCATATCTGCCTGCTACAGTGTATAACCCTCTACCCACCACGGAATTCATCGAGGAGGAGCAGCAATCTCTCGAAGACTACGGAGCGCTTCCAATTTCGCACGATATGACTCCCCGTCCCTATTCTGCACAACCTGTACCACGCGGCTTCTACGAGAAGCCCTCACCTTTCTTTTTTGACGCGTACTCGAATGACGAGTGCCGAGCTGTAGACGCCTACCCGGGCGTCGCACAGATGTACTACACACCGGATCAGGGAATCGGATTCTGCTAAGGACTCGCTCCTCCACATTATCTTTTATCAACCGTTTTATCCTGACTATCTTCACCTCTAATTACTTTCGGACACTTCCAGACTGTTTGATGTCTTAATTAATGTACCACGTAGTAGTAGTTACTTAGCACACAGTGGACCAGGGAGCAATCTAACCAAAGGCCATCGAGTAGTTTCAATTGAACAATCAATATGCATTTTGTTCCAGATATCTGTTATACTACACTGGCCTGGTCTTCCAGCCGTTCTCTACCAAGCCGCGTCATATATGTTCGTCTAACGATGTTAACTGCAAAAACAATCAATACAACTTGATAACAGTTTTTTTAGGTCGTTGTATACGCACAGGCTTCCATGTAGCGATCTAAACACCGAGACAGACATGTCTGCTGCATTTTAAGCTCTGGGCATTGCGGAGGAACGCGTACAGCACGTACCTGCTCGGAATTGGACAGGGAGGTCCCAGGTTTTGTGACGCATGCTTTGTAGCATCGTTCATTAGCGCTCTGCGTTCAGAAAATCTAATGAGTTTTCAATGAAGCATATCGAAGCGAAGAGATTGACATTCATAAGTTGCTGAGCATTTGTGAGCGCGATTTCATTGCGTATTGCGGTCATCACCGCCTCTTTGCGCGACGCCATGTCTACCGGGCAGAATATGAGAATACCACACGACCCGAAGATTGAACCCAAGTACCGACAGGCGTTGAGGACGACGACCTCAGAAAATCAGTCATGGCGGTGGCGTCCAAAAAAAATATGTGCCGATCACAATTTGTGAAGGCTCCGAATTGGGTCATCATCGATTCCTAGTCATTGCTTCTTCTTACCATCATGGGCCAGCAAAGCTCGACTTCAGCGCCCGGTGCATCCCCCTCGGACGACCTCGACTATTACAAGCTCTTGGAGGTAGAAGAATCCGCGACCCCAGATGAAATCAAGGTACTCGGCTTTTCTTTCACCGTTTTATTGCGTCTCAATAGATTTTAGCGGTCATTCCGCAGATTGGCTCTCATTCACCACCCGGATAAAAATCAGGTCTCATACTGCACTAAACGCTCATCGTATCAAACGCTCAGTCGCATTTGCAGGGAGACGTCGAGGGATCCACGAAGCGCTTCGCGGCATTACAACAGGCGTATGAGGTGCGCTGTACAAAGTCTTTGCACTTCCCTAGTTTAAACGCGTCCTCCGTAGGTCCTGAGCGACGAACAAGTAAGCGCGGCTCTTCGACCTTGCGCCTGGAAGTGTTGAATTCACGTTACCCATCAAGTAGGAACGCGCCTGGTACGACTCGCACAAAGCTTCTCTAGTACCTGAGCCGGACGACGCGACCGTATACGAAGACATCCGTAAGGGTGCCGCACCGTCCCGCGCGCAGGACAGAGGGCTCACCGTGCGGCACCTCACGATTTTTCGACTCCTCCATCTGGACGGGTGTCGACGACGGAGAAAATGTGAGGATCTAGGTGCTATCTGTCTCATCTGGATTTTGAACAATAGCCGGACACAGAGCTTCTTCACTATATACCGCAGCCTGTTTGCACGCCTGCAGGCCGAGGAGGCCCTGCTCGCCGACGTGGAATACCCGTCTTTTGGGTATTCTGGATGGACGTGGGCGCCGCCAGGAAGGGACGAGGACGGGGCAAGGACGTTCTACTCCGCCTGGATGAATTTCGCCACCGCAAAGGACTTTGCCTGGACCGACCAATGGAACCTGTCCGAAGCGCCCGACCGGCGCGTTCGACGGCTGATGGAGAAGGACAACAAAAAGGCGCGCGAAGACGCGCGGAGAGAGTATAACGATACCGTGCGGGTGAGTGGTCTTTCCTCGGCATGGTAACCACGCCGATTTCTTATTTTATTCAGTCCCTAGCCAAATTTTTACGGAAGCGGGACCCTCGTTACAAGGCGCATCTTTTGCAATCGCAGAACCAGGCGTCTGGGTCAGCAACACCGGTGGGCGCGGCTCCGACCAGGTCAGTGCAGCCAACTACGACCTATGTGGAGCAAGATTGGCAAAAGGTCGACACCTCGCATCAGCACGCCGATCTCGAATGGGCGGCTGCTGAAGGGGACGATCCGGAGGAGTGGGAGTGCGTTGTGTGCGGCAAATCGTTCTGGAGCGAGGCTGCGTGGGACAGCCACGAGCGGAGCAAGAAGCATTTGAAAGAGGTTGAGAGGCTGAAGAGGGAAATGCAGCAAGACGATACGGAGTTCGGGCTAGGTGAAGACGTTCCCTCCGCGTCAAGAACTCCAAGCCCACCTGCCGACCTGCCACACACAACGGACGAGCCGCCTACTGAGCGCATTCTCGAGACGCCCGCTGAAGATCCCTCCGACCCAACACAGCCCGAGGAACTCTCTCAGCCACCGCCAATACCCGACGACGGTCATGACGCAACGCTTCGACCCAATGGCAAGAAAAAGAAACCGAAAAAAGCAAATACGCCATCGGAGCTGTTAACTAAGACCGAGAAGATGGCTCGCAGTATTCTGATAGACCCTGAAATGGACGGCGCGGACGAGCCCGCTGGGGATGCGGGCGAGCCTACGGTTGCAGTGCCTACGAAACGGGACCTCAGAAAAGCGCGACAGGCCAAGAAGGCGGAGAATGCTGAGGCCGCGACGAAACAGGCATGTTTATCTTCAATACTGTGCAAGGAGCTGCGCTGACGGAACGCATACACATAGCACCGGTGTAACGTCTGTTCTGCTGAATTTAGCAGCAAGACGAAGCTGTTCGCCCATGTCGAAGAAACTGGCCATGCACGAGCAGAGCCGATTGACGAACCTCCTGAACGCGGAAAGAAAGGTAAGAAAAACAAACGATAGACTCGACCCCATTTGTTTGGACGTAGAGAAGTATAGGATAGAGCTTAGAACTACATAATACATCAGCCCATGAGCTGAGATACATCTTCCGGTGGGTATTTAGTTTGCGAGAATGTCAGCAGCCGTTTGAGACTTTGGATGTACTTTCTGCTGACTTCGTCGTTGAGCACATGCGCGACTTGGTCGGAGGAGAATTTTCTCGCGCGCAGAGCGTTCGTGAATACTTGCGGGCAGTCAGCCTTTGTTTACTTTGTGCGCGGTAAATATGAACGCACCCAACCATCGTAACGCCGATGGGCCAGGGCGCGTTCCCGATGGATAGACGCAGATACGAGTCGTTGGCGCGTTGATACTGCCGCTTCTGCATGTAATGTACAATCTCCGCCATGCGACCGAGGACGTCGGCGGGGAGAGACTGTAGGGGTGTGAGCGGCTATAAGGAAGATGAGGCGAGACGAGAACACACCCTTGCGCGAAGAGATTTGAATAGAGGCTTCAGGTATTCTGCAGATTGCACCTGGGTTGCTGCAGCCAGCTTCCCCTGTGTAGTCCGTTTAACGTTTTCTATACAATCATATGAGCGGCCGCGTGGACGTGGACAGAGTATTCCCTACCTGGTCGCTCATCCATGGCCTCCCCCCATTCTCGAAGAGTGCGTTTGAGGGCAAAGTAGATGATGGGATACAGTTTGTCGGGGTCGGACTTTATGAGCCCCAGATCCAGGACCGAGTTGGCAGCCTGCTCTGCGTCGTCGCGCTTCTTGCCCTTTGTACCCTTTGCCTTCATTTCCATGTCGACCTTCTCCACATCTTCCAATGCCTTCTTGAAGTCATTCTGGCCGCTCTGGTGGTCGTGACCCTTCTCCTCGATGAGTTCGAGGGCCCGCAAGCGCAGTCTGCGCTCCTTGTCGGATTCTGCAAAGAGACGTATGGGCTGGCCCTTTGAGCGGAGACGCCGTATCGTCTCTTCGTTCGAGATGTTGAATGCGGCTTCTGGTTTTTGGGAGTCTACCGGATGAGGTGAATTGGTGGCTTCGCGTGAAGGGGCCTGTTCTCCATTCGCGAATAAGGACGCTGTATGAGCGAGCGAGCGGAAGCTCACTTTCGATACGGTCTTGAGGGCGATGGCTGCTGCCTCTGCAGTCACGGTCTCTGCGGACCTGGTCTGCTGCTGCACGCTCCTCGTCTTGCTTGAGACGCTCGATGTCGCCCCTGCGCATGTATTTTGTGGGGCGCGAGGATTCCTCCTGAATTTCCTTGCGCTTTGCGGCGACCTCTGCCTTGAGTGCACTCAGCATTGAAGTGAAAGTTGAGTTGCAAGTTCTAGACGCCTCTAAGCAACACAAGTATAAACAAGTCTCTATCGTCCCTCCGACCATGTCCGAAGAAGAGCAGGCCGACCTCTCCAAGTACTCGTTTCGCTCCCTGTCCACCACAGTGTCCTCATGAATCCCGCAGAAATATACCCTGCGGACCGCGCCATTCGATGCGCGCTTTCCCAATCAGAACCAGACTCGGAACTGGTGCGTTCGCTCCATTATCTCCTCCTATCTGACGTGGCTAACCCTCCTCTATAGCTGGCAGAACTACTGCGACTACTTCCGATGCATAAACGCCAAGGGCGAGGACTTTAAGCCGTGCAAGCAGTTCAAAATGAACTACAACTCTCTGTGCCCCAGTGCGTCTTCTTTTCTTATCTCCTCCCATGATTTGCTCACCGTCTCATGTTGCAGATGAATGGGTGAGCCCGCAGCACCCAGATAGCCCGTTTCCATGTGCTGACGAATTCCGCAGATTGCCAAGTGGGACGACCAGCGAGAGAGCGGCACCTTCCCTGCGGTCCTGGACGAGTAGAAGAATGCCTGTAGCTACTGTCTCTACGAGTAGCAAAATAAATGCCAGTGAATTTCGGATCCTGCCCGCTTATGCTCCGCGTGTAACTCACACAATAACATAATCCGCCTCCCCTTTACCATGAACTACACCCACGAGCCCCCCCATTCCGAATTGCTGACCGTCCAAGGCACCGAGCCCTTCAATGCAGAACCTGTGGCCTCTGCCTTGGTCGAGTTCGAGATCACCCCGGAGGATCTTGTCTATTGCCGGAACCACGGCCCCGTCAACGAATACTCGGAAGAAACCTATACACTCGTCGTCAAACGCGGAGACGCGAGTCCTCTTCGGTTTTCTTTGGCAGATCTGCGCTCATTTCCAAAGGCCGACGTAGTTGCTGTCCTACAGGTGAGCCAACTCACCTACCTTGTTTTGCCTACTTATACTATTATGAAGTGTGCGGGAAACCGGCGCAACGAAATGGGCGCGATTAAGAAAGTCAATGGAGTCGGCTGGAATGACGGCGTCGTGGCCAACTGCAAGTGGGCTGGTGTCCGTCTATGTCATCTGCTTAAACACGCCGGAGTACAACATGGAGAGTACGCACACGCATGCTTCGCCTCTTACGCGACGCTCTGCCAAGATGATACATACTATGGCGCTTCTATTCCGCTGGAGAAGGCCATGACTCCCGAAGAAGATGTGCTGCTCGCGTACGAGGTGCGTGAAGGAGACCCGTATAAACTATACCGCACTAAGCACCGCTACAGATGAACGATGAACCTCTGTCAGCAGAGCACGGTGGGCCGCTACGCGTCGTCGTTCCGGGGTACTTGGGTGCCAGATGGACCAAGTGGGTCGACACCATCACTCTCTCTGCAGACGAATCACCGAACTACTACCAACAACGCGACTATAAAGTGAGTTCACGAGGATTTTGTGTCCAACCATCTAACAATGCGGTCCCAGATTTTACCTCCAGAGGTCTGAAGCACTTTCAGTTTCTCAAAAATGCTCACTCAAATGGATGCAGGTCGACTCGAAAGCAGCTGCCCTTCCGTTGTGGCCCAAATTCCCCTCCATGTCGTCTCTCCCGTTGAATTCTGTTGTCGCTTCGGTCACAGCAACTGGATCTCCTGCTCTGCCGTCCATACACATCAAGGGTTACGCTCTTCCAGGTGCCCCAAGTTGTGGAAATGTGTCCGCGGTGGAAGTCAGCATCGACGACGGCTCGACGTGGCAGGCCAGCTAACATTACCTATCAACACGGACGATGGAGCTGGACGCTGTGGGAGATTAGCATTGACGGTGTTCCTCCAAATGGGACTGTGTATTCCCGAGCCAGAGATGAGGTGGGCGGTGTGCAACCGAGAGAAGGAAATGGAATCTGCGAGGCGTGGCGTTTAATGGGTGGGGTGTCGCCCGGTGGTAGACCGTATGCACGATATATGTACAATGTGATATTTATCCATTTCTTCAGTCTTGCAGCTCTACCATCGATGAGGTTTCTGAGCAACAAGCACAAACATAGATTCGCACTGGTTTACTGCGCGCAACTCGCAGCGTTCCCCGCCTTACCACTCACATCTACACCCCCGGCTGCTTTCGACCTACGTGCATTTATTTCATGTCCGTATTAGCGCCCATTATCTGTGACAATGGAACGGGGTACTCCAAAGTCGGGTATGCGCCCCACGTTGAACCTCACAGATATCTTCTGGCTTACCTGGCCGTCACAGCTTTGCAGGAAACTCAGATCCCTCGTTGTACGTCTCGACCTCGGCGCCGGCTCCCTCAGATAATTTATTATTCGTAGCGTCTTCCCAACCGGCAATAGCCACCCGAGGATCTGCAACTCAGCAAGCCAACGCCCCAGCCGTCCCTTCGAAACCTGGTCATCTCGCGTCAAAGCGTGGAGTCGAGGACCTCGACTTCTTCATCGGCGATGAGGCGCTGGCCAACGCCAAAACGCCAGGCTATGGGGTGCACTATCCCATTCGTCACGGCATGATAGATAATTGGGACCACATGGAGCGCTATTGGGAGCAGACCATCTTCAAATATCTTAGGGCAGAGCCTGAAGACCACTACTTCCTCCTTGTGCGTCGCATCATCGTCCTTCTGAACTTGCTTCCAACTATCAGTATAATGGCAGACTGAACCCCCGCTGAACGCGCCCGAAAACAGAGAGCAGACCGCTGAAATCTTCTTCGAGTCGTTCAACATCAAGGGCCTGTACATCGCCGTCCAGGCCGTCCTCGCCCTCGCCGCTTCGTGGTCCTCCAATCGGGTCACCGATCGCACACTGACGGGAACCGTCATCGACTCTGGCGACGGTGTTACGCACGTTATCCCTTGTGCGGAGGGCTACGTTATCGGCAGCGCAATCAAACACATCCCCATCGCCGGGCGCGATATCTCCCAGTTCGTGCTCAACCTCATGCGTGAGCGCGGGGAGATGGCGACCGTGCCGCCGGAGGACCAGCTCCGCGTCGCGAGCAAGTGAAGGAGAATTACAGCTACGTCTGCCAGGACATCGTGAAGGAGTTCAGGAAGTACGACGCGGAGCCGTATAAACATTTTGAGAGATACGAGGGCGAGCACAGCGTCACCGGAAGGGTAGGACAATACGCTCTACCTCCCCGTTTCCGATAATCTGACGAGCACATCAGAAATACGGCGTCGATGTGGGCTACGAGCGCTTCCTGGCGCCTGAAATCTTCTTCAACCCCTGAAATCTACTCTTCGGATTTCTTGACTCCCTTGCCGGAAATCGTGGATGATGCCATCCGGCAGTCGCCCATCGATGTTCGTCGCGGTTTGTACAAGGTGAGCAGCGATTGTCTTTTCGGTTTCCTACGTAATCTGTGACACTCCCGCAGAACATCGTGTTGTCTGGAGGGTCCACCATGTTCCAGCATTTCGGCCAGCGCCTCAAGCGCGACTTGAAGCAGCTCGTCGACCGCAGACTAGACGCGAGCGTGATGGCGAGCGGCGGCGTCTTGAAGGTATTTTCCGTTTACTCTTGCTCTCAGCACATCCTAATACGCAACTAGTCGTCCGGCGTCGAAGTAGACGTTATCTCGCACAAACGCCAACGGTCCGAACCACCAACTATCACCTCACTATTTTCTGACTGTTCTTATTTCCAGTTATGCTGTTTGGTTCGGCGGATCTCTTCTTGCTTCTCTCGTAAGTCCTTTGCTAGTTTCCGGTCACTGCAGCTGACAGGCCCATATCCTGCAGCCCGAGTTTTACACCTCGTGCCACACGAAAGCGCAGTACGACGAGATAGGGCCCAGCATTTGCAGACGCTACCAGATATTCGGAAGCGCTACATAAATTACTTTCCGAAATCTCTGTACTTTGTACTCTATGGAGTAATGTTCGCAATAAATGAATTAGGAGTCTGTTTTGCGAGGCCCTGTTTCCCGCCGTTTCGATTCGTCACCACTGCTGCCGAGACGTGATCCGATATGGAAGTGCCGGTGAACGACGTCCTCACTGCCACCTTTATAACTGAGCCCAAGCACTACTCTCCTTAACTTTTCGAATCATCTTTCCAACTATCATGTCTCTCGGCCGACTCTTCCATTATACATTTGACGCCATTCTGCTCTCGACCGTCGCTGCTGGTGTTCGGCGCTCAAGCGGTTTCACGTTCGTTTTCCAATTAATTATCCAGGCCGCGCGCTGGCCTGACATTCGCTTGCTCTTCCATTCTAGACCAGACGCGTCCGCGGTTCCTGAAGGCGCCATGCGCTCGATCGCCGAACGCTATCTCGGCGTGGGGGAATCCATATTCGATATGATACAGGCCACCGCCGTGAACAGCTCGTATTTCAAGCGGGACACGAAGGGCCCGAGATGAACGCGCCTGTAGGTCTGAGAGCGGGAGAATTGCGCTTTAGGTGTGTATGGACGCGGTCACTCTGTATCTTCGGCGTTCTGGATCTGATGGCTCGCTGTCTGCAGGTCACTCCTCTCTGTATCATTTTGCTGTGTAATTTATCGAGGCTCGGCGATATCCCAACTTCTACTTATTCTGAACGGTGAGCTGGGGCTACGCTCGAATATTAATAAGTTTGAGCTTTTCCGATAAGCCTCCGTTGTCGCCAGATTTCAGATTATCTCGGACTAGAACGGGTCCCAGCGCTGGACGTACGAGCTCATGTGCTTCAGATTCAGGAGTATCCATGCGTCCTCTGAGAGTGTGAGGGTGCCACTCGGAACCTTTCTTCATGATGTCATACTCCCCACACAAAAAAACACATGAAAAACGTCTTCCGCATCCCACTCGAGCACATTTTACTCGGTTGTCTTCAGAGCTTCTCTCGCCTGCCCGCCATTTTCCGTCGGCACTCTCTCGAATCGACTATCTTTCTTTATAAGCTATTCCGCGCCATCGTGATCAAGCACAAAAGGAAGCTCTCCATAAATGATTATGGACATGTGCTTCTCGTGGACCTCGAGATAATCAAGCAGCAGGCCTCCGTTGCTGAGCCCTCTCGACAACCCGTTCCAGGACGCCCTCTTCTTCTTCCCATCTTGGTCTATCCACACATATGGTCCCCGCGAGCCGATATCAGCCGGCTGCTTTGGGAGGGCTTCCAGGACCCCTAATAATAGCCACGGAGGCTAGATACCAAATTCCGAAATTCTGCGGAGGCCGTGTCCGGACATAGGGGTGGGAACCTCGGCCTAAAATGGAAATTTTATTGTTCCCACGGGCCTAAAAATGCCAAATCTCCCTTGCGCGTGTTGCGGGAGTGTTGCGGGATGATTATGACCGAATGACATCCATATGAGTTGTTTGCGGTCCAAGATCAGCCCAAAATATGTCACCTGACGCGAAAATTCTGGCCCAAATGACTAATCTTGAGCTTCCATTAGAATTTGTGACTTGACCCGACAATTAACTGCGATGCGATTTACGCAAACAGGTTTTCCCTAGCCTTGTAGCGCGACCCATGGTGACTATCTTCCATGCGGTAGACAGTTATCGGCTGTTGTATACCGGAACCTGGCGCACCGAAGCCCATAAAAGATAGTCGTGTGCTCTTAGGTGCACCTAGCGAGCCTGCCTACTTCGTGGTCATAATGGTCTCCCTCTCTGGTCTGTCTGTTCTGGCTTTGGCTGTCGCCGTCGCGGCATACGACCCTTCCCGGTCAGATAACGTTCGTGATTTTTGTTGTAAACAGTAAACATCTTGAACAATGTCATTTACTTTTTATTTATTTCGCTAGTTGGTTGTGTGAGTGTATTGTGCCTCCGTTTATCTGTGCACGGTGCTTATAGGAACCCTTAAAGATACTATGGTCAGAATTCGTATGGTGCCACGCACGGGAGTGATACTGCCAACTGGCAGAAGAACATCGCCACTTACTGCCAGGTAATTTATGAGAATATTCATCGAAATCTGCGCTTAAATTTGTAATTAGGACAGCACCATCGACGCCATTCCCATCGGGTTCATCGACGTGTTCATCGGCATTGCTGGTCTGCCGGACCTGAACATGGCCAATGTAATCATATTACTGTTCCAGCTTTATGTTTGCTCATGTCTCATTGGCAGACATGCAACCCAACAGACAGCGGTGCCTTCCCGGGTACCACCCTCGCTAATTGCCAGTTTTTGACCGCCGGTATTCAAGCTTGCCAGGCAGCAGGGAAGATTGTTACTTTGAGTCTCGGTGGGGCAAGTGGTGGCGCGGTTCTGTCTTCAGATGCCCAGGGGCGGGCCTTCGCTGACACCATATGGAACTTGTTCCTGGGTGGTTCCAGCTCGACACGCCCTTTCGGCGCTGCAGTACTTGACGGGTATGTGGACAATCGGCAATTCATCCCCGCGATATAATATCTTTCTCAGGGTTGATCTCGATATAGAAGGGGGTGGCGGCACAGGCCTTGCTGCATTTGTTACTCAAATTCGCGCGCACGCTGCTGGCGCAAGCAAGAAGTTAGTCCTCCAGCATTTCCCCCGACGTGTCGTTCTTATATGTTTCTCGACAGGTATTATGTGACGGCCGCACCTCAGTGCCCTTTCCCAGATGGAAATCTTGGATCGGTACTTAACGCTGTTGCTTTCGATGCCGTCTATGTGCAGGTACATTTTAAAAAGCTTCAAGAGTTGGGAGGAAACAAACTCACGCTCATCTTCAGTTCTATAACAACTTCTGCTCTGTAGCGAGTTTCCCGAATCCCAATGTGAGTTTCGATCTTCGGTTTAGACAATCGCAGTAAAATTTACCTGCACGGAAGGCTTGGAACTTTGGCCAGTGGGATAATTGGGCGAAAACCGTCTCCATAAATAAGAGCGTCAAAGTCTTTATCGGTGCCCCTGCGGCTCCTACTGCAGCAAACCCCGGTTATTACGTCGATGCGGCCACGTTGGGCTCGATTGCACTTCAGACGCGTGCGCAATACTCTAGCTTCGGCGGGATCATGCTCTGGTAAGGTCGTTCGACGAACTACACCCTTACCAGCCATTAACGCACGTCTGTACAATAGGGATGCATCCCAAGCATTCGGTGTGTATCGCCTCTTATCTTTTTAACCAGATTTGCTGACCATGTATCTAGCGAATGGACGATACGATCAAGCAGTCAAGCGGCTCATCGCAAATGGTGGTGGCGGCGGCGGCACCGTTACGACTCCGACTACCAGTAAGACCACGACCACCAGCAAGACCACGACCACGACCACGACCACGACCATACCGCCCCCTACTGGCGGTGGCTGTGCCGGAGTTGCTGCTTGGGTCAATAACATAGCGTATGTGGGTGGAGAACAGGCGACTTCCGGTGGCCATCTATGGCAGGCGAAATGGTGGACCTTTGGTGGTAGGTGCCCTGAAGCAACAGTTTTAGAATCCCACTCATTTCGTCCAGATGTCCCTGGTGGCGCCGCCGGGTCTTGGACGGATTTGGGAGCCTGCACATCCCGAGTAAACGCTGATTCCCCTCAGAATAAAGCTGCGACCTTGACTGGGGCGGCAGCGGGCAAAGCGACCGGCGTCAAGAACGGCGGCGCGGTTGCGGCGGAGACTGGGAAGACCAAAGAAGCGAGAGGAAACTCACGAGTGTTTAAATTGTAACGACAAACTATGTACCTTGAAACTACGGGCTGTAGTGTATAAACATGGAAATAAATATGGGGTGAATTACGGGATATTAAATGGGGCATGAGGCTCGAATTACAATTCTGAACGAAATCAAAACGAAATTTGTCGGAGTTGAAAGTCCCAACTGCTATATTTAGCACATGACCTTTCCTCTCTCTGTCTTCAAGTTCTAGACTACATATACCAACCCCGACGCTCCTTTCACACATCGTCTCCAATGGCGAACACAGTCACCATCCAGACCCGTCGCCCTGGCGAACCGACCGTTTTGGCACGACTACAGGGACTGTTTCCTACTTCCCCAACAAGCGTGCAGCAGTCCGTGCCAGCTATGCCTGAATCTCCCCAAGTTCAGTCGCCTCGAAGGTCCACTCCAAAGTCCCTCAAAATTCGAATCCACACGTGGAACATGCACGACTCTGTACCAAAAGTTCGTTCGATATTACGCCACCGATATCGCAACCAGTTGACCTCTGCAATCCAGGGCGATTTAGAAGAACTCTTGGGCAAAGTCCCATTTTACACGGCACCCGAAACTCCTCCTGCCGGCTCGTTTCCTCAGCTGTCGGTGGATGACTGTCACCCTTATCATTTAGTTGTTATGTAAATTCCATCCAATCTGCTTGCACATTCGCTTAACATTTGCACAGAGCCGGACAAGAATGTCCATCCCTACTAGGTTAGCTGTCTTCAGCTCGCACTGCGCTGGTCCTTACGCGTTTCCATCGCCACACAGGAATTCCGATGGGACTGGGGGCAGGCTTTAAACTGATCGATCGCGAAAAGGACAGAGATGCAGACCGAGATAGAGAAAAAGAGAGAGAACGAGACAAGGATTACGATAAACCACGCAATAAACTCCACAAGGCTGCAGAGGAATCAGGGCACGAAGAGAAGGCAGTTGGTTGGACGTCAATGATAGAAAGTATGTCAACCTGAACCCTATGCCTGGTCTAAATATTAACCTCGATTTTGACCTGTAGACTGGTTATGCCATGGAGGCCGCCAAGTGACCTCACCCACCCACGCTGATATTGGAGCACCGAAGCCATTGTCCGCTCGCGGGACACCGAAGGAGCGGAAAGGACCCTACCAATTGCTTATCAAAGGTTCTGGTTGTGTGACCGAGTCGGAAACTCGTCGCTCATCTTCTTTCAGAGCGCATGATGGGCCTTTATCTAGCAATATACATTCATCGTGACCTACGTCCTCTAGTAAATGGTAATGCCACCGAAATGTGCACCTCCAATGCTTACGAGTTCTTTAGGCACATCTAGGTCTGCTGTGACTGCGGGTTTGATTGGTGGGCGAGTGGGTAATAAAGGGGGTGTCGGGATCAGTGTGAACCTAGACGGGACAACATTGTTATTTGTCAACGCACATCTGGCTGGTTCGCACGACTAATTTTTACTCGTTTATATTCTTAACGACTGTCACAGCACACGAGGGTAAAGTTAATCATAGGCTTGCCAACTTTGCAAGAATCAAGGTAGGTCACCATGCTATCGTATATACCCGAGCTTATGCTGAGTTTCCTTAGGCAGGGCTGACAGTTGACGATTTTCTGGCCCCAGATGATCCTCGAGTCATGTCGGAAGGTTTTTAACACGCCTACTTTCCATGAATATGACTTAATCTTTTTAGATCCCACGGATAAATTTGACTTCACATTCCTCTGTGGGGATCTCAATTTTCGCCTTGATATCTCGCGGCTCCACGCAGATTGGCTTATATCCCGGCAAGGTACCGTGTGCGTTACGACTGTGCTACAAATTCTCATCTCGAGAACCCAGATTACGCACAGGCGCTCTGCTTTGACCAACTGCGAAATCTTATGCAGAGCGGCAAAGCGTTTGTTGGATTCCAGGAAGCACCCATAGATTTCCCACCAACATTCAAGTATGATGTTCTCCGCACCATCAAGGAGAAACGCAGAGGATCCAAACTTGAACGATGGAAGACCCCGGGAGAGAGAGCCCGTCGCCTAACTGAGGTCGACGAACATGGCGCGGAAGATATTGAGGGCGAGGACAGTGACAAGGAGGGCGATGGAGGGGAAGCAGCTTCGATGTCCTCCTCCGTATGGACCTCGATGCATTCCAGACATGGTACAGATGCCGAAGATGACTATTTCCATCCCTCGCCGTCATCACAAGCCGTCAGCGTTCTCAGCACGCCGGGAAGTCGGGTTTCTGTTTCGGCCGCCGCTCACAAGGCCAAAACGAAGTGGCTTGCTCTGATCTCCCCCGTAACTCCAGGCAGCCCAACTAAATGGCTAAGACCCAAAAGCCTGCTTGCTCCCCCAACTCCGCGGGAGATTGCCAAGGTGGAAGAAAAGATTGGTGCCCGTGCCGTCTCTCTGGATACAGCGGATCAAACCATAATACCTCCCAGTCTCAACCGTCTCAGTTCTTCGAAATCCAGCTTACCCAGCGATGAGGAAGAGGATGAAGATGACAAGGGTGTATACGACTCCTCTCACAAGAAACGCGTACCTAGCTGGTGAGTGATGCCACTTTTATTTCGCTATTAATGCTTACGTTGCCAGGTGTGATCGGGTACTTTGGAAATCGACTGTGCAACCTGATCCCGATCCTGAGGACGAGGAAATGGGCGATTTGCAACTTGGACGTCCTCGCACCCGAGTCGGCCAATTCTTTGCTAACGCTTTTCGGCCATTATCTGCTCGCGCTCGCAGGGGCTCATACGGCTCTTTCACTTCCGCCGTTTCAGCTGTATCGGTTGCATCAACGTCCTCGGCGACAACAGATGCTGACGCGCGCTCGTCACCTCCCTCACCTGAAGTGACTGAGCGCGTTGGCCCCTTTTCCCGATTTATAGAACCCCTCCGGCTATCTCATAGTAAATCCAATGAGGTAGTCCTTGGAAATACCAAGCCTCCTGCATTACCCCGAACGTCTTCCGCTGACGCTGCCCCACCCCTGCATCGGTCCACCTCCACCAGTTCCCATGACCGCACTTCTCCTACGACCCGCACCCGCCGTGCTACTGTTTCCTCGCCGGACACTGCACTTGCAGCAGTACCACTTGCAGCTCTGCGTGACCACACCCGCGTTGCTACACCATCTCGCTGGCGTTTCTTTCCCTCTTTCTTATCTCACAATTCATCGCAAAGCTATGCGTCTCAAGATACCTCGACAACAATCGAACCCCTCCCCCCCAAACCTCCACGCAGGGGTGAAGTACATTGTTTGAACTATAATACTCTCGACGACCGGGGAATGCGACGATTGGAAGGTAAAAAAAAGCCTGTATTTCCGTTCAAACACACTTTGTTGAGACGTCTACATTTCTAGGTCGTAGTGATCACAGGCCAGTGATCGCCTCATACGCTGTGTACATCTAACAAGGGAGGCGGCGGTCCTGGACCAGAATTTATTACTAATGAGGATTAGAATGTAACGCCTATTGCATTAATACCGCATACCGTATATTAGAAGTACCCTGCTGTAATGATATCCAATGTACTGTCCGTTGTTTTTCGGCAAAAATGAGGATTTTGCCTTTTTGGGCTGAAAGCGTTCATGTGGTTGGTCTTGTTTTTCTTTGTTGTCTCATGTTGTCGATTTCAATCCTTTCTAAGTAATCATGCAGGGTGAGTTGAGTCCAGTTGCCCGGCATCACCAGCCCTGATAGCCCTCAAGGCTTCAACAAGTATTACCCCCCGGACTTCTTCGATAATGTCGAAAAGAATGGCAGTCTCAACTCCTACCGAGGTATGATTAATTGATGACTCGTTGCACTTCTCCTCACTTGTCCCTCAGGCAAACACGCTCTGGGAGACAGAGCCCGCAAACTGGATCAAGGGATTCTGATTACGCGTTTTGAACTGCCCTTCAATATCTGGTGGTACGTCTGTGTGCCACATGCATTTGTTCATCTATAATTTGCGAAATACAGTGGGACATGCAACAATCACATAGGCATGGGCGTGCGGTATAATGCGGAGAAGAAGAAAATCGGCGCTTACTATTCCACTCCCATATTTTCTTTCCGCTGCAAATGTCATCTTTGCGATGGCTGGTTCGAGATACAAACGGACCCGAAGGCACGCCACTTCGCTTGACAGTCTTCACGGCTTCTGACATATCCACCTCCAGAATACCCGTTACGTGGTAGTTTCCGGTGCTCGTCAAAAGGACGAAGACTGGAACCCCGAAGAAAATGGCGGTTACGCTGTTCATGGCAAGTTAATGTTTCGAGAGATACATTAAATTATTCACTTTGGCGTGCAGACACCGAAGCCCATGCTGTTCCCGTCGACCCACTCGCTTCTCTCGAAAAAACTACCGACGCGCAGAAGGGTCTTGTTAAAGCGCAAGACCGGCTTGAGTCCTTACAAGAAGTCTCCGAACATTATAATTCGGATCCGTTTTCCCTTTCTAGCAAAGTCCGAAAGCGCTTTCGAGAGGAAAAGAAGGTGGAAAAAATAAAGAAACAGGCCGACGACAGCCTCAAGGATCGCTATGGATTACCAGAATCATTGAGCCTCATCGAGGACGATACCCAGGCCACAGAGGAGGCCAAAGAACAGTGGGAACGGGGACGGCGGGAATTAGAGCTACGTGAGAGTACCAAGCGCCGGAAGCTGGCCGTCGAAATCACGACAATTCCCTCATCCTCATCGTCATCATCCCGTCGTTCAGTCAAGCGGCCACCAGCACAGAACCCGGTTGCGTCGCTGCGCGCTCGAATCTTGGAGAACACAGCGCGACAATCTAACCCTTTTGGACGGCCCAAAGCCTCGTCATAATTGTACACTCGCAAACTGTAGCATAGTCGGGACTTGTATCCATTTTCAACCAATAATATACTAGTATTTCCATGAGTCAGCAAGAAATCGATAGCGAGGTAAAACAACAGATAGGAATACAGAGAGCAGAGGTAAGATTATAGCCAAAATGCGAGAGGTGGGCAGAAAGGAGTAGTAAAATAAAGATGGGCCGGAAATTACGCGAGGTGAAGAGATAAAAAAGATAAAAAGGCAAATAATCCCACCATATCCATGACTATGAACCGAAAACGGCCCATGGCTGGTCACCGAGACCCTTCATGGGAGCGTCCCATTTCCACTGTCCGGAATGGAAGTATGCAGATTCCCCGCCGTCCACCTCCTTCCACACTCCTAACCGAAGATGATCCGAGAAATCCTCTGTTTTTACGTCTGACGATAGCGCCTGATGTGCGGCATCTACCTCAGAACCAGATTCCGGGCTCGGATTCGTCGACGACGACGATATCAGATCCGGAGTGGCAGCCTTTGACCCGGCGTCATAGTCATCCTGCGTCCCGAATGAGGAAAAATCGAAGAACTCCACGAATTCGTCGACCACCGGCGGACCGCCGTCCTGTGGAACGCCGCTGCCGCCATCCATACCCAACGAGGGCATCCCGCCTGAGCCCTCGTCAGTCGGAGCCCCGAATCCCTTGAAAATGGTATCCAGGGTTTCTGAAAAGTCCGAGTTGAGGGTGTCTTGGCCTTCGTTCGCCATCTTGAAGAGCTCAGCCATCTGCTCCATAAAGGCCGCGCCGTCCTCTTCTGTCTTGATGTTCTCAACCTGCTCTGCCCGCATCCTGAGCGCGTCGCTCGGAGGTCCTTCCCACTCTGTCTTCGGCCGCTTTGGAGGCGACGGCTCGTTCGCGGCAGATGAACTAGACGCCATGGTCGAACTTTGCCCCGGTTGTTGCGATGGCGACGGTTCGTCCTCAACGCGCGCGCGTTTATTGCTTGCAGGAGACGGCGCAGTAGCAACCGCGACGGGCTCAGGAGGAGGAGGAGGTGCGGCCTTGGACGCTCGCCTCTTCGGAACTGCCTTGGACTTCGGCACCACCTTCCCCTTGGGGGATTTAGGCGCTTGCGGGGATGCTGCGTGCGTTGGAGTGGGAGCGTTGGCTACCGGAGTTGAGGCTGACGCCACAGGCGGAGGAGTGGGGCTGTTTGCGGCATTGGGTTGCTTCTTCCGAGGCAGCGGAGGAGCTTGGAGGTTGAGGGGAGGGCGATTGGGCGGGGTAGGCTGCGGCGGTATTGGGGGTGCGTTTATGGACTGCGGAGGTTGAGGTGGGTGGTTTTGAATAGGCGGGCGGACCTGAGACATCAATCCTGTGTTGTTGGGAATGCCTATCGGCGCGCCCTTGCCCATCATTGACGATAGAAGGGTGGCGAAGCTTTCGTTCATTTGTTGCACGGTTGCCAGCATATTCCGGAGCGACTCCAGGTTGACCAGGAAGCGAGAGCTTCCGGAGGAGATTAGCATCCGTTGCTGGTGGGTAGTTTGGACCTAGAAAAAAAAATGAGCATGCACTGCGAAAAGACGAAGAGCCGAAAACTCACAATGAGGAAGAACCTCTTCACTACGTCCTCCTTCTTGAGAACCGCAAAGAGCATGGGAAGTTTGCCGTCCATATCCCCACATGCTCGGTGAAGCTGCTCAAGAACGGTGTTGTATTCCATGCGTTGTTCCGCCGGGAGGTCAATATTGGGCATATTTTGCAGGTTTGCCCGCATACCTATTTGTTTGAAATTAGTATTCGTTGCACAGAAAAGAAATGAAAGAAACATACGCTCTGTACTGTACTCCTGCCTGAGCTTCGTGATGTAGACCATGGCCGCTTGCAGGCTTTCGCGACTAGGCCGCATCGGCACCGAAGAGGGTCCCGCCTGCTGGTTCTCCATCGGATTCTGCATCTGCATACCACCCATTCCCTGCTGCTGCATGAACTGGCGTCCAGGATGCTGCATGTGCGCGGGCATTCCCCCGTTCTGTGGTGATGCTCCAAACGGCTGGTTCCCGTTCATGCCGCCCTGGTTCATCTGCGCACGCAAAGCCGTGTTAAACATGCCCTGCTCGTTGGCATTCCGGATCAGGGTCGCGCGGTTATTCTCGATGAACTGTATAATCTGCTCAGGGAGATTGCGCCGCCGGAGCTCTGCCAACGGGTACTGGGCGTGTGCCATGATCATCTGCATCTGCATCGGGTCGCTGACGCCGGGCCGCATCGGCGGGGGTCCACCATTGCCAACCATGGGCCGGTTCCCATTCATCGCATCCTTCCGCGCCAGTATAGTGTTCATGTACACATTGTCAAACGCCGCCAGATACTCCTTGTAAACGTGCGCCAAATGCTGCGCGACGCCGGGACCAGACTTTGCGGGCTCCGTGTCCGAGGCGGGAAACGACACAAAACCCATCCGCCCCCCGATGACGGACCACAGATCTTTCTGAACCACCTGAGGGAAACGGGTTTAAAACTGTTCGCAAAATAGCAAGTTAAAAAAAAAAGATTACGTTTGATGGCCCGCCCTCATGCATGACCTGGGTGTGCAGCTCGTACAAATCGATGGGCCGCGCCTCCACCGACAGCATCCGTGGGTGATGTGTCAAGCCTCGTTGCGCACAGAAGTTCTTGTAGACAGTCTCAAACCGTGCCTTTTCTAGCGGGGGAAGGGGGAAGACCCGCGTCTCCTGGTTGGCTGTGGGCTGTGGGAATGAGGTGTTGGGCTGCATTTGATTCGGGAAGCCCTGCTGGTGCGGCGTGGGCCCCGATCGCGGGGGAACAGCGACGGGGTTCTGCATGGAGTGGCCGTTCTGGGGGTGCGCCTGCGGCCCTCCAGGTTGCCCAGCGCCATTCTGTTGTGGACCACCACCCTGGTTGCTGAACGGAGACTGCTGCGACGGGCCAGGTTGCGGCATCCACGGCTGGCCAGGCGGCTTCGGCTGCTGCTGTTGCTGCTGAGGCGGCAATGGCATACCTCCACCATTCCTTCAGGAAAAAGAAAGAAAAAAAAGATATAAAAAAACAGATCAGAATCTCCGTAGAAGATCAAACATACATGTTTCCGCCGTTCAATCCAGCCTGGACATTTTGCAGGAAAAGCAGCAGACGGCCATATTGCTCCTTCTGGGCCTTGAGATTGGTGGAGAGGGTGCGGACCTGGTCCATGAACGCGGCGTCGCCCAAGCGCGTGCGCTGACTGGTCAGCTGAACGAGCTGGTTCTCCTCGTTCTGGATCCTAGCCTTCATTTGCTGCCCACGCTCCTGCAGAGTCAGAAAGTTCGCCCGACTGACCGACGCCGTAGGATTCTGCGGGGCCGCATGCGAGGGGGACGGACGTCGCATTGCCTCGCCGGGCTGCATGGACGGGGAAAGGAAGTTCTCGGGCTGGTTTGGCTGGTTCATGCCCGGCTGGCCGTTCATGGCGGCCTGCTGCTGCATCCTATTCGCAAAATTGAGGGGGCCGTTCTGCGGCTGCTGGTTGTGGGCTAGTCCCATAAGCTCTAGCTGCCTGTGGGCCGCGGAATTGTTCGGCTGTTGGAACGCCTGCAGCATGGGATTGCGGTTATTGAGAGTCTGGTGCGAAGGCCCCATGTTCTGGAAGCTGGGATGCGATTGGGACGGCTGTTGCTGATTGGACGGGTCGAGGAAGGACTGAGCCCCGCCGGGCTGGCCGCCCATCTGGGGGTTGCCCATTGCAAACTGCTGCTGCTGCTGCTGCTGCTGCTGTCCCTGGCGGGCGAGCTGCTGGTTGCGGAGGAGCTCTGCGACCTACCAAAGCGGATTAGTAGTCATACGTAAAGATGCCCCTCTGGTGGGGGATGCGAGACCTGCCTGGGGGTTTACATGCGCGGGGTTCATGTCTGCGCTCTGTGGACGACCGAACTGGTTCTGGATCTGCTGGATCTGCTGCCAGGTTGGGCCCTGCTCGGGGAAGCCTGGGACGGCAGAGTGGGAATCCTGCTGCTGGAGCTGCTGGAGATGCTGTTGCTGGCCCATCTGGTTTGGGTGGATGTTGGGGGAGAAGGAGGAGGGAAGCATGGGGTAGCGCTCTGCCATTGCGGCAGACGGGCACCTAGTGCTGGGAGGAGGGGGGGGAAAGTGGATGTAATGTAGTGGTGTGGGAGTGAGCCGAGTCCAGTCAGTGGCTGAGCAGCGCCTTATTTGCCTCTGTTACGGACAGGAATTAATGGCTTCAAAGGGCCCAGCGATATTCCAGGGGGGCAGGATTGGCGGCTTAGTGGGTGTAGGAGAACAACGACAATCGCCGACAGCCGCGGACAGACGCGGTTGTTAACGGTCTGTTAGTGTGTCTCGCGTCTCCTTGATGCACCGCCGATACTATGTCACGCTTTCAAATCACTGCACGGACCGTTTGCAGCATGTAATTAAGGATATTTATTGTTGTACATGGGCCCCATAAATAAAATAAGAGCTACTTGGATCCAGATGCTTCGGGCCCCGACTCTAGTACCAGGTCCCCGTCGTCCTCGTCGTCGTACTCGTCCAGGTCAGAGTCGTCGTCCCCAAGTAGTCGACGGCCCGCCTCGTCGTCGCCGTCTTTGGGCGTATGTATATGCGACGGCCCAACCGCGAGAATAATATCCTCGTCAAAGTCCTCGTCCTCATCGTCTCCAGAAACAGGCTGGACAACCTCCTCATCCTCGTCAGCGTTCACGTCTACGGCGCCGTTGCGCCCGAACCAATACCGCAGACCGACAGGGATCATCACCCCCACGACTACAGCCGACAGTCCAAGAAAGTTCTTCCATGAAATAAGCTTAAAGTCGTCCGCGGACGTCATTTCGTCCAGCCCCCCGCCGATCGTCGTGTGGATCACACTGACGCCGAGGATCCCCAGCGCAGTCGATATCCAGAACACGGGGATGGAAATCCCGACGTGCGGCGCGAGCAGATTTAATGCCCAGTGCGGTGGCAGTGGTGCTATTCGCAGTACTATGAGGAATGAGATCATGTTGTCCTGCACATAAATCACATCAGCAAGGGCGGCAACAGAGTAGGCTCTGAAGCAACCGACCTGGTTGCGCTGGATCTTGCGAGCCCATTTATCGAGCATGGCTTTCCATTTCGGCAGGGTGAGTAATGCAGGTCCTAGCGCGGATGAGATGAGGTAACATAGGGTTGCGCCCGACGCGACGCAGCAGCAGACTAGCGGGAGGGCAATCGGCATGCCCCAGACCGCGCCGCCGAGGATGGAGAGGTACATGGACCCTGGGAGTGAAAACGCTTGGAGGCTGTCATAGTGTCAGGGACGACGGCTGCAGAAGGAAGAAAGAATGGCACGAACAAGAAATAAGTAACGACATAGCAGATGACTATACGGTAAGGGTAGATATTGCGGTACTTCTTGAGGATACCATTGAGATCCTGAAGTTGTGCAAAGGATCGAGGTATGCGCAGCAGCGGCCGGTCAGCTCTGCGAATGTCAATCAATATAGATGGGGGTGCTGCGGAATGAAATAACCTACTCTTCCAGCGTCGGCAGTGCAATCCAGAGTATAGAACCCAGTAAGACGGTGCTGACGAGGAATATGCAAGCCATCTTGAGGGCGGCATTGAAGATGAGTTTGCGCGATGATGGGCGAACGCTGTGTTCTGCAAATACCGCGCCGTAGGAGGGGGTTGTGGGTGTATTTATTGGGGTGCTGTCGCCAATATTGTGGAGGGTATACGCGCTCTCATTTGACTGGCTTAGGGCGAGCGGAGTCGGTGTTGGGCGGGAGAAACGCATGAAGAGACACTGCCCGTTGTAGACGGGCGAGGCGATGTTAGCAAGATTACGTAATTAATTCGATTTTTGACATATGTTGCAAACGTTTCACTATTCTCTGCAAGCTATCCTTCCACTTTATCCGCAAGGTCCAAATGATAGCAACCGCTCATCGATATCGCCCATCCACAACGCCTACGAATTGCCCTGGACTAAGTACTTATCTCTGCAGGCCTAATTGGTCCTTCTTGGGTTGACCGTTGTCCTCGCGGCCGCCTAGTCTTTAAGTAGTGTACCGGACCGAGCACTATTCTCAGTTGTCCAATAGTTTTCAATCTCTCGTTACCATAGATTACCTCGTTTACCGAAGCCAGATGTGTCCCTGAGAAAAGTCGCCACAGAGTTCGTTTTACACAAACGGAAAGGTGGCCGGGTTGTTGTTAACCACCACGACCATGAGTTCCCCGCCATCTCCAACCCATCCTGCGCCGCCTCAGAATGGCCCTCAACCGCCCAATACTGTCAATTCGTCCCTAGGTGCCGCGCTGCAGCCTGCAGATCCACGCCCAGTAGAGACCCCGCAGCCGACCCGCAAGCGCAAAAAGAACGATGAAGATGGTGGGTCGCCCGCGGAGCCCCGTCGTCTCAGACGCTCCCATGAGGCCTGCACAAGGTGCAGAGCAAAGAAAATAAAGGCAAGTCCCGCCGGGCGACACCGACGGCAACTTCCATTGACATTGATTTTCAAAGTGCGACTCGAAGCATCCTCGTTGCACGGCGTGTGCGACGGCGGGCGTGCTATGCGCCCAGGAGGACAGGCATCGCAACACCCTCACTCCCCGCGGCCACCTTGACCGTGTCGAGATCCAGCTTGCTCAATGCCAGCTCCTCCTCAAGCGCCAAAATCCGGCCTTTGATCTCGCAGATCTCGACACGATCCTCGCAAGGGAGGGCATCGAGCCGGGTCCTAGCCACCCTGCAAACAATGGCGGCTACTCCTTTGCCCCCTACTCCCAGGATCCCAAGCAGATGCCCGTCTATGGGCCTCCGGGAGTCCCCGTCCATGGCTTTGGGCCCCCCGCCGTCTACAGCTATCCGCCGTCGTTCAACCCTCATATCCATCCGGCGTTCCAGCAGATCCAGTACCCCCAGCCGCCTCCCCCGCCCCCGGCCCAGCCTCCCACCCCTGATGCCCAGGCGCCGCCCGCATCCCGCCCCGGTCCGGTAAAGATAAAGGGCCAGGACCCCAACTCGAACGACATGTCCAACACCCATGCCCTGGCCACAAACTTTGGCGTGTCTCCCGAGATCGTCTCGGTTATTTCTGCCAACACCGTCGACAAGGAAGACCTGGCCGTTGGCTCCTCGGGCCTCACTTCCGGGCGCGACCGCTCTATCCACGAAGCCTCCGTCCCGCGCGATTCGGCGAATTGGGTCACTGTCACCGTCCGCCGTGGATCTAATCCCTTACTGAGCCCCCGCACCTCTCCACCGTCGGACCCGGACCTCCCCCCGGGCGCCATGGACATCTGGCTCCCCAAGGACCGCAAGATGGTCGCCGCGATCGTCGAAGTCTACTTCAGCCGCCTCAACATCCACCGCCCTGTCTTTGCGCGCCACGACTTTGACAAGGCACTCGAGGATCTCTACTCGGGCCAGATGGCCGCCGACGCCAACCCTCAGCACGACCCTGGCTTCCTCTGCAGCCTTCTACCTCGTCCTCGCGCTCGGCACTCTCAGCGACCTCAATAACCGCTCCACGCACCACCACATGGACGACTCCGCCACGCAGCAACTGCTCGTCAAAAAGCTGATGCCCCCCGACTGGCCCGAACACTGACGAGTTCTTTGAGCGCGCCCTCAGCGTCAAGCCCGATCTGCGCGTCACTATCTCTAGCTTGCAGGCCCTCATCTTGTTGCACTGGTACTTGTACACCGAGGCAAGTGCCTTTTATCTTCACAAAGCTTACTTCTTCTAACTCTCTCTCAGCGCCCCGGCCGCACGCTGTGGCGTCTCGTGGGCAGCCTCGTCCGCCTCTCGATCGAGCTGGTCCTGCACCACTGACCCGATCTAGCCAGATCAATCCTACAACCAAGCAGCTGCCTGTTCACTGGAGGAAGAGTGCGTCCTAGCGCATCAAGTTGTGGGGCATCCGTGCTTGTGCACGACCGCTGGCACCTCGATCCTCCTCGGCCGGCCCCTCAGCCATCGCACCCTCCGACTCCAACACGCCAGCGCCCCTCGCGGCCCAATGTCGAACCGCCACGACGACTTCTCACTGCACTTTGAGCTCAGCCACCCGATCGCGGAGATCCAGGCGGACATCAGTCAAGTCGCTCTACTCGCCCACGCGCCAGAAGGGCGACGCGATCATGCGCAACGCGACGCGCATCATCAAGAGCTTCTCCGAGTTACGCAGAAGCCTGCCAGGAGAAGTACCAGTACTACTTTGGCGGAACGGACGACTGGGCCCTCGAGGACAAGACGAAGTTGGTGCAGGAGATCACCGGGACGACGAGGGTCTCACACTCTTGAAAATGGGTAATCTGCCGCATTCTGCTCTTGCGTGCCCTGTTCAGCCTCCTCGGAGCTAAACTACGAGAGTAGGCACAAGGCCCTTATCCACGGTATGTCCCTGCGTTCTTCGGTGAACAAAATGAGACTGATTTTCGTGTAGCAATCGTGACGGCGCACAACGTCATCATCGTGCACAGCCAGCTCATCCGCTTCCCGGACATTGCGTTCTTCACATCCCCGATCCCGCTCCACATCGCGGCGATGGTGATCCTCTACGGCCATATGTCCAACTGCGAGCGCCTCCCGCGCCAGACAGCGATCGAGGATGTCTGGCTCGCACTCGACATGCTCCCGCGCTTCCGCTGGCGCTGGGAGCGCAAGGACTTCAACGGCGGGCACCCGCTCATCTTCGAGCTCGCGTCGCACGTGATGAGGTCGACCTGCACGCCGTCAAGCCCGCGACGCCACCCATGCTGCTCTCCGAGCCCGAGTGGGACGAGGACTCGACCATGTCGTCCCCGTCGTGAGCTCGCAGCACACGTCGCCCACACCGACCAACGCGTACCCGCCCCCCACGCCGTACGGCCCGCAGCCGCGCAACACCATGAACGGCAACGGGGTCATGCCGAACGGATCGAAGCTCGTGGAGATCCCGACCGGGCTGTTCTACCCGTTCTATCCAGACGAAAACCACAACCCGACGGCCCCGCCCGCGGCGAACGGTGCGCCGCAGGAGCATGGCTACGGGCATATCCTTGCGGCGGCTGCGACGCACGGGCAACACGGCTCGTACGGCGGCCAGGGATCGCACGATACGTTCATATCGGAGGAGCGGAACCCGACGATGCATAGGATGCAGTGGATGAATGTGCGTTCTTGCCATCTTTTCTAGTTGCATCTTGGTTGACTGACGTTTTGAAATCACAGGGCGCGCGTCCGCCGCACCCCGCCTACGCCGTTGCTCCTTCCACCTGAAAATGTGTATTCGCGCCTTATCCATGCACCCCATCTATGTGTTACTCTATCATCGTTGTTCTACTCTTTGTACCGGTATTGTGGCCTGGCCCGTTACGTGTACGCTGTTGTTGGTCCTCTCTGTATAGCGAGAAAATTTTGGGTGAATGGCATATGCTTTTTTTTGACAAAGCTCGGGTCGTAATAAAAGTACAGTGATAATTAACGTGTAAATATGGGTGCCTGGATATACAGGTCCCTGTCTAGATGCGATAGCAATGGGCAAAGGTAATACAGTCTAGCATGTGAAAACCAAAAGAAATAAACAAAGGGGAGGTGCGCATGCGCAGCTACTTGAGCATACCCTCCATATGCTCCAGTACAATGTCCACGCCACGGATGAGTAGGGTGACCTGCCGCGGGAGTATAACGGTTGGCTCGGCTGCCTGGTCGACTGCGACGGCCCCGCGGCCGTAGCCGTTCTGCTCTGCAATCGCTTTCTCCAGCGTAATGGGGAGGCTCAGCGTAATCCGCGTCAGCTGGATAGTCAACCGCGACCGTCCCATTATGTCGAAATATGAGAGTTGCCGGAAGGAGTGCTGGAGCTCGAGGAGCCGTGTCAGCTCAGCGTGGAGGGCATATACACATGCACGGCAAGCTTGAAAATTATAAATGAGCTCGGGGATGCGACCAGAGGTTGAGCACTGACTTATTGCGCGCTCTCGAATGCGTTGGAGTGAATTTAGAACTGAATTTATCCCTTCTTCGCCCATGCTCAGAGAAGGATTGATATCATTAATGGCCTCTAACAATAGATTATTGGTTTGAAATTCGCGGAGTCGAAAAGATAGCGTACTCAACAGCGTGCGTATGACCTCGAGGTCACCGTCCAGAAAATCATCGAACGCGCCAATTACAATGCTCCGGAAGGTTTCTTGCGCATGCCCAGAGGGATGCGTAGAAAAAACATCGTATTTGGAGAGTGGCGACCGGGCATCATACGCTCGCCTTGACGCCGGCTGGCTGAGAATAGAGTATGCCACAGCGATTTTTTGAAAGGCATAGGTCGCGTCGGGATTATTGGGGAATTTACTGCAGCTGCTGCTTAGTAGGCCTCTACTTTGTGTAAGGAATGGGACAAACTCTGGGTGACACGCTTTGCTGCGTGTAAGATATGCTCTGCGAAGGGTCGTTTTATCCAGGTTGTCGGACTTGGACACGCCAAGGATGCGGTAGAGGTCGTCGTTTGCGATGACCTCCTTGAGCGCAGGGCTTGACTCAGAGTGCGGTGGTGGTGGTGGAGATGAAGATGAAGAATACGAGGATGAGGAGGGTCCAGAAGATGGGTCGGCCGACCAGGTAATGTATTTGCGCTGGTATTCATCGATATCCTTGTCCTGCTGCTCGTCGACTGGCAGATGAAAGTATGTGCTTGCTGTGGGCTAGTTCAGAAGCAGAACGGTGAGGGAAGTAGCGTTGAGCGTACCTGTCGAAAGAGCGTACGACAACATGGACATGGGCGGAGCCCCTGCTGAGTGAGATCAGGTTGTGGTTCAGAAGATAAAGTTGGCGTTCACATGTGATAACGATTTGTTTAGCATCTAATCTAATCGGTGATTCGCGACACTGCTGATTTAGCCACAATCTGATTTACTCTAAACCAACTCTAAACCTCTATTCTTGCTGTCAGGGCGGTACAAAACTGCCCAATGGCACGCTTGACTTCCCCGCGCTCACCCATGACAGTCAATCGTACAATCGCCGCCTCCTGGCTGTCCCTCAACGCAGTCAACTCAAACCGCCCGAAGGCCCAGTTGAGGATGTGCACGCCCTTATCTTTGAGCCTTATAAAACCTTTAACCCTCCAGACCGACTCTTTCGAGAGGCCGGCGAGAGCATCGGTTAGCACCTGTTCTTCTACACCTCCCGATGGATTTATGGCTGCAGAGAGTGTTTGGGGCAGTGTCTTTGAATGATGATGGTGGTTATGCTCCTCAGAACGATCCAGAGCTACAGTCTAGAGCACACTAGTCGTTGAGTCGTTGAGTTTATCGAACGAGTCATGAGCGAACCTGAGATGCCCCATTTGATTTGAGTTCTGTGGAAGAGTCCCTGTACAAGGAGATCGTTTGCACCTCGTCGTTGTGCCTATGATCTGCGGGTGACTGGTCCGGCTTGAGAAATAATTTCGATTCGATTCCAAACAGAAGGTTAGGATCAACTCCGTTGCGTCCCCGACATCGAATCTTCGGCGTCAGGTCATTGAGCGTGTGCAGATGGTCGAGCACTTCGTCTAAAGCACGCTCGGAGACGAGTTCGGATTTGTTAATTAATATGATGTCGGTGTAGCTCGCTTGCATCTTGGCCTATAGTGACAATGAGGGACCCGATACCGGACGCAGCATAAAATAGGGCTAACTGTGGGTGAGGTGTCCTCGTAGCCGACGAAATTCTCTGCGTCGACCACAGTCACGATGGCATCTAACTTGAAGTCGCCGCTAGTATCACGTTCCAGTTGTCGAATCTGGAAAGCTAGCGTCGCAGGAAATGCTGAACCGCTGGCTGCTATTCAGCGGAAGAGTCCGAAGAAAATACCAATAACACGTACGAGCATTCGATTATTATTCTATCAGGTCGATATGTATCTGTTGGGCGTCGGGACGAGCAGCAGCGTGAGGAGACAAGATATTACCTCTAATCTCTAGCAGTGCGTTTTGCATTTGTCCAACGAGCACACAGCACCTGGAGCATTCAACATCGACTGCTAGATGCCAGAGGGTCCTCAACTCACATACATCCGTTCAATATTTCGCTTACTGCTGTTAGACTGGATTCCTTCGCAAGCTTGCTGTCCACTGGGTAGTTCCGTAAGTCGGCGCACGTATGGTTTCCTCTCAGAACTACCTTCTATGTCGCCAAATTCATTCTTCAGTAGCACAACCTTGTAGTCCTTTGGAAGCTGTGGCAGGAGCGATAGAATTATGCTAGTCTTCCCTGAAGATACAGATTAGAAGTTGAGAGTATATTCAGAGGTCAGGTCTTTCCAGCTCCGAGAAAGCCCGTAAATACAGTTATTGGGATCGGGGAGGACATGGTTGTGCAATTGAATTCGGGATCGGCAGATTCTGCCGAGCCATCACTGTGATGTATAGATTTCGCTAGGGTTAGGGCTATAACTTTACACAAAACTTTCATCACCTTAGGTGCGATTTTTTTTTTCAAGGCTCTAACGACTCTAACAATGCCCTCTAGTCACCTTCTGACTCATCCCGGATCCTAAAATGAGTTACGTCGCTAAGGGAGATAAAGAATACGACGCTACCGGTGCCCCAGTGCCCGGCGTGAAAATCCACAAAATTCGCATCACCCTCACCAGCAGCAATGTCAAGAACCTCGAGAAGTGTACGGGAATACCATTCATGTCTACCGGTGTTTGCTTACAGTATGGCACAGTCTCGGCCGACCTGATCAACAGGGCGAAGGACAAGCAGCTGCGCGTCAAGGGCCCCGTTCGTCTCCCCACCAAGGTCCTGCGCATCACCACCCGCAAGACGGTAATTTACCGTACCTACTGCTATGTGTTTCCGAGCTGACGGCCACCTATTCAGCCTTGCGGAGAGGGTTCGAAGACCTGGGACCGTTATGAACTCAAGGTCCACAAGCGTCTCATCGACTTGCACTCCTCCAGCGAGATTGTCAAGCAGATTGTGAGTCTGATTGCAACTCCTCGGTATATAACTACTAATTATTATTATTTTCAGACGAGCATCAGCTTGGAGCCCGGTGTCGAGGTTGAGGTCACTATTTCTGCCTAGACATCTCTTTGTTGTTTCATGCAATACTTACATGCTATGGGTGCTATGCTTTTATTCTTGTGGACTGAGATGAGGAAAACATTGAGAACAAGACATACACGTCGAGATCGGCGGCACAATTCGCCATCTTGAGGCGTAAGACTTCGCAGAAAAATTCGGTCAAAGCCGAATCTTGAAAATGTCGTCTCTGTTGGAAAAGATACGCCGTACCCTTCGTCCCTATGTGCACTATAGAGTTTGAGTGCGTCCATACCATATATAGTGTACTTAAAATTTCATGAGTACGCGTCAACAAGGACAATCGTCACACGTCATGTCTGCGGTTTACCTCAACAGCATCTCCGAAAATGCGTCGCGACTTGGAATGCGGTTGCAGGAGTCCTTCTCGGAGCACACGAGAGACCTCACCCTAGCCAAAGGCTCGGCCTCTCTGTATCTTGACCCAGATGACAAGGGAAAGAACCTCCGCAAGCAACTCGACTCCTCCAGTGATAGAGAGAAGCTCGATGCAATGAAGCGTCTCGTCGCGGTACGAGAGCCCAGCTTCAACCGCTCCTACAATCGGTGACAATTGCAGACAGCTCATTTCCAAGGGTCGCAACGTCTCGGAGTACTTCGCCCAAGTGGTCAAGAACGTAGCATCTCAAAACCTCGAGATCCGTAAACTGGTCTATATCTACCTCCTGCGCTACGCAGAGCATGAGCCAGATCTGGCGCTCTTGTCTATCAATACGTTCCAGAAGGATTTGACCGACAGCAATCCGCTCATCCGCGCGATGGCCCTGCGCGTCCTTAGCGGCATTAAGGTCCCCATGATTGGCAGCATAGTCGTCCTTGCTATTAAGAAATGCGCCGCGGACATGAGCCCATATGTGAGGAAGGCTGCCGCTTTGGCCATTCCAAAATGCTACGAGTGAGCTTGAACATTCTGGATATGTGCATATTTTGAGCGTCGGTATCACAGCCTAGACACATCTCACCTCCCCGCCCTGATCTCGATAATATCCACCCTCCTTCGTGATCGCTCCCCCCTCTCAATTGGAAGTGTTGCGGTCGCATTCGAAGCAGTCTGCCCCACTCGCCTGGACATGCTGCATCAGCAGTACAGACGTCTCTGTCGCATACTCGTCGATGTTGACGAGTGGGGTCAGGTTGATGTACTGAACCTTTTATTGCGCTATGCACGGACTATGTTGCCGCGCCCTATTGAAGCATCTCCGGAAGAGCTCGACAGGGATGTCAAATTCCTCTTAACTTCAGCAGAGCCGTTGTTCCAGAGCCGAAATCCAGCTGTTAGTGGCCGTTGTGCCATCGTTATTTTTTTTGCTGATGCTTGCTTGCTCAATTATAGGTAGTACTCGCGGTTACCCGTGTTTTCTACTATGCCGCGCCGTCTTCTTATCATCCACAAATCGTGCAACCACTGCTCCGGCTTCTACACACTTCAAAGGAAGTTGAACGTGTTGTTATCGCCTATGTGCTTGCTATCTCACGAGCTACACCGGTATTATCCTCCGCGGCACAATGACGATAAGCTAATGCGTTTTATAGCACCTTTTCTCCTCTTTCTACCCCCGATTCCTCCTCCGTACCGACGATCTCCGTCGAGTTAAACAGGATAAGATCAAGCTTCTCCTCCTTTTGGTTAGCCCGGATACCTACCAGGCTATCCTGAGGGAATTCATTGTCCGTGTTACCTTTCCAGCCATCGTTACCTCCATAACCCTCACCCACAGGACTATGCAGACGATCCCGATGAAGAAGTCGTCTCTGATGCCATCCGCGCCATTGGCAAATGCGCTCATGCCATGCCGGAATGCACTCAGCAGTGCCTAACTGCACTGATCACCATGATCAAAAGCTATCACGGTATGTTACATGTATCCCATAGTTTCTCCAACAGCGTTCATCTTCTGTATAGACGCAGTAGTTAGTAGCGCTGTTTTGGTTCTCAAATACCTAGTGCAGACTCAACTGTCGGCTTCGTCTTCCTCGTCTTTCGGCGCGACCTCACAATCCCCTCTGACTATCATATCACATCTCGCTCATCGTATCGATGATGTACGTCATGCCCAGGCCAGGGCATGTGTGCTCTGGCTTGTTGGACAATATTCCGCTTCCACTGAACCCGGCGCTGGTCCTGAAGGCATCGTCGAATGGGCACCCGACGTGTTACGGAAGACAGCCAAAGGGTTTGCAGCCGAACCGCCGATGGTCAAGCTTCAAATAATAACTCTCGCAGCCAAGCTACTCGTTCTGTGCCCCACAGACAGGACTTGGCACTTATTAGCGGCTACGTCTTTTCGTTGGCGAAGTACGACCTTAACTACGACGTCAGGGACCGCGCACGGATGATCACAAGTCTACTCTCCGGTCTCGGATTATCGGATGTTGTGATGCCGCGAGATTCCGAGAAAGACGACATGGGCGGTGTCGTACTGCGCAGGGAGCAGGTGCGGGTTGTCCTGTTTGAGGGCAAGATCGGCGTCGTGGATACCGAAGAAGATCTAGGTAACTGCTCCGCCCGCTTTCAATCCTTTGGCTTGCACTTATATCTGGCCCAGACCTGAATGTCGCACTGGGTTCCCTAGGGATGATCACGCACAAGCCAATGCACGGCGATGTCGTTCTTCCAGACTGGTTAGAAAACGGAGTTGAATCATCTTTGCGCGACACGCAAGACGATGCGCCACCGCCGCCTGTCCTGTCTTTCTCCTCCTCTTCCTCTCATCCACAGGCAGGAAAAGGACCAGCGTCCTCCGTTGTGCTTGCGCCTTATAGTAGTGCAGAGCCTAGTGGCCCACCCAAGCCTCGGTGGGAAAATCTGGACAAATTCTACGACGATGAAGAGGAATCGCAGTCGGAGTCTGAGGAAGGAGACGAAGATAGTGATGGCGAGGATGGTGAGGGAGAAGAAGGACCAAGCTCGGAAGCCGGATCAGAGGAGGAAGAGGAGAGTGAGGAGGAAGAGCCACAAACATAACTAGCATTGTTCACAGCATTTAAATAATAATGGAGCCTCTCAGGCTGGTGGTATTTTGTAATAAAGCGGGGTGCCGAAGACGTGATAAAAGTGTCCAGCTTTGCCGCCGTCGTCTTCATAGTAATCCATCGGGAACCACTGTAAATTTGCGTTAGCTGGCTTCACCAAGCCGAAAGAATACAAACATGGTATTCTGGAAGCTCTTCCTTGTACGAACGAAGATATCGAGCTTCCTCGGACTCGTCGACAACACCGGTTTCATGCGCAGGCAGCACGAACTGGCCGATTTGAAGTTCGGTGTCCGTGACTTTTCCTCGAGACAGCCTTGCATACGACGTTCTATATAAGCCCCTATAAAATATGTATTCACACCTAGAAAGGATCAGAAACTGGAGGAAGTGCGTTGTTTCGAATCTCACCATCTTTCCCAATCCTCAGCATCGATATCGTGTACACGACCGTCGGCTACAAGAATCTCATAAGGATCAGCTATTGAGACCAGATCAGATACGATGTCGCGGTGATAATGACAAGGCACTCGCGTCGAGCCGCGTGTGGTTTGGTCACCACATATCCGAGAAACAGAACTGGTCGAGGATAAGATGCTGCCATAATCCTGGCTAGCTCCGTGCTCTGGAGCTCCCGGTCTAGGGGGTCTTCTTCTTGTCCATTATGCGCGACAACGACCGTGACGGGGGTTCCAAAGACATCCAGAACCGCTTCAATGGCTGGCGCAAGCTCCCCGTGTGGAGATGGCAGAAGATGGTGTGTCGAGTTAATAATCGGGAACTACCACTGCCGCATCAGCGATGTGGTGGCGCTGAAGTCAGAACTGCTTACCTTGGACAGAAGGGCTGCTCCCCATGTGTGGCCGATGGCACCTGGGCCGACATCGACATACTGATGTGCATTGAGAAATGAGGGTAAACTGAGCGCGCAATACTCACATAACCTAGTTCCTCAACCAAGACGCGAGTCCTGAAAAGGTTAGCAATGCGCTTCAAGCTAATGAATGGAGCTCTTCACAGGTCACGGTTTCCAAACACGATCCTCTGCATATACATTCAGTTCATATTTCGCCCATCAGCGCCCAAGAAGCCTACATGTAAGTCCGTTTCAAGCAAACCGATTACATCGAGCTCCATGTCCCTGAAAACAGTAAGAATGATAATGCCTGTAGCTGAAGAGCTGCACGTACCGCACTACATCCCTCACAAGCCGCTGACTGTCTCTTCCCTCGTTGTCCATGCCGAAGTGGAGAGTCCATATGCCAGCGGTCAATACACGGGGACCAGGTTTGAAAGGCTGCGGGAATTCAGCTGGGGAGCGGTACATTGTAACAAGGAGGGAGGCAATAGAGAAACACGCAAGTGCGGTGTTCGAGAAAGACAGAAAGGCAGCAGGAAGGGCCGCTCTCCTCTCAGGATCGGTGGAGCGACTGAGCCCAGGCCATTTGAAGGCAAGAGACAGACAAGCTATCTGCAATATCATCACCCTGCGGAAGCATTAACACCAATAGTCGGGGAGCCCAGAGACACTCACAAATCTGTGCGCTCCCTAAGATATACGCCTCCGGGGCTGAAAAGACGCGAGTCAGGAATACACAATTGCTGATGCGGAGGAGGACGACCCACACAAAAGCATACGCCACGGTCCAAACACTGGCTAACCCAAGCAGACAGTACACCAGCATCGCCGTAAAATAAACCTTTCCCATAGACTGTCCATTTGTTCCCAGCACACTAGAAGTGCGGCGAAGAACAACAGGGATAACAGACATGATGAATACGGCTAGATTCAGGCCACCTGCGTAGCCAACCCAGTTCCTGTACGTATAAAGCACCCACGTCGCAACACTCCCGTACATAAACCATAAGGGAGAAGCCAAGACATCAACTGAGCTTCGGGAGACAAGAAAGAGCCCCAGCAGAAGACCCATGGATTGAGCCAGGAATGTAATTGGGCCGTGAAGATGGGGAACTGGTCCCCGTGGGTGAGAGTCGACATAGCCAGTCCAGGACCAGGATATCAGTGTGCTCGAGTCTGACAAGAGACTATGCAGGATGAAGATAAGGCTACCCAGAGGAAGAGCCCCTGTTAGCCAATGGCTGGGGGGCAACAAGGACACGGATACTGCCGCTGCCGTCGTTGAGCCACTTTTCTTCTCCGAAATATCAGTCTGCTTCGCGGAGTCGACTAGAGGAGCCTGATCACGAATGTGATGTTCATATATGGCAAGAATAGCGAGTACGATGCCGGTCTTGTTATACCCGCCAGATTTCGAATTTACAAGGGGCCAGACTAGAAAGCGGTGAAAATCGGGCGAGAATCGTTACGTAGGCACAGACCAGGATTATTTGAGTGATTGGCATGTTTTGAGAGCGAAGAGAGCAAGAGGCCCAATCCGGTCACTATTCAAGATTCAATTCACATGGTTGATCAAAATTCGTGAAGGTTGCGTACCCATACTTTGAAAATCTATGTCAGGACGAGCCCAGTTTACCGCCTGGTTCACAACCGCTGCTGCACAAGCAATGGACACGAGACCCAGTCGATATGCAGGATTATCGAGCGCAAAATGCCACCAAACCAAGTAGAGAGACGGAATGGAGCGTAGTCGATCCATCGCGAGACCTCGCCCAGGACAAAAGGGGCGTCATGCACAGGAAGATAGGCGAGAGAGTGCTCAGTAATGCCAACTCATGGCCAGAGATGCCGAGTTCCCAAACAGAGAAGTAGAAGAGTGTCGGGATGAGGGAGGTGAAGATGGACCAAAATATGTAGGCTACATTGGACGCAAATTAGAACGCCCAAGAATACAATGAAGTCCTACGTACAGAGATAAAGGGAAGAGATGAATGCCAGAGAAGGTCTCCAAGGAGGATGGGACTTGGAGTTTGATGTACGCGAAACGCGATTTGAATTTGTCTTGTGACTTGACCGCAGCAGGCGTTTTTTGAGGGACAGGCTCCGGGGCTGGCGAAGTCTTCGTGGATCCTTCAGGCGATTCACTTCCCTTTCTAGAAGTATCGACACTAGTATTTTGTTGAACGGGGTCGCCCACCAAGATCTGAAAATCGTTGACTGGGTGTTAAAGACTCGAGACACTAGTGAAACATACCTGAAAGGTGAACTCATCCTCTGAGAGTGAATCAAACAGGATGTCGAAGACTATTAAACCCCATTCAAAAATACTGTAGCGACTATAGGCTCCTGGTATTCTGTGGACCTGGTAAATATTTAGAACTCGACAAGGTACTGTGTCGCGTGAATCAATCACTTTATGCTGAATGTAGAAGTAGACCATAGGTATAAGCGACAGGAAGAAACTGATAATAAAAGGTTAGGCGGAATTGAAGAAAACTTGCCCGCGACAGACTCACGCAGATGCCACGACGATACTGCCAGCAGTGAGCGCCAACTCAGTACATTACAGCTGTAAAACTAACCGCTTTCTCCTGAGTCTGAGCAGGAGCGCACACGATGCCTCCCGCCATCCAGGGAATGGTCAAGACCATATATGAAATCATGAAAAAATCATGGGCCTGGTGGTCGTCGTAACTTGTTACATAGACCCATCCACCGCAACAGAGTGTTCTTATGATGCCTGCGAGAAATATGGCAAATGGAATATTCGAGTCCCAGCCCTGTGAATGCAAAATATATTGCAACGACACAAGCCAGATGCGAGGGCCTAACAGCACGCGTGTATGAGGGCTCTCCCGGTAAAATGTAGGGGATACAAACCAGAGGCAAGAGCAATGAGAAACTGAAAGATATTTCTTTCAGGGTACCAGTCGCCAATAGTTGCCGAGACGGAGGGAAAGAACTCTTCAGGATATCCTGCCACATCATTCTTAACGATTTTCTTGAAGTGGTATAAGACCCCAAGAAGTAGGGCCAGAGCAAAAGCAGAAGAACAGAATGCGGTATGTGCCCTGGCCACATATGAGGCTGGGAACGACATCCTTTTCAAGGACATGGTGGACCGACAACAAGCCGAAGACGCCACCAGCCAAATTGCCGGACCGGCCCGCTTAACGTCATTACGTTTTCTCACTCGTTCTGAACGCTACTAAGTTAGTACTAGTACTTGCTCTGCATTCTGTATGGATTCATTGAAGACACCGGTACTGGGTCAAATTCCGCTGCGTATCGCGGGCGCAGGGCGAAGACATGGATGTCCGCTGATGAGAATTTCAACTTACTAATGCAATACTAATGACTAAAACTCATCCTCTCGCTTCTTGCTTGCTTCCTCTTGGCAACCCACGACGCACCTGTTGTGTCGATGTTTTCCCATATTTTATGTCGCGCGTGTGCTCCACCTATATAAGAGCCTTCTAATCGTCTTTCACCCCCCACTCAGACTACTTCGGTCGTCGTTGGTCATCATGCATATCTCCTTCGCCCTCCGATTCTCTTCTTCACTGCTGTTCAATCAGTCGTAGTGCCTGTTGTCGACACCCTGGAACACTTCCACTCCGCTGTCCCAAATGCTGCTCTTCCTAAGGGAAAAAATGTCACTATCAACGGAGTTTTGACCTACGTCTCGTTGCCGCAGAGGAAATTCGATCCTTCCGTTGCCGTCTTACTGCTTACCGGTTGAGTATCATTCCAATTGTTATACACTCGCGCTCATGGGACACGAAATAGATGTATTCGGTCTGCCGTCTCCTGATAACCTCGTAAGCCTCTACGTCTTTCTGCGAAAGCACGCGTCCTAATTTTCCTATTCAGCTCTTGGTGCGTGGACGCGCTTTCCTTTCAACACGGAGCTTTAATTGAACTTTCTAGGCGGATGAATGGGCCGCCGCAGGTTTCGCGACATATGCACCTGACTATCTGAACGGCGATGCTATCGCTATGGGCGGCAACACGACCACATGGTTCCCCAACCATGGCGAAGCGCAAACAACGCCACCCCTTCTTGCAGTCATCAGTGCACTCAAGGCGCGCGGAGTCAAGAAAATTGCTGCCACTGGGTACTGCTTTGGCGGCAAGTATTCCTAGTCGCACCCATTGACGTTGCTGACTTTCATCAGGTTTATATGTCACCCGTTTGGCTCAAAACAACGTACGCGGCCTACGCCTTTCTGACACTCGTCGCAAACTTATCTTTCCTGTTCACTTAGACCATTACTGTCGGCAGTGTCGCGCATCCTTCCCTGCTCAGTGTTCCCACCGACTTCGAGCGCCTCGACGCAGTTTCACGCGTGCCTCTTGAAATCAATAACGCCGAGCTGGACACTGGCTTCACGCCTACTCTCGCTGTACAAGCAGATGTGGTTATGGCGTCGTACGAGCCTGGATTCTTCAGGAGACAGTTCAACGGTGTTGCCCATGGATTTGCTGTATGTTCTGCCTTTTTCTTCATAGGGACAATATCTCACTCGGATTTTTTTTTTACCAGGTCAGAGCGGATCCTGTACGTGGTCCCAATTTGATTATTCTTTTTTTAGCTGACCTCGATTTTCAAGACCATTCCCGTCCAAGTTGCGGCCAAACAGGGAGCGTTTGACACCTCACTCGCGTGGTTCAAGAAGCATCTTAAATGCTAAGATTATACGAACTGTATGTACAGTGTAGTATGCAAGTCCGCTGCTTGAATATAACGATGGGTTTACTCTGTTCGTCCTTATAATAAGTGAATGTTGCCTCTGCGTGATTGTTTGATACATGTTAATTAGCTATCATAAAGTGAGTAGCAAAGGAATTCAATGCAAAGAATGGAAAGCGTCAAGTTTTCAGTCAAACGATATCGATACCGCCTCGGTTGCACGAATACTCACGCCAGCAGAGACCATGCCGTTCTCCGCCGTGGCATTCCCCGCCGCCCTGGCATCGCTCGTCTCGTAGGTCAGTCCTCCCACGTTAAACCCCCTCTGGACTGAGAGGGCCGTCTGCCAATCGTAAACTACTGTCAATATTATCACACATTTGCTAAGGATTCAAGAGAGCCATTAGAAATACCAGAACGTGCTGAACTTGCGTGGCCCACTTGCAAGGTTGGAGACGCCCAGGGCGTCACCGTTCATTAATATTTATCGCCGAAATCTGTGAGAATGAATGCGTATGAGATACAATCCATCTATCTTAATATAAGTACAAGTTGTAATGGCCCCGTGGACCCAGTGCAACTTGGATTCGGGACTGGTAAGTTATTTAACAAGCGAGGTACAACTTGAAGCTTCATATGTTAAAGCGTCTGTCTACGAGAGACTACGTAAGTTAGAAGCTCAGTAGTAACTTGGCCCGGGACTGAAATATAAGACAGGCTATAGTACAAATGCAGAGCTCGCGTTGACGGCCTTATACCACTCTTCTCAACAGTTCTTCTTTCCGGGTCTCTTCAAGTTTCTCGCTGGTGATCTCCCGCTTCTTTATCTCTGGGATTTCATAAAGAGAACTCTGGCCCTCATCTGCTCATCTAGGACGAACTACACTGCACAACAAAAAATTTCTGTAATCTCAAGGTGTTGATGTGATGTACCGAGCCTTATTTGAAACCGTCGACTGGCTGTCATTGAGCCATGCACATTCGTTGGGCTAACCAATTACTGGAATTCACCTCATTCATATATCCCTACAATAATCAAGGCTGGTCTCGGCGCAACATCTCGCGAACAGACTCCCCCGCTCACACTTACAAATTTACTGAAAAATTTGAATGGCTGTTCTTACTGGTGGCGAAGAAGCCATCAAAACTTGGTGTCTGTCGCTCATGGACGAGAATTTGAATTTGAAGCGCTGTTGTAATTTGAGGGCCGTCATATCATGAGCTCTACCTATCCGACACGCTCATTGATACATCTGCACTCCCAAGTCACGGATATGGACAGTCCTGCGGTCATCATTCACTCCTTTGGTAGGCATCCCTTCTGCCAGTCCGTCTTAATTTATTTTCGAGGCTTTACAGCTCTCCCAATCTTGTAATTTCGTCTCATTCAAACACCGATTCATACAAGTACAATTCCTCTAGATCACGCTTTTGGGAGTTGTTCCGTGGTCAACATATCCATCTCTTGGTCTGGGATGCGTCTGGGGAACGTCGGGGGCACTGAGGGTGGTAGTAGATAGGGGTATGAATGTCACGCGATCTCTGCAAGCGAACCGCGTTGATCCTTATTGAATCGAACCGTGTAGCTCTCGCCTACCGTAGCTTGCTCTGCACTCTGCATGGATTCATTGAAGACACCGTTTGGTACTGGGTCAAATTCCGGCTGCGTATCGCGGCCGCGGCCGAATACATGGACAATAATAACCAGCTAATGACTAAAATTCATCCTCTCGCCCATTGTCCGGTGCTCCACCTATATAAGAGCCTTCTAATCGTCTCTCGCCCCCACTCAGGCTACTTCGGTCGTCGTTGGTCAGTGATGCATATCTCCTTCGCCCTCCCGATTCTCTTCTTCACTGCTGTTCAATCAGTCGTAGTGCCTCTTGTCGACACCTTGGAACACTTCCACACCACGTCGTCACAAGTACTGCTCTTCCTAAGGGAAAGAATGTCACTATCAACGGAGTTTTGACCTACGTCTCGTTGCCGAAGAAGTTCGATCCTTCCGTTGCCGTCTTAATGCTTACCAGTTGAGTATTATTCCAATTATTCCATACTCGCGCTCATGGGACACGAAATAGATGTATTCGGTCTGCCGTCTCCTGATAACCTCGTAAGCCTCTACGTCTTTCTGCGAAAGGTACACGTCCTAATTTCCTATTCAGCTCTTGGTGCGTGGACGCGCTTTCCTTTCAACACGGAGCTTTAATTGAACTTTCTAGGCGGATGAATGGGCCGCCGCAGGTTTCGCGACATATGCACCTGACTATCTGAACGGCGATGCTATCGCTGTGGGCGACAACACGACCACATGGCTCCTCAATCATGGCGAAGCGCAAACAACGCCACCCCTTCTTGCGGTCATCAGTGCACTCAAGGCGCGCGGAGTTAAGAAAATTGCTGCCACTGGGTACTGCTTTGGCGGTAAGTATTCCTAGTCGCGCCCATTGACGCTGCTGACTTTCATCAGGTTTATATGTCATGCGTTTGGCTCAAAACAACGTACGCGGCCTACGCCTTTCTGACACTCATCGCGAACTTATCTTTTCCTGTTCACTTAGACCATTACTGTGGGCAGTGTCGCGCATCCTTCCCGTCTCAGTGTTCCCACCGACTTCGAGCGCCTCGTCGCAGTTTCAATGGTCCCATTTGAAATCAATAACGCCGAGCTGGACACTGCCTTCACGCCTACTCTCGCTGTACAAGCAGATGCGGTTATGGCGTCGTACAAGCCTGGATTCTTCAGGAGACAATTCGACGGCGTTGCCCATGGATTTGCTGTATGTTCTGCTTTTTTCTTCATAAGGACGATATCTCACTCGGATTTTTTTTTTCACCAGGTCACAGCGGATCCTGTACGTGGCCTTGATTAACCTTTTTTTTTTTACCTAACCTCGATTTTCAAGACCATTCCCGTCCAAGTTGCGGCCAAACAGGGAGCGTTCGACACCTCTCTCGCGTGGTTCAGGAAGCATCTCAACTGCTAAGATTATACGAACTGTATGTACGTATGTATGCAAGTCCGCTGTTTGAATATAACGATGGGTTTACTCTGTTCGTCCTTTAGAATAAGTGAATGTTGCCTCTGCGTGATTGTTTGATACATGTTAATTAGCTATTATAAAGTGAGTAGCAAAGAATTCAATGCAAAGAATGGGAAAGCGTCAAGTTTTCAGTCAAACGAGATCAATACCGCCTCGGTTGCACGAATTCCTCACGAGCAGAGACCGTGCCGTCTCCGTCGTGGCATTCCCCGTCGCCCTCCTCGCTCGTCTCGTAGGTCCAATCTCCCCACGTTAACCGGACACTCATCCGCGTGCCTGCTAAGCAAGAGAAAAAATAGAACGCAAATGAAACTGCGGACCCACTAACCAGTCGCTGACACTGAACTGTGCGCGTTTGCGACCCGTGCCAGCGAATGTTCAAGTCCAGAATGGACGCTCTTCCTGTTCGAGTACGTTGCCCCTTGGAAGAACGCCCTGCGAGTTTGATGAACAGAGCCCCTTCATCAACGCCCAGGCCTCGTAAAATGAATAACCCGAAATATGGGCATTTTTCACGTTGAGCTCGATAGACTGCCTGTGCTTGTGCTTGTAGTGGCCGATGGCCTCGCTAGCCACTATAGCAGCATAGTATGGCGGTTGGACCTGTGGTTGCTGAGGCACTGGAAGTGGTGAGCCGTCCAGGGTGGATCTTGTCAGTGCCGTTGGATCTACGCAGACAATGAGTCACGGTATCCTATCCTCAGGCGACGCTTACAAAATTGTACTTGTAACCGATGCCTTCGTGGTGTAGCGACTATATATTCTGTGGACCTGGTAAATATTTAGAACTCGACAAGGTACTGTGTCGCGTGCATCAGTCACTTTATGCTGAATGTAGAAGTAGACCATAGGTATAAGCGACAGGAAGAAACTGATAATAAAAGGTTAGGCGGAATTGAAGAAAACTTGCCCGCGACAGACTCACGCAGATGCCACGACGATACTGCCAGCAGTGGGCGCCAACTCAGTACATTACAGCTGCAAAACTAACCGCTTTCTCCGAGTCGAGCAGGAGCGCACACGATGCCTCCCGCCATCCAGGAATGGTCAAGACTATATATGAAATCATGAAAAATCATGGGCCTGGTAGCTTGTTACGTAGACTCATCCCCGCAACATAGTGTTCTTATGATACCTGTGAGAAATATGGCAAATGGAATATTCGAGTCCCAGCCCTGTGAATGCAAATATTGCAGCGACACAAACCAAATGCGAGGGCCTAACAGCACGCGTGTATGAGGCTCTCCCGGTAAAATGTAGGGGATACAAACCAGAGGCAAGAGCATGAGAAGCTGAAAGATATTTCTTTCAGGGTACCAGTCGCCAATAGTTGCCGAGACGGAGGGAAAGAACTCTTCAGGATATCCTGCCACATCATTCTTAACGATTTTCTTAAAGTGGTATAAAACCCCAAGAAGTAGGGCCAGAGCAAAGCAGAAGCACGGAATGCAGTATGTGCCCTGGCCACATATGAGGCTGGGAACGACAGCCTTTTCAAGTACATGGTGGACCGACAACAAGCCGAAGACGCCACCAGCTGAATTGCCGGACCGGCCCGCTTAACGTCATTACATTCTCTCACTCGTTCTGAACGCTACTAAGTTAAGGTACTAGTACTTGCTCTGCACTCTGTATGGATTCATCGAAGACACCGGTACTGGGTCAAATTCCGCTGCGTATCGCGGTCGCAGGGCGAAGACATGGACAATATGTCCGCTGATGAAGTTGCTAATAACCAGCTAATGACTAAAACTCATCCTCTCGCTTCCTCTTGGCAACCCCTGGGCAACCCCACGACGCACCTCTTGCGTCGATGTTTTCCCATATTTTATGTCGCGCGTGTGCTCCACCTATATAAGAGCCTTCTAATCGTCTTTCACCCCCACTTAGGCTACTTCGGTCGTCGTTGGTCATCATGCATATCTCCTTCGCCCTCCCGATTCTCTTCTTCACTGCTGTTCAATCAGTCGTAGTGCCTCTTGTCGACACCTTGGAACACTTCCACTCCGCTGTCCCAAATGCTGCTCTTCCTCAGGGAAAAAATGTCACTATCAACGGAGTTTTGACCTACGTCTCGTTGCCGCAGAGGAAATTCGATCCTTCCGTTGCCGTCTTACTGCTTACCGGTTGAGTATCATTCCAATTATTCCATACTCGCGCTCATGGGACACGAAATAGATGTATTCGGTCTGCCGTCTCCTGATAACCTCGTAAGCCTCTACGTCTTTCTGCGAAAGGCACGCGTCCTAATTTTCCTATTCAGCTCTTGGTGCGTGGACGCGTTTTCCTTTCAACATGGAGCTTTAATTGAACTTTCTAGGCGGATGAATGGGCCGCCGCAGGTTTCGCGACATATGCACCTGACTATCTGAACGGCGATGCTATCGCTATGGGCGGCAACACGACCACATGGATAGTCAACCATGGCGAAGCGCAAACAACGCCACCCCTTCTTGCGGTCATCAGTGCACTCAAGACGCGCGGAGTTAGGAAAATTGCTGCCACTGGGTACTGCTTTGGCGGCAAGTATTCCTAGTCGCGCCCATTGACGTTGCTGACTTTCATCAGGTTTATATGTCACCCGTTTGGCTCAAAACAACGTACGCGGCCTACGCCTTTCTGACACTCGTCGCGAACTTATATTTCCTGTTCATTTAGACTATTACTGTCGGCAGTGTCGCGCATCCTTCCCGTCTCAGTGTTCCCACCGACTTCGAGCTTCTCGACGCAGTTTCACATGTTCCTCTCGAAATCAATAACGCCGAGCTGGACACTGGCTTCACGCCTACTCTCGCTGTACAAGCAGATGCGGTTATGGCGTCGTACGAGCCTGGATTCCTCAGGAGACAGTTCAACGGTGTTGCCCATGGATTTGCTGTATGTTCTGCCTCTTTCTTCATAAGGACGATATCTCATTCGGATTTTTTTTTATTAGGTCAGAGCGGATCCTGTACGTGGTTCCAATTTGATTTTTTTTATATAGCTAACCTTGATTTTTAAGACCATTCCCGTCCAAGTTGCGGCCAAACAGGGAGCGTTCGACACCTCGCTCGCGTGGTTCAAGAAGCATCTTAAGTGTTAAGATTATACGAACTGTATGTACAGTGTAGTATGCAAGTCCGCTGTTTGAATATAACGATGGGTTTACTCTGTTCGTCCTTATAATAAGTGAATATTGCCTCTGCGTGATTGTTTGATACATGTTAATTAGCTATTATAAAGTGAGTAACGAAGGAATTCAATGCAAAGAATGGAAAGCGTCAAGTTTTCAGTCAAACGATATCAATACCGCCTCGGTTGCACGAATGCTCACGCCAGCAGAGACCGTGCCGTTCTCCGTCGTGGCATTCCCCGCCGCCCTGGCATCGCTCGTCTCGTAGGTCAATCCTCCCCACGTTAAACCGGACACGTCATCCGTGTGCCTGCTAAGCAGTCAGCAAGGAGAAAGAAATAGAACGCAAATTAAACTGCGGACCCAATAACCAATCGCTTGACACTGAACGTGCGCGGTTTGCGACCCGTGCCAGCGAATGTCAAGTCCAGATGGACGCTCGTCCTGTTCGAGTCCGTTGCCCCTTGGAAGAACGCCTGCGAGTTGATGAACAGAGCCCGCTTCAACGCCCGGGCCTCGTAAAATGCATAACCCGAGATATGGGCATTTTTCACGTTGAGCTCGATAGACTGCCTGTGCTTGTGCTTGTAGTGGCCGATGGCCTCGCTAGCCACTATGGCAGCATAGTATGGCGGTTGGACCTGTGGTTGCTGAGGCATTGGAAGTGGTGAGCCGTCCAGGGTGGATCTTGTCAGTGCCGTTGGTTGGATCTACGCAGACAATGAGTCACGGTATCCTATCCTCAGGCGACGCTTACAAAATTGTACTTGTAACCGATGCCTTCGTGGAAAAATAGTTTGGATATACCAAGCTGTGCACTATGGAGACCATATTAACGAATGAGAATTAACTGTGCTAGGTTCTCCGACTTACGCGAATAGACCATAGTCCACTTAATTCCAATCAGGCGCAGAATGCAAAAAGTTATCAATAAGGACTCACAGGTCCACTGGATTATAATCAGTGGAGGTGCGTTAACGGGAATAATCGACTCACAAGAGCTGCTCCAGCAGTATTCGAGACGCCAGGAGTCCCCTTCACAACTGGGTCATTGTAAGTAGATGTGAACAGCGAAATAAACGCACGTGGCACGAGTACGCTATAGCAAATAAATACATTAGCGTAAAGAAAGACTGAAATCAAGAGACGTACAATTAGTTTCCCCCAATACATAGTCTAGGCCGTGCGCCCGGGTCACCTCGATGTCTGGGGTGAAGATAGACAGGTTTGACCGGATGGTAGATTTAGTCATGAGGTCCTGGAGAAGGCCACTGCTGCCAGTACAGAATGATCCCCTGCATTTACCGAGGTCATCGATGTGAACTTGAGGCGGGTGAGTGCACCCACGAGTAATGGTGCTGAGAGATCGTGGTGACGAAAGAACCAGGCTCAGAGTCCAGGATTTTATTTTTGAAAATACCCTGAGGCGAGAAACCTTTGGGTGAATGAGAAGCCCCAACGAACCCAGCCCCCCAAATTCTGGTATCCGATCCGGATAGGTTGGCGGTCCGCGTCATGTTTGTCGCAAAGTGAATCCACCTTCAGAAGATACAGGTTAGATGGTACTAGGCGTCATATGGTGAAAAAAAGACGCACTCCGTAGTGTATTGTGAGACGTTATAGTGCGAAGCACGTAATTTATTATTCTTGTATAAATCTGCTTCGTTACCGAGCTCAAGAGAATCGAGCGAAATGGAGGCGTCCACGAAAGCTGGCGAAGAAAATGCACTGGCGATTGCTTTCGTTTCCAAAAACACGGCCTGGAGGGTGAATTGGGTCACGCGAAATTGATAGAAGAGCGAGATAGCTTACCGTGAGGTTCTTTCCACCAAAATTAACACCCCATATTACACCGGTGCCTGTGCGCGCAGGATTATATCAGCTGGCTGCAGAAAGACCGAGTATTCTCATCTCACCGTTTGGCAAAAACTTGGCCGATTCGTAAAAGCCCGGACCCACTACAACATTGGTTGCCTCTGGGTATGGGAAAGCCTTTGTCGGCGAGGGAAAGACTTGCTCTACAAACTCAACTGCAGGATTAAAGTGTGTATGATCCGCGCTGGAACCACGTTAGACACAGTACCAGAAGCCACTCTTGACCACCAACCTGTTTCCCCCGATCCTGAGAGTCGTGTTGGAGCCGCTCAGCGCAACGAGATTGTCGAGGGCATTGAAGAAGAAAGAGTTCCGCGACGTGTTGCCGATCCAGTCCAACCAGCGATCTTGTTCAATGGAGAAGCTGAAAAGATTGCCACTTAGTGCCGGTGAGTGGATGTGGGCTGACAGCGGGATGGAGACTGATATTCCTGAGACAATGGGGAGGGCGGAGATGAACCATAGAGAAGGAAACATTGTGGCCGGGAATCAACTCGGCTTGTGTTCGGTACGTAGAATAGAAATTGACTAGCGTACAGAAAATGTGAGACACAGGTAGAGCTGAGAGAAAGAAAGAGACAGACCTGGAGAGCAGTGGATGGTAAGGAAGAGAGACGGGTTGAGATTCTCCTGCCCTTCCTCGACCTTTTTATTCGCCAGATGTCTCGGGTGGTCGTGGATCGACGCGGGGCGGTACGCTGTGGTCCGCACTATGGCGGCTCCTCCATTTAATGGGTGTAAGACCTTGGAGCGAAGAGAACGGCTTTTGTGACGCTCAGCATTGCGCGCCGGTTGGATTTGAGCAATGAGTAAGTTAAAGTTCCTCAGTAAACCGTGACACCTTGAACCAGGGTTTGCCAGGAGTTTGCTGCCCTACACCCCTGAAATTGCATGTCGATTGAGGGGTCCCGCGGGAGAAGGGACTGCCGCGATCCTAGTTCAAGACAGCTTCCGATCTAATATAGCGTAGCACTTGTGAACTGTCTTGAAGTGACGTCGTGCGTCACGTGTTCGCCACCTTCTCTTTGGACTGACGTGAACGAACGCGACGCAAGAATGGGTCTTCTGCTAAGTCTACCCTTGGCTGGTGGTCTCGGCACCGTCGCTACATCATGTTTTGCCGGAGTGGCCTTCTGCTTCACCTCGACAGCAGGTAGTAAACCTTGCATTCCAGCTAAAACCGCCGCTCACAATCCGCAGCATCCATGTTCTTCAAGTCGTGCAACTGCAATTCTTCAATTGCCACGCGTGTCGGCTTTGCAGTACGCAGTTTTGGGCCGGAGTGTGGCCTTTGACTCAATCCGCTTTTCACCTAGATCATATTTTCCCTCAATTCAATTCTAGCATGGATTATGAAGACAGAAATGGTGATAGAACTGATACGAAAGTGGAGTTACGACTATATCAAGATGGAGTGTGCAAATGACCAATGTTATGGAGTTCTCGCAGTGAGTTTGGACGAGGCAGCTCTCGTGTGACGTCTTACAGGATCCCCAGGTCCATCGCATATGCTTCGCCCTCGCCCTCTTCCATATTATTCTCAGTTTGTCGCTCATCGGCATTAAAGACACTCGGGACAAGCGAGCTGCCATTCAGAATGGGTAAGTTATGCCCCACACATTCGGCCGCCCTTCTAACACCCGCATGCAGATGGTGGGGGCCCAAAGTCCTACTCTGGTTCATTCTTGTCGCCGTATCATTCTTCATACCGAACCCCTTCTTTATTTTCTGGGGCAACTACGTCTCACTATTTGGGGCCACAGTGTTCATACTGTTGGGGCTTGTCCTTCTCGTCGACTTTGCCCACAGCTGGTCCGAAACATGTCTCGACAACTGGGAAAATTCCGATTCGTCATCTAATCTCTGGCAATGGATCCTTATTGGGTCCACGGCAGCGATGTATATTTTCACCATCACATTGACTGGCCTTCTATTCGGTTATTTTGCCGGCTCAGGATGCACACTCAATCGATTCTTCATCGGCTTCAACCTGGCGCTGTCAATTCTGATCACCATTATGTGTGTTCACCCCACCGTGCAGGAGCACAACCCACGTTCTGGTCTCGCTCAGTCAGGCATGGTGGCAGCCTATTGCACTTACCTGGTTGTCTCCGCGGTTTCGAACCATACCCATGAATCAAACAGCGCCTGCAACCCGCTTCGGAAAAGTGACAGCACCGCGAGAAAGACGGCTGCCATTCTTGGCGCAATTTTCACGTTCCTGGCCATTGCCTATTCTACGACCCGAGCTGCGACCCAAAGCCGTGCGCTGATACGGAAGGGAAAGAGAGCCGGCACGGTACAGCTCAGTGAAGATGGACTAGACGGACATGCAGAGTTGGGGGTGGTGAACAAGCAGCCTTCAAAGACCGACTCCCCACGCTATCAAGCACTCTTGGCGGCCGTCGAAGCGGGGTACACCTTTCAGATCATCTTTGAAATCCGAATCTCATTTGGTCATGTAGCGCAATCCCAGCCTCCGCTCTTCAAGAAGAAGAGTCGGACGACGAGGACGACGAGGACAACGAGACTCGTGATGATGAACGCACTGGGACTCGCTACAATGTAAGAAGACCCGGTGCTTTGTTTCGAAGGTTTTACTCAGTTTTCTTCAGTATTCGTGGTTCCATGTTATCTTCTCCATCGCATCCATGTATGTTGCGATGTTATTAAACGACTGGTTGGTATTTTCCAGCCCTGCATTTCTTCATGCTCTCTAAGTTTGTCTCCAGGAATGTAGTATCCAATCGTCCCATCACTGGCCCCGTCGACCCCGATTCCAATATCTACATCGGCCGATCGGAAGTCGCGATGTGGATGCGTGTAGTCTCCAGTTGGATCTGCATGTTACTTTACATCTGGAGTCTTCTTGCTCCGGTCTTTATGCCCGACAGGTAGGCTTCACTCCGTTTACTAGTGGCGCAGTTGCTGACCTGGACTAGATTTGGCGACATCTGAGGCATCCCTGTGCTACCGTATACACTACAAAGGGACTCTAAATAATTATGTTTTTCTGGATCCACCATCGATCTATTGATGTACATGAGTTTGAACTATTTATTACACATTTACAACGACTTCTCCAAAGCAATAAGCTCTTCGACCGTCTTTGCGTGCTTGTTTCCGACTAGTGCCTCCAGATCCAAAGCTTTCAGTGGCCCTCTTACAAAGGGCACCCCGTATCCAAAATTCTTGGACACAACGGCTTTAACGCCCGAGATCCCACCAAGTTTTTGCATAGCCCAGTCTGCATGCCCCAGCTTCTCTTGCAGTTCCGTCGCCTCTTTAACGTTACCTTCGTGGTACAGCTTGTGCAACTTGCCGTGGACTTTGGGCAGCACGTTGACCAGCGCGCCGATCACACCTGCGCTTCCACACAGAAGGGACGGGAGGAAGACATCTGAGCGACCGGCAAATACCGCGAACTCCGACGAGGGGAATGTAGATGTGAGGCGCTGAAGCTTCCCTGTGCACGCAAAATTAGAATACAAACTAAGTACATGATCCCCATTCGGGTGGCGCGCACCGATCTGCCCGCAGGAGAGCTTAACTCCTACAATGTTGGGGTGCTGGGCGAGCGTCGCGAGGATGTCCGAGTCGAGATCGACTCCGGCAGTCACAACGGGGAAATTATAAATCATGTACGGGATCGGGGAGGCGTCGGCGACCTATCACGCGCGTCAGGGACTGTCCGGAGAAAGTGGACAGCGCGACGGTGATAAAATAGTATGTACTTCTCGATGGAATCGGATAATATTCTCCACGCTCATCTGTGGCGGCCAGGTCGAGGGCGTCAAGACCAACACGTGCGATGCGCCTGCTTCTTTGGCATCCATGCATAGCTGAGCGAGTGTGAGTGAGTAGGAATTGCGAGAGCCCCGAAAATGCACGACCTTTTTGCTCTCGCGCGTCGATTGGGCGCCAGTTCCTGCAATCACGATAACCTTCTCAAACCGTTGTCATCGAGCGTCTGCCTCGTCAATCTGATGGCCTGCTTGCGCTCGTCGTGCGAAAGGTGCTGCGCTTCCCCGTTGGATCCTTGAACTAGGATCCCTGTAACGCCTCCCTGACATTGTGTCAAAAACGGCGGGGAATCGGAGAAGGGTCGGGGAATTAGTGTTACCTGAGCAAGCCGCAGAACGTGGGATTGAATAGCGGGAACATCCAACTCCTCCTGCGCGGTGAAGAACAAAACTGCCGGTACGTAGAATCCGTTTGGAGGTGGAGATGAAGCCATTGTGAGACAGTTACAGGAAGAAGGAACCCCGATCCGTCTTATCGGCCCGACTTTCCGACTATCGCGATGTGCCAATTGAATTTTTTTCAAAGGCAAGGCTCACTTCAACTCCCTTGAACGAATTGTAGAAACGTCGGGTGTGTCGCACATTTTAGATACTTGGCAGTTACTAAACGAAACAAGTACAGCATGCCAGGTCGACAAGACAGAAAATAATTTCTATACCCAGGTTATCGTCGAAAACTAACTGGGAATGGGTTTCATGGTTGATCTTTTGCCGTAGTTTACACGCGCTGTTTAGTCGCGCTTCAGGTTCCTCCGTATGATGAACACCCGCTCTCCGTCAGCGGTGGTCGTCATCTCCGTGATGCCCTGGACGGTGTCCAAACCTTGCAGCTGGCTCCCCTTTGCGAGGACGACGTAGATTTCGAGGCCATCACCGACCTAAAACACAGGCGTACACACATCAGTCACAGATATGTGGCCGCGAAGGAAAAATCATTAATTACCTCGATGTGACGTTCCGTTGCGCTGGTGAAGGAGTCAATAACAAGCGACAGAACGTGAGCCAAGGGAAGGTGTGCCGGATGTGATGTCCCTGGCGCCGGGGTTTGATTCCTAAAGTAGATCTGAGAAAGAGATGTAAGGGGTTAGTACGAGTAGATAAGCTGGCAAAAGAAGAAAACGGAGGGGCAATGTCGGGGAAGGGTCGGAGAGGGACAGTCCGTCCGGGTGCGCTGTGTGCACCGCAGAGATTTCCCCGTAGTACTTCCTAATATGAGGAAGGTGGCTTCTCTCAGCAATAATGCAAAGATGCGTCAGAATCTAAATACGAGCGCCGGGTTATGTCCTGGGCTCGGAGATACCGTGGTGTCAAGTCGGTCGACGGTTCTGGGAAGTAGAGAAACGCGTCGCAGACAGCTGACATGCGGGGCGCCGTTGTAAAAATGCGCCTCATGCAGGAGGCAAACCAAACATAAAAGCGCACGCGAACTGACCTGGTTGTCTAGAAACGGCTGGACGAGAGACGACGCCGCGCCAGCTGCGCGACATGCCTCACGCTCATACGACCCCACAGGGTCGAACGAGTAAACTGCACCGGAGCCTGGATGAATTAGCGTACCGTTCATAGTTTGGAGGGGCCGGGAACATACCATCCTCCTCAATTCCGCCGAGGATGTTGTAGACGTAGTATGGGAAGAAACGGCGCGCGTAAAGCATCGTTTGGATAAGGCGCGCAATGGCGCGCAGCGACATGTCTTTTGAGTGAGCATGACGGTACCACTACGTGAACAAGTGAGCTAGGAAGCCACGGTGCAGCACCGCGAGACCGACTTCAAGACGCTGTCGGACTTTCTTGACAAACATGTTGCCGTCTGCCGCAAAACCATTGGTGGCCAACACGGCCTTGTCCGTCCTGTATTGGAGCTGAGCCAAGGAGCAGAGGAAAGACCCAGGAGACGCACAGGCGGAATACTTTCGGGGCATACCGAGTCTGGATGCTATAACCCTCACTCTGTCGTGTGTCGCCCGCAATAACGCTGAAATTGGCGCCAGCAATGGCGAGAATTGTGCCTCCGTTCTCGCTGTATGGGTTGAAACGACGCTCCTGGGGACCTAGCAGACAGTATAAGCACTAGAATACGCGCAAAGAGATAGCGTACCGTGAGTGTGAGCCATGGTCGTATGAGAATGAAAGCTGAGATGAAGCCGCGTAAGTGAATACGCGTCAACTCGTGTGAACTTGATACCATATTGGGACTTGTTCACTTTCGACTGCTTCAGTCTGGATCGTTAGTACTGTTGCCTGCTTGTAGCCTGCAATTCCTCTTTCTTTGTTCATTTTCTGGGGGCTCTTTGGAATCTTCGGGTAGACTCGCGCATGGCCCAGAACTCGCAATACCGTCCAGGCTTTGTTATTCAACCTCAGCAGCAACAGCAGCCCCAGCAGCCGTATGATCCTCGTCAGTACCAGGTTCCACGACAGCCAGCATATCCCCAGTACCAGCAGCATCCGCAGCAGTACTATTCGCAGCAACACCAGCAGCAGTACCAGTATCCTTATTCTCAACCACCACCACCACAGCAGCACCATCCTCAGTATGCCCAGCCTCAGCCCCCTCGCCCAAGGTCGTCTTTGGGGCATGCCCACTCCCAATCCGTCCCAGTCGTTCCGGGACACTATATAAACCCGCCTCCTTTGTCCCCGTCGGCCTTGCTCGCACAACAAGCGGCACAGGCGCAGCCCCGCGGTAGACCTCTCCCTGCTCCACGGCGTGCAGACACGCAGCCCCCAGCGGCGCCTCTCGAGCGTACACCTAGTATTAATTCATATGTACCGCAGCAGCAGCAATTTCACCCTTCCTATTCGAGCCCACTCCCACCGCCGCAGGGATTGCCACAACGGTCCCCCTCTTCCGTGTCCGCGTCGTCTTCTCGCCCTCTTCCCACCCCAGTCCCGACCCAGGGGACCCCTCGCAGTCCCGCGAAGCACCATTCCCTCGATCTCGGACGTTTCCCTCCACAAACAGTTCCACCACCGCGAACAACTCCTCCGGCACAGTCTTCGCAACCGGTACCCGAAACACCCTCCCAGATCCGCCGCCGTGCTTCCCCACCCCGATTCACTGGTGGCTCCGGGTCGTGGTCTGAACCGGCGCCTCTCCCCCCACCAGACAATTCTACCGCCTCTTCTGTCGTAGCACCAACGACCTCCAATGCGTATAAGGATCTTCTCTCCGGGACCGGATCGGACTTGGGAGGAGGAGGCAAGTTTGTCCCACTGTGGAAACGCGGATTGGCCCCCAAAGTCAATGCGCACACGAATACCAGCACGAGTACCAATGCAAATGCGGCTGTCGCCAGTACAGGGCGCCCGCTTCCTTCTGCACCTGCTTCGACGACGCCAGGGCAGGGAAAGGGGCTCAAACGTGGGGGCTCGCTGCATGTCCGTGCACCTGCATCTACGGCTATTTCTCACGAGGCTTCACCGTCTCCTGAGCCTTCAGAATCAGAGTCATCGGAGTCGGAAGCAGAGACGGAGGAGCGGGATCACCCAGAGGAATCAGAGGAATCAGACTCGGAATCTGAGGTGTCAGACGCCAGCTCTAACGCGGAAAGCACCCCTGCACAACCTCCCCTCGTATCTCCGCAATATGGCATCCGCGATCTACCACAACCCCCTTCAATAGGTAGCCGTGCGTCAACGCTTCCTCGGCCGCCGGAAATGCGTGCCGCGACGCAAGGTGGACGGAGTGCGCCGGGGATGGTTGAAGGTGCAGGGAGTAGAACCCTGATGTTCGCTACTGCGGCTCTCAAAGGCACGCCCGTGAAGGATGCCTGGCCGGCAGGGGTGCCACCACTACCTAGGTCCCCTGGGCTACGCGAAGTGGGGGATCTTGAGGACTCGCCGCCTGTGTCTTTACGCAAAGCTGGCATTAAGAGCCCGGCACCGAGCTTCAGTAGCTCAAATGGACCGTCTCCGTCGCCCCTCTCGAAACCCTCTTTCAATGGACCTTCTGCACCTGCGTCGCAGACCCCGTCGTTCACTTTCAGTGGGCCATCCTCCTCATCGTCGCCGCCCTCCCAGATCCCAACATTCAGCTTTGACGCTCCAACTTCGCCGCGCCCTTCCTCCAGATCCCCATCCATCTCCTCCACGCCTCAGATTCCCAGTATTTCCTTCCCTGAAGAGGACCCACAACCGTCCGGCCGCGTTCCTGTACCGCAGATTAATTTACCCGGGGATAGTGACGACAACGACTCAGGGCCGGTGATCAATATTCAGAACGTCGACTCGGCCCCCAAGTCTCCTCCCGAAATAATCGAGGTCCCCGGAATAAGCTTCTCTGGTCAGCCATCGCAGCGCTCGTTACCTAGCCGCCCACCCACCACCAGTCAGCGACGCGGCCTCGCATGTGGCGGTTGCAATGGCTCCATCACCGGCCGCATCGTGAATGCCATGAAGCTCCGCTGGCATCCCGAATGTTTCCGCTGCACTATCTGCGACGAGCTCTTGGAACACGTCAGCAGCTACGAGCGTGACGGGAAGGCCTATTGCCATCTCGACTATCACGAGGTATGCATCTTCAATTTCCGTACTCTTACCTTCCTGACTAATTTTTCATTTGCTCAGAACTTTGCCCCGCGGTGTTACAGTTGCAAGACGGCCATCGTCGAAGAGCGTTTCATCTCGCTCGACGACCCGCAGCTGGGAGGGAAGCGCGCGTATCACGAGCAGCACTTCTTCTGCGCCGAGTGCGGGGACCCCTTCCTGCCGCCGTCGCTCCCTGCCGCCAAGGGCGAGCTGGCATTCTCGGGCGACGGTGCGTTCGTCTCGGACGACGTCGGGTTCACCGTTTATCGCGGACACCCGTACTGCGAAGCGTGCCATGTGCGACTGCGGTTGCCGAAGTGCAAGAAGTGCAAGCGCAGCATCCGAGACGGAGACGAGGCGGTTGAGGCGTTGGGGGGGAAGTGGTGCTGGGGCTGTTTTTGTTGCGCGGTGCGTGTTGCTCCTCTTGGTTTGGTGTGTGAACTCATATTATATTCCAGGGATGCGAGAAGCCGTTTGAGGACCCGTCGTTTTTCGAGAGGGACGGCAAGCCGTGGTGTGAGCCCTGCTTCAGCATTATCCTACGGAATGAGCTGTGAGGTGAATGTATGTCATGGTCGTGTACCTCAAGGTTTTGTTTATCGTTTTGCCTGTTTTGTAGCTATTGCAACTGATAATGTATCTACCTCTCGACTTCCAGACTACCTCTCCGACTCGGGTTCTAAGAATTGAAACTCGGTGACATCGGACTAGTAGCGGACTCTGAATCTCAAAGCAGCCTACGAAACTCCGAATGTCATTGTATTTGAAACTTGCGCCCATCCACGTGGCTGTCCAGGAAGAGTTACGCGATTGATGATCGACTCCTGGGCGCTTGTTGGAGATATACATCGTGCTAATTACGGCGCTGAGGATTTCCTGCCACCCTCACACCTGCTTGCAGAATGGCCGACCCTTCAGTACCGCGATACAAGCTGTACGATAAGCCACTCCCGAGATCGAGCTCCCAAACCCACACGATGCACCGAGCACTGAAATTCGCAGAAATCCAACAGTGCGCCGCTCCATGGCAGTACGACACTCTCGCGGTCTTTCTGTCCAGGACCACAATGAGGCCACCCCACTCACCGCAATTGAGACGGGATACATGGCCGCCTTTCAACCAGTCGAGCTATCCGTTAACCAAGCGAAAATCGACAAGATCGGGGACCGTTTGGAAGCTGGCGTGACAAAGACCTCCCTGGCGTTCGATAATCTCAATGCATTCTACACAGCGAATTCTGCCATGATCAACACCGCTGCAAATGCTTTAGCATCGGCAGTAAATCTCGACGTCAAGTCGATCGAGAGCACAATGACGACGTTCTCCGAGACCTCGGCGGTGTTGATGAAAGGCCTCGATGCCCTTGGACAAGTGCATCCATTCGTCGGGGGTACGTGTTTCTTTATTCGAATTCCCCTGCAAGCCCTTATTCTTGATTAGTCGCTGTCACGGCATTCAAGCTGGTGATCACGCTCGACATTACCCGCCGGCAAAACAACAAGAAGGTCCTAGCTATCAAGATTCAGATGCAGGACTTGATGACCATTCTCTTCCAGTGCGTCGCGTATGTAGTTTGTGGTGAACTTCTATTGACGCGTCTTTAAAGGCTTCGCCATATGCGGGATCCAGAGGAGAAAGGCCCGGACGGGACGACCCTGAAAGATCGCATGTCCGGATTGATGGAGGCTATCGCGAAAGATATTACAGCGTGTGGTAGCGCGTGTGATGTCTACATGAAAAAGAGCTTCCTCGGTTTGTTTTTTATCTCTTAAACTACGGCCTCGCTCACTCAGTGGCGCTAGCCAAAACACTGAAGTCCAAAATTTACGAAGGCCGACTTGCGGAGTACGTTGCGACTTTTGCAGGCCACAAGAAGGAAATCGGGTTCGCACTCAAAGTGCATACCGCGTTGGGCGTCGACGCCGCGAACAAGAAGCTTGATGGGCAGGATGTGCACCTCAGGCTTATCGAGGACAAGATGGAGGCCCTCTTCCGCAAGCTCGATACACCACGCGAGCGCGACGTGCAGAAATTCATTGACGACACAGGTGGCGTGCGTGATGCAGGGCTTTTGTTGAGCGAGGACTGACTTTTTGACCAAAACAGGCGCGAGCGTGCATTGATAATGATTCGACACTACAGGAGCTCGTAATCAAGAGCGGGGAGAGTCTTGCATCTTTGGACCCAAAGCACTCTGGGGGCGATCTCGTCAGCGCGAAAAAAATGCTGAACAAGGAACTGGCGGAGGACGTGGACGCGGCATTCAAGAACAACATGAAACTCTTCGACCGCAAGCTGGAGATGCACAGCAAGCAGCTGTCCGACACCATCAGTTCCACGGGGGAGCACATCATCAATGTGTTGTCCTCTGGTGCGCACGACAAGATAATTGATGAGGCAAGTCTCTTCTCCACTGCGTTGCTTACACTGATCGATATTCCCAGGATTTACAAGCACTTTGGAAGGAAATGGTAATAAGCATTCGCTGCTTTCAGGGGGCCGCTAAACTTGTAGAAGTTGTGAGACGAGGTCCGGCGAGGTCCGGCTAGATCCGCCGATGCCGTCTCACAACTTCTACCGTTTAAAGTACCCGCTGAACGCAGTGATTATTTGCTCCTATTCCGTTACCAGTGCTGATCTCAAATGCAGGGCTGGAAAGGTAGCGTTAAAGCGCGACACTTTGTTCTTGCCTTAAACGACTATTACACGGAGAAATTCAGTAACGATGACATTGCAAACGCTACCGCTGAGAGCAATGTTGGCTCCACTGCTGGCTCTGCCCCTCCTTCACCCATCATGTCGCCAACATCGCCTGCCTTTGTCAACACCTGACGAACAAGACCCTGCCGCTGCTGACGACAAGCACAAGGACGACCGCTGGGCGCTGGCATACATCAATGTCGCGCATGTACAGTCCATCCTTGAGGCGGTGGATGACGACGGCACAGTAAGCTTCTCGCCACGATCCCCTTTAACCCAATTGAACTCACCCCCCCCAGGGCTTCGTGAGGTAGGCGATTTCCATCAATCAAGCACCAACCTCACCCACCCTTACTCTCTTCCCCAGCATCAAAGAGGCCAATACTTTTGCCCGCTCGCGGCCCGAGGGGTGGAGGTATAGTTATTCCGTTATTCTGACTGAGCACTGCTGCATACTTATTCTCTGTTTCTCACAGCCTCCTCAGTTGGTTGGCGTTCTGGGCGGCTGGTTGGCATGCGTCTGTGACCTGGTACAAACAGCGCATATACCACCTTTTGAAGGCGATGTTCCGTTTAGTTGATCGGGTACTTCCCCCCAATCGCAAGGCCGTTGACACGTATCTTGCGGGTTATTCTATCCAGCACGTCGAACTGCTCTTGCGGTCGACCCAATCGGCAGAAGGAACCATTTACGACGACCCACGGCTTACAGAGATTTCGGATGCGTTCATGAACGCGGAGGCCATGAAGATGCAAGAACAGTTAGACGGTGTTTTGTACGAGTTAGACGATTCGACGACGCTGAAACTGGTTACTGGCCCCGGCCGTATTGAGCGGGTGAGTTTCAACCATATCTGGGCTGAACGCGCGGAGTGGCTCATCTCCTGTGCCTAGTTTGTGTATCCAGTGGTGGTTGGTGTGTTTTCTTTCCAGATTCTACCCTTGCTCATTCCGGGTTTTCACAGTATTTAATGCTTGTGCGCCACTTCGATATCATACGGCTTGCATGCAAGCACGTCCTGGATCCCCCTGAGTTTGAGATGATGGATTATTCGCTATCGAATGTATTCGCTGCGATGGACGAGCGGACGAAAAGCCTTGAAGGTTGGTCCGTTTCTGGAATAGCCGGCGTTGCTTCTTATCCTACTTTCCTCAGCCATCTTCAAACAAACACATTCCGACGTGAAAGGCCGGCTGGCAAACTTTGCGTTCGGCATGGTGCGCCAGTTCTGGACTATGGTCGCAGTGTAACTTTCTGACTAGTCCCATTTAGTTCCAGCTCACTTACGGTGATTGGGAACCTGATCCGGTCAACAACACTATCGGTACCTGGGAAGAGGAAGAAGGCTTTGCATACCCGGACCAGGACCTGGGGCCTCAAGATGATGATGATGAAGAAACTCAGGCAGCTGTATTTGCGGGTCTTGACATCGACATTCTACGATACAACATTCTAGACGGGCTATACGAGGAGGTGTACGATTTCGAGACTAATCACCCTCCTCCAGAGACCCTCGCCGACCCTCTGGACGGCAGATGGGCAGGTCGTTTGCTTCAAGAAGCCAATGGCGTGTCCACGGGTCTGCTATCGGTTCGTCATGACCCGCAGCGACGACCAACTTTCCGGTGCTGTAGAGAACTTTACAGAAAAGATCTTGGACATTGGCGGGACTGTGGACACCGAACACAACGTAGAATTCACCATAACGTGGCCGGATGGCTGGATTGCTACGTGTACCGGGCGGTATGATTCAGAGACCGACACGATCGTCGGGTCATGGAAATATAACGACGACGACGCGGCTGATGAAGCAGATGGTGAGGAGGAGGAGGAGGAGGAGGAGGAGGAGGAGGAGGAAGAGGGGGAAGGGGAGGAGGAGGAGGAGGAGGAGGAAGAGGAAGAGGAGGGGGAGGATATTCCGGATGCGGCGGACGATTCTAATGTAAATGGCGTCGATGCAGTGGAAACTGCGACAGCTGGAAATGGGGAAGGTGAAGAGGCGGAAGATGTAGACGAAGAGACTTCTGAAGAGGCCACAGGAGATGAAGAGGATGATGGAGCCAATGATGACACCACAGAGAATGCCGAAGAAGATACCCCAGAAAATGCCGACGAAGATGAGGACGCGGTTGCCGCCACCGAAAATGAGAAGGAAGACGTCGAAGCTACGACGAAAACTTTCATTTTCCGTCGCACACCCACCTACGCCCATCGCTTCCTTTACACACCTGCCCAATTTACAGAAAATCCTGCTCGTGCGCGATGGGCATTTGCCATTGCTGCCGTAATCCACGATGTGCAGCGATCGCATTGGTCATGGCGTTACTTCAAGCAACGCTTCGCTGAGCGGAAACGGTTTATCTCTCTTCTCAAAAGAGAGAAAATTGCAGACCAGGAATTAACCCCCTGGACACCATTGACTTCCGACGAGGACGTGGAGCTTGATGCTCTCAAAAGCAATCTTCAGCCTGCGGACGCACGGTTCTATAACGCGATAGTGGACTTTGAACTCCGGTATTTAGCGGACTTGTGAGTGTCTTTGATCCACTTTGCACCTACCTAACTGACTGCCTTAGTGAACGGGATTGCGATTCATGCGAGAGACATATTAGAGATACAAGACTCATTTGTATCCAATGTATGAACGATTTGTACTCGGACGGCATGTAGGTGTCCTTTGCTTTCTTTTAAGCGTCCTTAGATTGTACTGACCCGTTTGCTGTTAGCGACGTATGCATCGAATGTATTGATCAAACGCCCGAACGGGACGGCTTCGTGCATAAGACCTCACACATTCTAGTCAAGGTCACTAGATACATGCACGACAGCGAAATAGCGTGGCTTCTCCCCGAAGCCCAGGTGGTTGCTGAGCGCGCCAAGACTACCTTCAGGTTATTACTCTCCTTCCGAGACGCTTCACCAGATCTAACTCCTACCTCCTTTTTGAACCTTCAGGTCATCCGAATCGCTCCTCTCACGTATCGAAGGCGCTTCCCAGCCGAAAGCGCGCAAGGTTAACAAATCAGAAACACTGTGCTGTTGCTGTGGCAAGCCTGTCGTGTACCCGTGCTGGGTCTGCGTCGCTTGCAGTAAGTTGCTTAACGATGTCTTCCGGTGTGTCTAACTTGGCGTGATTCAGCACCGGATGCCTATGTGTGCTATGATTGCGATAACAAGAGAGCTGTGGCTCTTGCAGATGGCCCAGGCTCGGCTCACACTCTCAGTCATGCGCTTGTCCAAATACGCGACACCGACCCTATTCCGGAGGATATGACGACGGACACACGTTTAGCTAACCTCGAGACAAAGGTGGCCAGTTTAGAGGTGATGGTGGAGCAGCGGCTTGCCGCTGTGGAACAGAAACTCGAGGGGCGATTTCACGCATTGGAAACTCTTCTTCATCAGATTTCCTCACAGCTCGTCGAAAAACCTCGTCGAAAAGTTGTGTCCCACAGTAAAGAGGAAAAGCATAGTACAAAACCCAAGCCCAAAGCGAAGAACTCTAGTACTATAAATACTTAGTCCTAAGACTATGTACAGTTGCAGCAAATCGAAACTAATCCGTACTTGGAGTCCAAGTCGAGTATATCTAGGGCTCTGCTCAATATTATCTATGTTCAGATTCCACTGTAATACCAATTTAAAACGTCCTGGACATGCGCAACGATGAGATGCAGAATTTTGGTACACTGGCACTTGATATCCTGCTTTACAATGTTTGCTTCCCATCACCAATCCGGGATTCCCATCACCGGCAAGTAAGTTCAGTCTTCCCATTTCTTGGGCGGCCATGTCCCAACCACTCAAACAACGTAAACGGGCAGACTACTCATTTTTTCTCTCTTACCGCACACGGTGGAGCGACAACGACCAGTACTCTCATATCAACAATGCAATATACTACCACTTTTTCGACTCAATCGTCAACACGTACCTTATACAAAGTTGCAGCCTCGATCCTGCCTCATCTCCCCTCATTGGGCTCGTAATTTCCTCGTTTTGCGAAGTAGGTTACTGTATACGTGGCAGGCTCGTTCTTGTGCACAATATTCATTGTGCTCTGCAGTTTTTTGCGCCCCTGTCATTCCCTCAAGTGCTCGACCTCGGTCTGCGAGTAAACAAGCTGGGGACGTCTTCAGTCACGTACGAGGTCGGCGTGTTTGAGGAGGGGCAGGATACACCAGCCGCTGTCGGTGGTTACACGCATGTGTTTGTGGAACGAGGAGCGCGCAAAAGCGCTGCCATGTCGGCGGCGACTCGGGACGGGTTAGCAAAGTTACTCGCCAGGGAGCCCGGCGCAAAATTATGAAATTGCTATTACTGCTGGGTCTGTACAGTATCGTCCTGCTGATATTATGCGGGATTACCAAAACTACGCGAGCTTCGCGTCTGGTGCCATTCAATTTAGCATCGCTGTTTGGGGCAAGGTTGGCGAGCCGAGCACAAGTCACTTTTTTTTTGTTTAGACAGAGGGCATTATGTTCATATGGACAGACAATCCAGCCAGAGACTGTTGTGTTTTGGGTGTTCTTCATGTGTCTGACGCTTTTATAAAACAGAATAACAACCACCTGGGGAAGAGATGTCGCAATGCAGGAATCGACATCGGCCAAGCTCCCCGAGAACGGGGAGGAGCCACAGGGAGCGCATGATTCGAAAACTTGAGCAGCAACTGCTCGCGAGGACGGTTCGACTCGTTCTTCTAATATTCGGTGCGGACCGCGAAGAGATGTAGAGATACCCACAATGTGTGACACGCGTCGCTGGCCACGGTCATCAGGTTCAACAAGTTTCGAAGACTCAAGTATGCCGGTAGCAGTCCAAGTGGCTCCAAAGCTTGTCTTCAAACCCCGATTTGCAACAGAAGATGGCGCAGAAGCCTAGAGTAGGATGGTCATGAACAAATACAATGCGCGGTCGCAGGCCGAACAGTCAGGTACACAATACAGTTTTACAGGTCGATTCCCAACAAAAAGAGAACGGCCGACGATATCGCAAACCGGAGGTGCAGAATTTGGTCCGTGCGCGCAATTCCTGAGGTAGCGGACAAGATGTAAATTCGTTAACGTGTACCGACTACAGCTCTTGATGGTTAACCTTGCTGTCCAGCCCAACGAGTTCTACAGTGAACACCAAGGCAGAGTTGGCAGGGATAACTGAACCGAATCCACGAGAGCCTGAGAGTAATAGATGAGACACATGAAGGTGAACGGTTGCAAGAACAGACCGTATGCCATCTCCGAGGGGATGGTAAGGGTACGCTTCTCGTTCAGGCACATGCCGACGAGCCCCTCGTCCCAGCCTTTGATAACTTGACCAACACCGACTGCAGAACATATTTTCGGTACGTTGCTAGGATACATCAGGCGGAAACTTACGAGTTAGCGGTAACGGCTGGCCACGGTCCAGGCTAGAGTCGAACTTGTTTCCGTTGGAGAACAGAGTCCCGGTCTAAGCGCCAAGTTGGTCGAGCAGTTAAGAACGAATAGGAAAGTGCCACGCACGTAGTGAACTTGAATCGCGTCTCCCTTCTGTGCCTTCGCTGGGCAGTCTTCCGGCAGATACGTCGTTTCAATCTGCAAGGTAGCAGGAGGGTCCGCGGCCAGCACGACCACGGCAAGCAGGAGAGACGAGAGCCAGTTAAAGCGCATTTTGGGAAGGAGGGTAAGCTTACGTGAGCCGGTAAACTAAACTTCGTCTCGAAGCTGCAGCCAAACGGGGACAAACTATACTACAGGGTCCAAACAGTCCACTACAGTCTAGACAGACAAATCCTTCGCCCACCGACATGGTGCGTCTTCCGTCGTTGTTGTGTCTACCTGGACTGATCATTTTTTTGGTGTAGCCTTCCCAGAAGACCTTCCGTACAAAAAGAATCCTGGCAAAGGCGGGTCGCCAAAACAGGTCTGTATTTTTTTTTTTCCTGCCTCGTATCCTCTCTCCTGACGGTGAACGACCGCAGGCCGATTCCCCAATGGTTCCGCCTAAAGACCGACACAAAAATCCAGGTACGTCTCCCCGTTCTGGCCGATGCGTTCCTTAGTCTAATATTTCCACCAGTACAATGCTAAGAGACGGCACTGGCGCAGTACGTTCCCCATCTTTTTCATTGCTGCGAAACCATCTAATATCGCTTGCAGGGACCAAGCTCAACCTCTAAGTACGGGAGGATGCCCAGTGGGAGGGAGGTCGCACCGGCTGCATGTTGTTATGTTTTGGCGCACATATGCTATGACATGAATTGAGAAACTAATCATGAGCAGAGCCTCTTGTTCTGTGTGGTCCCACCCAACGCTGGAAGACGACGATGGTCCCAGTTTCATACTCTGCGCTGTATCGGGTCAGAGCCCATTGGACGGTCGGGATGGCGGAAAGCATGCCGCCGCTCGCATCGAAAGTACAACGCTAGTGCTTCAGCCACCAGTTATTCATGTCGCTGCGTCCATTCGGTCGAAGATGTGCTGGTGTCGCAACTCCCGTACAACAGCTTGCCCGGCATGACTTCATGTTGCACATGCGCACACTTTAAACTTTACCATTGTTACAGTGCACACATGAGTGCGAGAATGGCGAGCCCAGCGAGCTGCAGATAAGGAATGTTGACCGCTCACGCAGTCCAAATCTGTCCGGTCCGCCGCATTCAAGTTATTGAATTTGGAAGTTGCGAAGTAGAAATTTGGCAAAATGCTAGAGTTTCTTTTCATCTGTACAATCTAAGCTTCTCGTACTGGTACTTAGTTGGTACTGTTGCTTGAATGAGCTTGAGCTTGGCTTGAGCTTTCATTTTTGTACCTGCTTTTTTGTCCGAAAATATGTTTTTACCCGACGGAGTTACTGACCCAACCCGACTTGTTCCGGACTGATTCCCCAACCTCTATTTTGACTGATGTAACCTCACTTTCGGTCTTCCAGCGTCTGACTTGGCATTGGCTGAGTTGTTGACCTAACAAATACTGGCTACTGATTCAACCCTACTTTCTTACTGACCATTTTACTGACTTAACCCTGCTTTTGTACCAGTGCTCCGGCAGCGCTTTTCTCTTACTGATTCAACATTCCGCACTGACTGGTTCAACTTTTATTTGCTAAATAACCTACTGATCCAACCATACATTAATTAATAGCATTGTCCTACTGATCTAACCTCATCTTAACTTCGTCTAAACCACTGATCTAACCTCACATATATTGGCATCTTCCTACTGATTCAACCCTACTTGTGCTGCCAGAATTGATCCTGTTAAACCTACCGCACTTTCAACCATCTTGAGCCACTATTTAGCGCCGTTTTATATGTTTCTGTGAATGAACCGGACTTGTCTCCGTCTTCTGAGTCTTCTGATACAACCCTAATTTTTTGGTAAACATTTGGTTGAACATGTTTGAAAAAGAAAAAACATAGTGCAGCACAAAAATACCTGGTCAAGAATCCTGAACTTGATTCGAGCATCGTCTGCATCGGATAAACCGAATTAAGAGATCCCGGCCTTTTGGCGGGTGCTAATGATTACAGGACTTTATTGGGACTTCACGACTGAATATCTAAAATAGGAAAGTGAGGTTGAATCAGGCCGACAAAAGCTGGTTGAATCATCGATAGCAAAAAAGTTGGTCATAGACTCGGATGGGGACTTACGTGGATCATAACCTTGAGGCACAAAAGTCGGTGAATCAGTAGCTTCCTAAAAAAAATCAACGGTGCAAGTTAATCATTTTTGATGGAGTTGGCTGAGAAACTAGCTGATGAAAAGACCAATGTAGTCAAATCATAGCTTAAACGTTGATCAGTAGAAATTCTGTGCACCTGCAAGGAATCAATCGCCGTGAGTGGGGTTGATCAGTCCTCGGAGGCGTGATCAGCAACACTTCGGGTAAACACTTTGTTTTTGTACACCGTACGCACGTGACACATCGCGTTCAAAAGTATTAAGGTTTGACCGCCCTGCTCAACGAGGCACGCCCCTCAGTCCATCAAGGAACACGAAATAAAGACGCTCTTCGGTCGCAAAGTCGCCATCGATGCGTCCATGTCCATATACCAATTCCTCATCGCAGTCCGCCAAAAGGACGGCGAGATGCTCACAAACGACGCCGGCGAGACGACAAGTCACTTGATGGGCTTCTTCTACCGCACCATCCGAATCGTCGAAAATGGGATCAAGCCGGCGTATGTGTTCGACGGAAAGCCGCCAGAGATGAAAAAGGGTGTTGTACGTCTCAATCCACGCTTACTGCTACAGGCTGCAGAATAACGTGGGGTTCTAGCTGTCAAAGCGGTACGAAAAGCGAGAAGAGGCAAAGGAGGAGGGCGAGGAGGCCAAGGAGGTCGGCACCGTCGAGGATATGGACAAATTTTCGCGTCGGACGGTCAAAGTGACGCGCGAACATAACGAAGAGTGCCGACGCTTACTCAAACTTATGGGCATTCCAGTCATTGTGGTGCGCATCGCGTGCTTCGTGCTCTTTGTCGTCCATCTGCTGAGTCGCTGGTCCGCAGGCCCCTTCAGAGGCGGAGGCACAATGCGCTGAGCTTGCGCGAGGAGGCAAGGTTCGTGCCCCTCGCTGGTCTCCCAGTGCATTGCTCATTTTCCCTTAAGGTGTATGCCGCAGGGTCAGAAGACATGGACACTCTGACTTTTTCCTGCGCCCATTCTATTCCGCCACCTTACCTTCTCCGAAGCTAAAAAACAGCCTATTAGCGAGATTAATCTCAAAGCCGCACTGGAAGGTCTGGAAATGGACATGAGCCAGGTGCGACTATATTTAAATCTATGCGACTCTCATCTAACGACCTCTTCAGTTCATTGATTTGTGCATTCTCCTCGGCTGTGACTACCTCGAACCAATAAGAGGCGTTGGGCCCAAATCCGCTTTGAAACTAATACGCGAACATAAAGGGTTGAAGGGCGTTATAAAGCACTTGCGGGGAAAGTAGGTCTACGATGTCGCTCTCGCCAGCTGAACTGACAACCACTTCGTAGAGCTGCGGAGAAGGCGGCGGCAGCAGCTCCCTCCGACGACGAGGAAGAGGATGATGCACCGGCTCCAACCTCAGATGTCGAGAACCCTTCTGGAGACGAGGATGACGAACCAAAGCCGAAGCCAAAACCCAAGAAAAAGGGCAAGGGCAAGGGTAAAGGCGGGATCGTCGTACCTGAGGACTGGCCATGGGAGGAGGCTAAGAAAGTCTTCCAGAAGCCCGATGTCACACCTGCAGATGAGATTGAGGTGCGTTGGTCGTCGAGTTTGATCGTCCATTCTAACAACTATCTTCAGCTGGAGTGGACGAACCCAGACGTGGATGGGCTGGATTCAGTTCCTGGTGACTGAGAAGGGCTTCAAGTACAGCTTTTTCCATGACATTGGTTGGGTAACTGCTGATTCCCGTATCTATTATAGCGAAGACCGTGTGCGAAAGGGCGCAGACAAGCTCACGAAATTTCTCAACAGCAAACAGCAAGGACGTCTAGACGGTTTTTTCACCGTCAAAGCGAAAGACCCCAAGCCTGCAGCGAAAAATGACCCGAAAGGAAGGGGAAAGACGCGCCAAAGAAGGGAACGAAGCGCAAGGTAGGTTTCTGGTGTCGTTCTGACTGCGTGAATTTATGTTTTCAATTTAGGGAGATGATAAAGGTGAAAGCAGCGGGAGCAAGAAGGCCAAGACGAAGAAATAACGGCCTTCTTGGTCTGTATCGATGTAATTTAGCTGTATTTTAATGACCTGTCTCTTGCAACCCTTGTTACAACCCATTTTAAATTTCTTGTCGGCATTGCGTAAGCAACTACGAATAGATGGCCGCGAAGTGTTTGTAAATCTTTACCACTAGTGCCTTGACCCAGTGAGCACGCCCGGGATACTAGTCTTTGCAATGTATCCCGCCATCCGCCGCCAGGCGCACTCGCCGTTGCCCACATCCAAGGCGGTTACATATGGCCTCACTGGTGTATCGCGACGCCTGGTGGAGTCCCCCAGGCCAGTACATCGCCAATTTACAACCTTCTTTGCGTCGGGATCTCTACGGGCTAGATACTCCAGCCCCTCGCCTGCTGCCCTCCGCAATATGCACGTCCGCGCCATCTCGTACGCGTCCATTCCACGATTTGTTGCCCGCGCATTCCGGGTGCCCATAGCAGGAGCTACCATCGGTGCGGGAAGTTTCGGCTATGCAAATTACAAGTTCGAAGGTGCGCTGTGACTCCAGTTGCCGTCTCTTCGGTTCTCACCGGTCGCAATAGAGTTCAGGAAGACTTCGACTGCATGGGTAACCTCGGTCCAAGATACTGCGACCGACATATTCGACTCGGCGTCAGACAGCCTCAAGTCTGTCTCATCGCGCGTCTCAGAGATAAACCTCCCGAGGATCGAGACCCCAGAGTTTCTCAAGGATATCTTCTCGGCCCGCAAGGAAAAGCGGAGGCAGCGGAAAGAGCAACGTGAAAATGGACAGCAAAATTCGGATTCCAACGGACGGCCGCCGACCGACGAAGCCGCGGTGGCGGCTCTCGTTGCCGCTACGATGTCTTCCCCGTCGGACTCGAAACCCCAATCCAACAGCGACTCTAATGAGCGCCCCAACACACTCATGCATTTAACACGGAAATTGATTGAGATACGAAGCATGCTGCTCAGTATCGACCAAAGCGATTCGCTGAAATTACCCAGCATTGTGGTTATCGGCAGCCAAAGCTCGGGGAAGAGCTCGGTGCTTGAGGCCATCGTGGGCCACGAGTTCTTACCAAAGTATGCACATATATCGATTCTCCTTCTCATCGTCGCTGATGACTCGCTTTCAGAGGAAACAATATGGTGACTCGCCGCCCGATCGAGCTAACCCTCGTGCACACATTCTCGACAGATGGGAAAACACCCGTCGAGTATGGGGAATTTCCCGCTCTTGGCCTGGGGAAAATAACCGACTTTGCCGCCATTCAGCGCACCCTGACTGACTTGAACCTCGCCGTCCCCGCTTCCGAGGCTGTTTCCCCCGAGCCCATAGATCTGCGGATATATTCCCCCAACGTTCCGGACCTTACGCTCATCGACCTTCCCGGTTACGTCCAACTTGCATCCCTGGACCAGCCGGAGACGCTGAAAGAAAAAATCGCTGCGTTGTGTGAGAAGTACATCCGGGAGCCTAATATTGTTCTCGCAGTATGCGCCGCAGACGTCGATCTGGCCAACTCCCCGGCCTTGCGCGCGAGCCGAAAGGTTGACCCGCTTGGTCTGCGCACGATCGGGGTGATAACCAAAATGGACCTGGTCCCTCCTGAAGAGGGTGCGGGAATATTGGCGGGAAACCGGTACCCCCCTCCACCTCGGCTATGTTGGTGTTGTGACCAAAACTGCCAAGCGGTCCAAAAAGGATTCCACAGCCCTCGTCGTGCAGAAGGGTGAGAATGACTACTTTGGTGCCCATAAGGACGTATACGGGAGCTCGACGTCTCTGATGGTAGGCACGGATACTTTGCGTCGACGACTCATGGAGGTGTTGGAGTCGTCCATGGCTGCCTCTCTCCACGGGATCACCAACGCGGTTCAGCTTGAACTCGAGGAAGCGACGTACCAGTTCAAGGTGCAGTACAACGACCGGCGGATAACCGCGGAGTCCTACGTCGCAGGAGACGATGGATGCGCTTAAGCTGCGTTTCAAAGACTTCACACAACAGTTCCGCCGCCCAGTGATCCGCGAGAAGCTCAAGGGCATGTTGGACGACAAGGTCATGGACGTGCTCGAGCAGCTCTACTGGCTCGACAAACGTGCTCCTGAGCTCGGAAATATTGCTTCCGACGCCAGACTCAAGCCCGAGGACATCGAGCCTTATTGGCGACACAAGCTGGAGGCTGCATCTTCGTTGCTCACGAAATCCGGAGTCGGGCGCGACTCGACCCTCCTTGTCGCCGATGGTCTCCGCGCTCTCATTGACTCCATAGCGAGTGGGGAACCGTTCACCTTCCACCCTCGCGCCTCTGAGCGGCTCATCCAGTTCTCCCACACGATACTGAGGGACCGCATCGGCGTCGCATCAGACCAGGTTGAGAACTGCATCAAGCCGTATAAATACGAGATCGAAGTGGAGGATCGCGAGTGGGAAGTCGGGCGGGAGCGCGCCATCGACCTGTTCGAGAAGGAGGTGGTGATGTGCGAAACGAAGCTGAAGGACATTCGCAAGAAGGTCGGCGGCAGTCGGCGGCTGGGCGGGCTGGTGAATTATGTGAAGAGCTTGGAGGAGAAGGAGAGGGAGAAGAAGGCCAAACGCTTAGAGGGAGGGCCTTCCGACGAGGCCTCCGAACCCACCCCGGAGTCTTATCGGTTCCCCCCTGCGCAGATCCTTGACGGTATGCTATTCCGTGCTCGTTCACTAGTATTTTCTGATGCAGCCCCCGTAGCTCGCCATGCCATCCTTTATACTGATAGACTCGCCATCTTGCGTCTTCGGCTAGCCGCGTTGAGGTCGAAGCGGTGTCGCGCTGGACCACAGAGCGACGTCTTCTGTCCCGAAGCGTTCCTCAACGTTGTCGCTGATAAGTTGGCATACACGTCTGCTATGTTTATCAGCATCGAACTGCTAGACCAGTTCTTTTATCAGGTACTGTATATTCAAAATACCTGACTCCCGTTACCGATAATATATACTCCACAGTTCCCTCGCGAAATCGACTCTCGGCTGCTTTACGACCTGGACCGCAAAGAGATTGTCGAGTTTGCGCGTGAAAATCCCGCCGTGAGACGGCATCTTGACTTGCAGGGTCCGTAAGGACAAGCTGGAAGAAGTTCGCATTATTCTCATTGAGACATTGTGCATTTGCTGACTAGGCTGCAGGTAATGAAACAGCTCAATAGCTTGTCGACGCTGCGATCAGATCCTCAGCCCGCCCCGCGGCGTAACAGAGGATTGTTCGGGAGCTATGTTTTAACGACTCGTTTTAGCGGATGTTTCCTGTATACCTTCTCATATGTAGCTAGAACTTTATAATTACCACACCCCATTCATTATCCAATGGATTCCACATTAAATATATACGTGTTATTTACAGCTTCGCCTTGGGCTTGGCCTGCGGCGTCGTGAATAAGAGTGAAAAGGAGGAGGAAGAGACGTACCTTGAGTAAGCCATCGAGCTTTGTGGCGAGCATCATGTTGCCCTTCGTCTTTAATTTTCCGGTCATGAACGCTTTTTGGCCATTCAGCTGAGTGATTTGGTGTCAGGTGTGCGCCGCAGAAATATAGAGAGCGCTATTCTACCTTTCCCGAGGCGAGATCCGTCAGGGTTTCATCGGAAAGGAATGATGGTGACGTCTGCCTTGGGCTTGGCCGGGCCTTTATAAACTGTGCCCGTCTTCTTCATGTCGATAGTCCAGGAAGCGACCTCCTTGGCCTCGTTGGTAACCTGGAGCTCGAATATGCCATTTGTCTGAACCAAGAGTTAGTGAGAGTGAGGACAACTGTGTGTGCGTTTGTACCTTTTTGATCTGGCTAGCTTTCTCCTCAGCCGACAATGTCGAGAAGTTATCGTGGATCGACGCAATGAGCTCTGAAGCCTGCGAGAGCGGAATTATTAGGTGGTGTGACACGGTAAAGGGTAGAATATGCCTTGAACCCGTCAACTTTGAGGTCGTCGGACATGGTGGTTAAGATAGAAAGCGGGTACCGGTTCAGTCTTGCACATGATTCTCGAAGATCTAGGAGCGATCAATTGATGCCGTAATTGCCGACCTTATTGGGATCTGTGTGTCAGCAGCCCCAACACCAACTCTCCACAATGAAGTTCATCGAATTTCCCGCTTTGTCCAGGCAGGTTATACAACTGCTTTAATTCACTCGCCCTAAAATGTTCTTTTCGCAGACTCGCACAGTCACTGACTCGCGAAGGGCCCGAATGCTCAGTCCATACCCGTCTCGAAGCTTACTCTTGCAAGAACATAAAGAGAGACAAGAAGCTATTCAAATCGCTCGAACATGCCTACAAAGACGAACTTTCCAACTCACCCCCGCTGCCCTCATGGCTCGCCCTTGACCACGAAGCAGAAATGACCCCCTTTGGCCCAATTGACAAGGAGTCGTCGAGAAAGACGCTCTACCTCCTCATCGCGACCCTCAACATCGCCTTCCCGGACCATGAATTCTCGGACGTCCGTCCGAATCAGTTCAACAAGGAGCAGAGCGGCGCTGGCGTTTTAAACGCTCTTTCAACCACTCTGGTCGCACCGCATCGTGCAGGGATTGACGCACCACGCACTTACTCCTCTTACCCCTCAACTTCGTCAGACTTCTTCCCTTCCTCCGAGCCCACCTCTTCTTCACCTCTGAGTTCCATAATCCGTAGCCCATACGCGCCACCGCCCATTGTGTCGGGCACCCACCCGACCCTCTATCGTCTCATAGATGAAGTCATTGGCTTGGAGGAATGCGAAGTCTTTTCTTACACCCCTGAGATCGATTCTGACCCGCACGCCAACGACTTCTCCGACGACGAAGACGACGTCGCGTCCATCGCAGACGAAGACTCGTCGTCCACCGACGACGACCTCACGTTCGAGTTTGACAACTACGACATCGACGAGATGAAGCCCGGTCGCTTCAGCAAGCGATCGCCGATGCCGCCAGCGACCCCCAGAGCGGCCGTCGACAGTTCGCTCTCGAGCAGTCTGCCCGAGTTGACGTACCCGCTGCTGCGCTTGAAGCGCCGTGGGGCGCTTCTGTGGTCCTCGCACTGGTTCTTCCTGAACCGTAAGCTCAAGCGCGTGCTCTTCATCACGGTGTGGGCCCGCAGTCGCGGCATGGGCCGTGGGTATGCCAGCGACGACGACTACGACGTCTTGGAGGACCTGTCCGAGAAGGAGCTTAGCTCGGAGCGGTTCTTCGGGTGGGAAGGTGGCGTCGGTGCAGGAGCACGGGCGCTAGGGCTCAAAGTCTTCTGAATATCCCCAGCTATATGCCCGTGAGTCGCATTTCGTCCCCCCCCTCAAGTATCGGCACTCACCTGCGCACAGATATCCACCATCCATCATATCATATGCGTACCACTATTCGTTCACGCCATATCTGTCCTATATATTTCTTGCCGGGGACTCTTTCTCGATCGTAGAGCCGCCTTGTACATTTCGCTCGTCTTGCCGCCAGTGCTGGCGTGTACCTTCCGGTACCTACCCTATATCTTCGATATTGCTGTAGTATCATCTGCATGTATACGCCGTTAGTTTCCCGTATCATATTAGCACGAACAGTGACATTACCATCTGCTGCGCGAATGAACATGGATTGCACACGAGTGAAGAAGTAAAACTTGAAAAAAAAGCGTCATCGGTATCGATCAAAGCTGCGAAGCTCAAGAGTTGAGGGGGGGGAGGGGAGGGAGAGGGGCATAGATGGTAGAGGATCTGGCGGCGGAGTGGGAGAAAAACGAGGCTGGGCCTGGAGGTTGAAGTTTAGTTGAAGTCGTGGTCGAATGAGGCAAGTTGACTCAACCAAAATCGATCATCGATCGGGCAAAAATAGCCATCTCGAGACTCGGACCGGGCACGAGTGTAGCTTCTTTTGCCACGTTGTGCACATCGTCGTAGGATGCTACTCCAAGCTTGCTCCAAGCTACCAACAACGGGCTCCAAAAAAAATGGTCCAAGTTCCGTCGTTTTTGCAAAAGATTTTCTAAAGTTCTCATGCCAAAAATTTTGCCCGTCATTATTACGGGAAGCGCCTACATACTGTACGTATACTGTACATGGAACGTGCAAGTAAATAGTCCATTTTTGTGTGCATTAAGAAGGCCAATGTTTACGCCGATGTTAGCTCGGAGGGCGGGGCGACGATATCGGGCATGTCCTGGGACACAGGCGACGCAAGAGCCGTCGCTTTCCATCCACTCCGGAACGAAGTCACTGCGGAGATAAGACCCAGAATGTCCACCAGCAACTGGAAAGAAACGTGAGGTCGGGATATATCGCTACTGACGAGCTCAAGACTCACCGGGTTTTTGATGAATCCGCCCTCGAGAGAACTGCAATAACCAGGTGAGTGGAGGGGTGCATTAAATCATTATCCAAATCTTACCAGTGAAGTGCGAGCGGCAAATTGCACATGTTGACGAGCATTCCACTCCAAAACGCATCCCACCTTCTCTGGAGGTCCCGCTTCTCGGCAGGGGTCATCGGTCCCTTGCTTTTGCGGCGAAGCGCGCGCTGCTGCAGCTGCAGGAGGAGACGGTCCTCCCGAAGGTGCGCAAATTGAAGCACCACGTATGATAGCCAGAAACGGCAAGACCACAAAGTAAGATACTCGGTGTCTAGTTTTATTGGTTTTGCTGCAGGGTTTAATATCGAAGAGGGCGAAGGAACAGTCGAGGGAATAACATCGTGCAGTCGCAAATAGCACAAATGTTCAAAGGGATAGTATCCAAGCATGGACCACCCTTGCAGTCGCTCGATGGTGAGGAGGTTCCTTGTCGGCTGCTGGCTGCGTTCGAGAGAAATCAACCACTGGAAAATTTGGAAAAGGCCTTTGCGAGTCGGCGTAAGAACTTGTAGCATTGTAGAGCAGAGTTGGCGTGCACTGACCCCAGAATCGTCCGAGCATTTGAGAGTCACTCACGGCACTCGCGAAGGTCTTAAGCCCCCCGGCCGCAGCACTAACGGGTACCTTGCGAAGTCCAGCCCTGTGCTGAATGCGTGCCCGGAGATTGAGCAATGGAATCAATATTTTGCACACAGATTGCACGAGCTACGCGAGTGTAAGTCTTAGCTGTGTATTTAGAACTCAGACTTCAAGATACCGTGAAGCATTTGCTATATTTCGGATTTAATAGCGTTGTCACTGCAGAGCATGGGCATACGCAACTCGGTCCCACTCCAGGTGGAGAGATATCGGAGGAGGTGATCGAGTGTTTCTGAGGGCGGCACACAGCCCCATGCGCCTAGGACAGCGTCATTTAGTCGGGCCAATGTAAGAGGCTTTGAGCGAGACATGAAAGTTGGGGAGCAAATCGGGCTACACGGTACGGAAGACCCGCATCAAGATTACTTTGATCAGACCGTGATTGCCACTTCGAAGAAACGTTTGCAGAATCCAGATCCAAAATATCGCGACGGTGGACGGTGGTCGTTATTGTTTTCAAATAATGGAGCGGTTCGAAGGTTTCCGGTCATTTGTTGGTCGTTCGAACTCAACGAACGTTGCAGAATCCAACAAATCACGACCTTGGAATACACCCAATAGGATTCCCTCTATAAAAGACCGGACACATCTGCCACGCAGCCCTTTCCTAAAGGAAGCAAAGTGTTGGTTTCCACTCACCCGATTTAGGATTCCTCAGCTGAAAAAGCCTAGGGCATCAACTCTTCAGGAAGAGAAAATACTACTGTTGAATTCAAGGGGCCCTTCCATGGACCGCGCAGGTACTGTATCTAAGGAACAAGGAGGTACTGTACCTATCAGCTTCTGGCGAATTTCCGCTTGTCAAGGACGCAAGGTTCTAAACCAGAGTATGAACTGAATAACCATCAACTACGATGCCATATCCAAATGTAATTGATTTTTACATGCTCTGAACACATTTCCCCTGGTTCGTTCTCACCGTGGGACCAGTCTCTCATTCGCTTCCCGTCTTCTCGGTTGTCTGGGAGCCCGCATGCTATTCAAACCTCTATAAAAGGTGTCGAGCCACGATGAGAACCCATCCATCGAAAAATGGTCCTGCTCTTCGGCTTCCAAGTCCTCGTCTCGGTCTTGTTGCTCACAACCAGCCTCGCAACCCCTCTGAAGAGGACTGTTGCCCAAGTCGAGGATGATATTGTTGGCATCATCACCCAGGCGGCCATGTTGGACGCCACCCTTAATGATGTCCCTACCACGGGCCCTGTCACTGGTGTTGGTGCTTCGGTATTTGTCGTGAAACAGCTGTGTTATATCGGACCTACCTCACCTGCTGTTTTGCAGAGCATTCTCTCGGCCTTTGCAGCCTTGGAAACTACAGTAAACCAGACAGTAGCTGACATGAAGGTAGTATTCTTTGCTTTACTTTGCGACCGGCATTTGATTTTTCACAGGCGACTGGACCTCTTAGCGAGGCGGATGCTTCAACTATCATTCGCTTGGTCGTGGATATTGAGCCTACCATGTTGGATGCATTGAAACAAGTGATTGTGAAACAACCTAATTTAGTAAATATTGTGTTTTTTTTCGTACTGATTGTCCCGACGGACTTATGCACAACATTTTAGGGGGCGATATCTCGTGGTGGATTGTTGGAACCGATTCATCAGCATCTGCTTGGATTTTTATATTCATTCACTGCTTTTACCCAAGTACTGTTCGCCGTTGTGCCGGTAAGACCATTTTCTCGTCGACATCTGACTTCAACTCATAATCTCTGCAGGCTGACCTCCAACCTAAATTAATGGGTTTGACGGATGTTGGTACCGCGTTGGCTGCTGCCATCTCTCGGTATTCTTTCTGAGGATGGCCACTCGTCTGACAGGACGATGGCTAGAAGTTTCTCGCCTTCTGATTTTCTTCTGTCCATTTAGTTGGTATATTTTCTTGTGGTTGAGATTCTGAAAAGAAAAAGTCTTTCAATAATTGCTTGTCTGCAACTACTACATCAGAAGTCTTCCGCACTAGCCGTCCCATGTCCCTCTCTAAAAATAGGTGCTTTTTCGGAACCTCCGCAAGTAAAATGTTACCATATCCCGCATGTTGAAACTTAGGGAAATATCTGAGACAGTTCCGAGCGAAAGATTTTATACGTATAATGATAAATGCTCAAGTTGCGGGACTTCGACATGCCAAGAAACATTCAAGACATTCACTGGATATCACATATTCGGGCATGTCGAGAAATTTGGTACAAGGACGGGAAGGAAATCGCGAGCATCGCCGGCGCGCAGTCCCTCCGCTCGTCGCGACTATGGATTATTATTCGCGACTACATCGCAGCTGAGCATCGCGATTACAATAGGCAAGACACAAGCACAGAGTGGAAACGGTATGCCGACCAAGCTGAACGAAGAAAGAGCATTTGAAGACACAGAGGATCCGTACTGATGTATTGCGGAGTACTGCGTGTTCAACCATCCATCCGGACAATGACAAGGTTGAAGATATCTCAGAGACGAGAATCAAAGCGAAATCGCTAAAGTGATTGGCGCCATTTTTTAAATTCAGGCCCACGCTGTTCATGGATACGATTGTCATTGGAACTTGTATTTAGTAGTACATTCTTCGGCGCAGGGACAGGCGCCCTTCTCGAAGGACAAGATCTGTTGCCGCCAGTCAGAGCCGAATTTCGTCAGCTCAGATATATCTTGCATTGCAGATAATTGCACAACATGGCACAGTAGAAGAAGTGGAAAAGGTAAAACAGGACTTGAAGAAACGGTATGCTTGTAAAGCTTAATAGATACCAAGCCTTGAAAGGCGAAAGAGAGGTCCTCTTCCAAGCCCTCAACAGTTATAAGTTAGGTACGCACCTAGGTAGGTATACATGTTCATGAGAGAGTGTATCTGAATTCAAAATGGCTTTCCCTGTATTCAGTACAACGCAGAAGACAAATTCGTGGGCACCGTAAGGCTAGCAGCCCTGAACCAAGGGTCGCGATCCATCCCTCCTCAGATAAAGAGCGATTCAGAAAAAACTACGGTTCCCAGAGCAACGTTCAGTGGCGTTGCCCCCGCATCTAGCAGCAGCCTCGCCACCATCTGCTCGCCCCGTGCCTCTGCGTGCACCAACGCCGTGTGGCCTATGTTGTTCTCAGCATTGATATCGACCCCGGCTTCAAGGAGAAGCCCCACTGTCGTCGGATCGCCAGCAACGGCAGCGTAGTGCAGCGCCGTATTGCCGTCGGCATCCCTCAAGGTCGACGTGCGCCCACTCTCGACGCAGCATCAGGGCGATAACTTGGTGGTCGCCCCATGATGCGGCCGTCAGGAACAGGTGGCCGTGCATGTGATGCTCGCACTGCCGCGAGATGTCAGGCGCCGGCATCGACAAGTGCCTCAAACGCGTCCGCTGCATCCTCGTCCAGCGCTGCAGCCGAGATAGGTGCGCCCCGGTTGCCACCATCGCTGGTACGGCTCTCGTCCCGCGCCCAGTCGTTGGGGTTCATGCCCCAGGCCACTAGCGCACGCACCGTGGCTGCCTTCCCCGACTCGGGCCGCGCAGTGCAGTGCGTTGCCGTACCAGTTGCACAGGTACGGGTCGGCTCCTTTGGCGAGAAGCCGGCGCATGGTATGTGTGTGTCCGGCGGCGGCGGCGGCTATTATTGGCGTCAAGCCCATTTTCGTCAGCACGTTGACGTCGTGGTTCCCGTCCTCAAGCAGGCGGCTCACGGCCCGTTCAAGCCCATGCCGGCTTGCATGATGCAGGGCCCCGAAGCTGCGGCATTCCGCGGCGTTCCAGTAGTGAACCGTTGTATCCCCTCGAGAACTGCCTTACCTTGGTTTGCCGTAGACATGGCAGGGGGAGATGCGAAGAACTCGAGGAGTGCGGCCCATACTTCTTCATCGGTCTCTGTCCCGCTGGGTGAACTGCCCCCAATACATGGAAGAGTAATCCAGAAACGGAAACTGGTACATGCGAGATTCGAGGGACTCGGCTTGCCATGGGCCATCTTGGAAGTTCTCGCAAAGGAGATAGCGGAGACAGGTCAGGGCCATGGTAGCTTGAGCTCGAGGGAATAGCTGTCCCGAATGGTCTCGCATATACTCGTGAATGGCATAGTGTGCTAGATGCACATAACCCTTGGCGTCGACGACCACGAGGCCTTGACAGCATTCCAGAATCATCTTCGTGGTAGGTCGATATTTGACGTTTAGTACTTTCTGGCCGCTCCGCACGGCTAGGGCGTCGCTGAGTTCCGACTCGGTCAAAGCCCGTGGCGTGTGCGTGAGCCACATGAGAGCAGCCATGCTAAGGCGACTACGGCTTTCTGGAAGTCGCTGAATGCGAGAAACGGTATCCGCAAATGCGTCATTAAGGCCATGGGATAAATCTGCAAGACGATCTTCCATTTCGCCTAGAGTCGCCTCCTTGAGAATGGTTCGGAGCTGAAGAACTGGGAGAAGGAACCTACACATCCTTTGTCAGCAATTTAGGTCCCAAATAGGAGCATGGGGAGAAAGAGACATACATTCCCTCGGCGCCTTGCGACAGCATAAGAGTCAATTTATTCACAAACTCTTCATCCGCTATATCGTATATCCCTCCTCGATGAAGCTCTTGATAAAGGTATGTCTTGATATCTTCCTCGTGGGCTTCAATCCTTAGGTTCGGATAGTACTGGAAGATATCCTGTGAGGTCCCGGATATGCGGGCGGCTCGTGACCAGTAGCCGAACGTTGCGACTACGGACCAATTGCTGAATGCTTTGAAGGAAGGACTTTTGGTGCTCAGATTCGTCAAGACCGTCAAAGACCAAATATGCTTGTCTCAAGCTCGAGGCGAGATCTACGAGCAGCCTCTCACATTCGTGCAGAGGAATTTGCCCTTTTGGTCCGCGTTTCTTGAACAGCTCAACCACCGAAGCGGGGATTTCGGGTAACTTCTCGAGAAGCTGTCTTAGGATGCAGCACAATACTGATGATGTAGTCTGCGATAGCTGATCCTGGTGGTCGAAATAGAAAAATGCCATCGGGCGATGTCTCACAGGAGCTAGACTCGAGAAACAGGTCGATAATGATGGATCTACAGCGGCTATTAGCGGAAGAACTCCAATAAAACAAAAATAAAAAAGAGAGAGCTCATACGCAATATGTGTCTTGCCCGATCCTTGGATACCATGGCACCATAGAACATTTGACGGTGACCTGCCGTCTCGCCACTGTACAAACTCGTCTCTCTGCAGAATCCAAGCTCCGGTGTCTCGAGCCCGTGATGTCTGAATCAGTTGATGCTTTTGATGGTACTTCGTTACCGATATCCAGTCCAGAATGCTCCTTCTGGTTTCTCGCTCCAGACTGTCCTGCATCACTCGCTTCTGTTCCTCAACCAGGTCGAGAATTTGAATCGTGTCCACCTCGAGTGATTGAACGGCCTGAAACTGATCTAGCTGCTGGCTCATCAGCTTCAACACGTCGTCGGACGTCTGCGAAAGGAGCCGACAATTATCGACCGACAGAGCAAACTGCATCCAGTTGGTAAAGTTTCGCAATTCCTGGATCGTTTTCTGGTGCTCCTTCTCGGTGAAGGGCCACAGAAAGTGACTCCTCCCGTCCGCCTTTCGACCGAGTTTCTTGCATAGCGAACGCAATTTTGCTTCGCAGGCTGCCGAGCACGACAAGAGAACTGACGTCTTGTGGAATCTGACGCCGCTTCCATTGAGGGCATTGCCCTTGAGCAGTTCATGCAGATTTGTCAGGCTGTATTGCAGCGCTTCGAGCTCGGTGATCAGGTCCGCAATGGACTTCTTCGCGGCCCTCACGGCATCCACGTACTCCTGTACGCTGAAGATCGCGCTCGCAATTAGCGGAAGAATGCCCGCAATGCCAAGTGAAAGGGAAAGAGGATCCATCGGTCCCACTCCAGGTGGAGAGATATCGGAGGAGGCACAGCCACATTGCACCTAGGATGGCGGCATTTAGTCGGGGATGAAAGTCCGGCTACGCGGTACGGAAGACCCGATATGTACTTTGATCAGAAGCAAGTTGCTGTTTAAGTAGCTGAGGCAAGGTAGATTAGATTAGATAGGACCATCATGTACTGCCACCTGTCATCGTTCTTTGCTCCCGCTCGTCTACGCGCTGAACCAAAGACCTCTCTTCCTCTCATCTACGCACTCATATCCCCTTGATTCTATTGCCCCACCCTCCAATTCTTGTTTTTGTAGCTCACGCTAGGGTAGCTACGTCTCATTCACATTTCACCCCTGACCCAGGTTACCCTCTGCGTACGGGTTTGGCTGTGTCCGCCAGCCGCTCATTCCTGCCTCGGAAAATACCACATCAGCTTTTTTTTCTATGCCCATTTTTTTCCGAGTCGGGCGGCCATGGCCAAGCACCCCCCCGCACCTACACACACTTCCACATCATCTCTCTGTATCAGCATCCGCGTGAATATCTAGATTATTTATTATATGTCTAAATATTCATTCTTTCCTTCATCTCCCAGGTCTGACGTACGAATTGACGTCTACCTTGCCCGTGATTGCCACTCAGAAACGTTTGCAGATCCAAAATATCGCGACGGTGGACGGTGGTCATTATTGTTTTTAAATAAAGGAGCAGATCGAAGGTTTTCCAGCCATTTGTTGGTCGTTCGAGAAACGCGTCAGCAGTGAACACTCGCCCTCCCTTCGCCCTCCCCGAGTTCTGCTCCTGGCTGATCTTGGCTGCTCTTGCCATTGGTCCTCTCTCTCTTTAACCATGCCGGCCGATAGGACGGTACTACTCAGTAGGATGGACTAACACGAAATTTTCGACCAAAAAAAGTTGCACCGAGCACGGTCCAAAACTCCGTAGCGTGGCCTTGGATCGACGAACTCCCTCCGATGCATTTGCACACCTATGAGCGTCGACGGAAAAGAGACCATTATTAGCAAAGAAAGAGGCTCGCGGCGCGGTGACAGAAACTTCCATGTCGTTCGTCCAAACGATGACTTTTCTGCATCGCGTACCGCATTGGATGTGTTTAAAAAACTTTGTTGCAGGATTTTTCGACTATTATGTTTCGCGAACGTTTTGGCAAGACCCAACTCGCGACGTGCCTCGTGGACCTCTCGTTTAGCTGGAGATAACTCTGTAATAATCGCACATTTTGACATTTCACCAATTACGGCCTCCAGTAAGAGATGGGGTTCCGTCTGGGACGGATACGTCTGTATATAAGGAGAATCGGGAGTCAGGAAAGCGTGAAAGATAATGTAAATGAATGGATCGCTGGAATTACTTACCCATCTACGCAACAAACCAAGGGCCATCAATGGCAGGCCCATCAAGGAGCCCCGTTAGACGTGCTCCATTTTAACCTAGCTAGCGTCCGACTTTTTCCCAGCGTTACCATAAGCTCGGCGATCGGCGAGCCGCCCTACCGAGGTCGTCAATGATATGCTTGGGTAAAAGAGTAGGCAGGGAAGATCTACCTTGGTGGCGGTCAGTGCGTGTCTCACGACACTTAAGAACAGGTTGGATGGCAGCCCCCTCGCCTGCTTTTCTTGGTTCATGAGATCGAGTAGCATTGTGTGATTATTCCAATCGTCCTCGGAAATGGGCTCCAGGACGTCGTAGACAGCAGCCAGGATTTTGTCTAGTAGACATCAACAGGAGCTCAATCGGCGGCACAGAGGACGAACGCACCTCGCTGCTGAGGCTGCGCATGCCGTATCATGTGTTGTGCCTCTTCAGAACCGTAGTCGGGCTCCATGAAGAGATATGGGGCGAAATCAAGGATGTCGTGCAGATTAGTAACGCGGCTCTGTGCCACATTGTCAGTAACTTCAATTTGGGCCGTAGAATATAAGTACTTGCATCGAGCACGCGGATAACAGTCTCGATGTATTCCGGAGTGGTGTATTCCTCACTACGTTGGTTAGTGCCACCTGTGAAGATAAATGATATTGAGAGCACCTTATCTTGGACGCCAGGCCTCGCTCTTCCATCAACGTGCGTACCCGGCTCGTTACATCTTTCAAGCCGTCTTGCGTTGATAAAACAGCCGTAATATGCTGTTTGTTAAGATGAGCGAGTTTTCCAGGATCAAGAGAAATAGCGCGATGCGTTAGAGCAGATAAATCGAACTATAAAGAGTTAATTGTAAGAGCCATATAGGGACAAAGAACCAGGTAGAAAACAAACCTGTGAGATGAGCTCGGGCATGGTCATCATCTGTGTGCTGTCCGGGGCTTCCGTGACATGCGGATGGTGTTGGCGCTGCTGTTCGCCCAGCGTCGTCGACGGATCTGTAAAGCCAGACTCTGGTTCGATAGACGAGTCAGCATCGTGTCGTACGCCCCATCCTGCAAGCGCAAGCCAATTAAGTATGGCACCCCGCTCCCAACCACGGCGCTTCAAAGAATAAGTACAAGAAAATTGAAAGGCAAGATGACACTTACCATGTATTCATCGACCGTCACATCGCCGTTCCTTTTGCTCATCTTTGACCCGTCCTGGTTGAGGAGGAGAGGAATGTGCGCAAACTGCGGAGGCTCAAAGCCTAGGGCGGAATATATGTCCAGGTGCAAAGGGAGGGACGTCAGCCACTCCTCCCCACGCAAAACATGGGTGATCCCCATGGAATGGTCGTCTACGACGTTCGCTAGATGATACGTCGGTAATCCGTCCGCTTTCAGAAGCACAGGGTCCGTCGCCAATGACCCGTGGGCGTCGTTTAGGAGTCCGAATACCAAGTCGGTGGTCTGTGTCCGTAATATGCGAGCGTTACTCTGTGCACGGGGGTGTCAGAGTTACTATCTTCGCCAGGACGAAAAACCCGTACGTTGATCCGGACTATAGATTTTTCGCCCGCGCGGACACGTCGGGCTACGTCTTCTTCCGTGAGGTGAAGACATCGTCGATCGTAACTTTGGGAGGAGCCCGTCCTCGCGAATTTCTCGCGCAGCTCGGCAAGCGTGTCCATGGAGCAGAAGCAACGGTATGCATGGCCAGACTGCACGGGTGCGATGTTGAACTGTGCTATTCACTGCATCGGGGAATGCAAAATGCGCACGGAGAGCAATTTTGTCGAGTACGTGTGGTACAGGTCGCGCCTTTCGGACTGGATGACAATGTGCGTGTTATAGCCAGAGCGCAAGTATAAATATGCGTCTTGCGCACCTGGAAGTACGGAGCGTGCGGGCCACCCTTCCCTGGACCTATACCGCCGTTAGATGTCACCGCACCACCTACCGGTCAAATAATACCATAGTCATATTCCAGCCCAGCCCACTCAAGCGCCCGCCGTATACCGTCGATAGAGCCTGGGACAAAACGCGTCTGGCATCGCTCAAGACCCGGTGTTCAACCAGGGAGACCGGAGAAGAAACGCACAGTGTCCTGTATCTTCGACGCGCAGTAAGCCATTTTCCGTCATTCTTTCTGGCGTACAGGTGGTTATACAACGCCATTCGCAGACCACCCAAATGCAGACCACCCGTGGGCGACGGCGCAAACCGCAGCAGGACCATGACTGGAAAGTGGAAGGAATATGGCTGGTGACAATAAGCGCGTGACGTCACATCAGCTACTAGCCCCTGTCCCTATTCCAACCGGCCAAGCGTACACGACATATATCGTTCAGGATCGCGTTCGAACTCTGAGCTCACATTTCCAATCAACTCACTATGTACACACGCACCACCCATCACCCAATGTTCATCTCATCCCCCAGCACATCACTCGGCACATCCGCGCGCTGCTTCTCCCGCTCCTTGCCCTTGGCCTCTCCCACTATGCCTCTGATACTTGTCCCGCAAACTCCGTATCACCTGCTTAAACTCGACCATCTTCGGCACGCTGCTCGCCGCCGTCTGGTCCAGCGCGATCTGCAGCAGCTCCATGAGATGGGGGTTTAGCTGGTCGACGCTGAGCGCCTGCAGAGCGGGTTATTCATGCACAGTAGATAGTACACTTTGAGCAAAAAAGCGAACCTCGTGGTACTTGAGAATCGGCCTGGTCCAAGTTATTTGTGAGGTGGTGCACCATCCCGAGGAATCCCAATGCGACGGGATGCCGCGGGTCGAGGTCCAACACCTTCTGGTACGACGTCCGTGCCTCGTCGTACCGCCTTGAAACACCAATCGTCAGGAAACTAATCCTCATCAAAAACAAAACTCACTTCAACTTCCGAAAACACGTCCCCAGGTTCAAATACGTGGTCGCCCAGCTCTTCTGCGAGCCCTGCGTCACCTGCGCCAGATCCAGCGCGTTCTGGAATAGGCCCACAGCGCGGTCGTAGCTACAACACCAAGAGTCAATACGAATACGAAGCATACAGGATAGGAAACCACTCACTGCCCGTGATTAAACGCCATAACCCCCAACTCGTTAACCAAAAGCGGGTCCCCATCGCACATGGAGTTCGCCGCATTCAGCGCCTCGTCCGCCAGCGTGTGGTTCGAGAGCATGATGTTCTCCATCCCGACGAACATGAGGGGGAGATGCGAGCTACGGTGCATGAATAAGCAAATTGAGAAGAATAAAAGGTGGCCCACGCACCCAGTAAACATCCGCGCACACGTCGAATACGCCGTAACCGCGTGGTCATGCTCTCCCTCCAGCGCAAACGTATGCGCAAACGCCACCCACGCCGGCCCAAACCGCGGGTCCATCAACGACGTCTTGCTGTGAGCCGATTAAGGAAATTCAGTATACGCACAGGAGGTGCCCACCTAAAATACTGCCTCGCCTCGGGCCACTTTGCCGTTACTCAAATACCACACGCCAACCGCATACCAGCTGATCGAGTTCTCCGGCTCCCGGTCCACCATCTCGTGCGCCAGGATAAACAGCTTCGAGTGCAGATACGATAAGGTGGTACATGCACGCGATGTGCAGCGGCATCGTCGGGTTGTGGATGGACACCAGGCCGAGGATCCTGGACGTAATCGCAAAACAATCCGCCCACCGAAACTGCGCATACAGCTGCGTCCGCGAAGCTGAACAGCACATCCGGGTTGTCCCCCAGCCCGTACTCCTCGACGAGTCGCTGCCTCGTAAGCGCATGCTCCGCCGCGTGCTTGTACTTCCTCAGCCGCGCAGTGTAGATGAGCTGCACGAACGACGCGTCTTGCGGCGTCTGCGACGAGTACGCGAGCGACTGCACGAATTCCCACTCTGTGTTGAGAGTCAGCGTGAGCTTGTAGCCGAGGCCACGCGACGCACCCTCGTCGGGCGTCATCATCTCCCCGCTGACGAGCTGCTCGAAGGCGTCGAAGCACTTTACGTCGAGCGCCAGGGCCTCCATGAAGCACTGTTTCGCCTGGTCGCCGCGGTTGAGCTTGAGCATCAGGATGCCGCGCAGATTGCACATCGAGGCTTCGATCTTTTGCGAGTGAATAATAATAGCATTCCCAAAGCCACACCACACACCTTGATCCCTCCATCGAGATTAGGGGATTGCAGGACCACTTCGTCCTGACATCAAAATTAGCATCAGTATAATAAATAAATAAAAGACCCCCTCACCAGAGTTGCGAAACGGATTCGCCTCGCCCAGCATCTCCGTCGCGTCCGCCCAGTTCCCCTGGCGCACCTGGCATTGCGCGGCGAGATACCGGCACGCGACACTCATATCCACCAGCCGCGACACGCCCTGCTGCATGTCCTCCGGCACCTCGATGATGCCGCCGGGGCCCATGGGGCAGACGCGGCATCGCCATCGGGTGGGACGGGGCCACATCGCGGGCCTTGCCCTTGGCGGACGGCAGGTGCCCGTTAGTCAGTGGCGGGGGTGGTGTCGACGGGCGTTTCGGCGGCGCGGTGGGGAAGGGCCGCGTCAGCAGACGCTCGGCGCGCGAGTACTGGTGGGTCATGAAGTACGTCTGGGCGAGCCAGAAGGCGTCGTTTGGGTCGTCTTTGTGTGCGAATAAATACGAGAATTCAAGTGAATAACGCAGAAGCGCCTACTTGTCCAGCTGACGATTTTGTCGCCCCAAAAGGCTGCGGTCTCGTAGAGGTGCTGCATGAGGGCGTCGTGGCGCCAGAGACGCATGCGGTCGACCATGCCCCACTCGTACTCGCTCTCATCGTCCGCATCGTCGTCCGAGTCGTGGAAGATGTCGGTGGTGTCGTTTGCAAGCGGGTGCGGGTGGCGACTCGAGCCGTCCTTTGGTCTTCTGGGTCTCCTGGGAGACGAGCGCAGGGGAGACGCAGGCAGCACCGACCGGTTGGGGTCCAGTGCGAAATTCGAGTTTGTGTCGCGGTAGAGGTCAACCAGCTGCTGGGGCCCAAAGGAAAAGGATGACCCGAAGGACGACCGGTTGGCGTTGCGCGACCCAGACGGCGACGGCAGACGCGGAATCGGCGGGACCGCAAACTGGCCTGGCGGGGGTGGGGTCGAGGTGATCATGGTACAGAGCCAAGATGTTTTGTTCGTATTATTTACTACAGTTCTTTCGCTACAATACTCCATGGCCCATCCCATACCAGCTCTGCCTCCGATCCCGCTTCTCGGGTCTCCAGAACGTCGGCTGTGGCCGCACGCGGTCTCTGGTCTTTCCCCGCCTTCTCTTCCGGGTCTGCGGCGGATTGAGTACGGCTTCAAAGTCAATAATTGGCCCTTTGACTGCAAGGGGCGGGACAGACTGCCGTCGAGACGTAGGGATACTGCTGCAGACTGGACTGCTGGCACGGGTGGACGCGTCTTACGGGGCGTTTGCAGGCAAAGCGCATGCAGCAGCGGGGGCGCGTTCTGCAGTACCAGCTGAGCTCGGACACTGCTGGACGCGTCCCACACGAAACGGCTGCACAATAAAAACATTAGCGGGTGGTAAGAAACAAGTCTGACTGGTCGCACCGGCGGGAGCGTCAGCGATTGCTGGATAACCCACTCTGCATCGACCGCGACGGCCTCCGACTGCAGTCGACGCGTCTTCCGCTGCAGCCTCGGTGTCTTCGCATTCTGGCTCACGCGTCCTGCCAATTAAATGAGCGCCAAATGGACACCAGGTGCTGCAGGACTGACACGGGAGGCGGCGGGGGCGGCGGCAAGAGGGAAACGGGGTGCGGCGTCGACAGAAGCCGGAATACTTTGTGAATAATGCTAGTCAGTGGGGCGTATATGTACATTATTGACTCGGTAGTGCGCACAGACGGTCGTTTCCGGTTCTGTAGCCTCTGGCGGAGCGTGGCTCAGTTTCCGCCTCTTTTTTGTGTGCAAGCTGGCCTGCACCACGTCCGCCAGTCTCTTCTGCAGCTCCGCGTCGTCTTCATCGTCGATGCTCTGCTGGCTGTCCTCAAACAGCTGCGCCCTCGACACCTGGTTCAAGCGTCTGTCGCAGAAAATGCGGATTCGCAAATCGCGGTATCATTTTCGGGGTATTTGCGCGTCTTTGGGTCAAACTCGGCTATAACACTTTCTTAACTTTTTCCAAATGGCCGGCGAATCGTCCTCGCTCAGGAAATCCAAGCGCAAGGCTGTGGAGCCAGCTGCACCCGTCGAGACAGCACCGTCTCCGTCCCTGAAGCGGAAGAAATCCAGCGCAGAGGTAGTTGCAGCAGAACCAGAAGCAGCACCACCACCAACGAAGAGTCGGAAAAAAGCGAAGAAGGACGAAGCCGCAGAGGTACCAGTGGAGGCGGTGCCTCCAGTAGCAGAGGAGGAACCGAAGAAGAAGGAGAAGAAGAAAAAAACGGCCAAGGCCGTGGAGGAGGTTGCGCCGGAACCAGAAGCAACACTACCACCGACGAAGTTGAAAAAATCCAAAGCACCCGCCCCCGAACCCCCGGCCGAGGTCCCCAAACCAGCAGCCAAGAAATCCAAAAAGGCTGCAAAAGCGCCCGAACCCGAACCTTCACCCGAGCCCGCAGAGGCGTCCGACGAGGACGAGGAAGATGCCCCGCCGCTGCACGGCTTCACCACCGACGACGACGACTCATCCGATGATGACGACGATGCGGCCATGGCCGTCGAAGAGTCCCCTTTCGACGTCGCAAAACTTCCTACGATCGCCAAGGACGACGCGACTGTCAAGCGGAAGCTCGAAAAAGCCAAACGCGCACCGGTGCGTCTCCATCCATTTCAAAGTTGTCTATTCATTTATTCATTCATTCCTGCGCGCAGACGGGCGACCGCGGCGTCGTCTTCCTGGGCCGCATCCCGCACGGGTTCTACGAGGATCAGCTCCGCGCGTACTTTACCCAGTTCGGCAACATAACGCGCCTGCGGCTCTCGCGCAATAAACGGGTATGCCTAACCTTTCTCCTTCTATCGCGGCATTATGCATCTAACCACCACCCGCCACCCAGACGGGCGCCTCGAAGCACTACGCCTTCCTCGAGTTCGACTCCTCCTCCGTTCGCGCAGATCGTCGCGGAGACGATGGACAACTACCTCCTCATGGGGCACATCCTGCGCTGCAAGCTCGTCCCCCGCGACGAGGTGCACCCCGAGCTGTGGGTCGGTGCGAACCGCAAGTGGCGCGAGGTGCCCACGGCACGCGTGGCGAACGTGGAGCATAATAAGGTGAGTTACCTATCTACTCGCTAGTTGTTCCACCTAGTAGTAACTAACACCATCCGACCACAGCTCCGCACAAAAGACGAACAGCTCCGCGCGGCGCACCGCCTGCTCAAGCGCCAGCAGGAGCGACAGCGCAAGCTCGCGAAAGCAGGGCATCGCATATGATTTTAGTGCCTGCAGGATATGTAGTGTCCTTTTCGTTTCTCCGCGTTGTCTGCTTCGTTGACACTCAATGTAGAAGAACATCAAGGCGGTGGAGGTGCTTTAGTGGAGAGGGATTTTTGCATATCAATGGGTTCTCGCCCAAAAATTACATTGCATTCTTAGATACTACTAGGCTGATGTGAACATGTACTTGCGTAAACGGATGGCACATCAGGTTTTCCAAAAAAAAAAAGGACGGCAAATTTTGAGGCCTGCCCAAACAAATGTCTGGGCATAGGATTGCAGGGCGAGCAAAGAAGTTGTGCAAGGGAACAAGGGAGCGCAAGAAGCGTGAAGACCATATTTATTATTAACACAAATGCCGCCACCGCCAGATCCAGTAACAGGGGGAAAGAAAACAAGGCACACCCAAGGTTCAGGGAAAATAAAGAGCGCAAAAAAACATAGGGGGGTGTGCAGGCCAATGAAGGTGTTACTGGTGTAGTGGGGACCGGTCCTCTGCACGCGCTGTTTCACTACTTGTTGTTCGTTCGCTCTCGCTGAACTCATCTGACTACAAATGCACCGAGGGAGTGCGAGTTCGTCAGGAAACGCGGCAGCAAAGCAATCAGACTTTGTAGCCGGCCATCGTTGACAGTAGTGACTTCATTGAAGGTCATGCAAAAGAGTTTTGTACCGTGCTCGGCACCAAATTTGTTTTTTTTTCGACAAAATGCCGGCAAATGCCGAGGTAACAGCCAGATCGGATTTCGCCACTGCGTTCAACTTTACTGTCATCGACAGGACATTGCCAACGGACTCCGGAGGGCATATCTTGCAAGATAATTTGGCTTCAAGGGATGCGCGTAAAATATAAGATGCGCAGGCGGGATGTGTCAAAGTTACGCGCAATGATGGAACAATGAGTGAAACCAGAGGCCTGAGGAGCTGAGCGCTGAGGATGGAGCTCCACGACGGCTGAAACTTGAAGAAACTCGATGAACGCAATCAGGATCGCATGTACCTAAGTATTTATATACGTAGACGAATATCACTTTATTCAATTGTTAAATCGCAATCATCAGTCAGGGCATCTCCGTTGTCTTGATGCCAGTCCTTGTGGGTCCATATAGGTCGTTGTCAATTCCGAACAGGTACATGCACCTGCGCTTCCGAATCCTATCCCCTTTTGGAAACATCCCACAATCCCGAGGCACTCCCTTCATTCCGTGTTGGCTTCGGGCGATAGCAAAAAAGCACTGTGTTACTAGTACTTTCGGAGCCATGTCTATCTATACCGACGCCAAGACCATCCCATCTTTGGATGACAACCTCTACGACAAACTGGATGCCGCGGATCTGGCCTTCCTGAAAGAACAAACCGGAATCAAAGACGATGACTCGTTGAAAATTCATGTCCTTGATGTGCAGAAGAGGGCGTACGAGGTTGATTGGATACTTTCTTTGAAATCGGCTTCTCATAACCGTACCTCACTCAGGTTTATGCTTATCCATGCATTCGACGCTTTGGATTCATCAGGTACCCCCAACACCCTTTCGGTCGCATCGTGTCTCACTGTTTTTGAGAATGAAAATCACCAGGAACCGGGCCGTCTATGAGCGCGTTCTCGAACTTGGACGAGCCTGGCCCGATGCTGTTCTCCTGGATATCGGTTGCTGCTGTACGTGCTTATTTCCATACTTTGAGACGTGCCTTTATTTTACTCGACATCAAGTCGGCAACGATTTAAGAAAGGTAGTCAGCGACGGTTTCCCCGCTCAAAACATCATTGGCAGCGATCTCCGCCAAGGTTTGTCGCCTCAAGAGTTTTGAGCGATCTGTCTTAATCGTGATCAGATTTCTGGGATCTCGGACACCAGCTCTTCCGCTCCAACGCAGAAACATTCCCCGTTGCATTCGTTGCTGGCGACGTGTTCGATCCTGATTTTTTGTCGCTCCACGAACCGTTCACCAAGGAGCCTCAGTCTCTGGTTCCGGATATCAAGTCCCTCGAATCTCTAAACGGTCTGCAGGGACACGTATCTGCCATTCATTCCGCTTCTCTTTTTCATTTGTTTAGCGAAGACAAGCAACTGCAGCTAGCCCGTACATTGGCTGGCTTAGTATCCCCCCGTCCAGGATCCGTCATCTTCGGCTGCCATATCGCGCAGCCAATGAAAGGATTCCTGGAAGAACGCTTGAGCTCTGGCAGTTTGCGTATGTTCTGCCACTCTCCCGACAGCTGGCGCGAACTTTGGGATGGGCAAGTCTTTGCACACGGTACTGTGCAAGTCTCCGCTGTGCTGAAGAATATAGGCGATAAGCTGTTTACGGGTTCCTCGACTGCAGATGTTCATATGTTGTTCTGGTCAGTTACGAGGTTGTAAATAAGTAGTGCGTGTCATAAATACAATGTCCGAATGAGATGCGATTATCTGTGTTTGCTGCTCGTCGGCACCGGGTCGCTTCTCATCCCCCTCGTCAACGTTAGAAGAAGCTGTTCAATCCTGGCCTGCCGTTCCTAGCAGAGCCAATGCGCTGTCAATACAGGGACCAGGGAAAACGAGATGAACAAACCTGAAGCTCCTTCATCTCGTCTTTTAGCCGGTGAATTGGCAGATCGCGCATTTCGTCCAGTATAGTCTCCACCCTGCGTACACTGGCCTCGACATGACCCGACAGCGGTGGGGGATCCGAATGCGAAAAAAACTTGGCCAGCGGACTGCGACCGCCGGAGGAAATTTCCGCAGAGCTCACTGCCTCAACGCTCAAGTGGCTCATGGGCCGTAGACGCGGGGAGCCATGAGGAGATCGTTCTCCACGGTGGGGTGATCGCTGAATGCTCGGAGGTCGCCTCCGCCGCGCGGGAGCCGTTGAGGCCCCAATCGAGTGGACAGTATCGCGGGAAGCCACCGAGCGCAGTTGTGGCGGAAACTCGTCTTCCAAGTCCGAGTCTTCGAATAGGTCCAGTCCCGGAGGTGTATCAATTTCGAATATCGCTTCGTAAAGATCATTCGATGTCGAGCCCACCAAAGCTTCCATAAGTGGCATGTTCTTTATTTGACGAGGGAGGCTGTTGAACAGGGTGTGGGCGGTGTCCTTGGACGACTGCCTGAGGGTCTTGCCCGCTGCGAAATAACGCTCGTAGACACCGATGACAATCAAGATAGGGAAGCTCGTAAGTTTGATTAGAAACACGTTGAGGGAGTGGAGCGTCCGGGGGCTAACGATATAGCTAGTCGGCTTCAAGATGGCGAGAGCAAGAAGATTGAAAGGAGGCTGGTAAGAGAAAAGCGCATCGGCCTTGACGCTGATTCCGGTCCATGAGCTCAAGTCAATAGCAATAAAACAACAACGCACCCCTCAATGGTGGATATTGCGAATTGAAACAGGTGCTCTTGGGTGGCATTCTGATGCCGGCGTTTAGAGAAGGAACCCCCGATAAGTACGTGCAATGCAGCTTACCGCATCGATCCTGGCGACGGTATTGGATAAAATGGAGATAAGAACTACGTTGACAGATTCAACAATCAACTTGTCCATGTAACACGCCACGGCGCTACTCACTTGTCAGCAGGAGCGTGTTCGAGAGGGCGGCAAATGTGGTCATCAAAATCTATGTAGGCATTCGTGAGATTGCGTGACTCCGGCTGTAATGCAGGCGTATGGCGTACCGGGCCGAAGATGGGATGGAACGACTATATATGCATTAGCGACTGACAGGGGAAGAGTAGATCAAGTTACCTCCGCCTGGCCGAAAGAGAGGTAAGTGTTTCCGAACCAGATCTGGACCTAGAACAATGAAGAAGGTTAGGTTTGTGGAAGTGTGGTACCACAAGACAAACCATCAGCCATGCAATTGATTTGACAGTCCAAGTTGCTTTGCCTACATAATTCGGTTAGAGCGTCGGGGAAATAGGAAGTGTTGGCAACTTACCAAGTGTCCAGAGGGTAAACAGGAGCCCAGAGAAACAGATGGCCGCCATAGTCATAAAAAAATAAACTCGGAAATCATGGCGCGAAGGGATCTATGTCCTGGTCAGGACGTGTGCCACCGGGGTTAAAGAGCTATTAGATAGACGTACAGGACCACGACGTTGTTCGAAACAGCGAAGAATGCCAGTCTGACATGGGTGTTTAGCAGGGACCATGCGGACAGTAGAATACTTACCGCGGAAACAAAATGCAAGCACCGCAAGATAGTATGTCAAAGGCCATGTCGGACGCATTCACTATGTCGGCGGTGAGGTATGCCGCGTGACACTGATTGAACACTTACAATCGCCGTATGCTAGCCCTTTGATGCGCATGACCAGGTAGCAAAGAAAAACCAGGACAAAAGATGTATCGAACACATTCCACATCTGAGAATAGTGTGAAGGTTGGAATGACTGCAGTTAAGATAATATAAGGCGGACGTTAGCGATGTAGATGATCCAGCCGTGTTCTGTGGAAGCCGTGTATTCTTCCAGAGTGAACGCCGCTGCGAATATCATGAAGAGAATCTCCCAGAGGGTGATTTTCTCAGAGCTCTCATCTGCCCAATACCTATATTTGGTCGGCACTTTTTTAAGAAAAAGAGGCGCTTACTTGAGAGGCATAGCACGAATGTGAATAACAGGCAGGCGAAATTCAAGAACTCGAGGATTGCGCCGTATTTTGGGACGCGCAAGCGGTAATGGTCGAGGAAGGGAGCGTCCAAGCAATTGTAAATTGTGATAGAACGAGGCTTATACTTGAAAAAAGAGTGAAAAATGGTATGCGTGTGAGCTAGGAAAGACATGGGCGCACGTTATCTGCAAGCATGGACCGAGTGGTGGCTGTGGAGAACACGATGCGGCCCGTGTAAATATCATTGACGACCTTTTGTGAAACGGGTGAGGCAATAAATCGTTTTGCACCGGTGGATATGGCCATCTGAGATATAATTAGACTCCTGGCCTGCTGGCACGGCTATGAACAAACTTCAAGGGCACTTTGCGCGTCATTGAGGTTGGCGTTGTTTCCCAGAACCTGTTTTACCTCTTCCACGACCTCTGGACTTGCACCAGCGAGAGGGCTCCAGCTTGTGGTCAATACAGCAACGAGGGTGATGTCTTACGATAGATCAGACAGCGGTTCCAGTTGTACGAATCTACACCTACGATTGGACGCGAAATGGCTTAATAACTTCATGGCGAGAATCTCGCAGAGGGTGGCCTGAGAAGGTTTAAAAAAAACATGGTTCACTTGCATTTGTTGAGTGCTTACTCGCGACTGCATCACCCCTGCGTAGGCCAGGTCTTCTTCCGCCTCTTCAAGGAAGTACCCCTAGGTGGCGCATTAATTAATCGACGCGTTGGAAACAAATGCACACGCACTCTGTTAACGAGACATGCGTAAACCACAGCCATGTTTTTCAGCTTGGCATATTTGAGAACAATTGGGCGGACAATGGAAAAGTTGATGTCCGACGCGGTCAACTGGCTGGTAGAAAGTCAGTTGCGATTATATTCGGCCCCGCGGGACACGGACTCCCAAGTAAGAGCGACGTCGATAGTTTTCTAGGTGAAACACCGAGTTAAACCGATGTCACAGACTCTCCATCAGTGCAAGCGTCTCACTATCGCATCTCGTTTGATGGCGGGGATCAAGGGAAAGACCTTGACGGTAGCAAGAAATTCGGGCGACGGCGCCAGGAGACTGGCCGTCGACTGGTTTGCTTCATGGTCCATGATGAGTGTCGGGTATTAGATTTGTATCGGATCAGAACAATGGGTTCCACGGTTGTCCATAGTTACCCCGTTGAAACTGTGGATGAAATTCGATTTTCTATGAGCTCCAAAGGTGAAATACACGGGGCAAAGGTTGTCTCTTACCAGGACCATGTTAGAACAAGGGCAGCAGCAGAACAAGAGGCGCAGTCATGAATAGTGTCCGACCACCGCCTATTTTGGGAAGAAGGCCGACCACATGACAGCTATAACTATAATCACCCCCTTTGATCTACGGCAGCGCTGTCTTTCCCTTCCTCCCCCTCCTCCCTTTTCTTCTCCCTCTTTGTGCTATGCAATATGGGCGCCGTCTGCTGCTGCTTGTCTGAACCCGTCGACTATTCTGCTGAGGTTACTCTATATCACTTTGATCTCCACCGTGCTGTGGGCAAAGGCGCGTTTGGCAAGGTCCGTTTTTCACTGTTAGCTCTGAGCCACCCTAACCCCTAACAGGTCCGCGTCGTCGAGCACAAGCCCACAAAAAAGTTATACGCCCTAAAATATATCGACAAGGCTCGATGTATACGCCAGAAGGCTGTTGCCAACGTCATTCAGGAACGACGGTTGCTCGAAGAGGTCCGTTGATCCTGCGTCTCTTCCAAAATACCCTGACCGTCCTTTATTAGATCGACCACCCATTCATTGTAAACATGCGATATGCATTCCAGGACGACGAAAACTGTTTCTTTGTTCTCGACCTTATGTTGGGAGGTGACTTGCGTTGTACGTGTCCTCCTTGAAACGGCCCTTTGTCGCCACTGAGACGCCACCCACACAGTCCACCTCGAGCGCTCGGGCGCTATAGCGGAGGAAGTCGTCTGTTTTTGGGTCGCGGAACTCTCCTGCGCTTTGGAATATCTTCATCGTCAACGGATAATACACCGCGACTTGAAACCCGACAACATCCTTTTAGATGCCATGGGTCACGCCCATTTGACCGATTTTAACGTCGCCGTTCACGCTTCACCAACCCGTCTGCACACGAGTGTCGCGGGATCCATGGCATATATGGCTCCCCAAGTTGTTGGCCGTAAAGGCTACAACTCCGCAATCGACTGGTGGAGTTTGGGTGTCACAGCATATGAACTCATCTTCCACAAGCGGCCATTCGACGGGCGGACATCAGAGCGGATGACCCAGGCGATACTCAAGGACCCGCTAAAGTTTCCCGAAGATTCCAGGTTAAAGTGTAGCGATGCAGGCATCCGGGCTCTGAAAGGGGTGCGCTTACCACTGTTTTATCACCGTATCTCGACTCACATCTCATTGGCAAGCTCATTGACCGAAACCCAGAAACACGGCTTGGGTGTCGGCCAAACGGTCAGGGGCACGAGGATATTCGACGACACCCCTGGTTTGCTTCTATTGACTGGAACAACATTGAAAACAAGGAAGCTCAACCTCCTTTTGTTCCTGATGTTCGTCCGGCTATCTTTTTGGCAAGGGCAGCATGGTTCTGATCCCCATCTACCAGATGAAATCCGCCAATTTTGACGTTTCACATGAACTCGACGAATTCCTCATGGTCGAAAAACCATTGACACATACTAAGCGAAAGGCCAATGCCGACCTGGACAAGCTCAAGCCGGAACTGCGGGAGCTGGAGGAAAAGTTTGTCTTCCTCACCCCTGTTGTAACCCTTCTTAACCTCGCTCCCTTCAGGTTCACTGTCTACGATTTTGGCCACTCCAAACGCGTTTCGTACTACCCCCACAATCAACCCATCGTCACCATCGGCTCAGCCGATACAGACCAAACCTTGGCCCCTTCACAGACGGCCACGATGGCTGAACGATCCCAAGCCGGCTCCCCTAATTTCGATAACGCACACCAGTATCCGGTCCCTGAACTACCCCGCCGCTCTCACAGTCCGCCCCGACTCTCTCACAGCAGTCTACCCCGCCGGTCCAATAGTCCGCCGCGCCCATAACCCGTCTCGACTGGTCTTTATTATACAGCTTTTATAAATGGGAAAATAATATGCTACGACACAATTTTCTTTGCACTTATGCATAACTACTTCACTCGTTACTTGGAGGTGCCGGCGCATCTTCATTATATGCATTGTATATGTACTGTGTACTCTCGTTCGTTAACTTACGGTGCTCTTTAATTGCTTCGATGATTTCATTTGACGGCAGCCAAACACTTGTACACACTGCTACGCCTCCTGCCACAAATAGTCATCTTGTTTGAACTTCAATCTGATGATTCCACTTCCTTCGTTTTCGCCTAGTTCTGCAAAGCTTACTGCGTCTCAAATGGACTCTGACTCAGACTCGGACCTCGAGGACGACATGATTGTTCGTCTCCCTGCGATCAAGACCATTGCTCAGCTATACCAATCTGGCGACCTCGCGGCTGCTGCAACATCGCGGTACAAGCCTGAAAGACTGTTCTTGGATAGGATCTCGCTCTTGTGAGCCTCGTTCCCATGGCCCAGATGCTGCATCTCACGCGTTTTCTACTAGTCAAGGCGATATCACATTATTGGAGGTGGATTCTATTGTGAACGCCGCCAATCGAACCTTGCTAGGTCAGTCTTATTTAAGTATCGGTTACATCCATCTCTCATGCGCATTCTGAACAGGTGGAGGTGGAGGTTCGTCTCATTCCTACCGTATACGTTCTATTTTTAGATTCTGTGTAGTTGATGGCGCGATTCACGCGGCAGCTGGGCGGAAGTTGCTGGAAGAATGTGCGCACATACCTCTCACTGGCTCTCGGTGTACCTTGAATTTATGTGCAGGCCAAGGATTAAATGGATGCGAGACTGGTGATTCCAAAATTACCAAAGCTTATCGTTTGCCTTCGTTAGTTGTTGCCACTTATTTTCCTGTTCGCTTATGACCGCTCTCTTTAGGAAGCACATAATACACACCGTGGGCCCAGTATACTCGCGCTCTGACATCGAGGCAAGAGCGCAGCAGCTCGAGTCATGTTACAAGACAAGCTTGGATCTCGCAATAGAGAACAACCTGAAACACATTGTGCGCGTTCCAGCTTGAGTTCGATATCAAGTGCGTTTATATTCTATTCACAGGCCTTTCCCTCGATCTCCACGGGAATTTATGGTTACCCCATCGAAGATGCGACACACCTCGCACTGGATCTCGCCCGGCGGTTCTGTGAATCTGAGGTCGGGAGCAAAGCAAGTCACTGCCTGCTCAGCATGACCTTATCCTTATATGTCCTTCTCCTCACAGCTCGACCGCATCATTTTCGTATGCCGTACTCATTTAGCCTCTCTTGGTCCTCATTGATCACTTTCCAGGTCGTCTGGAGTAACAAAGACAAGGGTGTATATGAGTAAGTTTGCCAAGCCCACACGAATGGCATGGCCACTCATGCGGCGTCACAGATCCTTGATTCCGGAGTACTTTCCGCCAACGTCCGATGTCGCTGCAGAAGAAGCTTCCACACCGAAAGCTGATTCCCGTGCTTCTGTGGGTCCGCCGGACTTGGAAGAAGAAGCTGAAGAACCCCCGGAGTCCCAAATTGAAGAAGAACTTGAGGAGTGGCAGGAGGTGGAGGGTTCCCAGGACTTGCCCGAGGAGTCCAATGAGGCCCCCACTGTTAATGCTGATGATAAAGAGAAGACATCACCCAAATCTTGAGTACTGTACTTATATATGTACTATGTAGTCGCGGTCGGTTGTATAAATGAAGTAACTGCGTCATGAAATGACCGATCGAGATTAGTAATATTAGGAAGTTCACTTTTGGTTTTTAACCACCACCGTTCGAGTTGAGGATTGAAGGAGGCGTAGCTCTGGTATATGACAGGCTTGGAGGATCTTCCCGTAGAGGTGCGTATCGGCAGCGTCTGCTTTTCTCGCCATTTCTAAACGCACCATAGCTGTTGTATGAGATCCAACTTTCTGCTGTCTCGACCGCCTTGCCTGTAACAAGTCGCCGGCTTCTCTCTGTATACAGTGCAGCTCCGTCCTCATTTCGCGCTCAATATATCCTGAGCCATGTCGAGCTGCAGCATGCGAACCTGTCCGACGTGATATCGAAGATCCTCCGCTTCCCTCTCTGCTCTGTTACGGTCCTGGATTCTGCCCTCCGCGCATGGCCTGCGGATCCTCCTGCGCTCGCGGAGGATGCATCTACCCCACCTGCCTTCGATGGACTACAAAAACCGTTATTGCCAGAAGCCGAGAAACCTTCTGGCGAAAAGGCTGGCGCGGCGCCGGCGCCCCCTCCTTCACCAGACTTACCCAAAAGACTGTTCCGCTTATTGGGTCCCAGGGTAGACAGGGATTACACAGAACACGACGAACCGATGCCGCTCCTGCGGTACCTGTACACCTCCCCTCGAATACCGGCGCCCAATCCCAACTCTCACGACGGCTATGCGCTAACGCGCGCGGTTCACGCCGAGTTTTTGCCTCTCATCTCGTTTTTACTGGAGCACGGCGCGTCACCGCAGCACAAGCGCGGTCTGGCGGTCATTGTGGCCATCCGGCAGAAGAAGCTGCCGCTCGTCCGCATGCTTATCGAACGCGCGGAGGTGCGCGGGAAGAAAGGGGGAGCGAAGCGACGCCGCTTGGAGGACAGGATGGAGGTGACGCCTGAGATGCTCAAGGCTGCGGTAAAGTGCAACGCGCGCGACATTGCAGAGTATCTCATGCAGGAAAAGGGCTGTGTCCCGGATATTCAGACCCTACATATGCTCATGCGATAGTAGACGTTGCAGGTGAGTACAAGTCTCTCGTCGGTTTTCTTGTGGCTGACGCGTCGTCGCTGAACGACCAAAGGTAACACAATTCCGCACCCTCGGATTATGCCCCGCGTTCGATTAGAGCTGAAATATTCTATAATCCGATACCAGGTAAAACAATAGTAGGAGATCATGTGGGGGTGGTCGTCGATACATGGTAGCCCAGTCAAAAAAAAATATAGCATATGCGTACAAAACGTGCAGGGGGATAATTACCCTAGATATCATCGATGTCCAAATCGCCTTCGTCGCCGAATTCGAACGTGCATTCTGCATCGTCGTCTCCGAACGTGTCGGTCTCGTTGATTTTGGCATTTTCGGGCAGTTCGCCATATGCTTTCACTAGCAAGTCGAGTCAGTCTTTGCTGAGCGGGGCTGTGCAGCTGCCGACTCACGATTACGCGCCTCGTCGGCCGTGTATTTGACAATAACATCCGCCTTGTCGTCCTGGAAGTCTCGGAGAGAGAGCAGCACGATGTCGCCCTGGTTGATCCACACCTACACGACGGGGATCAGGGGGCATCTGGGGTAAACGGGCCACGGCGTGCCTTTTTGCGCATCTTTCCTCGGATGTGGGCCAGTCTCTTCTCGCCATCGAAACACTGCGCCTCCAGCCGTCCGTTCCCCAGCATCTTGGTGACCTGTGCATACTCCTGTCCGTCCTCCCGGAACACCAGCTCACGCTTGTCGTCGTCATTCTCGTTTTTACCACGTCTCCGATTTTTTCCACCCTGTCCAGATGAGATAAATTACAAGGAAAGGACATGCAGATGGAAGGCTAGTGTCTACCTTTCCCTTGTTCTGTGGGTTCGCAAAATATAAGGGACATGCTAAAATTATGTGGGAACATAATGCACCTTCGGCATGCTGGGCGACTGAGGCGCGGGTCTCTGCTAGCGTCGCTGTTGAACGGCGACTGCAGAAACTAGGTTGGTAGCTGGGAGTGTGGTGCCCAACGACCGTATAAGTTCCAAACGAGTGACTCGCGGTGAGAAAGTGCTGTTTGTTCATGTGGACTATGCTCTTGCTTTCTAACATACCCCGCAAAAACGCCTTTCTTGCCATGGAGATATGCGCTGGAGATGCTGCGAACGTGCTAGGGTGTGCTAGGGGCTGCTAGCGGTATCCTCAAGCTGTGCGGATTCGAAGAGTCATTTACCAGTCATTTGGTGCTGCTATTTATTCCTGCGACATTGGCTACAGCTTTCCGAGAGTTTTGCGCAACAAGGTCTTGGCCTGCCAATGGCGAAATAGGACTGTATCCAGTTTTATCCGACTGCTGTATCTCTCGTATCAACCGTATTTTCGAGCCTAAAAGTACACCCGGATCAACTTTAACGCTACATTCAATCCCCAAATATACACTGCAGAGCACGAGCTTGACACCTTGCTCTAGGCTTCCCGCTCACTGGCCGGATACATGCGCTTCAGATGCCGGATACATGCGCTTCAGATGCCGGTATTTCCGCAACGAGTACAGGGCCAACGTTTCTTAAGGCGGGTCAGTTGGACCATGGCAGTAGCTTGACAACTCGCCGTACCCTGCTTTATGAACTCGCCCATCTTATATGCTCTATCGATCTCGTCTGGGTTTGTAAGGTGTCTGTTCCCTGATGCCCTGTCAGGTCAGGAACCTAAGTGCCACAAGCAAAATTGAATGGAGGCACACTCTCAAACATCCTTCTGAGCTTCCCGTGGAAGTCGTACCTGGAGAGAGGTGAGCTGGGGACTAATGGGGGCTGAACAACGGACGATGGCTCTGGATAGTCTCTGCCGAGTCTGTGTAGCTCCTTGTAGAGTGCAATCGCGCGCCGGCGTGACTCCATTCGTTTGAACGGATGGACGTGCGAAACACCCGATCGGGTCCTAATTGACCATCAGCTCGATCGGCTTACGTTCCCGGTTCCGATGTAAACTACGAACGTGCGTGATATTTTCAAAATTCGAGCAAAATAGGGAATGCCACTGCCATGGCTTTGCCGTATTTATATGCAATCCGGAACGCCACATTCAGTTGCAGGCTCATTCCCACCATCTTCCCCGCAATGGCAGAGATCAACTCCTCCCATGGCTCAGATGAAAAGCACGACGCCGTCGCATTCACCCTTGACGAGCGTCGTCGGGCTGCTCTCGCAGAAGTTGATAATGCTAAGTTCTCGTACGTCGCAGCCATCGAAATCATTCTGCGCACGACACCTAGCCATCTTGTCCATAGTTGGTTCCATGTCAAGGTCTGCCTCGTCGCCGGTGTCGGCTTCTTCACGGATGCCTATGATATCTTCGCTATCAACATCGCTTCCGTCATGATTGGCTATGTCTACGGCCACAGTAAATAATATATATTCCTCATCACAATAGTTTTGATACTAAAAAATCTGTAGATCAGAAATTGGCCAAGTACCAGGATTTGGGAATCAAGGTCGCAACCCCCTGTCGGTACTCTCTGTGGGCAGCTTCTTTTTGGTTGGCTCGCGGATGTCGTGGGTCGCAAGAAGATGTGTAAGTTTCTTGTGCATCTACAATTCCGACGCTCCTAATACTTTCTAGACGGTGTCGAGCTCATGATCATTATCGTGGCGACCTTTGCACAGGCTCTATCGGGTGGCGCTCATGCCGTCAGCATCATCGGTGTCCTAGTTGTCTGGAGATTCATTGTACGCCGTTCTCACATCTCTCTCCATGCGAAACTGACTATGCGCCTAGATGGGCGTTGGTATTGGTGGTGACTACCCTCTGAAGTGCTACAATCTCTTCTGAGTTTGCCTCCACTCGTATTCGGGGTCGTATGATGACTGCTGTCTTTGCATCCCAAGGTTGGGGCAACTTCGGTCAGTATTGTGTTGCTAGACCCCTTCCTTTCCCTGTGACTCATTTGGGTTTCAGCCGCCGCCCTTGTGGCCTTTATCATCACTGCCGCCTACAAGAACGCCATTCTCAATGACCCCGACGTAGCGCATCTGAACCACGTAGACTACATGTGGCGGCTGCTCATCGGTCTTGGATGCGTTCCCGGCGTAGTTGCCCTCTACTTCCGTCTCACCATCCCTGAAACCCCCCGTTTCACCATGGATATTGAGCGCAACGTCCACCAGGCCGCTGACGACATCACCAATGTGCTGACCACCGGTAAATTCAATGTCGACCCCGACGCTGTCGTCCAGCGTGCGGATGCTCCTCGTGCCAGTCGTGCGGACTTCCGCGCCCACTTTGGAAAGTGGGAGAACCTGAAGGTCCTCATTGGAACTTCCTACTCCTGGTTCGCACTCGACGTCAGTATCCATTTTTATGCGTAGTTGCTAAGTAGTTCATGTTCTCGTTCAGATTGCCTTCTACGGACTCGGCCTCAACTCGTCGATCATTCTCAAGGCCATTGGCTTCGGCACTCCCCTTTCCAAAGGCACCCTCGCTGTCTACGAGAATCTCAATAACATTTGCGTCGGTAACCTCAGTCCTCTCTGTGGCCGGTCTTATTCCTGGATACTGGGTGGCTTTCCTGTTCATCGACTCCTGGGGACGCAAGCCCATTCAGCTCATGGGCTTCATCATGCTCACGATCACCTTCATAATCATGGGTTCGTCGTCTGAGCACCCTCTAACGCATGTGTTCATATTTTGCAGGTTTCGGTTACGACAAGCTCGTCGCCACCACAAGCGGAAAGAACGCCTTCGTCTTCCTGTACTGCCTCACGAATTTCTTCCAAAACTTCGGCCCCAATACCACCACCTTTGTCATTCCGGGCGAAATCTTCCCCACCCGCTACCGTTCCACCGCCCACGGTATCTCGGCCGCAAGCGGAAAGCTCGGCGCTATCGTAGCGCAGGTCGGATTCTCGCAGCTCGTTGATATCGGTGGCGCAGTCGGCTCATCGGCGTTCGTCAAGCACATGTAAGCATTTGCATTTCTAGCACACTGGAAATTGGATGGAATGAGGCGGTCTCAAAATGAAAGCGAAGCCTTCAGGAGCCGTGGTATTTCCATATAAGGAAATAACGTGACCTTGGTTCCTGAAACTAAAGGTTTCGCTGTCACGGGTTATTGGATTCAATTTCCAGTGTGTCTACTCTCTCTACCGGCTTTGCTCACGCCTGCACAGTCTGGAGATTTTCGCATTCTTCATGTTGACCGGTATTGCTTCCACTCTGCTCCTCCCCGAGACCAAGGGCCAGTCGCTCGAAGAACTCTCGAACGAGAACCAGGATGGTTTCCTACGGGGTGCGTTTTCCCGTTTACTGCCTCATCAATTCGCTTCTCACATTTTAAAAAAAAAAAACAGGGCCAACAGCAAAGATCGAGGTGCGGGATGGTATCGTTGTTGGCAGGCGCACGTAAAGGATCAGCGAACGAGACTTATGACCGTTATTTTTTCCACATTGCACTGTATCCTAGTTCAAAATTTGCGTACGCTAATAGTTACGACCGTGGAAGAAATCCCACTCAAATTATGTGAAACAAGTCCGAGATGGCTATGATTCTTTGAAGCAGAGTACTTGCGTTCCAACGTCAGGCAACGTGATGGAATCATTCTATCGGCAATGCTTGCAATCGTAACGAAAAGCTGGTACTTAAGTATGTACCAGCACTTTAGGTATCCTCTTTTGGTCGACACGTGACATGGGGAACCTCAATTAACGGATGAGATGATTTTGATCCGCTGGACCTCACTATCTCTTTTTGAGATTGCTCAGTCTTCTACACCCCTAATGTCGGTCTTTCCATTGCCCAATTCCTCTATCATGCAACCAACGTCGACAAAGACCTTCTATTCCATTATCTGGATGATCCAGCCTGCCTTCTAAGTTCTTGGACATACCATCAAACAACCACGCCCTTCACACCCGCGTCGGGAGCTCGGGCCGCCGCGTCGAGCCTGAGTTTATCGACTACTTATTCGGCGATCTTATGAGGTGACTGCCTGCTATGTATCGCCGCTTCTGTCCGTCCCGGTCGCATCGAGGATCTAGAGTGACCCATCAACTTAGGTGTTGCAGGATTCAAAATCGAACGCTGTCGTGAAGGAGATAATTATCTATGCCGCCGGGACATATTGGCCGCCTATCGTTTTCATCATATCTCCACGCCTAATCTAGAGCCGAGATTAAGGCTTCATTGATGATTAAGCTCTCTCTAGACCGCCAGAAATAATCACAAGCGATTAAAGCAAGAAGGCGAAATGGTTACAAATGTACCAACTTACACGGATGTGCTTATTATTGGCGGTGGACCAGGTGGCTTAATGGCTGGCCAGGCCCTCAGTAGACTCGGTATTCAAGTCAAGATCATTGACAGAAGGTATGAAGAGGACGCCTCGTCCCAGTCAATACGCTAATGAACCTTTATTTCGTCTCAGAGGGCCGAAAGAGCAGTATGGAAATGCCGACGGACTGATGTCTCGCACCCTAGAGATTTGGAAAAGCTATGGCTTGTACGAGCGTATTTCTTCGAAAGCCTGTCCTGTGCACATGATGGCTGGTGTTTATCTCTTCGCCGTCGAATGTTTCATTGATTTAGCCTCGTCTAGGTGGGATGGGAGCAAGGAAGCGAAGGAATCTTTCGTTCCATACCCAACGAAAATGTCGTCGTGCCAGCCCGCTACCGGTACGATTTCGCAGTAGCCCCTGAACTCATCGAAGCAGCTCTCCAAGAATCCATGAATGAGGCGGGACTTTGCCTGTCATACAGACAATCGCCAGTTTCCATCGAGTATGACAACTCCCAAGCCACCGAAACTCCTGTCAAGGTAGGTTTAGGCTAACTTTTTGAGACGTTGTGTCACAGTCAGCACAGGTAGTTCTTCAGCGTTTGGCAGATCCCATTGGGGGCCCCTCCTCTAATGGCCATAAGACAACGCTAGGGACCAAATTCTCAGACACTGAAACCGTGTTCGCGAAGTATGTCATTGGAGCCGACGGTGCGCCTGCAGGTTTTGCGTATTTCACTGCTTGATAAGTTATAAGGCGGGAAGTCGTGGGTCAGACGGCATTTCAATATTGATATGGAGGGCGATCAAACGGGTATGAGAATAGCTGAAAGTCGACTGTCGGTCGATGCATGAACTTTTGCCAACAGAGTATTTCTGGGGAGCAATTGATGTGGCGGTGGAAACAAACTTTCCAGATTTCCGGTCAAAATGCATCGTACAAGCCAGCACCGGAGCCGTAATTGTGAGAACGATATAAGTATGGTTGATTATCGTTGATAAATTGCTGTAGTTCATTCCCCGGGAAGAGGACAAGGTGCGCATCTGTCTCGGAATTGCTATACAGAACGAGATTGAAGAGAGACATTTTAAATAGGTCCGCATCTACGTCCAGTTCTCCCCACGTGAAGCCACACGTAACGCTAACGGACGGCTCGACCGTGTGATACCATTTGAAGTCGCCTGCAACATGGTCAAGCAAAAAGTTCAAGAAGGCCTCAAACCCTACACCATTGAATTTTCACACATTTATTGGTGTACGGTATTCACAGGTGATACGGCCGTCCTGACTCCATTAAATGCAATAACCCCTTGCTGAGCGATTCGACAGTTTCCCAAATGGTGGCGGCGAAGTATTCTGTGGAAAACAGAATTTTTATTGTCGGAGACGCCTGTCATACACACTCCCCGAAAGCCGGCCAGGGTGCCAACGCCGCCATCGGAGACGCGCACAATCTCGGTGGGTGATCTAGATTTATGTGAATAGCTCTAGATACTCATTCATAACTCAGCCTGGAAAATTGCGCATGTACTGCGCAAATGGGCGGACCCATCCATTCTGCAGACTTACGAAGTCGAAAGAAGAACTTATGCCCAAGAATTAATCTCGTTTGATAAAGTCATTGCAGAAGCTCTTGACGGCGGCACTGCAGCCTAAGTATCAAAGGTTGTTATTTGCTCAATTGTGAATTAGAACGAATTTAATGGACCCATAGTCTTTTGCATCAACAAAACATGTTCACGAGGTATCTTCGCCTAATATCCATTCGTCAATTGCTTCTCTTACTCCCTTCGAATCCTAGTGGTATTGGCATAAAGTACGAATCAACGTTGGTGAGGGACGCAGGCATTCTCAAGGGAACAACTTACTTTGAAGCCGGCTCTCGTCTTCCTCCTGCCCCCGTCGAACGCCTTGCAGACTGGCGACCCCTAGATCTCCAGGATTTGGCTCCCTCTGATGGTTTATTCAAAATATTCATCTTTCCTGGAGACATTTTGGTTGAAGCCGACCTTCTTCGGCTCCAGGAGTTCTGCGACGCTCTCATGACCTTCCCCCACATGGCCAATCTTTTCGGAAGCCGAGTTATATTGTATACAATCCTGAACAGCGAAAGAAAGAAGGCGGAATGGGTTGATGTCCCGAGTCTTCTACGTGATTGGAAACGGTTTGTGGTCATACTTATTAGCACTCGTACTCTCGTGACCTGTGCTCCCCAGGGTGTTCGTTTCCAATGAATCCGAATCCAAGAATGCATACAGAATATTTGGGATTTCGAAGGAGGGCGTCTCGGTTGTGGTTCGCCCAGATGGGCATATTTCAATGACTGCGATCCTCTGTCGCGCCTCAACGCAGGAAATTGCGAGTTTCTTTCTTGACCCCCAGTTTATTAACTAGACCAGGTAGGCCACTACTTAGATACTAGCCAAGTGGACGCGTATTGTATTTTGGGATATTTGAACATCATTGTGGGAGAATTGAGCCACACCGCAACTTAGGTAATTGTCATTTCATTCCTCCACTGTCGCCCACGCAGACAGCAGGGCAGCGCACGCCTTCGCTGTCTAGGCATAGGAACCGTCACTGCTCACTTCGATTCTTTTCTGCGCCCCGAACATACCTTTGAACCTGATGGCTGCCACGTTCACTGGCGAATACATCGTGAAGTTGATGAACGGATCGTTATCTTGCGGGACAGTGCGGACTCTGACTCTCAACTGTGCGCACGTGAAGTCCACCCCTTGGAAACGAATATGAACGGGCGGCCGCTGTAGGAGTCAGTTAGTCTCTCCTAGACAGACGCTTCAACAAGGTATCAACTCGTTCCTCGTAAGTCAGTCTACGCGTGAAGTATGCGTTGAACGCCCGAAATTCACCATCCCATATCTTGTGCCATCTCAATCAAGATTCTACGGACATTCACGGCATCATGAATAGTAGCCGTCATAGTTACTTCTTAACCTCATTTTTAAATCTCGACCGCCCATATCTCAACAATGTCGTCTTCCCCCGCCCTTGAAGCAGGCCTTGCGGATCTTGTTGCGCTTGCTGATCTGATCTCTAGCGCCGTCAAGGACATCGTCTCCGAGTACACAGACGCTGGTGCGATTCTACCACCGCTCTCGTCAACGGCTCCCGGTCCATTCGATACCCCTGAAACTGTACCAATTAAGATTGCGAAAGCTGCACGAATCATAGATGCTGCATGTGCGCAGCTTAGTTACAGCGTAGGCAGCCCCGGGCACGTTATTACAAACGTGAATATGCTGCGCACATAATATTCTGAGGCTCACGGCTTTCTTGCCAGAAATGTTATGGCGTAAAACATGTTCATAATGACCCTCCAAGCACTATTTTGAACGAAAGTTCCTACAGTTCCAGGAGCCTGCGTGCATGCTCGTCGCCACGGACGCCAAAATTGCCGACCATCTTCTGAACAAACCAGAAGGTGTCCACGTCGACGATTTGGGCCAGAAAACCCGCATCGACGCAGAAAAACTTGGCCGTGTTTTGCGCCTTCTTGCGACGAAACACTGTTTCACGGAGGGTGAATAACGCGTACAATTTCTTTTCCTGGTTCCATCTCATGCAACGCAGTCAAACCAAACGTCTTCGCCAACAATCGTCTTAGTATGAAGCTCCTTTCTACAGAACCCGTGGCCGCCATGGTTGGACACATGCACGCAATCTACTACGCTGGCATGCTGCAATACTGACGCACCCATCAGGACTGACGAGGTGGGCAAGGGTTGTGTCGCGTTGAACGAAACCCTTCGCGATAAAGAGACGACGGCGTCAGTATCGCCCGAAGATAGTGCGTTCAAGCGCGCGCATGGGTCCAACATTTTCAAGTTCTATGGCCTGGTTGGTGACAACATTCATCTACCGAGAGCCAGCCTTCTGAGCTTCGTTGTAGCCGGAGCAGAAAGCAAGGGCAGAGGTGCGGCCCCTGGATTCAATGACCATCTCATTCTGAAAAAATGAAAAGCGATTCAACGGCGCCATGGTCGGCTGGGGTGAAGTTACTGGAAAAGCCATGCTTCCAAAAGGTCTGTCCAGTTTCGGGTCTCGGCGGCAACCTTAACGATAACAGCTGCTTTTAGTCTACCCATGGGGGTCTCTCCCACAAGATACCGTCGTCTGTGATGTCGGCGGCGGCAACGGACATGCGACGATCCAACTGCTCAAGACGTTCCCTCAGCTAAAGATCGTCGTGCAGGATTTACCGGCGGTCGCAGAGCAAGGAAGGGAGGTTTGTTTTGACCTCCACTTACCGATGCTCGCCCCATGAATATATCTTTCTTCCAGTATTTACAGAAAGAGGAGATGCATGTCTCCCTCAAGAAAAGGGTCGAGTTTGTCCCCTTGAATTTCTTCGACGCCTCGCCGGTCAGCAGCTGCGATGTGTACTATGTGCGCACCTTTCGCACCGTCCCACCTCCAGCCTGATTTCCACCAGATACGTCACGTCCTCCATGATTGGCCCTCCGGCGAATGCAAGAAGATCCTGGACAACATTCGAAAGGCCGTGAAACCGTCCAGCCGTGTCTTCATTCGTGAGTTGTTATAGCCGTGCGCTAATTCAGCCCTGAACTGATTTGTATCTGAAGACGAGCTTGTCCTGCAGCACATCGCCAAGGATAGCGGTTCCGAAGGCAAGTTTGAAATGGTAAGTAGGGAACTGCCTGTTGCCCTGCGTTGGTAATCGTCTTTCCGTTAGGCCCCCGAGCCGCTCCTTCCCAATTTTGGGACAGGACGGGTGAGGCTGTACGCGCAAGACATCAACATGATGGTCCTCGTCAACAGCCAAGAGCGCACGTTACCGCAATTCATCGAGATGGGGTATGTCGGCTTTTCGTTGTGCATTCAATCTGCTAAATAGTTTGGTCGTCCAGCTTGCGCAGCGGCTTTGAATTTGTTAAACTCTGGGAATTGGGCGAGGCGGGTCTGATGGAGTTTGTGCCCGTGCCCGTGCCGTAATAATTGAATGTACATGCACAACCGTCTCCCTTAATGAAGTCAAACTGAAAGGATAAACGACAGGCTCGGGACTACATTGCGGTATGCGGTTCGGCCACTCGGAGCGTCTCGCGGATAATCCCGATGAGGACTGGAGTCTGAGATTCCCAGATCTCGAATGGAATGGAAGCTGGAACAGCGATAAACAATCAAAGCGAAGACTACCACAGCCGAATTGGATTCTTCACGCCGGCACACTTTTTAAAAAACCAAACGATAACGACCATTTATTTACCAGTTGAATGGCTCAAGCTAACAACAAAATCTCACATACAAAAGTGGTGTTGAAACCAAAACAAACAAAAAAAGACCAAGGCCCATTGAGCCGTCTACCAGATCCTGGTCTCAAGCAAGAGATCGCTGTTGCTCTCAAGCCCAATGCACGCCTTGAGGAAGCTCTCGAGCGCGTTGCGCTGCCTGTTGAGGCTGTTGACGACCTCGGTGCCTGTCGAGGGTGAGTACAAGCAAATAACAAAAGCACAGAGGAATGAACGCACCAGGCTTGACGAGCGGTGCCTTGAGCATGTACGAAAGGAGCGACAGCACAGGGTACAGCGGCGCAAAGTCCTCCTCGGCCTTGCGGTACTTGATGCGCGTGAGCAACTCCGTGAGGATGGCGAGGTCGAGGATCAGCGGCGTCGCGAGGAGCGAGTCCTCGCACTCGTTGAAGATGTTGATCGTCGACCGCCCGCCGCAGAAGATCTCCGAGTAGTACTCGTCGATGGCGCGCTTCGAGTCCCCGACGGCGGGAACGTACTTGATCACGACCTGCGGGAAAGGGGCGTCAGGCTATGTATGCGATATCGAAGGAGAGACAACTCACAATATGGTCGGGGTGCTCGCCCTTGCCCGTGGCGACGCCCTTGGGGCCGACCTCCGGCGCCTTGTACAGCAGCCTGTTGGCGTCGACCATGTCGTCGACGACGCTGCTTTTGCTGATCTCCTTGCTCCTGAACTGCCGCTCCGCGGACAAGTTGTGACCGTCGTTGTTCCCGAGGTGGTTGTACGACGCGATGGAGAGGGGCTTGATCCCCGCGTTGACGAGGAACTCGGCGAGCACCGACTTGAGCTTCGTCTGCCCGGACTTGAGGTCGTCGCCGCCGATGAAGGACTGGTGGCGCTCCGCGAGCTCGATCACGCCGGGGACGAAGGTGTTCTGCGGCGCGCCGTTGACGAAGGGCTCGCTCTCGAGGATGGCGGCGACCGCGAAGAGGGTGGACGGCGAGACCTCCGAGTGCGAGCTCTTGATAGCAGCGAGCAGGTTGTCCGCGGTGTCGTTAACGCCCGGGATGATGTCGCTGTAGCGCTCCGTGTTCGCGGTCCAGAACACGACCGTGCGGCCCAGCTCGTTCTCCTGCTTGAACTTACGGATGTCTGCGCGGATGTGCTCGAGGTGCGCCTGCTTGTCCGCGCCGGGGATGAGGTTGTCCGCGCGCGCCTCCTGGTTCGCGGCGATGAAGTCGGGGTAGTAGATCGACGGGAGCGGCGCGCCGAGCAGCGCCATGTGGGGCGCGACCTGGCGCTGCAAGTCGTAGTCCAGCACCTGCGCGCGGTCCATTGCCTTGTCCATGCGCAGGCCGGAGATGTCCCAGCCGCCGAGCACGAGGTCGTTGGGGTGCACCATGGGCAGGACGTCCGAGATAGGCACGTTGACGTCCTTGCCGCTGGCAGCGTCCGTGCCGATGCGCACGGTGGATGCACGCAGGAGGGACCCAATGTAGTTGGGCTGCTGGATGCCCGCCTTGGTGTGCCAGGTGATGTTGTGGCGGTTGGCGAGGATGGTCGCGCACAGGGTGCTGCCGTTGTTGCCGCCCAAGCCAATCATCATCAGCCTGAGCGAGGGTTAGATGATATACGAATAATTGTTAGACCACACAAACCCAGTTTTAGCGACGGATCGCTTGGTCTGGAACTCATACGCCTGGACGGTGGGGGTGACGGTGTACTGCCCGTTCTCAACAGAGACGTTCGCGCCGCGGTTGATATACTTGGAGGTGATGTGCTCCGGGGTGTAGAGGGTGCTCTCCGACTGCACGACAATGGTGTGCGGGCGGCGAGCGGCGGTGGGGTGAACAGGCAAGAAGGACTCGAGCTCTGATTCGGGGGTAGTGTACCCGGGGGTGGTGGTTGTAGGAGCCATAGCGGGGGGTTAGAATATAAAGTAGATGTACGGACGACGAGGGGGAAAATTAATAGGATATCAAGAAACCCGCTGCGGAGTGTTTCGAGCCTCTATGGGAGTTGTGGGAGCTGCAGAGCTGGTTTGAGTACATGCAAAAGCTGCAGTGCCTCGGGTGGGGAAGGGTTTGTCGACGAAAACTGGTGCTAGTACTTTGGGTGCTGCGGGACGTTAGGGAGCAAAGAAAATCGAATGATCTTCGCCGTCTTTTATAGAAGTCGAGCTGACACATCTGGCCTTCGTAATCATGATCAGATAGGGGCACAGGCCCGTTATCGTTCATCCGCGCTAGAGATGAGAAAACATGCGACACTCGATTTCATCGTCGACTGGATTAAAATCTCCGAGCGAGACCGACAGTCCAATCGAAAGATAGGAAAATTACACGAGGCGGGGATTCGCAAGTTCGATTTTGAGAGAGACAGGCTTCACTATCTTACCGACATGTTCGTTCGCCGCGGTTACGCATCTCTGCCGTTAGAAAGAGCTGTTTTACGCAAAGTTAGCGTATACGCTTAGCACCCCCAGGCCTTTGCTTCGATTTCGATTTCAGGGTAGAAATCGGCACGGTCTCGCTTTGGTCTCGCTTCTCCTAGCCGCAAGAAATAACACCATCCCAATCTCCGCCGCCGCTAACAGCAACACGTAGCACCTTAAACCCTCGAAAAAAATCCATTATCATTATAAAACAAAAAAGCCAGCCTAAAAATGGGTATCATACGAGCGAGTTTAAAAAAAGAGCGAGTTAAAAAAAGAGGGGGACAGCATATATTGTAGGTAGGTATCTAAAAGAAGAGATGAGAGAAAATAAACCCGCCACCGTGTGAAAGAAAGACAGAAAGAAAGAATTGCGAAAGAGGGTTGTTGAAGCAAGCGAGTGTGTTGTTGGTGTGAGCAGGGTCGGCGCGGAAAGAAGAAGTGAGGTGAGATTGCTGTCCAACCGTCAGCGAACAACCAGGGAAGGAAGGACGAAGACGCAACGCACCGTTTATGAATATATGAGATGATGGTGTATACAGTGGGTTTGGATTTCGAAAAGCAGCAGCATAATATAAGCGAGGAAGAAAGAAAGAAAAAGGAGGACGGAGGGGGGGAGGTAGGAAACCCGGTACAGGCAGCTATTGCGTTGTTTCGTTCCGCTCGTTCGTTCGTTCGGTCGGTCGGTCACCCCATAAGTGGATGGACGATCAGACATCTAAATCGTCCGGAATGCTCGCGATGCTGAGCGGGCGCGCCTTGGGCGCGCCCTCGAGCAGGCTGACCATGTCTGCAATATCGTCGCCGCCCGTCTTGGGCGTGGCGTCGGGCGGGGCGACGACCGTCGCGCTCATGTCCGACTCGGCGCGCTCGTGCTCCGGCTCGTGTGACTCGTGCTCCTGTTCGTGCTCGTGCTCGGGGTCGTGCGCCTCGTCTTCCGGGGCGTCCACGTCCGCGTCAGCCTCCACGGTGGGCGACTCGGGGGGCGGCGTCGTGGCCGTCTCGTCTACGACGTCCTCTGTATGGTCGACCGACGCGTCGTCGTGGTCCTCCGCAGTCGAGTCGTGTTCGTGTTCGTCGTGCACGTCCTGCTCAGGCTCATCGTGCACAACCTCCTCCTCGTGCTGCTCCTCCTCTTCATGCGCCCCATTCTCATGCACAACCTCCTCCTCGTCCGGAATATCCCCCGCATCCACCGCCACAGCCGCCGCCGCCGCCACCGCACCCGCACCCGCACCCGCCGCCACCCCCGCCTTCTTCGCCCCCCTCGTCGCCGGCGCCGCCCCCCGCTTCGCCGCCGCCCCCCTTGCCGCCGGCTTCCCGCGCACCGCGGGCGCAGCTGCCGCCGCCGCCGCCATGCGCGCCTTGGACGCGGCGGTCGGCTTGCTGAGGCGTTCCGCCGCGCCGCTGCTCAGCGTCACCTTCTTCTGGGGCGTCGGCGGCCCCGCCTGCGCGTTGCGCGCGCGCGCCAGCGACGCGGCCGTCGGCGCGAACAGGCCGCTGCTCGGCGTCTTGGGGCGCGCACTCGTCCCGGCCGTGCTGACGGTCGAGCGCGAGGGCGTCTTGGGGCGCGCGGACGTCGCGGGGGCGCTTGCAGCCGCCGCCGCGGCCCGTGACGCCGCTGCGGGCGACACCTTCGCTGGGGTAGCGGAAGCCTTTGCTGCGGTCGCCACGGACTTGCGTGAGGTGGACTGGGACATGGTGGACTGGCCGGTGAGCTGGGGCTTCATCGGGGTGGCAGCTTTTGCGGGGGTCTTTGCGGGGGAGCTTTTTGGGGTGGGCGCAGGCTTTGGGACAGGCTTTGGGACGGGTGTTTGTGCGGCAGAGTGCTGCTGCTTTGGTGTCTGGGGGGGGCTAGGGTCTGAGATCGAGGGTTCGAAAGGTTGAGTGTCGATGTGGGGTGGTACGAGGGGTGGTTTAGGTTCTACTGGTATGCGCGATGCGGCAAGGGATGCTGCTGCAATGGGGGGTGTAGATGACACCTGCTGCTGCTGCTGCCTAGACCAGGACGACGACGGTACGATTGCGGGCGGTGGTCTTGGGGGCCATTCCTTCTTTTCCTTTACCTCCTCCTTTGCAGAGTCACCGGTGATGTTGGATGCGACGCTGGTGCTGCGCGGGGACAGCGACTGCCGTTTCTTCTGTTGCTCGAATCTGCCTATCAGATTCGCGACGCTCTGGCGCGGGCGTTCATCGGGCAGCGGCCTATTAGGGCAGTCAGAACCAGCAATTATTACACTACAACGAAATTCCTTACATGTTGAGGAGCAGATGGAGGAAGGATCACAAAATTTCTATATAGCAGTTATTACTGAGTTTGTAACCATGCCAATACAATCTCAACCAGCGAGTCGCCATCCGCCCCGCGCCAGAAATGCGTTCCGCCTTTGACCAGCACACATTTGGCAGAGGGTAGCGAGTCCATCCACCGCGAATACGCTGCTGCACCAGTAAACTCGTCGTGGTCCCCGCACACAACCAGTACTTCCTCCAGGGACTCGATTGCAGTCTGGTATCGCCCCCTGAACAGCGTCAGCAGCCCACGCACACCCAACGGGTACGACACCAGTACATGCACTGTCCGGATACCCGCCAGCACCGGTTGCAGCGAAGCAATCAGCGCGCCGTACGAGTAGCCCTGTTTAATTATTTAAATTTAAATAGTCTACAATGTACAAATAGCAACTCACGAGCACCACCACCTCCCGCACGTCCTGCACGTACCCCACCGCCCACTCCACCAGCGCAGCGAGGTCCCCCGCCTCGCTGAACCCCGTGAATGACGCCCACCCCGTCGACCGCCCCACCGAGCGCGAGTTGTACCGCAGCACGTGGTACCCCGCCCCAAGCAGCGCGTCGCCCAGCGCGTGCAGCACCCTTGTTATAATAAATAAATATTACTATCATTCGAATACATTAATTACGCGACATACGGGTCGTTCATCTGCCCCCCGAGCCACGAATAGGGATGCAGCAGCACAGCCAGCTTGTTCCCACTGACGCTGGCCGCAGCTGGGGCCGCCAACTTTACTTCGAGAGACACGCCAGTGGATAGTGGGATAAGCGACGTCATGACCTCGACGAAATATTTGTTCTTGTTACAGTACTTCTACCAGCTGCCCTTTCAACGATGATGAGGAACGACGACGACGAATTTTGAAAGCTCATACTGTGCAACGCCCGCGTACTACCGCAACGCCCGCGTACATTCGCTTGACTGCGCATGACGTGAAGATCCTCGCTCGGGGCACCATCGCCTCCGAGATGCACATACTTAAGGAGAACACCCAAACTCAAAGAGGCGCATGAATTATTCTCTTGCTGACCCTGGTGTTGCCCAGGTGGTTTTGGGCTTCCCTGTACCAGCCTCGGGCGGCGTAAATACACTTCTCATTCCCCCTTGTGTCGCGGCTTGTTCCGCGTTTATTCTGCTGGTTAACTCGGTATTGTCCCTGAAATCGGTCAAAAGCTGCATCGGTACCGCCGACGAGGATGAGGCTGCCCCTGGGATCGGCAAAGGCACCATCCTCATTTATAGGATAGCTAGATTGGTCGCATGTGTCGCTCTCGTTGCCCTTTCCATTATTTCCCTGTCTGGGGAGCACAAGACTGGGCAGCAGGAGGACGGTCGGCATGCTCATAGCCTTACGTAGGAACTCGTCTCCAGCGAGTCCCGTACGCGCTGACCCGAAAGTACCAGCTCTACGCATCGCTCTTGGCCCTCCTTTCGACGAGCCCCACGCGCCCGCGGCAGCACCTAGTCCGGCACGCCAACGCCGTGCTCTTCTTCGCCTTCGCCGTCTACGCATACCGCGATATACTCCCCCTCGCCACATTCACCCGCGTTCCGGCGGATTTAACCGAAGGGCCCATTCTTTGGGCCAAGATCTCGCTGCTTTTCGCGGCGGCCGTCGTGGTGCCCCTCTTCACGCCGCGCCAATACATACCGGTCGATCCTCTGGTACGTCCAAGTTATGTGCGTGGTGGCTAAGTAGGACAGCCGCCAACCAACCGCACAGAATCCCACGGAAAAGCCTAATCCAGAGCAAACGGCATCCATAATCTCGTTCATGCTGTTCTTCTTTCTGGACGACATAATCTCCAAGGGCTACCGCAATGCGCAGCTGAAAGAAGAGGATTTGTACCCGCTTTGCGACACCGATGCCTCCGAGCATCTCAGGGCGCGGAGCTTCCCGGTACGCTGCCAATACAAGTTACTATCCTCTAATTAATTCTCTGACAGCACTTGGATACATTTTCCGGAAGCAAGAAACGTCACATTTTCTTCGGGCTCATGCGCGTCTTCCGCGTCGAGTACTGCGTGTTGTCCTTGCTGATGGTTCTCCGGGTCCTCTCAAATTTGCGAGGTGCGTCCCGCCCAACTGGGTAGTATATATACAGTTACTTGACGCGGTCCACAGCCCAATCGCAATGCAGCAGTTGCTCAGGTATGCCCGATACGACATTCGCCACGGCCAAAGATAAGTGAGAGTAACGGTGTTACAACAGCTATTTGGAAGCACACGATGAGCACACTGTGGCGCGCCCCTGGGTGTGGATCTTGCTTCTTTTCATTGGCCCGACCTCTGGTGATACCGCCGATAGCTCAGTGTCGAAAAAGGAGCACTTACCTTCATTCATTCTACACAGCGTCACTTGAGTTCCAGCTCTATATTTTCATCAACGTACGCATTGTTATCGACGGGCTGACCGCGACGCTGACGCCCATGCGCAGACCCGCACCCTCGTGCGGACGGAGGCCATCATAACCCAGCTGGTGTTCGCTCACAGGTAATAACGCGCTCACTTCAAGCGTCCGTCCCATCAGCGCTGATCGCGGCGCAGCTTTGCGAATCCGCATGAAGGCAGAAACCGCGACGGCTGCCGTCGAGGGCCCCGAGTCATGATGCTGACACAGTCGACGAAGCCGAATCCAACGCCGACGAGTTCGGGCGCCGAGACAGCAACGCTGCAGGCGAGCTCGTCGAGCATCAAATCGGCAGGCCAAGCCGCACATGCCCGACGCTACGAAGACGCAGGGGAGCTTGACCGGCAAAATCAACAATCTGTTCACGACCGATCTCGGTTAGTTGTTCGCCACCCCTCATCATGCAGGCACTAACCCCCCCCCCCATCCAGGCAACATCGTAGACGGCAGGGACTTTTTGTACCTTGCACTGTATATGCCGCTACAGATCGCCGCCTGCATCTGGTTCTTGCATTCCCTTCTAGGATGGGCTGTCTGGGTCGGACTGGGCTCTATCATTGCGCTTGCGCCCTTGCCTGGTCTTAGTCAGCTTTAACCGTCTTCCGTATTCATTGTCCGATACTTACTCAACTTTCTTTTTTTGCAGTTGCGAAATACGTTCAGTCGGTTCAACGGGAACGCCTCAAGCGGACTGACGAGAGAGTCCAGAGTGTCAGCGAAGGTCGGTGACGCGTCGGCTACTGTATATCCGCACATAGCTGAGCGGCATTCCGCAAGCCATGAATGTTCTCCGAATGGTCGGTACACACGTCCAGTTCTTCGTACTCCGTCACTAAATGCCTGATGATAAGGTGAAACTGTTCGGCTGGGAGACGAAGATGAAGGACAGGATCGCTGTGAAGGTGGGCGGGCATACGCGGTGCACTGGTCGACTCGAATACTGACTAGCGTCTGAATAGCGAGACGACGAGCTCCTCTGGTTGCGGAAGCGTCGCTTACTCGATCTCCTGAGCCAAACCGTCAAGTACATTATACATGCAGCGTTGCTACTCTTATTACACTAATGACCACCACAACAGCTTCATCATTCCCGTTGTAACCATGGTCGCCACATTCGGGATCTAGTGAGGATCTTCTTCGTTTTGTTACTTGCACCGCTGAAATTCCGTGCAGCGTCCGTATAGCCCAATATATACAGTCTACTGAACCTGACTGCTCACAAAGACCCTTGTCATGGGAGAGTCACTCAATGCGTCCAAGGTGTTTTCGAGTATCACGGTCTTCGACATGTTAAGAGACAATATCGCAGAGGTGCTCTACCGAAGAGTACAGCAACGTGCCGCGCTTACATTCTACAGGTCTCTTGGTACCTCGCTGAGGCAGTGGCCGCAAAGGTGTCTCTGGATCGAATAAACGACTTTCTACATAATGCGAGCGACATCCATCCTATTATTTATCCCCCATTCATTCATTCTTACCTCCGCGCAGACGGAGCTGTTGGACGCCTTTGAGGAAAAGACCGCCCCGGCCCTCTTTCCTGCAGTGGTCGACGAGCGAATCGGGTTCCGCAACGCGACCTTCGCTTGGTCAAAAAACGAGACCGATGGTGGTGCTCTGACGCGCTCACGACGCGATTTCCTTCTCAAGATCGAGGACGAAGTCATCTTTGAGCGTGGCCGGATCAATCTCGTCGTCGGGCCCACTGGATCAGGTATCATACATATCTTTCACTGCCAGCTTGCAATTGCGGCTCCTCATCGTCGGCACCTACCCAGGAAAAACCTCGTTGCTTCATACGCTATTGGGCGAGATGCACTGGATTCCCTCGACACCGGAGTCGTGGTACAATCTTCCCCGTGGCGATGGCGTCGCCTACGCAGCGCAGGAGTCGTGGGTCCTGAATGAGACGATCAAGGTATTGCTTAGCGCACGTATTGTACTCGCGATGCTGAAACAACGCTAGGACAACATCATCTTCGATACCCCCTTCGACGAGGAGCGCTACAAAACGGTACTCTACCAGTGCGCGCTGGAGCCGGATCTCGCTTTATTCCAAGCAGGGGATCAGACGGAGGTCGGCGAGAAGGGTGCGACGTCTGTTTTCTTTGCTAGGAACCTCTTCTGATTATTTGATGCAGGACTGACACTCTCCGGGGGACAGAAAGCACGACTGACGCTTGCGCGCGCCGTGGTGAGTCCTATTTTAATGTGTTGAGCTGGTTTCCGACACTCCGCGCAGTACTCGACAGCTGGTATCCTGTTGTTGGATGATGTCTTGGCGGCTCTCGAGTGAGTTTCGCTGTCCGCCGCTTTTCGTACAATCTCCAATTACACCCCAGTGTCCACACAGCTCAGTGGATTGTCGAAAAGTGCTTCGGCGGCTCCTTGATTAAGGGCAGGACGGTCATTCTTGTTGTAAGTGACAATGTAATTATGTAAGCAGGCGTTTATTGACTTTCCCAGACGCACAACGTTGCACTAGGTCAGTGTTCTCTTTTCCTTGTCCGGACCTGCACAATGATACCTTCGTCGTCGTAGCTCGTCCAATCGCTCATTTCGTTGTGACGTTTGGTGCCGATGGTCGGGTCAAGAGCCAGGGCTCCATCGCCGAACTCGCGAAACCGTGGGGTGCATTAGCATCTCAGATCCGCAAGGACCAGCAGGCTCTTGACAGGGTCGAGCAGGAAGTAGCTGCACCCGCCACGCCAGAGAGCCCAGTCCCGAAAACTGACGGAAAACTTATTGTCGCGGAGGAGATTCAAGAAGGACACGTCAGCGCTGCGGCTGGTTCGTTGTCCTTGCGCGTCTCTGGCTCCGAATTTGATATTTTGTTATATCCAGCGAAGATGTACATGCTCAGCATGTCGGGATAGTACCCGTTCCTCTTCTTTTTCTTCTCTGTTGGCCTTCTCTTGCAACAAGTTCTCGTGGCAGTGAGAACGTGGGAGTTGGGGTACTGGGCCCGCCAGTACGACCTTTACCCTGCCCCAGATGTGCCTGTCCTCTTGTAAGTAGAGTGCTGAAGCCATGGCCAAAATTTGCGCTAACAGTTGCCGTACAGTTACATGTCGCTTTTCGGTTCGAGTTCATCTTTACTTCCGTTGGGCTGCTGTAACCTAAGCATGCAGTTGGGATCGTGTTCGTGTCCACCCTGACGCTTATGGTGGTCTACACACTCCTCGTGTTTGGACAGCTGAGAGCATCGAAGAAGATCCACAAAAGTCTCATTGAATCCATTCTCAGCGCACCTTTGAGGTGATTCGTCTCATCTGCACTTATGTCTGGCCAGAGCTCACAAAGCACAGATGGTTGGATGTAACACCGACCAGCCGCATAATTGCGCGAGTCACAAACGACGTGCGGGCGGTTGACGATACCCTTCCCATTTACCTTTGGCCACTTGCAAGTACGGTCGTCTTTATTCGTCATTTCTTCCTGCTTGCTCATGCTAAATAACCAGCGATGTTTACTTCTATGCTTGTAAGTTACTACCGTTCGACACATTTATGTCCATTTGAACTTACTCACGATGTTCAGGTGAAATTCGTCGCTGTGATAATCTATACTCCCATCTTTTTCTTCCCAGGTTCATACTCCCATATTTATCTCAATTTTTTACTGGTTCTAATCTTCCTCTCAGGGCTTGTTGTTGGTGCTGTGGGTGGTTGGGTTGGGCAAGTCTATATGGCGGGCCAACTGCCGGTGAAGCGTCTAATGTCCAATGCGCGCGCGCCGGTTCTTGCTCAGTACGTTTCCCACCCCCATCTGTGTCTTGATTGTTGAGGATCGTCCTCGCTCAGCTTCGGAGCTGCGATAGCCGGATTGGGTATGCATTCTTGTATTTTATTCGTGCTTCCTCTGAAACTTCTTTCAAAGTATCAATTCGGGCTTATGGAGCCCAAAATAAGTTCGACCGCGAATCCTTGTCTCGGATCGACCGATACACCAGGGCAGGTCGAAACTTTTATAATCTCAACAGGCTGGTGTGTTTCCCTTCTTTCTTTGTTCCTCTATTCATGTGTTTTTAGGTGGGTGTCCGTACGGATAGACATACTAGGTGGGTTCGCAATGCCCAAGCCCGACTTTGTCCCTAATTCGTGCACCAGGATCCATCTTCAGCACTGCCCTCTCGACCTATCTTGTCTATGGCGTGCACACCTCCGCCGCGGACACCGGATTCATCATCAGCATGTCTGTCACCTTTACCTCAACCCTACTCTTCGCGGTCAGTGCCATTTTGCTGTATAGTAGATTGTTACTAATGCGCACGATCCACAGGTTCGCTACCTGAACGACGTCGAAGTGCAAGGTGCTTGAGACTATTCCTGAATACGTTCATCTCTTACTCACTACATTGTATGTAGGCAACAGGTGATGTTCCCGGCCTCCTGTTGAACGGCGCTCACATCCTGTCAGTCTGGAGCGGATCCAGAGCTATGTCAACATTGAGCACGAAAAGTCCGCCACCGAGGCTGGAACGCCCCCGGCATACTGGCCTGCGAGCGGCGATCTGCGGGTGGAGAACCTTTCTGCCAGATATTCCGAGGATGGACCCAACGTGCTGCACGGCGTCTCGTTCCATGTCAAGTCCGGAGAGCGTGTCGGTATCGGTAAGACCTCTGCCAGTCTATCTGGATAACGCCTGACTTGCCTTGCAGTCGGTCGGACTGGATCTGGGAAGGTGTATACTGTGTTTCTCGGAGTTGAAGCGTGGACGTGGCTGACAGACAGTTTGGCAGAGCTCATTGACGCTCTCGCTCTTGCGATGCATCCCTACTGAGGGTTCGGTCATCTACGACGGCCGCGAGACGTCAGAATTGAATCTGGATGCGCTGCGCTCCAGCATCACCATCATTCCCCAAGTTGTCCGTCGTCGCGTGTTTTTCCTGTCGGACGATTGACTGATCTCTGTGCCTTCATCCAGCCCGAGCTCCTCAGTGGATCGCTGCGCGCAAACCTCGATCCGTTCGGCCAGTACGACGACGCGGAGCTCAACTCCGCGCTGCGAGCCGCCGGCCTTTTTGCGCTCCAAAGCGACATGGACGAGGGCCGGATAACGCTCGATAGCGCCATTTCCGCGGGCGGGAGTAATCTCTCTGTGGGTCAGCGACAGATATTTGCGCTCTCCAGGGCGATTGTGCGGAAGAGCAAGGTCTTGCTGCTGGACGAAGGTGGGATTTATTTTACCTACCGTGTGTTCAGGGGCTAACGCGAAAGCCCCATAACAGCTACCTCCGCTATTGGTGACCGCGCGCTCTTGACCTTTGTCGGCTCTTGTGTGTGCTGATGGGTTGGCAGATTACAAGACGGACACGATTATCCAGGCGTCGCTGCGGCAAGAACTGCCGGGCGACGTCTCGCTCATCACCGTGGCGCATCGTTTGCAGACGATCATGGATGCGGACAAGATCGTGCGTGGCGTCGTCGTCAGTCCACTCCTCTGCGTACATGCTGACTCTTGCTGCGTCTTCAGATGGTGTTGGACGCCGGGCGCATTGTGAGTTTCTTGTATTATTAATTATCCCCTGCGTCCAACCATTCATTTCGATCCCAGGTCGAATTCGACAGCCCACAGGCGCTGTTGAGGATTGAGGGTGGGAAGTTTAGGGCCTTGGTGGATGAGTCGGGTGATCGGGATGTGCTGCGCGGCATGGCGGAGAAGGTGGCGAAATAATTGTGCTCGATATTGAGTAGGTCGACACCCACTGCAGTCAAACCATTTTCAACTTATTTTATCTCTATCTGTTCCAGCATTCACTGCGACATGAATCCACAAATTGCAGGATAAGACTCCGCATAATAGTTGCGCAGGGCTCAAGGAGTACTGTTGCCGAGCAACGTCTTGAGTGCACACAGACATAGACATAGACGTACAGGACCTTGTAGCGCAGACAAATGTTTACAGTGTTACAATAATTCTACTCTTACGCGTCAACCTCCGACCAGCTCGAAGCCGAGTCGGCGTCCTCGTCCTCGGCGTCAATGAACTCGTGCTCATCCTCCTCCACCTCAACAATGACCGCCTCCTCGTGAACACCCGCAACCACGGAGAGCGACAGCGGCTCTTGCTCCTGCTCCTCCAGCTCTGAATCTAAACCCGAGTCTTGTGTGGTGTCCTCGTGCTCATCCTCCTCCTCAACAACGACCGCCTCCTCGTGAACACCTGCAACCACGGAGAGCGACAGCGGCTCCTGCTCCTTCCTCCTACTGTCTGAATCTAAATCCGAGTCTTGCGTGGTGTCCTCTGTAGGGAGATGCGCCGAATCGCCGACAACAACGACAGCGCTGGGGCCTGCTTCAGACTCTGCACGAGGGGAATGAATCCTGAGTATCCCTCGCATCCTCTACAGACGCATTCAGAAGTGATGATACCGTCTCCGTGTCGACATCCTCCTCCTCCGACTGAAACAGGGACTGCAGCGTCTAGCGAAGCATCCTGGACGACTGCAGTCGAACGTGAAGATTGTGCGGGTTCGTTGGCGCTAGCCTCGTCCACATACGCATTCAGAATTGGTGATACCGTTTCCTGCTCCTCCGACGAAACAGGGACTGCTGCGTCTAGCGAAGAATCCTGGACGACTTACACTCGAAGGCTGGAGATTGCGGTGCTGGTTGCGTGTCGTCGACCGTATCCTCTGATGGAGATGAAGAAGATGGAAGTGGGTCTCCGTAGCGGCACACCGGCTCAACATCCCCGAGTGAAGAATCTTGGACGCCCTCGAGCCGCAGAATCCTGGACCGGCTCCGCCGAAACTAATGCTGCTTGTCCGCTCTCTGCGGAAAGCGGCGACTGAAGATGGTCCTTCCGCAGCCTGTGCCCCTTCTAACGAGTCCAGGACCGCGGCGACCGGAGACACAGGGCGTGTCGGACGCGGCGAAGAGCTCGACGCAGGCGCCGATGCAGAACCCATCCCAAACAGCTTCCACCGCCCCTCCACAACGCGCTCCACCTCCCCCAGCGCCGCCTCCACCCTCCCCACGACCGCGCGCCTCCTTACCCTAACCGTCTCGTCCCCCGCGCTGTCCACCGCGTCCAGCCGCGCCAACAGCCCGTTTAGCGCGTGCGCGTACTGGCGCACGGGCGCGTTGCGCGGGGTGGGCGGGAGGGCGTCGGAGGACGAGGGCGCGGAAGACGGAAACGACAAAGTCTAGGCGCGCGGGGAAGACGAACCCCGCGACGAGCGTGCGGAGGGCGCGCTCGAGCGTCTGGATCTCTGCGAGGGCTTTGGCTGTGCTTGGGGAAGGAGTGGGAGTGGAATTGGAATTGGTGGGTGCGAGGCGCGCGAGGAGGCAGGCGGATCGTGCTGTGTACCTCGGGGTTGCGTTCCCTGGCGAGGCGACGCTCCAGGGCGGCGCGCACCGCCTCTGTGGACGACGACGAAGACGACGCGGAGAGGGTGGACAGCAGTTGCTGGATCGTCGCGTGGACCTCGGGGTCGGTTTCGGACGCGAGGTGGCGCGTCAGGGCGTTTTGTACGCGTTCTGGTGTAGCCGGTTCCTGGGACTTCTCGTACGGGACGCCACGCGCGGTACGCGACGCTAGGCGATGCGAAATGAGATGCGTGAAAAACAAAAGATAGGGGTCGTGGACATACCAGAGGAACAACAAGATGTTTTGGTGCAGGCGCAGGCGGCGCAGGTTGTTGAAGGACAAGTGTACGCTAAACAAATTGAATAAGTAATATTCATAAGTATACGAACGGAATCACAGTACCTGTTGAACCTGCTGGACCGCCAGACGCAACAGGACTTCCTGCTGTATCCTTCTCACTGCGACCGCCTGCTGATGGCGCCGCTGCGCGTCACGGAGCCGCGCGCGGTCCTGCTGCGCCAAATAGGCGACATACTCTGCCTCCGCTTGCCGCACGCGCGTCAGCGACGAGAGGTACCGCGCGCGCACGTCGTCTGTATAGTAAGTTGTAGCGAACATGGTGTAAAGTTCAAGAGTGATTATTCTGGAGGTGAATCGCAGGGGCTTTTATAGGATGGGCTGAGTCAGGCATTGCTGGGTCGCTAACCGAGGCCCAGATTGAGGTGGAAGAGGGTAGAAACATCGAGAGAGGATGGTTTGTCATGGTGGTTTGTCAGTAATTGGTTATGGCTGAAACGCTGCTTGCTATTCTTCTTGTGACGACCTCTGCCAAAGGGTCTAGCTCTGTGTACTGGTGAATATTAATGGAATAGCTGGGACTGCGCGCTGAACTCTGAAAGGTGGCCCCCAAACCCGACCTCGTCTCCCCGCTTCACCCGCGCCAAACCCGATGAATCCCTCAACGCCCTGCAGATAGACAACCCCTGGCGCGCATCGCACCCGTCCGACCCCCTGCCCAATATCCAGCCCCAAAACGACCCCGAGTCAGAATGGAAGCGCCCCGGCGTGTCCCGCGACCGCTCCATGTCCTTCTCCTCCGACGACTCCCGTCCCTCGTCCGGCCGCAATTCCCCATCCCAGGACGGCTTTTACTCTGCACGCCACTCGCACGGGGACGAATATCTCTTTGGCTACTCCTCCGAGTTTCTCGCGAACCTACTGTGCCCGCAGCGCGCAATGTGCCACCAGAAGTTCGAGCTCCTCGCGGACGACCTCGTCTTCATCGGCCACCCCGTGTCGGTGGAGGAGGACGGCGCGTGGCGCTTCAAACCAGAGAAGCCCATTAGAGGCAGGGGGAACCGCCGCGACAGCTCGGGGAGCCCCGTGCGTCCGGTCCTGTCCGAGAAGCCGCCCACGACGCCCAGCTCCTGGCTCCAGCGCTTCCACTTCGTCATGGTGCTGGACGTCCCGGACCCCTCGTCCTCTGCCTCGGGAAACATCACAAAGTACTTTGATCTCATCTACGAACAAGTCGCCTTCCCAGTCACCGCAGTTTTGTTTAAAGAGCAAGTCGAGTCCAACTTTGTCGAGCAGGAGTGTGATATCCTCGGCGCTCTAAAGGACTCTTGTTCAGCGCAAGGTCCGAGTCCAGCTAGTGATCCGAGCACCTCCATTGAATGCCTCCAGGTGACGACTTTAACTTGAAAGCACTCGAGGCCTGTTCCATCGCGCCAGCCATGAAGACGCTCTACGAGGCCCTCAAGTCCTCCTCAATCGCCTACATCACGCTCCACGACCTCCCTCTAGAACTCCAACTCCCGCCCTACCTCGATGTCCTGCTCCACTCGGAAGAAGAGAACGACACGGACTTTAACCAGGAAGACGACGACGACGACCAAGGCTGGGGCTCAGAGATGAGCTTTGGCTACAGGCTCCCATCTCTGACGCCGTGGAAGGCGCTCCTGCTGCTCGACGACGGTCCCGAGGGCCTCGATCCATATGCCAATCTAAGAAGGTCCCTCATCGGCACCGGAGACCGCTCACTCGTCGAAGGCTTGCTTAAATTCTTAGAGCTTGCGTCTGTGAGTGTCTCGTACGTCTACCATCTCCGCTATCCTTCTGCGAGCAAGCCTAACGGGCATTCAGCCTCGGCGACATGGCAAGCCTGGTAGATTGGGATCTAGAGACCCAGGTCTTTCCTACGGTGCGCTGGCTAGTTCACCACCGGAGAGCCAAAGTCGTGGACCTTGTTCACCACCACCTCAAGACCTCCTTCATGCTGCCCCCCAAGTTCGACAAGCCGTACGTTACTTGCACTATGGGCAGATTCCCATCTACTGATACACACACCCAAGGCTTGCCGAGTTGACCACCGAGTTTGACCGCACCTTCTCCCACTCGGGGGTCCCGTCTCTGCCTCAACTCCTCGCCGCCATCTCCACCTCCAGCAGCTCCAACTCCAACATGTTCACGTCGGTCGTAAAGTCAAAGGACGCGACGCCCCTCTACCACGACGTGGTGCTCTGGATGCTCAAGCGCGACATGCTCATCACCCTCCACCTGCGGATCCGCATCATCGCGACCGTGAAGCTCAAGGAGCGCGTCAAGTTCGCCGCCAAGGACCGCAAGCGGCGCAAGGGGCACAGCAAGCTGCGCAACCAGCTCGACGCCGACGCGGAGCACTCGCCCCCCGGGTTCACCTGGCTCTCGCTCTCGCCGCAGAGCGCGCGGCGCTACTCGCGGCAGTCCTCGGTGGCCGGCTCGCGGAACCACAGCCGGCTGAGCGAGCTGGTGCTGCAGGACGACAGCGGGGAGAGCAGCGATAGCAACAACTTGAAGCGCGCGGCGGACGACGACGAGACGCCGGACTCGGACGAGGTGGAGGACCCGGGAAGCGATAATGAGCCGTCGCTGATCAACGATCCGGGGCGGGCGACGCCGTTGCAGCGACGGTGGCTGACGGCCATGTCGGAGGGCAAGGATCCGCATATCGTCCGACGGTTTGAGCAGTGCGTGTAATCGCAGATGTAATCGCCGCCCGCTTTTTGACCTGCCTCCAGGATCAACCAATACTTTGACGGGAAGCGGACGGACGATGAAATAATGTACCGCGCCGACATCCGCAGGCCAGAACTGCGGGAAATAATACTGATTTACGAGGAGCATGTAAGTTTTTTTCTCCGAATGGTGATTAAAAAGAATGCACTGACGCATGCTGTTTAGCTTCTGACTTTTCTGCACCCTTCGTAAATCGCGCCAAGAAGATTACATTGTAGTTTCGTACATTCTGTATTGTACATCGCATGTCCGAGTTCTATTTCTACTTGGAGACGTGCACCCATCCCAGCAGGTCCTTGGCCTTCTGGCAGTCAAAGAACCCCGCCGACCCGCTCACGTCCTTTCCCTCCTTGAGCGGGACGTGCGGCCAGTGCTCCTCCCGCAGACTCCGCGAATCTCCGTCGAACGCGCTATCGGGCGCGACGATGAAGAAGGCCTCCGCCGCGGAGGGCCAGTTGAGCGTGGGCACGGTGATGGCGCGCAGGAACGCGTCTGCGGCAGAGTCCTCCTGCACGTAGCCCCACAGGTCGTTCTTCGCCCTACTTGGCGGAAGGATCTGGGCGGCGCTGCGGCGAGGCACCGACCAGTGGAGGCGGAGGCTCGCGATTCGCATGTTGGGATAGCGGCGCACCAGCGTTTCTGAGCTTGTTTATGCATTGGCCGCTGTGGTGGATCCGACATGCTTACCGGCTTGGAGTTCGCATATTCTGTGGGGGCCAGCGTAAAAAAGTCAGGGCGGATATGCCATTTGGACTGGAGTATTTACACTTTGGAAAGACCATACGGCTCGTCGGGCTCGCACGGGTGGCTTTCGTCGATGGGGAAGAACTTGAGCGCGGGCTCTTTGCTATAAACCATTGTGATGACGTTCACGGAGGAAGCCTGCCACCCCGAGTTCCGCAATGAATGAACAATTGTGCACGTAGAAATCGTATAACAAGCGAAATAATGCACCTGCGCGACGCGGTTGATTCCTAACTGCATTTCCAGGCCGGATTTGAATGTACAACGAAAAAAAAATCAATAGTGTAAATATATACCTCGGCAGCTGCGCGGAGGACATTCCACGATGTTACGATATTGCTATTAGGAAGGATCAAACTACGAGGCTTTTGCGGCGGGCGAGGGTGACGGTATTTAAGCACCTGTTGTGCGTGGCCACTTGGTAATCTCCGGGATCCCGGAACGCGGCCAGATGGACGACAGCGTCGCAGCCCGTGAGGGCCGTCAGCGTCGCCGCGTAGTCCTTCAAGTCCAGCGCCAAGAAAGTGAAGTCGGTGCCCAGATTGGCTGCGGCGTCGGATTCGGGTGGAGATATGTCGATTCCGAGAACTTGATATTTGGACTCGAGCAGCCTTATCACGACGCGTTTCCCCACAGAGCCGTTGCAGCCAGTGACCGCGATCTTCATTGGATGGGTTACAGTAGTGGAAGCCTGGCCGGGCCGGAGACCCGGCTGGATTAGCTTGAACGATCACGTTTTGTGGCCAACACAGTCACTAATTGGCGTGACTCACCTCAACTCAACCACCAACCACAGAACATAACCCATGGGAGGCAGCGCGTTCAGTGCCATCCTCTCGCCCTCCGCGTTCCCTCGCATCCCTCCTGCCGTCTACCGCGCGGTCAAAGCTCGACTCACGCCCCAAATCCAATCCCTTTATGCCGTCGTAGGCGTCCCGCACGAGGCGCCAGAAAAGGACGACCACGGAGACGTGGATTTCCTCGTCTGCGAGCCGCTTAGTCGCCAGGAGCACGGTCGATGTGTCCCACGAAGAGGTCATGTCCGTCCTGCTGTGCCCGACACGTCGTCCCGATGCCAGGAAACCGCACCTCGAGCTACGCCGTTCCGATAACGCATGGCGAGTGGGCGGCCCTGGGCTGCGCGCCCGACGAGGAGGCTCGGCGTCGCGCAGCAAAGGACGACGAGCAAGAGGATATATTCTACCAGGTACTCCGTCTCACTCTGCCAGCTGTAGTGCCCTGTGCTCATGTTATGCCACAGGTGGATGTTCACGTCTGCTCTGACCGAGCTGAATGGGAACGAATCTTCTTTTTTCACGGATACGGCGACCTGGGCATGATCATGGGACTTGTGGCCAGAAATCAGGGATTGCATTTGGGCGAAAAGGGCCTGAAGGTACTTGGCCTAGTATCTCTGCCTGCCACTCTCATCTGTTGACGCGCGCTTCTTGCCAAAGATCCCAAACCCCCCCCGAACGCCTTTCGATCTGACCGAGTCCATGGACGTGATAATGCAGTACATGGGCCTCTCGATGGAGCAATGGAAGGCAGGCTTTGCGACTAAACGCCAAGTGTTCGAATGGGTCGGGGAGTCTCCGTTCTTCGATCCGACCAGATTTCGATCCGAGGGCCAAGGATTCAAAAAGGTCAAGCCCGAACGCAAGATGTACGCGCAGTTCGTCGAGTGGGCGCAGGGGCAGAAGGAGCGCGTTCGCGATTCTGACCCTACGGCGCGCGGCGGGATGGACAAGCAAGAGCGGATTCAGCATGCGCTCGTTTATTTTCACAAAAAGGCCGAATTCGACGCGTTGGCTCGCGAAACCGCCGATAAGGCGCTCGTCAAGGAGGGATTCAATGGGGTGAAAGTCCGATTGTGGACCGGTCTTGCTGTCCATCAATGGAAAGAGTTGAAGCTCATCATGGATCAAGTCCGGGGCTGGGTTGGAGGTGAACAGGGGATTCTGAAGACCTTGGGGGAAGAAGGTGAGGAGGGGTTGGAGAAACTTGTCCTCCGAGCCAAGGACGAGCTAAAGATCGTCGTGGAGGAGCCGCATGAGAAGGCGATTGAAGAGGCTGTTAAAAGACTTGAAGCAGTCGTTATTGCAGAGAGTGAGACAGCAAGCAGCGTATCATGAGACCACCTAGACATCCAATTCGTCTCCTTACCTTACAGCGTGTGTACTTTGACAATAACTCATCTAAAAGACTGTAAAATATACCCTGCACACCGCTGAACCAAAAGGAAGGGGCGTGCCGCGTGGGGCATAACAGAGCTGCCTATGATTCCGTTCTGGCACTAAGGTTCCGCCATAAGATGGCCAAACCCAACGACACATCCAAACGCCCACAGCCAGCCCAACGGTCCACCAACTTTCCTACCGACGCGACCCCCCGCGTGAGGAAAAAGATGAGCACTCTAATGTCCGAGCCTTTTCCCATACCCCACAGGCCAACATAATGCATCAGCCCCGAGACCAGAAACACACCGAGGACACCGCCGACAGGACCGGTTATGAGCCACAGTGGCTTTGACAAGGTGATGAAGTCGTAACGGAATACTTGGTGCCATCCTGACGCCCAAAATTGCGTCAACGATGTGCAACACCAGGGCAAATTGAACAGCGGCGGCCACTGGGTCGGGGATTGGCCAAGAAGGGTGACGCCGATGAGGGAAGAAATATCGTAGCCAATATGAAAAAAAGCATAAATGCAATTCCCAACGATCAGAGTGTATGCGGAAGAGCGCAGATAGTATGGCAAAAAATGTGCGCGGAGCGACGGGTTGTATATGCTTCCACTCGTAGTTGACGCCGGGTCAAGTGACTGGCCAATGCTCAGCAGAGTGTCAGCCAGAAAAATATGTGCCACGAGGGACATGAGAGTCGAGAACACAAACGCGGACGGTGGGGTCAATGGTCGGGTGTATGGGGGCATTTTGAGACCGGCCGACCAGTTCCATCCATATCCTCGAAGAGAGAACGTCAGATCCGCTGCGTCAAGGGCAATTTGCCTCCATCGCGTTGCAACTGGAGGTTGATGTATCCGCAGGCGTTGAGGGGTAGAGTCGAACGTCCGGCAAATTGATCTTGTAGAAACGGTGAACATGGCCAGCTGCTCGCCTATTAGGACCGAACACAACTGAGAAAATGCCACGAACCATCAACACTTGGTTCATGTAGGCAAGTCTCTCTGCGTCGCAGGCTTTCCAGCCCTTGGCAATGTCCAGCGACACCGCAGTCCGAAAAGCGGAGAGTAGCGTGAAGGGCAGCAGTGCGAGACGGTATAGCCTGGTGCTGGGACCTAGAATCGCCAGAACGTTGGTTACATAGTAGAGAACCTGTAAAAAATTACATCAGGGGCACGGAAAGAATAAATTAGATACAGACCAGTGAAGGTAAAAATACCAGAAGGAAAGTTTCAAGACTTAGCCGCGCGCGGTCGCTGGGATCAAGCAGCCTGGTGAAGCCCTTAGATTTTAGCCGTCGAAAGAGGTGCGGACCACATGTGTTTACACTGTCTGAGCTCAGGCTGTTGTGGTCGTGTCGTCGCAACAAGCTCCCATTGGCACGCTTCCCCTTTAATAGCCCGCACTACAGGAAGCCGAAGAGGATCGTGAAGGAAGCAGGATCAGAGACGAAGCCGACGCGAGTTGTCCTTCACTCGGATCCCGACAGTCGTGTCTATATAGCGGATGTGAGGCGCAAAATTGACAGATAGGGAGTTCGAAACCGATTTGGTTGCCTAAATAGCTTAGAGGGAGTTGCAACAGGCCTGTTTATCACCAGCAACAACATTGATTTGTACGATGAACGAGACCAAGTAGCGTGCAGTGGTGAGTGGTTTCATTGCACCATTATTATTATCGTCTAGTAGAAGCCATGTCCCCGTCCCTCTGTAGTACTGAGAATTCCTTCGCAAGAGGTGAGCCGCAATTAGCCTTCTCACATCTCAATGGACTTACCCGAAGGACGTCCACCCAGCCGTCAGTCATACACTGAATACACGAATCAGAAGAATGAAGGGCAGTCAAGAGATCAAAGGCTACCGTGTACGATGCCTAAAGGACCTCGTCAGCCAATATCATCGAGAACAAGGCAGAAAACGTACCAAAAAAGAGCGTCCAGACAAGTATAAAGGTAAACGCGTTATCCTGACCCGGATTCAGAAGTCCTGTCCACCCGCCGTGAACATATTTCCCCGGGTGGCCACCACAGTTGATTGTGTGTATACACAGAGATGTGAGGAGCGTCGACGCGATCAGGAGTGCGAAGCCGGACCAGTTTTGTAAACCGAGTATGCCAGCAACTGCGCCAGCAAAGCAAGAGGACAGGAATTTGACAGTGGTCAAAGAGGTGTTGTATTGTACGTTCGGGGCGTAGATTAGCTGGGCAGCGATTTCAGCTGGGGTCGACATTGCATGCGGAGGAAAGCCGATATCGCGAAGAAGTTACAAGGACAAACAAGTATGATTTCGAGACAAAGTACGTCAAGTACACCAACCATCTAACAGTCTTTTTTGTCTGCGTTCAAAATGCCAGGGTAGCCGTTCCCGCATGTAGCCCAGCCCTTTAAACTCCCAAGCCCCAAATCGCAACTTGACATCCGTATTCAAAAGAATCATAACGAACTTGAAACAAATACCACAAGGATGATCCTCTCGCAGTGCACTGCAAATACCATTCAGCAGATAAACAGCCAAGATGTGCGTCAGGAAGGAATGTTGCAAGCGAGCCCACCGAGCGAAGGATGGGCCAAGGATGGTGGCCCAAGTCAATGCCGCAGCACCTACCATACGTATCACTCTCAGCGATTACAACAAATAATTCGGAAAATATACTGACCGAGGACTGGGCTGCCCGATGCGAGATGAGACACTTTGAGAAAGCTGATTATGGGAGCGTGTCAGATTTCTGACCAGTCGTGGTCGCGATCATGAGCTAAGATCGCTTCAACAAGGTCGCGAGCAGTGGGATTGGGAGCTTCCGCAGCCACCCGCATATTTAATATATCACGCAGAAACGCCGAAGTTGTGGGGCCGATTGAAGCTATGCGTGCGTAGCGCTGCGCAGAACATGCAAGGGCCGAGGGTAGCACGAAATGTTGCCGCAAAATTGGCATAATAAATTCGGCCGCTGACGGGGCAAAGAAGACAATCCACCAGGTATCAGCCCCTGAAGAACAGGTTGCTATCCGAAGGTTAAGGATAGATGGTAAGGCATACCTCGCAATTGCAGGACTGATTCCAAGTCTCTGGAGAATGTGGATGAACCTTGCGTTTCATAAACCTTGAGCGCGTCGAGTTCAAGCTTGGCCTCGCGCAGGATACTTGGCAGGGTGTCGCGATTTTTATCGCCAGTTAGATAAAGAAATGGCTTTCGGTGTGGTATGGGATGTGATTCTAAGTCTTTGAGTATGAATCGAGCAAGTTGTTCGCTGGTGCCAGACGTCTCGCCCCGGATATCTTCAGGAACGAACGGTGAATGTGGATGGGCCGAGCGTATAGCAAATAAAGAAGAGGCTGTTGATTTGCCGACTACATAAAATGGGGTGGATGACCAGCAGCGGTCTAGAAGAGCGGTGGTCAACGATGTGAACCCACATCGAAATCGAATAGACCTTGTCCCTGTGTTGTTCCATGTTGGATGATGTCGGTTTCCAGAATATCCACAGCTTTAGCCCAAGCTTCACATGCCCTCCCGCTGGTGATTATGACCCCTTCATGTTGAGGGCCATGACGCACAATGCCGACTAGGGATTCGATATTCGTGAAAACTGTTTCGAGCACCGGAATTGAAGACGGGCTGTATCCAGACGCGCTGAATATGGATTCATAACGGTCAGGAGAGTCTGGATCCTGAGAAGGGGCTCTAAGGAGGAGAACGTCAGTCATGGTTGGCAAAGAGACGCGGTCACGGCCCGGAGCTTACGTGACGCTCCCAGCTCTGTTCTGCACATTCAAATGGCTCCATTTCAGAAGGAAAAACCATTGCATTCAATGTAGGAATACCATTAATACCAATGAAAGAGACTAAAGATTGTCTAGAATTGCTGGGACGACCGCCGGAGCGATAGAAGCGTGGGTGCATCTTATGTATCTGTTGTTCTTCATTCAGTGCTTGTAGGACGATAGGTTCTCGACGTACCCCACGGAATTTGTGAAAACCAGGTCACAGTTTGGCGGAAAGGTTCGTCCCTTCCTTAGCGGGGAGAGTTTGAACCTCAAGCATACCCAAGAAAGAAAGTCCCATTGCGATCCTCAAGGATACCGTCAAAACCAAAGGCTTGGTGGGACTCTATTCAGGCTGTTCTGCTCTAGTAGTAGGGAACGCCGCCAAAGCTGGGGTTCGATTTGTTAGCTATGATCATTTCAAGCATCTCCTGGCCGATCCGGAGGTCAGTTTTCTTTCTTAAATTGACCTCTCTCTCTCATGCGTTGCCTGGAAGGGGAAAGTCAGTGCCCCTCGTAGTCTCCTTGGTCCGTATGTCCTTCTCTATTAATTGCAGGTTCTCATCCTTGTCCTGTAGCTGGTCTAGGTGCAGGGATGACGGAGGCCGTATTTGCGGTCACTCCCTCAGAAACGATTAAGTTGAGCAAGTACCAACGGACGTGTTCTGCATTTGACCTCCAACCGCTTCCAGAACGAAACTTATTGACGATGCGAAGCGTCCAAATCCACAATATCGTGGTCTCGTACACGGGACTGTTTCCATAGTACAACAAGAAGGCTTTCGGGGAATATACCGCGGCCTATTCCCGGTGGTAAGCTTAGTTGGCTCCATATGTTTACGCTTTCTCATTCTACACATTTGCACAGATGATGCGCCAAGGCGCCAATTCAGCCATCCGTTTTACAACCTATTCCACCTTGAAACAATTCTTTCAAGGTGCCGCGCGGCCTGGACAGACCTTACCGAGCACGATCACCTTTGGAATCGGCGCTATCGCCGGACTTGTTACGGTTTACACTACAATGCCGTTGGAGTTCGTCGCTTATCTTAATCCTCAAGTTTCGGACTTGATAAAGATTACAGTGTCATCAAAACCCGAATGCAAAGCCTCGAAGCTCGAGCACAGTACCGGAATTCATTCCACTGCGCCTACCGAATCTTTACAGAAGAAGGAATTTTCCGGTTTTGGACCGGTACAACCCCTCGGCTTACACGATTAGTGGTAAGTATTCAAGTGGGCCGAACACTTATTAACATCTGACTTCGGACTGCAGCTTAGTGGAGGAATTACTTTCACTGTCTACGAGAACATTATCAAACTGATCGGTGGAAGAGACTCATCCGATTCGTGATTACATCGCTTTGTTAGATTTATGGAGCGTTCCATTCCCATTCTTGTATATTATGCAGGGAATGTTACCTTGCTTGACAAGGTCTCTCCAAACTCATCTTTTCATACCACCCGGCTTGATCCGCTTCAGCATGTTCCGCATCTTTCCGAGAGTGATGTCACCTGTCGAAGACTGCCAAACAACTTGAAGCTCACTCTTTCTGCCTGAACTTTCGAGTACTGTGTCTACTACTTAAACACATCCCCATCTTCAAGCACCTTCTTATCAGGTAGTCCAACGACGCCAACACACTATCAACGACATGCTTAGCCGCAGCGCATCCTTTCGCAAACTGAATGGCACAACGCCGCCGTCCGGCCTCATCCGGCGTCCGGCTAGTGGCCGGCAGGATCTGGGGTGATTGGAAGAGGGAAATGGCAAAAGATACGGACATGCGCAGACGAGGAAGATAAGGGGATTATATTGGGTTGACGTGGAGATGGTTGTACGAGGCAGAGTCTCAGAGACATGGTCCAATTTAATAGTAGATTAAACAAAGCATTGCAACAAAACAGCACTGTAATGCAGAGCTCCCAGCAAATTATCAAACAGGGTTTCAAGCAAGGTCCTTGCCGACGAAGTCGGCGCTTCCTCGTCACTGTATCCCTGTAATATTCTAAGTATGTACAAGTACGAGTAGGGAGGTATTCTGACGGCACCCGGAGGGCTATAGTATGACGAGAGGGGTTGGATGCTGCCAGTATACCCCCACTGCTCGTCATTACACGCTCTCGCTGCCTCCAAACCGCGCGTACAAGGGGTCCTGTGGTGACGTTTCAGGATGCAGCTGCAGCTTACCCTCCCACAGGGCCGCAGACGACCGCGAAGGATCTGAATGTGTCGGATCAGAAAGAGATCCTGGCTGTGTCCAAGCGTGGCTGGCCGCGATTGTGCCCATCATCAACGTTGGGGCCATGGCGAGAAGAGAGGAACTGAAAAGAAGGGTCAATAAATGCCAGAGGGGGACGAAGTTACAACTGACATTGGGCGTTCCCTTTCCTGGCTAAGTCTAGCGGTCCGGCTCTTGACGACAAACGATGATGACCGTACACGTCCTCCCCTGACGTTCGCAAAGGTGCCGAGGTTGTCACGGACCAGAGTGATGGCATTCCAGCCAACATTGTCAGGGTTTGGAGCGGCGGTCGGGAGAACGTCTGGCTTGCCCAAAAGGCCCACCTTCTTGAAAACTTTCTCAAAGGGCTCGGTGGGAAGCAAGCGGACCAGTGCGCCGAGAGGAATAGAAACCACACCAAGCGCGAGTGAAATGCCCCATTCGCGGCCACCAATCCGCGTCACCGAAAAGGCAGCCCCACCAATAAAGACTATCGCGACCTGGCCTCCGATTTCTGTGGGCAATTGCATATCAATAGAGGGAGAAGGTATCAAGTGAAGAGACAAACCGATGAGAGTAATTGCAATGAAATAATAATTCTTGGTGATACCTTCAAAAATGTTCAGATTTCGGTCCAGGCGTCTGCAATTAACGGAGTTGAAGATTTGCGCAAAGACGAAAGCATTGAAGACGAGAGTCTGAACGACGAGGTCATTTTTTCCCAAATGGTCCAAGCCGAGAATTTGGTGGCCGAGGAAGTGGAAAATGAGGGTAATAATGATCTGGTATATGGATTGGAAGAGGATTTGTTTGTACATGTCGGCCGAAAACAGTGGGGCGGTCTTCTTGTCGGGCTTACGGTTCAATAACGATTCCGAAGCGGGGTCAGTCGCAAGGGCGAGAGCCGCGAAGGTGTCCATGATGATGTTGATCCATAGAAGTTGGACTGCGGTCAGGACGGACTCCTCCTGGACCGATGCGACGGCGGAAACGAATGTGATGACGACGGCAGTGACATTGGTGGAAATTTGGAACTGCAAGAACTTGCGCACCGAGTCGTTCACGCAGCGACCCCACATGATGGCCTTTACGATGGAAGCGAAATTGTCGTCCATAAGAATGATGTCCGACGCCTCCTTAGCCACTTCTGTACCCGCAATACCCATGGAGAACCCTACGTTGGCGGTCTTGAGCGCCGGACCGTCGTTGGTGCCGTCGCCGGTAACACCCACAATCTCGCCGATCTGCTTCAGCGTCTCGACAAGGATCCGTTTGTCTTCGGGCGAAGAACGGGCGAGAACTTGTAAGCGTGGAACAATTTCGATTTTTTCGGCTGGGCTCAATTCGCGGAAAACGGGTCCTTCCATGATGATGCCGCCAGCGGTAAAATCCCGCACTGGGTGGCAATGGAACGGGCGGTCAAAACGTTGTCACCAGTGCACATCTTGATCGTGACGCCGGCTATTTTACATTTGTTGACGGCCTCGACAACACCCGGACGAAGAGGGTCCTCGATGCCAACGATCCCGATGAGTGTCAATTTTTGGGCAATGTCCTCGTACTCAACCTGCAAAAAAGTCAGTCAATTCCTGTGGTGGGGAATAGCGACTATTACCTCGTTCTCCTCATTCCGGGCAATATTTCTTGGAGGCCACGACTCAAAATCGCGGGTAACACAGAGCGATAGTGCGCAGAGTTTGGTTCGCATAAAAGATCGTTGTTCGTGTAATGTTGTCCGTCGCCAGTTCATCGATGGGGGCTGTTTCAATCTCATCCGTCGCGTTGCCCACACCACCGCCATCTTTATGAACAACGACGTGGCGTTCGCACTTCTTGGAAAGGATCTCGCTGGCACCCTTGAGATACAGGCGGGATCCCGTCGGTGTCTTGACAACGACCCCCATCGCCTTGCGCTCGCTGGAGAAGGGAATCATCTGCAGAATTGTGGCGCCATCCCGGGTGGTTCTGAAATCTGCCCATTTGACATCCTGCGCGAACTGAAGGAGTGCTGTCTCGGTCTTGCTACCGATGAAAATGAGCTCGCCGGTTTCCGGGTTCTTATCCTGGAAAGCTGTCGAGTTGACAGCAATCGCTTCGTTGAAAAGATTTTGGAGCTGTGGACTAAGAGCGGTGTTGAGCTGCATGAGGTCGAGAGAGAAGTCGTCTGCATGTTTCCGAGACCCTGGTGTTGCTTCGGCCTCGCCGCCTGCGTTGGTGCGGGCCTTGTTATCCTCAAGCTGGCGCACAAACTTTGCGTTGATCCCAACGGACCCGGCAACAACCGTCATGACGTTCTGGGTCAGGGTGCCGGTCTTGTCGGTGCAAACGACCGACGCGTTGGCCATCGTCTCGCACGATCCCAGTATGCGCACCAAAAGTTTCTCGTACGTCATTCGCTTGGTCGCGAACGCCAGAGCGAGGGTCACGGCGAGGGGCAGTCCTGAATTAGTATTGATCAGTAAAGGCGGCGTTCTAGAGGCCAGACTCCGCACCTTCGGGAACAGCAACGACAATTAAAGTAACCGAGATAATCAGAATATTAACAAAGGCAATGCCCTTTTGACTAGCAGTTCTATACGAGAATGTTCAAGGATCGGAACGGAGGCCATAAAGATCCACATACCTCTGAGGTTCACCTGTCCCAAGTTGAACAAAGAACCGAATGAGGAGCGACGCGAAAAGAATAAGACCCGCAGCGCTGCCAATTTTGGCAATCAGTTCTGCCAACGCGTTCAATTTGATTTGCAGGGGTGTGTTATCGGTGTCGCCACGAAGAGCTATGGAGCGGCTGGTTAGTCAAGATACTTTCCATGTTTGGCATATGTAGTACCCATCATAATTCTTCCGTTGAAACTTTTCGTGCCGACGGCGACAACAACATACTTGCCAACGCCTTCCAGGACTTTGCTACCACTGATGATGAAGCAGTCGGTATGGGCGCCACCGTCCGAACTCCGAAGCGAGATGCATTCATCATAAGAGACTTTCTTGATGGCGTCCGATTCTCCTGTGGCCCCCGACTCGTCGCATTTGACGTTATGGCCTCCAAGGAAAATTCCGTCGCAAGGCACGATTTCACCTGGTTCGAGGAGGGCGATATCACCGACTACAACTTGCTGTAGGGTGTTCGTTCCGTCATCAGATTATCAAGAAACGGGATATTCAAAGACTGGATTACCTTGATGTCGATGACGGTCTCAACACCGCCTCGAATGACCTTGACCCCACGTTCCTCCTTTTTATCATTCAAATCTTTGAACTGCCGCTCCTTCTGCCAGTCATTAACGGAACCAACAATCACCTAGAACACGTTAATGATCGGAAGCCGTATATTAAACCAACGACATACCACGATGAAGACGGCAACCATGATGGCGACGCCTTCTACCCAGTCCACAGCCGGCTCGTTTTTCTCCCTTGTCGTTCCAAAGTCCTGGAATAGACCCAAAGCCAGCGAAATGACCGCAGCAATGGACAGCAAAACCTGGAAATTGTTAATATATTTGAAAATGTGAAACAATGATGAAAGTGTACGAACCAGAACTTTATCTTTCATAGCAGTCCACATGAGCTGCAGCAAGGTTTTAGAAGGCCTTGACGGGAGCACATTGTGGCCGTAAACGCGTCGGCGAACGTCGATAGACGCTGCAAAGGCCGCATCTGAGTTCCATTCCTTCTTAGGCTCCCCCTCGGGGTCCGTCAGCGTGATAGCCGGTACCTTCTCTTCGCCCTTTTGAGGATCATGCCTCTGGGAAGCGCCAACCCCTGCTCCAGGCCTGCCATCGCCTGGCCCCTGTCCCGAGAGACCCGTTGCGGTCCGAGTAAGTGAAGCGGTGCTGAGGCCAGTCTGAATGGTTGTCCCAAGGCCCTCGAGCACACCATCAATCCCGCCCATCTCCTCAAGCCCGTCCAAATTTTTAGGGTCAAGGAGCATGGCGAGGCGATTGGGACGGAAGTGGAACGGAGCGGGGTCAGAGTCCTCTTCAAGCTCCACCTCATGGGGCGCATCACCCTTCTTCTCCTTGGTCGCCTTGTCTGCCCTAGTTGTGTCTGAATCAGCGGTGTCACGCTTTGAACGCGAATGAGACCGAGAGTCGATTTCAGTAACGCTGGTGGCGTTTGATTTGACATGCTGCAGGTCCACATCATCGCGAGTGTTATGGTCGGCCTCTGTCTCGTTGGAGCTGGCAAATGTGGCGTTGCTTCCCTTGCGCTGATGTGTGTTCCGACCATCTGAGGGAGCGAGCAAAAGCGAGGGAACGCGTAATTCGGGCTTATTCTCTCGGAGAGCAAGAGAGGTGTTAAAGTGGACCGACGAGTGGTTGGAAAGCGTGGGGGACGGTGGAGCAGTGAGGATGGAGGAACCATCGTCAGTGTGAGTTGGCGAGCTAGGGCCATCTAAGGAGCCGCGAGGGACACCAGCTGGGCTGCGAGGAGCGAGAAGACCCCCAGAAGTGGGGGAAAAGGTCTGGGGAGAAGATGTCGATATTTGAGGGGGAGCCCTCTCGTCAGCGTCGAGATCTGTCGTGACAATGGATGGAATATTCTGGTCTTCTTGGGAGGGCATCGTAAAAGGTTGGTGGACCAGCCCGGCGCAGCTATATAAGAGAGAGCGGTATAACTGCTGTGGACAGCACCAAAAAGGAGCGACTCGTGTGTGTTGAGATGTATATGGCCCAATGGAGTGCGCACTGCCTTTCGATCAACTTCTTTTGCCCATTCTGGAAGGCAAAGCTGTTAAATGCTTGGCTTCCTCTTTGGGACCTCCTCCTCCTCCCAGCCTCCTCCTCCCTTTTTATCTGGACCTGGTTTGCTGGCGTCGCTTTTAACCTCGCGCTTTCTCAATCTTCGCTTCATGGATAGGGCGAGAGGGAGCTCACTGCCGACCGTCTCCACGGAAATAGCCCAGATGCCCAGCCGTTGTGTGTCAAAGACGCTGACCCGAACGGCGTATCTCGGTAGGCCCTTCGATGGTCGCGAACACTCGGCCTTGGCCCGCCTTGGTCCACTCTTGGAAACTGGAGTCTGTCTGGATAGCACGGAAACTGCCTATTCTCATTGGGGAGAAATTTGCATTTCACAAGCCAATTCCAAGCAATACCAAGAAAATGTTCAACGCACTTACCCATGTGTTCACTGTCTGCGAGGATCGCTCATGTTAACGGCGATGCAAAGTTTTAAACTTCCATGTGTACCATGCATTGGCCATGCACATTCTGTTTCAATTTGGGACCACATAGGCAATTCTAACTCTGCCCTATAATTAGTCTCAACTTTTCAAATCCAAAAACCAATTGTTATATGCGAGTTCAGACTCCAACCCTCTCCTCGTTCGAGTTCCTAATCTCACTTTGAAGCGCCTAGCATTTTTTTGGTGGAGGTATGTGCGCGCCTTTTTTAAGCGCGCCACTGCATTTCTACTGCAATTTACTTTCATGACTCGCCCACATTTTAGCCTTCCCGTGGATTCTCCTGTGCTAGCGCTAATCCACAGCTGCCTCATCATTCGCTATCGTATTGCCTCTGTCACTCCAAAAACACCCTTCTTGAAACTGCCAGTAACATCTTATCTTGGACATGACCTGAAATTTCTGCTCGACGTTCGGATCAAGCAGATCTCACTTTACACTTCTTCGTCGGTTCCCACTTCCGGCGATCTGTACCTCCCTGCAGAACTTAATTATTTGTGCGTGATTTCCGCCGACTCGAGGAGTTCTTCACATTCATGGGGCCGTGCCGCAGAACATCAAGTTACGCGCGGGATGACGTCCCGCCAGGGGAACGAACAATCTGCCACTTATTGAGTGCCTTAACATTCCGAATACTCCTGGACTCCTGAGGTCTCGGAACTTTCTTACAGCTTACTGTTGGCTTACTGATTCATCTTCTCAACAGGACCAGTTGTTCCGATATCCGCTGTGGAGTCAGTTCTAAGACAGACATCTTTCTGCACCCTGTATGGTCGGCTATTATCCGCAAAAGTAAGACACACGGAGCGGAAGTCCGTTCTATGCGAAGTTCTTGTACAAATATATGAATTAAATTATCATTTTTAAACCCTCAAATGCTGTTTCCAGTTATTTGACCTCTCGACTCTCTGGTGGAGCCCTTGGCGTTCTCCCAAGCCTTCCAAGTGATGCACCACATCTAAGAGTTGATATCACGACTCATGCTACCCACACGTTTCGCTTAGCTGCTTCAACGAGAAAGCGCCCCAAGCCACGCAGTATTAATGTGTGAAAACCATTTATTGCTGCCAACGCGTTGCCGATTAGCGTCAACCGAGTTACATCAGCAGCCCATATATCCATCTGCTATTATACGCCCGTCGAACGAGACCAAAATTTGTATTACACAGCGCAAGCAGCCAATTCATTGAGTTCAATTTTTTATTTACGAGTGTTAGCTGTGTAATATCCGATTTGGAATACAACCTCAGATAGGGCCTTTCTGAATCTTATAGGCAACACGCAGGGTTATAGCGCCTTATAAGTACTTATAACCCCGCCTCTTTTGCCTATGAGGTTCAGAAAGGCACTATCTTGGCTTATGATTCAAGAGCGACTTTTGCAACATTACGAGTCACGTTCCGACAACGTCCCGACCTGGTTCAAACCTGTTCAAACTGTTCCAAGTCCCTTGAGCAGCCCAGACTTCATATTCTAGGAGCACTCTCTTTCCGCTGGCATCGGCCTTGAGATCTTGAGACAGCTTGGAGCGGGCACAACGGCCTCGGTGGACTCGGTCTTCGGGGTTGCAGCCCGGCCTGGAGTCGACGTCGGTCGTATTCTCGTATTCTTCAAGGTAGGCGGGAACACCCGGCCTCGAATGAGCTCCCAACCTCTACATCCACCACTACAGCTCCCAGCTCTAGCCTCTTCGTCTCTCGGCATACTTCTATCTCCTTCTCAACTCTCAATCTCCACTCATGTCCAACTGAATCTCGCCCGGGCCTGGGTTGAATGCTCTGCTGATGCAGTATCGCCTCAGGTAGTCATTTATCTCCCGGGATGACGCCTTCCCGTGTCTCGGCACCTTCTGGCAGTTCAGGATTTATTTTCCCTCCACATCTGTCTGCAAATACCAGTATGTCCGCTGGAGTATCTCTGCTGTTGATATCCTGTGCACGTCAGGGCGCAGCGGCTTTTCATACGTCTCTCCATAACCCATCTCTTGATCAGCTCGACACCCTTATGTGCTAACAAATCGTTCCGTCGAGCTCAAATCTATCTTGACTGCGCTTCCACTGCTCCCCGCGGCTACTCTGACACTGCTTCACATCCTGCATTAGCTCATGGTGCGTGCGTGAGTTTAGTATCGATAAATTAATTCCCCCGGACATCTTACGTCTCCCTGTGCAATCGATGATGCGTGCCACACTTTATATTTACAGCATTGAAGGAACCCGGACAGAATAATCTTACACAGCAGGATCCAAGTCGCCGTGCCCACGTTGCTTGTAAGTGAACGGTGACAAGCAACCGTGATCTCGCGTACTGCGCATTGTGCGTAGAGCAAGATCCCTTCTTTTGCAAAAAGTCTAACAGGATATCAGGATCCAGTCCGCCGTTGCTGTCGAGTAAGCTCCTACGGCAATTTTTTTGGGCAGCGGCTGATGTACTACTTCAGGATTGGCCATGCCAGAGATTCCTTTTCCTCAAGATTGACCAGCTATTTATCTATCCCAAGACAACCAAGTTCTCGCTATCTTTCGATCTCGGCGGCGTGCCTAATTGCCGATAAACCGGCACTTTCCTATTGCCACACCTTACTATTTTAAGTAAGTAGGGTCTGAACCTTAATTTTCGACACTCAAATGGTACGCCATTGTCCTTGAACATGCCTTTTTCGAAGTGTCTCTGATTGATTCCGGTTCATTTTCGCCGCGGTCGTACCACGCTAGCTTCTCTGAGATCTGATAATTCATAATACTTGACATACAGTGCGCGATTTAGTAGGAAGTCTCTTTCTCCGCCGCGTATAGCCTCTGCGATTATACAAAAGGCAGGCTACTTGCCGGAATTGTTTTTTCTGGTAAGTAGACTTTGCTCACTGCACTGATGCTACATAATACTTCAGTGGTGAGAGAGAAGCGGCGGTAAAGGTTCCAGTCATTCTGGATGTCACGAAGCGTTCTCGAAATATTTTTCTGGGAATTACCGAGGCCGGTGTTGATAACCTGCGAGGCCCAAGACCTTGGAGAATGACCCAAGGAGTCAGCGGTTCTCAGGCTTTCTCAGACACGATACATACAGCCTTGCAGCCAAAGGAGGGAATTTGATGCCAGTGTTCTGCCATTGTTCACCGGAAAGATCCTCAACTCATTGTAGAAGAATATTTCCGGTTCCACTTGGGAATGCAGCCACCTATCAGTGATCTTATGTAGTAAGTTACTGCGGATGACCATGGTCGATTGACTACTATCAGAGGCTAGAGGAGCCCGACGGTCCAGGTGACTCGGACCTAACTGGGCTAAATTCTACAGCTTAATATCTTCGGGGTTGGGCGAGCGTTGCTTGTCTTCGACTTGGGCAACACTATTTAGCCTTACGCCGCCGAGGACATGCGATTGCCCACTGGACGTTCGGTCGTACAACTTTTGAAGCCATTACTCGTTCTACTTTTCTGGGTTCGAGGGCATATTGCCCGCTGAAATCTCTTGTACTAGTACTTCGTCGAGTGCCCTGATTTTCACAACTCACACCGACCTTCGGTCCAAAGAGAAAACCTATTTCTCTGCTTCTGTGGCTGCTATTTTCTAGTGCTTTGCCGCGTCCGCTTTTAATGCCAGGTCCAGTGCGTTCTTCAAAAACTGCCATATATGCGGTCATCTTCTTCTCCTTCCCAGCCCTGTCTAATGTACCTGGTTCGGTCGCCCAACATCGTATGCTTGTGGCCACCGTCAAATCTGGTTCCTCCTGCATTCTGCATATCGTAGGATCCCTGAGTCGCAGGCAGAGGTTGCGTCCCTGTGTTGATCTGTGCCGATGTCATAGTCTGCCTCTACCTGCCGGTGCCGACGAACCTCGGCTCTGCCTGCTGGCTCAGGGACACAATGATTGGCCCTGGTGTGGGTTTTTTCTAATCCTGGCTCTATCGTCACACTCAACGACAACCGTTCGCTTTCTATAACCGAATACTTATCCCACCAGTCGTTTCACGCCACCGTTACTCTCCGCTCGCAGCAACACCGAATTATTAGGTTACTAGGTAACCTCGCTGTTTCGCCATCGCCACGCTGATATGGACTCGCGACGCTCCCACCCTGCTGTGTCGACGAAATGTGGTAGATGTACTAGGGATAATATATTACCCTACTAGGTCCCATTTTGGAACGTGCAGGGTTGTAGTGTTTAGTACATCGGCTAGTCTCCCCTATGTGCGCTGAAGAATAATATCAAACCACTCTGCACTGGGGCCTGACTCCAATATATTCCGTCCGGGTTACGTCCCAGTGTGTACCCACGTACTCCACACCACGGTGCCTCGCAAACGTGTCCGATAATTGCCTGAAAGGCTTCCTTACGATTTCGCGTGAAGCTAGAAGAGAGTAAAATAAAATATTCGTCTCACTAAAGCAAACATCTGTTGAAACTGCGCGCAAAAGCAGATTTACTCATGTAGAGCTTGAGCATCCTCTATGACTCTGAGCCGACGGAGCATTACGCTGCCGAGATTTGGCGGAGATGGTGAATTTCGCTCCTGCCTTTTTTCCAACTTGTTTTTTGATTTTTTTTCTAAAATCTATATATATTTCTGAAAGGCAGAATAATACTACCTTCTACTACCTTGAGATCTAAAGACCAAGTTCGAACTAAGTTGAACCAACTGATGTTCGGTGGCGCAGAAGCCTCATGGCTTTCCCCTTTCGGTAAGAAAATTACCTTAGGGGGTAAGAAGGAAACGGCCTGTGGTAAAACCGGAACCCTCCAGGGTAGTCATATATCGAGTGGGGAGGAACATCTCTACGAATTACAAAAAATATTACACTTAATCTATCACTGCGCGCTCATCGCCGTCGTCGGCGTACTCACCACCGCGCCATCCACAATATCGCTCCCCATGCCCGCAATCTCCCCGCGCACCTTGCTTTCGGCCTGCCCCTCGGTGTCGACCTCGCCAATCTCAATGCGCCCCATCTCCTTGATGAAGCTGGTGCCCCAGAACGCCGCGCTGTACTTGTTCACGTATTTGAACAGCTTGCGGTGGTTCTCTGCGCGCGTGGGCCCGTCCATTGTCACTGCCTCGTGAATCGCATCCGCAACCTGCTGCGAGTCCCACGGATTCACGATGATTGACCCGTTCAGGCTCTGCGCCGCGCCGGCGAACTCGGACAATATCATCACACCCTGTCGCGCCTGTTGGCACGCGATGTACTCGTATGACACCTGGGATGCATTAGCGCACCACAAGAGTAGATGAAGAGAAACTACGCACGAGATTCATTCCATCGCGTGTGCTCGAGACGAGACATACATCGCTCACGGCATACAGCGCGCACAGCTCGTCAAACGCCAAGCTCTTGTGCATAAAGTGGATGGGCATAAACTCCACCGTCCCAAAACGCCCGTTGATGCGGCCCACGAGCTCGTTCACCGTCGACCGGAGATTCTGGTACTCCTCCACGTCCTGCCGCGACGGCACCGCCAGTTGCACCAGCACCACCTGCAAACAATGTATTAGCATTTGGAACCACAGGAGTGTTCCGCACGGACCTTTCCAATCCACTCGGGATGTTGTGTGAGGAATAACTCGAGGGCGTGCAGTTTCTGCGGAACGCCCTTGATGTAGTCCAGTCGGTCGACGCCAACAATCACCTTGACGCCGCTGAACCGCGACTCGAGTTGTCGTATCCGTGTTTTGACCGGTTCGCGCTGCAGATTCTGTACGAGCAGTCAGGTGTGAATGAGCTGAGGGGATGAGGACCCCACAAACCTCGATGAAGGAGCCCGGCTCGATACCGATAGGGAACGTCCCGACATGGGCCAACCGGCCCTCAAACTCGACCCCATTGGGCATGGTCGGCAGTGCGAGGATACGCGTACACGACGAGAGGAAATGCCGTGCATAGTCGTACGTGTGGAAGCCGATGAGGTCACAATACAGTACCCCGAGAAGAATTTCGCGTCGCACAGGTAGAATTCTACGTGCAGGGGATAGTTATTTTGAGTGACGGAAAGAGCAGTCTATCAGCGCACCTGTATATCTCGCTGCTCGGGAACGGCGTGTGGAGAAAGAAGCCGATCTTGACGCCGGGGACGCTCTGAGGCGACTTTGAGGCAATGTCCTCGCCCTCGACGCCCTCGGTGATGTTGGCAAGCTCACGGAGGGTGGTCTGGCCGCCGTTGTTGACGCCGTCGAGCAGCCCGCGCAACAGCATGGGGAGGAGCATGAGGTGGTAGTCCTGCACCCACACCATCGCGCCGGGGGTGATCTGCGAGCGGACAACCTCGGCAAACATCATATTGGCGCGGCGGTACGCGAGCCAATTCTCCTCGTCGAAGTTCATCTCGCCCGGGTGGTAGTGGAAGAGCGGCCACAGGATGGAGTTGGAGAAACCATTGTAGTGGCGGTCTGCGACGTCATCGTCGAGGTAGACTGCCTGGCAGGAGTACTCCTCCATGAGACGCTTGTCGACGAGCGGTCTGTCCTTTGGGGGGATGAAAAAGCCCGGCCAGCCGATCCAGGTGAAGTTGAGCGACTTTTTGAAACCAGAGAGGGCCGACACGAGACCGCCTGAGGACATTTTGAAGTGGTATTCGCCGTCTGCATCCTTGTTTATGGTGATTGGGAGACGGTTGGATACGACGATGAGATGGCCGCCCTTTTCGAACATGGTGTCTGGATCTGGGGAAGGGGAGTGGGGCGAAGGCGGCGCCATTCCGGGAATTCCGGGATACTTAAGTATAAGAATAAACTACTGCCAACTGGAGGACGCGATCCGGAGAGATTGCGGAAAGACGCGGGCACGAACGTTTGCGAGAAGACGACGCCGCAGAGGACAAGGGAGCACTTTTACTTCGTCATGTTCTGGTCATCAAATGAAAAAGGCGATGCGGCCGGCCCGCCATCCCGATTAAGAATATTGCTCAATCGATCGCACTCGGATTTTCCTCGGTCAAAAAATATTATTCTCAGTGCTACCGCGCTCCTAATCGAACAGACCGAAGCCCATGTCGCCCTCAGATTCCTCCTCTTCCTCCTCCACCTTCTCGGCAGCCTTGGTCTCGGTTGGCGCGGCAGCGACGGGCGCGGCCTCAGCCACAGCAAACGCATCGGGGTTGGCGAGGTATTCCTTGACCTGTAGAGGCAGTCAGCATCGAGCGTAAAGATCAACATAACAGTCCATCATGAGAAATGAGTCAACATTGCGTCCGGAGACGCTCAGTATTTTCAGTGTGTAATTGTTTTATAATCTTGTGGCACAAAAAAGAAAAGAAAAAAGTGGCAGGACCAAATGCGCACCTTCTCTGAGCCTTCGAACGTGTAATCGGTGGCGAGGGACACGGCAATCAGGTTCTTGTACGCGTTGACGAGCGAGTGCGACACCGACACGAGTGTGGGGTACTTGAGCGCAAGCGACAGAGCAGCAATGGTCTTGATACCAGACAGGAAGCGGTCGATAAGCTCCTGCTCGTCAACGTCGAGCACGCTCGGCGAGAACGCGTTGCCCGAGTCGAAGATCTGCACAACGCTCATTCCGTACGTGAACGGAGAGATGTTGAGCATGTTGAGCAGGGTCGCCTCGGATGTCCCGACACGGGTTCCGGCGACGACGACCTTGACATCGGACACAATTTCGATGGTACCACGCGCGATCTTGGTGGGGATACCGAGCGCCTGGAAGAAGGAGGTCTTACCGGGCTCCATACCGGTGTTGCCGGCGGGAACGGTGACGTCCTTGGGGGCAAATGCACCGGCACGAGCAGGGGCAGCGACCTTGTTGGCAATGATGATCTCGCGGATCTCCTTGAGGTCGCCGTCGGTGAAAACGAAGCCAATGTTGCCCTTGACGTGGGGGAGCAGACGCTCGAACTGGGGGTAGTCGGAGAGAACGGTGCGCAGAGCACGGCGGACCATGGTGTTCTTGCCCATCAGGACGACACCCTTGCCACGGAGGGCGACACGAATCTGATGCATCTGGTTCGACCCAACATTGTCGACGTTGACCAAGAAGATGGAGGCTGCACCGGGGGGGTTAAACGGACTGAAAAAAGGTCACCATGATAGTACTCACGGTACTTGGCGAGGAGCTGCTTGAGCTTCTCAAAGTAGAGTTCCTTTTCAGAGCGAGTGCCTCCCATTGTAGATTTTTAGTGGGTTAAATCGAGTTTTGTTAGTGGTACTAATGCCTCCCTATTGACCTCTGCGAAGCGAATATGAGCATTGGAGGAGGCAGAAGGACGAAAACGTACCTGATGGTGCCAATGGATTTTTCAAGGCAAGAGTTGAGAGTTGAGATGAGAAAATTATTCGGGATTGATGCGTGGCTGGTTTGGCAATGTCCAGTTGCTTACGATGACATTTTCTCACGGTGTCACGGTGTCACCTGTGGTGGTTGTTGCCTGCGGCCAACTGCCTGAGCAAATCGTGCAGTCCACCTGAGACCGCCGTTGTCTCCGAAACCCCCAACTGGAGACGCGTCTGTCTGTCCTGCGACTTTGCAATGGAATGTTGCGATGCTGCCTGCGGTCCGTCCCACCCCAACTGGGCGGCCGCATTCTACGTGCCTGCAGGCTCTATTCATCGCGGATACGCGCCGCTCAACAAAAATACCAGAAAAATCCGCAGCTGCCCGCCAAAACTGCACAGGGAACGCGGCATCTCCCTACGTTGAGTCCAGCCTCGACTCGCCCGACACCACCCAGAGAGCTTGCGGCTTTGCGTACTTTTCTGGCCCCGGGAAACCTCGCCTCGCAGTCCCCGCTGACATATACCCCGGCGGCGCTCTCCTCTCTTTACGATGCGGTGAAGCCCTTACGCCACCAACCCAATCCATTAAACTGCTATGAGCTCAACCAATTGCTTGTGCTATTTGGCACTCTGTCCGTGCCCGAGCCCCGCCCAAAATGTATATATAATCACAGCTTCGTATCGCGTATGGTTGCGGCCCCATTCCGTAAATATTGGCCACTTGTGGTGGAGCTCAGTGAACAGATTCGCATCAAGGAGAAGCGCAAACCGCGAACGGGCGCGCATCATTATTGGGCCATGCGTGCACACTTGGCCAGAATACGCGTAACCGCCAATGAACAAATCCAGGAAGGTCAGAAGTTCTCTGTCTGAAGGTCGCATACTTTTTGCTAATATACTGTACAAGGTGATTCGAGGCTCGCAGCTGCATCGAATGCCACTGTTCACTATCTGTTCATCCGAAGCACTGCCGATCCGGCAGTGCACCTCCCATACCTTGAGACCATGTTCTTACTGCGCTTCCCTAAACACTTACCAAAACTGGTGGAACACTTGTGCAAGAGCCTGGATCTCTATGCGAATCCTCACCATCGGTTTACCGATTTACTGTGGCGGGTCATCTTAACCCACGGTGGCGACCTAGATCCCACCCTCAAGGCCCGGTTTCTCTCGACGCTCTGGACACGTCTAACGACCTACCCCGACGTGCTCAACACCCGCATGCCCAAGCCGACGCGTTACGCCTTCGACACTATATCTATGCACCACATTCGGCTCGGTGTGACGACCTCCCAGCTGTGTTCTGCGTTCACATCCGCCCTCTTCCCCCACTTTTCCGTCCTCGTCCCGCCGGAAGTGTGGAAGTGGGCAGCTCGTCAAACGAAGGCCGTCTTCAGCCCCGAGAATCCTCTCGAGACGCGCTGGACCAATCTCGTACTCCTGTCATTATACGCCGCCCCCCCCAAACTCTCCAACGTCGGCGGCGCCGCAGGTGTGACGCTTGATAACAGCACCGACGACGCAAGCACAGCCTGGCGCATAGTATTCGCTGTATCCATGTTCGAGCGCACAATTGGGCATGGCACCGTGTCTGACGATCCCGCAGACCCTGTACGCCTTGCGGTGCGGCGCCTCTGGCGGATGTGGAAGGACACGGATGTGGATGCACCCTCGCTCGTTCAACGCGTCGTAGTCGGCGCCTTCTTGCGACTCGCAACCAAGACGGGCGACGCGCCGCTGATGGAAGGGTGCCGGCGGTACTGTGTGGCGCACACGTTGTGGGGCTCCCGTCAGGGGGGAACGCGCCTGGACGTGGCTCAGACGACGGAGATGCTCGTCGACTACGTGTTTGCGGCCCTTTACACGAGCTCACACCCCCGCGAAGACCTGTGGCCCGCGATTTTTGCTGCTCTGCCACCCAATGCGCGACGTGTGCGGTGGCACCAGCTTGTCGCGAATGCGCTTTTCCGGGAATTTTTGCCGCGGGACTGGGAGATTGCACGCGAGCTCTATGTGCATTGCCAGGAATTTGACATTCGTATCTTTACGGATTCGGTGCACGCTTTGAGCCTGATCCTGGCAGATCGGCTTCCACACGACGCGCTTCAATTCCTGGGCAACAAGTGGTTCTCTCTGGACCAGCTCGAGGAGCTTCTGGATCGCATTCTGCGCACCCTGCGGCGAGAGCGCCATGCGTTCAGAGATGTAAAGCTCGCCGATGCGCTCGTTCCTGCGCTGGTGAAGCTGTACAAGGGCACTAACCGCATACCGCGTACCCGCACCAAGTTTTCGATCCGCTATGCCCTAAACGTATTGGCTGAGTCGGATCACTCCCTGGCGTCCATAAAGCTTCTACGTATCGTTCACCGACGGCAGCCGACATTCTTCAGCATCCACTATTTCCTTCGCATGATGCGCGCGTTGGTCAATAGGCAGCAACCTAACCACGCGGTGGAACTGCTTGAGCTCGTCAGGGACTTCCCTCCACTCGCAAGCGAGAACTTCCGCCGAAAGCTGACGTTTCGACTCGTCAGAAAGGGCGCATTCACGCTCGCGAACATAGCCTACCGTTTTAACGGGGTGCTCGGCGTGCGGCGCACGACACGCGAGTCGCTCGTGCGCGCGGTGCGGTTCCGATTGAACGCGGCCCCTATTTGGATGGCGGAGCGTGTGCTGCAGATTCTTACGCGACGGCCAAGGCACGTCCCGACGCTCAAGTTGGCGATGATGATCCTGGTGCGCGCGGGGCGGTTCCAGGCGGCGCGACACCTGCTGGCGCGCGCGCACCTATGGTTGGATGCAGATACGCTGACCTGGCTAGGGAACACGATCCTGAATGCGGCGATTATGGTGAGGAAACCAAAATACGGGACGCTGGTGCGGCATATTTTGAATGTGCGAGATTACCTTGTGCGGTGGTACGACTTCCGGCAGGACCGGATAACGATAAATATTTTGCTGAAGGCGCTACTGCGCTGGAAGACGTACATGGACGCGCCGAAAATCCGGGCTTTGTTCGATCACATGGTGCGCAGCGGATACCCGGCAGGGGCCCACTGGCGGAAGGAGGGCGGGGTGCCATTTGGGTCCAAATTTTCGTCGACGGGCAACTCAATTAACACGATGAATCTCCCCGCGTTTGTATCGTTCGACCGGCATGTGCGGCCCATGTACAGGATGTTCATCAAGGCGCTGCACCTGCAGGAGGATCGACGGGGAGCGCGTACCATTGTCGGGATTTTGGACGAGGTTCGCCGAGAGGTTTTGGCGCGTCGGCAGAAACAGCGGCGGGCGCGACTTGTTGGATTGTGGTGCAAGAAAGCGCGAGTAGATAGGAAATTGAAGAGTAGGCGGCGCAAACCCAGCATGGGTGGTAGTTGACGAATTCAATGCGCCAGTATAGGTAGATGAACATCGTTTCAACAAACAGCGAATATTATTACTCATGCACCATGATGAATGTGAGCGGGCGTCGGGAATTCGGGATTACAGATAGCCGCCGATGCCGCGGTAACGCCTATGAATAGAAGGAGACGCGTTTACTAATTACCGCGTCACAAAGCTTTTGAACACAACATGTCAACTCTCTGCCTCGCATGCTCCTCCTCGCTACCTCCAAAGCTTAACAGTCCAGTATTTACCACTCCATGTTGCAACCGCCCTATCTGCCCGTCATGTTTAGCTTCCAACCCCAGACTCGCACGATATGATCCCTGCCTTGCATGTCTTGGAGGAGTCGGTTTGGTTGCCTCCAAGCGGAGCACTCCGCAGCAAGCCAAAGAATTGAGTAGCAGGAACGTCGATGGAGCTGTCCGAGACGAAGACACTTTCGTCCTAGGTGACTCTGACGAGGAGGAGTTCGACAACGACGACAACAAAGGCGAAAGCAAGTCTCCCGAGTCAGGCTTCAATAACCTTGCCTCCACAATCGACATTGCGGAGACAACCAAGCCTGCCCCGGACTCGACATCCGCGCCCCCGAAATACTACATAAAACGGGGCGACACGCTGCAAGGCATTTCCCTACGCTTCGGTTTGGATGCGAGTCAATTGGATTGTACCTTCTCTTCTGCAACTTACCATATTTCAGGGACGGGAGCTTTGTAGGCTGAACAACCTTCCTCCCAGCACCCTCAGCACCACCCCGCACATACTCCACACCCGCACATTCATCACACTCCCGCTCTCCGCCCAATCCAAGCTGAGTGCAAGTGACGCTCAGCCAAACAGCGCAGAAGAGAAGGCACGAGAGGTCAGACGAGCTCGCGAGCGAGCAGAGAAACGATTACAGACTCTGACCAAAGAAGTAGACTGGCGGGTCGCGAAGGCGTACATAGCCCTTGCTGACGACCCGGAGGAAGTGGAGAACTTTGGGCTCAAACGGAAAGAGATGGGAGCCCCGTTGAATGGCGGAGCATCGTCCCAGTTGGAGGCGATGGCCGTGGACCGCTACCTCGATGACCTGGAATGGGAAGCGAATGAACTCAAGGCTGGCCGCTCAGTGCATATTCCGCAATATCCGTCCCAAAGCAACAGTAAGGAACAGCCCGAGTCAAGCGTGAAAGGCGCAAAAGGCAGCTGGTGGTGAAGCAGTGTAAGTATCTACACTACGACTATATTCCCCCAAGGTTCCCGTCCCGCACAATCAGCAGCGCCTTCTGTACCGTCTCCCGATCCACCTGGAATGTGAGCCTCTCCGCCGCCTCATCCGCAGCGACAAACTGTGAATCGAATGTCTCCCACTCGGTCTGCGTTCCCAAAACTTTCTCTGTGCTCGTCGCGCGCGCAATGTACCACCATATCATCTTGATGCCGCGCGCTCCCTGGTCGCGGATGGTCACAGCGATCGGCTCGGTGATGTCCTCCACAACGGCGATCGCATCTTCGCCGTTCACTCCTGGGCGGGGCGCGCGCGTGGCCATGCGGCACGGGAGTAGGGTGCACGCGTAGCCTGTCTCCTCGAACGTCTCGCGTACGGCAGCTGTGGCGATGGACTCCCCGCAGTCTTTGCGCCCTTTTGGGAGCAGCCACTCATGCTTTTTGCGGTCATGGAGAATGCTATCTCGAGGGTGTCGGGAGAAGGTTTGCGGAATAGGATACAGCCTGCGGCGATCACGAACTGCGAGGCCGAGTATTGAGTAGATGGGTGTACGGTCGAAGCCATGTATTTCCTTAGGGGCACGACGTGAATCATTTTGGAGCCGAGATCCGAGTCACAAAATGCCATTGCCCTGAAAAAAAATTACGACGTGCATAATAGGTGGATGGGTATCCCAGTGTAATTGCAGCTGTGCATACTCCCTCGTTATGAAAACAAAAAACCCAATTGTGTTCACCCCAGAAGACCCTTGACGTATTTCAGCAGCTCCTTACCTCCACGACTTTTGACATTGGCCACCATCGCCTCAACGCCATCCACATTGTCAGCGTCACCCTTGTCCGCGTCGACCTGCATATTATCGTCCCCTGCAGACATCTGTTTCCGCAGAGATGCTATGCGCTGGCGCTGACCCATCCCATAGCGCTGTATCACCGTCAGCACCGCGCGCCACCCCTCGAGGAGGCCAGCAGGCGGCGACGGTGAAGGCGCCGTATGGAGCGTCGGCACAACCGTCGAGCGCACGACATACGGGCAGAAGGAGCGGTGCTCCTTCAGCAGATCAAAGTGACGCTGCGGCGGTGGCGGCCTTGCACGAGATGGAGTGCTCGGTTCCATAGGTGGGGCGAAAGCCCAAAGGCCGACGCGTCGCTGTGGGTTTGTTAGCATCAGGTTGTAGAGAGAATGAGTTGAGTGTACCTGGCAGAGCGCGCAGTGGAGAAGAGTCGCGTCACGCTTCGAGATGACGCTGGCTGTTCGGCGCAGAGGTCGTGGAGGGGTGACGGGCCCTGCGGATGTAGACGTGAAACCCGAGGATGCCAAAGCTGAGGAGGATGTGGCAGGCATCGCGAGGGAGGCTGAACGGGAATGTGACGAAGCGGGTGGTGTGGACGGGAACGGGGAGCCGGCGCGCGATGCGGCGCGGGAAGACGGGCGCGACATCGAGGCGGGGCGGGGGCGCTCGGTGGATGGGGGTGCGGGTGCCCAGCCAAAAAGTGTCGCTAAGATCGAGGTCGCGGAGGGTTCCGCTGGTGGCGTAGCGTCCTCGCTGGGAAGAGGGAGCGCGAACGCCGATATTGTGGATAGCAAGGACGCAAGCTGATTGGCTGTCTATTGAAGCACTCATCGTACCGGGATTGATAGTGAAACAAAAATCACGAACTAGTGGGTGCTTGACTTCCATTTGTTGTAGGATGGGGTCCAGGGTAATGGCTCCCGTCTTTATTTCCCTTACCATAGCCGTCGGGGATTGGAGTGGAACACGGTATATCGAAGCTGGGAGACATGAGATACGAGGGACCGTGAACTGGGGGACAATGACGCACGATCACATTGACGGGTTTTCCAGGGACTATGCATAAGGAAGATGTTAGCGGCGGCCTCTTCATAGCTTACCTTTTCTCACCAGCCGTTCTTGTGCATTTCCACCAAAGAAACGCGCTGCTTCTCGATGAGTGCGCTAGCTATACAGACAGAATATGTCAACGGCGGACTCTCTACAACCTGCCTCAACTCACCTGCATCTCTGTTCATGCCATCCCTGCCAGCGACGACCCAGGACACGCCGCAAAGGCCGCAGACGAGCCTATCCTTCCCATCGTTGATCCAGCCGCACTTTGACGCCGCGACGGCGTCAATCTGAGGCGGCTTGTTCGCATATGTCACAAGCTTGAATGTCTCGAGCCGCGCGATGAAAGAGGGAATGGACGAGGGGCGGTACTCTGCGGTTGCAGGGAGTGGTGGGGGGTTTGTTCTGGCACCTCCGAAAGGAAGTGCCTTGCGAGTGCGCGTTGCGGCGCGCGCGAGGATGGCAGAAAGATGAGGAGTGCTCTTTGAGAGCGACTCCAGTTGCGGATTGGTCTGTTTTGGTTTTACGCCGTATTTTGCGAGCGTCGCATACAGAGAGCGTGCCGTAGTGTGTGGCCGTTTGGCGGGCGGCGTCCCCTCGACGGCTTGATCCAGCGAATGGAATGCATCCGCAAGCTTTCTTTTCGTGGCGCTCATGGTAGAGCTAAGCGGGAAGGAGGGAGGATGGAAGCTTCAAGCCTCGAGTTTGTTGAATGTCAGGTGAGCGACCAGTCATTCTCCGTCCCGATTTGGAAGTTCTGATTGAAAATGCTTTTTGGTTCGATAGATAGATTCGTGTAATACAAGTAGGTACATGAGAGCGAAATACGGGAAGCTACTAGAGTTTCGCGTATTGCAGAAGGAAGGGGGAGTTTTTCTTGGACTTGACTTTGTCGACGTCCGCCATGGTCACCGGCCGACACTCGTGTGCATGGTTGTACCCGACCCTGCCCGAGGTGAGCAACTCATATAGCAAAAGGAGAACACATACCTGGCCTTCCCATCTTCTCCACCGGGCTTGAAGAATTCAGGGCGACGGAGCAGTGAAACAACGACGGCCCCTCCAAGCCCGACGTTGTGGACCAACCCATACTTGCCACGCTTGTCAGGAATGTCGAACAACCCTGGCGCTTGCATAGGCCCGGCCCCTGCATATCGGTTAGTCGGCACGAGAGGTACTTGGAGCCAAGAACACTTGCAGTTTCTCAGTTGCATCATAATGTAGAAGTGCATACCCAATCCAGTGGCGCCGAGCGGGTGTCCTTTGGCTTCGAGACCGCCGCTGGGATTGATGACGTACTTGCCTCCGTACTGCGGGAAACATATAAATCCAATTGGAGTGAGATGTGGGACGGCATCGACGAACCGTGTTATCCCCTCGTTCCACCATTTTGTGGGCCTCGTCAATCCCGCACAGTCCCAATGCAGGGTACATGATGAGCTGTACAGAAAAATAGGTTAGGATCAAATATGAGAAGGGGAGATTATCAATACCTCGTTGGCCGCGAAGCAATCATGCAGCTCGAGCACGCCGACTTCGTCCCTTCCTTTACCCTCTGCAAATCCAGCTTCCTTGAAGACCTTGTCTGCACAAACTTTGGTCATATTGTAGCCTACGACCTCCATAGCACTTGAGCTCTCAAACGCCTCGGGACCATCGGTGGCGAGTGCCTGAGCCACAATTTCGATAGCCTGGTTTTCAAGGCCATGAGCATGCACAAAGTCCTCTGAGGCAACAATGCAGCAGGCAGCTCCGTCCTGAAATCCGCAGTTCAGCGCCACGAGATAAATATGTATGCCTACACTCACAGACGTCGGACTGCACATGAATTTGGTCAGCTCATTGGTGATCTTGGGGGCATTGAGGACCTGTTCGACACTCCATCCATCGCGGAACTGTGAGTACGGGTTATTGACCGAGTGTTTATGGTTCTTGGATGCTAGACGGGCTGCATTAACAACGAGAAGGAATCTGTTCAAGCGTGGGTACCAATCTTGGCCAAAGTCTCCGTATTTCCACCATATTTTTGGAAATATTCCTGAGCACCGTTGGCGAACATCCTGGGAGCTCCAGGGCCATGGTTTTCTCCCAAGCCATTTCGCTCAAGTTCGTGAGACCTTTGGCCCAAAAGCATAGTCGGAGGGGTTCGGTCAGGGAAGTTGGTGCCGAGACTGCCTGGTTTCATTTTCTCGAACCCGAGTGCAATAGCACCTAACGACCAGTAAGCCTTCAGAATAAATTCTGAGAGCAGGACAACTTGCATTCAACTTGAGAGTATTTAACCGCAAGGTTGGCCTGGTAAAGCGCCGTGGAACCAGTCGAGCAATTGTTGTTCACGTTCGTGACCGGGATATGGGTCAAGCCGAGGTTGTAGAGAGCGCGCTGCAGGAATTGAGTGACTCGGAAGATTCCCAAGTGCCTGCGAGTATACCTGCCCACAGGTCGAGTCTCCATAGACATATCCAACGAATGCAGTTTCAATCGCGTCGTAGGTTATTCCTGCTCCTATTTAGTTGCTGCACAGGCCCATAGTAGACCTCAGCTTGCCGGCATCGAGAAGGGCCTTGGTTGCAGCCTCGAGACCCATGTCCTCGGTGGTCCTAGTTCCTCGCGGCTGGTGAAACTCGTCAGACACATGAACTGGTAATTCGTTCGCTTGTGCCGCACCTTTATGAATGCCGTGCACCCGCCCCCGATTAAAAAAGTCCTGCGTCCTTTCGACATGGTGAAAGTAAGTAGGGAAGAGTGGATTCTAATTTCTAACTTGTCCGGTTCGGCTTTATCTTATCCGTGCCCGAACCGGTTATGTTATCATCAATGTGTCAAGTGACCGTGCAGCGGCGGCCGCATGGGGAAGTAATGCACTATGACTTCTCCTCAAGACTCTCCAGACCAGCCTCCTCTCGTTTCTCTCGTCCTTCAGTCTACCAAGGCCCTCCAAAAGGGCCAGCAGCTGTGCTCCAGGGCGAACGACCTCTCGAACGCGTCGGCTCAATCAGCTGTCGATGTTCTGGCTTTGGATGCCAAAGTCGCATGGATAACAGACGCAGTGCTTGAGCAACTGAAGGTGCGACCTCTGGCAAGCATTACAGCTGTCCTGGGTTTATTCGGAAACTAGTTGGCCGCCAGCATCGCGAAAAGCATTGAGGAGAAACGGGCACGTTTGAGCAAGCAGGTTCAGGTGTGTACAGCCTACAGGTGTTACCGCTGTTCGTCCTCGACAACATTACAACACTAGGAATGGGATGTTGTGCGCACAAAACACTCTAATGCTTTGGACGATATTTTGGAGTCTCTGGGCTCCCAGCTCGTGCCACCTGACTTTCACCAACAATCGGACGACACCTCCCTGTTTGGGAGCCAACACTCTCACTCTGACGATGAGGAAGAAACCCCCGCGAGTGTCCCCCAATCCCCTCGACCCAGCCTATCCTCCACCGTACACAACATAGAGAAAGAGAAGGCCCAACCCGATCGCCAAACCTGGAAAACCTTACGGGACTTCGTAGATGACCAAGCCATCGAGGATGTGCTTGAGAAAATGGAAAACGAGCGCACCACTCTCGATGTAGGTATTTGGCGCGTTTATCTCGGCCCCAGCTTCACACGCGGGCTCAGGACATTTTGAGCAAGACCGACGACTATCCTGAAACTTTGAGCACCACCGCTGCAACTATCCGAGAGCTGTTGCCGGATATACCAGCTCTTCCTGCCATGGAAAAGCTTTTGGCAACGCAGGATGATACGAAGACTGTCATGGCGCGGCATCTGGAGAGTCTAGCAGCTCATTACGACCAGATGGCCGGCGCTTTACACGAGAGCGAGGCCGGGGAAACCTTCAGTGACGAAGATCTGCAAAGTGCGTTGTATGAGTCACGGCTTTAATTTATACTTAACTGGCCCTCAGCAATGAATAGAGATACTGCTGAGCTTCCGTCTATTATGAATGAGTTACAAGAGTGTCTATCTTCCATCGACCATACTAAGTAAATTCGCGCTTCCCTCATTTTCCAATTCTAACGTCCCTTTCTGAAGTGAGCTCCTGACAACATCTCAAGAAGAGGCCAGAAAGAACCTCACACATTTACATACCGTTTTAGACGATTTAGACGAGCTGGGCGAAATTATGACAGATATGCTACACACTCAAGAAGCCGTGGAGGTATATCAAGTCCAACAATCATGGCGGGCGTCTAACTCTACTCATTATAGAACGAGTGCGAGGAACAGCTGACAAGTTTACAACAGCATCTCCTCACCGTAGAGCACCTCCACGAGCGATTCGTGTCCTACCGAACTGCGTTCAACAAGTTGATGCTGGAGATCGCGCGACGGCGCCAATATCGCGAAGCTGCGGAGAATATCGTGCGCGGAATGATGTCGCAACTCGCCGCCATGACAGATGGTACGTGCAACTCTTCAATTGGCATGCATGTATCCCAACCGATTCTCGCAGAGGAATCCCAGGTTCGCGATCGCTTCAATTCAGAGCACGGCGCACATCTCCCGGAGGACATTTGCTTGTGCATCGCCAACTCGCCAACGAGATGGGAGGTCTTACCTTGGCATGGAGAGGAGCTGGAGGTTCTCCCGGCGGTAGACCCTGACCTCATCGCTCAGGTTGGAAGTTTTCTTCGATGTGGGCTATTGTCTGACCCATCTTTAGGCCAAAGAGCGCCTCGTCTCCGATGCCGGAACAGAGAGTTTATGAAGCTACCTACGGTTACCTACCTTGATTGTCGAGCATATGAATAGGTTCGAATCGATGGTATTCTATGTCGTGAATGCTGGCAATTGTATCGTATGTTCACAATTATTCCGCAATCGAACCGGCCATATAGATATATGGGCAAAGCGAAGGCTGCCAAGCTCTCGTCCATCGCAAAAAATCTAGGGGCGTGGACGGCCAAACACGCACTACTGGGCCATTAAAGTAATCCGCAAATACCGGGAATCCTAGCTGATCCAGAATGAGAGGAATTGTGTCCAGTTGAAATGTAGACGTGATAAGTGGTACTGCGTGACCCTGAAGGTGACCGTGACACCACCGATCAGCAACTACTGAAGTTGAACGTCTCCAAGTTTAAAATTCCAACTCCTTACGCTTTGAGGCTTTGAATCCCATAGCCTGTTCGTCAGGAGTTCGGTTACCAAGAACACTGCATCCGCGCGATTACAAGCTCCTTGCGCCGTCTGTACCAGTGGCACTCCGTTATGATGATTCAAAAGAAGTGTGGGCACTGGTGGGCACTGTGACGGCGGCAAATGCGTCCATGAAACCAAACTCCTGAAGCGGCTACTCCGTGTTAATCGCAATCCTCCGGTCATCTAGGTCAAGGCGATGTCGGTATTTTAAAGGAACCGTTCTTCAGACTTCAGTGTCCCTTCCGTCTATTTTCAGGCTGATTTCAACAGAACTGATGCTTTCCTTGAACCAGGAAACCGTTCGGGTCTTACGCTTACCGCTGACTGAGTACTCATGCCGGCACACATGTTGGAGATTCGTTTATTTTCCTACTATTCCCAGATATCTGGGGTAAGTATCTCGGCTTCACCGAGTTTACATAAGTGCTCTCCATCATTATCATAATGTTTTTTGTCTCCATCCACATAGATTATCTCACAGGACCACGGATGGACTGTGGACCAATCACGGCGCTCCAAGAGCCCGTACTACTCATTAAAAGCCTCGCATCGGCCAGTTTCAAAGGCACCCATTCTACCTTCTAAAGCTCACTAAATCTCTCAGCCCTCTTCGAGTCCAACATGACATCCAAGCGCATCTTCTCTGAAGCGTCGGGCCTCACGGACATTATTGCGCTCGCCGAACTGATATCCAGTGCCGTCAAGGATGTTGTCGCAGAGTACGACGCAGCTGGGGTCTCGATCCCCCCCTTGTCTTCCACGACTCCTGGTCCTTTTGATACCCCGGAATCAGTTCCATCCAACCTGGCCAGAGCTGCTCGAATCATAGACGCGGCATGTGCTCAACTCAGCTTCAGTGTGGGCAGTCCCGGACATGTCATTACGAACGTAGGCTCCGCCGCTCACGTACTTACTCGCTGCTCATCGATTTCAATAGAAATGTTACGGAGTCAGATATCCCTAATCAAATGTTCCTCTAGCTAATAGTCATGAACTCCCGCAGTTTCAGGAGCCCGCTTGCATGCTCGTCGCCACGGACGCTAAAATTGCCGATCATCTTCTCGATAAGCCTCAAGGTGTCCATGTTGACGAGCTGAGCGGGAAAACAGGTATTGATGCAGGAAAACTGGGCAGAGTTCTGCGTCTTCTTGCTACGAAACACTGCTTCACTGAAGGTATAACTCTCATTCCCACACAGCTTTTCCAAATAAATTAAAACCCGCAGTCAAACCCAATGTCTTCGCTAATAATCGTCTCAGTATGAAGCTTGTTTCTACCGATCCTGTATCCTCCCTGGTTGGCCACATGCGAGTGAATTCATCCAGGCATAGGTCTTGATCACTCATTCATGCAAACAGAACCGACGAGGCTGGCAAGGCCTGCGTTGCATTGAACGAGACTCTCAAGGACCAAGAGACAACTGCTTCGGTCTTGCCCAAAGGCAGTGCATTCAATCGAGCACACGGGCGGACGATCTTTGACTTTTATGGTCAGGTTGTTAATACCTTACTTTCATATGAAGTCTTCTTCTCAGACCGTTATCATAGCCGGAACAGAAGGCCCGAGCCGAGGTACCACCGAAAATACTATGAGTTTCATTTGTTTTTCTAACTGTGTACCCAGCGATTTGGGCATTCGATGGTTGGCTGGGGCGAAGTGACGGGAAGAGGCATGCTGCCGAAAGGTTCGTCAATTCAACATTCGGCGGCAGCGCAGCTGTTGAGGCCTGATTCAGTTTATCCCTGGGCTTCGCTCCCTGAAAACACAGTCGTCTGTGATGTGGGCGGTGGGAACGGACATGCGACAATAGAGCTGTTGAAGGTGTTCCCTCATCTGAAGGTTATCGTACAGGACCTGCCGAAGGTGGCAGAGCAAGGCAAAGAGGTGTGTGACGCACTGCTTTCGCCGGGTCATTTATGAATATTTCATTTGATTTTCTGTGCAGTACTTGCGGAAGGAGGCGATGGACCTTCCCCTTAAACAGCGTGTTCAGTTTGTTCCCTTGGATTTTTTCGATGCTTCTCCCGTCGACGGGTGTGATGTTTACTACGTGCGTATCAGCCCTCTTAATGGCATCCATATTTTACGGGCTCTTAAATCCAGATACGTCATGTGTTGCATGACTGGCCCACCGGCGAATGTAAAAAAATCTTGGACAACATTCGAAAAGCCGTGAAGCCTTCCAGCCGGGTCTTCATTCGTGAATTTCACTTCAGTCTGACTGATATCGTAATAAGGCGTTAACATGCCATGGCAGATGAGTTTGTTCTGCAACACATTAGGGATAGCGCTTTCGAAGGCAAGATTGAAAAGGTATAATGACACAAGGCATCCTGTGTATAAATCTTCACTCAGTGCTTCGCACTAGGCTCCGGAGCCCCTGCTTCCGAATTTCGGGACTGGACGTGTCAGACTATACGCACAAGATATCAACATGATGGTGTGCCTCAACAGCCAGGAACGCACACTTCAGCAGTTCATTGAGATGGGGTATGTTGGATACCCCTCATTCCCCGCCCTATGCGCTGAATGGTTGGTCTTTTAGATCCAGCAGCGGTTTTGAATTTGTACAGCTTTGGGATCTGGGCGAAGTAGGTTTGATGGAATTCGTACCGGTTTCTAGTGGTTGAGCAACAGCGATTGTTACATTCTGGTTCTACTATATAGGCCATTTTCAGTTGCTAAAAACTTGTCATGGCTGAGCCCGAAGTCCGGCCAAAGCGAAAGCCATCTACACTTTCCCCGTCAACAAAGGAAGGCGGCTAGAATTGAGGTCCATTCTGTCTTGAATTTGTCTTAAAATTAAGCTATGTATGTGTCTTGATTGACATTAATAGGTGTTGGGCCGACGTTGAGCGACGTAGAGCAAACGAGGAGGGAGAGGAATGAGAGAAATATATCAAAGAAAGCGGCCAGTGGCCCGACAAACTTTGCGACGGGCTTGAGTAAGAGGGGGTCGTTAAGCAGGGTGGGGAGGTGCAGCGCGCGAAGGAACCCGCGGCCATCGACGCTCGGTCAAAGCGAAAGCTTCTACACTTTCTCCCTTCAACAACTATATTCAAACAACTTAGGACATTCTACAAACGAGCGTTCTTGGGCATTTTGCGCAGCACCTGACGCACACCGAGGTCCCCGAGAGCATCCTCCGCTGAAGACCAAGTCAGTCAATACCCAAACAACGGTGTAATTCAACGAACCTCCTCCAAGAACTGCATCGAAGGGAGCAGTGCGATGGTACTGGGCCAGATCAAATCAGTAGCCATCGTTGAATATTCAATATTATTGAGCACAAAACCTACATGCTCAATATGTTTGCCCATACCTCCGCGGGAGATGCCACGACCACCGAATATCTGTAATCAGAGTCAATAATTCACCGACCAAGAGAGCTGACATGCAACGAACCTGAACAGCATCGGCAGCTGTCTGCTGCGCCGTTTGGGTTGCGTACATTTTCAGAAACGCAATTTAGCCAGCCAGATGGGTTGACTGTTGCTCAAGTTGTAGTTCATGTGGCACGTCTAATAGGTAATATTTTCCAACCAGCTTTACGCGGATTCAAGCGACCTTTTAGCCGTCATCCCAAAGAAGTAAGGAATAACGTAAGTAGAGCCGAAGATTGGCGAAAATTCACACGTTGTTTGTTCGTGTTTATTACATAATTTTAAACCCCGATTTCCTTTTAGGGACTATGTGGTTCAAAATGGGTTGAACGGTTGCGTGGAGACCCATCGTCTAAAATACGCACAGAATAAACCACCATTCTTCATCAATCTAACTTGGCCGCATATGTGGTTCAAAATGGGCTAAGCGGTTTGCCGGAGGCTTCGTGGATTTTTCATTGTTGTAGATTTGTTGAAATAAAATATTAAATTACTAAATATATCGCAGCTCAGGCTGTGGTTGAAGTATTAAGCTTTGGGAACCTCTCAATGGTATACTTTGCGGCACAATGTATCAGATTCCAAGGTACCAGGGATGCTCGGAGAGCCTTCCGAATCTTCACACTACATTTCGTACATGGCTTGAAAGTGAAAAGGGCTGATATCAAGCCTACAAAATAACTAATGCCGCCCCAGAAGCCTCGACCACCACCTTACCGCCCCGAATAATATCCTCTTTGTATTTCCCTTTAGCCAGTCCATGCGAGTTCGAAGCAAATGTCTGCCCAGCCCAGAATGTCTCATTCCCAAATGTCACGTCTGCACCAGGAGCCTGCAACCTCTTCACCGTCACCGACTTGTGACCGCGTGGCAAGAAAGCGGAAATATCAAACGTCGTCGACGGGCGAGTCCCGGTCTGCGTTTTGTTGAATATTTCAAGATTGAGGAGTGCGAGTTTAGAAGGAAACTCTTGAGCGGAATCTTCCCAAAAGCCATAAACAACACGTTGCCCTGCGGACGTGTCTCCTCCCGCGGTAGTAATGGTAGAGCCATTTGCTTGGCGTCCAGGATACAGATTGGCAATGCGGAGGGATTTGGAATGGCCAATTGTTTCCGTGATGAACAGGTAGGCGGAATAACTTGGGAAGACCTGAATCTCGCCATTGCTCGCATTGACCGGATACCTTGATTTCCCATGTAAGAAGAAATAAAAATAAAAACAAATCCACCGACCATAAATCATATCTTGAGAGGCCCCCGTGATTTAATTGGGTGGAACTCTGGAGAGCGAGGGGCCCGCCTTGATGGATATACATGCTGAGACAACTTGAGCAGTCGTCTCTACAAGTTACTCGGATCAGACCCACCGGGAGACATTTATGGATGCGGCGTATAAAGTCGTATCGAGCAGCCAAAGGGATTGTCCAAATGTATCGGAAACGCCTGCTTTGCCGGAACAGGATACGGAGTTGTATTCGCCTGTATTGTCGCTAAGCATTGGGAGATGCGTCGACAACAACACTCACCGATAACAAATGAGTCTGGACCCAAAGCGGAACGGACAGATTGGATGCGCGGCTGCCACAAATCGAGATATCTGATGCAGATATTGAACACTAATACTCATATAGAGCTAGGGAAAGCTTACACCGCGAGACGAGTGTGGTTAACCTGAGTTCCGCAGTTTCATACAAACCAATGTACCAAAGAGTGAACTCACCAAATTGGGAAGGGTTGCAATGGGAATTCTTGGGGCATCACAAACACTGTATTGATAGGTGTGCTAAAGATGAGGTGAGAGCACGAGGAATTAACATTGTCTGGAGCGGACCTCGCTGCAGTATTTGACGGTTCCGGCAGCATTCGCCCCAGCTGCCAATGCGCTGACGCAATCCAGGGCAGAGCTTGCTCCTGGGGTGTCGTAGGGCCATATTGGATCCTCTGCAGTGGCGGCAACCTACGAGAAAGGTAAATGTTTCCGATGGTAGATGAGTCGAACAATGCATTCACCTGGAAGATGGGCTCTTGAATTCCCAACGCCTGAGATATATTTTTGGACCAAGGCTTGAATCTCTAAATAAATGCGAAGGTTTCACGGAAGAAGTGAGGGTCACACCGTCCAGGTTGCAACATATGCCTGAGGGGAAAGATGAGGGCCGTAGTGATCAGGTTCATTGCCGACTATACTCGTTGCGCATTTACAACTGGAAAGGAAACAAAAGAGCGGAAGGGCACGCACTTTCGAGAGCCACGAGCTGACCGGGCTTTAAACCATCCACAGCAGATTTGGCGACGCTCAAAGCACCTTCAAAATTAAAGTCGTGCAGGTCCTTTAAATATGAATATTAATCGAACCCCTCGACGAGGGCCAAACACACCAAGTTCATTGTTATTTTTGTGCCTTCCGGCACATTTCTGAAATGAAAGGAGTCAGTGAGGAACAATTGCAATGATAAATACCCACTTTGTGACGGCCTCCCAGAATTTGGGTCCAATGGTGGTATTGAACAGTACGCCCTTGTCGTCGATGAAATTAAACAGAGCTGTCTCGAGTAAAGGGTCCCAGTATGTCGAGTCAGCCGTAATGCCGCCTATCCTAACTTCCGCAGGCACACCAGTCCGGTGTTTGAGGTTTTGAAGCAAGTTGATCGACAGCGCGTTGGGATCTGTGGCGTTTCCCAAGTACGCGATCATGAAGGCTAGAGACGCGTCAGCTGGGGCAATTATTTGACATACGTAGGCATGGGGTACCGGTCTCGATGCTGAAACTCGCTAGCGAAGGATGGAGAGGAGGGGATGCCGTCGAGGGAAGAGATGCGGGCCCATGCAGTGTGAGTGTTGTTTGAGCATTGACGAAAATTCCACAAAGCCAACACAAGAAGGGGAGGAGGTGCGAAGACATCATGGCTTTAGCTGGAGCTCAAGCTGAAGCTTCAGCTGACTTGGAGAAGTCATTTGTTAAATACTTCTTTCCGCGCCGCCGGGCCGATGGTGCAGGATGGCGGGCGCGAGAGCGCGTAAATGGCACAGCGCGGGTTAGGAGGTCACAAGCACAGATCGTAAATTTGTATATTCAGAGTCACCAATTCATTCTCTCGCGCTCAGTTAAGTTGGAGTCGGAACATTCGGACCAGTAAGGCTATTCCGAGCACTAGAACCGAAACCATAAGCAAAGGGTTGAAGGTTTTGAGGCGGCGGCGCGTACCGAAAATATTGATGCGATCAAAGAACCTTCAAAATGAAGCGTCTTCCTTCTTGGGGCTGTACAGGGCTACTATCGATCGCCCACCTGTGTAAAAATGGTTTGATGGCATTTTGTTGGGCCTGGTACTTTTGTGCCTCTGAACGGATTGGCCTCGGCATCGACATACGGGATGCTTAACATATCAATATGTCAATTCTGAGGCCCTTGAATTTTTGAGGCAGAAACGAGGCCGCATTGAAGCTCCCGAGGCGGTGTGTACCTTTGCAAAAAAATTACATGAGGAATTTGGCAGGCGATCAATGCGATCAAAAATCGACCCTCGATTTTATTGTAAGCTCATTTCTCAATGTATCGCCTAGTAGCGTAAAGGGACATGCAATGTACCCTCCATGGGTCTCCTACATTTATTTGAAGCCAATCCGGCACAGATTGAGGGAATTAGATCGAATTTTTGCAAAGGTACACACTTTTGCAAAGGTGGGCGATCGATAGTATTTCGCAGACCGAGCTGGATTTTAGCACAATAATTGCTTATGCCATACTTCAAGTTGCCACCAAATCTCAGCTCACTTTGAACTCATGATCAGGTACTGCCACTTCCTTGGGATTCGCCGGTGAGCCTCTAGTGGAGCATTTTGCACCTTGGATTAGATGGCAAGTAATTAATACCATAAAATAGGGAAATCTCCAATTTATCAGCCCAGCGGACTGCAATCCAATTCATTTCAGTCCGAATGACTGCAAGTTCGACCGTTACAATGGAGGACCACCCTAATTTCCGTCGTCCACGTATTTTGAAGGAGGACGGCCTCCAAACCCATCCTTCACAACGCGCAAGTCAGTAATGGAACATGATCAACGAATCCTAGCGGCGGAACCTTGGCATAAATCTCTTCTATCCACTTCATGTTGTCAATCGTGTCTTGTGGCTCTACCCAGGTTTGTGGTGTACGACCTTGAATTTTATCTACGAATGCCTCCAGCTGGTATCTGCAACATTGTAAATTTTTGACTCTTGGGTCACTTTGAGGACTACATTCTGCCACTGACCTATACGTTGTCCACCAGTCCTCTCCTTTAGCAGCACCTTTGAAAGAATACGCCTTTTCCACGCGCCGGGATTTTTTAGTGGGTGACACCATAATATAGTGGTAGTACGAAGGCACGAGAAAATTGAAGATTTCAACGGTGCCTCCTTCGCAAAAAACAGTCACTGTAAGTTTTGGAATACGAGGGATGATCCCGAATAGTTTAGGCTCGCTCAGGTTGGAGTGTAGCTCGGCGAGGATATCATTTTCAAGCGTCAATGTGGCCGTGAACATCTTGTCGACCTTTTCGTGTTGCGGTTGAGAAGAGTACGGGGTGGCGGAGGCGGCCAGGACAGAGGTTGGATTCGAAGATGTAAGGTAACGCAGGACATTGACAGTATAACCTATTACTCCAAATCAGAATAAGTAGATTTGATCATGAGGAGGAGAGAACCTACATCCAGGATCCATTGTGGCGCCACCACCGAGCTCGTAGTCCCAGCGAATATCGCCATCTTTGGCTGTACCAGCAGGCGCCGTCAGGGCCACTGAAACCCTTTTTATTGCACCCAACTCTTGACTATTTAGAATGGCTTTGACCCGTTGGATGGCTGGGTGAAAGCTGAAAAGAGGTGTTTATTTGGCCAGAGTAGGACTAGCCAAAATTTACTGACCGGTAATGGAAGGCCTCTAGGACCATTAGATTTTTGGCTTCAGCGACGGAATAAATTTGAGCCGCTTCTTGAGCGGTGTTTGTCGCCGGTTTCTCAAGTAGGACGTGTTTACCAGCCTTCAGAGCCTTCATAGTCCACTCGAAGTGAAGGCCATTCGGAAGGGGGTTGTAGATCACATCGACTTTCGGGTCGTCTATCATCTCTGCAGAAAGATCAGATGAAGACAGTCCGAGTCCGGAGCAGATCAGACCTTACCTTGATACGCATTCTTGCCACCATAAGCTTTCTGAAATCCATGTTGTTTGGCAAACGCTTCAGCGCGCCTCAAATCTCTCGCCGCCACTGCATAAAGGGAGACCTCGGGGTGCGTATGGGACGGGTTAATCAATGCTCCTGGTGCGATTTTCGCCGCGCCGAGACAGCCGAAGTTCAGAGTTCGGAGGATATTCTCAGCAGGATCCGAGACACCTTTGGGCGGGTTCGAAATCTGCAACGTGATATGTATAAGTCAAGTACGGAAGGTTGCCACGCACGTTGTACAGCCGAGTGAGAAGAGCAAGCATCTGGTGAGTGGTCGGTCTGGATGAATTACCAAGCCTCCGAGTCTATGTATACTCAGACAACGCCCACAGCGGCCCACAGTGGAGATCTCGGAGTCGGTCGGCCAGTTTCAACTTGGGGAAATCATTGCTTGTCCGCAACTTGCGTCTACCCAGTCCATTTATTCCAGTGGGTAGAGATGAGCGCGAACGATGTGCCAGAGCTTAGAGCTAGAATATTGATTCTGAACAACGCGGTGAAAGTTCAACCAAAGATAACGTGATCTATTCCGATCACTCCGAGACTCGGTCAAAGCGAAGGCTATCAACTGCTTGGTCTTATTGTGATTCATCAATGGCTTCGTTTGCTCCCCCTTCGCCCACGCACCTGCTGCGATCTCACTCCGTCGATGTAACGGCACTTTTCTTCACCGACGACAATGAGCGGCTGTACTCAGGCGACATATCTGGTCTTGTCGTTGTCACCTCCACCCGTTCTCTGCGCTCCCTTGCCTCCTGGCCGGCCCACTCAGACAGTATCCTTGGCCTTCAAGAATGGGGATCGTGCATCATCACGTCTGTCGCCCACTACGCCACTCCCTCCTGCCGCTAACGCCAACCCGCACTCCAATGCAGCCATGCGCGCGACCACAAACTGCACGTCTGGACACGCGTCGAAGAGCTGCCTTCCTCTGCTCGGGTAGGTGGCTCTGCCGCGCTTCCCGGCCTTCCGACTCCCGAGCTCTGCTACTCGCTTGATGTCAATGCGTTAAACTACTGTCGCTTCTCGCTCCTCCCGCAGCACCTGACGGACGGCGATCCCGACGTGCCGCACGCGCTCCTTGCACTTCCGAATCTTGTCGAATCCTCTGAGGTGTGCTGTGGCACTTGCCGGTGGAATCGCTGCTCACTTAGGCGAAGGCGGATATATGGGCGCTACCCTCTCGCCAGCGCATCCACGCTTCGGTCGGCACGCAACGTAAATCGTCCATGTTCTCCCTCGACGGCCGTGAGGGGATGACGACGGGTTAGTCTCTTTTCTTACCTACTACACAACGATAGTAACGTTGCACAACCAGGTATCATCATGTCTATGCATCTTTTTAGCGTGCCCAATACCGACGGTGCTTCCGCATCGTCGTCCTCCAAACAGCGTGCGGATGAGCTGCGGCTGCTATGCGCATATGAGGACGGGAGTGTCAGGCTGCGGCGGCGCCCTGCCGACGCCGGCGACACATCCATCGAGGGCCGTGGCTGGGAGCTGGTCTGGTCGCATAAATTGCACGTTGAAGCCAGTATGTAGCGTTCTTCCTCTCCCTACTCAATCTCACTCATCCAACATAGTCATGGCCATGCGTGTATCGCGCGACAACACACTCGCTCTCAGTATATCCGCCGATCACCTCGTCGGGCGATACGACCTCTCCGTGCGCTGTTCCACCTTTCCTATTTTAAATACTTAATTGGTCCCAGTCTTCCGTCGCGGAAGGCGCATGCGTCGCGCACCGTACGACACACCCCGGGAACGGGTGCATCGCGATCCGTGACGATGGGCGCGTTTGTGCGATTGGCGGCTGGGATGGGCGGTGAGACTCCATTCGCAAGCCTTGTTCGCTTGCTTATCATTGTTTCCATCCAGAATACGTCTCTACTCTACAAAAAACCTCAAACCTCTCGGCACGCTGCGATACCATAAGACCGGGTGCCAGGCACTTGAGTTTGCACGGTCCACCCCATCCTCTGTCCCCGAGCGGCACGAGGATAATGAAGATGAGGATGAGGAGTGGGAAGACCGCAGCCGCTGGTTAGCGGCGGCTTCAAAGGACCACCGCGTGTCGCTCTGGTCGCTCATCAGTTTCGAAAGGAATGATAAAGGGACTGAAAAGCCATGAACACATCAAGCAAAGCCGCCAAACAAGGCTGTATCCGATAGAATCACGAGTCGGACGCATTCCGCGAAGGCCATCACCACATTTAAAAATTGTGCCCAGCGTGAACACTTGCTTAATACACCGTTCATAGCTTAACCGCGAATGGAGCATTTAAATCTGGTATGTATGTACCCTGGTTTTAACATTACTGGGATGTTGGACAAATGGCGCATTTCCCCTCCACCCATCGTCGCTAGATACAGACGGAAAACAACAAACCTTACATACATAAATAGCGCGATAAAGAAAGAGTACAATTTTTGGGTCAGTGTAGTTATTTAGACATTCGTATTTAGTCGTGTGACTCGTGTGGATCTGGAAGACATTAAAAAAATAGGTATACGTACACTGGGTGGCCACTGCACTGACACTGCACTCACAATAACCCTGCGGCGCGCAAGTCCCGCGCCAGCCGCGCCTCTTCGAGCAGCTCCTGAGTAGGGATGCCGCGCTCGTCGTGGGCTCGTGGGATCTCCCGCGGGGCGCGCGGTTCCGAGCGCTCGAAGGAAAAGCCGAAGACGCTTTCGAGGTTGCGACGCACGGCTGCGTCGCGCTCGACGTCCTCTGCAGTGATGGGGGGTGCGGAGGCGGCGGCCCGGATGGAGTGTTCCCAGCGCTTGATGCGCCAGAAGCCGATGAAGGAGGAGAGGAGGAGGAACCAGCCTGGGGTGGGTTGATTAGTTATCTGGAGGAATTCAAAGGGAAGATATATCATACCAAGGGTCATCAGGAAGAAGGACAGCCAGTCACGCGAAGAGACGCCACCGAGGGACGCGTCGACGATTTCCGTTGTTGCCGTGGGTTCAGACAGCGCGCGCACGGTGGGTGATTCGGGCCAGTCTGGGGGTGCGCCCACGTCATCACCTTCACCCTCCGAAGCGAGCCCTGCGCGTGAGTAGAAGCCATACTGGATGAGGGTGAGCCCGAGGCCCGCGCGACTGCCATACTTGGCAGCATGGCTCGTGTGGAGGAGGTACGTGAGCAGAAAACCGACGAACTGAAAGAAGAAGCTGATGAAGATGTTGACGATGAAGACCCAGGACGAGCCGGAGGGCAGGTCGTCGATGATCATGTCCGCGCCGGGGTCCATGCCTGCAGGGGCGTGCACCGTCGTCTCCCAGTACGGCGGCACAGACTCTTCGGCTTGGGCAGATGCGTAGGACTGCGAACAGTTGTTACAATTCGATGCGCTGCAAAATTAAGAAAGCCAATTCTTACTGGCGGCGGCTCCTTCTGGTTGTCCTCGGGGACCATGTAAATTTCCCCATCTGCTGTGACGGCCGTCCGGGCTGGCTGGGGCTTGGCCATCACGTTGGCAAACACGCCGTCGTTCTCAATACCGCCACCATGCACACCTGCACGCGGGTCGCTCCCTGGGACGCGGGTATAGTGGGTCGGCAGCAGAGCGCCCACGGCCCTGCGAAAAAAGGAAGACCTCGGTGCGGACGGTGCGACTGTGTCCGTGGGCAGCATGCCATTGGAGTTACCGATGTTGTTGGGCAACGCAAGCGCGGAAGGCGGAGGAGGAGAGCCTGGTGGCGGACAATCATACTCGCGCTCAAAGTCGTATGCGCCTGGAACAGGTTGTGGGTGACGCGGCGACTGAGGGTGGGACTGGGACTGCGGATTGAGAGGTGTGTCCTCGTCGTCGTCGCTGTCAAAGGCGGCGTCGAGCTCTCTGTCTGCGTCCCGCGCGGACTGGGTGGGCAGAGCAGCGTATCGGGCAGACATGGTGGAAGAAACGGGAATGACGGCCAATTAGCGGCTCGGCCTATTATGCAACAAGTTACCATCACACCGCCCCTGACCAAATATGTCTCGAACAATCTAGGCCTTCAGGATTAATTATCGTGGCGGCGTAGGGGCCACAATTAATTACTGTATATCTAAAAAATACCGTTGAACTAGAACAGAGGGACGTGCAGCGTGAGGCAGAAAAGCGCTGGCCATGATTCCGCTCTGGCACCAAGGGTCCGCCATAAGATGGCCAAATCCAACGACCCATCCAAACATCCACAGCCAGCCCAACGGTCCACCAACTTTCTGCCCGAGCAATGTTCCCCACATCCTCTCAAGAATTATCCCAACCCCCTGCGTCAGAAAAAATATGGGTACTCTGATGTCGGAGCCCTTTCCTAGCCCCCACAGGCCAACGTAATGCAGCACCCCCGAGACCAAGAATGCGCCAAGGACGCCGCCGACACGGCCGCCTACGAGCCACAGTGGCTTTGACATCGTGAGGAAATCGTAGCGGAATACTTGGTGCCAGCCTGACGCCCAAAAATCCGTCAACGAGGTGCAAAGCCAGGGTAAATTGAAGACCGGCGGCCACTCTGCGGGGGACTGCCCAAGAAGGATGACGCCGACGAGCGAAAAGAGGTCGTTCCCAACATGAACAGCGCAGTAAATGCAATACCCGACAATCAAAGTATAAGCGAAGGAGCGGAGATAGTATCGTAACAATTGCGTGCGGAGCGTCGGGTCGTAGATGCTTATTGACGGGTCGAATGACTGGCCAATATTGTGCAGAATGTCAAACACAAAAAGGTGCCCTGCGATGGACATGAGAGTCCGGAGCAGGAATGCAGACCGTGGGGCCAGTGGCCGGGTGTATGGAGGCATTTTGAGACCGGCCGACCAGTTCCATCCGTAGCCTCGAAGAGAGAAGGTTAGGTCAGCCGCGTCAAGGGCAATTTGCTTCCATCGCGTTGCAACTGGAGGCTGATGTATCCGCACGCGTTGAGGGGTAGAGTCAAACGTCCTGCAAATTGATCTCGTAGAGACAGTGAACATGGCCAGCTGCTCGCCTATTAGGACTGAACGCAACTGAGAACATGCCACGAACCACCAACGCCTGGTTCATGTAGGCAAGTCTCTCTGCGTCGCAGGCTTTCCAGCCCTTGGCAATGTCCAGCGATACCGCAGTCCGAAAAGCGGAGAGTAGTGTGAGGGGCAGGAGTGCGAGACGGTACAACCTTGTGCTGGGACCTAGAACTGCCAGGACGTTGGTTACATAGTAAAGAACCTGGGGGAAACTGGATCAGGTGTGCACGGGAGAAGAATAAATTAGATACAGACCAGAGAAGGTAGAAACAGCAGAATGAAGGTTTCGAAACTTAGCGGCGCGCGGTCGCTGAGATCAAGCAGTCTGGAGAAATTATTCAAGTTAGATTTCAGACGTTTAAAGAAAGGGGTGTGGAACTCACGACCACATGCGTCCTCACCGTCGACTCGTCGGGTTTTGGAAGTGAGCGCTTGAACTCCCGAATGTGACGTAAAGTCTCTGGGCATAGCGAAAACCGCGGATGAACAATGCTCAAGGCGCCTCATTGCTGAAGCAAGATTTTCCGGCAGAGAATGCGTCCCGGTTGGCCATCGTCTAAGTATGAGGCGTAGAAGGAGAAGAGTAAACAGCGATCAGCGATCGCGACAGACTCACATGTGATCACGGTTGGGCTGATGAATCCACGATATGCATTCTAGATTCCAAGTAATATGAAGCAGTGATATATTAATGAGAGGTTCTAGAAAGTAATGGAGATGTTGTAGAAAAATCAGGAAAGATGATAGATAATACGAGGCAGATTTGTCCAGCCCGAGGGATCCAAATTATATGAAGCACCAATATTGCAGATGAAAAGAGGAGAAACCAATAGCCGAAGAGAAAAATAAACAGAAAGAGGCCCCGTATCCGTCGTCCAGTTGTGCGCATCCTATCCACATTGAAGTCAAAAAAAAGCCCGTCTACCCACCGCGTCGTGTGGTCAATTGACTAGCTGATGAGCGTGCTGGATGGCTGAAGTTGGGAATGTCGACTTGCGTTGGGTTGTATGTTGGACAGGTTCGGGGTCTCCTTAGCTTGATCGACGGGTCTCTCATCTTGTACTGCGTACCCAGCGGCCGCGCCGGCGCAACGCGGAGAAGGTGCGCGTGGGCGCGGATATGAGCTTGTGCGTGATATTGGTAGTTCAGGTGGGCTTGATAGTTGGCTAGGGCTTGAGCGTAGGGTACGTAAGGCATGGGGGATTGCCGTTGCTGCAATGGAGGGGTCCACTGAGAAGGTACAAACGATCGTTCATGAAAAACTATCTTCTGCGGGATCCGTTGCGTGAGTTTGTTGTTCGCCGTGGGCTTGTGGGCTGCTGGGGGCGAGGAAGAGTGCAGGGCATATTGCTGAGGAGCAGTAGCCGTTTGAGTCTGGTAGATAATGTCTTGATTGCGAGGAGGCTGCCTCGCCGAGCGCGAGATGTGGGACCGAGTTTCATAGAGGATCTCTTGAAAATCGGGTCGGTAAGCTGGAGAAACCTTGGCGATTGAAGGCGAAGGAGAGACAGCAGGCGGAACCGAGGGCAGTAACAGCGGGCGTTCAAGGGTGGTTCGAGAGTGTACGGCGGGAAGACGCGTCTTGGCAGGTTTCGATGGCGTGAGAGGGCACTGGGGAGCGAATTGAGGACGAAAAAAGAACAAGTAGAGGAGTTACGAACCGTGATTGGGGTCTCATCCGACTCGACGACGTGCTCGGGATCAGCGTCTTCCTCGACGAGGATGTCGGCAGCCGGTAATGGAGGCGTCGGTGATGTGGCGGAGGACGCTAATGCCTGTATCGGGATGCGGTGAGTCCAGTATAAAATAAGAGTGGTGACAAAACTGACCTGTGGTGCCAAGGCCTCCAACTCTCTGAGAAACCCTGCGCCGTCAAACGTGAATTCGACCTATCGAATGGTGAGAAGAGAGATAATACGGTCGGAAGAACGCGAACCCAGGGCAAGTCCTCGGAATTTACTACCTCGTCTATCGTGGGAAGGAGCTGTGCTATGGGGGAGAATGGCTGAAGAGAGTCGGTGAGAGCTTATGCTCGCCACAAGCAACATACCATGGGCGCCGACAGGTTCCTCGATACAGCGACGGGAAGTTTGGTGCCAGAAGGGGCGAAGCGAGCGGGAACGAAGACGAGGGAGGGCATGATATGGATGGCTTGTGGCTAGGGAAAGGCGGGGGGAGGAGAAAGCGAAGCTCAAGTGAAAAAATGGCACCTATGTCTAATCCGCGATTCTGGCAACCTATTTGGGGAAAACGGTAGATATCGATCCAGACAGGATCAAAATCGACATCAGCGTCCCAGAGGAACGTCGGAGTCTTCCAATTCCAGGCTTCTAACCAGTAGTATGGTCAACCTGCTGAGGCTGAGTTCTGCCATGTTCTTCTCGTCGCAAAGCCCAGGTAGACATAATCACCATCAAGTCGGAGACACAGTAGGGAAAATATTGATTTAAACCGCACAGTCGCCCAAGGACAAGAGTTGGCGTCTCGCAGGTCCCTATAATAGGCAGGCTAGGACTTGGGCCTTGGCTAGGACGGGTCCAACGCAACAACCAGCTTTCTGCCTCAGGTGCCATTACTTGTGACTTCCCTACACTTCTTCCGTCCGTTCTTGCGGTTCCTGCATACTGTTCGACGTGGACGGGATGTTGAAGGTGGCTGGCTCAGTTGAGCAGTGCAAGTATATAAAAGCCTCCGACTATTATCCCCTTCTGGAATGGTCTAGTTGAATCCGTCTGGCTTGGGTGCAGTCGCGACATTTGGGAATCAAACGTTCTGGGCTGGGCAGACATTTGCATCGAACTCGCATGGACTGGCTAAAGGGAAGTACCCGGAAAATACTATTCGGGGCGGTGGTCGAAGCTAGCATTAGTTATTTTGTAGGCTTGCTACCAGCCTCTATAGCGGTCCACGCACTCGGAAATTTCATGGGTTTCCTCCTTCTGTTCCTCATTGGGGCTGTGGCGGTTAAAATCCATCCTCCTCCTCCTTCTCCTCTTTCAATAAACGTTGAATAAATGTAGTACGTGATTGGCTCCGGCGACTCAAAAGGATCAATCACCGGTGATGCAGTGACGCGCGCTCGCCGATTTGCATGTGAATTCACTCCAGCTTTTAAAGCAGCGCTCAGTCTCAAGCTGACTTCAGGATCACCCATATAATATATACGCCAGCATGTCGACAAGTTTGAAGCAGTTTTCAACGGAGGAGGTTTCCAAGGTGAGTTCTGGCTTTCTAGCTTTCTGTGGCTACCGAATAGACTCCCAAAATAGCATGCAAAAGAGGGCGACCTAGTAAGTGAATATGCCCCCGTTTCCTGCGACCGCTAATGCGCGATATCGCCAGTGGATAATCATCGACTCGAAAGTTTTTGACCTATCTAAATTCGCCGCTATGCACCCTGGCGGATTGAGCGTTCTCTTGGACGAGGAAGTCGGTATGTCAGGTCTGGTAATGGACGGGCAACCTTGTGACGTCTGCTCGCATTAGCTGGTCAGGACGCCACCGATGCATTCTTTGGTCTCCACCGCCATGAGGTTCTCTTGAAGCCCCAGTATAAGCGCCTCCAGATTGGTACGATTGCAGGTGAAGAGCCGCAGATCTTCCCGCGTGAAAACGGCGCCCTTAGTCAAGTCCCATACGCGGAGCCTACTTGGCTGACTCCTGGGTTCAAGAGCCCTTACTTTACCGATGCAAGTCACCCGTATACCCGCATGCCAAATTTGCAGCTCACCCATTTTATTTAGCGTCACCGCGCTTTCCAGACCGCTATCCGCAAGTTCTTCGAGGTTGAAGTTTTACCCGATGCTCTCGCGCGCGAGGAAGATGGAAAACGACCATCCCAGAGTGTAAGTCTGTCTTCCCATCCGATATTTCGTCTCCTTATTCCAGTATTAGGTATTTGATGCAATGGCCAAAACAAATATCCTGGCGATGCGGCTGGGACCCGGCCCCCACCTGAAAGGACGCGTCCTAATGGGCGGGCTGGTAGAACCCGAAGAGGTCTGTGCCGGATCTCCCGTTCACCTCCACGTTTGTTTTAGCTAATTTCCACCGAAAAGTACGACTATATGTATGAGCTCATAATGGCCCAAGAAGGGACGCGATTCAACTCTCGGTATGTAATCGAGCTGTTCCTGATCATCGACTCACACATGTCTTGCAGCGGCTACCTCGACGGGCTCGGTGGAGGAACGTACATCGGACTCCCCCCCATCCTCAATTTTGGCCAACCTGCGATTCGCGAGAAAATTCTGGAGGAAGTATTTTCCGGCAAGAAGCTCGTTTGCTTGGCGATTACCGAAGCTTTTGCTGGCTCAGACGTAGGCGAGTCGGGCCTCTGTCTCTCTGATGTGTGTTGCTGATCCTGCATATTAGCTGGATTGAAGTGCTTTGCGAAAAAGACAGATAAAGGCTGGGTTGTGACGGGAACAAAAAAGTGAGCTACTTTTTTTTTTCAGTTGAACCTCATCATACTCATGCTCTTCCGTTACTCGGTGGATCACAAATGCCGGTGCGTTGCTGCCCCAGGATTGAGCGCGTCGTTGACGAAGTCTGTAGTATTCGCCGACTACTTCACGGTCGGTTGCAAGACTGAGAAGGGACTGGTTGTACTGGTTATTGAGCGCGGTCCGGGAGTCGAGACGACGCAGATCAAAACCTCGTATAGCACCACGGCCGGCACAGGATATATAACCTTCGATAATGTCCTCGTTCCGTTCGAAAACACCCTGGGTAAGGACGGCGAAGGGCTTCAAGTGATCCTATCTAATTTGTGAGACTTTTTCTGTTGACTGATCCTTCATCATGTTAATATAACATCGCAGCAATCACGAACGGTGGGGCATGACCTGCGGCAGCATCTCATCCCAGCGTATGATCGTGGAGGAGTGCTTAAAGTGAGCGAGAAGGCTTTAGCCGCCTCCCTTTGCTGACAACTTCCAGGTGGGCAACGCAGAGAAAGGTTTTCGGGAAGCCTCTTACCCTCGCAGGTGGTCTACTCTTTGTCTGGGGATAAGATTCCTACTGACGATGTGCAGCCTGTTATCCGTGCCAAATTAGCGGCTATGATCTCAAGGTAACAGAAATGTTTAATACTTCTTTGGGATGACGGCTAAAAAGGTCTCAAGAGTTGAATCCGCGCAAAGCTGGTTGGAAAATATTACCTATCAGATGTGCCACATGAACTACAAGCAACAATCAACCCATCTGGCTGGCCAAATTGCGTTTCTGAAAATGTACGCAACCCAAACGGCGCAGCAGACCGCTGCCGATGCTGTTCAGGTTCGTTGGCTGTTCGCTCTCTTGGTCGGCGAATTATTGACTCTGATTACAGATATTCGGTGGTCGTGGCATCTCCCGCGGAGGCATGGGCAAACATATTGAGCATGTAGGTTTTGTGCTCAATAATATTCAACGATGGCTACTGATTTGATCTGGCAATAGTATCACCGTACGGTCCCCTTCGATGCCGTTCTTGGAGGAGGTTCGTTGAATTACATCGTTGTTTGTATATTGACTGACTTGGTCTTCAGCGGAGGATGTTCTCGGGGACCTTGGTGTGCGTCAGGCGCTGCGCAAAATGCCCAAGAACGCTCGTTTGTAGAATGTCCCAAGTTGTTTGAATGTAGTTAGAAACCTATTTATAGCTCTAGATGGGTACCAATCAACGTATTCCAGTTCAGCGAACGGTCGCTTAGACCGCATCTTCAAAAGTTTATCTGTCCACATCGTGCTCGCATCAAACCGGAGTTGTTATGGAGACTTCCCGCTGCTTCCCGTAGATTTCCGAATCTAGCTGTTCATCCACACTCTCTTTTTCCAAGCCACAAAATCCCGAGACACGGCGGACTCGCCCTCATCTTGACACTCTGTTGTCGTCCACTCATTTCCGCCGCTGTCCAGATTTCAACCATTACACTCGACATTCAGCTTCCATGCCCGTTTTCACCCGCCGCTCGGGCTCTGCTCTGTCCCCCGACTCTGCTCTGGGCCCGATATATATTGCGGGAATCGCCCTCGCTGGCGTAATTGTTCTAGGCCTATTCGTTTGGTACATTATCATAACTTATCGCCGTCGCGCCCAAGCGAAGAGAGAGAAAATCCGGGTCGCCGCTTTTACTCCCGTTCGGGGAGTATTCAAGGAGACATATGGAAGCAACAAGGAACCTCTTTCACGGTGCGTAGCTAATTAGCGAGCGATTTTCAACTGGGGGATGAAGACTGAAGTTACTTTTGGATCCCTCCAATCCAGCGCCACATTTTCTCGGGAACAGCTCACACGTTCCGTGGTCCTTCCTGATAAAGTTGTCGCTCGCCCTCCTCGCGGCGCTACGAACGAGGAAATACTGCAGTATCACCGGGAATCCGGCTCATTCCCAAAACCCTTTTCCTTCGCGCTCACCTCCGGTTCACCGACTCCAGCGGCTCCGAACTCCCCTCGTTCCTCGTGGATCCGCCACTCCGGCACGTCCAGTTTCGCCAACCACCGCTTCTCTGTGATTTCATCCTCCTCGTCTGTTGATCCCACGCCCACATCTGGCTCGGCCAGAAAAGTCCGCCAACTTTTTAGCTCCGTCCTGCCAGATGAACTGCTCCTCACCGGTCTCGGTGAACAGCTCACCGTCGTCCAAGCCTTCGACGATGGCTGGGTTGTCGTCGGCCGGTCAAACAGCGTGTTCGCTTCCAACGCCAAATCTATGTTCAAGTCTTCCTCAGGGGGACCCGCCGAGAGCGAGGTCGAACTTGGCGTTGTTCCGGCTTGGTGCTTCCTCAAGCCCGTCAAGGGCCTGAGGGCCGAGCGGCCAATCCGTAGCACCAGTTTGGGGATTACCGTCCAGATGGATGGCCCCGCTTTCTCTTCTCGACAAGAGGTTCTCAGCTGGTCCAACTTCTAGAAAAGTTGGTTGTTCTTCGTCGCTTCATGAGATGCATTTCCCATTCTTTATCTGTGCTTTGAGCATCGTATTACATCTGTCATCTGTTGTTCTCAGCTGTTCCATGCACGGGACGGTCTGCTGCACGTAATGTCTTGACGACTTTGTTCTCCATTCCAACTCACATAATGCCATAGGTAGAATTCCAGGTGTATTCTACGTCACACAATATGCCCAGCGAACTTTCGAAACTGTTGAAACATTATTAGAGATTTCGCCAATTATAAGACTGCTCCCAAGCGAATGCGGCCCTATAGATCGTGGCTTCATCGAACAAACTCCCGACCAATTGCATTGCGACAGGCAGCCGGAGACCACGATCTTCTTCACGCTCTATAACCTCCAACATCCCAATAGGAACGCTCATGGCTGGATGTCCCGATATATTAAATGGGGCAGTGTTCTGTGTAATTCCGGCTCCCTTCAGCATTTTTTCCATGACGCTGTCCGAGATGTTGGAAGTATAACCAGAGATCGTGGGTGTACAGGGCAGTACGAGCAGATTTATGCTCTGGAATGCAGCTTCGTACGTGTCCTTTAGCTTTCTAGCGAGGTTAAGCGCCTTGTCCGTCATTCCAGGATGATTTTCCTTTAGAAACTGTCCACCGAGCAACGCATTCGTGGCGGCGGGATTATGGAGTTGAAGCTTCTCAAACTTCTCCTGTGTCCACTTTGACAGCTCGCGATTCAGTGCTACATCGTGCACACCGAAACGTAGGGGGTTTTGAGCACACAGAGCGTGCTCGGATATTCCTTGCCTTGTTGATACAGTCCATATGGCACCACCGAGAGCATGCATAGGGATGGAAATTTCTGTCACGTCGGCCCCCAGGGCGCGGAATCGATTAGCCGCCTCTTTTACTTTGGCGGATACCCGAGGGTCGAGCCCTCCGACCTCGAATGCTTCGAGAAGTATACCTATCTTCATGCCTTTAACAGCCGATGCGGGATCCTGCTGATATGCCAGCAGCGGCTCAAAATAATCCACCTCGCGGTGAGCAGGCGCGTCCTTCTGGCGGTCATCGAGCCCGTCTTTGCCCGCGATCACTGTGAGGACAAGCGCATTGTCCAGTACGTTTACTGTGATAGGGCCAGTGTGGTCGACGGTAGCAGCCAGGGAGGCGATTCCCGTATAGGGACAAAGCCCAAAGGTTGGCTTTAATCCAACCAGGCCGCAGTACGCGGCAGGAAGGCGAATGGACCCGCCTTGGTCACCGCCGATCGCAAGGGCAACATTCCCGCTGCACACAAGCGCCGAACACCCAGACGAAGATCCACCAACATTGTAGCCAGGTGCCATGGGGTGCTGGATATTTGCGTGCGCGTTGGTGAAGGAAGTGGGAGACAAGGAAAAATTCTCGCATGCACCCTTTCCCACAATTGTCGCACCAGCTTCAAGTAATCGGGTGACAATGGTGGCATCATAAGTCGGGATGTAGGTATCGGTGAAGACGTCTGTACCAAGAAGGGAGGGGACCCCGCCAATGTTTACATTATCTTTGATTACAATGTGACGACCGGCAAGGGGGCCAGCGAGGTCTTCTGGCCAAGTCGATTTTATTTGGACCTTGTAAGCCCAAGCATTGTACTCCGCTGCATTCTCAGCAAGGCTCGGACGGTGTATATTGAGACGGGGAAATCGCTGGAGGTCAAGTTTCGGGACGTAGTCCTCTTCCGCCTCGATGAGAGCTATGCATTCGTCCAGCCCACTGATCAGAATGCGATAAGCCTCAACGTCCGAGTGAGGCACAGTTACGCCGAAATGGGAGGCGGCCGCCTGTATTTGAGAAGCCGTTACAGTGCTGCGTCAAGGTTTTGGATAAGACCTAGTAGCACAACTTTAGTACTTACATTTTCTCTGGCAGCTTTACAACAGACATCGCGGTGAGTATAAGTGGCGGTCGATCATGATCGAGGGAACACGAAGAGAGAGCTCTAACCGGGCCGAACTACCGCGGCCAAAGCTTAGTAATTGCGGGTCGCCACGAGGCGAAGCTCAACTCCTTCATCTTATGTTGTCACCACAGCACCGACGAATCCCCACATTTATCGGCGAACTCGTCGAAACGATGAAAAAATTGGATCTGACTGCGTAAGAATTCAATAGTGCTCTTCATACTCATCCTAAGAATTCTGGATTTACAGTTTTGCTGTACCAGAGGTTTCTGCCCAGTGTCTGCTGAAGCACCGCCCGGTTTGCTCATCCACTTTCAGCTGGATACCATGGAGAAACGGCTACAGCTCCTTGCCGCCAAGCTTCGCGGCGCCCGCAACGCGCTCGCCTCTATAAACCGCCTACCCCCCGAGCTGCTTTCGGATATCTTCAGTGACAGCCTCCTCCATGTTTCGTCCTTTCTTCCACTAGTACCTGGCAATATCACCCAAAGCGACTATTCGACTCTGCCTCTCCTATTGCAAGTATGCAGGGCCTGGAGAGGCGTAATTGCGTCTTGTCCTAGGCTGTGGTCCAAGTTTTCTGGCTCCACAAATCCTCTCGAGTGCATTCGTCGCTCTTCTGGCACTGATCTCACTGTTTACATAGGTCTTGATCCACCTGGTGTGCCTTCCGACTTGGTGAATGCACTCATTCCTCATATACCCCGCATCTGCGAATTCCACTTTGCCTCGGACTCCCTTGAAGATATCGAGAAACTGCATCTATTCTCCTCTCCAGCTCCACGCCTACGTAGTCTGACCATTGATGTGAATCGCGACGGACTACCAGATTTAGGCAGTGTCCTTCCACCAATCTTTGCCGGTCGCATGCCTAAGCTGAAGCAAGTCGCCTTGGGGCACTTCTCCTCGTGGCCACTGGGCTACTTTCAGCGGCTAACTCACCTCTGCCTATACAACCAAAAAGAAAATAATTGGCCATCCACGTCCGAGTTCCTGGACTTTCTGCGGTGCTCTCCGCTTCTCGAGGAGCTTGCCCTCATTCGAGGAGGTCCCATTCGATCACAATTATCCGACGTGACTCCCTCGGGTGGTCGACGCCTCGCCCTCAAACGACTTCAACGGCTCAATCTGGGAGATTGGCCGTCATCAGCCACCATCTCGCGTTTCCTGTCGCACCTGACTATCCCCCGGAAAGCTTCGATGTATGTTTGGGGAGACTTTATGTGCCCCGACGAAGACATCAGCTCGTTCCTCCCTATGGACACAGGGTGTCTTCGGAATTTAAAAACAATCAAAGAGTGGATCTTTGTCCGGCGAACCGACCCAACCCACCACGGCTTCAAATTGATTGTTATTGCGGATTCTTTTCTCCATACAATCGGCGGCTTTCATCCTTCCCAAATCCTCCCTTCGGCGCTCTCCCGGTATCCAACTTTAGGTGCGGTAAAATCCCTAAAGATTCGAGAGGACTCCACGTTTCCCGCACTATTGCGAGCGTCGGACTGGAGGGGTATTTTTCTCACAACACCAGCGCTCCAAGAGCTTCTAATATTTGCGGGGGAATCACCCGAATGTACCAGAGCGGTTGTATCAGCATTGCGTCCCTTCAAGGGCCAACCGTCCACCAGTAACAACCAGGATATTTTATGTCCAGAGCTGAAGACAGTTGAATTCATCGACGAGCTGGATCTTCCCTTTTTCACCGTTTGTGCTGTCTCCGCAGAGCGCCTTGCTCAAGGGGCAGCCAAGGTTGATTTCAAGTTTATGCGCGGTGTCAATCCTCCGCCCCGACGTCGGCGTATGTCTTACCGGTCGGATAGTGACTCGGGCCAGGATTTTGAGGTTGATTTCATACCCCCCGGGAGCCACACGCAAAGTGTCAAGTTTATTAAACTTGATGCTCCAATCCCGACCCCGCTCAACTGGCCCACCGAGGCGGCAGATTGGGTACGTTCAAATTACGATTGATACAACCAACTAAGCTAACGAATAGCTCAGGTGTGGTCAAGGCAACCTGTCCCGTATCTTGGCCTTTAATGTGTATAGCCTGTTGAACAGCCTAGAATATCTACGGAATTGCGGACTTGTAAGTTGTAGCTATAGACCGCGCCACACTTGTGAAAAAAAGTATGGCCAATAATGCCAAGGATCTTGGAATGGCGGAGCCTGGGAGTTCTTGAAAGGATGAAGGGAGCAAGATTTGGAATGACCAGAAAAAATACCATCAGGTACTGGCCAAAGAGAGCAGAGGGGAAGGCGGTTGTGGGCCTAAGGTGCGATGGTATGGCCAGAACGGAGAGGTAGCCTGGTTTGACAAGCTGCGGCGCTGACAGAGAGGGTCGATGAGGAAGCAGAGAGTAAGGGTGACTAAGAAGGTTCGGAGACGCAGAATCGGGAGATTCAGACATGTAGCCGCGGAGTAACATGGGCTGAGGTCAAGCAACGGGCCCGCATCGCGTCGACATCCCTGAGTCGGAGAGGCGGGGTTGAAGCTTGAGGGTTTTGGCGTGTATGTGCAAAGGCCGAAATGTTAAAGTTCCAGCAATCTATTAGATCTAAAGCCTTCGGCAAGGGCCGAAGTTGCTGGCACTGCCACAGTGGTCTTTGGCGAACAATTCAACAAGCATGCCCAATTTATTCCTCTCTGGCGGTACAGGCTATATTGGTGGTGCGGTGCTGACTCGTCTACTGGAACATCCCTTGGCGGCCACATTCGATATAACCCTCCTAGTCCGCTCTGCCCCCAAAGCAGAGAAATTGAACCGCATCAAGTTCGGGCAGGGGAATAAACTCAGAGCAGTCGTTGGGTCGAACAGTGACCTGGGACTGTTGAAGCAGCTAGCGGCGGATGCCGACGTCGTATTTGCTTGCGTCAGTGTGAACCAGCATTCACGACGTTGGACGTGCATCTCATGCAATATTATATCACGTACAGGCCGACGCCGATGATCTGGCTGCTGCGAATGCCATCCTCAGTGGGCTGCAGGTGCGATACTCGCGCACGGGCGTCGCGCCCGTTCTGATACACACGGCAAGTCCGAGTCAATACTATCGCCAAACCGGTGAATATTACGAACACGTCTCTCATGCGTGAATACTTAGTCTGGCACGGGTATGCAACCACCTTTTTCCTTCTCTGTGGAACTGTCCAACTTCTTCCACAGGTGTCTTGAGCGACCACGCCGAGGGCATGCACTCTTCGTGCCCAATTTATTCGGACCTCAACATTGCTCAGCTCGAGACCCTTTCTCCAGACCAGCCACACAGAAACGTCGATCTTGCATTGGTAGATGCAGATTCCAAAGGTCGATTACTATGTCTTCTTCTCCGCCGGGTCTTTAATATATGCACCCGCAGGCTATGTTAAGACATACATCATCCTTCCTTCAACTATATACGGTTTCGCAAGCGGCCCACTCGTCGACAAGGGTATTCAAAACACGCGCTCCCAGCAGATCCCAACATTGGTCGATGTGAGCCTGCAGCGCGGCCAAGGTGGCATGATAGGCAAAGGGAAGAACTGGTGGGGAAATGTCCACATCGACGACGGTAATAAAGCGCTTTCTACCTGCCGCCGGTATTAATCCCCAACGCACGCAGTTGCGGAACTGTACATCCACATCTTCGACCTCCTCTCCGAGCCCTCGCCGCCCCCCGCCTTTGCGCATGGCCGGGCAGGCTACTATTTTGCGGAAAACGGAGAGCACACGCTGTACGCCGTGGGCGAGGCTATCGCCAAGGTCCTTTCGGACATGGGAAAGGGCAGCCCGACGCCGACGACGTTCACTGCGCGGGAAGTTCGGAAATATTTTCCCAATGGCACAAGTTCGGGAAGTAACTCGCGCTGCCGGGCTGAACGCGGGTACCAGATTGGGTGGCAGCCTTCGTATGTCACACAGGATATGCTCAATAGCATCAAGGAGGAGGTCGAAGCTGCCTTGTCCCAGTAATCTCCATAGTCATAATAAGGATAGTTATTCTGAAAAAGAAACAGGATAACCGCCTTGTAGTCCATGCACCAACAAATTGTTGACTTTTCTTACACTCTCAGCAATGACGACAGTCAACATCGTTAAAGATTACTGTACAGCGAATACGCAAGATATAAAAAGATACACGGTAGTATATCCAACTAGGGTCCGCAATGCCCCGAATGCGCGAATGAGGTCCGCACCGTGCACAAAGGTGACCGAATAAATAAAAGACGTGGCTATGTAAGTGTAAGTAAGTGTTTAAATGGTGTTGCACCCACAAATGACGACGCAAGCGCCAGGGAATGCGAACATAAAACAAGCAAGATCAGTGAGGTTGTTGCGAATGCTGTAACAGCCTAGGGTAAATTGTATACGTGTGCACGTGGTGGGTTAAAAGAGCGACGGTCAAGAGCAGGATAGCCGGAGACAATAATAGTAGTGTGGTGCGAGTAGGCGATTATGGTGGTACACGGGGGTACGGGGAGATCAGAAGTCATCGGGGGAGGGCCGGCTGGGTGGCACGGGCCACGACTGGCGGATCGTCGCGTCATCGCCGAAGTCCGTCTCGGTGTAGGCCGAGGCGACGGACGGGTTCATGCTCGCGACGCGCAACCGCTCCTCCACATCCTCCTGAGTGGTCGCGGCAGGACCGAGGGCGGCAATGAGCGACGCAAGCGCGCGGTCGTGAGAGCTGTGGTTGCTGTGGTGGACTTTGAATTCCGGCACGACGACGTCGAGGAACGGATTGGTGATGGCTGTCGGCGTGGTGGGACTAGGAGGGGTGACCTCACGGGCCTTGCCCTTCTCCTCATAAGTGAACGCTGGGGGAGGTGGCGCCGGCATATCAGGAATGGTCGGCTTGGAGCCGGCGGAGAGGGATGGGGTACGCGAACGCGATTGTGAAGCAACCGAGTGAGTCGACATGCGAGAGCCGAAGAAAGGGTTGTTGGAGCTCTTTCTTCTGGGCTCGGGGGCTGCCGCTGCTGCTGCGGGAGCCTCGACGCGAGCCGCGGTGTCCTGATTAAATTGTACGACTTCAGCGGACTCCCACATATGGGGCTCCGACGAAGTCAATCCCGGTGTACGAATGGCCAGGTCAGTGCCAGGGGATATAGGGTTGTTGATGGAGTTGAGCGACAGGAACGAGTCGCGGCCGACGGTATCGCCGTCCCAGGAAATGGGCGTGATGGGGTTCACACGCGCCAAGAACGGACGACGGGGTGGCTCGTTGAGATCAGCATTGTCCTCAGCAAGTTCCTTGGCAAGGTTGGGGTGGTATTGGGCAAAAGGGTGATCGAACTGGGCGACTGCTGGGAGGGGTTCCTGGTCGTATTCCTGGGTGTGGGTATAGTTTGTGCGTACGCTAGGCGTAGAATTTTTGAACATGGTGAGCTTCTCCATGGGGCCGACGCTGACGACGCCTTGCTTCTGGTACTTGCTCTCGGCATCCCCCTTGGCCTCCCACTTGTCCTCGTGGTCCTCATCGAGCTTGCCCCAAGCGCGCTCGCCCTTGTGGGCGTCGGATGGTCTGCGCTTAGGCCGGGCAGTTCCACGCTTATAGAGCCAGAGCCCTATGAGGATGAGAGCCACTGCACCGGCCAATGCGCCGAGGCAGGCGCCTATGACGGTGCCCATAGAGATGTCAGCTGCTCCCGACGACGGCGCGGGGGTGGTCGAAGGGTCGTTGTTCGAGTTGTTCGAGAGATCGCCGGTGGGCTGGGAGGGGGTTGTGCTAGTCGCTGCGATGGACAGTTCGACACCCGTGGGTGCGCCTCCTTTGCCTCCATCGTCTAGAACTAAGGTGTTGGCAATGTTGGCCGTCTGGTGATCGACGCCTGCGACAGAAGCACCGTCGAGGCCGTCTGCGACGGGGGGGGTGTCATCAGGGCCCTGGCGGTTGTGGAGGCGGCGGATGTGGTGTGCCATATCTAGTGTAAAGAGTGAACAAAAGAGTGTCGAAGATATGGGCGGTCAAATGCTCATGTCTGCAGAGAGATAAGCTGGAGCACGGTGGAGTACAGGGGACATACCCAAGCAAATGCGTACAGGGACGTGGCCAACAGAGAAAGCGAAATGCCCCGCTGCAACCAGATCAAGGGCGGAAGATGGCGGAAGATGCGAAACCAAATATGCCTAAGCGATCCCGGCCCGAAACATCAATCCCACATCCATCCACTCCTGAGCAAGTAGTATACGTAGTATCTGCAGCTCTCTCTCTTTTTAGAAGAAGAAAAAAAAGACGTAGTAATTGTGCGCTTATTTCTGATTTTTAACAACCAATCTAGGCAACATTCTTCCGCACTAGAGGCGCGCGCAGTCAAGGAGCTGTAGGATTTTCTGGGAATCTCCACTATTCTCGTCGCCTTGACGTGCAAAAATAGTCTTTTGGAGCCACAAAAAGTATTGCTCCAAAGCCCCACAATATAATGTAGGTCCATATACCCGAAACATACAGGAGTCAGAAGGAAACAATCGTTGAGTGGCGGAATGAACGACTTTGAGACTGTCAGCGTCCGGCTAAGCATGTCGAAATCAACCGGGACCCAGGTCGACGAGCAAGCAGCCCCAAGCGGTTCGCATTTCCCATCACTCTTGGCAGAGCATTTTTCAGTCAGGTCCCGCCGTACGAAATCAAGGGATGTCGTCTCAGGAGGTACAGTAAGCACCCGCGTTGGAGAAGAGACCTTGGTCTTCGTTGGTGGGCGGAGGTGTGCGCGTTGAGTGACCGCGAAGCGGGTGTCCATGCGCTCACTTTTCAGGTCCAAACGTCGAGCGTACGTGATCAATATGTCAATGAAGATCCAGGCCAATCAAGCGCTTCTAACTTGACCTACAAAACTTTCTGTCCAGCGATGCCTCTTGTCTTATCAGCGCCAACAAGAGGTCGGACCACGCGTGCACCAACACTGCCCGGTTAGGATCAGAAATCCAGGACGCGCTAGATGAGACGTGTGTATGACGGAACTGATGTGGCCACGAGGTGCAGCGAGCAGAAATTAGCTCGGCGCGCCTCTGAAGGCGCCAGAACTGCGAAGAGATGGATAAAATCGAGTAAAAAGCAAGCGAATATTTTCTAAAAAAGTTGATACACTCGAAGCAGCCCCGCTTGGGTGCAACTCGAGACCCAGTCCTCCCAAAAATGCGCCAAGATTGTCCGTTAGGTAGATTCTATATGGAAGACAGACACAGCACGGAGGTAAAGAGAAAAGAAAAGAGCCTGTGGCGGTGTGCGTCAATCTGATTGTAAATCGGGACAGTGAAAGTTCCGTGCAGAAATTTACTTACACTGCCCTCTTAATCCTTCATGTCGAGCATATAATTACCTGTTTTTCTCTTGCTGGGAATGGTTTGCCTCCAAGTCCCCCGCCTCAGTCCCCTTGTCGCGTATAGCGTGGGCTTAGCTGATCCTGATCCAGTAACGACCACACACATCACTCTGAGTCTTACTGTTACTCAAATCTTGTGCTTTCCCGTTCCCCAACAGTCTAGCAGCTTACACCTAACCCACCGCTTTGCCAGCATCCTCCACCATGTCTGGGTCCTATGCCGCGAATAACAACCAGCAGTGGGCGCAATACTCCCAGCCTCGCCTCCAGCTCGAGCACGACTACGACTTTTCTGCCCTTCCTCAGTCTCAGCAGGGCTTTGCAGAATCTTATCAGTTCAACCCAGACACCTTCCAATCGCGACAGTTCACTGCGTCACCGCCCAGCCAGCCCGCCAACCTCCAAGGCGCTCAGAGCAACAGCAGAAGCTCCTCCTACAGCAGGACCGGCCACAGCCCATCGGCCTCGCTTGATTCGTCCCAGGTCCACCGGGTATACGGCTCGCCGCAGTCCCAGGCCCAAAATTTTCCCGCCTTCAACAACTCTTTTCTCTCCGCCGATCAGCGCCAGTACCACAATAATGCCGCTACGTACGACTTCCAGGCAGCCATCACACCGACGCCGAGGACTGCAACGAACCTCAGTGCAATAAACACCGCTAATGCGATTACACCTGCGCCCTATCGATCTACATCACCCGGACCCATCAACCCTTCGTCAAATGCGCCGCAGTATTATCTCCCAAAACCCGCGTCGACCTCCCAGCAGCCCAAAGTCAAGCGACAGAGGGTCCCGGAACCCGCCAATGACTCCAAGGACGACGAGATGGAGGGCGATATGGAGGAGGAGGGAGGTGCCCGCGCCAAACCGTACGGTCTAACCTAGCCGCTTCTTCGCCCCGCCGTCTAACTTTTCATAGGCCCGGAGCTTGTGCGCGGTGCAAGAACCTCAAGGTCAAATGCGAGTTCAAGACGGAGACAGATCCGTGTAAACGCTGCTTTAACGGCGGGCATGACTGCGTCACCCCTGGGCGCAAGAAGCGTCGGACCCCACCGTGCGTTTCATCTTGAGTCAGCCATAATCATCTTGCTCACGTACTCTTCAGGAAACGCGAACACCTCTTGAACCAAATCCGGGAACAGGCCGCGGAGATCCAGAAGCTGATGACGCAGCTCGAGCAGCAGTCCACCACCGCTGGGCGGTTGCGGCCGCCAAACTCTGCTGTTACCGATTCGTTCCCCCTCACCCCGTCCTCAGGCCTGCACTCCCCCGTCCTCTCGCCCTCATCCACGCATGCGTCTTTTTTCGGAAATGATCCCTCGAACAACACATCCACCGAGGCAAACAAGGCCGTCGAAGACTGGATCGCGAAGGCGCGTGAGAGCATGGCGGATTTCGAAGAGTTCATCGGTATTGGCGGCGGGATGCCGAAAAGCTACCTCGTCGAAGAGGATCTGGAGAAAATCGATAGCGGGGACGAAGTGGGCAGCAGCGACGAGCCGGGGAGCAATCCGGAATACGAGATCGAGGTGCTCGATTCGGATGGTGAAGAGGTGCCGCAGCAGCGGGGCCGAGGGCCCAAGATGCGCCAGCTATCAACCGCTTCCAGCAACGGCACTACTGGCAGCATGCGCGCGCCCAAAAAGAAGGATTCTAGCGGAAGTGCGAAGCTGGTGACGATACCCAACGAGGCTGTTCCTTTCGGCCTCATGGCGGACCTCAGCCTCAAGAAGAGCAGAGCGGAAAGCCCAGTTGGCGAAGAGCAAAATCTTGGGGTTGCAAATGACAATTTCTTCAGAGCCAGTGCGCATTTTTTTAAATCTAATTTTGTTCCCGCCTTTTGACGCTGTCTAGGTCCTAACACTCCGGACCCGATGAGAAGTAGGCCGCTCGGTACTGCGCCCGCGGCCCCGCACATTTTGACCCGAGGTCTCATAACGATCCAGGAGGCCGAGAAGCTTTTCGCAATGTACGTCAGCATCTAGGGTCTTGTACTAAACTTAATATTTATCTTTAGATACTTTGACCGCATGAACATCTCTGTCTCTCTCCTAGATCCCGTCATCTACACGCCACAGCGAACGTGCTATCGAAGTCCTTTCTTATTCACTGTCGGTACGTACCGCCCAATCCCAATGACCTTGTTCGTAACCAACGGCTCCCAACAGTCTGTGCTATTGCGTCAAGGTTCTACACCTGAGCGTCCGGATTTATATCCCCAAGCAATGCACTTTGCGCAACTGGCAGCTGGCACGGCGCTGATTAGCGGCCACAAATGCGTCGAGCTCTGCCAGGGATACATCCTGATGTCCTTATATCCGGTCCCGGCTCGGCGCTGGGAGGAGGAGCGCGGGTGGCTCTATCTCGGCCTCGCCATCAGGATGGCGATAGATCTGAATCTGCACCTGCCAAACACTGCGAAGCCCACCAACGAGAATCATGCGCGCGAGATGCTGAATCGGACGCGGGTGTGGCTCAACTGCTTCAACCTCGACCGCTCGACGGGCTCGCAGTATGGAAAGGCGCCCGTTATCAGCAACAGCGACTATACAGCTAACCACTCCGAGGACTGGTGGCACAGCTCGATGTACAACTTACCCAACTTTGACATCCATATTTGCGCGTACAACGCGGAGCTGAAGGTTATGGCCGCGTTCATGGCCAAGATCTACAGCGACCCGAGCCATCCGACGGGTCTCAACAAGGTAGGTCGACGGTCCCATTTTTTTTTAGATGAACATCATTCATATTCATGTTACGCAGAATGTCAACTTTGAACAGGTTGCATCAGACACGGACGAGGAGATCAAACGGCTCGAGGACAAGTGGCGCCTCGTTTTGGACAAGACGGATATGAAGGATCCGCAGAATCGCTTCCGCACTGGGTTGTTGAAACTGGCGTTCAGCTATGCGCGGCTAGTTGCACTTTCATTCGGGTTCCAGCATGCCCATGGCAAGGAAAACAACGAAAACCCTTTCTTGTTTAGGGTAAGCTGTTTTCTTGTCTAAATCGAGCGTACTCCTCACGATGCTTTTAGTGTTTGGCCGCGGCGACGGATGTTGTCACTGCCATCGTCGAGGATGTCGGGCGACAGGATCAAAGTCAGTACACTCTCCCTCGTCGCATTCGTCCTATCTAATCTTTACCATCAGGAATTTACCTTCGTCACGGCCCGATAGCGCAGAGCGTGTTCGTAACCTTCGCTGCTTCAATGCTTGTCAAGGTTTGTGTGGATCCCACTATAGTCATGCACATTGTCGTTCTAACTGCATCTCAGCTTTTGCAGCCTAAATTCTCGGCTTATTTAGATGACGAAAAGCGACAAGAGATCCGAGGACTGGTCAAAAAGGTCATTGACCTCCTCGGATCGCCCGACGTCTCTATCGACGATAAGCACGGCCCCAACCTCTACGCCCGTTTCCTCAAAGGGCTGTTGGCGGCTCCTCTTGCTAAAGCTGAGCCTCGGCAACGGCGGCCGCCGAGGTCCAACTCGGGGCAACAAGCAGTAGATAGCGAAGGTTCTACGCCGTCCAGCCACATGTCTCCGGAGACCACGCACTCGCTGTCTCCCCCTCCAAACACAACAGCATTGTCCTTTGATCGGTTCGCGCCGTCCGTCGGTACCGGAGTCGATCCGTTCATGCCTCTTTCCTTTGGGCTCTCTGCAGAAGGATCCGCTAACGCCCTTGGCATCGACCCTGATCCGTCCGCGTCATCCTTATACCCCTCAGCGATATCCTTTGATCACCTTATGGAGAGTTGGCAAGATAATATAGATATGACTCCTGGTAAGCTCCAAAGCACTGACGTCTAAGTTTTCCATCTCACGTCGCTCTACAAGGATACAATTGGCTGCAATTCCAGCAGCCAGAATTTTCCAGTATGAAGACCGAGGGAATGTATGACAGCCCTTACTGACTAATTATAATTTTCAACAACCCAATCAATTTCTTGCTCTTCGACTGTGTTGTCAGTCTTGTATGTACCAGCCTGATTAATTACAATATTGTATCCACCAAAATCTCGTTGTAATTTACCATGTATAGTCTACTGCAAGGGTCGACACGCCAATTGTTTAAAGCGTCTCATCCAGAATATTATAACTTGGCGTTCTTTGGCATTACCCGAAGGGCTTGTCGCACACCAAGATCTCTGAGGACATCCTCAGCTCCTCCCAGAAGCGCATCGAACGCGATTGTACGGTGGTACTATTCGAAAAGGGTAAGGAGAGGCCCGGGAAGCACGGGAAAGAATACAAACATGCTCAATGAATTTGCCCATTCCGCTCTGCGTAATTCCACGACCACCGAAGATCTGGGAGAATGGATGCTGTTAGATATGTTGTTGTTGTCCCAAATTATTGCCTATACCTGCACAGCATCGGTCGCCGTCTCCTGCCCACAGGATGTAGAATATGCCTTCAAAAAAGCGATCTGCCTGGATATAATGAAATGAGTAAGAAGCAAACTCCATGGAGCGCATTTGATCACAAACCCTGCCAGTTTCCCGGCTTGCTGCTTGTAAGACATGTTGCACATCTGATATGTAATGTTTTCCAGCCAATTTTGCGTGCCTGGGTGGCGAGGATATATATAAGGGCACAGTGAAGTCAATCAGGGGAACATACTTTCTGCACGAGCTATCATAGCAGCCAGTTTGGCGCGGATAACAGCGAGGGAATTTAAAGGCTTGCCAAATGCCTTGCGCTGCGCGGACCACCTGTGAGGAAGCTCATTGAGATAAAAAGTGAGATTCAAGAGCAAGGGCCGCACTTCAAGCATTCTTCCACTACATGCCCGCGGAATCAGCTTTTATACAAGAATGAATGTTGTGAAGACTGACCAATCGATCTTTGGCTCCGAGCAGAGGAGCAACACATCACCCAGCGCTAGTGGAACGGTTAGGAGTGGACACCGCGGGGTTTATCCCGAAGAAACCTACCTCATGGTTGAAGTTACTGCAACAAGTGGGTTAGAGTGGGTGTGATCCTTGATGCAAAGCATATACCTCAGCATAACAAAGATGCCGCCGCCTTCTTCGCCGAGAGTATTTCCGATTGGTGCTCTTGCGTTGTCAAACGTGATGAAAGCAGTCCCCGCCGTGGCGGAGTAACCTAGAAAGTTCGAATGTTTTCAATTTTACTGTATGAGGGAAGATATCTGAACGCGACTTACTAGTTTTGAGCGCGCGCGTTTCCACACCAGGTCCTCGCTCGACGAGAATGACGGTGAATCCATCCTAATGAATAGGTGAGGCGGGAATATGTGATCTCAAAAGAAACAAACCTCCGTCTTGCAACCGACCGTGAAGTAGTCCGCATGACACCCACCTGTAATCCACTTCTTGGTCCCTGGCGAATGTTGTAGATCAGGTCCCGGAAGCGAAAGATGCGACAAAACAAACCATTAATTATCCACTCCTTGCCGTCCTCGCTCTTGACAGCTGTGGTCTGTACGGCAGAATGATGAACAAGCCGAAGCCACATAAACAGGGTGTACGACCTGCAGTCCCATCACATCCGATCCAGCATGTGCTTCAGAAATGGCCAAACAGATGATCTTCTTGGCTAGAAGGACGTCAGGAATAATCCGCGCCTTGAGCTCATCGCTGCCGAAGTTCAAGACGGGAGGGAGACCGATGACCATGCCGGCCAGGAGACCTGAGGGGACATAAGAACGACCGCCTCAGAATCTAATGCTACCGCACCGTCTCCATATCCACGAGCGCCGCATCGTGAGATTTCTTGTGTGAGGATAAGCTACAAGGCCGAGTCAACCAGGCGCAAACATCTTTAAATTTTAATAACGTTTACCTCGTGGAAGTAATCGTATTGTTCCGGTTTGACGAGTCCGTTCATGAGAGTGAGGCCCTTGAGATGTTTTCCGGGGCCCAGGCGCATGGCATGCATGTTCAAGGCCCTGGTGAGACATTAAATCAAGACCTTGCAGAAGTAGAAGAAACGTACGCCATCTTATCCAAGATATCTTGGGAAACTCTTGTTCCGTCCAGTTCTTTGACCTGTGGCAAGACTATGGAGCCGATGGAGTCTACGAGGGAGAAGCCAGATATGTACCTGAGCCTCCGGGTAGATGAATTCATCGACAAATTTGCGCACTGCGACTTGGAATTTTCGGTGGTTCTACAGCAGGGACGTCAGGTGGAACAGCGACGTAGACGAAAGTACTAACCTCTGTATAATAAGGGCTGAGGAACCCTTGCGCCAACCACGACGGTTCGGCGTAGGGAACTTGGCTAATCTCTCCAGGTGCAGGGGCTGTGAAGATGCTCGTCTCGCCCTGGATTACACCAATCTGCAGACGCTTGTACTGCGGCTTCTCCAGGACTTCAGAGCGATGCAAGCTGTAAAACGCTTCCGTCGCGTCTTGACCGGCTGAACATGGCTCAAATGACGATCGTCGAGCTGCACAATGTCACTCACCAACTTCTCCGTCACTGAGGACAGAGGCGCCTCCGGGATGAAGATTCTGGAATCGAGAAAGGTCGTATACCTTGGCATCTATGACCACCCACTGAGAGGAGGTCAGAACGCGTCTCTGGAATCTTCGGAGTCAACACACAAGATCGCCAGCTTTGTTGTGCTGTGGCCGTTGTCAGATTTTGAGCGGTGGGTTAAAAGGAAGAACACACCTTGGAAACCTCTTCAAACGAAAACTGTTTGGCCGCCATTCGTGTTAAGTTCTGCAAGGATGCACCACACAGTGTTATACCCCGCAAAATGCATGTGATTTCTCGGTCTCTTTGCCCGTGATACTTTAGTACCCGATCACAAGTACTACATATAGCCGTCGCAATTCAAAACCTCGTAAAAATTCTTTGAGGACTATATTCTACACAATATTCTCATAACTTGCTGAGTCGCTCTGTCCCGGTGCTTACTGCGCCGTCTCGCACCATTTCTTCAATCTGGATATCGTTTATTCCAAGTTCCTTGAGCACTTCGCGTGTGTGCTTCCCGACTTCCAAGGCCAGGCTTCCAGGACCAGGGGCACTTGTTGGAGGGGACGCTGAAGACGCGATGCGAGGATGTGGCACCGGGAAAGGGGAAGACGAGGCATCCAACGCGGCTGCTTCTTCTGGCGTTAGGACAGGGACAGCGCACGCGTCAGTACCTGGTCGCCCAATGCATTTAGAGCGTTTATAAACACCCCGAACAGATGAACTGACCATGAAACACAGTTGCCCAGTAGTCCCGGTCGTTTGTTAAAAATCCTTTGGTTAAATATTCTTTCAGCTTTCCCCATTGATCCCGACTAAATTGCACTTCGACGGTTGGAGTCCATCCATCTTCCAGACCAAATCCAGGGGGCACTGCCTGAAGGAAGAGCTCGATGAAGGCTTTGAAGAAAGCCGGCTCAAGGCATCCAACCGACATCCAGCCGCCGTCTTTGCAAGTGTAGACATTATAGAATGGAGCTCCGCCGTCAAGAAGTCCACCGCCACGCTCCCTGCCAGACAGGGGAGATGTGGCTACAAGCCTGCCCAAGAGGGGAAATGAGGAGAGATATCGTGTACCTGAGACCTTGATGAATGTAAGGACTGTGAGCTCGCGGCTAACAAAAAGTACAAACCATATCAGTATCCACCACCTGCCCGCGACCACTCTTTCCTCGCTCGACGAGAGCGAGAAGGATCCCCAGTGCGCAAGTGAGGCCACCTCCAGCGAAATCAGCAAGAAGGTTCAGCGGAAAGCTGGGTTTATCGACGGTGCCAGGTAGCATCTTGATAAAAGGTTAAAAAGATGCGCCAGGAGAGGAATACACGCACAGACAGCACGCCGCTTAAAGCAATATAATTGATGTCGTGCCCTTTTCAGTGCATCAGAGGTCATCGAGAGGTAGGTTGCTTCGACCCACCTGCCATGTCCTTGTGCGGACCTACATATTTAATTAGAAAAGACAGTGAGAGAGCCTTCGGTGGCCATACCAGTCCTCGGAAAGCTGTATAATAAGGCTCAGTGTCAGTGCTACAACAGAACACGTATGCTCACCCAACCATCCTAGCGTAAATGAGCTTTTCGTTCAGTCCTGGAGAGGATCCGTTTCCCAGGAACACTTCCGGTCCAAGACCTAGTCGCTCCATAACACCAGGCCGGAAGGGATCAATCAATATATCAGCAGAAGACACCAGTTGCAGCAATGCAGCTTTTCCACTAGGTGTTTTAGGATTTATGGCAGCAGATTTCTTCCCGCGGCATAGCATATCAGTGGAAAATGCAGCAGGGCGGTCAATGCGAATAACGGAGGCGCCATTGTCAGCTAAAATGAGTCCAGCAAAAGGGCCAGGTGCGAGACCTGCGAACTAGAAAAATGAGGGACGCCTTTGAGTATGTATAAATAAGATATACCTCGACAACCTTGAGACCAGCGAGGGCCATGTAATAGCGGAGAGGGTGTGTAGGAATGGTTCGCCTCTTCAGACACGGTCTACTAATCAACATCATAAAGTAATGACCGGCAATGACCGGCCCGGTGCTCGCTTCTCGCCACTTCTCGCCATCACGATCGAGTTAAAACCCCTGATCTCCCCTGATCCGGGCTCAATCCAAACCACCTCGCACTGACGCTGGCCTTAATAAAGTTCAGCACTCAATCTCAAGTGGACTTCAGGATCAAAAAGACAACCGTTCTCACTCGTATAATATAATACACCAGCATGTCGACAAGTTTGAAACAGTTTTCAACGGAAGAGGTTTCTAAGGTGAGCTCCCGCTTTCTGGCTCTCTGCGGCCACCAAATGGACTCCCAAAATAGCATGCAAAAGAGGGCGACCTAGTAAGTGAATATGCCCCGTTTCCTGCGACCGCTAATGCGCGATATCGCCAGTGGATAATCATCGACGCGAAAGTTTTCGACCTATCTAAATTCGCCGCTATGCACCCTGGTGGATTGAACGTTCTCTTGGACGAAGAAGTCGGTATGTCGGGTCTGGTAATGGACGGGCCACCTTGTGACGTCTGCTCGCATTAGCTGGTCAGGACGCCACCGATGCATTCTTTGGTCTCCACCGCCATGAGGTTCTCTTGAAGCCCCAGTATAAGCGCCTCCAAATTGGGACCATTGTAGGCGGAGAGCCGCAGATCTTCCCGCGTGAAAACGGCGCCCTTAGTCAAGTCCCATACGCGGAGCCTACTTGGCTGACTCCTGGGTTCAAGAGCCCTTACTTTACCGATGCAAGTCACCCGTATACCCGCATGCCAAATTCGCAGCTTACCCATTTTATTTAGCGTCACCGCGCTTTCCAGACCGCTATCCGCAAGTTCGTCGAAACTGAGGTTTTACCGGATGCTCTTGCGCGCGAGGAAGATGGGAAACCGCCATCCCAGAGTGTAAGTCTCCCTCCGCCTGTGATCTTCGTCGTCTGCTTACTACTCGTAGGTATTTGATGCACTGGTTCGGACAAACATCCTTGCCATGCGTCTTGGACCTGGCCCCCACCTAAAGGGACGTATATTAATGGGCGGTCTGGTAGAACCCGAAGAGGTCCGTGTCGGATCTTTGTTAGCCTCTAAGTTTGTTTAGCTAATTTTCGCCGACGGTTTCCTATTATTATTTCTTTTCAATGAAGCTCGATGTCTTTCACGAGCTGATCATCACCCAAGAGTTTTCGAGGGTTCATGCTAGAGGATACCACGACGGACTTGGTAATCCCACTTCCGCCTATTCAAGTATGCCCTAATAAAACGTCTAGGAGGAGGAACCCTTATAGGTGCACCTTATCAGCCACTTGCGAAAACCCACGGCTTATCATCAATATGAAAGGCTTGCCGCCGGTTATAAAGTTTGCTGAACCTGCATTGCGTGAAAGAGTGATCGAGGAAGTACTCTCCGGCCGCAAACCGATTTGTTTAGCCGTCACGGAAGCGTTCGCAGGAAGTGATGTGCAGGGAATTAAATGCCGGGCCACCCAAGTGCAAGATGGATGGGTGGTCTCTGGATCTAAGAAGTGGATCACAAATGCGATGCTAGAGTCTCTTTTTTTGTTCGAGCTCCATTGTGCTGACGTTCCTACAGGTGGGCTCATTACTTCACAGTCGCATGCAAAACAGACAATGGCGAAATAATCGTTCTACTCGTTGAACGGGGAGAACGGGTCCAGACAAGGCCCATCAAGACGTCCTACTCCCTTTCTGCCGGAACAGCGTATGTGACTTTCGATAATGTTCGCGTCCCGCACGGGAATAGGCTGGGTGCTGGCCAGCCGGGGCTTAATATTATTCTATCTAATTTTGTGAGATTCTCTTTGTGGCTGGTCCTTCATTCCGTTTACACTGATCTTTCAAGAACCACGAGAGGAAAGCAATGGCTTGAACCTTATGGCATAAGTCTAATGATTGTCTCAGATGGATCCTAGCATGTGCTAGCATCGGGTGGCAGAGGGCAATCTGGAGGAGTGCCTAAAATGGGCGACACAACGCAAAGTTTTTGGGAAGCCGCTGATATCTCTGGTAACCATGTTCGCTACTTCAAGTTTATTTAACACTAAAAAAAAACCGCAGCCCGTGGTCCGTGCTAAGGTGATTCCGCATTCCCGCCGCGCGCCCCGCTGAGACGTCCTTCTTAGCTTGCGGCCATCATCTCGAGAGTTGAGAGCTCCCAAAATTGGCTCGAGAGTATTACCTTTCAGATGACCAAAATGAATGCCAAGCAGCAAGCCCGACACCTCGCTGGGTGAAGCCAACTTGCTCAACTTGATGCTAAGCTCTAAATGCTGTCAACGTAGCCAAATTGCCTTTTTGAAGATGCATGCCTCCAGAACGGCCCAGTTAACAGCAGCCGACGCAGTGCAGGTGTGTACCTTGACATTCGAAGGCCGTCTTTCCTTCTGAGCATACGTGTAGATTTTCGGTGGAAGGGGATTGACACAAACAGGTACCACATCTGGCTGTCTTCCGAATCCAGTGACTAATTGCATGCGATCAGGAATGGGAAGATTTGTCGAGCATGTGCGTTTTTGTGCAGTACTTGAGAGAGACGTGGGTGGTTGCTGACTTCGGAAATCAGCATTCGCGGACGCATTTCATAGACACGTAAGTGCCTGAGCCCGGCCGATCGATCGAATGCTGAGATTCACTCCCATGCACTGCAGTGTTGGTGGTGGAGGTGAGTTCTTTTAGCGTAAGTGATAAGGTATTGACTGACTTGATCTTCAGCGGAGGATGTTCTCGGGGACCTCGGTGTGCGTCAGGCGCTGAGAAGCATGCCGAAAGCGGCCCGATTATAATATTCGTTTGACATCATTAACTTAATTTGTGTTACTTGCTAGCACTATAGACCCCCTCCTGATACCAACGGAGGCAGCTGTTGCGCCCGGTACGGGTGCAACGGCTCGCCAACCGAAAAATTCCAAGACCACATTTTTAGCGAATATTTCGCCAAAACCCAGCATGACACCGTTGACGAATGGCAACACTAAGTTGATAGCCAACGACGAGAACAGCGCAGTTACACGGGTTCGGGTCGAAAGCGACTGGTCAAACATTGCTAGAGTGGCAGATTCCAATGGAGCAGGGGGTGGAGGGTGGGGCGATGGTGTATTTGTCCGGTCAGGAAAAGACATCGACGGAAACGAAGAGGCAAGTGGAGAAGAAACCTCGTCCCATTTCTGCGATTCATCCCCTGTGTCTTGTGTGGAGTGGGCTTTTGGCGGCGCAACAGACTCCACTGGGATAGGCTAGATTACGGTATTAGTCATGAGGCGGCGCAGAGGCAGCTGTTCGTATTCCGTACGTGTTTCTGAGATTCACCAGTAACCAAGTCTCGAGCGTCCGCCGGACTAGGCGACAACCTTGCGTTTCCTCCAGTATTTCCAACGGTCTCCCACCCATGGTCGGACATGGTTTCTCCGCTAGGTATTCCGGCTGCTTTCCGCAAAGCAGCCTCCTGCTTCTCCGCAGCGCGTATCGCTTCCCATCTTGCCCGCTCTTTCTCTGCTTTTTCCCGTGCTTCGGCAGACTGAGCGCGCCAGGTCTCTACTTGAGATTCATACTCTGATTGAGAAGGGTCCTCTTGAGAGACCTCCGAGGACAACACGGAGCTCTCGTCCGCAGACGTGGACGGCGCGGGTGTATCCAAATGGGCACTGCTTGGCTCTGAGCGAAGGGAAGGAGAAGACGTGAATGCGTGCGACAGCGCAGTCTAGCACAGAATCAGAACTGAGTATGAGTGGGAAACACGGTAGGTCTCACCGCCAGAGGGTCCTCCGTGTCCTCCACCGACATTGTTATGTTACTGATTCGACAAGCGTGGGAAAAAGCAAAGAACGAACCCACATTTGGCTATGAGTAAGTCTGGAGCCGTGCCTCTCTGTCCTGGCTCACTGCGTCTTCTGTCGTTTATTGGCCGAAGACATCAATGATACAGATCATCTGGGTTGGCATAGTTCGACAAAACTTGACCGTCAATACATCGCGCTGTGCTAACGTTTTCAAGTGAACTGGCAGCCTTTTATAACTTCTGCCTTGTTGGGGCGCTAGAAACTTACTTCCTGACTCATAACCCCCGGGCCTCGCTCTATCTACTATGATGCTTTCAAGCGGAGGAGACATCATCATTGCCTCTCGTGTGAATGCCTCGTACCTGCCGGCCCACCGGATGCAGCGTTTGGACCCGTCTGCGTCAACGGCAGCCTTACCCTTGTTCAATGTTTAACTACATACTTGATAGTCGGCTCCCATACCTTGTGATAGCTCGGTTTGCTCCTCAACCTTGATTCTGATTGAGCATCGCTACCGGCAACACGTGGAGCTGCCATCCCGACTCGCGTCAAGGACTCCTCGTGCTGGCGAGGTCTATCTTTCCCATCATCATAAATTTTTCGGACTTCATGGCTTTACCCCGACCACTGACTTGTTGAAACGGTCAAACAATATTCGTGGTTAGACCGCTTGATTAGTACTTGAATCTTCCTTCCTTCTGATCTGGTAATGTTCCTCCTACGGTTGTGACGCAACGCCAATGCCGGGATTCTGCTTCCACAAATCGAGAGTTCCATCAACACTTGGTGACGCATCTCGCGACGGTCTTGCGACCATATTTGGCGCTCCCCGCGGGTAATGAATAACTGAGAACTCTGACAAGCGCAATTCTTGGAGATGTGGCGTTCTTCTGACGACCAGCTATCTGGCTCTTTGCTCCTCAACTCCAGAACATCAAACCCCCTTACGTTGCGTGTGTATTTGCCTAGATCACCATCTTTTCAAGGCTAGTCAGCACCAGTGGCTTGTCTCAACATTTTTCGGCCACTGACTAGTTGACACTCCCGCAGCGGCTGGACCAGGTGATTAGATGACGCTCATACATATGTGGAACCATGACTCGGACCGATTTGGCTGCTTCGGAGACAGAGATAACGAGAATTGGCCAGGGCGCTCTCTTGGGGAAGATCTTCACCAAATAGCAACTCGTGACAAGGCTTACCACTTCAGGTACTCCATCCAAAAGTATAAAATACTCATTACGAGGAATAGCCAGGTTATCTGGTTTCAATTCCTTGGCCCAACCCATTTCCTATTTTTCCTATTTCCGGTACGACCACATCCGCTGCTGCTACGTCGCTTGAGCTGAGTTTGGCCCAGCCCAGACATGTGCCAACAAGAATAGTCGGTGGTCATACTGGACGCTGTTCCAAACTTACAGTTCCGTTACAGCTTCGGGAATCTTCATCAGGGTTGTGGGGTGAGTTGCGCTACGCACAACACGCATTCACTTTCTTTCGGACTGATCATGCGAAGTGTTTCGATGTCATTTATCCCGGTTCTCGGTACGATTGTGGGCGCCCTGACTGTGGTTTAAGGTTCTTGCTTGCATGTGCCCAAGAGTGTACACGGCTTAACTATTCTTCAGCTCCGCGCACGCTCACAAAACCGTAGTCTGCCGCTGTCCCAAGGCAAGACAAGCGCTGCACCGCCAGCATCACGCTAACAATTTATCAGGAACCCATACCGACCAAGAGAATAATAAACTTGTTCCGCCCGATGTGCGATCGTCATAAGGCGGCGCAATGGGAGGCTGCAGTGGGCCGTCGGAGTAATCGATAGCATCGCCCCAACACTATTATCCTTGTTTTCGCGACTCTTTCCGCAATGTGTAGCTGTACGACAATTTAACTCCTTTCAATGACCATCTGCGAGTCGCTAGAACCGTTTCCCGCCACGTTTGATGGGCTGTCTTGTGCCTCGCTTTGCCCCGCCAGCTCCACCCGTAGCCTTGGCTAGACGTCGTTTACGTTCGGCTTCGCTATCATCGTCGCTGGAAGAAACCGGGAGTTTGGCCTTTTTCGCCGGCGGTCGATGGGAGGAGGAATCTGAGTCGGATGACGGGGCCTTGAGCTTACTGGGGGCCGTAGAGGGGATGGGAGACGGCGAAATAGCCCGGGTAGCCGGGCTGAGATGCTCCGTCTTTGCGGAGGGTGAGGCAGGTGATGGAAGGGCACGTCCTTTCCCTTTCACAACCGCCACTGGCGGGTCGTCTTCCTCAGATTCAGTGGCGGAATCCGTGGTGACCGGGATTTTGTGGGGAGGACTCCTTTCTTTCAAAGGCAGCTCTTCTGGGGGCGCGGGCGGCTATAAGTTCGGAGCTTCAGGCTAGGATACTAGGATGAAGGATCTCAACTCTTACGCTGGGATCGGGCGTGCTCGCCCTGCGTTTCGCTGGGATAGGCGACGACTTCCGGGCTTTTACTGACGCGGACATGCGCTTGAAGTTCGGGTTTTTCGGCATTCACTAAGATTGGCGCTTCAAAATTGGGGCCAAAGCGTGGCGTTAGATGCACGAAGTGTGGCATGGACAGAATGAACCCACGCAAATCCGTAGCAAAACTGAAAATTGCTGTCATGCGGCGGAGGGAAGTAGCAACACGAGGTTTGGCCAGAGCGTTCTTCAGGTGCGTGTCCGCTGCGCGCCGCGCCGTTCGCCCGACCTTGTCCACAGCCTGATAACAGCTGTCAGGCTTCTTGAATTGATAACGGACCACAATTTAACTAACCTTTTCCAGATCCGTTTCTGACAATTCACCGACGGCAGAATCTGTAGTGAACGCCAAATGGTTAAGGCTAATGAGAGGCTGTACAAGATGCCTCGATATGATCTCGGCGGAAAACTGGCGTCCCTGTAAGCACATTTCCCACCTCCATTTGAAAGCTTCACATTCCAACTCAGCGGCAAGATCCTGCACTGTAGACGTTAGGGGTCAGTGTTAACCGATGATGTAGACCCTACCGCATAATTGGATTCCACGCAGTCAAAGGACAGTTCTGTGACCCCTCCTAGGGTGTGGGATTTGGCGAGCAGTTCGAGATTATAGATTCTCCATTCCTCTTCGTCTTCCTCCTCAAGGGAGTCAGCTGCGGCGGCCGTGGGGTTGCATGACCGCCACCGACGCGCGAACTGCTTGCCATTCAAGACCTCGGTCCACACAGACTTCGTGTCCGTGAGCAGAATAAAACAAGACAAATCGACTGTTGAAAAATAACATTTCTGGACAAGAGACGCGTCTAATAATGCCTTGCAAGAACAGATTCAGACACGAACAAAAAAATAGGGTGTAGAGTCGCTGTTTTTAGCGAGCCACTCTTTGTTGAGCAGGGTTTTAGCGTGTTCCTAAGCGAACATGAGGGTCATTCTAGATCTGATCCACAATTGCCACTGGCGGTACCTCGGAAAATTGTTCCATGATAGAAAGCTCAGTCGTGACAACTGGAGTTTATTCCGGAATCCGGGAGTTTAGAAGTCAACTGAGGTTCTTTTCTCGGTGATAACGCAAATGAGGTTGAGGAGAGAACAGAACGCGATCCTTCCGTAAGCGGATCGGAAAATGCCGAAAGGCCGATCCCGAAAGGCCGCTGAGTGCCAACTTCGCCCATCCTGTTGAGCAACGAGGCTGGTACCTTCCCTTATCTCACTGCTACACGATCCCATAAACATAGACCCTGCACAGGCACGCCGCGAACATGGAACCTGGCGAAATCCGGGACGTTTCTCTGGTTTCTACCACCCCACCAAACTATGACCCATCTCACGAATGGCCTGGGGATACCGTGGATGCCCCAACGGATCCGAATTACGGCAATAGTTGCGAGGTGGGCTCTTCGAGGCGCCCTTTGTTCCGTCTCCTCGTTCTTCGCACCTCCGTGTTACCGACGAAGCAGACTTTGGCCATCACGGACGGGTACACGCAGTTGCAATTCGGCAGAGACGTATCATCGTCTCAGGACGTTCCCAGGATCCGTCTAAAGGAGATGGAGGTTTCCAAGTTGCATGCGACGGTTTACTGGGACAATACTACTCAGTGGTCCATCGTTGACATGGGGTCGAAGCACGGAACCTTCATTCAGCCCGCATCTTCTGCGGCGCCGCTCCGTTTGTCTCCTCCAAGAGTCGCAAGTGTTCCTCGCCGTCTGCATCACCTAGATGCATTCGCAATCGGCAGCACCACATTCCTCGTACATATTCACGAAGGGTCACCTTGCGCTGAATGCCTCTCGACTGCTCAGAACGAAATTCCGTTGTTTCTGTCGTCCAGACGAAAGGCTGCCGTGAACGTGCCGGCTTCTGATACTTCTGGATATCTCCCTGCTCGGACGAGAGACCCGAAGAAGGCTCTCACGACACTCAAGCAACATTTATTAAATTCCACCGGTGGGCCTGTGAAAGACGCCACGAGCTATACAGACCGCTCAGCTCGTCGGCGCTCCCTCTATCCGCCCTCACGTCTTGATGCGCCAGGCGTCGCGATGGCTCTCCGCGTGGAGTCCTCCTCGCTGCCGCAGGTTCCTCCAACGACCTCGGAGTCTTGGAACCCACCAATTCAGGTGACAACCTCTCAGCCTTCTGCACCGCTCCCTGCGACCAACGTCGGACACCGATTGCTCATGGCGCAGGGCTGGACCCCTGGTTCGTCTTTGGGGTCGTCATGGGACGAAGAGGACGTGGGCTTGACCTGCACCTTTGGAGGTTATTGCCACACCTCAACGGGCAGGAATAGGGATGCCAAATGTGTCTACGTATACTAGTAGTGGTGGTAATTGGAAGGCAGAGGCGAGGCAGAGACGATGGCAGGACAAGGGATAGATAGCTATAGGATCTATTCATATAATATATTTCGTGTTTCATTTGATTACTAATTGATCGCGTTGTGTGACCTTGTGGACGCGATGTTGGCACTAAGTTTGGCACAAGTTTGCTTTCCGAATCGGTTTGCTTCCGGCGACCAAAGTTGATAAATCTCTTTGAGTCTCTCCCCGCCGTTTGCTTCCGCGGAGAGGTCAGCCACTTGTCCTTCTCTCCTCCAACCACCACCACTCTCTCCACTCTCCTTCTCTGCGATGGCAAACACAAACATTCGTGTCAGTCCCTCCGTCTCTGCCACTGTATAGCCTACTCACATTACTCCAGATGCCCGTTCGCGCCCGCCCAATCATCCAGCGTTCCAAGGCAGACGAAAATGCAACCAGCAGACACACCCGTCAGCTATCCGGCATCGCAGCCCCCGGCGCGTCTCGTTTCGCACCAAAGGAACTCGCTGGTTCCAAAACAACCCAATCAAGGCCCGCCCTCAGCGAGGTCACCTTAACAGCTGTCAACCGGAAGGTGCGTTTCCATCTTATTCTCTCTGAGGCACGGTGGCTGACACTCGTGTATTTTATTAGGACCCGGCAGCCAAGCTCACTACTGGTGGCGACAAGACAGAAATCGGTCTCAAACGACTCCGATCAAATTCCACCACCGTCATCTCCGCACAGCGTGTTCCCCTTGGTCCTGGTAGAAGTCAAGTGGCTCCCCCCGTTGCCAACGCCGTCAACGTCAACGCTCGCGCACCCCCGAGTCGCGTTTTACGCCAAACAATACCCGTCTTGGCGAACAACAACAACAGACGGGCCATTCGTATTCCCCCGCCAGTCGAAATCCATGAAGACGAGGAGGCAGAAGTGGACGAAGAGGAGGAGGAGGAGGAGGAAGGGATGAACATGGACGTCGAGGACGATGAAGCCGCTCTGCTCGACGCAGGCGCGGACGATGGGCCACTGGCACCCCGCCAGGAGCAGGTCGGACTCATGCTTATCGAAGATAGCGAGGACGATCAATTAGAGGATGAAGACGAGCTGGAGGAGGAAACGACGACCGCTCCCAAGCCGTCGCGGGTTTGGCCTGAAGTCAACACCGAACGCGCGCTGCAGTACCAGAAGGAAGTTCAGGCCATTCGGGAGGCTTTCCAAGACGACATGGATATCCAAGATACGACGATGGTGTCCGAGTATGCGGAGGATATTTTCGATTACATGTGCGACCTGGAGGTAAGTTTCCCATTCTCACTTGGGGAGCGTAGTCTGACCCCGCCTCAAGGAGAAAATGATGCCAGGCGCCGACTACATGGATCACCAAAATGAAATCACCTGGGCGATGCGGCAAACCCTCGTTGACTGGTTATTGCAGGTCCACCTCAGGTACCACATGCTCCCCGAGACCCTTTGGATCGCAGTCAACATCGTCGATCGCTTTTTGACCGCGCGGACCGTGTCGCTGATCAAGCTTCAGCTGGTGGGCGTCACTGCCATGTTTATTGCCGCCAAATACGAGGAAATCCTTGCACCCTCCGTGGAAGAGTTCGTGTATATGACGGAGAACGGCTACAATAAGGAAGAGATACTCAAGGGCGAAAGGATCGTCTTGCAGACCCTGGAGTTCAGGGTCTCCCACTACTGCTCGCCGTACAGCTTGGATGCGCAAAATCAGCAAAGCGGACGATTATGACATCCAGACGAGAACGCTGAGCAAGTTCTTGACAGAAGTGACGCTCTTGGATTATCGGTTCCTGCGTGTGAAGCCCAGTCTCGTTGCTGCAGTGGGCATGTACTGCGCACGGCGGATGTTAGATGGTTCTTGGGTGAGTGATATCTCCTATCCCAATTTGGAAGTGATTGGAAATTGACCTTTTATTCCTTTTGAAGAACGAGGCGTTTGTCTTCTACTCTGGATACACGGAGGATCAGCTCATCCCCGGTCACGACATGCTTGTGGAGAAGCTTACGGAGCGCAACTTTTCACGCCAATACGTGTGCCGCAAATACGCGCACAAGAAGTTCCTCAAGGCGTCTTCGTTTGCCATCGACTGGGCCAGGGTACAACTCAACGGAGGTGCGATGGAGAGAATGATGCTCGAGGAGTGAGCGTATCAATTTTTCTGGTCCCTTTCTGTACCCATATTCGCATGACTCGTCGATCCCCTGCATTATTACCGTATCTCGCTGTCCATTATTTCCTGTACCTTTTTTGATTCTCCTGCAATTACATCCGTCCCATCCCATTCATTCATCCCAATATGCCCATTCGTTTTCCCTGCTATCCATGCATACCATGCCCCTCCCTGCACAACAAATCGACCCTCTTGTCATTAGATCTCTTGTATATCGTCCTGCTACTGGGAGTATTCACATTTCTACTCTTATTGTGTATGTACTTTACACTCATCCTACTGGGACGAGCCCAGCGCAATAATAACTTATCTGAAGCTCGAGTTCATATAGATTCACGAATGAATACGAAGTTGCAAAAGTTCGAAGTTGTAGAACAAATTGTACAAAAAAGAAATAGTCCAAGAATTCGTGTCGTGTACATCAGTCCTTGTGTCCGAACGTATCCTATCTCATTAGAGTCTCTGGTTTCTGGTGAGAAAGGTCAGCAATAGCTTTGATAGAAGGAGGTATTTATGCCAACCTGCAACCAAGGGCTAGAGGCCACAAACCGACTTCGCAACCTGTACCGACTGCACATCAACTCGGCCCAATTTCACCGCCTGGTTGTTCGTGAGAGTGTTCATGGCTTTGAGACCGATGTTGAACCCGGCTCCCGCATGGTCCACTGCCAGCACATTGATGCTCTTCGCGACCCCAGCGGAATTCGTGTAGGTCAGCTTCCAGCACGTCCCGCACTGGGGTGAATTCCAGCCGGCGATGGCAGAGGCAGCACCGATGAAGGGGAAATTGGGCAGAGAGCCAAATGTCGTATAGCCGAGAGTCTCGAGGCCATGGGTACCGTCGGAGCAAGCCTATCGGATTCAACAATGAGCTACGTTAATTTGCGGATAGAACTTGGGGACACTTACGACGATGTCTAGGGAGTTGGACGCCACATCGTAGTGTTCATCGTATGCCAGAGTAACTGCGAGGGCAGAAGAAGCACCGAAGGCGAGGAGAAGCAAGGGAGCAGTGAAGGCAGTGGAGAACTTCATATTGGCTGTGGATACATTTTCCGAAGAGTCTTCCCCCCTTTTAAAGGCTCTCGAGACGGCTAGAAGACACCGCGAGGGAGCGCAAGGCTCGAGAAACGGCCTCGCCTGACCGATGGCGGGTTCTCTTTGGTCAGATGAACTTCGTAGTCGGGAATGACAAGCCTTGAGGCGGTGATCGTGGAGTAAATTTGGGCAGAGTCGCTGGTTTCTTATCCGTTTCTCCGAGCGCAAGCGCCGGCAAGTGGGTTTCACCAGGTTTCATAATGAGTTTCGGTCTGTTTCAGCACGGCCCAGGCACTGATAATACAATCCCGAAGCCAACCCGAAGCGATTAAGTTTCTTCAATGCACAAGTTGGACCATTATATTGGACACAGTGAAAAACCTAAGGAACCCTGAGTCGATTTCTCCCACTTGAAAGGAAACTGAATCGGTTGAAAGACACTGCGAGGCCGGCGGCAACCACTAGCGAGGGTTCGAGAAAGTATGGAGGAAGGAATTTTTTGGGCCAGATGAACATCGGACCGGACTGGGGAGAATTTCAGCAAGAGGTGCACGCTGCACGCAGAGTCGGCGGTCTTCATCTTATGTAAAGCTCGCTTAGGGCACGTGTCCATCAACCGGCCCTAAACTCGATCACCTAAAGCCCGAAATTTTTCAGGTTGGCTTCTTGTCTCGTACCACCACCACCACCACCACCGTCGCCCACCCTTTCCTCTTTTCTCCACCTCCACCTCGAGAAACCTCTTCCTCCCGTGCCATGGATTCTTCGTGTATGTCGTCTGTCCCTTGACTTTCTGCTCTTTTTTCGACATGATGATAACTTTCCAAATTATCTTCGAGCTTCCCAATGTCTTTACCAGACGTGGACGCGATGTGGTTTTCATGTCATAGTTACACTGATCGGTTCTCTGTTTCTCCTCTCTCCAATCCCTCTTTTTCAACCAACAACTGACGTTTTTTTCTTTCCCGTCTGTCAGATACATAACGACTCCTGCGTGCTTGGATTGTTACCCGTAGTTAACCACCGTTCCTGTGAGTCGCCCATTCTTTTCAGAGTTCTTTAATGGCTGATTTTTCTTTCATCCATCAGATGTCGGATCGTACTTGAAGCTTCAAGGCTGTCGTCACTCCCCACTCCTGCGACTGTTATGAGCCATGGTGTAAGTCGCATTATATATATATATATTAAAACACATGCCCCCACGATCTGTACAACGATGATCAACCTACAATTCAAACTAGAGTATCTGAGCCAAGTGCCATGCTTTTACTTAATACTCTGACCCTGTCCTTCCTTCCTTTCTCTGCCTGTTTACTCTTCCTCGCACTGATATCGTTCCAGACTACGGTCGCCTACCAGAGCTTCGTCATCAAGCATCGCGCATCCACTGTAAGTACCCTTCCACCCCCACGCATGATGATAAATAGGAATTACCGCCTGAGCCCGAACTCGTTCGGGCCCTGACGACAATTCCAAGGCTGTATTTTTCGAAATATACTGATCCCTTCCCTCCTCTTCTCTTTCTTCTACCTCCGGATTTCACTGACGTGACCTTTCCAGATCACTCCTCAATAGTCGCCGACGCTGGGTGATCAATGATGGGCGCTGGCGGTGAGCTTCTCTCTCTACTCCTTACTCCGTACACCCTTTCTATGATGTTTTACACGACGGTCTACGTATCCTCATGCCGAAACTGCCCGCCACAGCTCATTTCTTCGGGCACCCATGCTGATCCTTTCCTCATCTTCTACCTCCTCTTCGGACGCGCTTGCTGATGTGCCTTCCATAGTCCTGCTCATCATTACTCCGTCGATTCCAGTGCTCGCCATCGAAGCCAGTACCCTCAACATTAACAGTAAGTCCTCTCTCCCCTTCCTCTTTGTCCCCATCGCATGATGTTTTACACGACGGTCTTCGTACTTCCATGCCGAAAATGCCCGCCACAGCTCAATTTATTCGGGCACCCTTGCTGATCTCTTCGTCTTCCTCCTCTGTCTTTTTCGAGATGGACGAATGAAAGCTAACCATCGTTGTCCCCACTAGGAGGTTGTCGTCTCTTCGACTGTCGTCCACGAAGTCCGTAGCCATCGTCGACCTCGGTATGCCGCCGTCGTCAGCGTGTGTCCGAGGTTACTCTTCTCAAGCCGTGATGAGCCATATCAAGTAAGCATATTCTTTCCCCTCGTCCTTCTGCATGCCAGCGGCTCGTGGCCGTACCGCTGTCGTCCGGCTCTTCCACAGCGCAAGTGCTGCCCTTTGTTCGCTGCCTATCCTGCATACCCATGTGCACCGTTGCATTGCCCACGTAGACCGTGCTGGCCATGTGTCCATGTACACCTCCATACGATGAAATACTTCAAACAAATTATCAACTAGAAGCTGTTGCTGAGCCCGCTCGTCGCGCGGCGTTGATTTGAATACCTCTAAACTGATGCCTCAATTCCTCCTTCCTATGACTGGCCTTTTTCTTTGTGACTTTACTGACGGCAATTTCTTTCAGGCGAGACATTGGGCGGCGGGCAGCGGTAGGGTAATTGATGTGGAAGAATATGTTGTCGAGGATACGTAGGGAATTTGTACATCATCCTATCGCCGTTATATTACTGCCGCTCGGTGCGCGCTACCTCTTCTATTGCGTCCTTCGGCTGAAATTGTAAAAGTAGCATACTCTTATTCATGCCACACCTACTTTATCTCTGCGAAAGGTCCAGGATCCTAATTAAGTCCCAGGAAACTCTACGTGGTCCCATATACAGCGGTGGCGTGGCCCAGCACAGCCTTTAAATTCCACGTTGGGGATGTATTCGTGGTGACTGCTGGCTCTATATGTATCTGCGGAGCCCCATCCTTGTTCTTCCGACTCTTCGATTTCTTCATGGACGCATCAACTGCGGTACAAACCGTACTTTGTAACGAGGAAGCCTGGCACTGGAGTCAGGATAATCACAAGCTAGTGTTCTACCGCGACGGTACCGGCGAGGTATGTATATGAATGTATCTACCCCTACACGCCCATCCTCATCGATTCCGTGCTCAGATCATCTCCTACGCGGAGCTCTGCGTCTGGATCGTCGCCATATTCGAATGGAAGATTGACGATCCCTCTTCGGTGCAATATACCCCAAATCCAGAGCCTTCCCGCTCTTTCATCTCCACATTCTTGTTCCAGCCGCCCCCACAGCGCATCTTGACCGCCTCCATCGAGTTCAGGCTCACCCAGCGCCGGCCATTGCTGTACGGCAAAGTCGTCAGGCACCGGATAAACGAGGACGTGCTGCTGGACGCTGCGTTCCGGCCCCGCGTGCTGCATATCGTGGTCGAGCGCGGGCGGTTTGCGCCTAGCTGTGACTCTACCGGGGGCACTATTGCCTACGAATCGTGCTTGACGTTTGACGAATCGCCATTTCCGCCGAAAGCGCATTGGCGCGTCGGCCAGCACAATATGTTGGAGAGCGTTGGGCAGCATCGGATGGTGCGGTTCTGCGCTGGTGAGGTGCCCATTAGTGAGGGACGGAGAGGGTGTGTGGTGATGTGATCGCTCTGGAGAATCTTTGAAACCCGGTCCGATCGAGAGCTTCGTAGACAATCACAAATGACATTCCAGAGTACAACATTGAAAAAAATAGTCCAAGAGTCCGTGCTGTATACAATGACAGTACATGTCCGTGTGTCCGAAACATCAGTCTTCTGGTTTCTGGTGAGAAGGGTAAGCAATATGACAAAAGGAGGTGTCAACGCCAACCTGCAGTCAAGGCCAGCTAAGTCAGGCCACAAACCGAACTCGCAACCTGGACCGACTGCACATCAACTCGGCCCAATTTTACCGCCTGGTTGTTTGTGAGAGTGTTCATTGCGCTGAGGGCAATGTTGAACCCGGCTCCCGCATGGTCCACTGCCAACACATTGATGCTCTTGGCGACCCCAGTGGCATTCGTGTAGGTTAGCTTCCAACACGTCCCGCAGTTGGGTGAATTCCAGCCGGCGACGGCTACGGCAGCACCGATGAGGGGGAAATGGGGGAGAGAGCCCAATGTCGTGAAGCCGCGAGTCTCGAGGCCATTGGGACCGTCGGAGCAAGCCTATCGAATTCAACAATGAACTAGGTTCGCTTGTGGATAGGACTTGCGACACTCACGACGATATCTAGAGAGTTGGACGCCACATCGTAGTGCTCATCGTATGCCAGAGTGACCGCGAGGGTAGAAGAAGCACTGAAGGCGAGGAAAAGTAAGGGAGCAGTGAACACTGTGGAGAACTTCATATTGGCTGTTGGTACATTTCCGAAGAGTCTTGTCCCCTTTTAAAGGCCATTGAGACGGCTAGAAGACAGCGCGAGGAACGAGAAACGGCCTCTCCTGACCGATGGCGGGTTCTCTTTGGTCAGATGAACGTCGAAGTCGGTTGGACGTGGGTAATCGTGGAGAGAATAAGAAGCAGGATAAATTGTGGACTAGAGTTGGTTGTTCCAGCCCGTTTTCCGAGCAGCAAGCGCTGGCAAGTGGGCTTCACAATGAGTTTTGGTCTGTTTTAGCGCGGTCTGGTTAGTGCAAGCATTAATAGTACTACAGCAGTCTCGATGCGATGACCCTTTTCTGTGCAGCTCAAGATCCGGGTAAATGCGAAGCTTCGAAGCTGGGCTTAGACTGGATGTGGTCCAGCTGGTCGGCGCCACAAGGCAGGAATAGAGTCCAGAGAACGGAGGCCGGTGAAACCGTAAGCGTCGAAGGCGACTTGTGACCGCGAATGTACATAAACTTGAATGCTTGTCGGGCTTTGTCAAAGATCAAGAGTCCGTGCAAAGCGCGGATCAAAACGGGCGTAGAACTTCGCCACTGTTCGGTCAAGCAGAATAAAATGGCGAGCAAGTACAATTTATTCAAAGAAGGACCTTCATTGGTGCGCTAGCGTCAGTTCTTCTCCATCTTCATCCCGAGCGACATGTGGACCTTGTGGAAATATTCTGCCACAGTTTTGTTTACCGTGAGCCACTTTATCCACAAATTGCCCGATGCTAATAGGGACTCCGAGGTAGAGTTTTCTCATCTGGCGAAATGGACGCGCAGTGAAGCAATTCATCGTTCAAAGGGAATTTCCTCCCGGTCACTACGCGCTGGGAGACGCCAACACTCAATGTGCATTGAAACACGCTCCGGGGCCTGACTTGAGGTTTTGCGAAGATGCGACCTTCTGGGATATACGCAGCGCGGCGAATGAACTCACCCAGCGCCATGTATTGGTTAACTGCGACGCCGGTCGCAAGGCATGGAATACCGTCCTCGGTCCTCTTCTCAACCCAGACCCACATGGATCCATATGGCTGCTTGCCGGAAAGACAGGACCTGACGTCGTGCCACAGCGCGTAACATTTCATGGGTACCCCTCGAACCATGATTTCCATCCCCTCGGAATGGAGATTTCTCCCTCAGTGGACGGGAACGCTTCCAACCTTTACGTGGTCAACCACGCTCGGCAAAAAACCTTCATAGAACAGTTTACCCTGTCGCCTGCCTCCCCAAGTGTCGCAACGCATGTGCGGACACTTACCTCCCCGTACTTCGTGTCCCCCAACGCGATCGCCTTGACTTCTCCCAACTCCTTTTATGTTACGAATGACCACCTCATGACGCGCCGTCTGCCTTTTTTCTTGGGCAAAATCCTCCCGTTCCTCGAAACACTTCTGGGCCTCCCACTAAGCTGGGTTTCCCACATTTCCCTGGACCCCGATCCGTTAGCTGCTACGCCAATCGTAGACCATAAATTCTCTGCCCTCTTCATCCCTTTCGCAAACGGTATATCCATTTCACCGTCCGGCTCAGAAGTGGCTGTTGCCTCCACGTCCCTCAGCCAAGTCCTCATCTACTCCCGCGATGCAGTCAGCAACGGGCTCAAGCACATCCACACCGTTCCTGTCCCGTTCTGCGCCGACAACCTAATGTTCGATGAAACAGGGGACCTCATCGTCGCCGGTCATCCATCCTTCATCAAAGTCATCAAAGTCGCGGCAGATAAAACGGACGAGATCCTGTCCCCCAGTTGGATTGTCGCCATCAAGCCTCATACCTACGAGCTTGAGACGCTCTTCTTGAGCAATGGATCGACTTTTTCCTCATCCAGCACGGCCCTTCGTGATCTCGATGGCGCTCTCTATGTTACTGGCTTATATGCTGAAGGAGTTATGGTCTGTCGACCGTAATTTAGTGTCTTGAATCTAGATTTAACGTATTTCTGTGGGAATTGCTCATACTGCTGACGATCGTGCATGTGTTACAGTTTGTGTATCTACAGAGTGCAATGGAGAGGACCCAAATGGCCGCCCTCGGGTTCCATAATTTCGATGTTTTCAAAGTATTGTAAATAATATTATGCTTTCCACTAATAAACGTTACAGCTTGGCCTTGAGGGGCTCACCGTCGTTGCCAAAGTTGGCCACCATCTAAGTGGATCAGAAAGCAAAGTCAGCGAGGCAAAGAAGGAGGGGCTGAAAACTTACCTGCTCCATCGCTTCCGACCCGGTGCTCGGGTTCGTCGTACGGCCGTCGCCTAGTAATATCGTCAGAAAAATCAGCCTAATATCGGTCGCACTGAACTTACTGAAGTTGGTGATGCTGTCCCACTTCGCAATAACGTCTTCAGGTGTATATGGCACCTTTGTCGGGAAGCTGAACCCTCCGGATCGTTGCCATCGAGTCTGGGCAGCCCAGCCGCCTAGGACTTCAAACAGAGAACCAGAAGTCTCTTCGTTGTCTGCGAGGATATCCATCCGTGAGCCACAACCCAGCAAAGCAACCAATAGTTTCGTACCTGCGCTGCTCAGATATCCCACCAACGGCGCGATGAAGTCAGGCTGGATAGTATTGGTAAGCTAGCAGGAAGCGACACAAGGATGCAATATACCTTGAATGCGTCGACCATTTCCTGGGGCCTGCATATTGGGTCAGCTGAATCAAAACAACTTTAGCAACTTCGTCGTACCATACAGTGGAGGTCATCGCAGTGCCTGCAGAGGGGGCGATGACGTTGGCTAAGATGTTGTATTTCTTGCCCTCGATCGCAAGCGTCTTCGTCAAGCCGATAATACCAGCTTTGGCTGTAGAGTACTGCCCATATCTTCAAAATGTGTCCATAATCAGAAGAAAAATGGACCCACGTTGGCCTGGCCAAAGTTTCCATCTGAAAAAGAACCTGAGACGAGATTCCTTCACAAGGCTGAAATCACCTACATATACCGACTTGAGAGCAAGTGGTTACAATCCGCCCGTACTTTTGTTGTTGGAAAATAGGCCAAACAGCTTTTGCACACTGAAGCCCATGAGGCGATAATCCGGTCTACTCGATTGATAAATACCTTGTACGTCGCACTAAGGTCGTTGTGTCAAACTGTGCCAAAGATTCTGATGCAGGGTAGTTACTAACCGAAGATGGATCGCGAGAACAATATCCCATTCTTGATCCGTCATGGCCAGGAAAGATTTGTCTCGCAGAATACCGGCGTTCGCAATGAGGACATGCACACTTCCAAACTTGGAAAGTGCAGTTTTGACGATGGAATCGCCGTCTTCAGCAGAGCATACAGCGGCCACGGCTTTCCCTCCAGCTGGGGACAAATGTTCAACAGCCAGTACCACACAGGTGAAAGATTCTGACCTTTGACGACCTCGTCAACGACGGAGTTGGCGCCTTTTTCGCTCACATCGTTGACCACGACGTTAGCGCCAAGTTTGCCGTACATGAGCGCATAGGCCCGTCCCAGCCCGGCACCTGCTCCAGTAATGATAACAGTCTTTCCTTCAAAGCGGACTTCCGGCGATGATTGTTTATTGGGTGGCAGGGTGGCTGCGAGCTCCAGTTTACCCTAACACAATATAAGTAACGTGTAGATGCCGTGGACCGGAAGAAACGCTTGCCTTTGAATCAACGTCCGAAACAGACTCGGGACTAGATCCGTTAGGGACGGCATTTATAATGTCAAAAGTACTCACTAGTAGGGTTTGCTGAAGTCAGTCAATTCTGACCACTTTGCTTTGACCTGTAATTGTTGTGAATATCTGCGGCGGTGAAATTGGTCAGATTCCTACAGCAGATGGTGTAAAACTGGCATCCGTCTTGAAAACTGTGCCTTCGCTTCGCTCCCAACGGATCTCAGCGACGAAGCCAGCGCCAACTTCAAATATTTTGCCGGACGCATCGGGACCATTAGGATGGCACACAGCGAGGACAAATGGAGCGACGAAATCAGGCTAGAGACAACACGGGTCAAGTTGGGACTAGAGGGTAGTTTTAAGCTTACCTTGAGATTGGCGAGCATTTCCGGGGGCATGATGGTGGCGGTCATGGCTGAAGCAGCCATCTGAATGAATTTTAGAACATAGGGAAACTATTTAACGGTGCAAGTCATACCGGAGCAATAATGATGGATTTTATGCCATATTTAGCACCTTCGCGGGCAAGAGTTTTGGTGAAGCCGACGAGAGCCATCTTTCCTGCACTATAATTTGCTTGGCCGAAGTTTCCTGCAAAGGCCATACATATAAATCGCCAATTGCAATTAAAGGCGCGTTATCATACCGTACAATCCAGCAGCGGAAGCAGTGTTGAGGACACGACCGAATTTTTGTTTCCGGAAATGCGGCCACGCAGCCTTGGTGCAAGCGAATGCGCCCTTGAGGTGGACCTCCATAATCTGATCCCACTCCTTGTCGGACATATTCTTGAACCTGCATGATCAAGTGTGAGTTTTCAAGCATCTTAGACGGACAGCGAGACGTGCCCTTTGTCGCGCAGAATACCGGCATTGTTGATGAGGATTGTAACGCCGCCAAAGGCATCCAGAGCACTCTGTATGACTGCCGCACCATCGGTCGCGGACGAAGTATTTGTTACGGCCTTCCCGCCGGCTACGTTATTGTAAACATCTGAATATGCTACGCGTGTCTGGGGGCTCCGCACCTTTGACAATTTCATCGACAACCTTTTGGGCAGCATCTGCATTGAAGTCGTTGACGACGACGTTGGCTCCACGCGAAGCAAAGAGAAGAGAGTAGCTTTTTGACCACTGTTATCAAGTGTGAAGAAGCAGACGACAAAACTGACGTTTTTCCTAGGCCACCACCAGCACCAGTAACAACAACAGTATGACCTGGTGAACGAGTTAGCATCACTAACGTGTCTGTCTGTTCTTTGAGAGTAGACCTTTGAAGGATAGCGACATGGTGGACAATTAGCACTTCACTGGGACGGCGAGGGTGCTAGTTGTTGTAGGCGAGGAACGAAGAAATACTTTGGCGAATCGGTCGGTGCGTATATAAACCGGGAATGGCATGTGATTGTCCCTATAAAGTTCATGTGATTGTGGAGTTCGCAGGCCTGCTAAACTCGTCCATAAATTTAATGGCTCCCCAGGAAGACTCTCAGCTCGTTATCGACGCGAAAAAAATACCTGTCGAACCTGCAAACTACAGTTACACAGAGGCAAGAGTCTATTTCCCTTCCGGTTTCACCGCACTTAGACCGCCTTAGCGCGACGTCATTCTCTATAACCTTGGAATTGGAGCGACTGAGAAGGACTTGCAATGGACTTATGAAGGTCGGTGGTTAGTGGCTATCTTTGCGCTCGTTTACTAAAGCAGGACTGCTACAAAGGAGACGACGAGTTTGCAGCGCTCCCAACCTTCGGAGTTATGTGCGACCACATCCGCTATTGCTGCTGCTTCTCTTGAACTGAGCTTGGCCTAGTCCCCAGTTCCATGCCATGGGATCGGTACCTCTTGATTGGCTACCCGACTTCAACCCCGTAAGCCTGCGCTCCCGCGGAGTCTAATGTAGGTTTAATTTGCTTTAGGCCAAACTTCTGCACGGAGAACAATATCTCAGCATCAAAGCCCCAATCCCAACAAGCGGCGAATTGGTGAGCCAAGCAAGGCCAGTGAAGCGCTAGGCTTGGAGACCGCCACATTAAATCCTGGTCTGCAGGCTCTTGGAGGTGCTCGACAAAGGAAAGGCTGCCGCGGTCACTTCCATAGTCGAGACTCGGGACAAATCCGGCACCCTAATCTTCGAGAACCAATCCACCGTTTTCATACGCGGATCTGGTGGATTTGGTGGCAAGCGCGCAGGCAGCGGCATGTGATTACTCCCATTTCCACTGGCAATTCATCCAGAGTTTACAATGCCAGACCGCGGGGCCGCTTCTGCTGCCAATGCCGTACCGAACCGCAGTCCCGATGCCACTATTGAAGAGAAAACTAGCTCTTCTCAAGCAGCACTGTACCGGTACGAAGCCGATTTTATTCATTCCTTCCTGCTGTCTAACCGGAGTAATTTAGTTTGAGTGGAGACGCAAATCCACTGCATGTATGTAGCTCTCTGCCTAGTTTTCCTGGATACTTATTCATGTGCAAACAGATTCTACCCGAATTCGCGGCTATCGGTGGATTCAATAAACCGATTTTACACGGACTTTGCTCGATGGGCATTTCCGGAAAACACGTCTTCCAAACATATGGAGCCTACAAAGACATCAAAGTCAGGTAAGAGTTCCTCCCCCCTTCCTCAAAGTTACCATCTACTTAACCGGACGCCTAGGTTCGCCGGCGTCGTATACCCTGGAGAAACCTTGGTAACCGAGATGTGGAAAGAGGGATCGAAAGTTATATTCTGTGGGTCACTTCCTCCCAGCAGCAGATGGTCATTTAACATCTCCACAGCCACGAAGGTGAAAGAGAGGGATACTGTTGTGTTGGCTTCTGCAGCTGCGACTCTGATCGACGGCGCAACAAAGTCAAAATTGTAGACCTAGTAACAAAGATTTATCGAGGTGTTCAGCATACAATCATGATTATAGTAAGTATGGTCTGGGGTTTTAAGGGACTGGTATAGGCTACATCATGTGGGACTGGAAATAAACACGAAACCCGGGTATAATCACTACACACATTTAGGTAGGATACTGGGAGCTGCGTTTTGGTAACCGGGGTAGAAAAAGAATGTGGTGCCGAGAATAATATATAGACCTGAGCAAAACGGTGAGAAACCTGATCACATGCACGGAGGAGGGACATACACATGAGGATCATCCCCTCCAACCAATTGGATTTGCCATCCTGAACGACATAGTTGACGGTCATCACTGTCAAAAAAATGGTCAGTGCCGGCACAAAGATGATCGGTAAACGTAGCGGACCTGACAGGAACAGTGCGATAGATTCAAAGGGATCGAATAGCATTGTGAGGGGTTTGCCCATCATCCTGAATGTGAATTCCGTTAATCCCGTTCAAGAACAGAGGTATAGAAATGGCACCATGCGAGCGTAACAATGAAAGGAATGACGAAGAGGGCGATTTGCTAGGTGGAATCATCGGTTAAAGAACTGTCACTGAACCTGAACACGGTAAACTCACGATGCTGGAACCGACAGCGACACCAAGACTGAGAGTAAGCTTATCCTTGACTGAGACGGAGACGGCCGTTACATGCTCCGCCGCATTTCCAACGATGGGAAGTAATATAACGCCGACGAACTCTTTGTTAATTCCGCCACCTTCGACAAGACCACCAATAGAATCGACGAGCCATTCAGCGGTCACCGCCACGAGCTAGAGGTGAAGTATCAGTAAGGATAGGTGTATGGAGTTTCCAAGCCACGACTTACAACAGTGACGACAGAGAGCAGCCCAATGGTCATGTACAAGCTCAGTTGTGGCACCTCCTCCTCCTCTTCTACGGCTGTCGCGGTCCTGGTAGGTCCACTCTCCACATCAGGGGCGGTGGTATCAGGGGGGCTGGCCACGGCCGAGGGCTCCCCGCGTTTTGACTTCTTTTCTCTGGGAGTGTATTTGATAGACTTGATGACATCGTCGCCCTTGTCATCGTACAGCGACGCGTGAGAATAAAGCTGGAAGAACAAGTAGGCGCCGTAAACTGTCGCAAGTGTGTCAGCACAGTCAAGGCCGTTTCGAGAGATACTGACTGAAGAGCAATATGAGGGCAACCTATTCAAAGTAAGCACAGGAGAAGGGTGTCAAATAGAGAGACGTACGCCATGACTCAGTTTCAAGATATCATTGCCGGCATCTGGATCAGAGTTTACGGTAACTGTGAATCGGAAGGCCGATGGCAAAAGCACAGCAATGACACTGATGGTCAAGAGAGAAGAATTGAGCTGTGTGGCGCCTGCATTTATTAAGTATCGATGTCGGTCGTGTACAAAGGGTACGCACTGGCACCAAATCCTTGTTCAGAGAATTTCACACCGCCAGCAAAGAAACACATTCCCAGGACCAGTACTGAGAGAAGTTAGGCGCCAAGCTAGGCGCAGATAATGATTGACGCTCACAGAGATTACTTAGTATGGAACCGATCACTTCAAGCCAAGATCAGCATTTCGTCGATCGTGAACGTAGACGCCGAACAGGTACGTACACGACGATTGAACGATTTCCAATTCGCATTTCGTCAGTGCGATAATCTGAAGACAATATGTCAGGGGAAAGAAAACATGAGATAAAATAATCAACTTACTGCCACGATCAATTCGACCCTTTTTGGCGATGTAGGGGTGAGTTTTCCATGTGTGCGGCGAAGAAACAATAAAACTCACGCATTTCCCTGCAGAGCATGGTCAAAATCTAGATGAGAGCGCGGGAAAAAGAAATGCGGCATACGAGAGTGGCATTGAGAAGACCGGCAAGAGTTTGACCGACACGCATGGACAGTTCATCTGTGGCAAAGGCAAGCAGCTAAACAGCAGTCGGTAATTGAACATGGTGGCGATGGCAGGATGCAGCACCTTTGCCAGAGGTATTATAGCGAGAAACGAGACTGATCCGCGTGTTAGTCGCACGGAATATCGTTATAAAATGGATATTAACGTACACACGAAAACGAGGGTATGTGCGTCCTTGTCGGCGAAATTGAATGCCCACTGCAGGAACATGTTGGTAACGATACGCAGTGCCACAGGGACATGCACACACCGATATGGGTATGAAGACTAGTAAGACATTTAACCCTTTTGACCGGATTAGCGTGCTTCACGAAATAAAAATGAAGTACTTACAAGAGGCGAAGACGATAGATTTAACGGATTTGAAGAATCCAGGCGCAGGGCCAAGTTTCTTGGCGGGCTGAAATAAGGTTGTGGCGCGTCGGAGAGGACGGGGTCCAAGTTCTGGATCTGATGTTCCATTCCTTCTTGAGCGAATCTGGGACCCTGTCGTTACATCGTTAGCCTCCCCATTGGTTTGTTGTGGGGAAACGGAGTGGTCGACATAAGGCTGCGGGTCTTTGTCTGATGGACGTCAATATCTGATAGACGGGTATTTACAGAGCCAGGAACGCACCCATGAAAGAGTTGGGTCGGGAGAGGGAGGAGGGCAGGAGAAGAGCGGGAAAAGCTGTTGGATGCGAGTCGGAGACAACGCCACTATGTTGGGTCACGCCTACTATCCACTAAAAATAGATCAGATCACAAATTGCTTGGCGTTGACGCGCAGCAGTAGGGCAGAGTCCGGCGGTGAGGATAAGAAGCAGGACAATACACCATTCGGATTAGCAGCGACTTTCAGCACTACCAGCACTTTCCCGGCCCATTGTGTGCGTTTTTTTATGTCGCCAAGACTTTCACAATCAGCCGTTGAAAAGTTTTATTAGGTACACCACGGAGCGCAATCGCAGCTCGCGCCAACTCGAGCAATAAAAGTAATAAACTATAGCTAATGCAGTGAGGCTGCGGTACTATATTGATCGTGCCGAACAGCCCTGCAACTGGAGGGTATCAATGACACCGCTATTTCGTCGGTATACACTGCTATACACGGGGGAAGCTGTCATGTCCATTATTGAGTGGCCGGCGATGACGAGTGGCAGCGCTCATAGGTCACATTGCATGCGCGAGATGGAAAAATCATGCCGGACAGCCATCCGAGCTCCGGTAAGTAAATGAATCCAATGTCAAGTATACATACACAGAAGATACAACTTTTTACAGAGCCAACGATAAATCCTCCGCATTCAACCCTGGTACGCGAACGACACAGCGCCGTACAGCCCATCTTCTCGGCCAAGCATACCCCGTCCGTAAAGAATCTACGTATCAGATGTCAGTCAGCTGTGAGAGGAACGATATTGAATCTGGCTACCTCCATTTTGCGGGCGTGCCAGCCGATCCCGCTGCTCACGTTGCCGTTGGCGTCGGATAACTGTTCAAGGTATCGTCTCCACGGATGTCCTTTGGGGAGGTCCCTCCGCAGTGATCCCGGGGGTCCTCCTAATTCTGCGACCCACCCACTGGCCGTGTCGACATACCATCCGCGGCCCCCTTTGCTTCGAATGATCCGCCATGCACCGGCACCCGCGCCCAAGGCATTCAGCATGATGGGCGACAGCTCGATGACACGGAGTCTCGTCGGAGGAGGCCGCGAGGGGTTGCGTCGGTACAGACAGACTGAACGAAAATGGCGGGACGCATAGTGCCCGAATGATATGCGTGTGCAAAGCCATGGAAGACTGCCTTGCAGATCCCCTGGGTCCATTTCCTGGTCGCAAGCCACAGTCGAGTTCCGGAGACGTCCCAGAAAGCGTCAGAACCTCAACATTGACGGCTTTGGTTCGTACATATGTCGCAATTGCCTGGAGCTCCAGCGCCGGAATATGCGAGAGACCGAGGGAGCGCAGTGCAGGCTGAGGCGTAGCCTTTTCAAGCAACGCTTTTGTTATAGGCGCACTCGATAAGTCGAGATATAGCAAGTTTCCACTGAGGAAACATGGCGCCTGAGTGAAAATGTCGAGAAGATTGTCAGTGGAGAGGGGAGAGCCATATGTCAGGTCGCCATATAAGTTGAGTTCTTGAAGATCCGCAGTAGCAAAGGAATTAACGAGAAGGTCCGTTATACTTTCACCTGTCAGCTTTATGCACCGGGCTAATGCCAATGAGTGTAAGCGGACGGTGTTGGACGCGCCGAGTGCCGAGAGCAATTCTGGGCTGGCCCGAGTACCCGAAAGGTCGAGATGAGTCAGTGAAGGAAAGCGAGCACAAAGCCGGTCAACGTGCGGGATGCGACCGATTTCACACCACGCATCCCGAGCCGCCGAAGGCCAGGGAAAACCAAGGGCTCATCAGAACTCCTGTAAGGAGACGATTTGCCCTCGTCGGTGTCTTCGGAGGGCAGGAGATGAGCCGCGGCAAACTCTTCGAGTGCATTGACGAAAACAGAGCTGATGCAGCCAGTGAGGTCGACTGCTTGAAGCTCTCGGCAGTCCCGTCGCCTTTCGCGGTCTTCCTCATCAGCGTCATGGGAATCAAGTAGTGCACGGCCACGGGTGGGCTGACCGCGACCTCTTGACGGTGTCCCGCGGAGGAAGAGCTCGTTTAGAATACGGAGATTAAGAGAACCATCCATGAACTCGGTCGCTCCGAAGACGAGCAGATTTGGCATTTCCTTCGACGTCGTTGAGTTTAGATGATCATTGGTAGGTGAAGTCACAAACCTTGACTATGGCCTCGACTCGGTGAGAGGTGACGAATGGGCTATTCACGCCCTCTTCAACGGACCGGCGCATACCAAGGGTTCGGAAATGGTTGAAGTCCAGGTGCCGCACGAATCGTCCGGGACGAGGGTCATTTGGAGTAGGAACTGAAGGAGAGAAGTCAGCTTCGAGAGAAGGGCCGAGAATAAACATACTATAGACGCCCGGGTCCTTTAACTCGAGTATGTTTTGTAGGACGTCACTGATGGTGCGCATGAGTTTCCACCGTGCAGGGCTTTGTGATTTCGGCCGCAGGCGGCGGGGGCTGGGCTCGCGGGAAGCGACAGGCTGACAGCAATTCCAAGGGTATCGACTCCTCGGGGGCGGCGAGAGAGGACAGAATGCGCGCCTCAAGCGCCTTCGCCGCCTCATCACTGCTGGGGTTGTGAGACGCCAGCGCAGGCCTGGGTAGCGGCGCGGATAGTATTATCCATGACCATGTCCACCGTTTCCTCGTCGTAGTCCCAGGCAATTTCCTCGACCATGGACAAAAAGGTGCGAGGCAGCCGGACTTCGAGCTTGTCCCAAAGCCACGGCTTGGCTGCCTCGTACCAGGCGCGGTTTACGAGACAAAGCTGGGCAAGCGTGTGGCGGGCTACCGGCTCAGGCCAACTGGCGGGCGGCAGTGAGGACGGCAGAGATGTTGGGACTCCATGATCAGAGGAGACGAGGGGATCGAGCGAGGGGATGGCGGAGGGGATGCAAGCGGAATAAATGTATGCGCAGATTGCAAAGAGCAATTCAGGAGGATATCGAGAGTCCGAGTTGGCCATTCACAGGAGGGAACAGAACTCACGAGCGTTTTAAAGGGCGGCCGGCCGGAGCCTAATAAGACGCAATACTTGCGCTTGTTTAACCGTTTCCAAATTTCAGGAGATCCGCAATCAATGCTGGGGTAATTTCAATTCCATTGCCTTTTTAGGCCATTCCGATCAATGCAAACGAACGATTGAGCCTCAAAGCTCAAGAGCTCGGTAATAAGACAACCCGGTCTAACCCGGTCCTGAAAGTAACAGGCTACCTGGGGTTGTGCTGAGCAAGGGACTGAGTGACTATCGGCCTTGAACGCTGAAACCTACGTCACTGTACCAAGAGGTCCCTTGATTTTGCGGGCCACATGACCTTTAAGCGAGTTATAGCTGGCCGCGGCGAGCACGGTTGCGGTCTGTAGCAAAGCGGTGTGGGAACCTGGGGAACAACTGTCGGCGGCAACAGACCCTTACCGATCTTGAATTCGGCAACCGCGGTCCGCCGATGTGGTACAAACAGGCAGGCGTCAGAACGACTGGCCTGAGACTGTTGTCCCCATGGCCGTAGCACATTTTGTGCACGGCATGCCGGCAGCCGTCGAAGACCTTGACTTCGGGATTTCTTCCGAGTCAAGTCACATGCGGACCGTTCCTCGGCGGACGGTAGATATATAAAATTCCTTTCTGCTCAGGCTGCGTCACAGTGGTGAAAACACAAACGCTTTTTTTTGGTGGTAGAAATCTCGACGACATGGTGACATAGGGAATTTGGTCCAGCATCCCGCCGTTTATTTCAAGCCTTCACGTAGAAGTTGTACTGGGAGAACATCCAGATTAGGGATGTGGCTATTGAACATTAATCCATGATGTTCGGGTGACGGAGGTTTGGAGCCTACATGCAACGATGACGGGACTGAGCACTCCTGGGTTGATTGTAGCGGAACGGAAGATGAGAAGCTCCGAAGAGAAATGCCCAAATGCAATCAGATATGTGAATAAGCCATGTCGTACATGCTATAAAAATTAGGACGCTGAATAGCCAGACCGTACGGCTTACATTTTTTGGTCCAGGTGGTATGCAGCGTAGGCGCGAACCATCGCCGCGGTGAGGGTCCACACAGCAAATGTGCGGGCTTGTAAAGGTGTTACTGGCCGCATTGTGAGTCAACATGAATACACGGAGACAGGAAACAGTGCCTGTTTCAGCGGGGACGTTGTTGTATATTCTTCTTGTCAGCTTGAGTGTCGCAAAATTTTGAACACTGCCGGCATTTCAGAAAGTTGAAAGCAGAAAGGAAAGAACTGGGGGGGCGACCTGTTGAACACAGAGGTGACGGCCACGATGATTGTCCAAGTAGGGAGCCACCCGGCGGACTGGGGAAGATCTGCGGGGCATATTTAGGGGACATGAGGGCGGAGGAGGGAAATATATTTTTACAGGTGGCGGGCATGTGTGGTTGCAATTGGGTTGCAATTTCAAAGGGTTGCAAAGCAAAAGTATTGATCGGCTCGGAATTGACCGGCCGAATGAACGGGCACCTTCAAGTTGGACGTACCTTGAAGGTCTACGGCTGCGATGTCGTTTCCCGCCGCTGCTGATACCAATGGTGGGGACTACGCCGTCGATGCTGATAGCAATTCGGTCGCTAGCAATTCCACAGGCAGCCTCGCTCGTCGCTCCAGGACCCGGACCCGCTCGAAAACTCTGAGCTCCTCTCCTCGTCCTGACTTTGCTGCTCTCAGAGGCCCCCTCTCGGCGCAGTTGTATGGGGAAAGACTAGTGGCAGAGCCAGCAGAATTACTTCCTGACGAGTATGAAGAACTGGGGGAGCGAACAGTGATGCCCACTGCCCAGGGCTTTTCTTCTGCCGCGCCGGATATTGTCTCGAAACAGGTGGGTCTCACTTCTTATATCGAGACCCTCCATCTCACTCACTCCCTAGTCAAAGGCTGCTACTCAGGCTTCTACGCTGCCCGGAATCGCCACTCAAATCGACCCCCCTCCGTCCGCCTTTTCGCGTGTTCCCTCCATTCCCCAGTTATACGATCTAGGGAGTCGAGTGCGCGATCCAGGGAATCAGGCGCGCGATTCCGTTTGGACCCAAGTATCGGGATTCACACAGTCAGGGGCGACGACTTCCCTTTACCCGCCCTCCACTTCAACGACGTCGGGCACCGAATCACCTCCGTCACCGCGGTCTATCGCAGAGCAGGATGTCGATTACGATGTGTCTTCATTTGATCCTGATGTGGATTCGCAGGAGTACGAAGGCGACGATGTCTCATATCGTCTCCGCCTTTTGGTCAAAAACAGCTATTTTCTCCCCCCTGCTCACTCGAAGCCCTCCTCTTCCGACTTTGCGGCCACGGTCACCGCAAAAAAAGCGTCTCGTCCTCCGACCACGCCCACATTTTTCGACATGTTCCGCAAATCCCGCTCAAAGCCATCAACTCCGACTGGCGGCGTGCAAACGTTCGATTTGCTCACTCCAGTGTTGAGGACGACATCGGATTCTACCACTGTCTCTGGATATGGTCCTCCACGTCCTCGACGGTCCTCGTCACAGACAGCCCAACCCCCGCATCCAGGCGCAGCTCATGATCCATCAGGTCGCGTTGTCGTGGTGCGGGAGAAGATGCATGATATTGCCTCAGCTGCCAGACAAGCAGAACAGGAGATGCAGTCTCGCGTGGCTCGACGAGAAGAATCATTTGGGCAACGTCGCGAGGTCGATATTATCGACCCCACAGATGCTGTGGATCTTCCTCCCCCTTCCGCGAGTTATCCATTTGCGGTGCAGGCTGCAGCTCTGCATGGCATGGGGGTTCTGGATTCTGTCGGTGCTGCCCAGCTCGCGGACCGTTTACCGCCTCGGAGCCCCGGCGCTGTTTCAGTCGAGGATGGCTGGCGCAAGGCCCTGCTACATGCAGCTGTCCATCATTCGTTGAATAATAGTGTATCGTCTTCGCCTATTGCCGAGGTGGTCAAACCCAGAACTCCCACAGTGGAAAGGCAAGCTCTGGGGCAGCGCATTATAACCACGCCCCAATCCAGTGTATCACTAGACCAACCACGATCGCCAGTCCACAGCCCACGCCAATCCAGCCACCAGGAGTCTGAGGAGGTTTCTGGCCGACCGAGTGACATTCCCATTCGTGTTGTGACACCGTCAATGCCATTGTTCCCACTGATGCCTCCACCTCGACGCGTCGTCAATCCGATTTATTCCATCTCTCAGACCAGCCTTCCGATTGAGCCGGTATCGGAGTCCGTACCGCGTTCCCTGTCTTCTATGCAAATACGGAAAACCACTTCTACCCCTCGTCTCTCGGATTCTTACGAGTCCGGTGTGAGGCACACCATGATGAGCCCACCTCTGATAAGTCGAGAAGACGTTAATGGCGAACAACTGGATGCCGATACGGATTCTAGTGCTTCCTTTTACTCCGACGAGCAGGAGGAAGAAGATATACCCAGATATTCTGTTTCATCTTCTGTACCCCATGAGCCGCTATCGATGGACTCCCAGCCTTCTCCCACTACGTCTGCCTTCCAGGACGCTCTCAGCCATGTTGTATCTCCCCCCATTCGAGGGTCGTCGTTGCGGCAGAGCCTGGATCAACATTCCTTGTCCACCAGCCCGACTCCTCGGCACAGCACCGTTTCGCCTCCTCCCAGAGTATCGTCGTCGCTGGCCCACATAACACCACTTCCTCCACCTCCGCGAACGTCATCCCTGTCTCAACTATCTCAGCGCTTGCCCCGCATCGCCATTCCTTCCGAACCATCGCCATCCGTTCCTGTCCTGTCCCCAGTCCCAGGCTCACCAATACTGGACCCTGGCCCAAGTACACCTCCTCTTCCCGTCTTTGAACGTCGAGGGTTGCCACTGGCACTGGAGATTCCTGGACCAGACACATATTACCGCTCAATGCGCTCTGCTCCAGCACCGTCTTCACCTCCCTCCTTCTTTGATAGCATCCAGAATCAACCGAACGCGATGGATGACCTCGACTCTTCATCGGATGAAGACTCAGATGAAGGAGAGCCTGAGCCTCCTCACACTCCTCCTCGCACTCCTATATTCGTGGATCCTCGAACTCGTGCTGTTTCTAACGTTCCATCCGGCAACTCGAGCTCCAGATCTTTACTCATGCGACTGGGGAATCACTCCACTCCGTATGTCAGTCCCTCAAATCACACCCATTCAGACCCCGAGCGGAAAAGGCCAATTGGAAATATCCCTGTGGCCAACTCTTTCTTCACCGAGCGGCGGAGCGGTAAAAGTGACCAAGGTCATGGTCCGCCAGTATCGACCTTCGACTTTTATCAGTACACGCAGCAGCATCCACTGTCTTCAGTCGCCGAGTCCAGCCGCCGTCCGCAAACGGGGGATGGCAAGGGCACTAGGCCGCGACAAACCAGCCACCGGGCGCAGGAGTCGTTGAAGCGACTGGATGGCCTGTTCCTTCAGCACATGGAAGCGGAAAAGAACACTATCAAGCGCATTGCTACTAATATTCAGTCTAACGGAAGGAACTGATTCTTACATACATTATTATCATTTATACCGCATATCAATATACCCAAATGCACGCTTTTCTTCAGGACTTGAGGTGGTTGTGACTCGAGATACGGAAGCGCCTCTGAGTACTGAGCGCTAAAATGGGCGCTAACTGATCTCATCCAAATCGGGGCTTGTTTGACCAGAGTGGTCTTGTGCTGACGTCCTCACCGCATTCAATGACCACCACGACCACGAACGATTATTCTCCCTACTCATGGCACCAGGTAGGTCTCGTTAACGGAGGAGTACTCGATACTTATTGTTATGTAGTCGCACGACCAGGTCTGTGCCTCGTGTTTCGCCACCCGCGCGTATTTTCACCTTGCTTCAGGCTACTGTCTTGTTCTTAGTCCCATATGGCACCTCTGAAGCAGACATAAATGTCGAAATTGAACCCTCTGGCAATTATCTAGTGGCAGGAGTGCGCGGCCAACCCCCAATCATCAAAGGTATTCCCTTTCTTATTCGTGTTCTCGATACCCTCTCGATACCTTTGACACTGGCGCTACAGGTCGGTTGTACTCCAAGGTCGATAGTACCAGCTCTGTATGGCAACTCGAGCGACCGACTTCACGGTCACGACGCTCAGCCCGAGAGCGTACGAATTCGACAACCTCCACCGCCTCGACTCACTCATCATACGCATTTGTCTCTGATCCTGAAATCTCAAGCAGCTTTGCTGCTTCCCTTGAGAGTGGCCAAGTGTCGGATTCGGAGGAGGCGTTCTCGCCACTGGGCTTTGCTTCTCCCGCTTTCTCTTCGGGTGACGAGCGCTCGTACCCGCTCCACCGACGCGGTGGTAGTTCGCATCCCGCCCTTTCGCGTTCTACTTCTCCAGGCCATGCTCTGCGCAGCCTGACATCTTCTTTTTCTTCTCTAGATTCGTTACATTCGCATCGGTCTGGTCGCCTTTTGACCCTCCATCTAGAAAAGAAACAGTCGATCATCTGGCCGGCCTTAATTGTTGGGCCAGCCCCGGATACTTTGTCTCCCCATATCGACAATTCTGTCGTCTTTGACGCCAGTGACGAACTTGAGCACCAGTACAATATGGATCCCACTAGTCTCATCTTAATTGCCCTAGAACTACTCGATATCAGGCAGGACAAAGAGGAAGCATTTGAACATTTTATGTGAGTTAAAGCCATGATCTCTGAACAACTTTACTCTTACACGAAATTTAGGCGAGCATGGCACCAGGTGCACGCTCCTTCCGCGACGATGAAGCTGGTCTCCCACTACTTCTCATTACAAGAAACGACTTGATATGGTTGAGAGTGAGAAACCTGCGGCCAGGGGGACTACACCATACTACGTACGATGCCTGGGTGGTCCTAGTGGACTCGCGCAGCTTTACCTGGAAGCGGGAATGCTTCACCTCGAAGGAGCAGCTTCTTCTCTTCTTGCGTCTTCTTCGTCTAGCCTCTCTTCTCTCAGACTCGCACTGCCAACCCCATCGGGAGAAAGTGGCACCGATGCGTGGAAGCGGGATCGAGAGGCGGCCGGAAATTTCTTCGAGCGTGCACGTCTTTTGCAACCAAGCCTCGACATTCCCGTTCTCCCGCCACCCGGAGGTCCAATTTCCAGAAGTCCGTCTGAACCGCAGCTGGAGATGCCCTCCATCGAGCTGCATTCCGAACCTGTGCGTAGGAGACGAAAGGTGAAAGAGGAGACAGCCCTCTTTGATAATCGCGACGTCAAGCTTGACGACCTCGATAATACTTGGTATCTCTACATTCCTGGTTTAGTTGGAGCAGGGACGGCTTTACTTGTTGTGGGGGTCATCAGTGCTCTCAGCTTCTCCAGTTGGTCGAGGCGAAACCAAGGATCATAATCGGACTGTACTTAGCACATAGACTCATTGTAAAACACTCCAAGTTTGCACTTACAAGTTTCCGAATCTATTTGCACACGTTTTTTGTACCTTATCTCTCAACTGCACACGCTCAGCTATTATCTGGCTTTGCAACATCTCCGTGTCTTAGTTCCTATGTCATCCTGGAACACCCAGTTTCTTCAAGACGCTCCGGAGACTGACTCAAAACGCGCTCTCGTTATCTTGAACCAACCCTTTTCTTTGGCCCTCCTTTTTCGACTGTGGAATTCTTGTTCATGGCGCTGTTGCGCCGATGGTGGCGCCAACCGGCTCCACGATATTCTGACCGCTGCACAACGTACACTGTGTGCCGCTTCTTTTCTGAGCGAAACACGCTCCTCATTTTCCTGGCTTTCTGAAGCTACCTCCCGGATTTAATAAAAGGCGACCTGGATTCAATTAGGGACGACGTCAAAGACTTCTATATCTCTCATGTGCATATTTCATCCATCGACCTTGGATGGATCTGATAAGCTCGCAGGGAGTTTCGGTCATTGAGGATCCGGACCAAGATTCGACCGACCTCATGAAATGCGTCTCGGTGATAAGGGGTAAAGAGACCACCGAACAGAGGTGAGTTTGCAGGTCTTTCGAATTCTCCTTCATAATCTATCCCACTCCAGAAATATGATATTATTCTGCTGGGAGGGCTCTCAGGCCGATTGGACCAGACCATCCACACCCTTTCATATCTACACAAATTACGCAAGACGACGACTAGTGTTTTTGCAGTTACGGATGAAAATGTTGGCTGGGTTTTAGACGCTGTACGTTACGAGGTTCAAACTTGCCGTTGCAGTATACATTGATGATCCAACCAGGGTGAACACACAATCCACGTAGAACATTCGCTCTTGGGTCCGACCTGCGGACTTTTGCCTGTTGGTGTAAACTCGACTGTCCTCTCCACCACCGGGTTAAGATGGAATCTAGGTTAGGCATCCCATCGAGTCGTTGAATGGACCACTTGAATATTTTATTAAACAGATAACACTTATTCCTCATTCGATGGGCTGATATCCACTTCCAACCACCTACTCCCTGGCGAAGATAGAGTTTGGATAAAAACATCGAGCCCTATATGGTGGACTGCGGAGCTCAGGCCAATGGTCGACGTAGAGTTATTAGAAAAGTAGAATTTGAAGTAGAAAAGTTATCTGCTCGCCAAGGGCTCGGTCAGATCTCCCACAACCCAACGTCAGGCGAGATCCGTAAGGATCGAGCGCAAGGTGACACGGCTGAGCGCGACAATCCATGTCACTGAGCCGTAGTGGAAAATATTCTAGAGACGATTGTTGGGTCTAAACTACGGTGATTGTCGGTTGGAATATAATGAGGGTGGCAGGAGGTGAGAGAAAACGGAGAGTCAGGGGAGGATAGAGACTCCTCCTTAAGTATTGCTCGCACTACATATAGCGAGAACTCCATTTACTCAAACGCTCATGACACAACAACCAGAAATCACTGTACTTTATTTTGCTGCAGCGTCAACTGCGACTGGCCTATCTCACGAGCTCGTACCAATCCCTCCCAGTTTCCGACTGTCGTCCTTGAGTGATTTGTTGGTTGCGCGACATTCCAAGGTTACAGACCTCAGGAAAATCCTGGATGGAAGCAAATGGAGTGTGGACGCGGAGATGGTCGATGATCTTGACGTAGAGTTGCGCGGCGGGGAGGAGGTCGCCATTATATGCCCTGTGTCTGGCGGCTAGAGGTGAGCCCCCAAGCCGCATGGCCGCTGTCACACCACTTGAACTCACACCATTGTCTGCTACCATGTTGATCCACAGCATGCCCTTGGAGAGCCTGCTCTGGGTTCTCGCCGGTGTTCTGACTGCTGCTATAGCCTGTTTCTTGTACTACTCGCTCACTCTGGGACAATTCTGGGACTCTACGCATGTTCATATTGAATCTAAGCCAACTCGTGCCGCCTTCGAAGCAACGCGCTTGACGAAGAGCACCTTTCTCCTCAGGTACTGTGGTAGTACTGTATTTCTTCCGTTCTGCATGACTGAGCCCAAAGGTAGAGAATATAATGACATTTATGGGGAAAACCCTCACATCTACGTGAAGCTCATACCTTCAGAAGGCACGATACTGGTCATTGACACCGGATGCGGAGGCGCGACAATTGACCAAGACATTGAAATAACCAGCCTCAGGACTTACATTGAAGAAATAAAACTCAAATGCAACAGCGGCGAGCCGCTGAATCCTGCCAGTAGACGGATGGATTATATCATCATCCCTACCCACTGCCACTACGACCACATTCTGGGTATTGAGGATTTGTGAGTTGACCAAGAATGCATGGTGAAACGCACATTTACAGCGACATCGTAAAGTAACGGCTCGCGTATTTTGGCATCATCCCATTCCCCGTCTTTCATTTCACCTGGCAATCTGCCTGTTCATAGTCTTTGCGAACACCTGGGTATCCCAACGCCATCTTACACCCCCACTTTGGTCCCGCACCAACATGACATCCGCTCCAAATTCGGGGTACCATTCGGTGTCTCGATCCTCCACACACCCGGTCACACTCCTGATGAAGTCGCTATTTTCGACGCAGTCGACAAGATGCTCTACGTTGGGGACAGTCTGTACGAGGAAGACTGCGATTATCTTCCCCAAAGAAGGCTCGATCGTTGCATGGCTTTGCTCGATCAAATACCTGACGGCGTTGGTGAAAAGAGCAAACCAGACGGGGGAGGTTCGAATCAACTGTGGACACCGAACATTCCTTCGCCCAGCTCTAGGAGTGTTGGAAGCAACGAATGAGTTCATGCAAGACGTCATTTCCGGAAGAGAGCCCGTACGAATTCGGATGATAATTAGAGGAGAGGAGAGTGTCGGATATAGGCAGAAGGGTGGGAGATTTGCGTTGATATGCCCAGAGAGGCTGGTGCTGGAAGCCCGAAAGATAAGTACAATATAAGTATATTTTGAGCTCAGTGTACCTATTTCCGCTTGCCGCCAAGAAAGTCCTGTTGTAACTGAGCCAGGAAAAGGTTCGCTTCGTCCTCGGTAGAAACGGCTTTCCCCTTCCCGTTATGAGCTTTCGGGGCTGTGACCGACGCAACTTCGAGCGTAGCGAAGGGGTCCGGGGCCACGGCCGTGAAGACAGAGGTTTGGGCTTCTACAACAGGTGGAGAGGCTGCGGAAGAATTATCTTTGACCACTGGTGACTTTCCGTCGTTTTGCGTCGACCATCTTCCGTCTCTCCTCCAACTCTCGTTTCCTCTTCTTCCATCGCTCGACTCTTTCCAGCGGAATGTGGATCCTGCATTCCCTCCACTTCTCCTGGCAAAACAGTCACTGCCCCCGTATCTTGTCTCGTCTTTTCTGTTTCGTTCCTAGCAGACTTGAGCTCCTCCATTTGGGCTTTGCGTGTTTCCTCGTCTTGAGAAAATTGGTAGAACCCAGCTCCCTTTGCCCGCACTTCACCACTGGCGTCGTAGTGTACTCCAAGAGGATTATTTGCCTCATTATGCTCTTTCTCGATTTGAGCCACACGGTCAGCGGACGGTCGGTATACCGGAAAGTGCCCCACAGGGTTGTCTGGATAAAGTCATGAACAGGCGCGGCATTTCCGTATGAATAGAACCCACGTATGATTAAATCCCTGAAGAGGTACACATACATAGCATAGCACGCAAGTGGAATTCAGTGTAAACGCTACTCGTCTTCATCGTGCTCATCAGGCAGCAGGCGCCAGGTCTCGAGGTACTTCTGACCTCCGGGCAGTTCTTACGCGCCCAAATTCGTCCTCATATTCCACAATAGGATCGTCCTGGACATTCAACTCAATACCACAGACTGCAGTTGGCAGCAAGTGTAACACGCACATCGTCCTGGGGAGGCCGCGCAACTTCCACGGACTCATCGACGTCATCGCTATCAGACTCATAGTTGTGTGAAATAGGTTTCGAGTCGAACTGGCGAGACTCATTAATACAAGACGGTGAGGGACAGGAAATACGTACATCAACTAGCAAAGATCCATACTGCTTGTCATTTAAGCCACCCGTTTGGCCCTTTTGCAGTTTATCGTATATCTTGGCCTTGCGTTCAAGAGCCGCACGAGCAGATTCGAGTGTCGGTTTGCTAATTGCTTCCAGCTCCAGGTCGCGAGACGCCCTATCGCTGACTCCTTTGTTTTGACGCGCCCATATGGTGGGTTTCTGTCTCGAATTAATTAGCGATGGAATCCGAGCCGCCCAGTTCGACACACCTTGTCTGGCCTCTTGACGCCTCCGACGATGTATTTTGATTTGCCTTCGGCCTTGTTCCGCGAGAATTCAGCTTCTTGCTTTGATAGCTCGGCCTTGAGATCGAGGAAAGAGATGGCGCTAACGCTCTTAGCCTTGCCCTTGCCCTTGCCTAACATTTCAGCGCAGTGAAGGGAAAGTAGCAAGTCACGTGAAATAGCAAGCTTCAAGAATCAAATCGAAGCAGGGAGGCTCAGGCAAGCAAAGTAGGAGACCGTGTACCCGACAATATATTATTGCAAAGATGTCCGAGAACGGGGTATGTACAGGGTAAGATTCTACACAAGAAGTGTCCCAATAAAATTAGGTTGCTTTCACGAATCTAGTAGTCAGAATTAGTACTGTGGAGGAGTAGAAATTGGCACGCACGTAGCGTCAATCTGCTTGATCTGCGGAAGAGCGAGTATAATTTTTCGCCGATAATTAGCCATGTCGTTTGTCTGACAAGGGTTCCCTTCCAGGTAGAGTGTTTCGAGGGTTGTGATTGCCTTTAACTGAGAGTCGAGGGCATGGAGAGTGGGGATCTTGTTTCCGCTCATCTGAATATGAATTTTAAGAGGGAAACGACGAGCGTTGACCAGAATACTAACCCATAATTCTTGAAGGCGGTTCAAGTGGGAAATATTCTCCAACTCCGGGATAAAGTTGTTCCCGAGGTCGAGAGTGGTGAGGCCCACCTATGGTGTGTTGGTCGCGAATAGAAAACAATAAAGAATGATGGCGAACATTGTGCTCAAGACCCTCCAACTTTTCGACGCCGTTGTGACTTAGATAGAGCTCCTCAAGGGTGTCTAGCTCGTCAAGACCTTCCAGCTTCGTTATCCGGTTGGACTGTAAAGACAAGATCTTCAACCGTTTTAACGTTCCAAGATTCTAGAGTTTTGGGATCAAACATTTGAATTATAATAAAACTGGAGCGCACTTCGAGCTTGGTGATTTTATTTTTCCCAATCCACAGTTCCTCCAAGTTAACCAGCGCATCTAAATTCTCAATTCTCTACAAAAAGCATTAAACGCTTAACACAAGAATGTTTAGCGAACCATACTCTTATCTTGTTGCCGCCGAGCTCGAGGCTGCGCAATGAGACAGAGGCGTGAAGATTGTTTATCTTCGAGATCCGATTCTGTACAAAGTACACGGTGTGAAGCGACGGTAGATGTTCCAGGGCTTCTGGTACTCCCCGAATCAGATTGAACGAGAGATCAAGCACCCTGTATGAGTTGAGTTGGAGAACAAGCGGTGTGAATATGCGAATAGACAGACGAAAGTTCCGGCATTTTTTCAAGTGCATTTTCCACTCGCTTCACTTTATTGTCGTACAGATCCAATTCTTGTAGCTTGATGAGTGGATGGAAAATATCGGGATCAAGGTGCGAAATGAAGTTCTGGCGTAAACAGAGCTTCTTCAGGTGTCCCCCAAACCGAGGAAGCCGCAGAGGAGCTAGTGATCCGATTCTAAGATGGACAAGTTCCAGGTCCTGCACACCAACAGAGGTGAGATATAACGTTTTAATGCGTACCCAGGCCGATCACCTCGGTATCGTCCGGAAGCTCCGCAAGAAAATCACGATCCTCTTCAACAAAAGCTTCGTCAACGGGGTCTTCGTCTGAATCGGGTTCCTCTGGTTCGGGGAGAACGACTCGCGCTCGTGTGCCAGTTGATCTGAACAGGAGGAAGGAGTGGAATGAGTTATGTAGCAGACCCAACAGATGGAGGCGCACCGCTCCGGAGCAGCAGGAGAGACTTCTGTAGTGGCTTCAGCCGCGACAGATTCTGCGAGCGAATCGCTTGCCATCCTCGGGGTTGTTGGAAGTAGCGGAGTGAGTCAGGTGAAGGTGGCTGTACTAGTAATCTTGCTTCGCGATCCTGACTAAGCTTTTGGGACGCGTCTGGACGCGTATCATCGAGTCCGAGGACTGGCAGATTAAAATCTGGCAAAAGTAGCGCAATGAGTGGTCTATTTCCAAGCTACATTTTCGACCACTCGAGCTTCGCAAGTTCGACGTTCATCATGATTTTGAGAACACTGCTAGACAGATTCAGACCACGAGTTGGCGAAAAGCGACAAGAGAATGCCTAAATTCAAATCTTCAAGCTTCAAGAGTTGTAAATTATTTATCCTACACTACGACATTTCTCCAATTATATTGGAGTGTACGAATGGAAGAATAGGGGATAAATAGGCTGAGAGTAGTCACAGACCAAGTTATATATTTACTAGGGCCACTATTATCTTACGAAATGCCAAGGCGAAACCGTGAACGAAGTATCATACTTTGAAATGCGAGATGAATCGAACGACACTCTTGGGCGCTTGACCGGGGGGTAAGCCGGCCGTTTCTACTGGCCCTCTGGTGTCGTCGTCCGTATTTTTGCCAATACAAGGGGGAGGAGGATGGGGGGCAATCAAGAAAAAGATGGAAAGTCCAAAACGCGTGTCTCGCCAAACGGCAGATCATTGCTGCGCCAGAATGGAGCGCCGGGGGACACGCGATTCGGCGGAAATGGGTGCAGATGGAAGCAGATCGCGCTCCCGGTCCCGCTCAAAAGACGGTGCGGTCGACGTAAGCGGCGAATGGGCGGCAGGCGAGCCAGTGTGCATGGACGCTACACGTTCTGAATAAGATTGTTGGCCATTGGTGCCAGACTGGACAGGCGGGTTGGACAGGGGTGATGGCACGGAATAGTAGGGGTTGGCACCAGAGGCTGAATAGTGAGCGTGGTTGTCCCCGGGCGAGTAGTGTACAAAGTTCATGCTCGATGCTGGGGGGGAAGGGGAAGGGGTGGAGCCGTCCAACTGCGGATACGCTTCGCTACCCGAACCCGATCCAGCGGAGGAGAAGGAAGTCTCATCATAATTGTGACGAAGGGCAGAATAGGAGGCGCTGGACGGCGTCACCGGTGTGGGGGGAGTCGCCGACGCGCCGCGCTTGACAGCAGTAGCAGCAGCAGCAACTCCTTTATCTTTCCGTTTTCGCTGAGCTTGGTTGGTAGTTCCTTCCTTCTTTGCGCGGGAACGAGCATAACGTAGACCACAGCTGCGAGGGTGTTAGACACAGACTCCACACTTGAACAAAACGAAAGAACATACGCATTGCAAAGTTCCTTCTTTCCACTGGGGCCCTTTCTCCACTCGGGGCTCTGCGTTGCCTTACAGCTCGAGCACTTCAATACACCCGTCGGGCGATTTGATCCGCTACGCCCATTGGAGGAATCCTTTGACCCAGGACTGACCCGACGTCTTGGCGGCGGCACGACATCGGTGGTCGGCGTGGTAGGTTCCTCACTCGGGGAACCATAGCCATACGCGGGCGAGAGGGGTCGCTGTTGAAAGGTCGGTCCATTGGTGTCGGGTGTCTCAGTATATGAAGGAGGCTGTGACGGCCACTGCTGGCCTTGCGGCGGCGGATATGAACCGGATCGGAGGTTGCTGGTATGGCCTTGGGTTGACGACGCTGTCCACTGGCCTCCGTACGATGCTGCGGGCTGCTCGCCTTGGGATTGGGACCATCGTGGGGAGTAAGGGGTTGGGACAGGCGAGGGCTGCGCCGATGGTGCGAGATAGTTGTAGGGTGCAGAAGGAGGCGGTACTGGATACGAGGACCCGTGCGGCTCATAGTACGGTGTCTGCCCGCTATAGCTGGAGGTGTTGTAGCCGATTTGTTGCATGGTGGAGGTAGTAGTGGCGGTGCGAGAAGGGGCGTTTACTTTATGACAGGCAAAAATAACTGAGCCTGCAATATAAGTCAGCGGATGCCCCTAAACTTTTGGAGTACGCACCATGAGGAATGAATATGCTTTCTACCTCACCCGCGACTGCAGGCATGGCCTGCAATGCCTTGTACCTGCGGGTACAACTCGTCTTTGCCTCGTTGCCAGTGGGCGCTCCCGGACCGATCTGAACATCTTCTACCAGTTTGGCGAAATCCCTGCCGGCTGGCCCCTGACCTTGATCCGGCGGCCAACTAATGAGCAGTCGCCGACTCTGCTCGTTGGCGAGAATCTGGAACACCCGCGTCATGTTGTTGAGTTGAGGGATACAAACGAGGAGACGGCGGAATAGGAGTTCAATTTGGGCCATGTTCATCTGCGGCGTGCCGCACCAATTTGTCCAGGCTGTCTTGTGTGCTTCGTCGTTGTCATTGGGTGCGAGGTCGACAATAGCGTGGATAAAGCATAGGACGAGGCCCTCTGCGGCCCAGTTGATGACGATATCGACTGCCATGTAATTAGAGTCAAGGGCGATTTTTTCTGCGTCGGTCCATGCGGGCGGAGGGCCCTTGTAGCCGAGCTCACGGCGGACTCGGGAAAGGCGAGAAAAACGGACACTAAAGTGAGACAACGTGGTAAGACGACCACCCAACGTCGTGCAATGAATAAGCGACTCGCCGAGTAACGCTGCCATGCAAAGTCCTGCTCTCGAGGACGCTGCCGAGGTCCTGCTTTGCCGAGGCCTGTTCGTCTGGGTGGACAAAGGTAAGGAGCGATTTCCCAACGAGCTCTTCTGCCTGCGCGCCGAGGTGGTTCGCGAGCACTGGATCCAAGTAGATGAACTGGAGGTCGGCGGAAAGAAGCGCCCAGTCTGGAAGAGATGGGATGAGGGAGAGCAGTGTGCGATCTGAGTGATCGGCGCCTACAACATCGGGTATTGCCCACTGGAATGGTTGTACTATCCTGGCTGTCGTGGTGATTCTGGGGGGCATAGTAGGGCGGCCGGGGATGCTCCATGGTGGTTGGCGGAGAAGTGCAGAGCACCGACTTGCACACCAGTGTCTGGACGGGAATGGGAACGAGTGGTAAGCAGACACCCCGAACAGGGGTTTGCTTGGGCCACTCGAATCAACAGTGTTGACAAGGCGAACAAGAGCAATTATTATTGTCTCTGTTTTTGGATTCAGCAGGATATCACTATAGCCCTGCTCGACTCGAGAACATAAAAGTATCTATTTCCTGATGATCGAGGTCGGCTGGCCGATCGGACGAAACGAGCAAAAACGGCCCACAGCTGCGGGATGCTGCTGATCTCTCTGATTGCTTGCGAGCTCAGGCGAGGTGAGCTTGCGAGCCAGCCTGAGTGGAAGGCAAGTTAGATAAGATTAGATACCGCGTGTGAATTCTGTTTGACAGCGGCACAGCCGCCTCATCACTTTGCTTCCGTCTCCGACTACAGCAAAAATCTAACGCGTTTTCTACGCTCCCTCAAGCATCTTTCTTTGCTTTTCTTTGTGCCTATAGCCTCAACTTCATCTCAGCTTTGCTCTGATTCGTTTTCTGAACCATCTCTGCTTTCCAAAAAACGACTTTTCGCCAAGAACTCTACGATGTCGACAGCTTCCGTCGCCGGCTTATCTTGACCCTTGACGCGACCTTTGACTTCCTGGATGGCTCAAGACCCCTGACGACGTTCTCGCACCTCCATGTGCTGTTGGGTGTATAATCACCTTGCAGTCCTCCTTCGCACCTCGGAATTGCCCTTTATCCTCGTCCTGGGACGGCTTCCTCGCAATGCCATGTACAACACATGCTTTGTGTCTCTTCCACCTCCCTCTTTCTTTCCTGAGCGGTATTCCGATCCGTTGGCCTCACTGTTTCTGTTTTCTTTTTCGTATGCTCTTCATGCGCATATTCGGCGACACCAGCACGTTACGTGCCGTGCTGTCGTGCCGGGGACCGCGCCTCCGCGAGGCCTTCCTGTGTCGTCCCTGCAATTTAGGGCACAATGTCCCCTTCTTTGGCGCTCTGCGCACTCTGCCCGGCGCCTTTTGCGACCATCTTCGATGATTTTGCTCAATATACTCCTATTCATGTCATTCGACACCGCTTTTCTTGGTCGATGGCTCAGCCAGGCACTTGTCCTTTGTATGATGGAATTTTTCGCATCGCGCGCCCAACTTCCTTGTTGGCGCTCCGAGCAACCTTCCTGTGCAGTCTGTCGGTTTTTCTCCCACCCGGCGCAAGCTGTCGACTGCTCCGCCTTTAGTGCGCCTAGCAGCGCTGCCTTTCATGTATTCGCCGTTGCTGTTACCCTTCAATTTTCTTCCCGATTTTACCTCTCTTTCCTTTCGCTTCACGCGCTGTTGCTTTTACCTTGCGATACCTGGATTTTTCATAAAGACACGCTTCGATGCCACTTCTTGCTACTTGGGCATACGTGCGCTTTGAGGTGCTTGTTGTTGATTCACGCCCGATGGCGTCGTCTTCGCTTCATCCTCGTTAAAGTCGCTTCACGCATGTTGGCGCAACTCGCCAATAGCATCTTTAATGCCTGCTGGCGATCTGTACGCGACATCGTCGCTGAATACCTTATACACCCCATTTTGCCTGCCCCCGAAATTCTTCCCTGGCTGGCTCTGGAATGGAAACCCGTTATAAATATACTCCTTCCACACTCTTGTTGTTATTCTGTCACGATATACTGTCCGGGCGAGCGATTTGATTGATCGAAATCAGGATCTGCTCTTCTTTTCTATCCCATCCCTGCCCACGATCAAATGCAGTTGAGGCTGCTGGATGAGTTTGGATGCCTCACTTTCTTTTTTTTTTTTTTTTTTTTTTTTTTTTTTTTTTTTTTTTTCTCTGGTCGTTTCCTGGAGTTGCGTGGCTCGATGCCGCACGGCGGCGTCGCTGTCTGCGTGTTTCGTTCCTCGTCTTCTATTTCGACCTTATTTATATTCGAAATCCCTCTGTGGCTGGCTCTGGAATGGAGACCTGTTATTTATATACTCCCTCCAAATTCCTCTTGTTATTTTTTCACGACATTCTGTCCTGGCAAGCAGTTTGATGGTGTATTGAATCCATTGACTCCTGCCTGCAACCAAATTTGTCTGTCCGAACTCGCTGAGCAGTTCCGTTTCCTTTCGCCGCTCTGTATACCATTTGCTCTCTTCGTGGCCATCTAATTCGCGGATGTCTTTTTTTACGCGGCATTTTTTGTTCCACCAAGACAGCTCCAATTGTTTCCACGTCATGCACCTCTTTTCACGCTCTCGGCGCCTGACCGCCCTCACGCCTCATGCGCCTTTTTCGCATGCGCCTCTTGCGCCTCATGCGCCTCTTTTTTCGCATGCGCCTCATGCGCCTCATGCACTTTCTTTATACGCCCTCGGCGCCTTACCACTCACGCCTTATGCGCCGTTTTTTCGCATGCGCCTCTTGCGCCTCATGCACCATTTTTATACGCCCTCGACGCCTTACCCCCACGCCTTATGCGCCTCTTTTTGCATGCGCCTTCTCTATACGCCCTCGGCGCCTTACCACCCGCGCCTCATGCGACCCTTTTTGCATGCGCCTCATGCGCCTCATGCACCTTTTTATACGCCCTCGGCGCCTTACCCTCGCGCCTCATGCGCCTATTTTTCGCATGCGCCTCATGCGCCTCATGCACATTTTTTATACGTCCTCGGTGCCTTACCACTCACGCCTCATGCGCCTTTTTTCGCGCCTCATGCGCCTTTTTTCGCATGCGCCTCTTGCGCCTCATGCACCATTTTTATACGCCCTCGACGCCTTACCCCACGCCTCATGCGCCTCTTTTTGCATGCGCCTTCTTTATACGCCCTCGGCGCCTTACCACCTGCGCCTCATGCAACTCTTTTTTTTGCATGCGCCTCATGCGCCTCATGCACCTTTTTTATACGCCCTCGACGCCTTACCCCACGCCTCATGCGCCTCTTTTTCGCATGCGCTTTATGCGCCTCATGCACCTTCTTTATACGCCCTCGGCGCCTTACCACTCACGCCTCATGCGCCTGTTTTCGCATGCGCCTCTTGCACCTTTTTTATACGCCCTCGGCGCATTACCCCCATGCCTCATGCACCTCATGCACCTCATGTGCCTTCTCTATACGCCCTCGGCGCCTTACCACCCGCGCCTCATGCGCCTCTTTCACATCCGCCTCAGGCGCCCTTTTTATACGCCTTCGGGGCCTTACCACCCGCGCCTCGTGCGCCTCTTTTCGCATGCGCTTCATGCACCTCTTTTATATGCCCTCTCCGCCTTACCACCCGCGCCTCATGCGCCTCTTTTCACATCCGCCTCATGCACCTTTTTTATACGCCTTCGGGGCATTACCACCCGCGCCTCATGCGCCTCTTTTTACATCCGCCTCATGCACCCCTCTTATACGCCCTCGGCGCCTTACCACCCGCGCCTCAGGCGCCTCTTTTCACATCCGCCTCACGCGCCTTTTTCATACGCCTTCGGGACCTTACCACCCGCGCCTCATGCGCCTCTTTTCACATCTGCCTCACGCGCCTTTTTTATACGCCCTCGGCGCCTTTACATACACCCATGCGCCTCTTTTCTCATCCGCCTCATGCGCCTTTTATACACCCTCGGCGTCTTACCACTCACGCCTTATGCGCCTCTTCTCATGCATCTTTTTTATATACACTCTCGGCGTCTTACCTGGCACGCAGGCGTGCACCTTTGACATCAAACCTTCCACCGTACCTGTCCGCTGGTTTCTGCCCGCGCACAAGCCTTTCTTGGTCGTACATTTCGACGGCTCCTTCTATTCTCGGCCACTGGTCGTTCACGCCACGCGCGCGTACCGCTCGCGCCGCACACGCCTGCATGTTTATTTTATTTTATTTATTGCCAATGCTTCGGCCGCGGTCTCTTTCGCACTTCACGCCGCGGAACTGGCGCGCACACGCCTTAGGCGCCTTCCTATACGCCCTGGCGCCTGCTTTACACGCTCTCGGCGCCTTCCCTATACGCCCAGGCGCCTGTCATACACGTCGCTTACATGCCTTTTCTGGGGTCGTTCACGCCGCGACGCACACAACTTCATTTTCATTTTATTTTATTTTATTTGCCAATGTTTCGGCCGCGGTCTCTTTCGCATTTCACGCCGCGCGCGCGGCGCGCGCACGTCTTAGGCGCCTTCCTATACGCTCTGGCGCCTTCTTTACACGCCTCCGGCGCCTTCCCTATACACCCTAGGCGCCTGTCATCCACGTCGCATACGTGCCTTTCTTTTCTGGGTCGTTCACGCCGCGCGCGCAAACTCTGCGCCGCTGACGCAGGTGTTCGACACACGTCGCGTACGTGCCCGTCCGGTTGGGGATGCTCACGCCGCGTGCGTGGGTGGCGTACGCTGTTGGCGTAGGCGTGGCGCACCCGCCCTCCCCTTTTACCATCATCAGCTCTCGGACCGACACTCACCCTTTTGTGAAGGTCGCCACTGCTCCCCCTGGAACGCACGCGTGCGCCTTTTTTGACACCAAAGGCTTCCATCGTACCTGGCCGGTCCTACCGGCGCACCAGCCCTAATATTTGGTGGTGCATTTCGACGGCTCTTTTTATCTTACCCCTCGGCGCCGCGTCCGCCGGCAGCAAAGCCGGTGAGATCTGCAAGTCGGACGCCGCGCGCGTTCCGGCGTCCCCGCCTTTTCTTGGATGCACCTCTTCGTTGCAGGATATCCCATATTGCGCGCGTTCCGCCGCGCGTGCCTAAACATCTTGGTTTCCCATCTCGCCGCCTTCTGTGTTCGTCCTGCGCGCTTTCCGTGCCGCGCGCCTCACATGCCGCCTCACATACCTCCATTCCTGCGTCGCCCCGCCCTTGTCCCCTTACCGGCGCCGCCCTTACCAGCTTTCCTACCTAGCCTGCCGCGTTCACTACCTCTCCCTTCCGCGCTCGTAATGCGCCCTCATCGCCTTCATCGCTCCTCTTCAGCGGTCTCTTTACCTTCCGCACTCAACCCCTTCTTTGTTATGGACACAGCTACCGCATCGGCGGACCCTTGGAGCTGCTTGATGCGGGGGTCGCACCCGAGATCATCATGAAACTCGGCGGTTGGTCTCTCTGTTTTCTCACCTACTGGAGGTGCTTGGAGCATATCCTTCCCTTGCATATCACCCGGGCGTGGGACACGCGAATCCGGGAGTTTGTGCGCGAGCACAACCATCCTCTAGATGCAGATGCCCTGTCTTTTGACGCCTAGCTGACGCCTTTTGTCTTGTACCCTTCGTCTGTGTCCTATTTTACAAGCCTTTTTTAATTTTTATCATTATTGATAATCCCTTTGCACTTTGCGTCTGCGCGGCGCGCAGCGTCTGGCCTTAATTATAGGCCCCAGTTATCTGTCTCTTGCGCTTACCTCGCCTGGGTGTCAAATATTCCGCCGTATTCGCCCTATACGTCGGCACACTTAGCTCCAGATTCACGCGCCGCCTCATACACGTCTTGCAGCAGTTATCGCCACTCTCAGCGATTCCATCGCGCGTCTCCGCATGCACTCTATCACCCTGTTTTCCCCCATCCCAGGCGCATGTGGACGTCCCTACGTTTTCTCTCCTATTGGCGGCGCTTGTAGCGCATTTTTTGCCCTGCACATCATCCAGGCGTGGGATGCGCGCATCCGGGAATTCGCGCGTGCGCACAATCATTCCTTAGACATGAACGCGCTGTCGTTCGATGATTAGTTTGCGTGGCTGCATCTAATTTTCGTCTGCCTTCCTTGATGCCTTCTGCATTATTTACCAATTGGATTATCAATTTCCGTCGCTCTTTGCGTGTGTGGGGTCTCGGCCCGTTCTCCTCTCCTGACCTCGCGCGAGCTGCGCTCTTGGGCGCTTCGCTCCGGCTGGGTTGCTCGGGGTCCGTCTCCTCACACGGGCCCTCGGTAGTCTTCGCGTACGGGCTTCGCCGTCTCGGCATCCGATTTTCCCAGCCACTTTCCCGGCTTTTCCCGCCGCCTGGGAATTTGGCTTTCGGCCTCTTCGGCGAAGCCCCCCCCCACACACACAACACGATATCCACCTTAAGCATTTTGAGGCCTTTACAACAAATATTCTATTAATATTTGCCTCTGCCTTGAAATATATCTGCCTGCGGCAGATATATTTCCATCCTCCTGTTTCCCACCGCGGGCCTCCTAATCGGCATCTAACTTGCTGCGAGCTCAGGCGAGGTGAGCTTGCGAGCCAGCCTGAGTGGAAGGCAAGTTAGATAAGATTAGATACCGCGTGTGAATTCTGTTTGACAGCGGCACAGCCGCCTCATCACTTTGCTTCCGTCTCCGACTACAGCAAAAATCTAACGCGTTTTCTACGCTCCCTCAAGCATCTTTCTTTGCTTTTCTCCCACCCACCACAGCCCTGTTTTGGCGCTAACGCGCTGGTTGCTCGGGGTCCGTCTCCTCACACGGGCCCTCGGTAGTCTTCGCGTACGGGCTTCGCCGTCTCGGCATCCGATTTTCCCAGCCACTTTCCCGGCTTTTCCCGCCGCCTGGGAATTTGGCTTTCGGCCTCTTCGGCGAAGCCCCCCCCACACACACAACACGATATCCACCTTAAGCATTTTGAGGCCTTTACAACAAATATTCTATTAATATTTGCCTCTGCCTTGAAATATATCTGCCTGCGGCAGATATATTTCCATCCTCCTGTTTCCCACCGCGGGCCTCCTAATCGGCATCTAACTTGCCCTCACCGCCAATGACTCGCCCACTAAAAAATATCTGGGTCGCGGCGGGCGACGGCGACCTCGACAGAGTTCGCGTGAGTGGCGTTCCTTTTCCTTGACCACCTCATCAACGCAGTCCCAGCAACTCATCGAGCAAGAATGCAAGCCTATAGCACACGTCTGGCAAACTTTCCATCAACTAACCGTATCCCTCAGCCTTGTCTCCAAATGCTCCGGATCCCTTCACATACACCCCGATGTACGTGGCTCGTCGATCGCTTCTCCTCGTCTCATTTGTGGTAGGCACGCTGCCGCGTCCTACGGACATCTTCAAGTTTTGGAATATCTAATCTCCCAAGGTACGCCTGCTTCATGCGACTGAAGATCATCACCCCCATCTGACCGATATGTAGGCGGAGACGTGAATGTGCAAGATGGCGATGGCGATACGCCTATATATACAGTTGAAGTGCGAGCTCAAATTACTCTTTCCGAATCGTTGCCCGACGCTTAGGAACTGGGAGAATGTTGAAACAGCGCGGTTCCTCGTCGACCATGGTGCGACTCTGGACAGGCGAAATGCTGAGGGGATTTCGGTAAGACCCTTGCAAAACGTCAGACACCGCTCTTACCGGCTTCGTAGCCTATAGACCATCTTAGGGAGGACTTTGGGCAAGTCGCAAATTACCTCCAGACGATTGCAGCACCGAGTTCCCTGCCGGTAGTATCCGACATCGTCCAACAACAGCCTTCGCAGCATCAACAAAATGCAGCTTCGGAACAATTGACTTCTGCGCTGATGACCTCTGTCGAGGACATCATGCGGCGTGCAGAGGCCGAGGGTAGGGACCCCGAGGAGGAGCTGAGGCAGGTGGTGAGCATGACGGTGCTGGACGGCATGCTTGCTGGCTATCAGATGTCTGAGGTTGCCGCCGCGGAAGACGAGCGACGTCCAGAAACCAACGGCACGCCGACGAAAAGAACAAAAACCGACGATGGGACTGGGTAGAAGAAAACTCTATACGTGGAATAATAATCATTGGCTGAATATGGATTGAGCCCTCTTTCGATCATGATCGCGCTCAGATCTTCTTTTTTCCGACAGTTACGTGAAGTGCGTCAATTGCAGTGTAGCATCATTATTTCAGAACCATTTCGACTTCGCGGCAAGGGCTCCGTGTGATATAAAGAATATGGACCTTAAGTCAAGACAGGTCTGCAGACTGTACTGAGAAATTAGAGAGGGCTGGTCTGTCACGAACAGTTTTTGAAGAAGATTTGATCCCCTCCATTTTCATTCACCAGAAACCCTGCTTTGGTGCGTTCCATACATACAGTTCGCCAATTTAGCTATACTCAGGCGGCGCGTTGTTGACCACTGTGTACGCGCTATCGATGTTTGGTTTCGCGTGCAATATCAGTTCGCGTTCGGCACGCTCGGCAACGGAACTGGGAGTCCCCACCATGTCCTGGGATAATGCGGCGTCCGTCTCGACTCTACTCACTCTGGAGGACATCTCCAAGGCCTCCAATTCAGCCCAAGTCGATAACTCGACTCCTGTGCTGACACTGTCCACTCAGGCGCGGTCGAAAGGCTACGATCGAGTTTGTCTCCCATTGACCACCGACAAATGGAAGAAGAGATGGATGGACATGTGTCTACTGCCAGACGGGACGGACATCCACACGGACATGGCCGCACAAAAGCGCGCCGAGGCATGGAGGGCAAATCCCAGTTTTCTGAGAGACGAGGTGACTATCACCCAACTAGGTACGTCTACTGCTTCAAACCTCGGATCTTCTCTGAGATGGGCAAGTAGACGAGGCGGAAGGCGTCACGGTTCTGGTATCCGACTGGTTAGAATTAGATGCAGCGGATGATTGGGTCCGACACGATGCAGAAATTGTGCTCCTTAATTTCTTCTTTCCCTCCAAATCGCTGATAAAAAATCTATCAGGCCCTTCAGCAAGAGCTTGCCTATGCGTCATATCTGAATATACACACAGCTATCCTGCCCCCTCCACGGAGCCGAGATTATCTCTCGTCGTACGCCCGGACCGTCAACGCATGCTTAAAGAACTCTCCATACATGTCTATATCGATTCGACTTCCGATTTATAACCCATCCGTCCTTGTGGAGTCGCGCCTCACACAGTCACCAAGCCCGTCAGCAGCATCCTTGCGGCCTTCTTCCCCCGCACCTTCAACACCCCGCCTCTTCATATCAGATGAGAGAGGCGCGGAAGCAGCCACTGGTGATCTCGATGGAACCTGGGAGATGTGGGATGTCATACGCTCTATTTGCGACTACAGCCTACGTTTGAGTCTGAGTGAGCGCGATCTGCCCGTATTTTGAATATGTCTGACGGCTTATTCACAGCTCTCGATCTCACTCCACCCCTTCCGGTCAGCTCTGGTTTTTTGTCCAAGTGGAAGGCAGAGGCCATCCGGTACTTGTTTCTACCGTCGGCGACTTTCATTGCCAACACGAAAGGATACCCTGTTTTACCGAAAGGCACCCAATCTTTCATACGCGAAAGCATGACAGCAAGTGGTTCCCCTTTGTTGGCCGGCCAGCCACTGACGACATCAGGACTTAGCACCGGCCAGTGATTATTTTGTCAGGCGCAAACTTGGGACTCCATAGTCTTGGAGGGGAGGCCGCATACTCGCAATATTTGCGGCATTTAGAAAAGACGAGTCCCGCAGTGCAAGCGGCACAGACATCAGGTACGGTGGAGAACTTTGCACAGGGTTATCAGGACTATCTCCAGGCGCCCCTTCAGGTCGGCTCATTTTATTTCGATGGTGCTACGTCTCAGTATTTACAGCCCCTGATGGACAACCTGCAAAGCGTGACGTATCAAACTTTCGAACAGGACCCAGTTAAATACCACAACTACGAAGAGGTAGCTTGTTTTCTTCACTTCGATTGCCCTGAGTTAATCCGAAGTCCAGGCCATTTTCCACGCCCTCTTAGATTGGACTGGTACTGAGAAAATGTGGGTCTTTATCCTGATTTTAGGCGCGACATTAACGACCCCTAGCGTTTTATGCGTTGCTGGGGCTGGACGCGGCCCAATAGTTGCGCGGTGCCTGACCGCTGTTGAGCGGTCTGGCCGCGATGCACACGTGTATGCGGTCGAGAAAAATCCAAATGCGTATGTAACGTAGGTGGTTCCCTTCTATTAATTATATGCTTCACTAGGCATATCCATTTCAGTTTGCAGGGCAGGAAGGAGAACGAGTGGCACTCGAGAGTCACCCTGCTGTTCGGAGACATGCGCTTTATAGACGTTCCGGAGCAGGCCGACATTCTCATCAGCGAGCTTCTTGGTTCATTTGGGGACAATGAATTGAGCCCTGAGTGCTTAGATGGGGCTATGCGATTTTTGAAACGTAAGTGCAAATTTCCGGAAGCTTTTTTTCGCATCTCATTAGTGGTCATTAGCCACGGGAATATCCATTCCATCGTCGTATACGGCACATCTAGCCCCCCTGTCTTCACATAAACTCTACAACGAAGCCAGGGCCGGTAAGGATGAAAAAAGCGTTGAAACACCATACGTGGTCATGTTCCAGGCCGTCAATCTTCTTAGTGGGGACGGCGGCGGCTTGAACGGGACCTGCGGGGGACAAGTTCAGGAGTGCTGGGAATTTGAGCATCCTCGACGAGATGCAGTCTTGGATGAGCGCGGTGGGCGTCGTTCTCGTTTTCCTATTCTGTTGTCATCTCATTGTCCTAACAGGCTTGCCACTTACCAACAGTCACAATGTCCGCTCCGCCAAGTTGAGCTTCTTTATTCCGCATGCTGGAGTGCTACAGTGCGTAGCTCGATCCCAATGCAGTTTTTGAACTCACTGTTTCATTGCAGCGGGCTGGCCGGCTATTTCGAAGCTGTTCTTTATGGTAACATTGGACTGAGTATTCACCCTCACCGGAAGGATAGAATCTCCAAAGACATGCTCAGCTGGTTCCCGCTCTTCTTCCCCTTTAAGGTGCGTGTACATTCCCTTCTTCGTCCTCGCCATTCATCGTTGCCATCTAGGAGCCGCTATATCTCCCGAGTAACTCTGAGCTTCAAGTATCCATTTGGCGCCTAACAAATCAGCGACAAGTGTGGTATGAATGGCACGCCGAGTCATTCATGAACGTTGTGTTCCCTGCACCCAGCGACAACGATGTTCCCCCATCCGCTGGGCTTTCCAACGGTGGTGCCTTCTCGCCATCGAGGCCTCCTCCCAGCCCGCTCCTTGACGCCGTCGACCGGCGGATTTTTACTACTACTACGAGAGAGCCGATCGAGGCGGGCTCGCGTGTCGTTAAGATAGGACACACGAGCCTGCACAATCCTGGAGGGCGCAGCAGCTGGATTGGCCTATAATTCGCCCAATATTTGGGTTATTTAGTCATCGGATACTGGATTTTCTAGAACACGTTCCATTATATCGAAAAAAAAGGTAATATCGTACAGATTTCCTACGTGCCTTTTTTCTCCTGCCTATTACATGAACATGCGATACATTAGTCTCTTTCGCAAGTTCTCTTCAAGGCTAGATTGCGAGCACGATCACGTGATATCTGGGCCGATTTGTGGCCGGTCGGGAGCGCCGATCGGGCATCTTTTTTTGTTGGGGTGCCTCGTGGCCCGAATTGAGCTTGTCCGTTCTTGTCACTTTCAGCTCTGTTGGCGGGCACCTGATTGTCCATATTTACAGATATTCGACGACCCCGTCGTCTGTCGGCTCATAGACTCACTATGTCCGCCGCCACGGAAGTGGAGAACGCCAACCATCAAACGAGCGACCCTACTGTGCTCAAACAATATACCGACTTTTTGGATAATTCTGTCGCCAGCACGGATATGGAGGAGGACACAGCTATTAATGCAGAAGACAAAACTGATAGCCACTTTGACTTCAAAAACGCGTCAAATGGGACCAGCGCCACCCACGGGACTGCCAACGAAATCTTTGAGGTAGGTCGTACGACTTCTCCGTTTTAGTGAAGTGACTGACGAGCAACTACGCTAGAACTTTGTGGATACTAAGGTGGACGGTACAGGCAACGTAGACATACCGACCGTGCGGGAAATACTAGCGGATAATACTAAAGAACTCACTAATGACGTGGAGGTGGGTTTTCATATGTTCGCTTTGTTTCCTGTTTGGAAGTTGAACATTCGAACAGGACACTAACAGTACCGTACGAATGCAATTGGACAACGAGCTTCCTGCCCTAGATGTAGCGGTTGAAGGCAACGGGAGTGAGATGCCAATGGTGCGTACCCTCAGCTAAGGCAGTCTTCTATCCTCTTCAATGTCATGTAGGAAAAGGAGGAAGTGGTAGCCGTAGAGGACGACACCGAATCTCACGCGCATAACCAGGATGCGATTCATGACACAATCGCGCCCGAGACCGCACCGGAAACTCCAGCGAGCTCCGACCCAAACACGCTATCTGCTGTAAATGAGCATGATGCATTCCACGGCGGTCTATCGGAAGCCCCCGGCGTCGTCTCAATGGCTGAATCGACGGAGCCGCCGTTAGATTCCGCCGTGAAATATGAGGCCACGGTCGCGCTCTCTCAAGAGGAAAGTCACCCATCTGATGCAACGGCCGAGGCACCTGTTGAGGATACAGTGGCCTCTTCGCATCTATCAGCATCTCAAGCTGCAGAGGTTGAGCGCCCGAAATCGCCTTGGACCCCGTCATACAGCGTCACTACCCAAGGACCAGGGATAGTCAACGAAGAGGAAATTCCTGGCGTGCCGCTCTCAGCTGGAACTTCTGCTGATGCCACTGGTTTGGACGAACCGAGGCCCTCTGATCCCGCACTGACTCCGCCCGTTGCCTTTGAGGACAGCAATACACCTGCCATTGCGGACGATAAACCTCTTATCGAGGAATCCGGAGCTCTCCATAGTGATACTCCAGTCCTCGCTCCTTTGGACATCACTAACGACGCCAGCGGATCACCCACGCAACCGCCCTCGCACGAGGTTGCAGAGGCGAATGTCGCCGACGTGCGTGCCTTATTTTTACCTCGCTCAAATCTGACCAGTTGGATTTTAGGATATGGAGTCTTCCTCGCATCTATCAGCAGCTCAAGCTGCAGAGATTGAGCGACCGAAATCGCCTTGGACCCCATCGTACAGCGTCACTACGCAAGGACCTGGGATAGCTAAAGAAGACGAAATTCCTGGAGTACCGCTCCTGTCGCCAACAACTGAAACCTCATTTGCTGAGGCCAGTGTTTTGGACGAGCCGCGGCCCTCTGATCCCGTGCCGGCTCCGCCCGTGGCCTTTGAGAACAACAATACGTCTGCCCTTGCAGATGATGAACCTCTTATCGAGGAGCGAGTTGACAGCGATACTCCAGTTATCGCTCCTTTAGACATCGCTAACGACGCCAGTGGATCACCCACGCAACCGCCCTCGCACGAGGTCGCAGAGGCAAATATCGTCGATGTATGTGCCTTATTTTGTTACCTCACTCAAAACTGAGCAGTTGGATTTTAGGATACAGAGGCTTCCTCGCATCTATCAGCTGCTCAAACTGCAGAGGTTGAGCGCCCGAAATCGCCTTGGACCCCATCGTACAGTGTTACTACGCAAGGACCTGGGATAGCCAACGAAAAGGATATTCCTGAAGTACCGCTCCTAACAGAGACTTCATTTTCTGAGGCCACTGTTTTGGACGAACCGAGGCCCTCTGATACCACACCGGCTCCGCCCGTGGCCTTTGAGGACAACAATACGTCTGCCCTTGCAGATGAACCTCTTATCGAGGAGCGAGTTGACAGCGATACTCCAGTCACCGCTCCTCTGGACATCGCTAACGATGCCAACGGATCACCCACGCAACCGCCCTCGCATGAGGCTGCAGAGGCAAATATCGCCGATGTACGTTCCTTATTTCTACGTCGTTCAAAAACTGAGCAGTTGGATTTTAGGATACAGAGACTTCCTCACATCTATCAGCTGCTCAAGCTGCAGAGGTTGAGCGACCGAAATCACCTTGGACCTCATCATATAGTGTCACTACGCAAGGATCTGCGGTAGCCAACGAAGAAGAAATTCCTGAAGTACCGCTCCTGTCGCCATCAACAGAAACTTCATTTGCTGAGGCCACTGTTTTGGACGAGCCGAGGCCCTTTGATACCGCACCGGCTCCGCCCATGGCCTTTGAGGACAGCAATACGTCTGCCATTGCGGATGACAAACCTCTTATCGAGGAATCCGGTCTCCACAACGATACTCCAGTCATCGCTCCTTTGGACATCGCTAGCGACGCCAGCGGATCACCCACGCAACTGCCCTCGCATGAGGTTGCAGAGGCAAATATCGCCGATGTACGTACCTTATTTCTACGTCGTTCAAAACTGAGCAGTTGGATTTTAGGATACAGAGGCTTCCTTGCATCTATCAGCGGCTCAAGCTGCAGAGATTGAGCGCCCGAAATCGCCTTGGACCCCATCGTACAGTGTCACTACACAAGGACCAGGGATTGCCAATGAAGAGGATATTCCTGAAGTACCGCTCCTGTCGCAGTCTACTGACGCGATGGATGCGACGCTTGTCACGATAACAGAAGCTGAGGCGAGTTTCTTTTTTTGATGTTCGAGCTATGTTTAACATGTAAACAGGCGGCACCACCGTTGGACTCTCCACGCCCCAAGTCCCCAATAGGGCAAAAGGATACGGAAGAAATTCCGGTTGGCGAAACCGGGAGCGAGCCACTCACAATTGACATTGTACGTTCCTTATTTCTGCGTCGTTCAAAACTGAGCAGTCGCATCTTAGGATACAGAGAGGGATACAGAGGCTTCCTTGCATCTATCATCAGCTCAGGCTGCAGAGGTTGAGCGCCCGAAATCGCCTTGGACTGCATCATACAGTGTCACTACCCAAGGACCAGCGATAACCAATGGAGAGGAAGTTCCTGAAGCACCACTCCTGTCGCCATCTGATGCGACCGCGGAGCCCGCTATCATCGCTCCCGAACCCACTCCTCCCGCTCCCTTCATTTCCGAGCTCGCGAAGGAACAAGTGATCGACCTGACCCCTCCCGCTCTCGAGCCAGAGGTGGAGGAACAGATTGTCCATCCGGATCCTACTATCGTTCTTCGTGAGCCTACTCCACCTCCCACCATGACCGAGCCAAAGGTGGAGGAACAAGTTACTGAACACCAGGATCCCGCCGCCGTAATTGACCAGGAGTTCGAGGCTGTCCCCCGAGAGCCCACCCCACCTCCTCCCGTAGCGTCTGAGGTAGAGCACACCCTGCCCATTGAGGAGTCGATCATTGAGGAAGTTGTTCACGAGGATCTCGAGCCAACGGTGGAGGAACAAGCTATTGAACAACAGGATCCTGCCGCCGTGATTGACCAGGAGTTCGACGCTGTCCCCCGAGAGCCCACCCCACCTCCTCCTCCCGTAGCCTCTGAGGTAGAGCACAGCCTGCCCATCGAGGAGCCGATCATTGAGGAAGCTGTTCACGAGGATCTCGAGCCAACGGTGGAGGAACAAGTTATTGAACAACAGGATCCTGCCGCCGTGATTGACCAGGGGCTCGACGCTGTCCCCCGAGAGCCCACCCCACCTCCTCCCGTAGCCTCTGAGGTAGAGCACAGCCTGCCCATCGAGGAGCCAATCATTGAGGAAGCTGTTCACGAGGATCTCGAGCCAACGGTGGAGGAACAAGTTACTGAACAACAGGATCCTGCCGCCGTGATTGACCAGGAGCTCGAGGTTGTCCCCCGAGAGCCCACCCCACCTCCTCCTCCCGTAGCGTCTGAGGTAGAGCAGACCCTGCCCATCGAGGAACCGATCATCGAGGATCTCGAGTCAAAGGTCGAGGAACGAGTTATTGAACAACCGGAACTCGCCGCTGTGATTGACCAAGAGGTCGAGGATGTCCCCCGAGAGCCCACCCCACCTCCTCCCGTAGCCTCTGAAGTAGAACACACCGTGCCCATCGAGGATCTCGGGTCAAAGGTTGAGGAACGAGTTATTGAGCAACCGGAACCCGCCGCTGTGATTGACCAAGAGGTCGAGGATGTCCCCCGAGAGCCCATCCCACCTCCTCCTCCCGTAGCCTCTGAAGTAGAACACACCGTGCCCATCGAGGAGCCGATCATCGAGGATCTCGGGTCAAAGGTTGAGGAACGAGTTATTGAGCAACCGGAACCCGCCACCGTGATTGACCAGGAGGTCGAGGATGTCCCACGAGAGGCCACCCCCTCTCCTCCTGTCGTCCAGGAGGTAGAGTACACCCCGCCGATCGTCGACTCCGCCCGTGTCGAGGAACCAGCGATTGAGGTCGCGGTACGTGCGCAACTTTTCATTAAGTGTAACACTAAATTATTTCATAGCAATCGGGGCCTGAGGTGATGCTAGTTAATGACGCGCCCGTCGCTGTCGACATTGAAACAGAACATGCTCCCACGGTTTCGTCAGTTGACACTGCTGATGAGACTTTGCGCTTTGACCCAGCGGCAGAGGTCATTGGTGGGCACTTGGAGCCACTGCGTGAGGATTCGGGCCCGCTCGATGCACTCGTGAATCTTCCAGCTGTTCCGGTCGTGGAAGCGGAGCCCCAGTTGTCGGAAGTAGATACCGCACCAATTGCGGAGGATGCGCCAATTGCACTGGGCATAAGTGAGCTGACTGCATTCAGAAATGAGGGGCGAAGAATTGACAATACATACAGATCCTCCCGTGTCTGATGACTACCACAAAGCAGCAATCGAGTCTGGGGTTATCGTCGATCCGTCAACTCTTCATGATCCCGACGCCCAAGACGATAGCCCTGATCCTAGTAGCGATGCTGTTGTGGCCGCTTTAATCGAGTCCGGAGTCCTTGCCGACCAACCAGAGCAAGCCGACGCCAATCCCGATGCCCTGTTAGGAGCCATTCCAGAGTCTTTCGAAGACCACCCCAATGAGGACGTTGTTGAGGACCTTCCATGGTCGACCGCAGTTCCGGAGGTCGAACCTGTAAGGAGCTCATTTGGGGTATTACATAAGCTAACCATTTGCCGTTGAAACAGAAAAAAGTTGCATCTGAACCCGAAGGATTGCCCACGCGGGAAGACGTCGTCGAAACCGACAGGTCGACTTCGAGTGAACCGCCAACGATTCAGGTAACCATTCCCGTTCTTTTTGACAGAGTTTCAAGCACTCACTTCCTGTCAGACATCACTGGCCACTGGCTACTCTGCGCCTGAGCGGCCCATATCTCCTTGGACTTCGTCATATTCAGTAACGAACCAAGGTCGACCGTCGGAGGCCGGAGCGGAGGATGTATCTGACCACGAGGTGTTTGAAGAGCAAAATCATCTCGACGAGGCAAGTCCACTCTGACTTCTGATGACTAGCTCCTCATTTTATGATTTGGCAGCCGATTGCAGACTCTACTTCTCTCGATGCATCCCTCGAGCCACCCAGAGCCAGCTCTCCTTGGACTCGCTCGTATTCTGTATCTGTTCAAGGAAGTCCGCTTCCAGCTTCTGCACAGTTGGCGGAGGACGCTTCTGTACCTGTATCTGACCACGAAGTGTTTGAAGAGCACGATCATATGGGCGAGGCAAGTCAACTCAGACTTTCGATGACTCGCTTCTCATTTCATCATTTGGCAGCCGATCCCGGACTCTGCATCTCTCGATGCATCCCTCGAGCCACCCAGAGCCAGCTCTCCTTGGACCCCTTCGTATTCTGTATCTGTTCAAGGAAGTCCGCTTCCGACTTCTGCTCAGTTGACAGCAGACGTCGACAAAGAAGATACCCCCGTTGTGCACGATGCATCTGCTGAGTTTTCCGCGACCCGTGAAATCGAAAATATCGCAGAACCACCGACGTCCTCTGTGGAGGATATTTCCGATTTTATTGCGGAATCAGTAGCAGAGGTTGCACCAATCGCACCTACGGAAGAATCGTCGCATGGCGAGGCTACTTCTGATGTTGTTATCGACGAATCGCTCGATTCCACCTCTACTTTTGCATCAACCGTCCCTGCGCATGGAGAATTCGAGCCTATTCACGCTGACCCAGCCGTCCTGGCAGCGGTCCCAGTCGACTCGGCATCCGGCGATGCCTCGGCCGAACTCGAACCGGTGCTAGAACAAAAGGCTACCACCCTCGCACTTCAAGATACCCTACAGGGAGTCGCCGACTCTGGAGACCTTTCGGCGGATCTGGCAGCCGAGTCTGTCCCAGCACAGGCGCCGAAAGATGTCATCACTGGGGAGACGTCCTCTGCCGTAGATGCACCCGCGGCAGCCGCCACTGCGACTCCCGCCGACTCGCCTGGTATACCAGTCATTGTACTCCAAGATGTACCCCACATGGAGAAAGAAGCAGTGCCAGTGCTCGAGCAGACTGTCGATGATGCTGCTGCCGCTCGTGCCAATGGTACCGAAACGGTCAATATGGCTGTGGAACAGGACACCAAGGGTATCGCTACAACGCAGTTGGCACCATCTACCGCTGATCAGATCCATGATACTCCCCTGGAACTGTCTGTAGAACCTCCCCTCGAGGTGACAGAACCCTTGGTGTCTTCCGAAACCGTGGAGCCGCACGGAGTAGTTTCGCACTCTCAAGATTCGGTTCCTGCGCCTGTCGAGCACATTAATTCACCTCCCGCAGTTGCTCCAGAAGCCGACGCAGAAATCTCAACTCCGCCCACAAGTGAAACTCCTAAAGCGTTTCCTCTGATGCTGGATGTTTCCGGGTAAGTCCCGTTTCTTATACGTTCAACCGAAAGTTGATAAATCCCATAGATCCACGCCCGATGATGAAAGTGTCCTGGATCCACCTCTCTCTCCTCGCTCGAGGCTCGAATCCACAGCCTCTTCGATGTTTTTCCCCGGAGGATGGTTTTCGAAAGTACCCGAAGGACGAGCATCTTTCGATGTTGCTCAAGGGGAGTTCTCCCAGCCCAAATCTCCGAAAATTCCTTCGATTCCTCCACCCACCGCATCGCCAACCGCACCACCGACCGCACCGCCGGCCGCTGAAACAAGGGAGAGTGAAGAAAAGAAGGGCAAGTGGTGTGTGGTGATGTGAACAGCTATTTGACCTTTTTATGAATTCATATAACGACCCTGACGATTTCCTTACTCAACACTCTACTCAATTGCTTCATTTTTCATTGCGGATTTATACTACATCTAATTTTTGTTCTAAATTCATGGCACTCATAAGTAGTATTGAATTTTTTTCACTTGGGGTCTAAGGTTGAGAGAATTCCGATTATTAGCGGCGCAAGCTACTTCAAATACATAGTATGGCAACAACCGTGGGGGGCGTCTTCATGGGATGGGTCGACGAACAGACGGGTGGAAGAATGTCCGTCGGCGGTCTGCGGCGGGGAATAGTGTCGTTCAAAGTTGCTCCTACTTGGATCCTACTCAGGCTCCTACTTGCTTTCCTACTTGTCTCCTACCTAACTGAATAGGAAGAGAAGAAGGAGCATTTTGGTAAAAAGGAAGAAAGATGCTCCTTTTTCCAAAATTTATCTTATTCCGATTTCCTTCTCGATGACTCTTGCACTTTTCCCTGTTTTTTTTTACCCTCGAAGTTCTATCTTCTGTCTACATAAAATGCCCTATGTAACCAATTTATTGGCCTTTCAAACCCTCAGAAAAATATGCCTCTCCTACTAATCTTCTACTCGCCAATTCACGGACCCTGGGTTTCAAAGACTAATCAAAGTTGCCCTTTTAGGCTCCTGCTCATTTTTGTGTTAAAGCTCCCTTGCCTTACAACAATGAGATGACTTATATTGTTTAAAAACTCATTAGGAACATCTGCTGCAGAAGTTTGGGTCCAGGTGCCAATGAGTGGGTCTAAGCAGTAGGTCTATGTTGAACCAGAAAGCGGAGACTTTTGCAGGCGTCCAGCTACAGGTGTGTCCATCTTGAATCGGCCGGGCACAATATCGGGTGCCGGATGGAGCGGCGTTTACAGGCGCTGTGGTGCGTCGAAAGGACGTGTCCCGAATCTGGTATAGGGGTGGTTGGGAGCCTCGGGAATACGGTAAGATGGGATGGATATGATCAGTAGATGAAGCTGCCTTTCAAGCCGACTTTAGCTCAGTTGGAAGAGCGTGAGACTGCAACTGGATACCTGATTACGTAAATCTGGCTATCGGGCAGCTTGTAATCGATTGAGTGATGAGCCACGCCTTGAGGTCACGTCCAAACCTTTCCTGGAATTCAGGAGAGGGTTACACGTGATCGTGATTGCTGATCGGCTCCAAAGCTCTCCTGGAATTCAGGAGCAGTTTACACGTGATCGTGATTTGCTTTGACCTCTACCAAATGCCCACCTCACCAGGCAGGAGGTGCAGAACCAGCTACAGGTGTGTCCATCTTGAACCGGCCAGGCACAATATCGGTGCCGTTTACAGGCGCTGCCGGATCTGGCCAGAGACGAGGAGCCTGCTGGGAATACAGTGAGATGGAATGGATATGATCAGTAGGTGACCTTGTCTTTCAAGCCGTCCTTAGCTCAGTTGGTAGTAGCGCAAGACTGTAATAGGATATCTTGAGGTCACCTGTTCGACCCAGGTAGGACGGATCTTTTTGCACCGCCCGCTTCTTAACCAAACCGCTTCTTTTTTTTTGGTTTTTTTATATAAGGGAATAACCGCGCCGACGTGTTATACATAGCAGCAAAATTTTTGGGCTTCACTTGTTTCTCTACTTCAATTGCCATGTACACGCGTCACTTGTTACACGTCACAGACTCTGTGCTCCGCATCCGCGTCCCAACCAGCTTCGTGCGTTCTTCCGGGGACACCGTCGACAACTACAGGTCGTCGTTGTCGTCGTCCTCCTCGTCTTCTTCCATCTCCAAGTCTGCAAGCTCCAGCGCTTGCCACTCCTTATCGGCTACGCCCTTGTAACTCTTGACGATGCGCGCGCGTTCCTCCAGCGGTACGGTGGAAAGGTAGTCTAGGAAATGGTCGCACACGGCGGTGACGTCCACGTCGCCTTTAGCATCACTTGCCTATTCAGATGTAAAAATAAAATAAAAAGGCGTGCGCGGGCCACGTACCGCGCGCACAACGGTGCGGACCTCTTCTAAAGGATCTAGCGGCCCGCTGATCTTGGGCTCCGCCTCCAGTTCCCAACGATCGACGCCCTCGATGACGTTCGCGCGTCCCTGGCGCTTGTCCTTGAAAGCCCTCGAGTCGGTCTGGTACTCCGCCGTGTTGCGATCGTGGCTACGCTTGAGGGCGCGGTGGTACTCCGCCAATGGGCAATCGTCCGAGACGGCGTGCGCGAGCACCTTGGCCGGGATGTTGGCCCTAGTCAGATCAGTACGGTGAATCGAGATAGTAAATGGCTTACTTAAAGTCTCCCGCCACGCAGACAAAGTCGGACATCCCAGGCTTGATCATTTTCAGCTCAAGCTCCTTCCAACTGGAATGATTCATCCGGAGATGACGCTGCAGCTTGGAGATGGAGTCGAAGAACTTGTCGGGAACCGGGTCGAGGTGCTGGTATAACGGGCAACGCGGGCAACGGTACCCCGGCGCGGCGCCAGCCTCGACCTCCTCCGGAGTAGCCTACGTATGCTCGTCAGAAAGACTTTGTGGCGGAAAGAAGAAGAAAAGGCACCTTGAGCTTTTCGTACTCGCGGAAGGTGATAATCGGCTCTAGGAGGTAATCGAGCATCGCCCGACGCACCTCGGCGATGGGCAAGTTGAGAACGTCGTCCTCGAGGCTCTCGTCGACATCCACACCCTGCACGATCAGATCATCCTCCTTCTCCTCGTTGTTGTTCTTCTCGACCTGCTTATTTTTCTTGCCGTACGGAGCCTGGAACGAGGGAGCCGCCTCCGTCATCGTCATCTTGTCGAAGAACGCGTGGAGGCGGTCCTGGTCGGTCCCGTCATCCTCGTCGTCGTCCTCTTCGTCGTCATCGACCTGATCTTCTGGTATTTTGTCCTCGCCCAAGGCCCACTGCGAGAGCGTGTCGAGATCGGAGCGCCTTTGTCCCTTGGCAGCGGCTGTGATTGCGAGTGAGCAAAGTGGAAATTGAAAGTGAAGCAGTCATACCCAGCGCGTCGTTGATAGCCTGCTTGACGTGATTCGACGGGGCTTGCTTCCGCAGCTCTTCCATGACCGCGTCGCGCTCCTCGACGGTGCCGGAAACCGTGTTGGTACGAAGGTCCTCGTTCTTAGCCTTCCTGCCCTCGTTAGTGGCGGAGCGGACCAACTTTGTTTGTTGGGTTAGGAAACTCTTGATGGCCGCGACTACCTTGGCTTGAATCTGTTGCGCATTTTTAAGCCCGTTTTGTTATTTTTGCTATTTTCTTGAAAAACTTCGTCAACGCACCACATACATACCTACTGCCGTCTGCCTGTACCTTACACTTTCTTGTCATAACCCCCACACCCTCCTGTTTTTGAGCGCCATGAACGATCCTCCCAAAACTCCGCCCCCATTCCGACGTCGCGTCCTAAAGGACCCCATTACTCCCATCTCCCCATTTAAATTTGACCCTGATCTCTCCAAAGCCATTCCTAGGGCATCGCACCGTACGTATACGGTCACACTTCTGTCACATACGGTCAGGATACGGTCAGCCGTCCCGCGGCCCGGAGCACCTAGACCCACGCGGACCGTTTCCGGAACGGTAAACATTCATGACGCCGTACTGCTCCCGGCCTTTCCGCCTGTTGGGAGCCGAAGAAAGCCGACCGTATGCACTCCGTATGTCACGCCGTATGTCACAAATACGTACGGTGCGATGCCCTAGCCATTCCCGCCGGCAATTTCTTGATCCTCCGGGGGGCCCACACACGCGGGGATATAAAGATTGACCCGGTCCCTACCATCGCCGCAGATCGCTTGACTTCTTTCGCCTGACTCTGACCCCTCGACCGTGCCAAAAACACGCCAGCGATAGCTTTTTTCGGAAAATCGGAAGGCGTCTCGGCGTCTGATGGCGCCTGACGTTGGTGCCGGGTGGGTTGAACGTGGTCTGATCGAGTGACTGGTTGCGGCAAGCAGGAAAGACTGAAGAGCCGGCACACCGAAAATCCAGCAAGATCACGGTATATTCGGGACAAGGCGGCGGGCGAGCGCGAGCTACGATGAGGACAAGATGGTAGACAACTAGCTTATGTAGGTAAAGTATCTGGCCCGAGTAAGCCAGCCGACTTACAGCTGGAAAGCGAAACGAGGATGAGATGGGGAGAATAATCGGGGTATATGTAAGATGAGTAAGACGGATAAAGTAACTAAATGAAACGATTCGTGAAAATTTAATGAAGTGCTTGGTTGAATGGCTGGAAAATAGTAGGCCGCCATAACTTGGGCCACGAACGGGGCGGTGAGTTGTGCTGGCACAACGGCCCACTGGAAGATGTTTTGGCCTTTTAGATGTTGGTGTTGGTTCAAGTTGTGCACGACCATGAGGTCGGCTTGAAGTCGGGGGCCTTCCCCAACACCCCCATTACCGCCCAGTATGTCGCCGGTGCCACCAGCGCCTCCTGTGCCTCCTACGTACAGCGAATATATGTAATTGCGTGCAAGAGAGAATATTTTCGTACCTGAGAGATGGGAAATAAATATCGTTTGACGTTCGTTATCCTGGGGAGCTGTCGCTTGGGTGGCTGCATCCCCAAAGTTATTGGTACCATCCCCGAAAAAGTGATTGGCTGTCTCGTCAGGCATGGGTGCTGGCGCCGCCACGTCATTAAGGTTTTTTAGCAAGGTTAAAAGTTGCAACTCGGAGGCGCATTCATCCAGTCCGTCAATAACAATGCTACGAGTATTGTGAAATGAGGGCGGATAAAGGAAGCAAACTATGGTATACGCACAATATTCTCCTTCCTGTGTTTACTATATCCCATAACGTTTGGCGGATATCCTGGTGAGTTGTCGCCTGGATGACTCCATCCCCAGAGTCATTGACTGTCTCGTCAGGCTTGGGTGCTGACGCAGCCTTGCCATTGAGATCCAGATCAAGCACCACGACACCAAGGTTCGCGCCTGCACGATTTCTTTTGAAATGGTTTGAGGGCGAATTAAGAAAATCTATGACCACGGAAGCCAGAACACTCTTTCCGGTACCTGCTATATTCAAGTTGAGATCCCACAACCGACAACGCTTGAAAGTGGTACTTACCAATACCACGGCTCCATAGCGCTCCGGGTCGGTGTTCATCCTCTTTCATCCATTTGTTGAATAAGGTATCTTGAACCGTTTGGCGTTCGTTAACCTGATGAGTTGTCGCCTGGATGACTCCATCCCCAGAGTTATTGGCTGTCTCGTCAGGCATAGGTGCTGGCGCCGCCATGTCATTGTCATCATCCAGATCATCATCGTCTTCATTGGAAACAGACTGCAGATCAGGCATGGAGTCGCTGTCATCATCCGGATCAGTCACTGCGACGTTCTTGCCGCGGCCTGCACGATATCTTTCCAAGCTACTAGTATTGTGAAATGAGGGCGGATAAAAGAAAGAAACTATGGTATACGTACGCCAGAGCACTCCCCGCGGCGCCTGCTGTGTTAAAGTTGAGATCCCATAATTGACAATGCTTCAAGTTGAAAGTGGTACTTACGTATGACCTCATGCACTTGGCATTCTAACAGCCAATCGAGAACCCTTTGGCGTTCGTTATCCTGGGGAGTTGTCGCCTGGGTGACTCCATCCCCTGAGTTATTGGCACCATCCCAAAAAAAGCGATTGGCTGTCTCGTCAGGCATGGGTGCTGGCGCCGCCATACGAGTAACGGGTGTTTGCGAGGCTTTAAAACAGGGTGAACCAGACCTTACCGTCAGTATGTGGGCAGGATCTGGTTCGAAATGAGGCGCGGACCACCGTAGTACAGTGAGAATGAGGCGTTGTCGTGGTGGGGGGGAGAGAACAAGGCGCGAGATGCCACTTGCCTTGTTGTGTCTCTGTCCTCGTGTTGTCCGCATGTACTAAGCTAATTTTACCAATGTTATGAAGCGCCGTCTTTCGGAAGGCACACATAGGCATTCGCGAATCCCTATTGATGGCGCGAATGCCTATCCCATCAAGGCTTCCGGATGAGCACTACCGATGAAGCGTCTGTCTATCTACGTCTGTCTAGGAGAGACTATAGATTCATAGATTGTGACAAAATGGGGTACGCACAGCTCTCGAGATCATCCTGCGTGTCCACGCATTCCCAGGAACAAACTTGAATCGTATGCTGCATGCAAAGAGCTGGGACGGTTTTGAATCAAATCTTGAATGATCTTTTGGATCCCACCGGAAGAATGGAGCGAACCAGCTCATTTCGGCTCGTCCACAGTTCTGATTGGTGTCGTGGGAAGACGAACAAACATGACAACACTGCCGTGCTGCGCCAACACCTTCCTGAATCTGCAGGAAACTACTGAGCGGCGACCAGGAAATTGCCTTAGTATTGTGCAGATTAACATCTAGTTGGTCTTATATTGTTTGCCTGCTAAGTATCTGTAACTTGTCTTTTGCTCTACGTAAGTATGTGCAGAGACTGATGATTACGATAGTTGGGCCGTCTCTTGCACGGGAACTTCCATGAACACCGTCGGATCTTTTGACCCCGCACTGGTTTTCTTACTTAGCACTACTAGGTTGTAGTCTACCGGACCCGGCTCTTCCGCATTATCGAAGGCCTCAATTATAATACCAACCGCAAAATCCGGCTGACAATCTGTTCGACCAACAAGATGGCTACCTCAAGCTCGCCACCACTTTGGAAGCGTTCACGCCCCGTGTAAATGCCACCTCGTTACGCGTATGCGCGTAAAGATATCCACCTCCGCGTTGTCTCCTTCATCCAACTGAAATTTCTCGCGGAGAAATTGGCTTCTTCCGTACGTATGTGATGGGTTTAAGTTCGTAGGTGTCCAATGGCGCCGACTGAATCATTTTGGTGATGAGGGGAAAGCCTGTTCGAGCACGACGGAAGCTGGGGATATATCATGTCAGACACGTTGATCTAGCATTCTAGTAAACGATACTGACTGGAGATGAACAGCATCCGCAATCGCGAGATGAAGAAAATACAGTCCCGCGAATAGAACGGCGAATATTGTAAGAAGATGGCGCCATCCCACCACTGCACAAATGACCACTGATACCCCAGTGATCGTAGTAAGGAACGCTCGTTGGCCAAATAGACTTTTATATGGGCCGACGCTTTCGGGTCGACCACTTGGTGTAGTCGGATTCTTTTTTGCTCCTTTTCTGCGCAGCAGCAGCTTTTTTTTTTTTAAGTCCCAAACCTGCCTGGCTCCAACTGGCGGACTTGCAGATTTTTTTTTGCAGCGGTGGGGGACAGGAAAGCAGGGAAATTGTATAAAGTCCATCACGGACCTGCAAAAATTCTCGCGAGAGATGGAGAATTAATTGTAGAATTGCACTAATTTTCCGACATTCCAGGGCAGCATGAGAAGTAGGGACAAAATTAACATTCATTTAGGCGTCGGTTGCGCGGACAAGAATAATACATGGAATACTACCCAAGGTATTCTACATTACTTGTGAAGCTCGTCCAAATCTACTATAGTCCTCCTCCCCCGAGAATATATTCAATCGCTGAATGCACATTTCCGGCCGTGGCGAGAAGAGCACGAACGTTCTGAGACGCGTTTGTGAAACCCATGTCGTTCAATTGCTGTAAGGGGGTGTTGGTGAAACGAGACGGGAAAACAACGAGGGACAGCAAACCTGCAATTGAACCTGGAACCTCTCCTCAGGCGGTCGAGGATCAGCCGGAGCCGGTGTGGCGCCAGCACCTCCTGCGCCCCCAAACAGCTGATACAACATGGCGGGATCCATTTGCTGGTTGGGTGCGTGGCCACCGCCTGCTGCAGGAGCAGGAGCAGGTGGTGCTCCTCCACCCATGAGCTGAGCGAATAGAGCAGGATCAAAGGCTGGGGGGGCGCGCGCTGCACCACCAGCACCGGCGCCACCAAACAAGTTGGGAAACGCAGGAGGCGCAGGTGCTGCGGCGGCGGGGGTGCCAGTTGACGGCGTGGAACCTGGGATACCTGGTGCAGGAAACGCATTGGCGCCGGCGCCGCCCAAGCCGCCACCGTTGAACATGGATGCCATTTGGAACATTCTTCGAAGATTCTCCGGACTCGACCTGCTCGAACGTCAGTATTTAAAGTTAAGCAGAATAAGGGCACATACACCATCTGCCTGAAATGGTCACTCTGCATCAATGCTCGCGCTTCCGGGCCCATCCCTGCCATCTGCGGGTTCGACGCAATGATCTGCTCCATGATAGCGGGATTGGACATCATCGTGGACATTTGCTGAAGAAACTGAGGGTTATCCATCATCCCCTGGAGCTGCGACGGGGTTCAGATAGGCCATTAGGAGAAGGTGTAGCGTTGCGCACCATGTTGGGGTCGTTGGGATTGAGCCCCATATCCGCAAACGGGTTCAATCCGGCCATGGCACCAAAGCCTGCGTGGCTGTTGAGCAAGGTCAGCGGGTCGTGGGGATTTTGCCCAGTCTGCATAGTGGGCAATTGTTGTGGGGCTGGCGGCTGCGACGACGTCGACGCGGCACCCGAACGCACGGCTCCCTTGACCATGTGGATGGTGTGGGACGATTGGATCTTGTACACGGACAATAAATCTTCGTCCTAAGCATTCGTAAGCGTGAAATCCCGCGAATGTATACGGCGATTTTTATACCTTCAGCACACGTCCTGGAGCCGTGGCGATTAATTCCTCGAGCAGAGACGAGGTCGAGGAGACCTACCTGAATATATAAGACGCTGCCGTTCGGCCTCGACATCTGACTTTTCTGCGATAGCCTGCTTCAGTTCAAGCACGGTTTTATCGGTTGTGATTGTGATCTGAAGCTTCAATTCACTAGGTCCTTGAGTGCAGTTCAGGTAGGAGTCGCCGTAGGTTTCACAGGGAGGGTTACCTTTGACGTTTATCTGGATTTCTGGTGCTGGAGCTTCATCCGACATGGTGGTGTAAGCGGTGATGCGGCTGCTTGTTTGATCTAGAACACTCCAAGCAAATAAGTATTTTTGTAATGGTACAGTCCGTATAGTATGCTAGGTCAACTTTTGATTTCCACTACAACATTAATCGACATGATAACTGCGTATGAGGCAATGAGGATAATCCCCCAAGTCCGAGTGAGGAAATATCCGTTAAGTGGGACCACGATCAGTGTGGCACCGAGGAGAAGGAGCAGCCCACAGGTGCTGACCAGGAGGGTATTGCCGAATTGGAGCGTGTATGGTGTCGCAGTTTGGTGTATAATGTACGACCCCGAGATTCCAACTCCGAGGAGGATATTCAGCATCGGCCCTCCGAAACAAGCTGAGAATCCCATGATGGGAGCAAACACCTACACCCCTGTCAGAATTGCACCACATCCAAAATAGTGGTCTTACCGCCACGCTCATGTTTGCGACCAGATCGGCAAGGGAGTTGCCCACCGCAAAAATGGTCAAACCAATGATGGCATCGGAGAGTCCAAAGATGAAGCCAAATGTCTGGAATATTCGCAGTCAGCGTCTGGAGAGATGGACAGCGTCAGCATCATATACCTGCAGGACCTTGACGACCTCGTCTGCAATGGCCATGATCCACACGACGGCGACCAAAAAACCCATTGAACAGCGAGTCATTCGGAATGCTGGGTTAGTGCCATGGTTCGCGTACATGACGACGAGAATAGACGCGACGAATCCGGCAATTGCTGCGGACACCATCGCCCATATCTGATATGAATTTCCACCTAAAGCCAAAATTAAGTGTGGGCGTAATAAAGTAGACATGTTTCGCGTTACCGAACAGAACAGCAGCACAAAACAGGGGCCCGCAAATGCATTGCACGGCTGTAAGCCATTTGTTGAACGGCATGCCGTGCATTTCCTCTTCCACCTCCTCCTCAGCAATGAGTATCCGTTCGACACCTTCTTCCTCAAAGTCAATTAGGTTGTCCTCTTGGCCAGGCGTCTTCTCGTGGGAATGGTGCCTAGATTCATATGGAGTGACGACGACGGGAAGGGTGAGAGTGAGCAGCATGACAGCCGGGGCAGCGAATACAGAAGCAATCTGTCCCAAGACAGTTTTACTCCGGAAGTGATGCAGCGAGGGAAAGAGGGTGCGGTAGATATTCCCCACAACATACAATACTCGCTGTCGACGGGTTGGGGGCTGGTAGTTTTGTGACTCGGTATCCACATCGGAAACAGTGGGAGACGCGGGTGTTCTGGAGATGGAAGGAACCGAGTTGCCCCGCGAATGGTCAATACCTGCGGTGCTTCCCTCTGATATACCTTCTGGTTCTTCTGTAACGACCAGTCGCGGACGTGTACGCTCGTCGAGCGGGACGCCGAGTGCAGCATCCCACGGATCTACCTCACGACTGAGCGTCCTTGACCTGGATCGAATCGAATGATAGTGCCCTCCTGCATATGGAGTGAAAGGGCTGTCGAATATGTTCAGAGTGGACCCGGCGGCTTCTTGCTGCAGTTCAGCGACGACCTGGCGAAACTCCAGAGCCCCCACGAGGGAGAATGAAGGCATTGCTGCGTAAGAAGGCGACCCCGCCGGCGAAGGACTCCTTGAGTGAGGACGAGGTGGGAGGTCTGTGAGGAGTCTGGGGGGTCCGGGCGCCGAAATCGCGCGCGCTCTCGGGGTTGGCGACAAAGCCGAGGGGCTCGGTGTCTGCGAAGATGATGCGTCGGCTGGAAGACAAGTCATCAATGCCTTTTAGAAAAAGAAAAAGAAAACCAGCACACTCACGAAAATCCGTGTAGCGTTCATGGGAGGGTGAAATTGTGTCATCGTACTCGGATCGTATCATGGCTTCATGCGCGCGCCTCCGTTCCTGTCTCCGGTCCAACCAGCTTCCTACGACTACGATACCAACATAAAACACGTAGAGAGCTATCATGATCCCAGCCTCCCAGAGCCGGATATGGTGGTCCCACAATATGACCAATAACAGGACGACTGCGAGCGTAAAAAAACCGACGTCCCTGGAGAGAAGAAGGCTCAGCTTGGTTATTTTCAGCTTGTAAATGACGCACCGAAGGAAGGGAAAACGAGGGACTGCGAACGGCTTGATGATGGCCATAGAGCCAACGACACAGGAAATAATAAAAGATGCGGCACCTAGCAGTTCTCCTATTGCCAAACTTCCCGACTCGGCTTTCATCGCTGAAAACGTGGAAAATACGTCTGGGCTTCCGTTTCCGAAAGCCAGGAACGTAACACCGGCAACGTTTTCGTCCAGCCCGAGCAACTGCGCGATGGTTGCGAGGTTTGGCGTGAAAAAGTCGGACGCGCTGATGCCGAGGGTGGAAAATAGGAATACAAGCCAGACTATGAGAGCGGCGAAGGCCGCAGGTCTGAGCGTAGGCTCGGTGCAGAAATAGCGTTCGAGATATGGAATAGATAGGAATGTTTGCGGCAGAGGACAGTCGTCCCGGACATGAGCGCACTGGTCGGGTGCTGGAAATGCGAGAGGTTTGCACTGGAACGACCTAAGCGTCTGGAAATACCACTCCTTAACAAGTCTCACCTGGTGCTGGGCGATATCGAGGGTCGAATTACCCAGCTCTGAGGCTATTCGCTTGACCAGGCTTGATTTGCCGTGGAGAAAGCTGGTGTGCGTGACCTGACCATATCGACTAGAAGACCAGAGGACGCAATTCACTGCGAACAAGAGCACGAAAACAATCTTGGGGGAAGCCGAGGGCATCCTTGAAGACGCTGAGGGATGGATGTGTGGAGGAGGCGAGCAATGCCTGTCGGTTTACGCACTCAGCAGCATGACTTCATAAACCATATGTATTTGTTTGTACTTGTGAGGAGCCCTCTAACTTGCGACAGCCAACAGTGCCGCCTGCTACATGTATATTTAACGCCAATCGCGTTGTGCCACAATGTGAAAAGCCACCCTTCCTCTTCCGAGTTGATTAAGCATCAGCCAGAGCAACCTCTCGGAGTCGCACAGGCCGAGCAGGCGAGAAAGCTACTTTGATTGAGGCTGCAAGCGTATCAGCGGCTGCTAAAATCGACCCAGAAAAGACTTACAGCGTGCAAACATTGCACGCCCATTCAGGCTCCCCGGCGGCTCGGGTCACACCGATAACTCTGCCTCCACCCTTGACAGGCGCCATCCCCAGGGACTCTTTCTTACGCAAAGATATTTCGCTTTGCACCAATTTTCCGAGACCCAAGGGTGCACTTGTTCTGGTCTGGGAATCTTCAAGCAAAGAGTCTAGTTCTATCGGAGAGCCTGTTGTATGCGCCTACCTTTTAAACGGGATCCAGAGGCCACAGGAAGGTCATCCTCGTCGTCCGAAGGGATCTCGATCACCTCACCACCAGTAAACACAAATTCGTCCTCAAAGTCTCGCCACGAAGTTCCACCGTTCAGTTTCTGCAAATCTTGAGAATCCTCGGAACGAAGCAGCGCCTCACGTCTATCAGAATCAGTTTCGCCCAGAAGCTCATCCTCTTCTGATTCCGGATCTTCGTCATCCTCTGAAGATACATGGGTGGATGCAGAAGCTAAAACGAATCAGGTGCAGCGATAAGATAAAATCGCTCTTCAAACCTGAAGTCTGGCCTTGCAAAGCACGTATCCGACGTTCGGCTGCCAACGCTCTCTCTTCTCGTGCTCGTTTACTGTTGAAGACTGTAAAAAAGAAAAGAAGGAAATCCGAAGACGTACCTCGCAGCTTGTTTCCCAAACCCACTCCCCTTCGCTTTCAAATCAACATCCACCACCAATGTCGCTCCTTCCCCGACGAATGCTGATTTTGAAGTCATTCTCGCGCCCGCCTTTCGTTTTTTGGCAGTCTGACGTCCCGTCTTGTTTGACGCAATGGGCTCGCCCGGTTGTTTTTGGCGGGTGTGTCGCCTGCGCCGAGTGGCCGTTGGACGTGTGCGAGCGTGCGCCCCTCCGCACTTTGCCAGATATGTAAGAGCATGCGCATCGCCAAGGAAAAAATATAGATACCATGTACTCGGGAATATCACCGTCCTCGAATGCATTTCCCGTTACCTTGGCCGAATCGTATAAACGTGTTCCGGAGGACCAATATCCATCCCCGTAATATCCTTTATCTTGAAGGGCTCGAACTTCTACCCTGAGACGTCTCCACAGGGCCTGGAAAGCCGGCCCATGGTTCATATGCTGCAGTATGGGTGAGATTAATAAATATACCACACGGTTTCCTGACCTTTATGTGGGCTAGCTAACTTGGAATGAACAGCATGGACTCTGAAAGCAAGGCTGAGCCCACCTCATGACAAAGAACTCCCATTAACCAGGACGTGGGCAGAAAACTACCGTTGGGCCTGCGAAGAACCAACTCTGTGGGCTTGTAAGTGCATGAATGAATGTAGACTTGAATGTCAGACTCGCCTACAACTTCACCGTTATTCCAGTTTCGCCCAGCAAATACCATGTTGTGTTCGTACTGTTGCCCTCAGCGGTCAGATATAACTATCAAGAAAAGCGCTACCTCTTCAAGACTGTTGACCGCAAATCCGTGAGCTTTCATCACAGGACGGACCTGCGCGGCGAGAGCGCGTAGAAATTGTCTGAACCACATTTAGCCGCCGATTTTCACGTATGCCCGATGCTGGTATACCTAGCATCTTCTTGGTTTGCCCCAGGTAGAGACGAAATGAAGTTGACGTGAGGATTTGGGTTGGATTCGTGTTCATTCAAGCGAGTGTGCACCATATCAATTCCCTGAAGCCTCGGGGCGAAAAACAAGATAAAACTAGACTTTATGTCTACCAAGGTTGATACAACCGGGTGGCAAATAAGATAGTGGCAAAGTTGACAAACAAACATCTACAACGCGTGTGCACAGAAGCCGTGTGTTCGCCCCATGTATCCTAAGAGAACGATTCGATTCGAGTAAGGACAGTAGCACGTAGATAACGTCAGTATAGGTGAGTAGGCAGAATCAATAAGTAGGGAAAGAGATATGATCCATCCACAATCTCCGTAGGCAGAATAATCAAGTAACGCGCACAGTCAGAGTATGCGGCGTTAGCTCAAAGCAACGCCGCGGCCAGAACGATAGTGCTGACCAACCCCACTACCGACGCGCGCGTATATCCGATTGCGGCACCACTCTTGTCCGGCGGAGCCCCAGCCCCTGTGGGCGTCCCGGAGCCAGAGGTGCTAGAAGCGGGTTTGGAAAGGGTCGAGGCGGCGGGGGTGGCAGAGACGGGCGGGTATCCTGCGGAAAGGGGCTTAACCTCGAAAGGTTCAGATTCGGCGTAGACCTTGGAGAGGAGAGTGAGTTATGGGTCCTCGGTATTGAAACAGGATATGGCATCGTTCTGCCGCGAAGAAGGTGAGGACGACGTCCACTCTGCCACACAATAGCCACGCCTACGAGCAAGCGACTTGCGGCCACATGAGCGCTCTAGTGAGACATACTCCGCGCGCACAGGTCTGTCAAAAACTTATCATCGCTCTGGAGCACACAGTTGTACAAGTAGGTCCCGCGTCGACCTGGCATGCGCAGTCCGGAAGCGCCGTCATCTCAAGAACCCCAGGATTTTGGCACAAATGGAACATAGGGAGGAGCAAAGAAATGCGGGGCAAAATACAAATGGAGTTTGGGTGCCGAAAATAGGGGTAGGGCAGACGAAGAAAACGACGTACATCGGTGACATTGTTGATATTGGTGAACTGGAGGGTATAGCCGCTGCCAACGGGTACTGTAATCTGGTCGCCCCTCAACTGGACGAGTTCTGGTTCAATACGGGCAACGGAAGTGAAAGGTAGCACGCACGCCCTGACTGCAGATGTAGTTCTGCTCTACGGGTATGCTGAGGTTGGTTAGATGCGCAGCAAAAATACAGCCAAGAGGGATAGGTACATGGCCATAGAACCTGTGATGAGCTTCGTATCCTTATTCGTGATCCTACGAGCCCAGTAAGCTTACAAAAAATCAAATTTAGATGTTTATTGAAGAAAAGTACCAGACGGTGAACTGAGTTATGGACGGGTCCGCTTCCGCACAGTTCCATACAATATTGTTGTCCTGGGCAGCCACTGCATTCAGAAATCAGTCCCATACTCGAATCTTGATCCAAGAGAGAAAACGAACACCACCACAATGAAGGCCCTCCTGGCGCAAGGATTTTGAGATTGCTTGCTGCGAAAGCAGAGGATGCAAGAAGGAGAGTGGTGAGGACGGAGGATAGCATGGTGTCGGGAGGAGATTAAGGGAAGGAGAGAGCGATCTGTGAAGCGATCAGGAACGGGGAATGCCGCTCGAATGCCGCTGCCAAAAACGACAACACGTGCTTTGACGTCGACGTCCAGGCGGGCTGCCAGCTCACTGTTCGGCCTAAAGTCCGACCCACAAACCCCGCTTTGACCGAGTAAATTGCGCGGCTGAACTCCGCAGAGTTTAAAAATATCCGTAAGTGGCCGATGCGCTTTCACAACTTAACGGCAACTAACTAACGGCAACGTCCTGCCTGCCATATCTGCGTCGTAACGTCGATATCTCGCCAGACTCTTCTTTTTTTTTTCGTTGCTACACAAAGCGACGTAAATGATTCTAAATGTGTTTTTAATTTTTAAAGGCAAGAAGCTCTTGAGTTGAAAGTTTGGGAATTCGGAAATCACTCGTAGAGTTTCTTCATTTCTTCCACTGCACAGGCTGTTCTCAAAATCGGGCTGAAAGCATCTGTACTTGTACTGATCGATAGTATTAAATTAAAAAACTGCCCACAAAAGAGAGAACCTCGCCAAATCAGTGGCAGTGCTTGTAGTTTGATCCCCAGGTCAAATCAATGTTGAACCATCTCTCCATGTACTTCACTTGTAGACTCGTTACCAGTCTGTAACCAGATACCGAAAATATGTGGCGAGCACTTCGGTGGTATACACCGAAGTGCTTGCCACATTTTTCGGCCATTGTATACAGACTGGTTACGAGTCTATTTCACTTGAAGTTCAACGTCCAGCATCGTTCGTCTCATTATGCACTCGGCTACTAGTCGGCGAGATTCATCATCTCACCCTCGGGCGCTGTCGGAGATGGCCGCTTCACCGATCTTTGTTCTCAATAATTCTTCATAAGCTCTTGCTTCTGACCGAAATCCTTCAAATCACTATGCGTTATTTTCTATGGCCGAAACTGCCTCACCGAGGATAATTCGTCTACTTAAGAGACACACTCCAGAATTGGAGCAACTTAAACTGACATGTCTACAAAACTCATTCTCGTAATCGGTGGTACTGGGGCTCAAGGAATGGCGGTCATCGATGCGCTCCTAGCACCCGATGACAGCGGTTCTCCTTCGACTTATCGAGTGCGTGTCCTCACGCGGGATCCTCTGAGCAGGAGAGCAAAAGAACTCGCTGCCCGAGGTGTCGAGTGCGTTAAAGGTACAAACCATTTGCCTCTATTTGCCTGCATATGACTCCGCCGTGACATTCCTATCGGAAGGTTCATTCGATGATCTGGTATCGGTCACCGAAGCATTCGCGGGTACTTATGGTGCTTGGGTGAACACCGACAGCTTCACAGTCGGACAGCAGAAGGAGATTTTTCTGGGAATCAAGATCTTCGAGATCGCAAAACAAGCGCGATCCGTCAGACATTACATCTGGAGCAGTCTCGACTACGCAATGAAGGTCGGTAACGCATTTTGCCATCTGATTGCTCTGATCCTTCGAGAAGAAGGGAAATTACAGCCCCGACTATCAAATCGAACATTATAATGCCAAGGGTATCGTAGCAGAATTTCTCAAGTCACAAGAGTCGGTCGTTAGTGACTCCAATATGTCCTGGACAGCAGTATGGACCAGGCTTTTTTCACGTCAACAACTCTAACCCGTCCGTAAAGGTATCGACTGGTCCATACATGGATATGTTGAACATCGTACATTTGCCCATTTTAGCCTGTTGCTCCGATTCTAACTTTAACTTAGCCATTTTTTGGTCCAATGAACAAGAGAGCCGACGGAACTTTCGTATTTACTACACCCACTGGTGAAGGACATATCCCAATGTGCGCTCTCAGCGACATCGGATTCTGGGCTCGCTGGGCATTCGACCATCGCCAAGAAACGTCTGGGAAAGATCTGGAAATTGCCACCGAGATGGTGCAAATGAGCCACCTCGTCGAGACCTTCACCAAAGTTACGGGCCTTCCTGCGATTTATATACCGATGACCATCGAGCAGTGGTGGGACAACTTCACTGGCGGTGAGGGGCCAATTGCCAGTGAACGAGAGTACGGAGATGGCTCGGTCACGATTAAGCAGAACATGTCGGCAATGTTGCGTCTGTGGAGGGACGACGTCGTGCACCGAGACATGGATTGGATCAGGCGCACAAACATCAAGGGGTACACTCTCGAGAGTTGGATGAGGTTGAACAACTACAGTGGAGATCTAGATCTGAGATTGTTGAAGAAATTCGAGGATGGGGAGGCAGGTTTCGCCCCAGATCCATCGAAGACGAGTCGCCTCTAGAACAGAATATCCCTATTTAATTTTACGCACGTGCTTGTCGCGTCTGGCTTCTGCTGGCGGCCGCTTTCTAAATTTGGTGTACTACTAAAACTACTATCGCGGCAACTGAGGACAACTGCTTTCCCAATTCACCTGTTAACTGGAAAACTTACTCTTTTCTTCGGCCGCGATGAAGATCGCAATTCTTACGTCTGGTGGAGACAGTGCCGGGATGAATGCGGTGGTCCGCTCTGTCGTCAAAGCCGCCATTCTCAAGTCAGAACTTCTGCAATCTTGAGCCTCGTGTTCTTATTAATGCTCACACTAGAGGCTGTGAGGCTTGGATCGTACGAGAAGGGTACGAAGGGTTGGTGCGAGGCAATTTAGAGGCCGGCGAAGCAAGTTCAAGTTACACTCCACCAACACTCGCGACGCAGTCAGATTTTCCCTTGGCTGCCACAGATATCATAAAGAACTTGCGTTTTGGTGATGGAGAGCTCCTCAAAGATGGAACGGGCGATTATGCGACGGGCCGAACCCTCAAGGGCAGATACATTGTCAGAGTAGGATGGGACGATGTGAGAGGCTGGTTCACAGAAGTGGGTACTTATTTCATGTCCTTCACTCCATTAATCAATACAGGAATTATTAGGGAGGTACTCTCATTGGAACAGCTCGCTCGAAAGAATTTCGGACCCCCGAAGGGCGGCTTGCGGCCGCTCATAATCTTATCAAAGAAGGCATTGACGCGCTTGTCGTATGTGGCGGAGACGGCTCGCTGACTGGAGCAGATGTCTTTCGAGCTGAATGGCCACAACTGGTTGATGACCTGCGCGCCACAGGTATGGACTCCGCCTGCTTACCCTTCCTTCGCTAAATGTCCTTATCTTGGACAGGAAGCATAACCGAAGCCCAGGCCAAGATCCATTCCCATCTCAAAATCGTTGGCCTCGTTGGTTCTATCGACAATGACATGTCAATGACCGACCTCACCATCGGAGCAATAACGGCACTTCACCGTATCTGCGAAGCCATCGATAATATCAACTCCACGGCCTCTAGCCATTCTCGAGCTTTCGTTCTTGAGGTCATGGGTAGACATTGCGGGTGGCTGGCACTCTTAGCCGGTGTTGCGTACGTTTCTGTTCCCACTTTCTTTATATCTGTGCTGAATGTGCTTCAAGTGGTGGCGCAGACTTTTTGTTCATTCCTGAGCAACCGCCCAAGGCTAAGCCATGGGAGGACGAAATGTGCACGGCCATACAACGCGTAATTGGAATGTTCGTTCCTCTCTCTCCCAACTCACGACATACAACTAGCATCGCGAAGTGGGCAAACGCAAAACCCTTGTAATCGTCGCTGAAGGGGCACACGACATTGATCTAAACCCAATCAGAGCAGAGTATGTGAAAGACGTGCTCACCGAACGGCTAGGACTCGACACCCGGGTTACGACTCTGGGACACACTCAAAGAGGTGGAAGACCTTGCGCAATGGATCGTATCCTCGTAGGTTGATTCTCCTCCGGGTGCCATGGTTGGCTCAATGTTCCCGATAATATAGCCTACGTTGCAAGGCGTAAAGGCTGTAGAAGCGCTCTTAGCAGCCACTCCTGAAACACCTTCGTACATGATTGGAATACAGGAAAATAATATTACAATGGTTCCCTTGATGGAGGCTGTTGCGATGGTGCGTATTCCGTTCATTTGCAGTCTGTCCTGTGTAAATGATATATTAAAATGCCAGACTAAAGCAGTCACTGCGGCGATAGAAGCTAGAGATTTCGAAAAGGCGATGAATCTAAGAGACCCGGAATTCCGCGAAAGCTTGGACGGATTCGTGGTTACTTCGGCATTATCAACAGCCAAGAAATTACCAGATTCCAAGGTATACTGAGCCTCGAAACCTGTTGGCAATGATGCTTATATTTTGGCAGAGAATGCGAATTGCTATCATGCAGTATGAAATGAACTCATTTGTAATTGAACGGCTAATAACTTTATTTCAGCATGGGAGCGCCGGCCGGTGGTATGAATGCTGCCACCCGAGCTGCCGTTCGTTACTGCATTAGTCAAGGCCACACACCACTCGCCATCCATAACGGCTTCCGTGGGCTACTGGACGACGACCTCTATGAGTTATCTTGGCTGGGTGTCGACTCATGGATGGCTCGGGGTGGATCAGAGCTCGGAACCAACCGCACCTTACCTTCATTCGATCTCGGTACTGTCGCGTCCAAGTTCCAACAGCATTCCCTTGATGCATTGATGATGATTGGCGGATTTGAGGCGTTCAACGCGCTACAAATCATGGAGGAAGGACGAAAACACTACCCTGCCTTCCACATCCCGATAGTTCACCTGCCTGCGACAATCAGTAACAATGTGCCGATGACAGAGTATAGTCTTGGGAGCGACACAAGCTTGAATGCATTGGTGGATGCATGCGACGCTATCAAGCAAAGTGCCAGTGCGAGTAGAAACAGGGTTTTTGTCGTAGAGACGCAGGGTGGGAAGTGCGGATATATTGCCACGATGGGGGCATTGGCGGTCAGTACTCTGGGCATCGCACAAGACCTAATTCTGATTAGCAGATATAGGTTGGCGCCTGCCTGGTTTATATTCCAGAGGAGGGTATGAATCTCGATCTGTTAAAGAGGGACGTGAGATTCCTCAAGGCGAGATATAAGCTCGATGTGAAGGGAAAGGCTGAAGGCCGGCTGGTCATCAGGTATTTGGTTCCTTTTGGCATGTGATAATCGCTCATATGGCATAGAAACGAGAACGCTTCTTCCGTGTACACAACTGAATTTATCACGAAAATGTTCAAAGAAGAAGGAGGCGCGCTGTTCGATTCCCGTTCGGCATCTCTGGGCCACACCCTACAGGGCGGAATCCCGTCGCCGATGGATCGCGCTCGTGCCGTGCGACTTTCGTTGAAATGCATGGCTTTCGTCGAGCGTCAGCATGAACTTCTCCAGCAACAACCGAAAAAGACGCGGGTAGCAGGCCCAGATACTGCGGCTGTGATAACTATTCAATCAAGTTCTATTAAATGGGTGCCTGTACAAGAAATGGTGCAGCACGCAGACATGGTAAATCGCAGAGGGAAGACTGTGTGGTGGTCGGGAGTCAAAGAGCTTGTCGAGGCGCTCGTTGCACGGCCCCAGCTGGCAGGACTGACTGCAAAGGATTTGGAGGCGTTGTAGGTCGAAATAGAGCATAGAACATAGAATCCACATGTACCTTCCTCTGTACAAACCCCGACTCAAAGCGAAATACAATAGAGAGATTCGGATTCAATAATTGACAGAAAACTAAGGAGCGTATTGCCTGAGTAACAGACGTCCAGATGTCTGTACCACTAGGCTTTTTATTGGGGCCTCGAGCCGAATGGGCTTAATCCTCCTCTTCGAATTCCTCCCAAACCATCGGCGGAAGGCGCCTGCCCAGCATCACAGCACATAAGGTTACTACAAAGAATAGTGCGTAAACCGCGTAACCTGATAGTAGATTGCGCTGGACGGAGAGCGAGAACAACGACGTGGACAACACCGGCCCAATGGCCCTCGCTATCGAGACCGATGTCTGGGCTAGACCATTAGCGGTTCCTCGACTGCCCTTTGGAGCGGATGCGGTAAGAAACATGAAAACAGCACCTTGAGTAGTAAATGTCGGTCAGCACCTCATAATAGCCGAGGATACACGTACCGTAGGCCGTGTCCACGAGAGCGCTCAGTGCCAGGAGACACCCGAGCAAAATCCAGACCATGCATGACAGCCCTGATCCTTTGGCAATTGTGCTTATCACGGGAAACAACAGCCATACCGGGAGAAATGCGAGCACCCCACTCAGGAAGGCGCCTCGGTCACCAAGACGTCGAATGATCTTAGCACAAAAAAAGACTTGGAAAGTTCCTACCGCAGCACCCTGGGCGCCCAGAATCAAGCCGATCTTGTCCGGAGCCAGGCCGAGCCCACCGATCTCGATTGGCATGGCGAGGAAGAGCGGTACAAGTGCACGCAAGGCAATGTCCAGGAACGCTTGAGAGACATAATTGCAGATGGATATGACCACAGGGAAAGTGAACATTTCACGGAGAGGCAGGGGGCGGGAAAGCGCGCGGCATGGAGGATTGCGTGGATCCTGCAAATCATCGCTTTCCGATAGAGTGCGGGATTTTTTATTCGGAGCCGACTGTTGGTGGGTTTAGAATGGGATTGGAGATATGTCGATGAATGTACCTCTTTGAATAAAGCTAAAACTACGAGGCCAGAAAACAATACAATGCCTGCTATTGCAAAGCATGGCAGGAAATACGGATACTCGATCCAGAATCGGCCAGAAAATAGATGTGGAAAACGATCGTGTGGCCGTGACAATTGACCTCCAATCAATGGTCCCAAAGATGCCTGGCTATGTCAGCAACGGGTTGAAGCCCTGCGATGGATGCTCACCCCCAAGTCCCATACAACTTCGCAATAGTGTTAGCATACACGATTAAGAGCTACTAATTGACGACTTACCCGGAATATACGCAAAACCTTCAGCACGGTTTGATGGATCCGTCAAGTCTCCCATCACGCTCTTCATCACACCTACCCCAAAAGAACCATGAGAATACAGTCAGAGACGGGAACTGTACCAACCGATATTCCCGTTCAACAATCCGGTCAGACAACGGCTAGGCGGAGACTTGAATGACAGTAAAATAAATCTAGAATCACAGAAGGCTTACCTCACAACCAACGTCCAAAATGTGCGAGACAGCCCAAAGCAGATCATCGACAAGGCCGTCCCAAATAAACCCAATAAGAGAATAGGCTTGCGACCGATGTGGTCTGAAGCTCTGCTCCATTGCAGGATCGTCATCGCCTCAGTCATGTAGAACAACGACTCCTAGTTGTCATCAGCTCCTGCATAGAAGATAACTCGTCGACTCAACGATCTAGAGTTCAACTAATCAGTAGTCTTCCTGTCTGACGAAATAGTGGATACTCACTAAACCGCTGCAGTCAGGATTCCTCGTTGTCAGGAAAAGAAAGATACGATACAACAGTCAGAACTTACGCATAATATCCTACTTTTCGGTCGTCGCCGCCAGTAATATCCAGCTCGCTCACAAGCTAAATGACAGGGAGATGAGTCTGCTCGTATTGGAAGATGCCGCAATATCCTTACCTGGTTGATATAGGGATATATCGACTGACTCCCTATTGGCTCGCAGATTTGAACCAACATTATAACCGCAAGCTGAAGCTTCGGCAAGGGCGTACGAGCCTTCTCGGGCTTGGAGAGCAGAGGTGTTTCCTCAGTCTGGTCGTCCATCATCTCGAACGGCAATGGGGGGAAAGGAAAATGGGGCAAGCGAGGAGTGGAACATGCGAGCAATATATGGACTTGAATGATGACTGGCAAGCAGACTAGCGTCGGAGCTTTCGGGCAGACGGCTACTTGACACAAGAGCTTGTGAAACGGGAACCGGATAAGCGAGATGAATGGCAGCGCAATCAGACTTTAGAAAGTATATACGATCTCTCCTGTATGGAAGCTTCGGCGATCCGATGCGAGGGCCGAGAACTGAGCTGCTTAGTGCGAAATGCTGGAAGCTTGGAAGGCCGAGTACGACTGCTGATTGAACTACCCAGGGAGGCAAGTGGATCTGTCAATTTTGCGCTCCTCGCGTGCCTTGGCAGGAGTGCCTCAGGACGCATAATCATACCGTACCACGCCAGTCTCATGGGCCCCCACGTCTTCATTCACGCTAATGGACTTGAATTGGCTCCCGTTCATAATGTCCTTCCAATCGCATTGGAGTTGTCGCAATCATTGCGCAATTTGTGCCAGCGTTTGAGGCATAAACCACTTATAAGTTTACATCTCCGGAGCAGAATGGCAGGCGGTAGGTGTTTGCATCTAGCCAAGTGGTAGTAGTGTGGTAGTATGAGGCGAGGGAATATCCATAGCCGATTAGCCGCGCCACTCTATAGACCAGCGACAGGACCCCGGAATATCCCTATGGAGGTCCGATCCCATTTGCTTGATTTCGGGCGTTTCCGTACCAGCTCTTCATCCTTCTGATCCGTCAGCGCTGGGATCAGGCAGCATACTTTGGGAGCAGTTCCGTCCGCACTATGGATGGGACATCATGGGCCCTGGCGCGCGCTTGGGTCAGCATATCAGATCGTACCTCCCCCAGACACAATCATCCTGAGGGTAGAGCTGGAATATACATACGTTCTCGAAGAATCTTGCGTGGTTGAGGCCAAAATGTACGCCGAATGTATCGGACATCAGGTCCGACGGTCAATTTCCGTCCTCAAAAAATATCGGACGTGCTTCACATTTTTGCCCGAAACGTACGCACCCAGATCGGACCTTCAGCCCATTTTAGGTCCAAATCCGTACGCATAAAGATCGGACCTTTATAGGGATATTCCGGGGTCCTCCAGCGACACGGAGAATCGAGATGAACATGGAAAGATCACTTTTCCGAGTCTCCGTTTGCAGGCTGTGTCCGACTGCGCCACAGTGAGACTGCCAACGACCACAGCGAAGAGCAGGTTTCTAGATTTAGAATGATAGTTAAAATGAGAACACACAGTCGTTTACATGCGTTCACAAGTGAGCTGTAGTAGAGGTCTAGCCAACAGCCGTCGGCCAGCAATCAGCTCTGGAGTTCGCTGGCCCAGACAGTCACGACGAACACAAAAAAAATCGCTTGTCTCCGTTTGCAAAGTGCCTGACCGGTGGCGAATGGGTAAGTATGTTTAGACTTCATTTTGAAACGCTGACGGCAGTGGCAACAGTCTTGGCGAATGTGAGGGCCAGAGGCTCTGCTTCAGAAATGGGAGGCAAGATTCAGCGATCAGCTGCGCTGGCTGAGACAATCGCGCAGAAAGCAAGCTGAAAGTGCTCGTTAACTTCGAGGATCGAAGGGGAAGAACTACCAGTTTCGGATTTACTCGGAGCACAATCCCGATTTGAGAAATCACGAAAGCTGTTTTCGGCAATAATATTCGAGGAACGCGTCGACTAATTAATTTTGCAGTCGGGAGCAAACCAGAAACGTGATAAACCACCATACCAGAAGTTAGTTCACATTCAGCTTTACGAAAATACGATGTGGCCCTGAGGCCTGAACAGGTCAAGGTAATGAATGTCTACGGTCCGGACAGACAAGAACGCCAGATAAAAATATCTCGTTCGCTTTCTTTTTTCATTACATGCGGCGCGGAGGGCCTGAACTTATAAGGAGTGACGGTGCAGTGTGCACGAAGGTCAAACCTAGCAAATGATTCATCAGCCCACGCCGCAAGGGAAAATAGAAACTGAAGACGACCTCCAAGCCGCCTTCAGGGAGGCACTCGCTACATCCAACCGTCACAAAGGGGTGAGCAATTCAGAGTCTGGCCGATCTGGATGCTAACCTTTTGTGAACTTAGAAGAGCAATTTCTACGGCTTGCTGGCCATCGCAAACAACTATGTTGTGTTCGCACTTTGCGTTTACCTCTCCGAATATGCATCCTCACATTTCGAGACTGCGGCGGCACGGGGTACCTATATCTTGATGGTCCTTGTCATTGGCTCCCGGATGCGCGCCTTCGAGAATTTGGTGCATGAAGCGTCGCACAATAATTTGTTCACCAACCCGCGCGCCCACGAGTGGCTCGAATTCACGTACGCGTTTCCTGTGTTCCGTCTGCTCAAGGTGATTGCGTAGATGATCACTCTGTCGTCGACTAACCGAGGACTTCAGAGCTACCGTACACTGCACCTCGAGCACCACAAATATCTAGGCGATCCGGTTCGGGACGCCGACGTCGTTCGCTTCATCGATCATGGCTTCATCGCCGACCAACCGATATCGGCGCGGCGCAAAACATGGCTCATGTTTGGACTCCCCTTCACCGGCTGGCTCCACTACGAGTACATGAATACCACGTTCACGGAATTCTGGTCCGATCCGGCGCGTTATCCCTTGAAGCTCGTTTTTTGGGTCGTCGTCCTCTCCGCCGTGCATTTCTGTAACGTCTGGGAAGGGTTTGGGAAGTACTACGCCGTTCCGTTGTTCGGAATACTGCCCGTGACGCGTTGGTGGGCAGAGCTTGGAGAGCATATCGGCATGGACATGACGCAGAATTTCGGCAACTCGAGGACGAACGACGGCTTTCTGCAGCGTTGGTGGATCCATCCGCCGAACGATGGTCTTTATTAGTCTCTCCTAGACAGACACATCATTTCTAACTCGTATTTCGTAGGTCTTCATGCGGCGCATCACCTCAACAGCCAGATCCCGTTCCACAGACTGAGGCAGGCGCACAGGGAACTGGTGACCGAGAGCAAGGCGTTCAGAGAGAAGAACATCGTAGCGAATGGAATGTGGGAGACGTTTGCGCAGATGTATCGGCCAACGAAGATCTGGGCGCGGGTGAAGGGTGTGTGGAATAATGGTCACCAGAGTTGGGCGAAGAAAAGTTTGTAGCTTGATGTATCCATAAACCTTTAAACAATTTCTCAGTAGAATTATTGTCCATGATGGGATGCTTGTTTGAAACTCAGGGGCAGGCTTGAACAACACACGAAAACAATCAACAAACTCGGCGTGACCCGCCCCGCTTAGACCTGCACCATGACCCAAACCCGCCCGCCGCTGCCAGTTAGGCACGCCAATGAAAATATCAAGCTGCGTGCGTTCACCATATCACATACTCTCTTTGATCCTGGCTGACTAGTCCCAGTCAAAGGCGTTTTGCCGCCCGTGAAATATCAGATACTCAACTGCCAAGGAAGCGATATCCTCGTACGTCGCTCTCTGCTCTACTGGCATCCTCGCTGAACGTCCTTGCAGGTGGGCAGGTTGAAATTAGATACCCCAACGGTGCGCCGTGTCCGGCCCGGATCTCCAGACAGCCCCATCTCATCTTGCATTAACAGCCATCCGGTCACACCTTCATCCTTAGAAGATATGATACCGGCGCCGTCAGTTTGACGACTATGTTCCGTGCTGCATTCCCCAATGCACCTGACGACGCGGAGAAGCGCGAGGTCCAGTGGGTCAAGGACACGTACGACCTGAACGGGAACAACGGCTCGTCCAAGGACCCGAGCATCACGCGGCTCGCGGGAACCTGGGTCAGCCCTGCCATCGCGGTGGAGCTCGGCCAGGCGTACGCGCTCGGTGAAATCATCCAGACGGTCGTCGATGCGCAGCCCGATCCGGCCGCTAATTACAGGCGTTCGGGCAACAAGAAGGAGGCGGCGGCAGCAACTCCGATATCCTCGGCGTCTGTCCAAGCTGCATCCCGGACACTTCCCACACCGTCGCCTAAACATGCTTCACCGAACCCTGCCAAGCGGCGAAAGGAGTCCTCCCCAGCACCGGCGCCTGCGCTTGCGGCCCCGGTCACTCCCCTGCCACCTCGACGTTCTACGCGCACAAAGAGCCCTGCCCCCAAGTCCACCCCTATACAGTCTTTGACTTCTGCTGCGAAGGCTGTGAAGAAGGTGGCCCGGCGAGAAGAGGTCGTTACGCCGGGCGGTTCCGACGAGACAGCCGTGGATGAGGAGGGTGAAGGTGTCGAAGAGTCGATGGGCACGGAGCTGCACGAGCAGGATCTGGCCGAGCAGAAAGATATGATCGAGAAACTGAAATCTCAGAGGGACAAAGCCCTGGCGGTCAAGCACGGCGGAAAAGCCGAGTCGGCCAAGGCCAAGCGTGCTAGAGAGGACGAAGAGAAGACCCTTGAATTCGAATTCAAGGAGCCCGAGATTGGCGACAGAGTAATCGCCACGAACAGCCGAATCAGCCCCAGCCAGAAGTCGTTTGTCTGGGGGGTAATGGCGTTTACCTTTGGGGCTGCCGCCGTGTAAGTCGCTGCATGTTCTATTTTTTTGGCCGGCCAGCTAAGAAATCCGTCCACAGGTCGTTTTTGCCCAGCTTATTCTAATATGTGATGTGGTTTCTCTACATGTTCGCTCTCTTATCTATTTCAGCTGTATTTCCACCCCCTTGGTTACACCTCATACAAACTATCGTTGTTTCTACTTTACTTTCGATTTATCTCTGTATGAGTGTATGTAGAACCAAATTCCTCCCCCGCTTGTATACAAATATTTTTGGATAAGGTAATACACTACTGGAAGTTGTTGCTGGCGTTATAAACGATTCAGAGCATCTCGAAAAAGAGTTCATCGAAGAACTCGAAGAAGAATCCCAGTCCAATCACTGGCACGATCAACCAGACCAGTCGCGCAAAGACGCGGTTACTGGACCTGGGCTCTCCCTCGAAACCCATGCCCGTCTTCTCCTCCCGCCCGCTCAACCCCCCGCGCGTCCAAAGGCTCTTGAACAAGCAGCCGCTCCTCTTCGGCGTGCCCTTCGTGCTGCTCATGGTCGGCGCGTCGTACGGCCTCACCGCGTTCACACAGACAAAGTACGAGCTGAGAGACCAGCGCGTGAAGCAGGTGCGTCTGGGCGGCGGTCATTATGGTAAAGCATACTAACTGACCCATGTAAAAAGGTAACAAAGGAAGAGGAGCTCAAGCTGCAGCGCGACCGTAAAAAGTTCGATATTCGGGAGGAGTATTTTGTGCGTTCAATTCCCTTTATCCCTTCCATGGAAGACCGAACAGTACACAGAGGCTGTCCGCAAAGCCGGAGGAGGACTGGGACATGAAGCGCGTGCCACGGCCTAAGGGGACGCCCGAGTGGGGCGTGCCCCCACCTGAGCCGCCATCGAGTTCGAACGTGAAGGAGTAATAGAGGGAGGATGAATGAGAACACGGCGAAGACGTTTATACATACTCATAATCTATTTGTTGTACTACACAGTGTACAGGATATCTTTGCTTCTTTCTTCTATTCCTTCGATCTCCGCAACATACTCCCTCGCGCGGGCCCCACGCCAATCCACTCGACCGGCACGCCCAAGAATTGCTCAATGAACTCCACATATGCGCGACACCGCTCGGGCAACGCGCCCCACTCTCGCGCCCCACTGATATCCTCGGCCCAGCCCTCCATTTCTTTGTACTCGACCTCCACCTTTGCGAGCAGCTCGAGGTCCGCGGGGAACCCATCGAGCAGGCGTCCGTCGGGCGTCTTGTACGCGACGGCGACGCGCAGCATGGGCAGCGCGGAGAGCACGTCCAGCTTGGTGAGATTGAGCGCGTCGTACCCGTTGACCAGACACGAGTGCCTCAGCACCACGAGGTCGAGCCAGCCGCAGCGCCGTGCCCGGCCTGTCGTCGTGCCGATTTCGTGGCCCACGGTCTGGAGGTGCGCGCCGATGGGCGTCTCCGGGAGCGTCTCGGTGGGGAAGGGCCCGCCGCCGACGCGGGTCGTGTAGGCCTTGACGACGCCAATAGTATAGTTTATCGCGCGCGGCGGGAGGCCGAGGCCGGTGCAGACGCCGCCGATGGTGGTGGCGGAGGACGTGACGAAGGGGTACGTGCCAAAGTCGAGGTCGAGCAGGGCGGCGTTGGCGCCTTCGACGAGGACGCGCTTGCCGGCTGCGAGGGCAGCGTGAAGGTAGGTGAGGCTGTCCACGACGTATGGTTTGAGGCGGACTGCGAGTTGCTGGTAGCGGGCGATCTCGCCCTCTGTGTCGTACTCAAAGTGGCCGTAGCGCTTGAAGCGGCCCTCGACGAGCTTGCGGAATTTCGACGCGAATGTCGCGGGGTCGAACAGGTGGTGTACGCGCAGCCCAGACCGCGACGCTTTACCCGAGTACGCTGGGCCTATACCTTTCTTTGTGGTGCCGATGCTGCGCGCAATTAAACAATTGATTAATTATGATCCTTATCGATGCGCATACCTCGCGCCTCCAAGTTCGACCTCCTTGAGCCCATCCACGATCTGGTGAAAGTCAAATACGAGGTGGGCGCGGTCAGACACGAAAAGTCGGCCTGTGCAGTCGAGGCCTGCGAGCGATCGCTCGGATTAAATTTTCAATGGAATGCAGACAGACCCACCCTGCGCCTCCAGTGCATCGAGCTCCTGGAAGAAAGACGGGACATGGACCACGACGCCGTTTCCAATGAGCCCGACGCACTTTGGGTTGACGAGTCCGCTGGGTAGGAGGTGGAATGCAAAAGTGGTGTTGACGCCGTCGATGGGGACGACGATGGTGTGCCCCGCGTTGTTTCCGCCGGCACAGCGCGCGCAGATGTCCACATCGGCCGCGAGGATGTCGACGAGCTTGCCCTTGCCCTCGTCGCCCCACTGCGCACCGAGCACGACGGTGGTGGTCATGAATCAAGATACAGTTTTACGTGATCCCATTCGGCTCAATCGAGAAAAATTCAAAGTTATTGATAGCTTCAGTAGTACAGCGGTTTCATTTCGACAATTGACACCAAGTGGGTCGTACAAACGATGGTACAAGGATTGGAGACGCTCAGGTATAATGGGAACGACGACTTTAGTATTTATGCGGCAACTTGAAGCACCTGAACGGCTGGTCAGCACAGAATACGAGCTGGGAGGAGTTTGAACGCACAAAATCTCGTAATTCTCGCGGATGGTGTGCTCGCCACCGCCAAACGAGACGTGGCAGCCTCCGCTGTAAAACCAAAAGGTCAGATCAGGCAATTGCATATCGTAGAACCGAAACGCACAGATGCTTGCCGGTCTTGCCTGGGATGCGGATACCGTGGTGATACGCGGCGCCGTGGTACAACTTGTCGTGTATGTTCTCCTCGTACTACAACAAGTTGTGAGCAAATGGAGGCAAGCATCAAAGAAGGCACATACGCCTCCTTCGACGGGGGTGCGCCCAGGCGGAATGTTGCCATGCGACGTGGTCACCCACTCCATCGTGAGCTCGTCCAGTATGAGCATATCATACCGACCGTGGTGCGACGTTTCGCCGCCGCCTAAAATCAATTATTTAAAATTAAACTTCAATAAGCTGCAGAGTGGGACTTACCGTACGGGACCGAGACGGGAGACGGGTACAGATGAGGGCCAATCTATAATCACAGCTCAGCTCTCATTCATGTATTCTATGAATTCAGCCGCACCTTGCACGGGTGAATAGACTTGGGCGTCACCCCGTCCTCCTTTGTGAAAATGGCGGAGCCCACGTACACCGGCGATCCGTCAAGATCCGCGAACGGCGCCCTGCCCGCCCTTTCAAGGTCGAACTTGGTGATTGCGACTTGGCTGTTCAACGCAATGCGATATCCCGAGGGAGGCAGGGCTGCTTGCTGGTACCCGGGCGGGGGGGCACTATAGTCGTGCGACGGGGTACCGAAGCCCTGCGGAGTAGGCGGGGCGCCATAGGCGTGTGACGGGGCACCGAAGCCCTGCGGAGGGGCAGGCGGGGCGCCATAGGCGTGCGATGGCGCACCAAAACCCTGCGGAGGGGCAGGAGGGGCGGCATAGCCGTGAGGCGGACCAGGAGGGGCGCTGTGCCCTTGAGATCCCTTCTCGTAGCCGTAACTCAAGTTGTGTTGGTTATCCTGCTTCCCTTTATCCTCCTTCTTTGAGTCTTTCTTGGAAGAGTCTCCCTTCTTGTCTCCCTTCTTGTCCTTCTTGTCCTTCTTGTCCTTCTTCTTGGAGTCTTTTTTGTCCTTTCCCTTGTGACTCGACTTCGAAGAATCTGAATCAGAGGAAGACGACGAAGAGTCCACACTATGACGGCGAGGGGACATGAGTGCTAAGTATGTATCCGATCGAACTTGAAGGAGGGTTACTATATATGATTTGAAAGCTGTGCGGCCACAGCATGTACAGCCGTGCGGCATCGCTACTACTAATTTAAAATACATCAACGTCGTCCAGGCGCAGGCGGTAGCGGAACATCCTCGAAGCCCCAGTCATTCGAGGTGAGAGCCGGCAGGCGAGCGGATGACCTCCTCTCAGGCTGCATCCTGTGGGGGGGATCGTCCTTGCGCGGCTCGGCTTCGTTCAAGGACGTTGCTTGGAAGGCGCGCGCGAGAGAGCTGAGAAGCTGCTTAAGAGAACCGTAAGGCGAAGACTGCTGCACCCACTGAATTTCCGCAGCTCGCTGCTGACTCCAAGACTTGCAGAGCGCTTTAAAGTCATTAAAGATATGAGCGAGATCATTGTAGAACTAGGAGATAATGAGCTCAAGTTCGGGCTGTTTCAAATTCCCAACCTGTATCCCCTCATTGAGATTCTTGATAATTTCTCGATACTTATGATAGCTCAGATCGAGCGACTGAAGAGCATGTTCCCGAGCCTTGCTAGAAGGGTCCTCCCGTCGGCTCTGCAAGAACTGCTCGTTCCGTAACTGGAGGAAAAATCATCTCAGAACCCCGGACCGTTAAAAACAACAGAAGAAAAATTCTACCTCTATTGTGCTGAGCAATTCCGCCTGCTTGCCCTCCGATTTTGCGACCTCTAGGAGGAACTTGTCATACTTCGCGAGTTCCTCGTCCGAGACGTCCTCGAACATCTCAGGCTTGACTTCGGCCAATTTCTCGAGCCCAGAGGCCGCACTTAATACTCGCGGGTAAATATCGTCCGCGTCGGCGAGGCTCTGCGCCCGTCGGACAAAGTCCTGCAGCTCCCTGTGCAGACTATCCAAGGCCTCGAGGGCGACGCGGAGAGCACGGGAATGTTTCAGCGCCTCGGCAGCCTCCGAGCTCGATCTGCCCGACTTTGATATTGTAGACGAAGGAACAGCCGCCTCGAGCTCAGCCTGTGAGGGTTCAATGTGAATACCTAGACACAGATACAGTATTCGCTCACCTCGTCTGCCGTCAACTGCACGATGTTACCTTCCCACTCATCCCACTTTTGCCGCACAGTCTCGTCGCTGGCAGCGGCTCTCAGGAGAATGTCGCGGTAGCGCCGCTCCTTCTCGATGAGATCCGAATTTGCTTCGTGCGAAGGCGGTCGGTTGAACGAGGGATCTTTCTGTATAGCCTCGTCTTCCGTAGCCTCGTTATCGAGAATATCCATAGCCTAGAAACACTCAGCATGCTAGCAGCTACGGAGCCCAACGTGTTTTGCTTACTTCATCGAGAATATTAGTGTCTTGTTGGGCCAGACGCTGCACATCTGCGATGGAGGCCTCAATCTTCGCAGGGCCATCTTCCAGACGGACCTGCTCCGCCTTGTGTAAGAGACTCGACGGAAGCCCGGCGGAGCGCTCCAAGGCTTCAAGTGCTGAGGGTAAATTTAGGGAACGCAGTTTTCTGGAGACATGTCAGCACAGAGACAACGAGTCGATATTACAAAGGCCCACTCGTCAGCCTCGTCCTTCAAACGCTGCGCAGCATCTGCTATTTTTTCCTTGACCAGATTTTGTTTTCGATCATTATAGATGTCTGAACATATGGCGTTAGCAAACGTTTTCGACCATGCATGAGATAACTGACTTATAGCTTCCTGCGCCCCCCATCCGATCATCTCTGCGAATATTGGACCGTCCCGGCCAATGACGCTGTCAGGATTTAGCAACCCGGGAACGATGGTGAGTTTCGCTATTGCGGAATGCGGAATGGGGGGCAACGCGTATGCAGCGGGTACGTCCTCGTGATAAATGAGGTCGTTGTCCCGCTCAGCGCGCACGTAACTCTTCTGGACCGTGTCGAGGAGGGACTGCATGTGAACATGTTAGAGCCAATTGCCTCGTATGCTGTGTACTCACTTGGATGTCCTGAAGAACGGCAGGCGCCGTCTTTCCACGACGAGCAGCGGCATATGCCTGTTTGGCGGCAGTCCGTGCTTGCTCTAATCTCGCTAGCTCGGTTCCGTAGCTGGTACGGAATCAGTGACATCCAACATTAAGAAAAGGCCCACAAACTTGCTAGCCTCAAGTTCGCCTAAGCTTTGGCGGTACTGTGATACAGCCTCAAAGTGGTACATCTTGGCTTCGATATGGGATAGCCAATCCTAGAGAACGCGTGAATAGCGCAGCAAAGCTGTTTAACGGACGCACAGATGGAAATAGATGTTTGATTGGGGGCGACGCGTCTTGGATGACCGTGATCGACGAGCGATACAATGAAGCAGTCTACAGATGCTAGTTAGCAAGCATTTGGATAAAACAGTAAATCGCGCCACACATGTGCCGCAAGTTTTGCCAGTAATGGGTTCTTGTAATTGCCTGCCAGAATATTGAAGAAGATACGACCCTGTTTTGGTGGGATCACTGACTGATCTTGGCATTTTGCCACCAGCATTCTTGGGCCTGGGCGAGCATAAGCCACTCCAGACCGTAAACAAAAGGTTCTGAGAGATCCAGTGGGACTTCTTCTTCGTCGGGGGCATACGTCAGTTTCGGTAGTGCTGATTCTCTCAGATACGACAAGGTGCCCGCAGCTTGCTGGACGTTGGTAAATAGGAGATAAAAAAATCCTCAAGGATGAGTGGGCGGACCTGGTAGTTGGGAATGGCACGCTTGATTCCGTCCGCGTTGGAACGATCCTCAGAAGCAGCAAGCTGCGAGTATAGCACGGCGAGATTGAACAAGACCGCAGCGCATTCAAAGGCAATATTTCTCAAAGTCACTGGGAGGCTCGTCGGGGAAAAAACAGGTGCATATGCAATTTCCAAATGTATCTGCCATAGTGGTTAAACGCGGTCAGGAACCCTGAATAGTCGTATAAATTCACGTCCGTGGGGAGTTTGGCCAAGACAGACAAGAGCTGCGCATGGTAGCTTTGAAACCCGACTAAGCTTCATTGGAATACGTTGAAATGTATACAAACAGACCTCAAGGCCGCGTTTACGCGATCAGCGTGAACAACTCCACCAACTCCCTCCTTGCGCAGATTCTGCCACCGAGTAATGTCAGATTTGAACGCGTCGGGATGGTTGGCGCCGTTCTCCAGGAGGTAGTTGCGCACAGGCTCTTGGACGTCGATGTTGTATGTCTTCTTGAATGGGAGAGCTAGCAGATTCGACATGACTTTGCAATTGAAAGCGAGAATGGCAATGCCCTAATCGGGAAATTGTGATCAAAGTCAAGTTGCGGTTTCAGTAGAGCTGTTTAGCAAAGTTCGATTATGTCGATCTAAGCTCTCCCATTGGCTAAAATTTGTGGAGCAGCCAATCAGATCCTGTGGAAAGTCTCGGTTAAAATCTCTAGTACCAGTTCTTTGACTGCGCGCCTGAGCAGCACTGACTTCCATTTTCTTATACATTTCGGGAATAGTCACGCAGAACCTGTTATGATTATGAACTTTTTGAGCAACTTTAAACAGCAATCTTGTATCTGTTCATCTCCGGCTGAAAAATAGTTCCTCCGCAATCACACTATCCGCCAGATTCAAATACCGCAAGATGACACTGGTTTGTTACATTCCACCTTGTAATGTCGTCCGATTCCAGCTCTGGCGGAGGTAATGTCCCAACCCAAGTTGTTGCAAGACCGGCGACGTACATCAAGGTCAGCACGGGTAGCATTGATTTCAAGTCGACAAATAACTAGCCCATTACCAGGTCAATTTCGATTTGGTAACGCTCCGGAGTAGTACATTGCCTCCCGCCTGACACTATGCCATTGTCAGAATCAGCGCGTTGAAGTCATGGTTGATATAAATATATGGACGACGGGCGTGGTCATCGGGATCCTGGAGTGTTTTCACAAGGTATGGGGCAGGTGAAATGGTCTCGCAGAGGTTAAACCAACTCGCAGTTTGCGGGGTGGGGATACGAAGTCAAGTACCGAAGTGTAAACGCAGTCGTGAGAGGCGTTTTCCCGGTTGATCATGTTCGGCCAATGTACACGACTTGAACGCCAATGGCCGACGTCCAAAAGCCCCGGTTGAAGTTGAAGCGGAAGACACATGCCGCTGAGATAACAGATACACATGCGAGTGACGCCGCCTGAGTACAACACACTGCCCACTGGCAGATCTGGAAATAAATGGCGATATTTCTTGTGCCATCTTGCTGGAAAATGGGGCAAAGAGGACAGAGTCAATCGCAAACGCAACAAGAAAAGAGGGTGGTTGCTTGTTGCTATTGAATCTGAGTGGCCGTTTCAAGTGAGAACACCCGTGTGACCATCACTCTAAGTACTCTTCTCTCGCGTCCACCTCCGTTCACCTCCATTTCGTAGTTGCCAGGCTGCAGCGCGCTGGTGCCCGCTAAACATCCCAAATTCCATATTCAATTCCATCCTAACGCTCTCCGACGACTATCATGGCTTACCCTGACCAACCGGGCTCGCCTGGCGCCCGCCGGCTCACGAACCGGAATACAAACCGGTACAGTGTGACCGCCCTCTTCAGCATGGCTGCGGAGCAGGATGTTGAGGTGGAGGACGAACTGGCCCGAGGTGCGTCCGCAGTACTCGCATCGCTTCATTCCCTCATTTCAGGCGGCCAATTCAGCCCAGAAACGGCTACGTGACCTCAAGGGAAAGATTTCGGCACAGTCCAAGAAGAATTTCGTGCTTGAGCGCGATGTACGCTATCTCGACTCCCGCATTGCCCTCCTCATTCAGAACCGTATGGCTTTGGACGAGGTACGTGCTATTTCCATTTTGATGCACAGCAGGACTGACGCCCTCGTCTCCAGCAACGCGAAGTGGAGAGGACGCTGGAAGATGTCGACCCCACTGAAGGGCACTATCCTGATGATCGCAAGATTCAGCAATACTCGAATCTCTTCTTCCTCCTGCAGTCTGAGCCCCGTCACATTGCTGCGCTCTGTCGTCTCGTCAGTCTGTCCGAAATCGACACCCTCCTGCAGACGGTCATGTTCACGCTTTACGGAAACCAATACGAGAGTCGAGAAGAGCATCTTCTTCTTACGATGTTCCAGTCCGTGCTATCTGCCCAGTTCGAGACGGCCACCGAGTTTGGATCCCTGCTCCGTGCAAATACCCCTGTGTCCCGGATGATGACTACTTATACCCGCCGCGGCCCTGGCCAGAGCTACCTGAAGAGCGTTTTGGCAGAACGCATCAACAGTTTGATTGAACACAAGGATCTCAATCTCGAGATTAATCCTGTAAAAGTAAAGTGGTTTTATGACAGATTCTGCCGCCTCTGATTCACTCGGCCAGGTGTATGAGCAACTGGTCAACCAGATCGAGGAAGAGACCGGCCAGCTTCCTCCAAATCTACCCCGAGGAGTAGCGCCCGAAGTTGCAGCCGAGAACCCCGATGTCCAAGCATTCATTGCCCCCCGGCTGACGATGCTCATGGAGATAGCAAACAGCTTCCTGTTGACGATAATAGACAGCATGGAAAGCGTACCGTACGGTATCCGGTGGATCTGTAAACAAATTCGAAGTTTGACACGGGTATGTGGCAGTGTGTTCATTTTTCAGCATGTCCCTGACTCGAAATGAAAGAGAAAGTATCCAGAGGCCACGGACTATGCGATATGCTCTCTGATTGGCGGGTTTTTCTTCCTTCGGTTCATCAATCCCGCAATCGTGACGCCGCAAGCGTACATGCTTGTAGAGGGTGTCCCGGCCAAACATCCGCGGCGGACATTGACTCTTGTGCGTCTCCCCCTTATGTTTTGTGTCTACTTCTAACGGTTCCTCAGATTGCAAAAATGCTGCAAAACCTTGCAAATAAACCGTCCTACAGCAAGGAAGCGTACATGATGACCCTCAATCCCTTTGTAGAGAACAATAAAGCCAGGATCAATCAGTTCCTGAATAACCTCTGCGAGGTTGGCGACTTCTACGAAACTTTAGAGGTGAGAATGCTCGAATCTTTATGTTTAGTCTGCTTCAACTTACACCAATGACAGATGGATCAGTACATGGCACTGTCCAAAAAGGACCTGATGATCCACATCTCGCTTAATGAGCTGTACAACACCCACTCGCTAATTTTGCAACATATTGAGACCCTGGTAAGCATTATTTCAACTGTTTATCATTTTGGTACTGACCTCTTTTCAGTCACCAAATGACAAACAACATCTACGCATTCTAACCGACGAGCTTGGGCCGGCGCCGGCACAGGTACCACGGAAGGAAAATCGGTCTCTGGAGCTCAGCCTATACAGTCGCTGGGAGACACCTGTGCAAGATATCCAAAGCGCCCTCATGGACTCTGTGTCCTCGAGCGACATGTTGTACATGGAGACGAAGTCCATTTTTGTTCAGCTCATCCGATCCATCCCTCACGCTGCGGAGAAGCGACCATACAACCTTGCGGCCATTGCGGAAAAGGCCGCCACTACCAAGGATGCTACTCTCGTGCGCAAGGGGATCAAAGTGAAGGAGATGCTACGGGAACTAGAGGAACAGAAGGTCGTCGAAGCGTCGGATGGCTACAAGCTCATGCAGGAGGAGGTAGCCGCTGAGCTTCTCCATCTGGGCAACTTGCGCGAAAAAGTTATCCTGGAGACGAAGTCCCTCGAGGCCGTTTACAAGACGATCTGCGACCACAACAACTATATGCGTTCACAGCTGGAGCAATACAAGGCTTATCTCCAGAACGTGAGGTTGACGGCGTCCAAGGATAAAGGCAGTACAACCGGTGTGGGCGTAGTGACGGTGGGCGGCAAGGAAAAGAAACCGACGAAGGCTGTCGTGCTGGGACCTTATAGATTCACACATGCCCAGTTGGAAAAAGAGGGCATTATTGTTGAGAGTAACGTTCCTGACAACCGGTGAGTTGACCTGTTGTTCTCATCCCAAATTGTTCTTACAAACTACAGGCGACCCAACATTTACTTCAATATCACATCGCCGACACCCGGGACCTTCATCATCGCACTGCACTACAAGGGCAGAGAGAAGGCTATCCTCGAGATGGATCTAAAAATTGACGATCTTTTGGAGAAGGTTTATTACTTCACTGCCTTGCTCTATTTATTGGTTATTGACGTATTCCGCAGCAAAAAGACAACAAACACCTTCTCGACCTTGAATACGTCCAGCTGAATGTCCCGAAGGTCCTGGGCCTTCTGAAGAAAGTCTTCGCCAAGCGATGAAGTCATTGTATATTCTATCCTTAAGCCCTATTTTCCTCGCATCTTCTCATGCTTGTCTCCTTTTTATTGTGGACGTGGCTTCGTTCCCTCTCTGTGTCTCTCGGATGTATTTTACCTGTGTAATATCTGCACTCTGAGAATGTTGTTTTATTATTCCATTCAATTCAAGTCTCACGGCCTTTCAATCGGCATTTAAATTTATCACCCACTTTGATGCCGTGAGCGGGCGCTTGTTTCCACAACCAAGTTACGGAAGTCGGGTCTCGCGGCTTTTCTCTCCAGATGCCAGCACTGGCTCCGCATTAATGCTACTTTCTCTCTCCTTCGTTTTTTCTATCTTTCTCGGGGCATCAAACTTGCAATATGCCCTCTGTTCCGCTCCGATTATTGTCCCACTTTACAGTGCCCCTCAAAATGATGGCTCTTTAGCTGCACGTACCGATTCCGGCCTGACTGGGGTGACTGTATCCACTGACAGACAGTGAGTGGCAGAAATGCTCGCCATTGGTCTGCTTTCTCAATAGCTTCTGTGCCAGGTCCTACTTTGCGGTGTTGCAGACTGGCGCAATCAACTTCCGCGTCGCGCTAGATACGGCGTCCTCAGACCTATGGATAATGGCTTCTAGCTGCACGACTGCTGCATGTTCGCATGTGCCTCGATACCCCCTCGCGTACCACAGTCCCACTTTTGTGGAGGTGGATCAAAATAAAACCCTCTTCAAAGCGGCATATGCTGATGGGACAGGTGTGTGGTGCATCTGCTTGCAAAGCTCACTGTGTTTACAATGCACCAGAGGCTTCGGGGTTTGTCGCAAGAGAGTCGGTGACGCTGGCGAATCTAACTGTTGCAGACCAGGCATTCGGTTGGAATAAAGCCAGTTATCATAACATCCTTGACTGAAGCCTTGCCAGGTCTCGTAACAAACACCGACCTGAAGATGTTGGACGACGTCAGCGGCATTTTAGGACTTGGATTCTCAAGACTCTCGGGCATTTCTGCAGTTGCTAATTGTACGTGCTGTAAACCAAACATGGAAGGTCATTGATCCTTTATAGCGACCTCGTTCTTCGCTACACTTGCGCAGCAGGGTATCCTGGATTACCCTCTGTTTGGTCTCAGCTTGACCAACAACGCAAGCGGAACACTGTCGCTTGGTATGTCGCCTTTCTGCCCAAAGTGCCTATGGCTAAGCGATGCAGGTGCCATCGATACTACAATTGTGGCCAATGTCAGCAAGATTGGGTGGAACAAGGTGGTGGAATTTGCTCCGATCGGTTCGGAAAGCAACACCGCAAGCTATCTACACTGGGCAACGGTATGATATTCGCCGTCTCTTATCTCAACTCGCAGCTCATATCATCGAAGCCCCTGTCTGCCTTTGCGGTATGTTTTTCCTGCTCCATTCCAGCTTCATTTCTGAAATCTGATGGTAGGTCAACGGCAAACAAATTTCTCCGCAACCGACTTACGCGAAGAACACTGGAAATTCCTCTCTTGCTTTGTTCGATATGTCAGTAGCAATATCCTGAAGATCACACTGGGACTCATCCATTTAATTCGCAGCGGAGCGTCTGGGATATATGGGCCTTATCAAGATGTCCAACGTCTTTTTGCCCAAATTGACGAGGCTCGACTTGTGGATCCCAGTATGCAGGATTACATGCACGGCAATTCTCTAAATTAATTGGGGGTACAGCAGGACAATGGGCTATCCCATGCGATACTGCTGTCACACTATCTTTCACATTCGGGTCGGTTATATATATTCGAGCATCTTCACGAAATCTGAACCTCGAACAGAGAGCAAAGCTACACTCTTCAACCTATTGACTATATCATCGGGCCTGCTTCTGGCAACCCTAAAATCTGCTTGACCTGGCCGAGAGCGCACTTGCCCAGTGCCGACGGCCTTGATTGGCAATTCGGTATCATTATTTGCCTGACTTCTCTGCCGCAAGCTGACATCATACTAGGGGCACCCTTTCTGAGAACCGTATATTCGATATTCAGGTATGCATTACACTTTCTTTGAGCCAGCAATTAGCTCAGCCCCAATTTAGCTTTGGGATTAACCTCAAAGAGCCGCCACTGATCGGATTTTATGCCTTGAATAATAATACAGCGAGCACCCCGGGTAGCGCCGCTGCATTTTTGTCTGACACGGTCGCCACCACACTACCCAACTCCCTGCTCCAGATACCGTCATTCACCACACCAGCTTATGCGTTCAACTCCTCTGTTAAAGCCCCTACTGGAGGAATTGTCTCATCTGCCCTGGCGACGAGCACCTACTCTGCTATTTTCGGCAAGACGCTCCTGGCTGCCACATCTTTGCCTGGTATCACTCCTGAGCCCAGAATTACCATGATCGTGGTGACCAACGCTCAAGGAGTCGTATCTACTTTAACTTCCACATTTTCGCCGACCTTCACCCTTGGAGTTCCGCCAGGGTGGACTGGCTCTGGTAGCGTTTTGCGTGCGCCGTTCCTATTCTCTACTATACGATGCCTCGTCCTCCCATTGACATTACTACTTACCCTGGACTTTATTTTTATTTTATAACATAGCGCACATTTACTGTACAGATGGTATGTAGATGGACGCAACGACGACATGCAAATTTCGAGCACGTTTTTCGTACGAAGTAATGTGCCCTACCGACAAGCAGCCAGACTTGTTTAATTGTTCTGCTGCGAGAGCCAATCCTTCCACCATCCTGGAAGTGCTTTTTGCCTTTTGGCTTCGAGGGAAGCAGAATATTTTTCCACTTCTTTTCTGGTCTTGCCTTCCATGCCATTCTCTGACACCTTCGACAGGCCCTAGATGCGAAAGAGCAGATGAATCACAAAATATTCGACATGCAAAAGAAAAACTAACATCCCGAATAGCTTGTGCTTTGGAACATTCTTCGCCCAGAGCGAAGAAGTCACGAACGTGTTTCACTTCTGCCACTGTGAACGGGCGAATCCTTGGGTCTTTCATCTCGCGATCCGCCTCGTTCGTAGCCAATTTCTGCGCGCCACCCCGACTCGTAAAATTGTTGTTTAACCATACGGAAAAGTATTCGAATCCTTCGATATTCCACGCCGCAGGTAGTGTGGTGGTTGAGATATTAGCAAATGGTGCAACGCCGCCGCGGGGGGAGTAGAGGAAAGTTTCGTCGTAACGCCCGAGCTCCACCCCTGGTTCGCATTAGTGCTCATAGACATGCGGTACTAGACAGCACATACCTAGTTTCATGTACTGTTCGTACATAGGACTAAGTCCTTCCAAGGCGGATTTTATCCAATCCGATACGTCTTCAATCATGATTCGCCCCTGCTCAAGTTGAGTAGTTGAGCGCAAAAAAACATAGCGCACGTACATAGCTACAATGAGCCTCTAGGATGATGGTGAAAGACGCCGCCTCAGTCGTCTCAAGGGTTTGCAATGGATACTGGGCTAAATAGACTGGAACTAGCACGGGATATGCACACATCTATGGCTGACGTTGAGCATGTCAGTGAAGGCATCCAGGCCGATTTTCGCTAACCAGATTGGTAGTTATAGATTGCGGATCGATGTGCAACTGCTGGTTAATATCCAGGGCTGAGTCGGAGAGTGACTTGGCAGAATCGAGAAGTGAGAAGGGAGAAGTCGTGAACGGCAGACACGTTATTTTGGCACCGTGCTGAGTGTCTAGATCAGCCGAGAAAGGGACGGCTTCGGCGGAGGAAAGCTCGTGAGAGAGAAGGGATATTGAAGACAGTTTCTCCATGGTATGACCTTGGGAGCTTGGTTAGATGTGAGCCAAAAAGGACTGGCGAACGAGTGTTACCGGGGAGATATCTGACCTCTCAGTAATTCAACGATACATATATCGATGGAAAGGCACACACGAGTTGAGAAAGACACAAGAAACATCCCCCTACAATATTGTATACATTGTTCAGCGCCGATGTTTCGAAGGAAATAACGATATTCATGAACCTTCACTTTTCCTCTGTCTGTTGAGGCAGATACACTCGCCGCAACCTCAGCGTCGATGATCCATGCCGGAAAATAGACTTGGAATTTCAGCGACAACTTATACGTACATTAGGACCACCAACCTGGGACAATTTTAAGCGGCTGCGGTGGACGAAAGCCAAGAAAAGGGAGAAATCGAGCAGCCGCCGCCGATATTGCAAGTCCTGCCCCCCCGTGAAAAATCGACGCGTACGGTCCTAGCTGGAGAATGGCTTCGGCGGTAGATATTTTGAAAGGGTAAGCATAAACTTTGTCAGGGTATAGCTGATGAGTGCTCAAGGCCCTATAAAATGCCTGGGTACGCAAGGCAGACACACGTCGTATTCGGAGCAGCATAGAGGAATACCAGACTGGACAATGACATGAATAACTTTAGCTGGTCACGATGGCATGCTAATTATGTAAGAAAAGACAGAAAAGAAATTACATAAAATTTAACGCACACGCGTACACGTGAGCTAGCCACGTAGTTTCCGCTAGGCCACGTTTTCGACTACATTCGCGACCATTCACACTCCTTCATGTTTCCGGTCTATGTCCTCGCAATTCTATCCCTCTTTCTCCATCTTGTAGTTGCCGCGGACCTCTACAAGATTCTGGACAGTATGTGTCCATGCCTTCGCCGTTGTGCCCTCCAATTAACTCTCGTTCAGTACACAAATCGGCCTCGGAGAAGGATATACGATATGCATACAAGAAACTCAGTCGCAAGTTTCATCCCGACAAGAACAAGGATCCATCCGCTGAGAGCAAGTTTGTTGAGATAGCACACGGTTAGAGCTCGTGCCAAACAACTGCATGAAACTATTCTTACAAAGATCTTTGCAGCCTATGAGGTTCTGTCTGACCCTACTGTGAGACTTATTTCATTGCTGCACCGTTGAAATGCTGACCCCCACCGCAGAAGCGTGATATCTACGACCGCCATGGAGAGGTGAGACAATGCTCTTACTCTTCTATACGCACACCTATCGTCGCATGTTGGAATTTGGGAAAATGCTAATTAGTCCGTCAGGAAGGTCTGAAAGCGCATGAAGGTGGCCAGCATCAGGCCAACCCATTCGACATGTTTGCAAACTTCTTTGGCGGTGGTCGTGAGTCAACAAAATATTGCTACACATTCCCTTCTCATGGTGTAAGCAGATCAACAACAGCAAGCACGTCGAGGTCCAAGCTCTTTGACAGAATTCGAAGTGGAATTATCTGACATGTGAGTCTTCCAAGATTCAAAGATGCTCAGCCCTTAACATAATTTTTTCAGGTACAAGGGAGCTAGTATCGATGTGTGTGGCCCATTCTTCGCCGACGCTTCACCTGCTGAATTTCGACCACTCAGTTTATGATCAAGAAACACATTCTTTGTGATCATTGTAGAGGATCTGGCGCAGCTTCAGATCGCGATATCCACACCTGTTCAGGTTGCGGTGGCTCTGGCGTAAAGTTGGTAAAACAACAAGTATGGATATCCTGACGCGAGAGAGAGAGAAGAAACACTCACGATATGTCTACAGATCTTCCCTGGGATGTTCGCTCAGAGTCAAGTAACGTGTAATGATTGTGGCGGCCGCGGTAAGATTATTGCGAAGAAGTGTCCGCACTGCGATGGTAGCAAGGTGTGAATGATTTTTGACGACTTGTTCGTTGCTCATCTGTTCCATAGGTTATTGACCATACCGCCCATTACACGCTGGAAATTGTTCCAGGCATGCCTGAAGGCCACGAGGTGGTGTTTGAAGGCGAAAGTGATGAGAGCCCAGACTGGGAAGCTGGAGATGTAATCTTGCGTGTCCGCAGCCGAAAAAATAAGGGGGGCTGGAGAAGGAAAGAAGGTAGCCTTTATTGGCGAGAGACGATCGGTGTTGATGAAGTTAGCTCTCCATCCTTCCACTCATCTTGTTAATATGCTGACCTAGCTGTTTTTCATATCAGGCACTGCTGGGCTTTGATCGCAATTTGACTCATCTGGACGGCCATATAGTACGACTCCAGCGGAAAGGAGTCACTCAGCCAGGCATGTCGTTGAACCATGAACTTCATTTTCGGTTTTAACCCGCCCGCTCAGGTTTTGTGCAAACGATAGAAGGTGAGGGCATGCCACACTTTGAGCGGCCGACATATGGCGACCTTTACGTCGAATATAATGTTGTCCTTCCGGTGGAGATATCACCACAAACGCGACGCAGTGAGTGGTTTCCGAACGTGACATTTACGCGCCTGACTGGGGCCTAGAATTGACGGAGGCATTTCATCCCGCTGGATCTTCACCGTATGATGAGTTATGATACCGGGCGTGTATATTAACTCTTGGAACCGATCCATATCATTATTTAGAGCTTTTCCCCACATTTCTGCGATTGCGTCATAAGCTGGTTCGTGAGTGTGCCTCAGGTCTCATTCCCAGTGGTCTTGGCACGTCGAAAGAAGCCGCCCGCCGTTCACTGCTAAACTGGGTCATCTGTTGATCAACAATATCGACGTCGAGCTGTCTATTCTCATAGCATGTTCGATGTATGTCACGACGCAGTGGTTCTCTCTCTCTTGAAACCACCCTTGTCTGGTGTTGAATGTTTGGACTGTTACTTTTGTGGGATTGGTGTATTTTCACATCCCCGCTGTCCCTGTTTGCCTCGACGTTCGATTTTTTTTTCTCAACTCTTGATTTATGTTGGCTCATCCGAGCTGCAGATCTATACCAGCAAAAGCGTGGACCCTACACTCGCTGGCTACGGAGTCCGTTCGTCGTTATGGACTCACAAGCATTTGGTTTCCGTCATGTCATATCCGGCGCGGACAGCCCATCGACAGCCCCCGCCTCGGACCAGATTTATAACCATTATCCCGCCAGTTCAGACAGTGTATCAAAGCATTGTATGGCCTACGCCAAGAACATTGCGGACCTTGGCGAATTCCTCACTGCGTTCCAGGAGAACGGAATTTCTGACAGTTTTGATTCTGGCAGCACTCTGGAACTGTATAAAATGCTGCCTATCGCACGCTTCATTCTCATCATCTCTTCTTCGTTCTCTCTTCGGCTCTTCCTCCTTCCCTTGTTTGGCCAGGTCGCCCTCCTTACAACCTTTCATTCGTTCACAGAGCGTGGGTTTTTCTTTTCTGTTCATGATCTGTACTGACTCGAAGTGCTCAACAGCTTTAGCCTACTTGCATCATGTTTGCCAAACTTGCGCTTCCTTTCCTTGCCGTCTCTGCCTTGGCGACGAGTGTCTTCTCCTCGCCTCTTCCGTCGAACCACTTCGGTGAGACCGAGATCGGTATGTCGTCTTCGTCTATTACATTGAATGCATTTATTTATTTATCAACGACAGTGACCGTCTCCCGGCCCATACGTAACAGACATACCTCATTCAATCGCTGGCGTGGTATCAGCTCCCTCGATAACTTTGACGACTTCTTTGGCGACGACGACTTCGATGGATTCCGCCGCCGAAACCAAGTCATTGTCCGGGATCATGACCTTGTTTGCCACAGCCGGCGCGTCGCGATCATCCAGCAACGTCTCGCCGTCCTCCAGGAAATGACCAAGAGGTTGCTATCTTCTCGTATCTTGAGGAACTTCGTCTGACCCTTTGTCTTCGTAGGATCATCACTGAGCAGATCTGTGATGTTGAGACTCAGACCATCGTGTTCGAGCAGCATCACTCATCGCTCGGGAGGTTCCAGAATGACTTGCGTCGTCACTCTGGGTTCCGCGTAGGCTTCGACCGTAACATCGAATCCCACTTCAGGGACTTCTTCGACTCTGACGGCTCCTTCACGACCCACGACTTCGGGTTCCGCGGCCGTGACATTGGAAGGGAAACTATTGTGATCAAGGACAACTGGGACGATGAAAGGTCCCCGCAATCCGTCGAGTCGGCATTCTACGAGTCCCGTAATGCTTACTACTTCAACCACTTTAACATCTGAGTGAGTTCATCGTGCTGTCGATAGTTCTTCGCTCATTGTGTGGTAGACTCGACTGCTGCTCCTCTAGACAGCAATACGACTCGCAGAAGTTGTGAAAGCAATTCATTCATGAATTAACGTACAGGCGCTAGGATCTAATTTTGTCCTCCTTTTTTTTTGGTTATTATCTGGCAATGACACTCGATCTGAAAGACGATCACTATTGGTCTTTCAAAAAAAGAAAGAAAAAAAAGGAATTAATTGAGATGACGCAGCGATATGAGCTTCCAAGTCCACCAGCCGCACTAGTCGCACTATCCAGAACGGAAAACATAAAGTTTGTGCCGATCAGGCCCGATCAGGCGAATCCACCAAACAACCGCATGCGTCTTGAAGAGGCAATTTCTGTGGAATGGGATGATGGCCTGGCGGATGCACCCGAACCTTGTCCGTAGCCATCCATTAGTGGAGAGGGGCCCAATTGGCCTATCCAAGAATCATTACCACAACTTCAAGAAAGTAAGTATCATGCTCTGCAGTTAAAGAAGTCGATTTATAGTATGTTTCACAGGAAATAAGTAAGTAATAAGTAGCTGTTGCAATGAATACAAGTCGGCTCAAGTGCAAGTTGGTAAATGGCTTTATTAATATCATCAACGTCTATCCATCTACATTCAATGTGTATCGATGCCGTTCAGGCAACGGTTCTCTCTTCAGGAGTCAGAATGGCGTCCATGGAGTATGCCCCTGTGAACAAAAACATCAATGCTTGAATCTTAAGAGCCACAACGCGGGTTCTAGACTAACATTTGAAATGTCCGTCCACCTGGATGCGCGCTGAGTAAACACAAGTACTGCGCAAAGTTGAAATAGACCGCGACTTACGACGTCATTATATTCGACCCACACTGTACCAGTAGCGACGTTGTCACAGACGCTTGCCGGAGACCCCGGAAACTTCGTTGAGAGCGTGAGTGGAAATAAAGTTAATGAGTAAGGAATAAAATCACGTCTGGGTCGTTAACGACCAGGTTGTTCGAGTGTGATCCATGATCAGCCTCGGCTGCAGCTTGGATCTTGTTGTGAGCATCGGGAGAAACTAGAGAAGACAGGTGAGGTAGTAGACAAATAGATCTTGAGCAGACGTACGAGCACCCAATTCAGCATTGGTCATCGGGGTGCATGCCTTCTTGATCGGGTTAGCTGAGACGAGCGAAACACAGGCAATAACGGCGGTGAAAACAGAGGTGAATTGGACCATTGTGTCTGTTTGCTGAAGGTGCAGTAAAAAGAGTTGGGAAATGCTTGGTTGGTGGAAGAGTGAGTGAATTGAAAAAGAATGAGCCACATTTTATACCTTGTGGCCTGCTCCACACTTACCGTTTCGCACATGTCTAGGGCTCCAATGAATGCAGTTTCAACCCAGAACGCCCCACCGACCGTGCATAGTTGCTTGGAGATGTTCAGATAATCAGATTTATCTGGCGCGCCATCTACAGTCGTTGTTTTCGCATAAGTCTATGGCTCCAATGAATACAGTTTCAGCCTAGAATGCCCCACCGACCGTGCATAGTTGCTTGGAGATGTTCAGATAATCAGATTTATCCGGTGCGCCATCCACAGTCGTTGTTTTCGCACAAGTCTATGGCTCCAATGAATATAGTTTCAGTCCAGAACGCCCCACCGACCGTGCACAGTTGCTTGGAGATGTTCAGATTCATCCGGCGCGCTACCCACAGTCATTGTTTTCGCATAGGTCTAGGACTCCAATGAATACATACAATCTCAGTCCAAAACGCCCCACCGACCGTGCATAGTTGCTCGGAGATGTTCAGATTCATCTGGCGCCATCCAGTCATTGTTTTTGCACAGGTCTATGGCTCCAATGAATACAATTTCAGTCCAAAACCCCCCACCGTGAATAGTCGCTTGGAGATGTTCAGATTCATCCGACGCGCTACCCACAGTCATTGTTTTCGCACAGGTCTAGGGCTCCAATGAATACAATTTCAGTCCAAAACGCTCCACCCACCGTGAATAGTCGCTTGGAGATTATTTCAGATGGCGTTTCATCCGAGCTACTGCGAGCACCGCAATGATGCGACCATGGAGCGCGCTTGGCTGAGGAGGGTGTAAGAGCATGGGATGACATTGGATGGCTCGGGATGGATGCGTCATATCTTAATGTGCCTCTATGCATTATGGACTGTACTCGGATTCTCGACTGGCGTACCCTGTCACTTATCCGTTACCCACATGAAACTTTCCTCCTCTTCCTGCACCTTCCTTGCCGCCTCTATGGCTTGCCGTCCGGTCCCGAGAACGTCGCGAGCGACGTAGCGTCGGTCGGTGTAACACGATGCAGCAGACGATGTGGTCATCATCATATTTCGCCAGATGTATCATGTCGTAGACATGGCGCGGTTTGAATTCGATCTTTCTAGGAAGTGGGTCGCCAATAATACGTCGATATTGAATGAAGACCATATTGAAAATACATCTATGTGCCCGCCTCGAACCCAATGCGGGATGATAGATTCCTGCGGGATGGAGGCGAGGCAGTCCGCATCCCGGTGCCGGCTGAGAATCTTCCGAAGAGAGCTTCGCCATCCGAGGCCGTAGAGGGGTGCGCGTTGAGAGTGGACACCGCGAGACAGTTGGGCTGTTGTTCGAAAGGTAGAGTTAGAGGTGGGTTTGTCGAGGCTTTTCGCGCGCTGTGATACCGGTGAGATGAGTACAGTACTTTGCAAGTCGTCCGCGCTTGCGTATGCGGCGAGGGTGGTGTACTCCGAGACTGGAGCTGATTCGCGGAGCATCACGCAATAGACAAAGCATTGCCGATTATCATGCAGAGGAGGGGGCCGCGCAAAGGGTTTTCATCGAACTACGCCAATTTGACCCCAACTTGTGTAATTATAGCATTCATGTACCTCCGAGTCTGATCAGGCAACCGACGAGAAGAAGACGGGCCGTTGATTATCGGAGGCTGTTGAGTTTGGCATGCATCTTGATTCTTGAGTCGAAAATGAGGCCGAGAGGACGAATGTGGCTGTGCATTTGACAGCAAATATCTTCCCACGCCAATTTGTTCTCCAATTTCACAACTCAACGCTCTGACTACTTCAAGTTATTGATCTATCTCGAGATTTCTCCTTTGGCTGCCTGGTTGTGGTCCTGTGGATGGTCGCAATGTCATTCGTCACATCAGGCTAGTCCGCCAATTTGGAACAGCCTCAAAGCTTGATCATACCCAAATAACTCTTCCGATAGCTTCCGATTCGGGAAACTGCCAGAGGCTCTTCAAATATCGGTTATAGGTTCTTCTATGGTTGGAGGACAAAAATACCCGCTTCTCCGTCTTCTCCCATTGGCCGAACTAACCGAACAGTCCAAGAAGGCCGATACGACCTAATTATATCCAGTTTATTATAGCCAGGTCGAATGTGATGGCACTTGCCGCCAATATGTTCGTCGTGAAGAACGGGAGAAGAACGGCGAGCCTCGGTTTCGCCGTGACTGGGCAATTTGTTTCTTTTACAAAAGTACTCACTGGATATGTTTCCTGGTATACATTTCATGTAGCTGAGGCCTGAAGGACCCTAATTTGAACATCTTCGTCGCTCGTCACAAGACCATTTACTCTGGTACCGGGGCCAGGTGACCATCAAAAGTTCCCTAAAAGGAATGCCACATCTAGAACTTGAATTGGGACGGTGGCAATATACATCGGCATTCAATATTCAAACGCTGTGCAAGGAAGGTAACTCGCATATCAATGACCCGCCTTAAATCAGGGTTGCGCAGGGTTCTTGGAGATAGGTGTATTTCGACCCATTCCACTGGAACCGGGCAGAACTGAATAAACCAAAGTTTTTCTAGTTACGTGCTTGTCGACGAGAAGCATACATACAGTATCCATGGAAACTTCCCTCTCTGTATAAAATTGGGGTATTTTGGGCCTCTCTTTCACAGATTCTACCCGTCTGGCCAGGTTGCCTTTTTTCGCATCCTTCTGATTCTTCCCTTCGTTCAAGTTCGTCCCGCCTGCGTCAACTTTATATTCGTACCACCGGTTGGCTTTGCTTTCACGTTCACATCTCCCGTTGGTCCCAATGTTGCGACCTACCAGCGCGCAAGTCTGACAGACATTGCAGATATTGTCCAGTCATGCTAGCCGCATCAACGATCGTTCTTATCTCCCTTTTGGCTTTCACCTCAGAGGCTATTGCGAAGCCTTTATCTTACCGCCGCGCGCAAGCACTCGGTATGCCTATGTTCACCCTGCATCATCTGCCATCTGATATTTATACCTCGCATGGTAGCAACTCGTGGCAATGACTCAGTCTCTTTCAGCAACTGGCACAATATTGCTTCCCTGCAGGGCTTCGACGACTTCAACGGTCGAGGTAATTCGATATTCCCGCAAGTTCAGTGAGGGTCCTGACCCTCTACGAGACAACTTCGATGGTTCCCACAATGCCCAAACAATCGTGGTCAAGGAAACAGAGACTCGTTGTCAGACAGTCCAAGTACCTAGGATTCTCAGCGGCCCATGAACTTCAGTCTGACAATCGCTCTCAACAGGTCGAGCTCATCCAGCAGAAACTGACCATTCTGCGCGAAATGGCAAAACGGTTTGTTCGTCATTCCCCTTTCGGTCCAGTTGCTCACGTTTGTTCCTAGGATTATTACAGAACAGATTTGTGAGGTCGAAACACAAACTATCGTATTCGAGCAGTTTCACGGCAGCCTCGGTAAGCCTCCCGCCATTTGAGAGCCACGGTGTCCTGATCGCCTTACTCAGTCAAGTTCCGTGAGGACATTCAGCGCAAAACCACCGCCAGGCAGATCGGGTTCGACGACAGCATTGCTCGGAAAGTCAATACCATAATTAAAGAGGATGGCTCTCTGTCCCTCGATGATGCTGGATTCAAGGGATCGGATGTAGGAAAAAACACGGTCGGTGCTCTGCTCTATTCGCCCATGCTGACGCTGATGCTCGCTCCACACATAGGTGGTACCCTTAGGAAACGACTGGGACGATAGCAAGTCTCCTGCCCTGGTTCAAGCTGCACTTGATGCGGTGAACTCTTCGGTGAACTCTTCTCAGTAATTGTACCGGAAGGACATTTTGGACAATTTCTGTAATTGCATCTACAGCACGGCTTTCGTTTCTTTTGGGAATCAAATTTTGGAATCTGGCAAGCGCTTCTGGCGTGCGGTTTGAATGGTTTTTGTTCTCCCTCAAAAATTCTTGGCGGTCAAAGCGAGCGGAGTTTGAATTTAGAATACAAATGTGACGTCAGCCGGGCCGGTGCTTCCTTGGACTTGACCTCCAAGGCGGCAACGCCCCAGCGGTGGATCCACACCTCGTATGGGTCTCCCGATCTAGGCGTGCTCTCGTCACTGACGAATTTCGTGTTCAGCGGCCGCTGTATACCTCCTACATATACCAAGGAATACACATGGTTTAACTTTCGCGAAAATATTAATTGTACGCTGTTTTTGAAGTTTCCTGACCGCCCGTGGGCTAATCGCCATGTTGTCCGAGCCCAGATGTCCAATATATCTCATATACCTAGGCTTCGACCCATAGTCCTCGCCTAACGATACGTCGGTGTGTCCTGCGACACCATTTTGCCAGTCGTATCATCTCACAGCTCTGACAGAAATTCGGCTCTCTTCGAGAGTTTGACACGCGTCAATGTGCGCGCATCAAATCAAATAACCCAGGCCCTCAGCATGATCATAAATACTCTTCTCAACCCAAGAATTATTTGATCCGATGCTCATACCCATGAATCTCTTCGACGCCCCGTTTACGGACACCCTTACGCAGCCGTTGGAGAGAGAAGAAATGCAGCTATTATAATACACATGTGACATTATGATTACATTCTGTTGCCATTGAGGGTGGTCATGCCTTGCGAGAAATTAGCGCTCGAGTCGACCGGACAAACTCATGCAATCTTACCACGTAGTTGTAAGATTTACGATCCTCGCATCGTTCAAGATAATCCCTCTTGGATACAAGTCAGCCAGCGACAAGGTATGAGGCGCCAAGTCGTACCTCGATCAGCCCTTCAATGCGTTTCTTGATGTTGAGCGGATTGGGCATGAATCGAGTGGCCAATTGTCGCGTCACTTCGTTGATGAGGTCGTTGTGCGTCATATGTTTGCGGTCCTTCATGATGCGAACGATGCATGCCTTTGACAAGTCGTCCTTTAGTTGCATTCAGAGAGGGACGCGAAGAAACCCACCTCTGTCTGATGCCGTCTCTCCTCATCGATGCGGTCTTTCGTCTCTTTGCGTTCCTCGCCGCTCTCAACCTTGGAAGAAACAGTGCTGATCTTGATCTTTTGGAGCGAAGAAGAAAAATCTGCATTGAAAGAAAAGGCATCGCTCGGACGAACATCCCGCCCTGGTGGATGTTTTTTCAACACCTTGAATTTCGCACATGCGAGCGACTGAAGATGCCGCTGGAGATCGATGTCGGCGATCGCCGTCGCCTGCTTGATCTCCTGTGATTGCAGAACAACAAGAGTTTGAGTAGCTGCTCGCTGCTGTAAAAGCAAGTACGGCATACCTCATATGTCATGAATTCCTCCGCTCCGAGATCCTCGAAAAGGAGTAGGATGACCAGCGCAAAGGTCGCGACATTCAAGTCATGTTTCTTTGACTTGAACGCCACCCGTACGTCGGCGTTACCCAAGGACGTCTGCCATGTTAAGCGTCTGCCCGAGTGACGAGAGAGGTAGAACTGCTCAAATGACTTGGAGGTCTTGATCATTTCCAACGGCAGTGTACACGACGAAGGGGAATGAGCCATTGGCCAAAACGTCGAAGTCATGACGATGACTGAAATATCAATGCTCGGAGCCTATGAGAAAAAAAAGATGAGAGCTAGCGACATGAGCAAGGCTAGACGACGTACAACTGTGTGGGACAGATGTGTCCTATACTCTTTCATAGTGTCCTCCGACAGCTTCATATCATGGAACATGCCTTCCAACTTTTGAGTAAATTGGTAACCACACTCCACCTTGAGCTTGGCCAGCATGCCACGCTCGGCGTCGTCAGAGATCGAGCGCCCAAGGAGAAGGCGCTTAGCCAGGTGGCCTTTATAATAGCGTTCAAACACGTCTTTCTCGGTGATATACCTGAAGACGGTAATGGTCTTGTCGAGCACAGCGTCCACCTCAGTGTCGGTTTTCTACGTAAAATGATAAGGATGATTTGATACGATAATTGACTCTGGCTTACCCCTCGAAGACCTCGTCTGAGGTTGTCGTCAATGAACAACGAAATGAATTCGGAAGACCGTTCATTGAGGTTGATGAAGTTTTCGAATGCCTTGGACATATATGAGCCGTGATTTTTCTTACTAAATCAAGTGATCCGCCGCACCTCGTTGAGATTACTCTCAAGCTCTCGGTCACTTTGAAACGCCTCCCTCCAGATCCTGTCGAAGAGATCCTTCAAGTCCAGGACGTCCTGTACCCATTTAAGAGCGAGCGTCAGCGTTTGGGCGCCAGTGGATTTGATAGCGGCCGCCTCGTCAGGTGCGCCTTCGATCCCCGAAGAGGCTTGGTTGATATTCTTGCCCCTCCTCGAGATGGAATCCTTAAGGGCCCTTTTAAGACATGGACGCCCGGTCGGGACTTGGGTGAAGAGCCGATAAAGCCGAGCCACATCGTCCATCTTGTTTAGATCAATCATAGCGTCCAGCCCGGAATTGTCCAGGGATATGACGGTGGTGAGATGAGCAGTCAGAAGATGGTCCTGCAGAATCTGGCGCAGCGCAGGTGCTGTGTTCCGCGAGAGGTAGTGGTGCGTGCGTGAGTCTTCAGCCTCGAATCGACTCTCTACCTGAAAATTATGTTGAAGATGCGTTACGGGTCAAATAGAAGGACCTACTCTTCGGAGATATTCAGGCGCATCACACGACTGAAGCAGTTTTAGTCCTTCTGCCGCGTAGAACGTCTCGCTCTCCCTCAAAAGAGAAGGCTCCAGGTCGCGTTTATACACGGTCAAGCCCGTCGAGTCCTGTAGAGCCAAAAACACGTCGACACATCCCTTGATCGCAGAACGGTTGACGACATAACCATCGCGCTCGAACTGAATCTGATTCAGTATGGCGGTCACTAAATGGTCCTTTATTGGCGGTCGAATGATGTGCTTGAGGAACAGGTTGAGACCCGCATCCCATATTTCCGGAACGTCGTTGGGCTTGGCGTACACGCGATCCTGCAGGACAAGATGAACAAGATCGACGTTAAAGACCTTCAGTACGGACCATGTATTTGAGAATTTGCCCGAGCCTGACCATGTTGCTGGTATGGTCATCCCATATATTTCTGAGTGCCTTCAACAGCATTTCCGCCTCTTGACTCTGCATGGTGTCGTCGCTGGCCCCAGTAGGGAATGCCGGGATAACCTGGTCATCGGCGAGATGATCCAAGTTCTCCGAAACCAGCTGGCTCACACCGTTATAAAGCATCTCGCCCTGCTTGTGTAGGACCATATTGTACGCGAAGCGGTGGTTCTCTTCAAAGGACAAGTTCGGTGCATTATGCTTCTGGATCTCGCGGATGTTATTTGCGAGGTCGGCCCAAGTCTTATCGATAGAGACATCTGGGCCATGCTATTCTCTGGTTCAGAAGGCTATTGTACATCATGGGAAGAGGCCGTACTCTTCGTGGCGGTTTCTATTCCTTCAGATTAATATTGGGACACAAAGAGCGTAAATCGACGTACAATTTTTGGCCTTCCGCGTCGCGCAGCTATGGAGCGGTTAGGAATAAGATATCAGGGATGGGAAGGTGCTTACCGGTGGCCATTGTGAAGGTCGTGGACTGAAGCTGTAGACGATTTGACACTGGCCTGCTTGCCAAACAAGCGGCCCGTCGGCACCGGGTGAAATTCCTTCTCCTGGCACACTCACCTAGCAAGACCATGCAGCGACAATCCGATAAGACGCCTATTAAGGTAGGCATCCTCGGTGCCACTGGAACTGTTGGCCAGCGTTTTATCTCTCTACTCTCTGTCCATCCGTGGTTCACGATCCATGCTTTGGGCGCATCTTCCCGCTCAGCGGGAAAGACTTATGCCACAGCAGTCAACTGGAAGCAGATAACACACATGCCGAGCCTGGTGAAGAAAATGCTTGTCAAAGAATGCACTCCAGAGGCCTTTTCTGAGTGCGCCATCGTGTTTTCTGGTCTAGATGCAGATGTGGCAGGCGATATCGGTATGTTACATCTTGGAAACACCCGCCCCCCTAACAGCTACGGGCAGAAAGCGCATTTCGTGCTGCCGATCTTGCTGTATTCTCCAATGCGAAAAATTACCGCAGAGACCCGCATGTTCCACTGATCGTGCCGTTGGTCAATCCATCGCATTTTAAAATCCTTCGACAACAACAAGCTCTGCATTCTCCGCCCCTTACCAAAGGGTTTATAGTCACGAACGCCAATTGCTCCACGACTACCCACGTTATCCCCCTCGCCGCTCTGGAGGCGAAATTTGGACCCATCGACACACTTATGATCACAACCATGCAGGCCATTTCTGGTGCTGGCTATCCTGGAGTCGCAAGCCTGGATATCATGGACAATGTCGTCCCATACATCTCGGGGGAGGAGGAGAAAATAGAATGGGAAACGCGGAAAATCTTGGGTGGGATCTCAGACGTTGATCCCGAGCAACCGGTCGGTGACCAGGTCCTACAACAATTTGACATGCATGCCCACACGCCACTCAAAATATCCGCCTCCTGCAATCGTGTCCCAGTAACCGTTGGGCACATGATGACTGTCTCTGTTAAATTTTCTCGCCGGCCGCCACCATCGCCACAGCAAGTGTGCGAGGCATTTACGTCGTACCGGCCAGCCGCTCAAATAATCGGTTGCCCTTCTGCGCCTTTGCAGGCGATCACGGTTCACGAGGAGCCTGACCGGCCACAACCGCGGATGGACCGTGCGCACCAGGATGGTGCTGGAGTGAGCGTGGGGAGAGTGCGACAATGTCCAGTCTTGGATATTAAATTCGTTGCGCTGGCGGACAACGTCAGTATCGGAGCAGCGACGAGTAGTATCATCAACGCTGAGTTTGCGGTGCTGAAGGAATTTGTATGATGGCCCTTCGCGCACTCTCAGCGTTTTTCTTTTTTTCCGAATCTTCTCGCCACGCCGGCCAGCATAAATAATTTGCTGTGGGGTATCTACCCAGCACTCCATCCCATCCACGAAACAGGCAGTAATCCAGGGCTGATTTTAAATTCGGGCAAAAGGCGGCGACTTTACCTTTCCTGCCCTTCAATGTACATAAATTTAGAGGCAGATGTATTGAATGAAATGGGGGATCGAACTCGACATTTGAGCGGAGCTGGCTAATCACGTGAACTTTTTTGAGGAAGACCATGACAGACTCGGACGCGGCACTGAAGGCTGCAATATTCCAACGCGTTCATCCGCGAGTGTACTTTTCTGCATTTGTCACAGAACAGGCCAGGCCAGATGGCCGCGCTTTCGACGCGTGGCGGGATGTCTCTGTGAATGTTGGTGGGCACCATTTCGATCTCTCAATTTCATCCCGCAAACAGTCCATGCAGGCTCGATATCAACAGCAGATGGCTCTGCCCTGGTCCGTCTTGGGGAGACAACGATAGTTTGCGGCGTAAAGGCTGAAATCGCGGAGCCCGAACTCGACAAGCCGGACGAGGGTTTTCTTGGTGAAGTGTACTGATGGAGCATCTTCCATGGATCCTGACCTTCGGTGTAGTACCGAATATCGATCTCCCTGCCTTGTGCTCTCCAAAATTCAAGCCTGGACCGCCTACCGAAGAGGCGCAGGTTCTCTCCGATCGTCTAAACGAGGCACTTGCATCGTCCGCGATTTTTTCAGACAGCTCTACCTTCAATTGATCAGAGGCCACAGAATAATACCCCTCTCGTCACTCATCATCGAACCAGCAAAAGCTGCCTGGGTGCTCTACGTCGACGCGACATGCATCAACTATGATGGAAATGTATTCGACGCGGCGCTGATCGCAATGGTCGCGGCGCTTCGAAACAGTGCGTCCCGCCCATCTCCGCTGAAGTCGTCTCACCCTTCCTGCCTTTAGCTGCACTTCCAAATGCAACATATAATCCTGAAACGGGTCTGACGAGTTGCTCCAGAGCCTCCACTACGCCTTTGCAGATTACTCGGACGCCCGTGTCCATGTCCTTTGGTGTCTTCGAGACGTTAGTCTCGATCTTCGTTCGCCATTTTCGAAGTTGACCGCTGTGAATAGGACATTGCTGGCTGATCCTACTGCATTTGAGGAGCCTTTACTGGATACGACGATTTCCATTGTCGTAGATGAGAACGGCGAACTCGTCTCCGTTTCTCAGGTGGGTCCGGGCGTCGACGGCAATGACACGCTGTCGATGTGTATACGTGTTGCAAAATCCCGTCGAACGTTTCTTGAGGCAAATAAAACATTATGAAGTTTGTTCAAAGTCCAGTGGGAATGAACCAATTATGAACTACCATGCCCTCACCCTAGGTGAGGTCTTCTGAATTGCCACCCTGGTTTATTTGGGATCTAGGCTTTGAGAATTAAGACCCGCCGGGAACATTTTGAAATTTTCTATTGAAGGTGGATCTCCTTTTTGCATTCCCCGCTGAGTTGTTAGCATACTCATCGCCGCCTCATCGGCTGCCTTCGCGCTCGACGGCTACAAAGGCGGGCCTATAGGTAGGTCCAGCTGGCATCTGGATCCTTGCCGCATATGTCTGCACAGCAAGAGCTCGGCCAACACAGGCATTGCATTCCATTGTCTCGTGGCGGCGTGATTCGCCAGGCCACCGCCTCGTGTCCCACTGGCTACTTTGGGAAGTCGAATAATGCCTTGCCACTCGTCCGAATATGGCAATTCTGGTTCGTGGTGGTGCTTTGGCGGACCCATTGTTCACCACCTTGCTCTATATAATGCCCCATCCCACCTATGTCGGTTTGCTTCCTTCCCGTCCATATCCTCCTCTTTTTTGCCTGGCGCAATTTTCCCCATCCCAAAACTTTTCACGCCACGCAACGTCCATCGTTAATGTCTCAACCTACCGCTATGGCTCCTGCCACCCCTCCTGTTGACCAGGTTAACCTTGTGCCTGAGCCCATCGCCGCGGTCTGGACTTCCCGCTTCGATATTCTCGACTCTACGCGCGGCAAGCATTCTGGTAGCCAGACCCAACTGGCCAAGTCTCCTTACGCGGGGCTCGATCCCGACGACGTACGTTTACTTATACATTCCTTCACCGTTTCCTTTTCTTACGAATCGCTGCTTCAGATGTTCGCCTTTGCCCTCATCAACTTTGATAGACCGAAGACGCCCCTTCCCTCGACCATGACAGCTTCCCACTCCACCCACTGCGGTATGGGCTTGGATTGGGATAATGCTGGTTGGCGGGAGCCCGACTCCGCACATCCAATGGATGAGGACACTCCTCTTGCCATTATTCCAGCGCTTCTCACAGGCAGCACAGCCCCACTTGCCTCTTCCAAGCCTGTCTTCGTCTCCTTTTGTAATAATGACTTCGAGCCTATGTCAGATGAGGCCATCGAAGACATGAACCACAAAATTGCGGAGCAAGTGAACGCTGAAGCGGCCGTGCGCGCCGCACTGTGGGCCGCACGCGAGGCTGAGCGCGAGGCAGCGGGCTCCGATACAGAGTCTGATGAGGATGCCTACGACAGTGATGATTCGGATTTCCCGTATGTGGATTCGGGCGACGAAGGCGCAGCACTACAAGCGCCGCGTATCATCGCGCCTTTGCCCACTCGATCCATTTCGCCCTATGCGTCGGCCTTTGGGCCGTCGCCTCGTTCTTCCCCTGCCCCTGCCTTTACACCCTCGTCTCCCTCTTCTCCTGCTCCGGCGTTTTCTTCCTCGCCTCGCTCTTCCCGGCGCTCCGCCATCCGTTCGTCGACCGCTTCGGAGTATTCCCCTAGCCCGAAGAAGACTGTCAAACGCAAGGCCGTGAGGGAGGCTGGTCCGAAAGGTCACAAGAAAGTTGCTCTTGTGTCGAGGACTTCCAAACTCGACCCTGCGCCCCGAGTCACCAAGTCGCGCCCTGCGCCCAAGAAACCCACCGCTCGTGCTCCCATCGTCGCCGTGCGCGCTGCCCCCAATCCGCGCCGTCGTGCTCCTACACCAGACGCCGACTCTGCTCCTGCTCCTACCCCCGTTGTCGCTCCGACCACCGTTGCCGCTCGTCCCAGGGGTCACGCTACTGCTCAACCGCACCCTCTTGCTCCCGCTCAAGGTGGTTCAACCGCGGCCACTAAGGAATCCAGGCTCGACCCGCTGCTTATGACCGTATTGGTGCCTACCAAGGCCCCCGGCGCGAAGAGCACGTTGGAACACGTCCCCGGCGCCACGCTGTCGACGAAGGGGGACATTGTTCACTGCAACCTCGATAACTGCTCTCACACCACCGACTGCATCGCTGACATGATTCGTCACCGCGAGGTCTTGGCCCACGCTTTCATCGACACGGGTTTCGGCAAGCCAGTCAAGAGGCACCCCTGCTTCGGTTGTCCTAAGAGATTCACTCGCGTGGACTCCGCCAAGCGCCACATGCTTAAAAAGGGTCCTTCACACACCCACAAGGCCCGCGAGCTGCTTCTTAGGGAGTGGTTGCAAACGTCCGAGTACAGGACTGCCTGGACGAACGGGGCTTCGGAGGACGCAACGTAAGTCATGTCCATTTTACTGCCTATCCACCCCTTTTGACTTGTGTGTTTAGCGTTGTCCTGTTCGACGCCTGGCTTGCTTCCCGTTAGCGTTCCTCTTTTCTCATCTCGTCAGCTCCCATTTTTCTTCTACATACCACCAGCATGCATACCGTCCCTGCTGCTGCCGCACTCTCCTTGTTTTCCTGTCTCGCAACCCCGACTTCATCTCCTTTTTTTGATAGACCTATAGCCTAATGTTTTTCCGTTAATTATGTAGCATTGCCACTGTCTCCTTAGCACCATGTACTGTAGATCTACATTTTGTAGCTCGTCCCCTCCTTTTCGTCAATGCCAGTTTTAGGTGTTGCGCACCTCAGAAGTCACGCATATGTGCTGCGATGTTTAACAATCGTGGTGGTACGCCATCACAGGGAATCGCATTTATGGGCTACTCACCATCGTCATAGATACTTGTACACAGAATTGCTCTATACTTAAAGTCCTCATGAACAGATGTTCGGATACATTCTATCTGACGGGTCTGTGGGTATCCAGCCCCCTTCAAGCCCTTTCTGGTAGCTGTATACCGCAAGTCAGCCCTTTGGAATAATATAGTACGAGTGAATGAACATACCTCCACTCATCGGAATTCTCTGCCTTCCATGTCCAGTACACCCACCCCTGCACCTTCTCGCCCATCATGACTTGCACCTCCCAGTATCTTGAAACCAAAAAAGTTAGTTTCATCACGGAAGTGGATGGGGATGAAAACGGCAGCGCACTTGCGGAGGAACGTCTTGTAGTCGCTCGAGAAGCTCTTGTAGCTGCCTGACCATCCGTCGCAGCTGCCGAGCGCCTGGTTTTGGCCGAAGTACGTTCCATCCCACCGTGCACCGACGCCGCGGCCGTTCAACCATTGTGTGCAGTCCGTAACCGCGTTGGACCATTCGCCTGGTGTACAAATGAAATCAGAAGCAGAAACAAGTCCGCTGGTCGCAAAGGCCTACCGGCGACGGTCCAGATGTTTTGGTTGGCAAAGTTGGTGAGGGCCGCCATGCTATTGCATGTGAACTGGCTTACGGTTAGAGGGGGAGAGGAGTTGAAGATGCGGGCCATACAGTAATATGTTCATCGTATGAGCGGCTCAGCTCCGGGATGCTGAATATCTGGTATTCGTGATAATCCATTATAACGCCTTGGCCTAATAAGCTGGTAAGAACGATCAGTTAAGAGAGTGGAAATAAACTTGCTAGGCGACGTCAAGAAATTGGTCCACGACTGTGGCACCATGAACATGTATATATATTCAGACGAACATTGCACCCTACATTCACGCCCATGAACCCATCGCCAATCATGACCTTGATGCCCTGGCCTGCAGCGGAGCGCACCGCATCATACCCATCCAGCCAGAACTGACGCAGGGTTGCGGGGTAGGTGGTGCTGGACAGGAACGTCGCGGGCTCATTGAGTAGCTCGATAACATCTACGAGTCCGCCGATATTAGCCGCAATATATCGCAGCGTGTCGACTTGTCCGCGAGATATCGGCCGGGCTGGTGGCCCACTGGGCCGAGCTGGTCCTCTGCCCCGAATTGTCGAAGCCTGGAGGACAGGATGAGCGCGGTGCAGAATCAATGAAACGAAAGTTTACCATTTTGAGATCCGGGGGCGCCGTGCAAGTCCTAGAATAACGTGTATCCCATGCTTCTTTGCCCAGTTGAGACCTTTGAGAAGATACGGCCAGGCGCCTGGGACGTATGGCTCGACAGAGGTGCTGCCCTTGGTGTCTGCGGACGTTAAAGGCACCGACCAGTACCCCACAGGTATTCTAGACGCTTTCAGGATGCTTGCTTCAAAGGTAAACTGATGCGCATACCGAACGTGGTTCAATCCCGCTGCTGCAATAGCAACAAAGTCATCCTCAGTTATCCACTGCTGCCATGTTAGTCCAAAGTAGAAGTGACAAAAACATAGATCGCACCGTCTCCCAGTGCGTCTGCAAAGCACTTAATGCAACCAGCAGAGTCCTGCATGCCGCCGAATGTGTACTCATCAACAATTGCGTCATTCCCGGTGTTCGCAAACATGCTCGGGGTGATCCAGGGCTGGTGCGGCTCGTCGAAAAATATTATTAATGCGCGTCAAAGGACTCACCTCCATAACGAGCCATCCGCCGCTGAAAAACTATGTCAGCTCAACATCAGGCTCATTGTTTCGCGAAACTAACAGATTCACTCCGCGAATTGGAGTCGTGCCTGGACAGAGATGAATTTAGATCCATTGAAGTGTGGAGAGGAGAGACGAGATCGTGCCATATTTGAAGGGTGTAGAGGTGGGAGAAGTGCTGGGAGCACTGGTGGCGTCAGGAGCGCCTGGTGTAGTGGCGCCTGGTGTAGTGGCCTGGTGTGGTGGTAGTGGTTGGCGCCGAGGGTGACGCGCTGACACCGCCACCTGTTGGACTTTGCGCATGACCAACAGCGTTGAGGACCAATCGACATTGCTGGGCAGCCTGAACCCTGTCTGCGATGCAGAGCAGTAGCAGACTCAGAGGAAGAAACATACAAGTGAAAGAACAACAATATGTTATGCCGATTAGGGAAAGCTCCGACAGTGGTTCGAAAGCCACGAGGCAAAAATTCATAATCTCAATTTGTTGCCTCACTCAGTCTCCGTTGCCCACTTCGTTGCCTCCTGCATTTATTACACACATTAACTAGCCTGGAATAACAGCTCCTAAGGCCCTCAAAGTCTCCTCCTTCCCCTTCCAATAGGCGGCAAGCGCTGAAACTGCGGTGCGTCGTGCCGAAAGCAGATGCAAGATCAACTGCCTTGAAGGTACTGGCCGCGGCTGGGCTGTCAACCACGCTTTCCCCATGAGACCCGTCGATCCTTCTGTCCGTTTGATGAATGGATTGGTGGCTGGCGCGGGCAAAGTTTCGTATAGAGCTAGCTTCGTGGTGGGCAGATCCCAAGATCGCGGCTGCATGACACCTAGCAACACCTTGACTGCCGCAGAGAGGCGTAAAAATCTGACGGAATTTATTGAGGCGCAGACTTGGGAAGTAGCAATAAACTTCACCTTCTGTAGTTCCCTGGGCGTGAAGTTGGTCTCAATTCGCAAAATCAATTAGATGGCTTACGATCGACGAGAAGTCCATGCCATTTGATGAGAATCCATGCAATAGATGCCCATAGGAAAAGCTGGCTTCGTATGCCTCCACCGTTTGCTAGTGGGGTGTTCAAGGATACGGCCAGCCTTGTTAGCCAGTAGGCACTCATCCCAGTACCCAGTCCAATGCCGAGACCTCCAAGAATGACCTTGAATTGTGCTTTGGACTCCTCTTCACCAGGCGGGGCCAGGTATTTGGATCCCAGACCGCTAAATAGATACCCAGGAATATGCGCGATGAACGGGGGGATAAATAATAAGAAGGACGGATTCAGCACCGTGCGCAGAAGAGTGAATGCGAATCGGAAGAAGAACAGCCGGCTTGGGAGCGTGTGGGGATTGGGGACAAGAAACTCGAGATGAGCATTAGTTATGCTGGTGTAGTGTGCTAGGGCAAAATATTTTGCGAGGGCCTGTTTCAGATTTACGAGTTCGGCGTCGCCGGAGGTAGAGAGAGTTTGCACCAGCCTATAGTCATTCTGTATGAGCAAGGGCCGAAGGAGAAACTTGGGCGCACGTTTGACCGACGACCACCCAGTCCTTCAATTTCACGTTCCGCTCATCCTTCCATAAAATATCCCGCGCCATTTGAGCAGCATACACAGTCTCCCTAGAACCTTGTCAATATCCTGCCTGTACTATGGGCAACAAACAGACCAGTCAGGACCATTAATGGTCATCTTCAGTAATTGAATTTCAACGTCTTTCATAACTGCCTTCACAACATTACGCTCAGCGTCTGCATCCCCCGTGGCAAACATAGTAGGCTGTATATATGCCGCCATGTCAATGGGCACGCCATACCTAACGAAAAACTCAGGGTATGCATTCGAGGTGCAAGAAGGACAACGCACTTGACATGGACCTGTGGACCGTGAGCACAGAAATCAATAATGGCAAGTGAAGAGAACTCACCCTGCTTCTAAACTTCGACTTGTTCGTGTAAACAATGCCTACTGGAATAATTACTACAGACTGAGACGCCCCATCTCCGTTCTTGGCGTGTTGAGCGCGCAAAAATTCCAGAGCCGCCCACGCGGCACCATTGAGTATCTGTGCGATTGCCGGCTCTGTATAGCTCGTTCCTTCCGGGAAAACTCCAATGGCTTGATTGCGCTCTAGCGCCGACGTAGACGCGTCGAATAGGGAAGCATTGGAGGTGGCCGCATCTGCCTTGTTGGGATTACGACGGACAGGGATGGCACCTTTTTAAATCATATCGGTCGCCCCCAAGGGTTCTCCAAAGAAATGAGCTTTATTCACCTGAGGAGGAAAGAATTGGACCGAGTACGGGGTGCGAGAAAGTGGTGGATTTTGCCCAAAAGGATATTTTCCGGCGGTGAGGGACAGTTGCCGCTGGAATTAAAACATCGAGTTTAACGCGCAAGCTAGCTCAAGTCGCGCAGCCATCTCACCGAGTGTGGCGACGTCGATTACTTCGTTGTGGTGGGTGGGAGTTCTAGTGTCAGATATTATTGACTGGCCAGCTGCGAATGCCCAATGATAAATACAGGATTATCGGCGCGTCCTTGGGCACTCGAATGGTCTGGGTCTGCTGTCCGTCGTCCACGTAAACCTCGGAGTAGAAATCGACGAGTGCCCACTCGGAGATTTTGCGTAGAATACGATAGACGAGTCGGAGTTCCATCCTGGTTGGCGGATCAGTGATAGAAATAAATGGCTTGGACCGAAAAATAAAAATAATTGGAGAAATACACTTGAGTCGTATACAGCCCTTCAAATCCCCCCAGTCTTAACTATTAATCCGTTGGAAACCTCCATGCATTTCTGTGCATACCACTCCTTCGCCCGCTTCCCCAATTCTCTCTTTGCGGCTTTCTCAGGTACACCCATCCGTTCCATTTCGTTCCGCTCCTCCTTGATAGCGTCATTTGTCACCCAGTTTATGAACGCTCCGGTCAGCTTCACATCGTATCCCTGAATGGGCGCCCCCTCTCGCGCCTGTTCACCCTCCAGATACTCGACTCCTTGCTCAAACCGCCGTTCCGCAAGCGCGTAGTCCGCAAACTGCCCTGCTGCACCGGAATCATCCACGGCAACCGGCGTCGGCTTCGGCCGACTCGTAGTTGTGTGAAAGGCTTCTCCTTTGGTCTTGAAGTTGCAGAGAAATGTGTCGTCGTACCCTCTCCCTGCACCCTCGTCCATAAAGGAGGACCGAACCATCGTCCAAACGATTCCCTCTCCCCGTCCTGATATGGGTTTCCCTGTTTTCTTGTCCAAAAATGTAGAGGCGAACGGGCATTCTTCGTACACCTCGGCGGTGTATTTCATCATCTGCTCGTATACTGGTCGTGTATCTTTGCGGAAGTCGATATCCACCGCGAATGTTTTGTATTGCGCGACATTGTATATTCTGTGATCCCGGAGACTGCAGAACTTGTAGTCCCTCATGTCTACCCATCTCCCGTCTATTCGAATGTTGAATATTGCGAAGAACCTCTGCGGGCAGGTGTAAATGCCAATATGGATCCGACGAGGAGAATGACAGACCTCAATAGCAGCAATAGCTACCCCCTTCTGCACGCCCTGCCCAGCTATCTCCCCACATATGTAGATTTCCGAGAACGCAGATCCCTGTCCACGAACAGCGAGAATTTGGTCCACAAGAGACGAAAGCGGCGCAGCAGAGAGCAGCGCGTATGTGCCCAAGTTGTCCTTCTTATGGTCGACGATGATCCAGGACCGACACTGTATCTGTGGATGAGCTTTGTCCCCGTTTTTGAAGAGGACAGTTGCGTTTGTCCCGTGTAATTTCAGTGTACCGAAGAAAGTCGCGCGGGTAGGTGGTAGCTTTGCGGACCCTTCCTGGGTTAGACGTACAATATCCTGGACATAATCGGTCTTGAAATTGGCGAAATTTCTGGTAGTGGGATAGGGGACATGTGCCATGATAAGAATATGAGACGGCGTAGGCAGAGCTGTCAGCTTAAATGCGAAATTTCATTGACTCAAGCGGTGTCTGTCGGCGAGTCAAATGCAAGTCGAGTCACAGAAGGTCGTAGCAACCGGCGCTAGTATTAAGCTGGGGAGCAGAGTAGAGCAGTCCTTGGCACAGCAACCGTAAGGTAAATCAAAACGAAATATCGGAAAATGGAGCAAACTGGCACCGTAACAGCAGCTTCTGAACACAGCCACCGTACTTGATGGCTGAAGCGTTGAAGACATACTCAAGTTACACACATTCAAGCCAAGTTATACAACATACATAGCCAGACTAGTATATATCAATTAGTTGCTCTCTTCCTCTTGCGGTTCTCGCGCTTCTCCTTCAACTTCGCAAACAGCCCTACCTGATGAGCGCGTTTCGACCCTCGCCTCTTTCGCTTCGTGTCCAGATGTCGACTCCATTTACCGTGAGCTTCGGCATACGTGCGCCATACTTCCGTGGTCATGAAGCTCATCTTCAAAGAACGCGCCCGCGTCTTCGCAATATGTGCCCTGGCCTTAAGCCGTTCTCCTGCCTGCGAGACTAACCGCTCCCCCATTTGCTTCAGCTCCCTTGCCTTACCTTTGGCGCGCTCGTTCCGATATTGAAGACGATCGCGCAGGATCTGGGCTCTTGTCTTGGACTCCGCAAGAATCGCAGTCGTCTGACGGCCAATTGCCCGCATGAGATCGTCGAGAGCTCCTAAGAGCTCTTTGAAGTCATGCGCTACCACCTCCTCGAGTGCCTTCATCGCGCTAGCCGCGACCTCGGAGAGCGAATCGACGAACTTGAGACTCAACGAGGTGACAGAGGAATCCTCGACCGAACGTGCAGCGGCCGTCCCAATAGTTCCGACGACTGACGGAGTACGAACGGGAGTATTGGCGGTCGGGGGACTAGAGAGTGCTGTTGGTGGGCGTAGAATGATATCTTTGCTGCACTTGACCCGTTCAGACCAAGTCTTCAATTTGCATTCACCGATTGGAGAGCCAGTAATAGCTGACGGACATACTCCCGAAGGAGTTGGGGCTGCAGAGGGTGCCCCGACGGGAGATGTCGTCGTCGCCGGGTTGATGAACACCGCAAGGGCCATATCCTTCAATGTCGACGGCATGATACCCATATTCGCGGTGTGGGTGGAGGACATCGGAAGTGTAGACACAGAGTAGTTTGGGGGACTACCGAAAAATCCCCACAACGGCGCGGGGGAAGTCTCTGTAGGGACCAGAGCCGGTGTCGGTACCACCGAATGTGTACGAAAGCCAGTATTGACGGCAAAGCCAACAAATAACGAGAGCAGCGCAACACTTTTGAGGCGTAAGCAGAATGTTCAGAACGACACCAAAACAACTTACAAGGTCACGGCATGAACAGGCCGCAACTGTTCGAGTAAATCCAGTATCCTCGGTGATTTCCTGGTGTGGCTGGCGAGGATGGGCTCAAATGCATGAGCGACAAGTTTGGGATCAACTCGGCTTCTCAACTCGGCGTCATCTACAACGACTGGGGAATCGGAATCGCCTGTGAGTCGCAAAATCCGGGAAGACGGGATGTCGTGCAGCGCCCAGCTCTCGCGGGCTTCGGTTTCGTCGAAATGTCCGTGTGCCGGAGGTAAGAGCACAGGGAGGTAGAGGGTGTGCTCGGGAAGGTGGGGGATGGTTGATGGTAAAAATACGATTGCCAATGACGGCCTTCCTAAACTCTGTGCACCGGGCTGAGACCCAGGATGAAATCAGTGGGAAAGCAAACGTGAGAATCCGACCTACCTGATTCAAACTACCATCGCGGAAAGTGACAGTAACGGTAGTTTCCGAGAAGAGCCGGAATCGAGCGTTATGGCGGTCATTTGCAGATCCTAGGGCCGAGATGTGTCCGCCACTGACCGCTAAAATGGAGAAGAGCCGCTGAACAAAATCTCGCGACCGCGACGAGGTAGACCCATATAACACAACATCGCAATTGAGAGTCTTGGGACCAAACCACCGGCTAGCGGAAAGTGCTCCCATGTGAACTATTAAATCGAGATCATCGGGGAGCTGCCTGTCTTCATCCCTTGGGTCCACTCCCGGGAGAACTGCGGCTATCGGAGAATCGCATTCATCGTCGGAGGTGGAGTGAGTCTCCGCCGATGAAAGCGCCTCGTAGGACCTAATTAACTCATCCCGGGAGCTCGTGATAGGATCAGGGAACGACAGCCGGAGATCTCGCAAGGAGCTATGGACGGTAGACGGAACGCCGAGCGAGCTTGAACGGGAAGCGCTGAGGGTGCTGACAAGGCTCTGGTCGAGAGCAGCGGTGACAAACTGTTCTTCAGAAACGCGACCTTCGCTATCAAGCATCCGCCTCGGTCCAGCATGCTCCGCAGCAGAAAGGGCGGGTAACACAGGGTCGGCGCGGGTGTCGGTATCGTCCACAGGGTCATCTGCAAAGCCTTCCCAAGCCTGAATCTCGCCATCGAGGGAGCTGCTGCTGATAGACGATCGCCTGGAAAGTGGCATCGACGCATCGTGATCGCTGTCTCTGGAGCTGAGGGAGTCATTGTCAGATTCCTGGTTACTAGAGACCTCAAGCCACTCCGAGTCAGACAAATTATCGAACTCGGACATGGGGAAGGTCGGGGTGATAGTCAAGGCAATGAAAGGAGGCTCGCTTAAGCTTAAGTACTCGGAGTCACGCTCACGGCTGATGGTGGTTTTGACAATAGCCGTGATTAGCCTATCAGAGTAAGATAAGATTATCTACAGCACACCGAGTCCAGTCTCCATGTCGTTGTCGCCGTTGCTTTCGCTACCAGCGGACGTACTCATCTCAGTTCTTATAATTATTCGCCCCCAGGATGTTCTGTCTGTGAGCCAGGTGCGTACAGACCGACCTCATCGCGAATTTGCCAGACGTGTTCCAACGTGTTCTTGTTCAGACATGCCGTGTCCTCCACGCATTCGCGTCCAACGATTATATTTGGCATCAGCTCCCGCACGATCTTCCTATGGAAATTAGTCCCCACTGTGATAGAAATAATCTGCCCGGTGTGGTATTGCAGGCCATATTCACTCGTGCATTGCGTGTAGAGGACAATTGGCGCAAGTCTGTGTCGCGCATCCGAAAAATGACACGTATCGTGGAATCGGATACCGTCTCACAGATGCAGTTTTTAGGCTCCCAGTGGCTTGTGACAATGCGGCGCTCTCCGTCCGGTGCTGTTATATCCGTCTGGCGCATCGCCGGTGCTGAACAGGTTTTTCGTGCGGCAGTCGTAGATCTTCCGTCGGGCCCTGCTATCCCATTGAAATTTGCGGTTTCCATGCAGCCAGGCTGTAGGGAAATATTAATTGCCGTCATAATGAGCCAAGGTTTGGAAACGTAAGTCATTCACATATTTGTGCTCCGAGGTATATATTTCATGAAAATAGTTCACTCTGCGTATATTCTGCAGCTCTAAAGGGTCAGGACCACGATGGAATTCCACCTCCACGGTTAATGTACAGTACTGGTGGCCGATCCGAGGGCCTATTTCGCGGAGTCCATGACATTATCGCGCGCAGTCTCTTTCATGAAGTCCATGTCAATGGGCACATTATTGCGGTGGGAATACCCAAGTTTGCCAATAACGTCCTTTGTCCCGCCGCGTACCGCATCCTATTTATCAACTGCCTGACTGGCGCCCAATGCCTGGTCGATCCTCAAGTGTCTGAGGTAAATTTCCAAATATGTTTGTCGATAGTGGTCTAAATAATGCAGCAGCACGTTGCCCACTTACATCTCAAGTTATACAGCCACTGCATCGTCGTAGCAGGAGTCCGCAACCGAACCACTCTTGTCGTTCGAATACACGACCTTCCCGCTTGCATGCGTGATACCCCGGAAGCGGATTTAAAGCTAGTACCCATTCTGTCACCGCACAGCGTCGAATTCCTTCCCCGCCACATTGCGGAGTACGAAACGCCTACAATTCCAGAGCTCGAATACAGCTTCTCTGCCGACTCGACCTCCCGCAGTATCTCCAACGTTTCATCCATCTCGTTTCACTCCTTCACCACAAACAGGGAAGACTATGTCTTCCACTTTCCCTTGAACCATTCAAGGCAGGAACCTCCGGGCAACACTCCATCGTTCGTGTGCCAATTTAGGACCCCTTCTAGCAGTTCGGCTGAACTTGTATGCCTCGGGGAAACTGGGCGCCGTGCAGTTTGGTTGGAGCGTACTTGGACAACTGACGAGTACACGCTGATGAAAGCATCATTCTCGCCAATGGAAGGCGAACCGGTCGTCGTAGCTCCCCTCTTACCGAAGCACCTTGCCCTGCCTTTTGAGCTGCATAGGTGCCAAACCCTCGCATTTGACGAGCCCACTGGACGCGTCTGTTTGGCCATGCACACCGGCGAGCTCCACATGCTCGAGTTTTGAAATTGGATTTCATCTTATTTATACATAGACATTAATATGTAGCTGAGACTCGGGGATTATATATATTGGAGGAAACCTAATTTCGTGGTGAGAAGCATACATAAATGTGTTGGTATTGATAGATTGATACAAGAGAACAGGCAAGATTTCACGGATGCAGGGCAGCGGCATGCCGACCCACTTAGATATACATATATATGTTATGAGCCGGAACGAGATGAACGCACGAACTCGGAGAAATATTTCCGAAATGCCTTGGCATCCAGATCTCGTACTTTCGCTGAAAAGTCCAACGCAGTCTCCGCGGGCCAGCCTTGCGCAGGCAGGAATACACCGACAAAGTAGTCGTAAGCTTCACTGCCCCGGGTTTTGAAAACCATTTGTAACAGGTTGGCGATCTCTTGAAGGACCTAGAAGAATGCCACAAAGATTAAGTACATTGCGGAAGGGACAGGGGGCGGCTACGAACTGGCGTAATTGCTGGGTCCTTGAGGTTAAGTTCTGGCAAGGAGGGGATACGAAACGCGGTGGTGACAAAGCGTTCGTAGATATATTGCTCGAACCCAGGTAACGCTTGTTGGGGCGCCCCTTGTCCGTTTGTACTTGGTACCGCCTGCCCCCACGTGACCACGGAACGGTTGATGAAAATAAAGGCGGCTTTCTGGCTAGTGGGATCAGAAATGTCCCCAGCAAGCTGCAACATTGTGTCGATCAGGGGATCGAACTCTGCCCGGTTTCCTGAAACGTGTCAGCAAGGATAGAATCTCGAGGAAGGAGAGCACCCACTCGCTGAAATGAACACCCCTTGAAGCTTTGAAGCCATGACATTATTTAGCAAAGCAAGATATGCCTTCTTGGTCTCTGTGTGAACCCTCTGGTCATCCGTCCCTGAAATGGGTTGGGATAATATCCGGGTAATATGTGTGCCCAGAGGACCAATGAGTTCGTCGAGAACAGGGAAAAAATCATTCTATATATTTTCCATCAGAGTAGCCTCGAGACAGACCGAAATCGAGTGTACCTGAAGCTTGTGGATCAAGAGCCCAATGAAGTTTAAGAAGTCCACCAGCTCTGAGGGCTCAAAGTGGACGAGTAGATTGGCCATGAGCTCTGGTATGAAATGCGTAACATTCAGACCAGTCGTGGCCAAAATACGTGCAAATGCGAAGCGGGTCTGCAGTAAGTCGTGTCAACAAACCGGTTACTGGAGAGTATGTACACATTACCGCATCGCGAATGTCCTTGAACACATTCATCGCCTCTAGGCAGACCAATATGGCTTGGGCCACTTGGCCAAATACGTCGACTGGTAACGAGACATATCCCTCAGGTACTGGTGTGGGGTACTCTGGGAAGCCCTTGGCAACATTGCCCAGCGCCATCACGACATGATGAACCTTGACAATTGGAATCAAATCCTGGCTGCCATTTGCTCGAAATGCCTGAAGAGCAGCGGATAATTCAGTCATCAATGGCTTCACGAACGACAGTAGTAGCTCGGCGAGCTGCTCTGGTGTCCTGAATAGTAGCGAGCAGAGCGTGCCTACGGTCTCGTACAAGTATAATTGAGAATCGAAGGCTGAACTTCTAATAGCTTCTGAGAGGAGGTCGGTGGAAGAGTCGGAGTCATCGGCGTCAGGAAGCTGAACTTCGATGGGTAGAAGATCGCGAATACTGGTGGCAATATTCATGGCGACGTCTTCAGGGATGTCGCTTTTGACGTCCTTGATGAAGCGATGGAAGAGGTAGTAGACTCGTGAACGAAGATTTGCGTCTGAGTTGTGGAGTCCGCTGGAAAGCGGAGAGGGTCAGAATGCTGCCAAAAGCATTGTCGAGACCGGACTTGCCGAGAATCGATCATTGCTTCAAGGGTCGGCATGATGCATTCTCTGCGCACTTTGAAGAAGTCGGCATAGCGCGAGGATGTCTCGAAGAACTGCAGGGCCACGGTGCGATGAGGATATGAGGAGATGTTAGACTGCACCAGGGCGGACAGCATCTCCCCGTGCGGTGTCAGAGGGTATATTGAGTAATCCAAGGCTTTCTTCCTGTCTTTGTCGGCCGCGGGACACTGGCAAAACGCTTGTCGGCCTTTCATACCCGCTGCGGTCATATATGCTCAGTTGCGTTGCAACTACAGGGTCGAAATAGCCAGTACCTTTGTTGATTTCTCCGAAAATATACACCAAATAAACCCCAAGCTCTGCATCGTTCCATTTAACAGTAATACCAGTTTGATACGCCCCGATGGTGTTGAGCACAAGGGAGCGGATGGCCTGCATGACAAGATCCTGGTCGATGACCGAAATGGAATCCATCAAGATTCGCAGTTCCTGAAGGGAAGGAAGTTTGAACATAGTCTTATCGAGGGGGAAAGCCGAACCTTCCGGAGAGTCTCGAATTCAGCGACATCGTCTTCGTCAGGATCTTCTAGGTCTGTTTCTTCGTCCCATTTCATCTTTACCAGGATGACTTGTAACAGCGATGTCAGGAAGGACAGCTTGCTGCTGTCAATGGCCTCGGACGACGCCTTACGGGTCCTCTTGTACTAAATACAGCGCGTCAGGTCAAGGGCCATAGTAATACAAGCGTACTCACGCCAGTGAGAATGGCCTGAAGCATAGGAAAGATGGTGCTGCAGGTGTCGTCATAGTCATCTGCCATAAATCGGAGCACGACGGGAAAGGTCTGAGCCAGGAGAGCAGAAGCTTCGGATACTATGTTTTCACTAGACGAATCCTGGGGAATATATGAGTTCTGTGCTGTCGAAGAATGACTGAAATCACGGTACCTCGACCAACTTGATCAATTCTAAGCCGAGCACGTTCAGCAATTTCCCGAGAGCTTCCCGATAGGATTCTTCGTCTTCATCCGTTTCGGACCTTTCTAGCTGTTGTGTCCGTGTTTTACTTTCCAAGGCATCGATTACCTCTCCCAGGGAAAGCACCTTGAGCAGTTGCAGCTTGTCCCCAGGCTCCTTGAGACCTTTCGAGACTATTCGTAGCAAGGCGACTGAAGTCGCTAGGCGAACTGGAAGGGATGGATCCGCGAGAAGGGCGAACAATAGAGGGACGGTTGTGGGAGTAACGGTCAAATTAATATCGATCCAACCTGCAGACATACGGAGTGAGAAGCGTCAACGAATTTCATTCGCGTACGCACCAACGTAGGATCCAAACGTCCGGATCCCTAAATCGACGACCTCCACTGCCTCGCCCAGTTCCTGAGGGGACGCTCCACTCTTTTTCATCGTCTCTGCACCTTCAGACACGATGGTCAAAACCGCTTCATTGATCCCTGCCGCATCTCGTTCTCGAACCGCATCCCGAACCCGGCCATCCCGGGCATGTCGCAAGTTGTTGAATGGCCTGGCAGATTTGATCGTCTGGTCCGCCACCTCCCCCGAAATCTCAAGCACGATGTGGAAAAATAGAAGAATGATATGCCGGTTGAATGCAGGTTGAGACGATGATGATGATTGAGCAGGACGGATGAGAGAGAACAAGTCGGAAAAGAATGCTGGCCATTGAGTAGTGTAAGTGCAGAGGAAGAAAAGTGTAAGGGTATGTGAGAATTTGTTCCGTAAGACTTGGAGAGTGGCACATTCAGCGACCGTGTGTATGCAAAACATGCAGAACTCACAGGATGAATTAGCCTCTGCCGGTCCATAGATGTATTCGCTTTGTATGTAGTTAACTAGACTTTGTTGAATAGTGCGAAACGACTCGTCATCCAGAGGTTGAAATCTGAAAAACTTCATGAGTTAATACATCCCAGATTGGAAGTGAGATATCGGATGGGCTGAGCACCAGAGCTGCCCTCCCCCACTCAATGGATTTGAATCGGGGCTTTTAAAGGGAGCAGATATCCGTAGCTGGAAAACTCACCGGTTGTCAAAGAAATCATCCAACACTCTGAGCGCGAAGAATCTAACTTGTGGCGGGTATTTCCTGCCACCGTCCGCCGCGGTATCCACGAAGAGAGGGAGAGCAAGTCGCCAAGTCTTTTCAGCATTCTGTTGGATTGTCCCCAGGTAGCTGAGAGCTTCTTGGTGGAGGGCAGATTGCGCTGGATCGGAGGCAATGGTGATGGCTTGCACGACTTGATCCAAGTCTTGCTCCATTGCTGGCGATGTAACGTTATACGATACGAAAGACACGTATTCGTTGAGTTTGGGGGATAGGAAAGACCGTAGAAAGACAACCGTGACTCGTTCAAAAAGTTAAGATGATCGCGATTGACTCGGGTTTGGTTTCAAAAAAGGAAATTCCCAGACTCACACGACCACAAGGACGGGCTTCATGGTTTACCCTCCGACCTAAGTGCAAAAAATACAAGACGGATTCATTTTATTTTCCACAGAGTTCATTTAATTAATAAATTTTTGATGAAATTACAAGTCCTTTAGCTAAACCAGACTAATTAACAGTTAGCATCCATCTCGGGCTCGAGACATGTCCTTCTCAGGAGAACAAGACAGCTTGTGATGCGGAATACAGAAAATTAAATGAGGAACCCCGACGTCTTGTGGTCCAGATTAGTGCATTGCCTTTCGATACATACTGATAGTACATGTGTGCAGTCCCAAGAAACAGAATGAATCGCTAATAAGCAAGAGGTGGCCAGTCTGGGAGACTTTGAATGGCCGCATTCGAAGCCTCGCGGACCCTATTCTTGCTGGCGAGATCTCCAGATTGCCGATAGTTGGTAAAGACTTCGTGCATCTGAAATGACGAGGCCGCAACAGAATCTAGCAAGGTGGTCAGAAGGGCCACACAGCAACGACTAAACATACCAAAGTTCAGTTCCGCTTCCTTGACCATCTGGAAAGAAATTAGTATGCGAACACGACAATTGATCAAAGAATAAATTTACCCCTTGCAATCGACCAGTTTCCTGCTGAATCTGGCCGGCATAATAGCCACCATACTGTAACTGCTGCTGGAGCTGCGCAATATTCCCCTCAAGTTCCTTCTTCCGCAACTCCCAGGCGTCTTTGAGGCCGTCAAAAGAATTCAACAGTTGCTTCCACGCATATGCATCCCACGAAGCGATCTCAGCCTTGTGTGCATGGACGTATTCTCGTGGATGGGACTGGCCGGGGCGTGATGTCGTTGTGGCGAAGGCCCCAGGCGATTGGGGGCCCTGAGGATTCGACGGCTGGATCTGTTGGGCAGGCGCCTGCCCGTCCCAGCCCTGCCCGATGGATGCGTATGGATCGAATTGCGGGATGTACCCTGGATTATTTTGCAGCTGCTGCTGCACAGGATTGTAGCCCGTCTGGGGTACAGCCGTGTTCTGCCCCTGTAAGTACCCGTAGCTGCTGCCGCTCACTTGGCCAGCCATCTGCTGCCCAAAAGAACTCGTTGGCTGGAACTGGGTGGGCGACTGCGGTGCAGCGTAGCCTTGCTGCGGATTATATCCACCCGGGCTGAATTGCGGAGAGAACTGCTGCTGCTGGAACTGTTGTTGCTGAAAGGGCTGCTGCTGGAAAGCCCCTGGGTTTTGGTTTGGAAATCCCGCCGGACTTTGAGCTCCTGGCTGCAACCATTGAGTAAACTGGGCGGCAGAGGGATCCTGAGCAGGCGGAGCGCCATTTATGTCAGGGTAGCGGGATTGAGGGTCTGAGACAAATGGATTGTTCGCGGTGAAATCTGAAGAGCCATAGGGATTGTGCATGACAGAGGGAAGGAAGATCGAGTACAGCCCAATCCCAGTACAGGTGTCCGGTGGGCGGGGCCTGCAGCTGACCCACGTCAACCCCGCCCCAGACATCACGTGAGCATTTCCTTTTGCGGAACGACTTTCTGCGCAATTCCACATCTGTGGCTCTTGTGCCCTATATACATGCCCGAAACACTTCCAATCACATTAAATATGTATGATCAGGGTGTGAAAAAAAAAAATGTGCCTGTGAATGCAGCAGGAAGTACAGTATGCCCTCGCTGCACTCGTTATATAGGCACAACTACAGCTTTTATCGTCGGTACTTTGGTCCAGGTTGCTATGACGCATGGTTTCGTGTTCGACGACATGTGGTGGTTGTACGTTCGAATCCCGGTCTCAACATCTTTTTTTGGCGCACCTTTTCCTTTCAATACTGACACGCTAATTTTTTTCATGTCTTCGTTTATATTCCGCTTTCCCACCCATACCCTCGAAGTGACCCACTATTTTTTATTGAACGAAACTATCAACACCCGTGTTGATTCATAATTTAATTATCTCAGTTTCACTGTCTTTGTCTTTTTCATGCGGTTCAAAATTTTGAATTATATTTAGGATAGCCACTCCAAAGGTAAAACCAGCGAAATGCATGTCACCGGTGCTTCATTCACTCAATGAGAACACTCATGCGCTCGACTTTCCCTTTGTCTTCTGACGTGAGAAGATTCTGTACATCACGTGATGTCTGGGGCGGGGTTGAGCAAGGGAACTTGGGGCCTGCTAAAGTCCGGGTACGCGGGCCGTATGATTGTTTGGCTGCAGCGCTCAATACAAACAAACGTCCGTCTTTCAAAGTTGATTCCAAACTTTTGTTCTAGCTGCACTCTCGCGGTGTCCTCGAGCGCTTCCCTTCATTCCAATGTCCAGAACTCTGCTTGTATCTTGTTGCTGGCAATGACATTGATGTTTTTGAATGGATCAGAATCTGTTCTGGTAGCTTGCGGCGCTATCGAACCTCTGGTATACCATTCAGCTTGGAGAGTTGCAATTATAACCAGCCGCGAGCTCAGACTCGGAGGCATTATATAAGTAGTTTCTCCCAAGTTTCTCCGCGTCTCTGGCGGGCCGGCCTCCGACCTTTAATAAATACCGAACAGTCCCCTCTCTGCTTCCATGGCTCCCCTCTTTCTTGGCTTGGATCTCTCCACCCAGCAGCTCAAAGCTGTTCTCATCTCAGAGGACGATGTCGTTGTGCACGAGTCGGCGGTGCATTTCGACAAGGACTTGCCGCAATACGAGACTACTAGTGGTGCTATCCTTGGACCAGGAGAGGGAGAAGTGTGTACCATTGGGATACGGGATGGTTCCGGACACTAACGCGTGGAATAGGTAACTTCCCCCGTGGCAATGTGGTTGGATGCGATGGATCTGCTGATGGAGAAAATGACGAAGGCGGGCGTCTCATTCAAGGAGATTGCCGCTGTATCCGGCGCAGGTCAAGTAAGTACATCGAGTGGTTCAGTTTCTGTGGTCTATAATTCTGTGACCAGCAACACGGATCCGTCTACTGGTCCAAAGATGCCGCCAGCGCCTTGAGCACTTTGGATTCCGAGCTAACGCTGAGGTCCCAACTGTCCCCAGCCGCATTTTCCATACAGCGTGCTCCCATTTGGCAAGACTCTTCTACAACCCAAGATTGTCGAGCTCTTGAAGATGCCATCGGTGGGCCGCAGGAGCTGGCTGATCTAAGTGGAAGTCGAGCCTATGAGCGTTTCACTGGAACCCAGATCGCTAAAGTTGGTTTCTTTGCTCCCGCTCCAAACCTTACTTATGTTGTGCTCCAGATACGCAGAACAGAACCAGACGCTTACGAGGCAACAAGCCGGATCTCCCTTGTATCCTCATTCGTCCCGTCCCTGTTCCTCGGAGAAATCGCGCCTATCGAGGTAGCGGATGCAAGCGGGATGAATTTGATGAATGTCCTGACATGTAAATGGGACGACCGCCTCCTTGAAGCGTGTGGCGGCTCGGAACTACGCGCCAAACTGGGCCCAGAGCCGGTTCCGGGTGGGACATCTCTCGGGAGGATCAACGAATGGTGGATTCGCAGATGGGGCTTTAGCTCAGGTGCATCATCTTCGCTTTCTAGGTAGGTTATGGTGACGCTGATGCAACCAATGTAGAGTGCGTCGTTGCTCCCTTCACCGGAGACAATCCGGCCACCGTCGTCGCACTTTCTGCCCCAGGAGATGCCCTTCTTTCTTTGGGAACCTCGACAACACTTTTGCTGTCAATCCCCCCCGCGGATACAGCTCCCAAGCGATTTACCACATCACATCTACTCGCCCATCCCACGACGCTGGACGCCAAGACGGCGATGTTATGCTATAAAAACGGCGCGCTTGCCCGCGAGCAAGTGCGCGACCAATACAGCGACAAGGACTGGCACCAGTACAATCAGGCCGTGGAGGGCACTCCAGCAGGAAATAACGGGTACATGGGCCTGTACTTCCCGCTGCCCGAGATTATCCCGCCCAACGTCGTGGGCAACTTCTTCTTCGAGGTGAAAGGCAGCAACGAGGTCAGCCCTGTACAGAGCATCCCGGACGGCGCGCACGCGCGGGCGATTCTGGAGTCGCAATTTCTCTCGATCCGCTCACGCATTGACGCTATCCTTCCGTCTACGGTTACCCAGCTGAACAGACTGGTGGTGACCGGCGGCTCGTCTGCGAACGAGACGATCCGGCAGTTGGCGGCGGATTTATTCGACATGAAGGTGTATGTGTCAGCTACGAAGGAGGCGGCGGCCATGGGGGGCGCTTTGCTTGCAAAGTATTCGTGGTGGCGAGCGAAGAACGGGGGACGCGGGACCTTTGAAGAGATGACCAAAGGCGAGGTCGTCGGGTGGTGTGTCGCGGAGCCCAGGCCCGAGGTAGCCCAAGTATACAAGGGATTGGTGGCTGCTTATCGGCTGTGCGAGGAGGATGCGGTCAAGAGGGGGCGTCAATAAGTACATATGGTTGTAAAATTATACAGATTTATGATTCTTCTGAGAGAAATCGGTGTTGAGACGCACTGGGCGCGACCCTACTTGAAAACAACTTGCGACTTTCGCTCAATTGGACATAACGCGTATATTTCTGTCACAAAAGAAATCTAATGTGGTCGTCGCAGCCCGGGCGCAGGTATCAGGCCAAGGAGTCCAAACGTCAATGCGTAGATGGCCGACGCTAACAGGAAGAACAACCATAAGTATCAAATGTTGCACAGGGAATCGCGCAGAACTCACTGCCAACCACTGCTTTTGGATATCCGAGGCTCGACCATTGCCCCAACGTCATAACCATCCCCAGCCATCCCGCCACGATAGAAAACGTCATTATCTATGTAAATTGGCGGCGCGCGTACATAAGTAAGCCCCGGGGAGGCAAGCCGAAGCGCAAGCGAAGAACGCACTGGAATAACGGAGGACAAGAGCCCCGACTCTTTCCACGAGCGGAACTACGCGCACAAGAGTCAGAGCCCCGGACGAGAGGATCAGGCAAAACGCGAATGAAACGCACATCCGGGGTGGAGCCCTGAATGAGGGGTGTAATCAAGATATAGACAAAGAGCAATATGGTCAGGACGCCGAGCGCAAGGCTCCCCAGTGCCGCCGTCCTGTAGGTGAATGAAAGTCAAGATTCAAATCGTCGGGTTGTCTGCTGCGCAAGACGCACGGGCCCCAACTGCCATCCAGGACCCCGCCGCCGTCAAGAACCACACGGAGCTGCTCGACGGTGCCGAGCCAGTAGGTGATGCCTCCCCCGGGCACGACGAGCTGGAGTTGCCGCAATACATGCCAGCGTGGCGGGGCCATACAATCCGTCTAGTAGCACGCAAATGGTGTGCTGGTCAAAGCGTTCAGAAGCAAAATTTGTGACACAGGGGTCACAACTATCACATGAAAGCTTGAGTGGAGTTTGAGTGGAGTTTGGGGCAGAAAAATAATATTCGGGACAATGCTAAAGCGCCGAAAACCATTCAGGGCGGCCGGCGAGAGCCAGAGAGTAGCGTAGAAGTAAAGTCCAGAATTCTTCACACCAACTTCACACACACGAAACACTTTTCAATCTGCAACAATTTCGGTCCTATTCCAGAATCCGCAACAACATCGACGATAGCGTTAGTTACACGAATCCCAGAGACGAGCCTGATTGCATGGGATCCCGAAAACAAATGCGACAAGAAATCAGAAAATCCAACCCCCCCTCGCTCCGTCCCGCACCACACACACACACACACACACACTCACGCGTGCCCGCCCATCTGCACGGGCGCGGGGACGCCGCCGTCGTATGGGTGCACGGGGCCGTTCGGGGGCTGCTGCATCATCATCGGGTAGGGCACGGCGTGCTGCACTATGGGCAGGTCAATGGCATTGCCACTGGATTTATTAATAAATGGGGCTTACGTTGCGGGCTCTGGTGGTAGTATGGGTGGGCGTGCGCTGGGATCGGGGTGGGCGGCATGGAGGGCCGTGGGCCCGCGCCGTTGGGCGGTGGATATGTCCCGGGCGGCGGCGGGGGTGGCATATATCCTTGTGGGGCTACAGAAAACGTACGTCAGCTAGACAGCCATCTCCCTGTCGGCGAGGTACACGTACGCATTTGTCCCATACCGGGAGAAGCATACATGGCTAAATCGAAGCGCATCAGCAACGAGCACATGGAAAAGAAAAGGGCAAAGCAAGCGCACCATTTGGAGGCGGCATTCCAGGCGGATATGGCATCGCCTGCATATAGGGACCGCCCATGTAGCCCGCGGGCGGGCCCTGCGGAACCATTCCAGGCATCATCGGCTGCGATGGGTCAGCATTCCACATCCAATATGTCTGAGGCGGCAAGCCCACTTGTCCAGGATAGCCGTACTGGGGGTACGCATAGACGTATCCCCGTGCAGCCGCTTGTGCTGCAGAGTCTTCCTCGTAGGACGGCGGCGGCATGGGCATGGGGCCCGGCGGCTGCATATGCGGCGAATGCTGCTGCTGGAGCTGGTGCGGCTGCGGCTGCGGGAACATGAGCATATATCTCTTGCCGTTATACGGCCACATGGCGGCTGCACGATAGTCAGTAAATACAGCGAGCATAAAAGGCGGCGACAACGTACAAACTTGAGAGGCCTCGACGACTTTGTTGTGCTTGAAGGGATTGAAGTCGTCCTTGATGTGTGCGGCGGGAGTTTTCTTGATGGGCCGCGTTCCGAAGAAGGGGTTGGGTGCGGGCGGGGCCTAGTCAGATTCAGGGTAAGCAACAACGTCGACACCAACGACAGCTGAACGTACTTCGGACTTGGGCTTCGGGGAGACGGATGCAGAGGCTAGATGGCTGGAGGCACTCGGCGACGGAGCACCCTGTAATCAAAAAGGTCAGAGCGCACACGATCATCGTCAGTAGAATACAAAGTGGTTACAGGAGTAAAGGCATTTGCCTTGGGATTTGGTCTGAATGACGACGCATTAACGTTCAGACGGGCGGCATTGGCGGCCGTATTGGGCGAGGCGGGCGCTGGCGCTGGCACGGGGGCGGGGGCGGGGGCGGCGACGGTGGAGCTGGACCCGAGGGCAGAGGTCGTGGCGGACGTCGGCATGTTGGGCGGGCGCGCGCTGTTCGCGGTCGGATGCGAGGTCTGCCTGGCTTTGGGCTTGAATGGCGGAATGCTCTGGATGACCATGCTGATCCCAGGTTTGGCACGAGTCGGTGCGGCGGCGGCGGCGGCGGCAGCGGCGGGCGCAGCGGGCTTGGCCGCCACGCCCGCTTTTCCAGCAGCGGCTGCTGGTGGGTTGGCTTTGGCGGCGGGCACGGGCTTTCGCCCTGAGTCGGGGGAGATCTTCGCGCCGAGGGCGGGCCCGCCACGGGGAGCGCCGGGGACAGTCGAAGGAGAAGATGAGGCGCCGATGTTTCGTGCTTGGCCAGAGGCAGCATCCCGGGTGGACTTTTCTTTGATCGCCCGTTGTTTGTCCTCGTCCTTGGCCAGGATGGGGACCAGATCGTCGGGAATGGGTTTGTTGAGCTAGACGGTGTATTAGGACATGCGATGGCGAAAGCGAATGAGTAACCTACCTTGAAGCTTTGACTGAACTTGACGAGGTCAGCCATGCGTTTATCCATGTCGCTCTTGACCAGCGCCTGCCGCTTCTGCTGTAGCCGCTGCTTCTCGTTGGTTACAAAGTCGCTGAAGGCCGTGACGGGATCGGGGCCAGGCTGGATGAATGAAAAGTCAGCCGACGGCGAGACGGCTGCGTGGGCCGAACAAGTACCTTGGAGCCTGAAGGGGCAGGGGAAGGCGATTTGGAGGGTGTCTGCGAAGGGACGGAAGTACCATCTGGGCCATTGACAGACAGTTTTGGAATGTCGCCCTTGGCCGCATTGCCAACAGGAGGCGATGTGGCACCTGTTCTCCGCGCGCCTGGTGGTACGTACGCGTTATTCCCTCGGACGACCGCGCCGTACCTGCGATCACGATGAGCCACCAGATCTGCAGATATGCACCCAGATCGACGTACTTGTCTTCCTCATTGACGCCACTGTCGTCAACGGTCTGGTTGCGCTCCTCCGCAATGTGCGGGTTGCTCGAGCCGGCCTGGGGCGCGGGCGCTTAGATGTATGTACACATGTATATGTGGCGGGATGCCTACCCCGACGATCTCGTTCGCAATCTGCTGGGCCTTGCGCTCGCGCTCCTTGAAGTTGGGGCCGTTGCGGTCGAGCTTGGTGGTGTACGCGTCCTCGTCGAAGCTGGTCTTTACACCAAACAGTTTTTCGTTTACGTTGAACTGGTCCCACTGGGTCTTTGCGCCGGCGCCAAACGTCTCGTCGTCGCCAAGGCCACCGAGTTCAGATGCGGCGGGGGCGTCGCCAGGCTGCCACGCCTGGAGCTCGCGTTCGCGGGGGGCGGGTTTCTTCTGGCTGATATCGCCATCAGTTCTGAATGCTGCAATTAAAATTAAAAGTGTCAGAGAACAATAAGACGACGGATGGGGGATGGACTGACCGCCGCCGTTGGGGACCTTGGCGTCTGCGGGGCCCGATGCCCAGGACTCGATGTTGGTGGACGCAATGAAGAGCTGGTCCTTGAGGGGACCGCCGGGATTGGTTATTTCCTTGACGTCCTTGAGGGTGACGCCGGTTGTGTCGCCCTCTGCACTGGTTGACGCGATGACGCCCTCGTAGCGCTGCGCGGTCTTTGTGAGGAGTGTTACGGTTGTTCCCTGGCAGAAAGATGAGCTCCGACGAGCGAGAGACGCTGCAACAACGCACTGTGAGGCCCGAAAGGGCCTGGAGGACGCGGTCCTGCGGCGAGGCGCCGTTTGTTGCGGTCAGGGGGGGGAAAGCTGGTGGGGCTGGTGGGGCAGGGGCAGTCAAAGGATTGGGGGGTGCGCTGGTTGGCGAGAAGGTGGGGGAAGCACGGGCACCAGTCGTCCACGCTGGCTGACGCCTGGGGACACGGGGATAAGCAGAACCAAAGCAGTAAGAGAGAGTAGTACTGGCCTTGCTGGTTCTGGTGCGCCCTTCCTCGCAGGTTTTGGCTGCCTGGCGGTGGTGGCCATGTTTGGGTGCTGTCCTCGCAGCGGTGCAAGTAAAAACACTGAACAAACAACAATATATCCACAGTCGCAGACTCGCAGAGACTTGTACTTTATGAGACAAGTCAAGAGACAAGTGCAAAACAGACGGCGGCTATACAGCTCAATCCCGCTTCTCGCTGGAGGACCTCGGCCACCCTGTCCATCTTGCCTCCGTGGTTGCCAGAAACCATCATCAGCTCCCATTCACCCCGCCAGCACCGCGTTTCTATCTATCGGAACTGCTTTCTATTCGTGTATACCTGGTGTACACTGCGCTCTCCCGTACTCGTCGCTCAGCCCTCCGGGGTCCTGACGGGGTGCCACAAAATTCTCCGTTGCGTAAACGATGAGGGAGATAAGATTTTAACCCGCGGTCGCTTCGTATCAACCCATTCTTTTTTGCCCACGGGGATCTACAAACGCATCAACGACGACAACTAACCACTTGTGGATCGGCCTGCTTGTGTTCTCTTTCCGAAAATTGCGTCCACTTCGTCATCAGAACTCCAGCTCATGACCGTTGTGAAGCGATTCCCGCTCGATACCGGCCGAGGAATCCTACTATTTATGAACGTTGATCCTATAGGCCTATACAGTTCGCCGCAGCACTGGCCGTTTTGCAGTGCAAGAAGATCCGAGTGTTGGTTGGGACTCCAGAGAGCCAGCTTTCTGGCCATTCTGAGGAGGCTGAACCTTCTCCGTCGGTTACTTGCAGCGTCGCAGTGATTCTGGGGGGTAGTTTTCTGTATACCGGAGACTTTTACCCACGAACGGCACAGTGATTCGTCTCAAATTCCTCTGATATTATCCCTCTCCGCCTGCTCCCCTCTTTCCTCCACTATCTTGAGGTAGTCTACGGCTACCTCTAGAGACTATAAATGCTCTCGGTCTCTCTCTCTCTCTCTCAGACTCCTACACCCGACTTTGGCTACCTCCAAAAGCATCCCCGCCCACCTTGAAGCTTCCAGAATACGTCCCCTCTGACGAAAACACTCCTGTTCGCCGCCACCCTCGCGCCTTAATTACCTTGCATAGCAAAACATCGCGACCATCACGTCATTAATGCTCTGTCCGGGTTACAGGTCCGTGAAAACGGGAAAGTCTATTTAAAAAGAGATATTTATAGCCGCATGCTAAATTTGTCGGCTAATTCAGGTTGTTACCCCTCATTGGTCCGCCGCGCATTGTGCCTGCAATTCAGTATTAGGAGCCTCCCAATTCTGTCTGCGCAGAAGAATATCGTGGACCGTCGACGTGCAGCCTCCGAGGAATTAATTGCGGCCTCGCAGATATCTATCCAGAACAACGGCAATGGAAGGATGGATGGATGACCTGGTATGACGCCTATATCCTCATCCGTCTGATCATCACCGCATTGCCAATGAGACCGAGACCCTGAAGGACAAAAATACACCATGCGGGGCAGTATATAAAGTGCAGCGGAAATCAGTACTACATCATCTCTCTCAATCCCCACCACACCACTCCACCACCTACCCACCCCCCCATACATACACGCAGCACCATGGGTTTCTTCGACCACGACTCTGACGAGGCCAACGCCTACGACCAGGTTCGTACACCCCATGCACACACTGTTAATGAGTATACGACGCTCATGCACGGTGTGTAGATCACGACCGGCAAGGTACACAAGGCCGACATCTCGCACGAGCTCCTCGCGGGCGCGGCCTCCTTCGCCGCCGCGCGCGAGTTCGAGAAGCACGAGGAGGCGAACGGCAAGGTGCAGTCGCACGCCATGGCCAAGGAGCTCCTGTACGTCCTCCCCACCCACCCACCCACCCTCCTTCCTCAAATTAAACTCATACGTACCCCCCTAGCGCGGGCTTTGCCGGCGCCTTCATCGACCGCGAGGTCGAGTCGCACGGGCTCGACTTCATCGACAAGGAGAAGGCCAAGCACGACGGTACGTTCCTCCTCCCCCCCCCCCTTCCTCTCATCCCCCTCGTTAAATCATCCATGAATCTCACCCCCTCCCTCCCAGCGCACAAGAACGCCAACGAGAAAGTCGCGACCCAGTACTAAATCATAAAAACAAAACTGTATTTTGGACACAAAGTAGTACCAGTAGTAGTAGACAGCGAATGTAAAGCAAATACCAATATCCATTGGCCTAACCACCCCCGAAGTTATTGCTGCCAGTTAATTTGAAGGTGCACGTTCGACCAGGTACCTCGTTCGCCGGCGACGTCACTGAAATCTCCGTTTCTCTGTGTTGTCATGTCACTATTAATATACTTACTTCTGTTCTAAAAGCAGAGACAATAGTGATCGGACCTGCCTCTATATATGCTGCGCAGTCGCGAAAGCGCTCATATTTCGTGTTTAGAAATGAGTCTGATCAATCGGACTGTCTAGCTACCCTACTTTCACTGGCAGGCTCTGTTCCAAATCTTTGAGCCCATTCGCAGAATATTATTCTGACGACAAATGCGCCCTCTTCAGCCGAAACAGTAAAATAAGCACATTTATGGACAAGCTAATAGCCTCTCTTAGATAATAAACTCGTAAGTACCTCAGCCAGCGCAGTTTCTCCTCCGCCGGATCAAATTGACGCGTCGCGTCCAATTGGCATGTGATTGATGGACCGACTCGGAACGCGCCCAAAACTCTGCCGTGACTTAATAAGCCGCCGCGGAGAACCCTTTACCGACCCTCTACGGTGCACCTTAAAATGCGTATGTCGTGTGCCCTCTCATACATCTCCTGAAAATGACCCCCCCGCCCACAGACTACAAGCGCATCGTCCTCAACTCGCGCCCCGTAGCGGACATCCAGCCAGACACCTTCCGCACAGAGACCCATGCGCTCGCGGACCTCCAGCCCGGCGCGAGCCAGGCGCTGGTGCAGGTGACGTGGCTCTCCCTCGACCCCGCCATGCGCGGGTACATCAAGGACGTGCGCAGCTACCTCCCGCCGGTCAAGATCGGCGAGGTGCGTCGGGCGTTATTGCTACTTGACTCGCGGCTTAAATCCTTGTAGACGATGCGCGCAATGGGACTCGGTGTAGTGGTTAAACCCGGCAGCGGGAGCGCGTTCAAGGAGGGGCAGGTCGTCACCGGCGCCTTTGGTGCGTCTCGGGGGCGTCGTGTGATATGTTACTGACGCTAAATAAACCACAGGCTGGACGGAATTCGCCGTCATGGACGACAAGGGTTTAACAGAAATAGTGTCCGTTGATTCTACGTGCGCCAAAAGCTAATGCTCACAACACATCCAGCGTCACCAATGGCGTCCAGCCCCTCGACTTCCTCAACACACTCGGCACCTCCGGACTAACCGCATACTTTGGCCTGCGAGACATCTGCGACCTCAAGCCGGGCGAGAAGCTCCTCGTCTCCGGCGCCGCAGGCTCCGTCGGCTCCGTCGCGTGCCAGCTGGGCAAGCAGGCCGGCGCCAAGGTCTACGCGATCGCGGGTTCCCAGGAAAAGTGCGACTGGCTCGAGAAGGAGCTCGGCGTCGACATGGCGTTCAACTACAAGAGCCCGACGTTCCGCGAGGACTTCAAGAAGATGGGCTATCTGGACGTGTACTTTGACAACGTCGGCGGCGAGATCCTCGATATGGCGCTGACGCGGCTGAACAAGGTGCGTGCGTCTGCGGGGGGGTGCTGCAAGTGTTTAATATTGTCATAATGCAATGTAGGGCGCACGGATCGCCCTCTGTGGCGCCATCTCGGCATACAGTCAGTGGCTCTTTCTACTCATATACATATTTCTGACCTCGTCGAACAGACGCCGCCAAACCCACAGGGATACAAAATTACCTGACCCTCATCGCACAGCGTGCCAAGATCCAGGGCTTCATCATGTCCGTCTTCCCCACATCTAACCCCCCATCATATTAAACTCACCTTGCTGCAGACTCGACTACACCTCCCAATTCCCCGCGGCCATCGCAGAGATGTCCAAGGGCCTCGCGGATGGGTCGCTCAAGCGCAAGTTCCACATCGTCGAGGGACTGGAACAGGCGCCGGTTGCGCTGCCGATGCTGTTCAGCGGGGGGAACACCGGGAAACTGTGCGTTCCAGGTCCTTATTATTTTTGCAGCCGTAATACTGACTTTTCGTTCCAGTGTTGTAAAGGTATCAGAGGAGCCCAAATCCAAAATGTGATTGATCTGTACGAGTATCGTCCGGCTGTCACTGCAATATATTTATCTAATCTGCACCCCGGAAAATAAAACAAGGACAGAATAATATAGATTAAGAGGCAAGTTAGATACATAGAACCTCCACCTTCTTTAACAGCCCCTTGAGCGTGTTGCTCGCGCGGTTGCAGTGAGCCTGCAGCCACGCCTCCATCTGCGCCCGCACCTCACCCAGCTCATCGCACAGCGGCAGGTGCCCATCGGGCCTAACGGCGCACGGATTGAGCAGAATCCCAAACAGCCGCTCCCACGTCTCCGTCTGCCAGTACCGCTTCAGCGGCGTCTCGATCCTGTACCGCCCATCCCTCTGGGACACGGAATTGGCCTGGATGTACCGCCCGAACAGCATGCAGTATATGATCCCCGCCAGCCCGAAATAGTCCGTCTGGTACGTCCACGGCCGCCCCTCCCGCAGCTCGAAGCAGTCGCGGTCGTCCGCGTCCCAGTCGGCGACGAACTGCTGGTCGGACGGGAACAGCCGTGTGTCAATCGTGCGCCCAAAGTCGATGAGCTTCAGGCCCTTGTGCGCCCAGCCGCCGTCCCCAGAGGGGCTGTACATGCTCGACCACGCGGCAGACCCGCCGGGCACGTCTTCGAGCCGCAGGAGGCAGTTGTCGATCTTGAGGTCCCCATGGATGAAGCCCGCGCGGTGCATAGCTTCCACGACGCGCAGCAGCTCGACGGCGAAGAACACGACGAGCAACTCGTCCAGCGTGCCGCCCGCCTGCGACAGACTAGCCGCGTTGGCGCCGTTGACGATGTTCAGCAGAGTGCCTTGTGGGCAGAGGTCCATCACGAGATAGCTCTCGTCGTGGAATGCGAACAGCGCGTGGGGGAGGACGACGGACGGCCGGAGGTGCGGCGGAAGTGAGGAATGCAGTCTCCGGAGGACGCGATACTCCCAGAGATTCCGCGGCCGGACGACCTTGAGCGCAACCATGGACGAGCCATCCTCGTCATCCTCGTCCTCGTCGTCCGTGTCTACCCCATCTTCCTGCGTTCCGAGGTCTCTCGCCTTGAATACAGCCCCGAATCCACCTTCTCCTAATTTTTCGCAGACACTGAAGCGATGGTTGCCGATGGTCAGCGGAAACCACGCGCCGTCCAACATGCCCGTAGTGTTGCTCGTGTTCCCGCTTGTCTTCCGTGCCCGTTTCGCAAACTTCTGCAGTGGCTCAAGCATGTTCATCTCCTGCTCCCGCCAGTCGTAGCAATGCTGGTCCGGAGCAACACGCAACAACAGTGCAGCCATAACCTCTCCGTCGAACGGGTTGCACGGGTTTGGCGGCTTGAAATTGGAGGCGATTTTGAGTGAGTCGAAGAGGCGTCGCGGTCCCGGTCTCCCGTCGTCTATCTGCGGCGACAGGTGCATGCGATGGAGAGCACCCGCATCGACCTCTTCCTCCGCACAGTCATCATCGTAGCTTTCATCGTGGTCCCGCAGCTCCGCCGCAAGCCGCCCGGCGGCCTCTGCAGCACCGTACTCATCATGCCATGACACTTGAGTATCAGACTCGTCTTCTTCTACCCGACGTAGTCCTCTACTGGGTGTCTCGCCATAGGTGGACGACCGCGAAGTGCTGCTCGTAAACTCGAGCGTCCGCTCCGTGATGGGGGTCATGACATTGAACTGGCCAAACCGCCCTCCAAGAGGAACTTGGTACGATTCATCCGCCGCCTCTTCGTACCCATCCTGGTCCTCCGCGTGGTTAAGAGGGAGGTATTGGCCTACCCCGTTGTCCTCCTCGTCGTCGTACTGGTAGTCGTCCTGGTACTGCTCTAGCTCCTCTTCGTCGTCGTCGTCGTCGGGGATTTCTACAACAGTATTGGACCACGAAGGTGTCCGCGGCACCAAAGGTGCCTCAGCAACCTCCTCTAACGGGGCAACGGTAGCTGGTGTGGCCTTTGAACTGAACACAGCACTATTGCCGGTCGAGCTCTGGCCCGGCTCGGGCGGACGGCTGAACACCTTGAAAGGCGTTCTGATCCCACCAGCTTCGTCGACAAATGGTTTGAATGCAGGAGTGGGAGGCAGGGCGTCGTGGTACGACTTTGCCCGCTCGTGTGTCGGTCGGGGCTGTGGTTTGCCGTGGTCGTCTGTGAACACTTCGCGACACGGCAGAGGCGTAGGCTTAGGCTGGTCTGCAGGAATCGCAGGGGTGAAGACCTTGAACACGTTCTTCTCCACCGGGACATCGAGCTTCGCATCTTCGGGCACGGCAGAGAGTTTCGTGACGGTAATCTTGTTTGGATTAGCGCGCTGGGCCGGAGTGGGGGTTTCCTTCTGTGCGAGTGCAGGTCGTGAGGCGGCTGAAAAGGAGGGGGTTTTGACCACGTCTGGGTCAATGAAGGGCATGAACTGGGGATGTGGAGTCAGAAAAGAGTGCTGGGACTGAGGAAAGGTGCGTACTTTAGCAGGCGTGTTTTCTTTCCTGCTGGTGTTTGCATTCTCATCCACGAATGGCCGGAAAGCTATCCAAAGTACGTTAGAATGTCCGGTATGAATTGAACGATAAACCAACCAGGTATAGGCGTCTTCGCGTTCGCGTTTTCATTCTCGTGTGCCTGTTTCCGCAGTGACGGGGGAGCGATGGGCGTAGCGGGCTCCAACTTTTTCATTGGAATATTTGCAGTTCCAGAAATCGCAGCTAATTTGGCCGTCTTTTCCGGAGAATTGAACATCCCAAAAACGTCCGCAAGTGCCTCTTTCGTGTTGATCGTCACGGTCGGCTCTGCACCACCCATCATACTCCTTCTGCGTGGCGCGGGTCTGGCAGTACGTCCATCATCGTTGAAGTTGACCCTCGCCGACGATAAGGAGGAGGACGAGGACGACGAAGACACCACTGAATTGGCTAAAGCGGGACTGGGGGGCGGAGGGGCAGGCCACTTTTTCCCATACAGGCCTATCGACTTTGCCCTCGCTTCTTCAATGCAATATTCCTTATTGTCATTGAACAATAACGAGAGGTCGAAGTTCTGTTTCTCGGGGCGTTTACCGGGCGGCGGTGGAGCGAATATGTGCGCGTATCGTGATTCAGCGGTTGTTGCGAGTGCCTCGTTTGTCACCAATGACGAGGAAGACGCAATGGACGACGGCGCGACTGAAGTGGAGGTCGATTTAGGTGGCTTCAGAGTCACATTCGAGGCCGCTAGGCGACTTTTGAAGTCTCGATACCGAGTCTTTAGTCGTTCCAAAGGTCGGACCTGACGCTTGATTCCTTTGCGGTATATGAGGTCGGCTTCAGTGTGCCTGGTCACTGGTTAGGATTGATAGCTAGGAAAGACCACAGACCCACCTTCCAACTAGCTCCAACGCATTCGCATACTCCTCGTATAAAACAGAGTATGATGCACCGATGCCATTCGCCTAGTAGAGAGGCGAAGGTGGCGATGCCGTCCTCTCGCGCGAGTAGACGAACATAGAGAAGCCACAGCTTTAGATAGCGTAGATCAGTCTTATATAGAGGATCACTTCTAAACGCGGTGGTAGCCTCCTGCAGGAGATCCTGGAGTCCCGAGTTCTTGTCATCGGCGGCATAGTTTGCGACTGTCCACTTGACGAACTGATCGTAGGCAGCGAGAGGATCGTCATCTTCGTTAAGGGCAGTCGACAGACCCGCCCTGAGCTTTGCGCGCTCTGCGTTGCGTCGGTTGCCGTCGTCGCTGCCCATTGTTCAACCTTGGCTACATACAGGGCCAAACAACGCGTCTTTGCCATGGCACGTGGTCGTCCCATCGTTGCGGCTCAAACTTAGCTCAAAACAAGCTGCAAGCTTTGGCGGTAAACGTTCTTAATGTTTAGAATTGTAGCGCATTGCTATAAGGATATTAATACGTTAAGTTTTACTGTAATACTTTACCAAGCCCGCCAATACTCCGCCCTCGATGGTGGTCTCCCATAACGCTATTCTTGTTCTCGCAATCTCCAGAGTCAACTGATTTTTCCTTTCCTTTGCACGCCTCAAAACATCCGCCCTCACCAAATGTCCACGGATAGGTAACGTCGGCAACGTCGAAAAGTCGGGTGGTTGTCCTTCGTTCACCTCGGCATCTTCAATTCTTCTTGAGCATATGATTCCAAATCGCACGGCGCCACATACCTTGCCCACCATCCTCATCTGCCCTCGCCTTCTCCTTTCCCTTTGATTTCGGTTTCGGTTTGGATGTAGTTTTCGAGACTGTGTCGAGAAAAGATAGGGCCTGAATTTCGGCATCGCTCCACCCCTTCAACTCACTCAAATCGCGCTTCTTCCCTTTACCATTATCCATCACGGGCGATGGGGCAGTAGCGTCAGGCCCAACAAACCTATGCTCTTCCCCAGGAGAATACACGCCAATGCCCACATCTCCGTCCCATCCTCCATCGGTAGGAGTCATCGGACTGTAATCCCCGAACGAGTACGAGCTAATGGAGGGAATCGGAGAGCCGGAAAGCGAGGGGCAAACACTGTCTGAAAAGTTGCTCATACTGGCGCTGCTGGTGGTGTCGATGGGGCCAAGGCCCAAGAGTATGGGATCTATGGCGGAAGAGTCGCCAAATAGGGGATCGTACTTCTGCTCCGAACTGGGCATATCAAGGAAGGCGTGAGGGAAGGAAGACATGTCGAAGGACATCAACGAGCTCTGCGGATCTTGAGCTGGATTCAAAAGCATCGATAGTTCCCCAGTATATGGCTCGTTGCGATGATCTGGGGTAAAACCTTCGGCTGGAACAGGGAAAGTCTGGATAATGTCCATCCAGCTATCGAGCAATCCCTGATCTAATGGACCGGTGTCGAAGAGACCGGCAGCGAAGTCGTCACCGATGTTCGAAGACGATGAATCGGCTGAGGCGGATAGTAGCGACGCGATAAGCCGATCGAAAGGAGTAGGTGTCGGGGAATCAAAAGGGATGGAGATCGCGGATGAGGGCGTGGATGGTGGTGTTGAAGGAGGAGAGGGGTCGGTGGGCGACGTAACTTTGAGTCGACTTGAGTTACTGGTGTCGACCAACACCTCTGTTTCCGCGGGCTTGAGAGGTCGGGGACCATAAAAGAGTGTTTCGACTCGGTAATGCTTGCTAATGGTCGCCAACTCGGCAACATTTGGGGCCTTTTCCACCTGATTTTTCACGGCAGCCGTCTTCGCTGCATCCTTGATAAGGCCCACGAGCTCCGCGATCAAACGTTTGCCCCTGTTCTTCTCCCAATTATTCTGGTAGGCTGCAGGGCCCTCGCCTTCCTTGAAAGGGTAGGGCACGTCCCAAAGCTCTGCGCCAGCCGGAACACGATTGAGCTTCCGCCTTTTACGCGCGGAGCTCGTGTCATCGCTGGGTGTCTGCGAACGGCTGCCCGCGTCACTGGAGGCGCGAGACTGGCCTCTGGTGGAAAAACTGGGAACCGAGCGATGTGAACCGTCGCTGGAAATGAGCTTGATGATGTTCTCGAGCACAGGAAAAATGTCGCCCTGTCGTATTAGAGTCGTGATTATGTCCTGATTACTGGGAGGGGGTAACCGTGTCAGATCGACAGCGGGCAAGACGTGCTTGGATATGCGAGGGGGTTGGGGCAAGTCATCGACGAAAATGGGGTTGGCTGACGACATGCCCTGGGCCGTGCTCTCCGTAGGAGATGAACGAGCTGGTAGATGGGCAGCACGTACACCGGCAACGACTCCTGCGGTCCCAAGTAGGCCGGGCTGATTGCGAAGTAAGTTGGGAGGAAGGGGGTGGGAAGGGTCTGGTAAATGGATTGGGGGAGGGGCTGGGCGCGCGCTGGCCTTGGGCTTAGCCTTGGGCTTTTTCGTAGGTTTTTTCCTGGACGCAAGGGAAGGACAGGGCGGGGCCAACACAGAAGGGGGAGCAGGAGCAGGGGCTTTGAGCCTGACTTGGGTCACGAAACCACCCCTCTCTTGGGCCGGAGGCCGAAAAGCATCCCCGCCGTTACACGGAGGATAACTCAACGACAAGGCTAATGGATTGACGGGAAGTTCAGATAAATGATGGGAACCAGGAAGTGCAATGGTCCCCACGTTTTGTGCAGAAGAACCGTTGAAATTGAGAATGCACGCGCTGGCGCCAGGGAGGGCTAAGGAAGGCGACGGTGACCTACCTCTGGTTGGGGTAGGCGGGGGAGACCCAAAAAGAGATCCAGCATCATCGTCCATAGACTGAGCGGTGGTAAACGACAAGAAAGTTGAGCCTGAATGTGGTGCTGCACCTTTGGACGAGATACGACTTTTCGGAGCCGAGAAATGGTTCAGTGACGACGCCTGGACAGGTGAAAAGAGATCAGATGCATAACAAGCAATGGGGAGACATGAAGACATGCCAGTTCTAGTGCCTTTGCTGGAGTAACGCAAGTGGTATATGGGTGGCAATGGTTTGGACTTTGAAGGAGGTTAAAAAGGGTCAAACAATCCCAAGCAATGGAGCACAGCTTTGCAATTGCAAATGACTCCCAACGGAAATCTGCTTTATTTTTTTGGCCATGTTTAAGACCAATTTAAGACCCTCGACTCGGAAAGAGGACGAACAGCACTGGCGCGAGGATTATTAATATTTATTCAACTTTCAAGAGATTCTAATCCCGCATCACTCGAGCTTATTTATCATTCCTCAAGTCAACTCTAAAGAGTTCCATACTTGCACAGCTTGAGTGCCTGGATTTCAACCGCTACTACCTCCCAGAATGTTGTCCGTGGATGCAGTTGGATCGGTTCACTCGAGCTGTACGCTTCTTGTTTCAACATGTGCTTTGTTAGAAAATAATGCATTACAGCGCGCGCCTCCTCGATTTCCCAACTTGATAATGATGTTCTCCGGCCGACTGGTGGTGATTCCTCAAGCGTAGACCCAAGTCTGAATGACTTGATGCGTGGTTTCAAAGAGTAAGCTTCGAGGCCGCCGAGACCCGGACGATTGAACTGATATACAACCTCGTCTCGTAGAAGTTGTGAACGGCTAGAGCGGCAGGTATGCTTCTCAGTACCGGTTTGCAGAGCGCTCGATATTAATTAGAATACATAGCTTGAGATGTTTGCCAGCTCTGTTCGACAACTAGGCTCCTCCTTGGGACTATACACAGGATGTCGCGAATTTCATAAACAACTTTCAAGTATTCGACGCCTTCTTGAAGGTGAAACTGAAATAGCGCTGTTGGTCAACAAAATACCCTCTCGAAACAGCTACACCGCAAACCCTCCCGAAACGATTTACTATCCAGATGACTCTGAGACTTGGGTTCACGAAGATCTGTGGAGGTTGGTTGATGCAATTGGAATATTCTCGACAGCGTGGGAAGATTTTCCGGAATTTGCAGACAGAAAATTCCTGGCCGTTCTTGAACAGCACTTACTCGTGGGTGCCGTCAGTGAAACAAGGGATAATGATTCAATTGTTGCCTAGGTGTGGTTGAATATCCTTGGGTGTTACGGTACGTGTGCTCCCCTCCTGCGACGCGTTCTCTCAAATGCTTTTGCCAAAGAATACTCGACAGAATTTCATCGATGCCTCCGGGAACTGTTGATTGACACAGTCCTAGAATTAGACCGTGTTTCCCAGCGACTCGAAGATTTTATAGTGACCGGTAAGTAAATCACGCCCGGAGCAAACTGCTTTGGCATTCATCTTTTGCGCAGGAATTCGAGAAATCAGTTACGCCCAGAGACATTCGGCTCAGGTTCTCTTGAATACAGCTACCATTGCGACCTTCCTGTCTGCTGTCACAGGTCTGGCGAATCGAATTTAAACCGTACTGTACTGACATGGAATAGTTACAACAATACAGTATTCCTTCACAGACACCACCTCTCACCTGTCAATTGCCGTCAATACATGTTGGTTCAGCTCCCTGGTTCTAAGCGTTGCCGCTGCCATCAACAGCCTGCTCGCGATGACATGGAGGCAGGCTATGTAGTATGTCGTACCACGAACACTGTGGCCAATCTAACATGTCCATCCTATATATAGTAGCACGCCACAGCGGCGGGTTCCCTGGTGGGTCAGGATTTGGTTCAACAAGACACCCATTGCTCTTCTTTCCTCGTCGATCTTGTCGTTCTCGGGGGGATTGCTGTGCTTCGTCTTCCTGACACAGCACCATTTCACGAAAATCGTAGTCTCCGCGCTAGCGTCCATCATTGCTCTCGGCCTCGGCGCCATAACTGTGTGGTTTGCCTGGGAACGATGGGACTTTACTCGCCTCCGCCGGAAAATATGGCTCCAAGAGACGCATGAGAAGATCGAAAGTAGCCATTGGATCTTTCTAGTGGAGTACATCTTCGGCAATATCTGGAGACCTAGGACCGCCTCGCTTCCTACCCTATCATCGCCTCTTATTACTTCCTCAAAGTCGCAGATCACAGAACCCCGAGGATCGGCGATGTCGCTTGGGCAGAGCACCATCGAGTCAAACGTCGCGGAAAATAAATGGGGACATTTTGAAGGCATACGTGAGGTCGCGTCGCCAGCAAGGACCCCCTCGCAACGTGACCCGCTCGTCCACTTTGAATGGGCCGAGAGTTCCATATTCCGACGAGATTTTCAGGAATTTTATTCCCAAACGAAAAATAACTATCTTGCGAGTCGAAATCGACGACCCCATTCGGCATATACAATTCTCTCCGGGTGGAAACTGGCTTGCTGCCTGTACCCAGTCCATTTGCTACATCTTCAAAATCGCCACCGTATGAGCCTGATTTATTCAGGAATGGATCTAGGCTAAAATCCCCCACAGCCCGAGGTCTATGTGCACCAGACTTTAAAACACCCCTTTGGCCGCATACGACAGGTGGAATGGTCTTCAGACGAGCAACATCTGCTCATGCGTGTTAGTGGTGGAGTTGAGGTGTGGGAGATCATAAAGGTGAGAAAACTGATATAAATATCCTCATTGGTCACCGATACCGGATTTGCGTAGGATAAGCTTGGAAATTGTCAAAAGGAATGGATAAGGAGGGTCAAAAAAGTCCAATGGGTAAACAACAAAGGTATGGTTTAATTTCCCCAACGATATATCTGGTAACATATCATTCCAAGCTCTACTGGTGTTACGCGAAGAAGAGAATTATTCAATTCGTAAAAATAAATTCTTCCTTGCACGCTCTTCCTCATGCCTTTGCAGAGCATTTCCAGTGATGGTCGTCTTATCCAAGATCGTACGATTGCATTTGGGACAGCATTGTACACTTTCGCTGTCGTCCCCAGCCACTCCATTCTCGTCGTTGGAGCACACATTCCTCGAACCCACCAACGTATCCGTTTGCCCACTCAAATGATCCGGTCCGTCGCCAGTGAATTATCCTAGTTCGCTTGGCTTGTTAAGGTGTTGAATTGACCTCTTCTCAACAGCCCATAATCTAGTGGAGGCGGCAGTCATCATAGTAGGATGGCCCCTATAGTTCTGTGACTCTAACTCACTCTTCATAGTTCCTTTCCCCTGCTGCGGGATGTGCGCTGGATTAGCGTTTCTTCGGACGGTGCTCATGCCCTTTTTGGATATATCAACCAGGTCTGTCTGAGCATAACGCATGACCCTTCATTAATGTCTGAGTGATGAAACAAAACAGCCTCCAGAGCTGTGGTCATTCGGGGATGACGGCCACCGACTTGTCACTCATCCACCGTTTTATCGCCGGGAAGGACCGCTACTCTGGACCGCCACATTTTGTTGGTCCGGGCGATGAATTTGTAGCCTGTGCAACTCTTGGTATGTGATTTTCTGGTCCCGTTATAGCGACTAACGGCTTGAAGGTGGGTCTACTCAAATTTGGAAACGCGATGGGAACGAGTTGGTTTGTTCAATCCCTAGTCATGATCGTGATCCCTGGTGCGGCGGTTCCAGTTATGAGCTGGAATCGTCAGGCGGCGATGTTTGCCTTGGGAGAGACAGAAGTGAATTTATGGGTCCCAAACAGCCGAACGTGAAGCTCGGAATTAGCTTTGGAATAAAACATTATTACATTATTTACTCATGATTGCATTCCGGTCTCCTCGGCGATCGGTCCTTTGTGCATAGCACCGTGACGGACCTTATGTAGAGAGATGAACTTTTGTTTTCTTGTTCATCTCTTGTTCATCTCCTTCTCAGTCAGCATCCAAACTCCACGGCTTTAAAACCTCCCCACACGACATTTTGTGCATCTCCCTTCCCACAATCAGCATTAAACTCCAGGCTTCGACAGCCTCCCAGCAGAACATGCTTTGTGCAAACAGATTTCCTTTACCTGTGAGCGTTTCAGGGCTGGCAGTCGAGCCCAACTTGATGCTTTACAAGGGCTCGCCTTCAACTTGCCAGCTGGACACGGCCATAGTGCCACTTCCGTCGTTCTTTCTCCTCGTCGCGCTCGCAGCAAACTTTTTTCTTTCGAAGAGAGGCTCAAAAACCAAAATCACATCCGTGAAATGGCTGCATATAACTTATCTCGTTCTTGTCGGCGCACAGTTTGGAATGACTGTGGTTGAACTGGTCCGCCTCGTTCTAGAGAAGATGGGTGTTGGATTACTCCCAGTGACCTCCATCGCCTACATCTGCGTCTTTGTGATACTTTGGAGGGAACGTCCTGCCAGGACCAGGCCGGTCTTATTCGTGGGTTTCATTTCCGACTCATGCCCGCTGTGCCTTATAATTTCGATCAGATTTTCGCCGTCTACTGGTTCTTCTTGACAATCTTTCTTATCGTCAAGTCCGTGAGATTGCAACGTCTGGTAGAGCTGAATCCCACTACAACCAAGACGAGCCAGTATCCATCTTCAGATTGGCTACTGGATAACGTCGTAATGGCGAGTGTCTACCCTTCGCCTCATCATGTCACTAAGCACAAACCTATCAGCTTGGTCTTAGTTTCCTGTTTCTCTGTACCGAATGCACAACATTATTTTTGTCCCGGCGTCAAGCGGTCGACCCAGCGGTTGCTTACAGACTCCAATCCAATGTATGATTACTTGTTTTTTTTCGTATCTTTTCGTGTGGCAATATTATTTATGTTCAACTCGTCTCCGGTGGCTGACCATCCGACAAACCTTCCGACTGACGCAGCAAACGGCCGATTCAAGCATGTCAGCCACTTGTAAGTGGTTCTCGCTCTCTCTCTTCTCATTCTCCTTCCACTCCGTACCCCCACACTCGTTTCACCCACCCACTTTCTCTCATTGCACCTACGGTCCTTACTATCTAGCATGATGTCACCTCGAGACTTAGCCTACTCCCTGTTTGGTGGACCCTTGATTCTAGACGTGGGACCCTCAATAAACGGCGAGATCGTTCGCGTTCGCGTCCAGCCCGTGAACACGATTAGTGGCAAGTTTTATTAATTCACTAGATCGACGGACGTTAACTCTTTTCTATAGTCACCGCTCTCGTCATCAGCGTTATGCTTTTCGTGGCGTTCCTGTGGTTCTATCTCTACCCTCTGTTTCGCAACAGAAGGGCACAAGCAGCCTCCAGACACACACGCCCCGGTGACGCAGAGCAATCAGGCCCAGGGATAGATGAAGAGAAAAAGAGCCTGGTCTCTTGGCTGTACTTTCGCTCGCGCGACCGCTTTTCCACCGCCCACAGCAGCCCTAACCTTGACGAAAGCCCTAAGTTGGATAATCCTACAATTCAAAGACACCCAAGTCTACCACAGCAGTCGTCGTCCCCCTTCTCCCGTGGCTCTTTGATCCCCCATTTATCGCCTGTTACGCCGCCGCCGCCAGCCTACGCATCCAGGTCCAACAGCTCCTCGAGCCAGTTTCTCTTTCCGACGGCCGCAAGCTCGCCGCGTTCCCCACGCTCGAGTGCCAACAGAAGCTCTGGATCCGGCAGAGATCCCTCTATGCGTGCGACGCCGCAGCTCTCCCTACCATCTCCTGCCCTACCTTCTTCTACCGCACCCGGCTCCGCACCGGCTCGTCTGGGAGCTCACCGCAGCATTCTCACCCCTCCGCCCACCGCGCTTCCATTGCCCTCTCGCTCCCGCAGCGGCCCAAACCCATCCACGACGATGCTCGCGGTGCGCCCATTCATGGCGCCGCGCTCCGTGTCCTCCAGCACCCACCCCGTGGGAAGGGGCTTGCACACTCCGTCGCACGCTACGGTGCATACGGCCGAGGGGAGGCAGGGTGAACCTTCGAATGTCAGACGCGTCGCTCGCCCTAGGGAGAGCGCGGGCTATGGAATTGGGCTTGCTGAGCGTGGGAGGGTGCTTACCCGCGGATCTTCATCCAGTTGGATGCCCAGCATCGAAATGGTACGCGCTGCAGGTGTTGGGAGCCCATTTTAGGTTTTGTGTCGGTTCAATAATATTTTTTGTATGCTCGGTTGGATGCTTCTTTTACTGTCATTTCTGTTCACTCTTAGGTTGTATGGAATATATGCATATGGTTGTCGATCGGGTTTTCGTTTTCTTGTGGCTTTCAATTTGAACGATTCCTAGACTCTCAGACCGCGAGGAAGATTGCCGGCACGCAGTCCCATCGAAACGGCCGGGGCCCCTACTACATACTGGACGCATCGAGATTCGATATGAACGTCAACGATGAACCCGGACCGTCGATATCGGCGTTCCCACGAACTTCAAATTGATCTTGGCTTCGTCCTCAGTGCATTCAACGACATTATGGACGAGGCTTCAGCGTTCGATGTTAATTTCTCGTATCCTTTACCAGAATCAGTACTTGAAACGGCGCGCGTCAAGCTCACTCCTTTTGTGCCGTCTATTCACGGTGACCAGCTGCTGTCTAAGGCCTCTGCGCATCCAGAACTCGCGCGATATCTTCCCGTCCGAATCGACCTGGACGCCATCGAAACTCATTTTTTATCCGATCCGACGTCCATCCTCTTCGCCATCATCGACAAGACCAAGGGAGAGAACGGATTGTTCGCCGGGGTGCTTGGCCTCCTCCATATTTCACCGCAGAATTAACAACGGAGATTGGGTGTGTGATATATCGTCCATCTCGAGAATGAGGCCGTTAATAATCGCCCGAAGGTTTGTGGTTGTCTTTCCCGAATTTCAGCGGACGTTTGTCAACTCCAACGCGGTTGGAATCCTTCTGAGATATTGCTTGGATTTGCCGAAGGATGGAGGACTGGGGCTTCGACGTGTACAGTGGGCCGCGAACCCACCAAATGGCGCGAGTATTAGAGCTGCAGAAAGAATGGGAATGAAGCGGGAGGGAACGATGCGGTGGACGTGGGTGCTGCCCGCAGGCAAGGAAGGCAAGCAAGCTGGTGAGGGTCGAGGCGTCGGTGTCGGGAGAGATAGCGTCTTGTTCGCAGTTTGCTGGGACGATTGGGAGAGCGGAACGAGGGAGCATGTTCAGAAAATAATCGATCGAGAGTCTTGAAAATGCATGTAATACAAAGGATATTGATTCAAATACAGACGCACTCTCATCCGAGTGCGGGGTTGTAGGCACTGTCGTCGTACATGCTGCTGTTTCGCGTCACCCTCCTTGGTGGATTTTGGGGCGTCATCATTCCGCCTGGCATTCCGCCACTTCGAGTATTGGGACTCATGCCCATCCCCGGCTGCATTCCCATGTGTCCGAGGTCGGGACCAGGCGCCATACCCATACCTCCCATCCCACCTCCCATCCCGCCCATTCCTCCACCCATTCCTCCACCCATGCCCCCTCCCATCCCGCCCATTCCACCGCCCATTCCGCCTCCCATTCCGCCTCCCATCCGCATTGGTGAATCCATGCCACCCATGCCGCCCATACCCATTCTTGCAGGCGACTGAGGAGGCATGCCATTGTAATGCGGAACATTGCCCGGATTGAATGGAGCTCCGCCACCAGCACCAGCATACGGCCCTCGCATGCCCGGGCTCGGGCCCATGGGAGACCCTGGGTATCCAGGATACGGGCCAGAGCTGTATTGTCGCTGCGGTGTTTGCGGGTGCTCATGAACCATTCCCATCTGCTGCACGCTCTGGAGATGCAGTTCGCGCTCTCGTTCCCGTTCGCGTTCCCGCTCTCGATGTGCCTGCTGTGCCTGCTGGTGTTGTTGCTGTTGTTGCTGCCGTTGTTGTTGCTCTTCAGCATTCTCGAGCTCCGTCTGCTTCTTCACGGCCTCAAACAGAGGCGTCGAGTCGTAGTAGAGGTCTGAGTATTCGTCTACCAGGAACCTATGTGTGGGTACGCAGTGAGACATAGTTACAGCGTCCAGTGAGATACGAACTGTTGAGTACCTATATCCCATTGCGGCCCTCTCTCAGCCCGCGCGGTTATCAACATCGAGTTCCATTCCGAGGCGCTTTCCTGAGAGGAAAAGATGAGAGGATCTGACTGCTACAAGGAATAACAAGACGGACGACAGCCTGGGCAAGTGCAGCAGCAGATTCAGAGTTTGACTGGTAGGTGTCTGTCCGAATATTTTGGGAGCGGGCCTGAGATTCAACCTCGTGGTTCAGCTTCATGCCCATCTTCTGTGCATTGTGGCGGGCGACACGAATTTTAATCGGCTTGACGGGCTTTCCAGGCGCCATCTGAATGTGTGTTGTGAAGTAGTGTAGTATTACATAATTACAGCCCAAGTTGAATGTTATCGACAAAATGATAGCCACCCGCACAGCGATAGCCTCCGGCCTGCTTTATCCATCTGTAACCTGCAACACAGACCCCAAGTTCTTGCAGCTTGGCCTGTGCCTTTGCTTCTTTCTGCCGCTCTAGTGCCTCTGCTTTCCTCCTCTCTTCGAGTTCTTGAGCAAGCCGTTCGCGCTCAGCCCTGGCCATCAATTCTCGCAGTCGGATCTCTTCAAGCTGGCGTTTCAACTCGTTCCTCTCCGCCTCGTCGCGGGCCCGTGTCTCCGCCAATTTTCGGGCTTCAGCAATCTGTTCCTGCTCCCGAGCTATCGATTCCTGGAGACGCTTTTCTGCTTGCTGGATAGCTTCCGCGTCGAGTTTAAGCTTTGTCTCTGCCGCATGCCGGTCGGCCTCCAGTTGGTACCAGGTTGCATCTGTAACGCCTGCATCCCGCATGCTGACCGCCCTTTCTGGCCCAGTTGCGTCGAGCTCAGGTTCTGACAACGAAGAACTCTGGGCGACTGCGGCACTATGAGCGGGAATCGGCGCGCGGAGTGGATCGAACATCTGCTGCGGCAAGCCTGCCATCGGTGCTGGCAATGACGACGTATGACTGCGGTTCTGCAAGCCCTCGAGCGCGGCCTGCATGCAGGATATGGCATCTTCCACTTTCAACGTCAGTTTCGAGTTCCCGTCGATTGGTGACCTGAGGGCTACGCTAATCATCTTCTTTGAGATCGTCTTTATGTCACGGGCGTTGCCCCACGAAGGCAAACGGGACATCATCTCGATGAGGGCGACAATGGTCTTGTATTTCTGAGTGGAAATGTCGACGGACTCGAGATGAACGCCATGTTTGACCAACTCCCTTCTCAGCACCTCCAAGCACTGTTCGGGATTCATGTTCCGGAAGATGAGCTCCTCTGGGAACCGACTGGATAGGCCTGTGTTGACGGAAAGCAGGGCGTTCATTTCCGCATCGTAACCAGCAAGTATCACCACGATCTTCGATTGATACCGTGGGTTCGTGAGAAGGCCAACCACTTCGTCCATTGCCTCCTTCGCGAATGGTCCTTCCCCGAGTCTGTACGCCTCGTCAATGAACAGCACCTGCCCGAGGGCCTTGTCGAAGAGCTGTTTGGTTTTGGGACCCGTTTGACCGACATACTGGCCAACGAGGTCAGATGCGGAACATTCTTCGACTTTGGCGGAAGCCAAGAAGCCCATGTCGTAATAAACTTGGCCCATCTTACGCGCTACTGTGGTCTTACCGGTCCCAGGTGGCCCCTTGAACACCCAGTTGGTTGGAATTAGATTCTGGACATCCATGCCGCGTGCTTTAGCGGAGCTAGCCATCATCTGATATTCCCCAAGTTTGGTGATTATGTCTTCACAACCGACAACATCCTCGAAAAGGGTGACCAGATTGGTGGAGGCGCGATTATTACGATCGAACTCGGGGTCAAAGTCCTGTGGCTCAAACACAACATCAAAAGACCGCTTGCCTGAGGGGCAACAGATTTTGGCGTGTTTGATAACGTTTCTTCGCTTCTCCGAGCATGTTTTCGACTTCACCTGCATTCCCGAAATTTGGGCGAATGCGACCGCGACCAAGTACATCGATTGCCACCCGTTTGGCTGCATCCGTGGCATCAAGTTGTTGGTGTTCAAGTTTCAGGTTCAGAATCTCGAGGAGTTCCGAGTCAGTAAAGTCATCGAAACGGAACGCGGTTTCGATGCTAAACCGACGAGATAGACCCGGGTTGACGTGCTGTGCAGTAGTGTCAATTTCTTGGGTAGAAGCGATTTTTCGGATCAAATTATTCACCTGGAACATTTGCACCATCTGCTCCTCGTACCCGAGCATCAGCACGCAGCGGTCATCGCCAGGGTTGTCCTGGATCTCTGCAACTATGGTATCGATGACAGCGGTCTTGTAAGGGTCGTTTTGGGATCCAGTGCCTCCACCGTACAGCATGTATGCCTGTTGCGCTCATGTCAGATGCATACGGTGGAATTTAGGAACAGCTTGCCTCGTCAATGACCAGCACCTTGCCCAATGTGTTTGCAAGGATGGCCTTGGTGTTACTTTCTGAGGCGCCCATGACGTTGCCGATGAAATCAGCTGGGTTCTTGACCACCACTACGAATTGTGAGCCGTTAAAAATGAATATTCCGACGTGTATCGTGATAACCTACCTTCACCGTTGCTGATAAGACCGAGATCCGCCAAAATTTGTCCATAGAGCTTGGCGACGGTCGTTTTGCCAGTACCAGGAGAGCCAAGAAAAACGTGATTGAACGATAGCTCCATAGGAGCCTTTTCTACCAGCTCGCGGTTGTAATTGGTCTCGACCATGGACAATATCGCCTGCACTGATTGTTTCACCGAGCCTAGACCAATAAGTGTCTGCAGCTTGGCCCATGCCGCCGATTCCCTACTTGCATGCGATGGGTCGGGTCCTATCAGATCCTCTTGCGTTAAGAGGTAGTCATCCGGTCTGCGTCCCCTCCCTCCGCTGTCGAGACAGTCGGTCCGCCTGCCTCTCTTTAATGAGTGCAAACATGTTGCCCAAGGCACGAGCGTTCCCAAACCCTGGTCGACCGCGGCCGCGGCCAAGACGGCGAACAGAAATTCTGGTATATAGGCCTCCTATGCCGTCCTCCACCTTCATTTTGCCACTGAAAGTTTTTTCGACTAGCTGATCCAGCATGCCAAGAAGCTGCGAGTCCGTATAGTCTGCAAAATGAAGCTGATAGGGAATACGGCTGGTGAGCCCGGGATTGTGTTCGAAGAAACTCTCCATCTCCCTTTGATATCCGGCAAAGATGAAAACCATTATCCCGACGTTGTTCTGCATCTCGGCCAAGAGGAAGTCGAGGACCTGTGGTCCTTGGAAATTTTTTGGACTCGTCAGTTGGTAGGCCTCATCGACGAAAATGGTCCCTCCCCCAGCGTTCAGCACATCTTCAATCATCTTTTTGACACCAGGTACGCCGTCATTGGACAAGCGAGATCCCGATGTCTCGACGAATTCACTTCCAGGAAGGATACCTACGGAGGTAAGAAATTTGCCATAATGTCTCGCCACCGTCGTTTTCCCTAGTAAGAATGAGTCAGCGGCTCAGATAGCACGGAGCGGATATACCTGTTCCAGGGTTTCCGAGGAACGTAGTGTTAAAGCACTCCTGCTTCAACGAAGCCCCTTGTCGGACAGAAGTATCGATCTTTGCTTTGAGTTTAAGAACCTGCGATTTCACTTCCTCCAGCCCAATCATTTCCATGATCGCGTCAATAGCATCGTTATTTGCGCCTTCCATGTCCTTTTGGCGTTGCCATTCATCTCGTGAAGCCGACACGGGAATTTTCAAGGCAACAGAGGGAGCTTGTGCTCGGACATTTCGGGGAACGCCCTGGGCAGAAGAAGTCGTGGGCTGGGGGGGAGTATGAACGGGGGGAGTGGTCGGAGCATGCAGTACTGTAGATGGAAGTGAGGTAATAGCAACCGACGTAGCAAAAGCCGACAATGAACTAGCGACACCCGACAGAGCTTGGACACGGGCTTTGGTATTTTCCAGGTCTATTTCTTTCTGTTTGATGGTCTGCGCTCTTTCATTGGCAGTCTGAGCGTCTCGCAACTCCTGATTCCTTGAAGCAATCTCCTCATCGATCGCGGCTAGTTTCTGTTGGTAGGCCAACTGATCGGCATCCCGCTTTTTTTGAAGATTGAACTGCTTTTCGCGCTTCTCCTTGGCGAGCTTCTCCTCGCGGTCGCATTTGGCGCATGGGGCTGGAAGGCGTTCATGGCATTTCCAGGACTGGGAATGTCCTTTTGAACACATCGATTCGATGATATGCTGGCATGCCATCTTAGAATGGTCGGAAAGTTGATGGCATTTGGATGTGCACGAATGGACACCACAGTTGAGCATTGTTCCGCTGCGCAACGATAAATTTGGTGCATGTAACAAGAAAAGGAGACACTAACCATGGCTCTTTGCATCCCCCTTCTGGACATTCGTTGGCAAAATCAGCTGGAGACTTGAGTAGAGCGGTTCGATCTGGGTGCCTCTCGCATTTGACTGGAAGACCGTCATAAACGTGTCCGCCTGCTCTAAGCAGGCCGAAGTATTTCGTCCACAACTCTCCGCCTTTGCGGGCGTTCATGAAAGTGTCGACATTGCCGATCATTATGAAGGCATTTCGAGGCCGGGATAATAAGACGTTCAGACGCTCTGGCGCAAACATGAACCCAATGTCATGAGAAGTGTTGCTTCGGGTAAGACAGGAGATGACGATATCACTTTCCTCCCCTTGGTAGTTGTCTATGAAGCGATTGAGTAATTATGCCATGTACCGTGAAGTGGCGTACCTATGGTTGCCAAACGCAATTTCCCTTTGGATATCTTGGCCGAGGCGGGGGGGAGTAAGCCTGCTTTAACGAGGTCGTGTGAATCGAGGTCGTTGAGGACGGGATCATTTTCCTCCGCTAGTACGCTCTGTAGCTCCTGCAGTTGTCCCAAGTAAGGGGTCAGGACGACGAGTTTGTCGGTGCCATAACCTTGCTGTCCGAGATATTTGACTATCTTCAACACCATCTGCGCCTCGTATTTATTTCGCTTTGAAGACTTCGAACCCATCTCCGATTCGTTTTTTATTTTCGAGTTTTCATCTTCAGGAGTGTTGTGGCTGATGAAAACCATGTTGTCGCGAACTCCGCGGAGATTTGGCCTATTCATCGTCGACGGGGCGTCGACGAGATCTGGGTACGTGAGGGCCCGTATAAGCGCAGAAATCTCTGGTCTCATGCGATGCTGTTGTGTGAGTATCTCGTGGGGATATCCCTTCAGGACGAGACGTTCAAACATGGATCGATTGAGGTCGTAGCCTTCCCCTTTTTCGACAGTGAGCATGTAGTTATTGACTTTGGGCCGGAGTTGTCTGAGGAAGGTGTGAGCTGGGATTCACGACAAAAGAGTCATCTGCGCACTTGTGGTCACCGATCAAAACCATCTGCTGTGTCTCGCTGCCTAGAGCAGTGATGACATGGCTCTCCAGAATCTCTCCCGCTTCCTCGACAATAAGTACCTCCGGCGATGCGGACTGGATGTATTTGGTGTACTTCGCCGCTCCAGTCGTTGTGCAGCCGATGATCTGCTTGGAACGAATAATGGAAGCGTCCTTTTCACCAAATATGACATCGAGTTCATCCAAGCATGCCGTGGATGCTTTCCCGATAGTCGATATATCAGCTACCTGCTCCTTTCGGATGGCGGATTCCCATTCAGCTAGCTTGGATTTGCGTGACGAACGTTCCATCTTCCATATTTCGGGTGCGTCCCGAACTTGAGCGTGAGTTTTGAACATTCCAGCGTCCTCGCCTTTAGCCCACCGGTTGAAGAGGTAAAACTTGTTCATCTGCTTTCCGCCTTTTCCCACCTGCGTCATCTGATTAGAAGAAGGCGGGATGGACAGCGCCGCAAAGAATGAGGGATCTTCGAATTCCGTGTGCTCTAATAAATTTGGGCGCTGAGTGGTGAATACTTTCCATTTGTTCTCGAGCCGGTTGAGAAGGGTTCTTGAATTCGCTTTTAAGCTGTCAATAGTTTGCCAGTCTCCCCTCTGCAACCTGGCGTAGTTGTTCTGCCTAGTCAACTGGTGCAAGCTTAGACATTCGGTGCGCTGGGTCGACTTGCCCCCGAGACGAACTATGCTGCTCTGGGGCACTCCGATATCCAAAATACCCTCGAGGAATTCATCTAGTGCATGATTGGTATAACAAACAACCAAAATCCGACGGTGGGAGTCGTGGAAAATCTTAGCAAGTAGTGCACCGATGAAAGATTTCCCAGTACCTGCCGTATATCAATAAATAATGCGCCATCAACGACAGCAGTGTGAGTGATGCATACCCGGTGGGCCCTGAATAAGGGAAACCTTCTGAGTAAGACCCGCTACGAGCGACGCAGCTTGAGAATCGTCCAGGTTGATCGGCTTGCTGCCAGGGGTGGATAGTACTGTGCGCAGGTCCTGACCAGGATTAGATTGAATGGCGTCGACTATTCGGGTTGCCCGCGACCAAGACGGGGGCTCCATTATGCTATTCGAAGACCAGCACAGCAGCTCATGTGAGAGCGGTATGCTTTTCATCTCCTGCAGAGCCTTGAGAACCGGCTCATATGAAAATATTGCGGTATCAATCTGAATCAGTTTGATGCGCGGTTTCCACGTCTCCTTCAGCTTCAACAAGGCTTTAATCGTATTGGTCTCTCCCTCGAGTTGCAGTACAACTACAGGAGGCTTCCGTGCAAGAAGGTCCTCGTCTCGATGGATGGTGGGGAAAGCAACGACCTCGTCGTTGACGATTAGACATCTGCCAACTTCTGTTACTGGTATGTACTAGAAGGCGAATGCGGTATAGACATACGTGAGGGATTGATGTTTGAAATATTTTTTCTTTTCGTCAAGGAATGCCCTTCGATCCTTGACACCTTTGAAAAACCACATGTCGTAATGGCATTGGAGGATGATGCCCCATCGTTGTCTCCTGTCCTCTGATCCACGATATATGTCATCTTGTAGGGTAAAGCCCTCGACGACAAGACCGCGATGAAAGCCCTTCTTCTGCCCAAAGGCTATTTGCAGTTCATCTCGGATTTCGTAGATCATATCTTCCCTTAGCAGGCGGAACTGGTCATCTAGACATCTACCCACGGCCAACGCGGGTTCTGGAGTAGCCTCCGCTGGATCACAGCGACGAAGGAAAGGGGGTTCTTTGGAGGCCACCTCGTCAGCGGTGGGAAGAATGGAGATCCTGCGATAATCCGCGAAATCGTTGTCGTGTCGGCCACCGGGGAGAATGTCGTGCTGCCCCAAACTGCCGGTGTTGCAGGCCTCGACGACTTGTTTGATTTTGTGACCCAACGTTCTGGTCTCCAATTGTGACGAGCCAGTGAGTTCACTGACTAAAGAGGCGCTGACCAAGTCCAGATAGGGATCGGCGGCAGGACTGGGGAGTAGAATGAGCTGCAGCAGAAGCCACGCGAAACATTGCGTCGCGCCCTCTGCCAAATGTCCTGACTGAAACGCCTCGAAGAAGGGGGTCCAGAATATGGGGGGATCTATGATGGTTTTAATCACTTGCCGGAGGAAATCTCCACCACCAATATTCTTCAGCTCCGGTGCTTGGAGATAAAAGATCAGGTCCTTAGACCCGCCATTGAAGAAGGTTGGGGTGAGATTGAATCGCATCGCCTGCTGGAGGGATGCAAGGCCATTGGGGCTACCAGTAATCCTGTTCACGCACGCGGCAGGATCAGATTGGCGACAAATAGCCTCCAAGTATAGTGAAAAATTGTGGTTAGTTAGGGCTTGAGTGCCATGAAGCACGTCAAGGAACAATTTGTTGAGCTTTCTGGCTCGAGCGTCATCCATGTTCTGAGAGACGGGAAGATGGTCGGTCGATAAGAGCCAAACTGGCGCCCAAGAAGCTGAACCTGAGTCGCCGTGTCGAGGCGAGGCACTTCATTTTACGGCCTTTCAGCGCTAGTTTCCTTGATGTTGCCTTTACGTCGCCGAGTATAAAAATAAGAGCTCATTGAAGACTTCGCTGGCGTAAACCGACAGGAGAGGACTGCAATTCGTATCTGGGAGAGGAGAACAATGCATATAGCTATGCGAAACAGTAAGCAGAAAGGGCTTTCTCGAAATGCGAGCTATGGAGAAGCGCACAAATCCCGCAGACGCCGTGCGGCATATGGAAGTCAAAGCTTAAAGTAAATATAAGTACATGAACAAATAAATTCCCTTTGACTTGATGTTACGCGGGGGAGGCGTTCTAGCCAACGGCGCCTCTGCCGTACCCTCCGTGGAAACCTCCCTCAACGCGCAGATCGAAGATCTCGTTCAGCGGAATCGCACATTGGACCACACGAACAAGAAATTGGTCGATGAACTGGCTCTCGAAGCCGACCGCGCTAAACGGGCCTCCCGCGACCTGCAAACCAAGTGGCAGGAAGACAAGCACACCTGGCGAGAAGGCTGTAACCGCTTGCTATCGTGTCACCATCTCGCTCACCTCAGGCTCAATGTGAAACTGTCGAATGCCGAGGCATCCTAGCTGAAGGAGATGGAGCTTTGCAGGCAGGAGAAAGTTGCAAGATTACACCGCGACTTCCAGATCACAATGTTTCGGATCAGGAAAGGCGAGCTAGACGCCAAGATAGAGGAGCTCGAGGAGGAGTTGGAGGAAGATCTAGAACGACACGGGCGTGAGCGGGGCATCTCGAGTTGGAGGAACGAATCAAGGCTCAGGAGGACGAAATTGGTTCACTGGATGATGAAAGGTCGGCTGTTAAGGTCATTGCTCATTTCTGAACACAAATATTGTTATACACAGAGCTCCAGGAGGAGGAGGAGGATTCAAACTACAACAGGAACACAGTCAATTACGAGTTTCAAACGAGTCTCTTGCCTCAAAGGTTGAACGCATGGTGCTTCAAATTCAAGGTTTAGAATCCAACAACGTGGAGCTTAAACGTCAAAACGATGAGCTCCAACGCACTGCGGACGATGTTAAGCGCCAACTTCAGCAATGGCAGAATCTGGAGACAAAGGGTGGGGAAGAAGCTGAGGCATTGAGAAAGAAACGCATCAGTCTGGAAATCGAGGTTAAGGCGCTTGAAGGCAGACTGGAAAAGAAAGAGGGCGAGCTGCAGAAAGAAAAGGCAAAGACTGTTAAATTCAAGGCGAACGTGGACGAATTTGAGGTCCGTGTTTTCTCCCCCCTTCCAACTTGCCTCTTTATGAAAATCCCATACAGGAACATGCTGAATACCAACGGCAACAAGCGGAGGAAGCTACAGCTCAGCTCGCCAAAGCCAATAGACAGATTGAGCGGCTTCGAAAGGATCTTGATGCTGAACGAGCGGCCAGACCCATCTCGCCTCGGAAGGTAGATTTTTTGATCGTATATCTATGCTTGAAGATCATTGACCGCCTCTGTAGACACGAAAAACATCCCCCACCATCTCCGAAGACGAAGTAGCACAAGATTTCACTGAGGTACCACCACCGTCTTCCCCTCCCGCCAAGGCGGCATCATCTAAGAAGCCTAGCTCGAAAATCAACGCGCGAGCCTCCGCCAAATCGGGACGCAATAAACCCGCCGCTGAGATGGTCGCAGGACCGTCGAACGCCTCAGACAGCGAGATCGAGGAGGTCCCGGATCCACGGAAACGTGCCAGGGCTAAAGCTAAGGCGCCTGAGGGAGATATTGACGGCTTAGAGAAGTCAAGGGCCCCTCCCAGGTCGAAAACTGTGGGAACAGAGAACAGCGAGAGCGAAGATAGTGCTAAAGGACCCAAGAAGAAGGGAAAGGCCAAGGCCAAGGCTGTCGAAGAAGATAGCGACGCTGACCCTGTTCAGCCCGAGCCAGCGCGCCCGAAACCTGCCCCGCGCGGTAAACGGAAAAAGGACGAACACGCCTCCACCGTGAACCGGGCTCACAGCCCAGAATTGGGCGATCAAGGCAATTCGACTAAACCGCGTAGTAAGCCCGGTGCGAGCAGTCGGGCTGGTAGTGTCCAGCCTCGTGGCATAGCAGTTGTCTCCGACGACGAAGCCGACGAGCCAGCAAGAAAGAAGAAGAAACGGGCTATTGGTATTTTCCCGTCGAATTCTCAGCCGACGTCGTTCAACTTCTTGGCCACGGTGTGTATATGTGTTTCTGGTTTCTTGATCGTTTGTGACATTTTTCAAAGGGAAACACAGCTGGAGGGATCAATATTCCTACAATTTTGTCGCCTGTGCGTGAATCGGATAATGTCCCGAGTCGTTCAACTGGCTCTTCTAGCGGCCTCTTCAAAAATCTCGGCGGCATGCTTGCTAGCAGTTTCACGGGGAGGAAGTAGCCATGACATATATTTATTGCATTTTCGTTACTCTATCTTGGATCTAAATACTTACATTATGAATGAACGTTAATGAACTCGAATTATTTTGTCAGTGAGGATGTCAACTTTTCTTAGAATGGGGCTTGAATGGGGCCTGAGAATTCGCTGTATGTGAATCGTCAGCGGGTCTCGTATTTAATTCTGGCACCAGTTTATAAACCCGTTTCTAGTTGGGTTGGTGGAGATGGTCTTGGGCCTGCGGCAATCCCTCGGACATCAGAACATATAATTAAAAACGGAGATCCGTTAATTTTGCAAAATGATTTGCCGAAATTAGATTAGGGGCTAAACAAAGGTCAACCGACGCGATGTTCTCGCCAGCAATGTCCTTCCGAAATGTATCCCGTCGCGACGTAGTCCTCCTTCTCTTCGGCGCTGCTTGCTTCTACATCTTCTCTGAATTTGTGTCTTTCAACTCCCAGACTCCTCCGGAGCCGTTACTCCTGGACATTCAGCCGGGAGAGCCTCTCGAACCCACAACACACACTGTAGACTTGGATCTTGACCCAACCGGCTTCCCCGAAACATCGCTCGTCGCACACGCGCCCGGATGGTAGTCTCTCATGACAGACGCTTCACTGATTCTAACTTCTCTTTATTGAAGGACAATATTCCAAAATATCTACATGGCTGGCGGCGCCCTCTTGATTGTCACCTCCGACCCCACTCTATTTCCCGATCCCAGACTCATGACGAGCACGGGGCTGCCCGGGAACCTCACGAACGACCCAGAGCGTATCCCGACGCGTCATGAGATGGACTTTATCACCCCCGAAGAGGCAAACGCGAGATGGAGCAGCGGTGGGAGGAGACGGGTGCTGTCAGTAGAGGGAACAACAGCAAGTCCATGCCATTTGTCGCGGTGCACTGGATTCTCATCTCTCCTTTAGCTATTGTTCAACGATCCTCCGCAATTTTTAAACCACTGTACGCGGCATCGCGCGCCTGTTTTTACAACTAACATCTTCCATAGACTACCATTTCGTCGCGGAACTCATGTTCGGAACATGGGCGTTTTTGTACGGCGCATTTTCTGACAGGGACAATACAGCATCCCGACTCGACTCTCACTGCTGAACATTCCTTCAATCCACCGCTCATTTCTAACACTACCCCAATAATTGACCGCGCAATCTTTATTCACTCGGATGCAGACGGGTGGAGGGATGGCCCAGGGTTCAATGGCTACTTTATTCGAGCTGTGTTTCCCTCTATGACGGTGGAGGTGTCGACGGACTGGATAGATCGCGTTAATGCCACCTCAAGCAAAGAAATACAGCGAGCATGGCATTTTCCCCTTGTGCTGCTCGCAGATCGAAGCGCAGCATTCCGCGGAAGAATCTGCGGGGCGTACACTCAAAGAACCGGGGCAGAAGCTTGGACTCTTATGGCGAAAAAGGCGAAAATCGATCTGATAGGCAACTGGTGGGCATCAATGCGAGAGGCGGTCCTGAGGTACGCGGGGGGAAGTCCGAACGAAGACCTGCACTCGACGTTACGGCTTCCTGAAAAAATCGTCATCACGTATATTAACCGGCAAGGAACGCGCCGACATCTGCTGGAAGACGACAACCGCGGGTTAATCGCTGCGATAGAGGAGCTAGTGGAGAGAAAGAATCGAGAAGGACTCAAGCATTGGGAGTTCAATAACGTTCATGCAGAGCGGATATCGCTCGATGAGCAGTTCAAGTTCGCCGGGAAGAGCACCGTATGTCACCACTGCCATCCGATTTTTTTCGCTGAAACGCCAGTCAGATCCTTCTCGGTGTGCACGGGAACGGTCTTACGCACCTAGGTGAGCTTGTCGTATGAATAGCAAGTATCATCCCTCCTCATCCCCATCGCTACAGTTTTCATGAAACCCACTCGGGTCTCAGCTGTAATCGAAATATTTATTCCCGGAGGCTTCGCGAGGGATTATGAGTGGACGACTCGTTCGCTGGGAATGGCACACTACTCAGTGTGGAACGATACGTGCGTTCCTCTCTCCGACTCTGTCATCCCAAGCAAACATCCACGGCAGGTACTTTACCCATCCAAACGAACCAGAAGTGCCAGACTATCCCGAAGGATTCCACGGCACAGAAATCCCAGTCTATGGGCCACTTGTTGCTAAGTTGATAGACGACCACGTCGAGGAGAGGTTTCCGCCTGTGGATCGAAGCCCTGCGCATGACGTTCACGATCGCTGACAGTGAGCTTTTCGGTGTTGTAGTTTTTCTTGCGAAATGAAGTCGTACGATGTAAGTGCGTTTGGTGGAAGACGTCAAGAGGGCGCAAATGATTTTTTTGAGGATACCACAGGGAACAGGATAAGACAAGAGTAATACAGTAATATGTAGCCACATCATGAAACTCCGTCGACGTAGTCACCAAGTCGTTGGAGCGATTAAAGAGGCATGCATTGGTATGAACCTCCACATGAAAGGTGCACCGAACCAGACCTCCTTGTGAAGCAGAACGCCCACTAGAAAAAGTCGACGTCGTGGTGGTTGGTAATTGAAGGAACTGTCACGCCGTGACGACTTAAATAGGGCACCGGGGTTTGCCGACCGTCATTCTCATCAAAGTTAAAACCATTCGCAGAACTTGCGCAGAACTGAGAACATCTTCATGTTTGCTGAGCTGCAGCGTCGTTTCTCTGGTTTTTTCTCTCCGCCGGCCGCCTTGCCCCAGGATGCGGCTGGGACCAGAAGACAGTGAAAACCCTCTGATGCTTCAATTCTTCACTTGGGAGTCCAAGCATAAGGATATGAGCTGGTGGAGGCATCTGGAGGCTGAAATTCCCAGGACTTTCTGAGATGGGTTTTACTCAAGTCTGGCTTCCGCCGCCTAATAAAGCCACCAATCAAGTGAATCTTCATGATCAGCCCGGAATACCGACACAACCACTCACCCCTCTTACAGAATGGCAGAGGTTACGATGGCTATGATCTGTTCGATCTTGGAGAATTCTACCAAAAGGGCAAGTCGGTTGCCTCGGGGCGTAACTAACTTTGTGCTCACTCAATCACTTAACAGGCACTGTCAAGACGCGCTGGGGAACACGAGAGGAGCTTCTCCAAGCCTTGCAAAGTCGCGTCAAGCCACGGAGTAGATATACTAATCGATGCGGTTCTAAACGTCCGTTCTCTGAGAGACTGCGTGCTTCAAGGCAGAATATCTCACTGCCTCCTCTAGCATAAGCTCGGTGCTGACCGGTTTGAGAGCTTCCTGGCTGTCCCTGTAAATCCTCAGAATCGGCTCAAGGACGAAGGGCCTCTCAGAGAGATTGATGTGTGTTTCTTGCTCACTACCATTTTTTGTTCATTCAAAAACCTAGGGGTGGACTGCTTTCGATTTCAAGGGAAGAGGCGGAAAAGTGTCTTTTCATCTGCGACCGTCGTGAAGATATGTCTAATTATCTTGCAGTATAGTAGTTTCCGATGGACTCACGAACATTTCACCGGTCTTGACTGGGACCATCGAACTCGCAAAGGCGGGATTTACCGCATGGCAGGGAAAAAGCTGGTCAAGACATGTAAGAATTGGCTCCCCCTTGATTCCCGGCAGCTGATGGAACCAGGTGGATAGCGAGCTCGGGAACTACGACTACCTCCTTGGAGTAGACGTGATTTCTGGTTATCTTTTTGCGCGAAACCATCTGACGCCATTAATAAGATAGATCATCGGCATCCGGACGTACATACATTTTCTATGTGCGACGGAAAGGCTAACTTCGATTTATATTATAGTGATGTGCGGGAGGATTTATTTAAATGGGGCGCCTGGGTCTTGGAGGTTCGAGCTGCCATAGAGTCCTTTCCTGCCTTAATACCTCCTTTCCTAGACCACGGGTGCGACTGGCTTCAGGCTTGACGCCATCAAGCACATAGATCACAGATTTCTCCGTGACTTTGTCGGTTCAATTTCAAAACGACGCTGTAAAATGTACCGATTTAATTCAGATACGACATACTCGGGAACGCTCACGAAACCCCCGAATGTTTGCCTGTCTGTGAGTATTCTTGACTAGACTTCCCTATTTATCTCCAATTCTGGTGCGCAGCAGAATACTGGTCTGGAGAGTGTGTCTCTGTTCTTTTGGTCTTATTGTTCCCTCATATTTTGTAGCCTTGAATTGGTTTTGTCATACATCCGGGCATTTCGAGGTGAAGTCAGCCGTCCGTCTTACCCACAGATGGCCGTATTTCCAAACAATATTTACAGACGGCCTTCTTTGACGTGCCAGTGCATATGAACTTCCATCAAGCGAGCATACTACGTGAGCGGTATGATTTGAGGACCATTTTGAACAACACAGTTGTCAAAGCCAAGCCCAAAGACGCTGTAACCTTTGTGGATAACCACGAGTACGATTCAATATTGACGTACTTCTTGCGCTGAAAGGATATCTACAGCACTGTGCATCCTGTTCTTTAATTTAATCTCGTTCTCTCATCGTTTTCTAGGTCAAAGGACAAAGCTTGGAAAGCTGGGTCAGGCTCCTCGCTATTGCTGACCCAGACTGTTGACTGTCAGCTTATTAGGTGGAAAATGGTTTCAAAATCCACAGCTACGCTATCATCCTACTCAGACAGGATGGTCATCCGTGAGCAATCTCTCAGAACATTCAAGCTAACGAATGGTGATTTATCCACTGCAGTTGCGTTTTCTACGGCGATTTGTATCCAAACGAGGAATGTTACGACGAGAGAATATCCCGAGATCTCACGTTGATAATTGAAGCACGGAAGAAATTTGCCCACGGCCCATGTGTGGACTATTTCCAGGAGCGCAATTGTATTGGATTCGTACGAAAGGGCGACTCGAAACACCTAGGATGTGCAGTTCTTCTCAGCAACAAGGAGGAGTGAGTACAACGGAATTACCATGGAAGCAGCCTAAATTATCTTCAGGGCGGATAACTATGTCCACACTATCCGCATGTTTGTCGGCCGTGTTAGTTCAATTGTCGGTACATCTTCGCGCTCAGTTGCTCATGTCGCCCTCAGTCACAAGCTGGCTCTGTCTTCCGCTCCGTCATGTCACAACAGGGGCACATAGACATCGATGTTGACGGATGGGGGGACTTCTCTTGCCCCGCTGGTAGCGTCGAGGTGTGGTTCAAGTCGTGATATCAGTGTGGCGTAAATATTGGCGTAAATATTATTACAATTTTAATCCCAATAACAGTACATAATTACATTATAAAACTTCTTCCCGCTTGAGCCAGTTCACATCGTCGGTCATATCGGTCTGCGCAGAGAATCGACGCCTTTCAGCGAACTGCATGGCTTCCATGCCTACGCGATCTTCCTCCTCCTTGGTCGAGCGGGTACGGTCCTGAAGCACAATCGCGCGACTCAACTGAGTAGTTGCAGCCTCACCGCCCATGTGCGCCAGGTCATCCCGTCTATCTTCTCCGTCAAATAAGATAGCCGTCTCCTCCAGTGTGCGGCCTGTGGGTGAACGGTCAACTAGCGTCGAGGCATCGTTGAAGGGGACAAACCTTTTGTCTCCACTACGAATGCCAACACGAATGCCAATTCAATCGCAAGCCATCCCAACATATACCAGATAATAAAACCACCCGATTGCACCAATAGCCCATGGGTTAACAAACTGATTGAACGCAGAGGTCAGGAACACTGTCAGGTTCTGGAACAGGATCAGTGCTCAAGCGGGGTGAAGGCACTAAGAATATCCGACCATCACTGCGAAACCTTTGGCCCGGATTTGGTATGGCAGAATCTCCAACGTGTAGGCAACGAGCATTGGCGTGTATGCGAGGTCAGTAGAAGAAGTAAAATATGAAAATGAGGGGAATGGTCGCTGCAGGTCGCTGTTAGCGAGATCTGCAGCGGGACACATGAAGGTATAGTATACCTTTGGCAGCGGCTGTTATGTGGAACTGGTTGAAGACTGCCTCCGTGACTGTCCACAAGGCAAAAGAGGCCAACATTCCCGAGTTAGAAATGATAAAGAGTGTGCGCCGACCCATGTAATCGACCAGGAACGATGCAACAACAGCAATGATAAGGTTGAAGACCTATACACCCAGGTGAGTAGTGGAGAAAAAATAGCCGGGCGGCCTTCTACCTGTAGGCCGGCATTGATAGAAGCTAAATCAACGAGTTAGTTAAGTTAAGCATTATGGTCTCAATTACTTTCTCGCTGACCTTTCGTTTTGGTATCGGAAATGCCGACACCCTCCAGGACGAGGTTTATATAGTAGCTGACCTTATACCCCGAGCTATAAGCCTGCGACGCTAGAGAAGAGAGAATAACACACGAGGCCATTCCCTGCAAAGAACGGATTAGTAAGACGCCTTTTTTTGGCCGGAGTTGAGTCTCACCAGACCATTGCGAAAAAATAGCGATGGCTACGATGATCCGCATTCGCTTCCGATTTCCCGGAGTCGTGAAAAGAGACCAATAGGAAGAGGCCCGATCTATTTCTTCCTGAAGTCGAAGCGCGTGTCGTATTTGGGCGAGTTCAAACTGCACCAACGGATGCGGCTCATCAGTACCATTTGCATGGTACTTGCTCAGGATTTTTGCAGCTTTGCTTTCCTGTACACCCTATTAAATCGGGAAAGACAGAAAGAGGGAAACCGACCAAGCCCTTGGAAACGAGAAACCGGGGTGACTCCGGGACAAACCTGCACGGTCGTGTCAATCAACCGGATGACTTAAAGAAATAAAACACTCCTACCAGACGAGACAGACTTGCAGGAGAGGGATAATGGCTTGAACGAGAGTAGGGGCTCGCCTTCAGTAGCAGGAGTTAGAATCGTTGAGGCGTCTGTCTAGAGTCACCACTTGCCATGTCCAATTGTTCCCTGAAACCACAGTATAAGATGAACCAAAGCAGACCTAATGATGGTTGAACCAGCGTTCAAGCGAGTATTTTTAAACCTACCCAGGCAGATATGATGCTTCCCAGATACCAATTCGAGTTGTACAAGGCCGTGATTTTACCTCGCTGTGTGACGTTTAAGAAAAATAGCTTGATAAGTGTCAATGGGCGTACCTGTGTCGGATAGGCAAGCTCGATCAGAAGCAAAGGCGCGGCATTCAGGCAGAATGTCAACCCAAACCCAACTGTGCGGGAGGATGAATTTATAGACAAGATGACACGACGATTCACTCACTGAGAATACGAGCACTGATTAACACCGCGACGCTCCATGCTGAAATCTGCAGGGCGACACCTGCCAGCATGATAACAGAACCCAGGAACAGGGTAATGCGTCGACCAAGAATATCCGACGCGTACGGGGTGAAGGGAAGCCCCTGCCAGTAGGTGATAAGGTGCCAAATACGCAGCGACAAAAAAAGAATGCTTTACGACGAGGCCACCAATACTTTGGGCAGAATTTATGAGCCCTTGACCACATTGAGTATGGCGGCGACAAATGGATGTATCTCTCACTTACCAAGTGTCGTTCCCTTGGGAAAATGAAAATAGTTTTGCCAGTCGGGCAAAATTTGTAGTCCTGGCATTTATGAGCGTGATTCGCGTGATTCGCGTACATACTGACCATTAATCAGGGAAGAGTCTAGCCCATTTGCCACAGACGTAAGGAGAGGTAGGATGAGGCAGATGTTTAACCAAAGTATGCCTGGGCTTGAGATTTAGCCTCATAATAAAGGGCGCGCGTTGCAGCTTGATCACCTTTGTTCCTCCACCACGGACCCGTGTGGATGAAGTCCACTACGGTCCAGTCGGGAAGCGGGCGAGGCATTGAGGTAAACACCAATTGAGAGGATGAGAGGGGGCGAAGGCAGGCTCAAGGCCTGCTGTCATTGATTTCTTTATTGATATAGACTGCATGACCAGGCAAAACCCGTGGGCCAAGTGCGGGGAAACGATCCGCCTCCGCTTGAAAAACGCGTATGAGCGAAAAACTGCCGATTATGTCGTGTGACTGGGGCTCAGAGGAATCAGCTCGGAAAATCCTCGCCGACCTGGCGTTCCTGAATTGAAGACCTAGTAGCAATCCGGACGGGCCGCAGTAAGACCGCAGGGATAAGCAGGATAAATTGTTGGCCCAGCTAGGTCCCAGGGTATCATCAAGGGCGGAACTTGACGATGTATAGAAATTTCCTGGGAATGCTTTGTGGAGACCGTGCAACATCTCCTCATAACCGGAGTCATGTCGCTGGGAGAAAATGACCGCAGTGCATCACGAGAACTCCAGTAGAGAAAGGCATGTAGACACGTATAATTTGCTCTGAAGAAAGGCGAGACTCGGTCACTCGGAGATGTGCGCGTCTCAGGCGTCACGGTCACATGTAACTTTTCGTTCCATGCCGAGGGTTCCCTTTGGCCTTCGTTCACTGCCCACAGTATGGCCTGCAGGCGCTCCGACGACCCCTGCACTACCTGTTCCAGTAAAATTCCTCGCAGGGTCCTGCGGCTGCCGAAGACGACGAGAGCCTACGCGACCGTCTTAGACGCAGAAGGCGAACAGAATGGAAACGCAAGCAGCGGGTCAGCTTTCTCCGACCGAGGTCATTCTACCAGTGTCTGAACTGGAATTGTATCCTAGGGACAGACATTTCTTGATAATCTCATTGTTTCGATCCGAGGAGGTTCGCGGAAACATTACAGCTCGATATTATTTTATTCAAAGTTACCGTGTACGTAGGCTCAGGTGGAGACGGCTGCGTCGCCTTTCACCGTGAAAAATTCGTACCTTACGGCCCGCCTTCTGGGGGCAATGGTGGCCGTGGAGGCGACGTCTATATTCTGCCAACCGCACATCTCACAAGTCTGTCCTCGATCAACAAGCGCATACGCGGGAACCCTGGCGGCAACGGCCAGGGGACGTGGCAGAACGGGAAACACGGAGAACCCCTCGTCATCCGAGTCCCGTTGGGCACCATCGTACGCGAAATCCACCGTGGCGACAGCCGGCGGTCCAAGGACGAGTGGGAAGCAGAAGAAGAATCATGCGAGGGCCTCACTACCGCGGAAAAGCTCGCAAAATGCGTGACAACCGCTGGATTCATTATCCGCGATCGGTAGATTCCAACCTGACGCGGGATTCGTTTAAAGCAGCGGAGCAGGCGGTGTACAAACAGGAGAGAGAGCGCCGGTACGCAAGACGACAGCGAGAATTAGAATCTCCGATAGAGCTCGACCTCGACAAAGAGATGGACACGAGCAAGTCTGTGGACGCGCCCCTCGGTGCCAGGCATCGCGATCCGCTAGGGTATCTCGTCGCGTCGGGAGGCGCAGGCGGTGTCGGGAACCCGCACTTCCTTTCCCAAATCAACCGCTTCTCCCAAGTTTGCCACGCGCGGCCACCCAGGAGAGCGAATAACGCTATCCCTGGAGCTCAAAATCCTGTCGGACGTCGGGTTCGTTGGGATGCCTAACGCCGGCAAGAGTACTCTGCTCCGAGCGCTGACGGGCGGCCGCGCCAAGAGTGAGGTCGCCAGCTACGCGTTCACAACATTAAACCCCGTGGTGGGCATCGTTCGTGTCGCAGAAGACGGCACCTTCGAAGGTGGCGTGAAGGAGGGCCAAGTGCATGATGAAACCCTTATCGAGCAGCAGCAAGAGCGCGGCCGGATGGAACGGGGAGAGTATGCTAGCGCGCTTACTCGCAACGAGACGGAGGAGCGCCACCCCAGTCTGAAAGTGGACGCCGACCGCGGGAGGATACCATTTCGACATGGCGGAGACGTTCCGCTTCACCATCGCTGATAACCCCGGACTCATATCTGAGTCTTCTGAAAATGTCGGCCTCGGGCACTCTTTCCTGCGTTCCATGGAGCGCTCACTCGCGCTCGCCTATATTGTCGACCTCTCGGCACCGGCGCCTTGGGAGGAGGTGCTCATCTTGCGTGAGGAGCTAGAGAAGTACCAGCCCGGAATGAGCGGCAAAGGCGCGCATCGTGATCGCGAACAAGGCAGATCTGCTTGGCGGCGAAGGCGATCCGGCGGCAGTGGCGGAGGCAAAGGCTAAGCTGCAGCGCCTAGAGGAGTTTGTTGCTGACCCTGCGGACTGCAGACGGGCGCAGGCTGGACGTGGTCCCAACGTCGGCTAAATACAGCCAGAACCTGACAAAGGTGGTTGGGCTGATGCGGAACTACGTCCAGGAAGCGCGAGACACCTTGGAAGCGCAACCGCCCAAGGAGCTTCACGTACTTCAGCCACTCGTTCCCATTTCGGATTCCGAGTGAAGTATGAAGTATCGCACGTCACGTTTTGCGGATGTACGCTTTGACCGGCCACCACATCCGCAAACAACGACCAGTTTGCCAGCGCGGCCGCGGAGAGTCGCCATCCCGACCACTCATCCCTCGAGCCGCGGCCTTTCGAGTGCGACGTGGTCCACCATATTTACCTGTGCTACTCTTCGGTCGAGTAGGAATACGGGATCAAATTTAATCTCCCCCCTCACCGATTCGAAAAGTGAATTATAGTGCCATCCTCACTCATTGCACCATGTACCCGGCGTCCATCCGTGGTTGTAGATGTATGGGGGTCCTGCTCAGGTCGCCGCCCAGGAGCGCCCAGCCGGATACCGTCATACCGAGAGACACCGCGAATGATTCTGATTCTGATGTGTGTTTGTCGATCATGCACATCCCGAACAGATCCCGAATGCTACTGAAAATGCAGCGAGAACAAATCTGAACGAACGCCGCTTAACTATGATAGTCGTTTTACACACACCGCCATAGCGTCTATTGGATAAAAAAAGAATAGAAGTAATGTGGCGCGGAAAGAACAACAATCATTCGTCCTTAAACAGGAATCAACTATCATCCAACCCAAACGCTGATGATCATCGTGGTATGCCAAACTATGCCGGTATGTATTAAGAAGCGAATCGTATGTCCGTATGGCGCGCGGGTAGAGTAAAAGGGAATGGCAATAGCTCTGAGAAGGGGTGAATGAAAGAATGGCAAGAGCAATGAGATATGGTAAGGCGGGAGGACGGGAGTGGGTATCCACCTTGTGCGCGTGCAGTCGGTCATGTGCGTTACTGTAACTTAAAGGAAGGCGAGGAGGGCAGCAAGGACGGAAGCTACGCCCGAGACGCCAAGAGTTTGAACAGAGGCGCCTTTGCTGGTTTCCCCAGGCTTCCCAGAGCTGTACACGGAGGGAGGATTTCAGCAAGAATATGAGACTTCAGGTACAAGGGACATACGTGGTCGGGGGTACCAGACTTGGTCGGGGATCCGCCGCCGCTGCCGGGGGTACTGGAGGGGCTACCACCACCACTACCAGCTATAAAAGGCGGGTTAGCAACTAGCCGAACGCAACAAGTGAAAACAAGGTGTACATTGGGGGGGCGGCGGTACACCTCCACCTCCACCTCCACCGCCAGACAGGCAGCTATCGCCTGAGGAGCCGAATAAGTGGATGCTCGCAAGATAAAGGGGGGGTCAAATACGCACTTCCAGCGGTGACGGGGAAAGGGGCGCTACTCGAGGTCGTGCCAGTGTTGTCCTTGACCTGCAGGATGAGGAGCGTGCCTAGAGAGAGGTATCAGCGCGAGCATTATGGGTAGATAGGGTTAGTCGTACCGAGGGTCTGGTTAAGAGCAGGCCAGGTAATCGGAGAGGCGTCGAGCTTGCCAAAGTCCACCACGGGGATCCCAGTAGGCGGACTGTTTTGTACGCTGGAGCAAAAAATGGGTTAGAGGCAGAATAGCAGTTGCAGCTCTCGAGCAGACGTACGACTGGCAAAAGCGAGGTGAGAGCCGGGGTCAGTGGAACAATGTATGACAGGACTCACGACAAAGAAAGGGCCTGCAAGGACGAGTTAGTGGGAATACTTGCGGTATTCCAAGGGCGACGTACCTTCTCCTCCGGTCCAGGAGATGAGCACGGGCTGACATTCGGCTGCACAGCGGGCAGTAAGAACTGGGAAAGATTTGGAATAGGCGAGGACATACGTGCGCCAGCAGTGGGCCCGTTGGTGCTGCGGATGTGAAGTTGAGTACTGAGCGCGGGGAGTAGCTGAGGTGCATACGGGGTATTTATCATGAGCTGGGCGGCAGCGCCAGAAACGAGAGCAGCAGCGAGTACAGCGAGCTTCATCTTTTTCGATGGCAAGAAGGGGAGAGGTGTGGAAGAAGTCGAAGATGAACAAACCACAGTGGGGCACTTTATATCTCGGATCACACCGAGCCGGTTGCGTGATGCGTTGGCAGCATTCTGAAGAGTCGGTCATATTACCGTCCGCAGCAGTACAAATTCGGCACTGGTAGTGTACTGGTATACATAGACAACGGGCGAGACGCTCCGAAAGCACTAAGGTCGCCACTGGCCGCAATCCTCCCCAATCACACGACTTGCCACTCCACACTCCTGAGCCGCTCCGTTTCATCCCTCCAACGGCTTTGGGTGTGGAGCGAAGACTTTCCAATTAAAAGATGATTAGTCAACTTGTAACCAAAAAAAAAAATGGTTCGAGAGCTCATTCACAGGGTCACCGTACTTCTCGGATTGGAAGTCGTGCAGTCAAAGATTTTTCTGTCCTCAAGTGAATCGGTTCAACCGGATCAGTCCTCCGATGAAAGGGTGAGCTGAACTTCGAGTGTCCGAGTCCGGGATTCAGAAAGAGGGTAAGATGCTGGACCCAGGTTCACAAGCGAGGGTATACGCGTCGCTTGCGGCGTTTTTAGAGGTCCTAACTTGTCCTAACCACGCGCTGACGTCGACAGTTTTAAGATCGACGATCATCTGTGATAAGTGTGTCCTAGTGTGTCCTGACATCTTCCCCATCAATTCAGTAAGTGAAGCCGCAAGTTGATTCGAGTCGTTGACCGGTGCCACAGTTGTGGTGTTTAACGGAGTAGCTTCTCGTGAATTTGAGGGGACTTCGGACACGTTTTAAGCACGCCGTCGCGCCGGGTTGATGTCGCCGATTTTCATTCTCAAGGCGCTCGTTTCCTCGACTGCGAGTTACAGCACAAGTCGAAAGGCCCAGGGTTGGAGGGATATAGTAGGAAAGATATCCTGTAGAAACACTTCAGTAACGGAGTAACAGTGGCAGTGAACAAGCGACGTATTATTGAGGCGCAGCTGCAACCCGTGGTATTCTTCCGCGTTGTATTTCACCTCTCAAGACCCACTCAAGTCGCGATGATATCCGACTAGTCCCTTATTCGCAATGAGCTCAATCTCCAAGAAAATTGCTACAGAATAGACCATGCATGTACATTCAACTTCAAGAATTATTGTCACCAGCAACAAACCAAGAACGCGTCTATTTCAACACTGTCACCGTGGATAGTATGCCATAATGATCACTGACGAAGAGCGAGTTGGGAGGAACGCGGGGACTATCCACAGTTATCCCCACCCCAATCGTCTTCGGCTCGTCCACCCGGTACCCCTTGCGCGGTAGGTACAGCATCTTGTCGAATCGCGCAGCAGGAAACGAACCCTCCGGCTGGAGACCCCAAGTGAACCCTCGTGGATCCTTATCCCCCTTTCTCCACGCATCGCGCAGCCCCAACTTGCCAGGGATCTGGGCGTCTAACGGACCGATGGGGTTACAATCTCCAGCAATAATTCCCCCGCGTATATCCGGCGCCTATCGACTCAAAGTTCAGAACGACGCCTCGGACCGACAGATGCGGAACACCCACTTTTATAAATTTGCTCAGCAGCTTTAGCTGCTCGGGACGCGCCATGTCGCCTTTGCGAAGCGATTCCAGATGTGTGTTGACCACCCGCAGACGGACATCGTAATCCTGCTCCGGCGCGCCTAGGTGGATGTCCACAATCACCCCCGTGCGCTGCATCGATGACAGTCCAAACTCCAATATGTGCGCGTCCGCAACGGGGATCGACCTCTCTACCAACGTCACGTTGCCGTACTGGGCGCCCTCGGGCCACTTGCGCGTGTCCACCGGCGTCACAAAGAAATGCTCCCGCACCCACTCGTCCGCCAAAATCGCCTCCAGCCCGTGCGGGAGGTGCACCTCCTGCAGCAGCACGCAACACGGCTCGGGCGCCTCCCCCCTGCGGCACTTGAACACAACCTTCTCTAGGTGGCGCAGCGCGTGCTGCATACGCTCCCGCGGCATCGGGTCGTCGAAGCTGACGTTCCACGACACGAGCTGCATCGTCGATGGCGGGATCTCGTCTTCGCCGTTATCGCGGTCGGGTGAAATTCCGTGCCATCGGTTGCGCGACGCGCGGAATCGGCAGACCCGGACCTGGCGGAGCTCGTTGGGTATAATCTTGTCCTCTTCGTTGAACATTATGAGTAGCCACAGTAGACAGAGCGCCACTGGAGTAGTTAGGGTTTTAAGCGAGACAGAGAAGCGCGTCGCCCTTTTCTATTTGAATCCACAGCGTGGCGTGGTAAGACCATCGATCGGTTCTCGGGAAGGAGAATCAGATTTTTTCCCGTTTGACGCGATGGAACAATCTATCCGGGTCACAAGCGCGCAGACTTCGTCAACACGAGGCGCCTGTCTCACCCTCAGGCGCCTCAAGGCAGACGGCGAAGTAATACATGATCGACTCATACATACCTTCCGACTGGCTCGCATAATCGGCTTTCTATCGATTCGACGTTGTTATTATCCTTTAAACAATACAGCGATAATCTACAACTCGGCGGTGTCCCGCTTGGCCTCCTCTGCCTCCTCCACCTTCTCCTCCTCCTTGAGGGGCTCGGTGAACGCACGTAGAATGTTGTGCTTGATCTTAATCTCGTCCAGCTTCGCCGGTGCGAGGTTCCGCTTCTTCAGGATCGTCTCCAGGCTAGACAACCAAACATTAAGTCAGGTCCCCCAAGATCGAGGGTATACACGCACCGCTTGGACTCCTTCTCCACGTATTCTTCGGTACCATTAACGAGCTTCTCCATGACACGCAGGTAATGTTTGGAAACAGCACCGGCGCTTGCAGCCAGTGCCGCAGCGTCCTTGAATAGCGCGTCACGGGCATCACCTGCCGCGACGAAAAACTTGCTGGCGAGGGCGTCAAAGTCGGCAAGTCGGCCAGCCTGCAAAACACGATGTGTTTTAATAACCCCGCGCCCCATTATAAGCGCCATCTCCACTTGCCTTGTCCGAAAGTCCGCCGCCGACGGCGCGATGAGTGCCGCACTTCTCATTAAGGAACGCAACAAAGTCTGCCTCGGAGCGGCCGCCCTCGTAAGCCTCGGGGACACTGCTGCCCTTGGGGAAGAACTTGAGCGTAGGGAAGCCGGAGATGTCGTATTTTTTGGCAAGATCCTTATTCTTCTTGTCGTCCGCGTCGACGTTTGCGACGATGCACTAAGTATATCCGTCCGCGTAAGCCCGAGCATTAACCATGAATGACGGGCATCTCTTACGTTGCTCTCCGGTAGGAAAGTTTCAGCCACTGAAAGGGGGTGAGCGAGACAATACCGCGTGATATGGGCGCCCACAAACCTTTCTCGTAGATGGGCTTCATGGTCTTGCAGTGTCCGCACCACGGGGCCTAGGACATGAAAATCAGAAGCCGCAGCAGGAGAACGAAGTGATGTGGTTTAGAGCATACAGTAAACGAAACAAGCACATCCTTCTCTGTGTTCTAGAGCGATATAATATTAAGCATTGTACTTCGTCTACGCGCAATTACTCACCAGCGCCACGTCGTCAAATGTACGGTAATCGAGAATGAGAGTCTTGGGCGGCGGTGGGGGCTTGATGTTCGATTTGACTCCGGTTTTCGTGCTGATGCTGTTCTGAATGTAAGTGAAATGTTCGAAATAAGGATGAGACGCGTTTACTAGCTAGCAAACGCTTCGAGGTCGCGGCCGCCGTCGTACGGCTCGTGCGTCCCGTCCGCGTTGAACCACTTGAGTGCTACAAGGCGTGAGATTGGGCGCGCCGAGGGAGACATAACGTACTGGGATATCCGGTCACGCCGTACTTGGTCCCGAGAGCCTTGCCAGCGCCATCCGCGTCGACTTTGGCAACTACGACCTTGTCTTTTGCGTGCGCGTAGGCAGTGGCGAGCTCCTCGTAAACGGGGGCCAGATTCTGACAATCGTCGAAGGTTTAACTTGAGAGCTTGGACTTTATTTGGGCCACTCACTTTGCAGTGTCCGCTGCGCACAGAGATAGTGGTCACTGGAGGTTATGGACGTAATATGAAGCTACATACCACCAAGGAGCGAAGCTGAGACGATGTATTAGCACGAAGCACCAGTGAACGGTTATTTAACACACAATTCAACGAGACCAGGTTTCCCTTGGCCAATGATAGAGTCAAAGTTTGTTTCGTCGAGCTCGAGGACATCCGAGGCGCCGACTGCGGCGATGACTGCCGCTGCAAAGAGCGAAGTGAAGAGTCTCATGATGGTGTAAAGGAAAAGATAAGTTCCACGTCAGTTAATTTTGAATTTGTCAGCCATCCTGAATATTTCCAAGTTACAACCGCTGGATAAAAATGCGCAAAATTCGAGTGAAGAAGAATGGTCAAAGCGAGTATAAAAATACGTAAACTATTAAATGTGGATAAAATGAGGGCCAATTCTCGACAGCAAACTGCAGCGTCGGAAATGCGATCAGAATTCTGCCACGCGCGAGGGATCGAATTGAGTTGATCCGATCATATCAGTCAGCACCAAAAAATTACATTCCTGAAATTTCTGTGCGGTTCCGGTTAGTCACAGACTCGTTACTCAGCTGAACTGGGGCTGAATAAATACCGCGACATCTTCAGCTTTTTTCCATTACACGACCCCCTCTACGCGACATGGCCACCCCCCACCACGAAGACCCCGAGATTGACGAGGATATGGAAGAGGAGCAGTTTATCACAGAAGACGACGTTCTGGCTGAGGTTCCCGACGATGGTGACCAGCCGATGGACGACGAGGACGACGAGGACGAGGCCGGTGATACGATAGGCGAACTTGCTGGATCATCGGGCCAGGACAACTCTTTGCAGGCCTTTCCAAATCACAACTCGTCTGTATTTGCCGTGGCCGGCCATCCAACCGAACCGCTTGCGGTTTCTGGCGGCGAGGATGATCTTGGCTACATCTGGGATATCACAGATGGCGAGGTTATCGTAAAATTATCTGGGCACACCGACAGCGTAACCAGCGTCGCGTGGAGCTCGGACGGAGAGATGATCGCTACAGGAGGGATGGATGGCAAGATCAGGATATGGCGTCGAGTGGGGAAGGAAAACTATCGCACCTGGGAATTTTTGACCGAGCTCCAGGGCCCCGATGAGGTTATGGTGAGGTTTCCCGCTTGTACCTGTCTATCGTCTAATGGTGGATTCCACGTTTCAGTTCTTGCGATGGCATCCCAAAGGGAGTGTCCTTCTGGCAGGATCAAACGACTCAACGCTTTGGCTATGGCAACGCAAGTGAAATTTTTTGTTCTCTATTTCTACATTCTGATCGCCACAATATAGTCCCATCCGGAAATACCATGCAAGTATTCGCAGGTCACACTGGAGCTGTGCAGTGCGGCGAATTCACACCAGATGGTAGGCGGTGTACACTAAGCGGTGTACAAAAATTAAATTGTTCCTGACAAGGCAAACGCATCGTGACTGCGTGCGCGGATGGAATATTAATCTTCTGGGATCCACGCTCCTCGACTCCAATCTTCAAGTTAACGCCCACCGATGCGCGGTTTGAACTTGATGGAATCACGTCGCTAGGTGTCAACCCCTCATCGACGCTTGCTGTCGTGGGTGGCGCGGCTGGTGGCGTCCGCGTTGTCAGCCTCAGCAAGGGGGAAGTCGTCGGCACCTTGGGTGGTCACACAGAAGGCGAAAGCATCGAGGCCGTTCAGTTTGTCGACCTAACAGGCACCGCAAGTGGAGCAGGTGTAGCCGCCACAGGCGCGACTGATGGCAAGGTCTGTATCTGGGATCTCAATACGATGCGGTTGCGGTCAACATTAGAACACCAGGCAAGTAATTTAACGATCGCCCACTTAATGATTTTCTGATTTTCTTTTGATCAGGATGCTATAACGACGCTGCTCGCTCATCCGGCGCCTAAACTTTATATTCTCGTCTCTGCATCTGCTGACAAAACCTTACGCACTTGGGATGCTCGCACAGGGACACTTCTGCGACAACACAGCGGGCATCAGGGAGCAGTTTTGGGCGCCTCTTTGGGCCTGCAAGGATCCGTTGTAATCAGCGCCGGGGATGACGGAGCATGTTTGGTGTTTACAACGGAAGCTGCGGAGGACGAGTAGGGTGGTGGACCAGCAACCTGTAATTTATTTAGCCCTGGTTGATAGACATTCATATGCTGATGGCGGCAAACGCGGTGTCTCTTTGGGGAACACGGGCAACGAATCATCGGAACAAGGGGGTAACCTGACATATCCCACGGATAATGATCCTTCAGATGACGGTAGCAATGTTGAGTTACCTTTTTAGGATGGAAAACGTACTTGGGTTTGGTCATCTAAGAACTGGGCTATTTTTATTCCCAAACTATAAAAGGAATGCCTAGCTCAGCTGATATTCAGGTTACTTTTCCCTCAAACTTTCAAACACCACCGAGCCGTGCTCACCTCCACTCTCTTTCTTCTCACGTCGCCCAGGCCGACTCCGAGTCATAGTCACTCTTTCACTACCCACATTCTTTGCAACATTACAACAATGAAGTTGACGATCTCCTCTGTCCTTCTCTCGGTCCTCTTGGCGTCTTCCACGGTCTCTGCAGCTCCCCTCTTCGCGAGGAGTGGACAGACCAAGGTGTCCATGGGCGCTGCCAAGGGCCGCGCTGTCGGAGCCGCGTACTGTTCGTCCCAAGCTTGGAAATTTCGCCCATGACGTTTATTTTCTCTTCCAGTCATCACGAATGAGCCTACTGGCAATTTTGTCATTTCAGCAGCCATTGGCGCTGATGGTAAGCTGGTGAGCTAATATCTGTCTCCTTATCAACAACTGGAATTTATTTCGCGTCGCAGGCTCTGCGTCAAGCCACTTCTGCGGAAGGCTTGGGGAGCCACGGAGACGATGGCACTCCCGAGGGCGGGCCTGACCCCCTGTTCACTCAGGGCGCGGTCAAGGCCTCTGCCGCGGGCAACATTGTCGCTACCGTCAACGCTGGCTCGAACACCCTTTCGGTCTTCAGCATAGACCCCAAGAACCCGACCAATCTCAACATGATTGGCAAACCTGTAGGCAGTGGCGGCGAGTTCCCCGTCAGTCTTGCTATCAACAAGGCAGGCAACATGGTTTGCGCTGTCAACGGTGGTGCCATCAACGGTGTTGCGTGAGTATCCAACCCACAATATTCGGTAGAGGTACAGCAACTGATAGCGCGGTAGGTGCTTCTCCGTGGACAAGACCAAGGGTCTTGTTCCCATCGCCAACAGCGTCCGCTCTCTCGGGCTGAACCAAACCACCCCCGCCACTGGGTACGCAAAGCAGCGGTTAATACGCGTCGCCTACTGACAGATCATCCGTGCAGCCCCGCCGGCTCCGTCAGCCATGTCATCTTCTCAGAGGACAACAAGCAGCTCATCGCCTCAGTCAAGGGCATCCCGCCCACTCCTGGTATCTTCGCCGTCTGGGACATCGCCGCGGATAACTCCCTCTCTGCGGATTTCACGGCCGTCCAGCCCGCTGCAGGTGGCCTCCTCCCCTTCAGCATGACCGTCATCCCCGGAAAGAACGCCATCCTCGCTACCGACGCGGGTGTTGGTGTCGACATTGTCGACTTGTCCGGTGGTGCTGTCGCGGGCGTTGCCGCTGGCAAATCGTCCATCGTCCCCATCGACGGCCAGGCCGCTACCTGCTGGTCGAGCTTCTCCCCCAATACCGGCAACTTCTTCGTCACTGACATAGGTCAGTACCTACGTTATTTACGATCAGCGCAACTTATTCGTCTTAGGTACCTCGACCGTCACCGAAATCGCTTTGGACGCCGACCTCAAGGGTTCCATTGTGAAGCAATACCCACAAGGTGCCGGAATTGCTACCATTGACAACGACATTGCCACGCTCGGCAAGAGCGAGTAGGTTTCTTCTTGCGTCTGTTTCCCATTTTTTTTGAACAAATTTTTTAGCTTCATGTTCGTGCTCGCACCGAACGCAACCGCTGTCAAAGTCCTGTCTTTGGTGGCCCCCGGGCAAGCTGCGGATCTGCAGACGCTTGACATCGCCGGCCCCGCCAAGACTGCTGGTCTCAAGATCAGTAAGCACAACATTTTCATGCCCCGTAACACTTTCTCATTTCTCCTTTCACAGGCGCCAACCAGCTGCAAGGAATGACGAGCTTCATCAAGGCTTAATGACCGAAGACGCAGTTTCAATTTTATTTTCTATCTTCATTTGTTGTATTTCCCTTCATGTTGCCAAGGCCCACACACATGTACAATGTCCTGTAGCTGAATTTGCGATTATATTTTTCTTTCGCCAAATTAGTCCCGTACATAAGTCTAAACTTGGATGGTCCCGACAGTCCTAGGTTTTTCCTTCTCTGTGTCGCTCTTCGACTCTGATTCTTCGTCAATTGAGCCGGCCGAGCCAATTCCGAGCTTGGCTTCAGAGATGTAGGTCTCTGCTGCTGGGAATAAGGCTGAGAGAGCCCAGTATACGAATCCCGCAGTGAAGAACTGGTAAAGTGTGATGCTCGTCCACACAAGAAAGACGAAACAGCTTACGCCGTATAGCCATGCGATAGAAAATAGGTTCCGTAACCCGTCCCCGACCTTGAGACTCGGATTAATGCTAGCCGCCAAACCGGGCAGACTTGGAGTAACAGAGATGAGGAGGGCGACTGCAGCTCTCCAGTTCTGCCGAAAGTGAGCAAAAAATCAAGCAACGGGAGGAGACATACAACTCCGTTCCAATAACGGTAGCGTCCGTGAGGATCATACATTGCAGGGAGATCCACATTGCACCTGTGAACAATCCAATACTGTGGAATGTTACATGAGCAACGCAGATAAGCTGAACACCACATACGTCGACGACCATCCTAAACAGAGAGTGATTAGCTGAGCACGTTAGAGAATAAAAGCACATACAACGCCGCGAAAGGACCCAGAAAGACCTTGGCAGGGGATAAGATTTATGTGACTTGCATCGAGTGACATGCTCAACGGACCGTATAGCCCCCCATGAAGGTTAAAAAGCCCGGAGCGCTACTAAGGATTTCCCAAGGCGCGAGCGCCCAGCCACCGACGACGGCGCAGATGATCTGGCCTCGGCGTATGTTGACGTAACGAGGTAGTAGCACAGTCATGTCATTTGCGGCACTCATGGAGTTTGCAGATATATTGGTCCCCAGAGCTACAAAGGAGGTAAATATGCGAAGACGAGCAGGTACGAAATGTCGCACTAGCAAGGGCAAAGCTAAATGCCGCGAAGAACGCCGCAGCGCGGGAATCCCATCGGTCTATCAGAAGTAAGGGATCCCAGATGACAACACCATATATAACTTCGCTGGCAGAAGCTACGGCCATTCCACAAAATCTGGTCGCGTTCGCATTGAGCCCCAAGCGATTCAGCAGGAGGGTCTAAAGGCTTACCCTGCTAAAGTAAATGCAACCGGGATGACGATGATTTGAACGTATTGAGCGCGTTCAGTCTTGGCATATCTTGTAAAGTCGGGAATATTTACAGCAAGAGTGGCGTAAATCCCAAAAGCACTATTCAACGCGCTCAACCACGCCCAGCTCGCGGCACTACCAGACAGGGCGGCATGTTTTGGGCCCAGACTAACGCTTGGGGGTGCTCGGCGCATTGCCCATATAAGGATAGCGATCCATGTAGCCTTAAGCCCTCGATGTCAGTGGCTGAAAGAAGGAGTGGATGTGGAGAACTCTAACCGGCACCAAAACAGCCTTGGCAACAAAAAGATGGCGAATACGCTGTGGCGAGACCAACAAAAATGGGAACTGGATGAGCCAAAACAAAAAATAGCACATCATGTTGACTGTGGTGATGCCTGCGGAGGCTGAGAGGTGGTTCGGAATACGAGCCGTGGACGGCCATATCGCCTTGAGCATCTGATACACACACTCGGAGCCCACGTACGACTGCGTCGCATCTTCAGTCCTCCTGTTGTCGTATGAGGGAAATCCTACCTGGATGCTAAACCAGAACATCGAGAGAACAACGCGGCTGATAACGGCGAAGTAGCTGAGCCAGAATCCAAAGGACGACCTTGCTATGACCTTCAAGGCTGCCATGAATTTTTGTGGCATCCTCGAGTGGATAGCACTCACAGGAAAAGCGGCGTGAAGCCTGGCGCCAATCGTGCCATTCAATACCTAGTACTGTGAGTTGCGCCTTTTAGTACGATCTTGCCAACTTACCATAACTGCGGCAATAACTATGTGGCCCACAGCAATCGCAGGTAGTGCTTGTCTCCTGAAGAAATTGAATGAATGTGCATACAGTTTTTCGGAGCGCTACAACACACCACGAAAGGCCAACGGCTATCATAGAGCTTGCAAGCTCCCATGCGGCCTAGTGAGTATTGAGATATTTACGAAGAGAAATAAGCGCCAAAAGGGCACACCGTGTTGGTCTAGATCACACTTTCAATTAAAGAATCAGAACGAGAGATTTGGCAGGAAGGACGCACCGCGTCACTGATCCAGTAGGCGATATAATTAAAGGTGGTCCACGTCTGTAGTCGCGGAGGTACGGGATCCATATCTTGGTTACTCCATTTCGAAGTCGGCGCGAAGGTTGAAGCCTCTGGTTCAAGAGCCCACGAAGATAGTGCGAATCGTGACTTGAAAGGGCGTGAAGCCTGGACCATGGTGGTTCACTTCCAAGAATCACGATAGAAGCGCCAGCCATGTCTCGGACCCGAGATAACCACAACAGCTGGAATCGAGATAACGAGAGTAAAAACAAACCAAATGCGGGTACCGGTTCCGTTCCATACGTAAACTTCTCCCAACTCAATTAGCAAAGCCAAGACAAGATCGGATTATTGGGCTACACGGCGTTTACTTTAACAAATAAAATAATACTAAGAATATAGGGTAGTGATAGTCCGTTTAGATGCCCTCAGGATACGAATCTACATGTCCCACTCGTCCCACATCGCCGGAACGGGCATCGTTGGCCTCCGAGGGCCCACAACTTCTGCAGTTTCCAGCAGGTCAACAACCTTGTCGCTGATCCCCTCCTCGTCGTCCCGTTCTCCACGCATTGCGACCAGAATGGCCTCGTTCGACGAATGCAGGAGTCGGATGTCCTGACCCTCGATAACCTGCACGAGCAGTCCCGTCAAAACGTTCCGGATTTCTATAAAATTTTGGGAGAAGAGCAGGACGTGCACGCCCCGCGAGGCGAACGATACGGCCTTGCTTTCCCACCGAGTGTAGCCGCTGCTGCGCGTCGGCACACCGTGGCGAGTGACATACACACCGTGCGCTGATAGCAATATTTATTATTCGGATCCAGCGGAAAGGCAGATGTATCTCACAATCGTATACCACCAGGAGCTCGGTAGCAGTGCACCTGACGATGCCGAGTGGTTTCGAGCCCTCCAGGCGCTTCTTGAGAGCAGCCATCGCAGAGGAAGTGGAGGCGTCAGTAAAGTCTGGCACAAAAGTGATAGCCGACTGCGTGAGGCTGAAGAGATAACCTTTCAGTTCAATGGTTGGTCGACAGGTAGGACGAACTTACTGGGTAGGGTCGAGAATAACGATACGATCCTGCGTAGGAATAGCGATGGTCTTCGCTAGTGCCGTGATAGCATGTGCATCCTTTGCGACAAAGCCAGGCTACATATTGTGCGTCAGGGAAATCTAACACATATCAGCGAATGAGACAGACGCACATCGCCAAATGGGCGGAAGTAGGAGGCAGAACTGGGTTGTCCGCGTTTAGGCGTCGTCGTGGCGGCACTGGGATCCACTGCCTCCAATACGTGCAAATCCAGATAAGACTGGAAATGCCGTTTCGACGCATATACAACTGAAATTCCCAGTGTTAGCAAATAAATTCCAGGAGAATGCGAAGATGCCGGCTAACTCAGTGTCCGCTTTCCGATATTGACAAGGCTCGAGAATAGTACGTTGCTGCTGTCATGCTTTTCCATTGACGCAAGCAAGGTCTTAACGTCTGCTTGCCCTAACCCAACACGGGCAAGAATGTCCAACGAATAGGAAACGATAGAGGAATCGTGCTGCAGGACGAATCTACTGAACTTCTTGTCCGCGACTGTCTCAATAGCGAACATGGATGCAGGGTTCGAAGCGGTGAGTGCTTTGCGGAATTCTGTTTCGACATGAGGAACCGTCCTACGGACAAGTCTGAAAACTCACGCTCTTGCCCCCGATGCCCAACATAAACACCGGAGAAGCATCCAACAGCGACAAACTTTCGGCCGCCACTAACTACAAACAAGGTCAATAAAAGTAGTAAGTCCGAGACGAAAGGCTAATCACCGAACGGAACTGCGCTCGTTATCCTCCCGGTTGGTTTTGCAGCCTTTCACTTTCACAGAAGGCAGCCGGAAGAATCGGTCAGTCACGACATGCGGATCGAACCACTGCGCAAACATGAGCAATTGTAGACTAAAAGAGAGAATGCCCGAACCATATTAGCTTCCTGCCTCGCGGTGTGCAGTCCAATAGCCTCCATAAATACTGCCTTCCACCGTGTGCGCTCAGCCTCCGTGCCCACGTAAAGGGTGTATCGTCGAGTGTGGCTTGAAGCATGATGGATGGTGAATGGATAAACCGATCGGAATTTCAGGCCATCCCGGCGGTTCTCTGGGGGAGAGTTGAAAGAACCCAAACGCAAAAATGACAGCGGTATTGGCTGATGGACGTATCAGGATATAGCAAGACATTAAAGGTAAAGGAGCGCACACGAGACACGAGATAGCGTTTAACGACCCCGTTGGGACGTGTTTCCTCGTTTGTCAAAATGACTAAGGAGTCGCGCGTCAGTTTGGGATATGACATTAGTGGATGACTCACAGAAATTATCGAGCAGGGCGGCGCTCAAATCTGCCCAGGACGAGAGTCCGGCCTCAGTCCGTGTCCATCGTGAAACCGGAGCGAGCCGGACTAGATTGCGGGTGTCTGCATACAGGTCCATGTCCTTGAAAGGCAAGATCAGCGAACATGGTTAACGGGAAAGTAAACACTTGCAATCAATTCCCCCTTTTGGAAGATGATGCTCTCGCACAGCGCCCAGAATTTGACCTTGTTCTCCGCAGCCTCAATTCCCGGCTGAGTACTCTGCGGGCGGTGTCAGAATCCTCACAGAAAACCTATTGGACCTCCTTACCTTGATGCAACTAGTCAAAATATCGAGGATAATGGGGAGTGTCTCCTTGTCGACATGCTCCGCATCCGTAAGCTTCAAAATCTGCTCGAGAAGAAGATTCAATCGGGGGAGCCGGGTGACAGGCCGCGAGAGGAAGGTCGTCAGATCGCGCTTCCGGATACGTGGATCCGTGGAAACCGACTGAATGAAGGCCTGGTAACTGGGGTTCTGCTTCAGCTCCTTTCGGTGGCGCGATTCCGCTAACGGATAATTCTTGATGTAAACTTCGTAGCTGGAACGAAAGTCCTCCTTCAGTGCGGCTATTCCAGAACACTCAGTGATCGCCCGAGTGAAAGACGTGGTACATACTGTCCAGAATGATATCGGATACACTTTGGACGACGGGATGCTGTTCTCGCTGGCGGGCAAATAGGGCACCTAGCATGCTCTGATGGTGCCCAATAACCTGATCGAGATTTCCAAAAACCTCGTGGATGAACTTTCCGAGAAGAGATTCACGAATGATGGGCGGAGAAGCTGTACGGAGTGCGTCGATGAAGACGTCCCTCACTGCCTCCAAATCGAAAACATACTCTCGCTCAGCTATATCAGAGATTCAGTGACCGCAAGACCAAGGGAGACTCTGAACCCACCCTTGAAGACTTCAAAAATCACGGACTGTCTCTGAACTTCCTTCTTGCCTAACGCATCTCGTGCTTCTTGCGAAACTAACTTATGCCATTCCTCATCACGGTCGGGAAGCTCTCCAGATTGAAACAGCCGTAGGCCCTCATCGGAGCACAGTCTAATCGCGCCGATCCATTAGAACCATCCATGGAAAGAAATGATAACATACGAAAGATGTGATAGATCCCGCGAAACATCGTCACCAGAATCTCCATGAGACTAGAGATTAACATTGAGCAAGATTTTGGAGACATGAACTACGCGAACCCACGTCTGCAGAAGAAGCGTAGAAGTCGCTGTCGTCATTGGCATAATATGCGTTTGAGGCTGTCGAAACAAAAGAAGAGACCGATGGATCCCGTTGCAATCTCAGAGGAGCTGGACCCAAGTCACTTCTGCTGTATCTATGGCCAATGGAGGCCTGCGCTGACGCAGATCGGTATATCTGAGGCTCTGGGAATGCCATGAATCCCGAGACTTGAGCGCTGGCTGCCCGACTAGGAGGGTTAGGAGGCTGCTCAAAGAGTGAATGAGTCCTGGGCCGTGGTGTACCAGAAGACGGCGGCTCTGAATCTAAATCCCAGGCAATGTCGTACGGTGGCGGAGTGACTTGAATGGAGTATGCTGATGAAGTTGGACTAGGGGGGGCGGGTGGACGGGCACCATGAGGGAGCGCTGGGATAGAGACATGTGGCCGTTCTCTTCCGTGAGTCTGATTGTGTTGCATGTTATTGGATACCACTGGCAATCTCGGACTTGTCGTCTAATATGGGCCCTTTCCTGAAGATAGTAGTGGTATAATCGGGCTATATCTTTAAATGAGTGTTTGCCTGGCCTCCTGCAACGCATGCTCGTACTGGTACAATCCGGATCCGCAGTCTTCGGGAGTCAGGAAGAGAAAGCTCTGAAAGGTCTTACGTCATGCGCAAGCTTCCGGCCGAAACGGATGTGCCAAACAACGCGTCAACATCGCGTGACGCGTTTCCTCCCTCTCACCAAACCCTCCACCATGTCCGAATCCGAAGCTGAAACCATCCCATCTGCCCCAGGCCCATCTACGCCGCTCACAGAATCATATACTTTCCACAGTCCAACCCCTACCGCAACTGGCCCTTATATACTAGGTGTAGATGAAGCTGGACGCGGCCCAGTCCTCGGTCCCTTGGTCTACGGGATCGCCTACTGTCCCCAAGCATATCATGACGATCTAGAAGACCTCGGTTTCGCAGGTAGAGTAGACGTCTATCCATGGCTCGCATCCTGACACGGTGCCACGCACGTAGACTCCAAGACCCTCACGGCAGCGACACGCTCGACACTGCTCGAAACTCTCAGTTCCGATCCCGCCAATTTGGGATGGTCTGTGAGAGTAATCAGGCAAGCTTGGGGAGCAAGTACAATATATATATATCATCTTACACAGCCGTTTACAGTCCACAAGCAATCTCGAAGGGTATGTTAGGCCGGCCGCCCACCAATCTGAATCGACAGTCCGAAAACGCGACCATCCTCCTCATCCAGGAGGTCCTAAAGAAAGGCATCGAACTCTCAGAAGTGCGCCCCTCTCTCAGTTTTTCTGTGGACTACCCCCCGACGTGCTGCCCAGGTCTACGTTGATGCCTTAGGCACCACCACCACCTATGAAGCATACCTCTCCTCACGCTTCCCCGGCATCAACTTCACGGTCACCACCAAGGCCGACTCCAAGTTCAAGATCGTCGGTGCCGCCAGCGTTGCCGCAAAAGTCACCCGCGACGCCTGCGTCGAAGGCTGGACGTTCGAGGAAGACACCGCCGATGCGCCGAGCCACTGGGATACAGAACTCGGCTCTGGGTATCCATCAGGTTCGCTCTCTCACTTGCAAACACTTCTCGACCACGTTGACACTTGGCAGATCCACGGACGCAAGCGTGGCTCAAAAATTCGATTGACCCAGTATTTGGCTTTCCGAGACTGGTCCGCTTTTCCTGGAGCACAGTCAAAGTGTTACTGGAAAAGAACGCAGCAGCAGTCGAGTGGTCTGTCCCCCAACATCTATTCATCGTCACCCGCTTACCTTGCTCAGGATCGACGATGGCCAGGCATCGCTCATCCAAGCATTCGAAAGCGCCAAAGGTCGAGAGAAAGACAGATCCGCAGTGACAAAGGACCTGGGTCTCAAAAGTGTAGGAATGCTGTGATTCCTCTCTGCAAATAGATCTACATATTTATGGTACATCAACGCCTCTTCGTCGGAGGAGTCCCTTGTGCCTCTTCTCCCGCCTTCCTCTTCGTCCCAAACCCAAACGTCACTTTAGACCGCTCGCCACCGTCTGACCCTGTATGTGAGGGCGAATCGACCGCCGAGGAAATCCGCGAGAATCCCGGCTTGGGAGCAGGCGAGCTGGAGTTGATGCCGGAGGAGGGGCCGGGACTTGCATTCGCCGACATCAAGGACTGTATCTGCGGCGCAGGGAGCGTCATGAACCCAGTCTCCACCGCCTGTTGCGCGCCTTTCCCTTCCTTCTTCTTCTTAGTCTTCTCCGTCTTGCCTTTTGACAACGTTGGAGCGTCGAAGAATTCTGCGGCCTGAGGAACAGCTCTGTGAACGGCAGGTTAGATCTATAAAGAGATGATGATTAAAAAAAGCGCCTACCCTCTGTTGCCCACGGACAGCACCATATGGGCCTGCCCGGTCTTCTCCTGCCTAAGCTGAAACGCCTTGGTCATGCTGAGCGGCGTATCTCCACTCGACATCGCCAGCTGCTTCGCCTCGTCCTTGACCTTCTTCAACCGCTTCTCCGTCTTCATTTTCCCTGAGCCCTTGCCATGGAACCGATGCGACAGCGCCTTCCACGCCTCCTTCGGTGTCAGCGACCGCCCATGCTCGTCATAGTACACCAGATTCACATCCGGCTTGTAGCTCTTGAAAAGCTCAACGGTGTCCCTAATCTCCTGCTGCTCCCTCTGCCGGTTCAGCTGCTCCCTAGTCGCCTGGTCCTTGTTGCCTCCTCGCGACTGCCACCGGTCCATCTCCCGCTTCTCGATGGCCAAGCGTTGCTGCGCCAACCACATATCACGGTCCATCTGCACCTTCTCGCGATACTGCTGCTCCTCCACCGGCTTGGCCAAGATGCCTTGCTGGCGCAAAATGCTCACAGTTCCGCCCAGACCGGACCGGAACGTTTGCTCCGACGCTGTCCCGCCAATGCTGTCCTCGTCAGCGGCGACACCGAACTGGCTGGCTGCGGCTTGCTCGGACTCGACAGACTTGAGTAAGTTTTCAATGGCATCGAGAATGGCCATGTCGTTCTCCGGGTCCTCCTCTTCCTCCTTTACATCCACCTCCCCAGCCTCCAGCTCCTCCAGCGCTTCGTCGCCGGGAGCCATGGATACGTCCCTCGATTGCGAGGGACGCTTTGAGGGTGCCACAGAGGTTTCTTTTGGTTCCTCCTTCACAATTGGGTTGTTCCCAACCGCTCTGATGAACTCGGTTGTGTCGTCAAAGGTTAGGCGGTCCACCCGAGTCACCGTCCTCATCGGCAGCGTCCTCGACCTTGATGATCTCCCGGGCTTCGGCTTCTTCCTGCGCTCGCTGTTCAGCAACTGCCGCGGTCATGTCAGTAACTAGTTACACGGCAAGGTCGATTCACGTACTCTTTTTCGCCAATTGCTCGGGTGAGACTTTCGTCGCTTTATGCAACTTTGCCTTTCGTGATCGAGCCAGGGCGGCTTGGAGGTCAGTCGTCATCCACAAAGTTGGCGTCGAGATCCCGCGCACGAGGAACGATCGGCTTGACGTCGACTGTCCATTTGATCATCTGGCGTTGGCTCAGGCGTCGGGGACTCGTCGGGATGGCCGCTTCTTCTTCGTCTAGCACTGTTTGTCAGAAAGTGAACGTCTGCAAGATAGAGAAATATTAACCTTGATTTTCTTGAACCCAACATCGCCTTCCTTCAGGTAGTCAGTAGTTGCAAAGGTTTCTGTGACACAATTATTGGGAAATATAGCAGTTCAAGGTTGTTAGAACTTACTGGCATAGTCTAATCGACAATAGTGACTTGTTGACCTTCGCGGCGGCGGCAAGTTGCTGCTCCTCCACCTTAGCGGCCTTCGTCTGCACTGAAGCACCCAGTCGGAATCCCTATGCAAGTCGTTAGTGGGAGTATCGTGGTTGCATAGCAGACTGCATACCGTCTCCGGTACACCGTCGATTTCTTCAGTCGTACTTGGATAGAACAGCGCGTTTCATGCCTTCGTTACCGGGCGCAAATTCTTCATCGTCGTACCCTGTGTAATCTCGCTTCTTTATTTTCAGCTCCTTGTTCTTCTTATTGCGCTCGTCCTCGGCCATCTCAACGTTCTGTAGCTCATCCTCTGCACAGTATTGTCAGCCGGAAGGAAACAGGAGGAGACGTGAATCACAAGACCTTCGTTGTCAAGGATGCGGCTATCTTTCAAGGTGAGTATGCGGGCATCGCCGTCGTCCATGTCTTCGAAGTCATGGCTAACCTTGAGCCCAACGAGATCACCTGGTAGCACAGTCAGCACAGTACAGCAAAGGACAACGGGGCAACGTACGTTCTGTGTACTCATCGCCCTGGAACACTTTGTCCATGCTCTCTTGATCCTCTAGACGTTTCCGCGCGAGTTCCTTTTCGCGCTTTTTGCTCTTCTTTATCCATTTGAGCGTATTGTCTGTATCGTCGTCGGCGTCCCCAAGAGTGGTTCCTTTGAGCGAAGTATTGAGCTCGCGACGGTTTTTGATCCTAACGAAGGAGATTCATGAACAACTGCACTCCCTGACGAGACGAGGAAAAAGAGATGGAAGTGACCGTAACAGGGCGGAAAGAAGGCACTCACTTGGCTATTCGATCCTGGATCTTCCTGGAAGAAACAGAGAAGCATGTCAGAGAATTCTGAGGAGAGAAAGAGGCGGACCTGGGTTACTTTGACTCGCGCTGCTTGTTCTCAGCGTCGCGTTGCTTGGCATAGTTGTCCTCTGCCTGCTTGTCCTTTGTCGTCTGCGGGGCCTTTGTCGTCGGTTAGAGGCTTGAGCCCGAGAGAAATTCGGATCTTGTTGGTCTCCTCCAAGCTGATACTTTCTTCCATTTTGACTACCATAGCTGTGTTATGAATAATTATCATAAAGATAGAGGTTTGAGCTTACCTCAACGGTGGTAGTGCCGACCTTATCCTTTGGACGGTTTGGTGAAGAGCAAGAGTCAGTTGATTACGTGAGCCATTGCTTTTGGTTCTTTACTGCCATGGCCGCCTACAATCCCTTCCGCGCGACGTACCGGCTGCCTTGTCAGTCCCTTACCCTTACTGTGCACTGCGCTCTGACCTTGGAAATATTCTGCAGCAACGGCAGGCCCATGAAAGCCCCGTCCTCGTTCTACTCGTGTGTTATTGGCGGAATTGGGCCAGTGCTACTCGTCGCCGTCCCACCACTCCGAGAACGTCTAGGATTCAAAGCTCGGGAAGCCCATTCCTCTCTCATATCCAGGTTTGTCAATGTGGGGACTCTGCGCGCGCGTTCTAAATCGTATACAGTCCCCAATCGTCCTAGACGTCCAGTTCAGGGCTACGACTGATGAATAAATTATTCCTGAATGCTTTCCCCACCCTCCCGCGTCTTCCTTACATCGAAAACAATTCTTGATTCCGCAATGGTGGTGTCTTTACTTCATTCGACACCTCATCGTCGCGCTTGTACTTCATTTCACAACTGGCAAGAACTATGGTTCTAGCCAGGTTCACACGCCTAGCTAACGCGACCGTGACTGGATCTTGAGCTCAGCAGTGTCCTTCCCGAGGCAATTCTACAGTGGCTAGCAATGGATACGTTCAAGTTCATTTCTATAAGCAAATTGTAAGGGACCCAGAGTATAAGGCTCCAATCATTTAGTTTTCGTGTATGGATCTGGGGATACTAAACGGAAACGGTACCTAAACGGTTTATTTTAAAACAGTTTACAAACGGTATTTTTGTAGGGTTTGATTTCCACCGCCAAGAACCTGTCCTTGAAGGGGTTTTCAGTTCGAAATATGCTTGAGGATCTTTGGTGTGATTAACAACTTCTCCGAAGCGTGCAGGAGACGCAGGAGACGGCCAGCGGTGTGGAGGTCGGCAGTAGGAAGCCACCATCACAACATGTGTATACCTCCTAATGGGGAACATTCACCTTTCATCCTGCCACCACCCAGCCAACTGGAGGTCTTGAGTGATTCTACTGGTGTTGATTCCAGGGAGGCTGCATTGGGTACTATTTGACCTCTGAGATTCACTGGTAAGACCCCCAAGGCTGGCCGAATTCTTCCTACCGTTTTAAACTGTTTACAAATGGTTTGTTCCTGGCTTTAGCACTTTCCAATATTGTCAGGCTACTGGGCTGAGGTCACCACCGCTAGGACAAATGTCAAGGTGGACCATTGGCGTAGGCGAGGAGCATTGTCTTTGGATCCAGGATTTCTGTGCATAAGCTGAAGACGTAAAATATTCCTGACAACGAACGCGGAATTCTGAACAGAGAGCTTTTCCAAATTAAAACAGAAGAAGGTGGCTGTACATACATTTGCCTCTGTTTCTCATTGCTGCCTTCCCGGCATCCGCATCGACGCGTCTTCACGACCCAAAAAATGTTGGAATTCCTTGCCAGGCGGCTGCCTTTGCGTAGGTCCACTGAAAGTATGCGCCTGTGCCTCAGGCGCGGGTTTGCTACTCCAGCTACCCCTCAGCAGGAGGCTCGCGATCTCGACGGAAAGAAACCGCGCAAATCAACCACACCTTTGCGTCGGTCGGCCTCGGCATCTCTCCCCATCCGAGCCAACCCCACCCCAACAAGAGGTATTATCAGCAGCAGATGCAGACTACTGCGTTCTAATAAACCAAAGGCAGTATCCAGACCGTCTTCACTCTTGCTACTGCAGAGCGATATCTGCTCTCTCGGATGAGAAACCACCCGGACGCTCTTCCGTATTCGCAGAAATTCCACGAATCATGGTGGGTGTCCCGCTGGGGCGACAAGGGCAAGGAGGGCGAAATCTTCATGTTTGCAAACGGGAGCTTTGTCTGCTGGGGACTTCGAAGAGGATGCCGCCCACCGATTTGCCTCTCGAGGTTATCGGACGCGTTCCCGAGATGCAAGTCGCGCCTCTGAAGGAGCCCGAGACCGAGGAGCTGGAATTCGTCCTTGATCCCATAGAGTTGGGTTGTGAGCGTCATTCCAAGAAGCAGTACCAGGACTAAATTTCGTCCTCATCCGTGTCTAGAACAACGCGGCTACAGGGAGATCTCATCATCCTCGGAAAGGACCCAGCGCTGAATGAGGTCTCTCCTCCGACGAAAGTACCCATCCATGGTATTTCCTCAGGAAACTTTATTCGCCCGATATGCCTTCTCTCAGGCCTCTCTCACGCTCAACGGCATTGTCGGCTCTCGAAGTATCCCTGGATGACTATCTCTCATCCTATGGCCATGCTTCCACATTCCCTCGCGAAAACCGGGAAACCGGGCATGGGCCGCACCGCTCTCGTGAAAAAATTGGGCGAACTGATGAAATTCCGGCAAGGGCTAAACCTCAATCGCGAGAATTTCAGCGACATGCCCGACTTTTACTGGACAGAGCCGGAACTTGAACGTATGCTAATAGCTTTTCTAGCCGTTGCGGTGTTGACGATGTGGTTTAGGATACTTTGACTCCTATGAGCAATGCTCTCGACGTCAAGGTGCGTACAGACTCGCTCAACGACAAAATCACATATGCAGCCGAGGTTCGCCGATTATATCACAAGCGGCGTCCCTTCTCTAAATTTTTGTTATTCAGGCCCAATCTGTACTCCGGCAACTCCTCACAGAGGCATGTGGTCATTCGCCTCGTCGTCTCGACGCTTGCTAACACTCGTCCAGACCTCTACCCATAGCATGGAACTCGTCATCATAGCGTTAATCGCGGTCGAAGTGGTGATAGTACGTTCCATGTGCGCCATTCAAAAGAAATGAACTTACCCACCGTTTCGCAGGCTCTAATCCGCGACGGACCCGAGCTCTGGGAGATATTCACGGGCACCCCTGTGTCGCATCAGATAGTTAGAGACCCTCACATCGAACGGGCTTGACCCGCATTCCGCTATTTATTGCAAACTTATAACATGTCTTTAATCCTCCCTACTGAACAACATAGTATTGTTATTGGCACACAGCATCGGGATCAATGACAAGTATGACCGGCTCATCGTCTCACCCTCTTTCCTCCGCGTGCGCTGTGCGCCACTCGTGTTCAACCTCACTCACAGGATGCCGCTAATGTTTGTCGGGCCGGGACAGGAACAATTGTCTCCATACGAGAGATCGACCACTGGTCTAGGGACAGCCAAGTGCAATCAAATACTATGCGGTACCAAATGCAGATGGTATTATTGCATCTACTAGGAGATGAAATACAACAGAAAATTTCTCCTGCCGACAGGAGAAACTGGGTTTACCCCATCTCGCATGAGTATCGGTGCAAATATACCCGCTGAAGAAAGATGCAAATGAGTAATGAGTAAGGCGAAACCACTTGCAAAATAATCAATACCGATTTTCCACGTTTTGGTGACTGGATCGGTCGACGACTGGCACACGTAATGCAGAAATGCTGTCACGGATATCCAGACCTGGTGGAACATGCGAGCGTAAGATAGAACAACAAGGCGCGGAGGTATCTATTACTCACGTTCACAGCAGCCGGCGGGAATGCATCCAGGAGTTCAAAAGCCTCATCGCGACTGGTACTCACCATACATTGCGCATGCAGCTCGGTAGGGACGATTGGCTCGTGCAGTGAATCTAGAAGCCCAAGCAGCGTTTCGCCGAAAGCTATAGGAACTTCCTCGTCTTTCGGGTTCGGTGAAAAGGGGAAGTCAGACCCCGTATCTAAGCACTGACAAGCCCAAGGTCAGTGGATATGTGGGACGCTAGGTATTGGGAAAAAACCTCGCGTATGGTGTCGACAATTGTCTTGTCTGCCGCCGAAGTGAAAATGTGCTCCTGATCCAGTGTCGGAAGAGTGAACTATAGAGAACAAGAGAACGCCTACAATATTGATATCTGGCGCCATCATCCAGTTGACAAGCCGCATTATTTCCCGAGGCGCATTTATGGCGCGATCCTCTGCAAGTAGATCGGTAGGATGAAGTAAGTGACCGTATCGGGCCAGGAAGTCGCGTTAAGCGTGAAAGCTTATTCGCGAAACATGTAGACGCTACAGAAAGTAGGTAAGAATTCACCTTATAAGCAAAGCGTACTGTACCGTATTTAGCAGTCACGGCAATAAAATGATCTTTACCCATCACTGTGTGGAGAATGAGGGTACAGTCAAGCTCCGTGTGATCAATGTTCAATCGGGAAGCAGAGTTATTGTCAATCTTGACCGTAAGGGTGATGTACGCGAGCTCGTCGGGAAGCAGCAAAGCCTAAAACAATGTTCAGCGGCGGGGCAATTTTCCATCTCGACAATCTTACACTCATGGGTTCGACTTTTAGCCAGTCGGGATCTGGGAAGTACAGCGCCATGAGAAAAGTACAAAGGAAATGTGGCTGCTCCACTCACGAACAGCTGAGGACGAATCGTCGATGGGCACCAGCCGATACGCACACGGAACCTAGGCCCTTCAACACGTTGCAGCATGAACCAAAAAGGAGCTTACCTTGCCGATGTTGTGTATAGCCACTTGTTGCGACACTTCTTTCTGGTATCTAGTGAAATCATCAGATATCCAGGCAGACCCAGGAACTGAACTTTGGCACTAACGAAACCTCGCCCAAGTTTACGACGGGTTCATAATTTTAAGATTGACCCGTGCATTGGTATCTTCATGTGCATCCTCTAGCCCGTCTAATCGCTTATATAGCTTTTCCGCAGTGGCTTCGGCCGCTAACTCGTCAAAAATGTCAACCTACAAGACGTTATTAACAGAAGAGCCTTCAAAACAAACACCACCCACATTGACGAACAAAGTCGGCTGAAACGGGTCTGTGGTCAGCTCATGGTAATTTGTGGATGACCAGCATAGCTCAATTGCTCAATACGCGCAAAGGCGTTTGACACATAGAGCACGCGATCAGTCCACGCGGGTCTCCGTCTGGAAAACCTGTCAATCCGGTTTCATACATATCGGCGAGGCGTACTTCAGATCGTATCCCAGGTCATCTTTAAGCAACCCCGCGTTGAACCGATATGTCCTGTGAGGCAGAGCCGTAAGCACGACAAGACTTGAGGGTCAAAGCCACGAACGGTAAATGGGTAATAACTCCCTCCGAGAATATGGTGAATGCCTTGGCATTCATGGCAGGATTTGAAGCTGTGCATTCAGGTTAAGTAATGAAGAAGAATCAACTATACGGCCATACCTGATCGTATTTTAACAATGTCTCAAATTTGTTGTCCCATTCCTCGGAGGCCAAAATCCTTCGCATATCCGCGTCGGGAACGTCAACCCGGTAGTTTAAGTCTAGGTCGCGGATTGGGTAGGAGGTCTAGGTCCCTATTTAGAGAAGTACTCACCTCCCTGTGTTGAACCCATATTAGCTTTAATCAACAATTTAGCAAATAACTTGCCATCCAAAATAAGGCGTCGCTTTCATAAACGTTGCACGTTACTGGCACTGGAAAGTGTCCCTCCACGGACCCCTGCGTCTCTCCCAGATCGAACTGTAGTCGTTTAGAGAGGTCATGAAAGTCCGCGTTACGCTTTTCGAACATCTCGTCAAACGCGGCCAGGTGCGCATTGACGAACGTCAGCACAGTTGCGCCGGGATTCGCGACATCAGGAGTTGCTGGAATGTATTTGATTCTGATGGCATTGCCGCCTTTGTTCCCCTGTCGTGCGTTCAATGTATGCCTTGTTAATTGTTTTTTCTGCTGATTGACTAACCATGAGTCCCATGATACCTGTACCAGCGGCACAGGTTTTTATCTCGGTGAAAGACGGGCGCAATGACTTCTTGACGATCAAGACGATGAGTATGCCCACCAGTTGTCGGGAGGCCAACTGTGACGCGAAAAAGATAAGGCATCAGGCCACGTCGAGAGCACTATCCGTCTGTTGATGTACCTTTTCATACAGCTCGGCACGTTCGCCGAGTGCTGCAAAGATCGCAGTACACCAAGCGTCTTCTTTGAATGTGCTAGTGCTATATATCAAAGCCTCGGTGGAGAGATCCAATTCCTGGAATCCAAGCACGAGTAGGTCCGGTTCCGTATTAGTATCCACGGTCTTTTCGTCCAGAGCAGATTGTGAAGGAGCAGTTGGGACCGCTAAAGGACGAGTGCGTTAGATGTGAGCATCTTTGTACCACGATGCGAATATTTACTTGGATCGAAGGGGTTCTTCACTTCGCCCATGGACAAGGGCGAAATATCTGGCAGCGGCGGGATTAATTTCGACATGGTAGAGTCGGAGGTGCCTGTTTCGCCTCTGACCCACGAAGATAAGTCTTGTGAGGGAAGATTGCCGTTTACATTAAATGTCCCGATGCGCACACTGTGGGGAGGAAGTAAACCGATTGAACGTAGATATTAATTGACCGCCAGCATACCTCAGACTCTGGGTTCCTTTGATTGAGGACTCTCGGACGCGACTGCGCAGCCACTCGTCCCGGATGCGTACTATATCTGAAAAGTCGTCGCCCATCTCCCCTGCAAATGCCCGAGATAGCCGGGTATGTAGCGGTTTGTGACCGATACGGAGATCTTGAGGTATAGTGACTTCAACAGCCGATTAGTCAAGATGGTAAAAAGGAACAGGCACATAAATACAAGACGGTAGTGGAGGACGCCTTGAGGTATATGGGGCCAGCCAAGAAAAAGTGGTTATCGGTGTAGCACTGGGCGGCGCATCTGGTGATTTCTCAACGATATTCGGGCGCAGAGAAAATAGTCGATACTACCTGCACTCTCTTTAAGGCGCCTGCATTCTGCCAGCACGTCGCGGAGACCCTGGACATTCTGGGTGCACAACGTGAGCGGTTCCAGGCCAGGAGCATCGCCTTGTGTTATTGTCAGACTAATGAGGCCTTGTAACTGGTGAGTTTGTGTATTCAGATATCGACGTGTAATATACCTGGTGAAGGCTGGGATGAGGGGCGTAGATCCACTGATTGCTGGACTTGAGCCATGGATATGGAAAAGTCTCCAAACACGGGGAATACGCGCAGTATGTCAGATTGGTCGAAAGCACGCGTAGGGTCTTTGAATTTCAGAATAAACACACTGGCGGAATGTGTCAGTATTTCGAAGTAATGTTCCTGTGTCGATCAATGGTCTGGGCGCATACCTTCCTTCTTCATGGCTATTATTTGGACCATCACTATGGGATACGACCACCAGAATTCGCTTGCTTCGGGCGACCTCCGCCCGACCAGATTCTGACGATACAACAGGGGCACCAGCCTCGTCTAGAGTGGGGACCACCTGCACCTCTAGTACAACTTTTACTTGATCTGAAGGACGTAGCAAAGTCCTGATTGAGGTCTCTAGCGCAGCCATGGCTTGCCTGACTTGGGAGTTGTTGAAGTAGATGTTAAATTGAACAGCAGTGATCGACGCTGCCAGATGAAGGCAACGGGAAACAAACGTAATCAAGTCGCGCTCCTTCTAGTCTAGTAGATATCCTATCCCGAACCTTCGTGCCTCAGGATGTTTTATATCTGTCAAACAAATATCTTGAGGTACGAAAGTCAGCGAAGTAGTCGACGTCTGCTTCTGGGAGACTAAGCTCCTTCGACTCTAGATACTTACTCTTCGTGCCTATCTCTCTTGACAGTATTTCTAACTCGTTCCTCGTTTACTGAACTTCGTGCCTACTTATGGCTTAACCGGTTAGAGCTCATACGCGCGCCTACCGACAAACTCTTTCTTTCAACACTACTGTTATTGTCGCAGCTATCTTTTGTCCACTCAACCACCGCCCTCCACGGTTTTTGGTCCACATTCACCCTTGCCTCTGCCAGTGGCCTACCATGTGCCCATTTTTACGCGTTTCCTGGCCCCATCTATAGTGCTTAGGGCCCTTTGGCTCTCCTCCATCGTCCTCTTTCAAATCGGGGCCTCTCCGACTTAAAATTTATGTCTCCTGTGGGTGTGAGCCTTCGTCCTGCCTCCAATGGTGTTCTTACCATCCACTCTCTTAAGTCACTCTTCTTTAAAATATTCACAACGAATACATATAACCTTCTCGCTCCATGATGTCCTTTGCGCCACATTCCTGCTGTATTCCGTTTCCACTTGTGGCTTTTATTTCGAGCGGTGAGCAGCCTCAACCCCGCACATCCATCGCTTCCGCAGCAGCATGGCCGCGGAGCTGGGGTTAGGCGGGGTTACGGGGTCCTCACTGATCACATGAACGATTGCATCATTCCTATTATTACAACTGTCTAGACATGTTCTGGCAAGTTCTCGGTTGTTTTGGCGTTGCAGGAGTCAGGAATGAGACGTGAACACAATGGGGCTGGCCACAGTATTGGAAGAAATGGTGCCCGGTTCCTCGGTTTGTTCTCGGCAAGGGATCCGACCCTGCAATCATTCATTCTTTATTGTATGCTTTGGGTCCGAAATGCATATAAATACAACCAAGCTAAGGCTCCATTCTCTCACCAAACCACCACCACCACTCACCACTACTACCACCTGAACAACTCTTTCTCTTTCCCTTCTCTTGTATACCTCGCGTTATCATGACCCGCACCGCTCGCTCCACGTCTTTCCGTTCCATTACGAAGGACCGTTCTGAGAGCAAGACCGGTCTCGACAACTCCATTCGCAAGAACTGGTGGCGGAGCGCACAACTGGGGTAGTCTGGAGAATGAGGCAAGTTGTATTGCCCATCGTCGAGGCTCTGCGTATCGCTGACGGATATTTCGCACATAGCGCGACTTGGAGCTGTCCGGTTACAACGACGGGCAACAGGAACTCGACGAGGAAGATGACGACAGCCATAGTGGCCATTCTGAACGTACGCTGCTGTTACTATTACGTCCCCCTGACCTGAACTTCATTTAGCCATCGGGTACAAGAAGGTCGGCTCCCCAGTTTTGGAGCGCTCAGAGGAAGAGATTGCGTTGGCTAAGAAGATGAGGACCAATGCCTTCAAGAATGGAGGTTCGTCGCTTCCGCCATTAACGACTGCATTTACCCATTGGCGGCATTCAGACGTTGACCTCGCCACCATTGCTCGCACATCGACCGCCGTCTCTGGTTCTCCTCCCCGGGCCACTGTCACCTCCGATGCCAGCGTAAGTGTACCCAAGTTCGTTTAAACCGATTTCTGATTGGTACTTGCAGTCTACTTCCTCCGCCGACTCTGCCTAAGTAATTCAACATATAATCACAGCAAATTCATTATCAAGTCCACCGCAATTAGTGCTGCCCAGCACTTGTACAATTAACTTCCAAAAGTCACAGTAAATCATATAAAGAAATCAATTGTATCATCTTGTCCTTCCCAGTCCTTCCCTAAGATTGGTCGTGTGAACTCACAGTCGTGTGATACCGATTCTAATGGAAATAAGCATTCGATTGTTTCGTGTGGGCAGAGCTTTCCTTGTGGTCGTGTCAGGATGGGCACCACAAGCAGTCCACAGGCCCGTTGATAGATCCTTTCGAGGTCCAACCTCATTGGTGGAAAGCGGTGGAAAGTTGAAACGAATGCGGCGACTTGGCGATGACAACTTGGTGATCAATGGAACCGCTTCGAAGGCAATCAATTGTGGGGAAAGGCCACATGATCTGGGGTAATTACGTTACCAGTTCCGGATTGAGATGTGGCCCAGCAGGGCCAAGCTCTGGCCCGCTCTGGACAGCCCGTCGAGGGAGACCGAAGGTTCTAAAAATGTCGTGACTCAGGCCTCAAAGATCTCCTTCACTTCGTAAATCAAATTCTCAACAACCCATCGGCATCTTCGACGAACGTGCACCGTATGGTATTTCGCGATACTTCCGCGATATGCCGCCAGCCCAACGGAGTATAAGTAAGTATCTATTTGATCACCATATATTATCCTGACACTTATCCATCCTTATCTGCTATCATTTAGTCTTCATAAAACACCCCGGAGTTCCGGTATATACTAATTTACTTCTCCAACTACAATTTATAAAGTATGTCCAGTATTCCGAGTCAACTCGCCCACGACGTGCCAGCCTAGAAGAGCTCCCGCAAGTTGGGCGGATATCGATGTATGCTTCTGAGAAGCTCTGACTGGTATTTCTGGCTGCCAATGGTATTCATCGCGAGGCGCATGTGAATGAAGGGGATTTTGCGCCTTAAGCACGCAGTTTGATGTTCTTGCAGAACGATCAGGACACTTTTTCATAGTCTAAGTAAATACGACCGAAATAACTACTCGTAGTTACAAGACAAGACGCCATCTCGACTCGGAGACTAATATTCACCTCAGCAATTCCATGGGTTCGGGTCTAGTACGGTGGAAGTTTTCCGTTTCTTGGATAGTGCTGGCGTCGGTGCCAAAAATATAAGAGATGACTCGGTCCCGACGCCGAAATACACCAAAAATGTTGCATCAAGCCACAGGAGGATGAGAGCTCCGGCAAATCCCGAGACCTTTAAGCTTTACAAGGTCACCTTGACTGCTTTCATCCAGAATCTTCGTGTCGAGTAAGAAATGCTGCCTAACCTTACCTCCCTGCTCATCGCTGATCGACCCTAGGCCTATTATTGGCGCACGAAACACTGAACGATGGCATGCATGCCATCTTCTCATTTTCTTCCCATTTTTCCTCCGGGAAGTAACGCCCGACTCTGACAGATAACGATGGAGGTGGGAGATAAAATATAAGGAATGTGTATGATAATGTTACAGTCTGAAGATAAAAAATACAAGGGTACTATTTCACCGCTATGCTGTTGCGAGCACTATCTGACTGTCCTGCGGCTGCATTGTCTGGCGCCGCAATTCTGCACGTCGTTCTGTCTCCCATCTCAATAGCTCACCCTTGAGGCTATTCACTCTGACCTCATTCACAGGATGCCGCGACCCCATAATTTTATGCACGAAGGAAGATGACGGATGCTCCTGGCGTTCGGTGGACCGCTCAGCCGAAGAACACTCAGCGTTCGCTGACCTGTTTTCCCAGAAAGTCACGGCTTTCCGAGCATCGTATCCAGCGTGAGCTAATAGTCTATCGAAGAAAGCCGTAGCAGTCAGAAAAGGGATGGGTGAAGGTAGAATAAGTGGCACAAACCGAGCAGAAACGACGTCAGCCTCAATCTCTTGCTTAATGCTGGTGCAATACTCTCCGACTTTCTCTAGCTCCCCGGTTCCCACTTTCCCTAATTGGGCCACAGCATCGTTGACGAAGGGGCTACATTACATTTAGATCACGGCTAGATTATCAGGTGAATAGACGTACCCAAACATCATAGTGATTGGAAATATGACCACCCGGACTACGTCTGACACCATGGACATGATCCCGGGGACAATTATGGTCGCAGATGAGAGCGTCTCCAAATGGTGAGACAGCACGAGATGAGCGAGCTCGTGAGCTAGGAGGATGGCCAAATCTGCGGTTTGTGATGCGGTGGGAACCGGATGTGTCGGTGTTGGGGACTGGGGAAGATAAAATGCTGCCGAGGATACTCGTAAACCATGAAGATTGAGGCTCCGGTCGTATGCTTTCGCTCTCAGCAGGGGCTCGCGATAAGATCTCATCCAAGAACCCGGAATACACGACTATACCGCCGCCGCCATCGGGTCCGAACCCATAAGAGAAAGCATTAGAAGCCTCGGGCTTGTCCACAACAAGCAACGAGTAGGGCGGGCCAGGAATGGAATGCGGCACAGGCTGGACATGTCGTTTACACATCGACTCGCAGAACATTCGTAGATATTCGGCCGCTCGGGGTCGAGGACGAAGGGGGAAGTCGGCTGGAGGCGGTAAAGGCGTGTCGCCTGCGGCACCTTGATGCCAATTTTGACATATCTCTTGCTCGTTGATTAGAACGGGAATAGTGCGTTCCAGCTGCCGCAGGGTATCGCGGACCCAGCCATAGCGCCAGTCGGATGGTGGTATAAGCTGCGCTGGCCCGTCTTGAGAGAGGATCTCTCCGACAGCTTGATACCAACCAGGACCCGATAACTGCGCGGCAATCTCGTCCTCCTCCTCCGGGGAAAGGATAATTAATCGCCAGCTGGAGTCGAGGTCAGTGAGTGAAGGAGAGCAGCCAGTGAGTTGTATCCTACCGTCCTGTCAAAGGGGTCCGTTCCAAGCTGGCGAGAATGGTGGCCCAAAAAAGGGCGCCGGGAATAAAAAAGAGAGCATGGAAGAACAAGGTCCTGTTTCGTATCCGTTTGAGAAGAGTATTAGTTCTCTCTTCACTCATTGGGACGCCGTGAATAGCCGCATGCTTGATATGTCGTCGAGTCTTATGGTTCTTAATTAAAATTACTGCAAGGGTATTAGACGACGTTGGGCAATATGGATAAAGGCAAGAATACCAGGTAGTACAGTTAGCACAATACGGCCTGCGGTGCGGACAACCTCCATTGCGGCAGACGCCTGGCTGAACAATCTCAGCGGTTTACGAGTGGACTAGCATTTGCGCACGGACCTTCAGGATCCCAAGAAGCGGGATCAAGGGTAACCCTCGGGGGGTTGGGGTAGAATGGAACGAAGAAGTCCCCAGCGCGGAAAATACAGGGCTGTGCCTGCTAGTCTGGAGGATTGGAGGGCCAGCAACATATCGGTGACTGCGCAGAGCTTGGATGTGAGGAGAAGAAAGAACGAGAGTGGATAGGGGACGGGTTGGATAAAACACGGGTATGTTGCGTGTCGCTAAACGCAGCATCGTACATCGTTTAGCCAGGGTGGACAACTTTGAAAACTCTTGAAACCTGCTTGAAGTTGAAACAAGAGGCCTTTGCGTCACAGGGCAAAATATATTGCACAGCATCAGATCATGGTTCTATCTCGACTCTGAGTCACTGGCTCTCGCGGGAACCGCGCAGGGCCGAAATTAAAATATAGGTCTATGTACGGTGAATTATAGAATGAGAGTAAAGGGTTCAGGAGATGAAAACCGCCTCGCAGTACAAAGTTCCCTCCACGTCAGTGCTTTCCGCCTCAGGCCCTGTAACTTTCAAAGTCGAGGGATTCAGCCACTGGGGGTATACGTCAGCCATCGTAGAAGCGCTCAGTCAGCAACTTACCTGATAGACAAATGGCTTGGTGCCTGCCACGTAATTCACGGCCATCTTTATCACCCGCGGAATCTCTGCGAGGACATCTACCTTTTCTATGAGGCCATTGGGTTGCTCGTTGTTACCCAGTTCCCCCAGAATTTTGGCCTCGTATTTTCCAGGGGACTCCCCGATGAGCGAAGGCCCGGCCCATTCAAATAACATCTCGCCAGGCGACTCGTACCCGGTGTCGGGGTCCAACTGCGTCTTGAGATGAGATGCCCTGGACTTGACCAGTGCATCGGGGCTCGGCTCTTCATCGCGCCAGCGCGTCTCCGCCGTCACAGTAGCCAATTTGTCGCCAATGACCAAAGAGCCGATATTGACATAAACACCTCCCTCGCTGGAGCCTTTCCGACCATATGTATCTAGGGTCTTGAACTCCATCTGAATAGCGGAGACGCCTCCAAGCTGGGGGCTCTGGAAGAGCGCGAAATTCCAGGATGAAGCGACGAGATTGGGTCGCATGCCCTGAATGGCGTGGACGAACATGCCAGAACCCTGTATTGGGGTGGCCTGGCCATTTTGTATGATATGGCCAGTAGCGTAGAACCGTGGCCAGATTCGATGGACGACATATCCCTCAGGATTGAGAGGATCCGGACCAAAGTAGGAGAAGCCACCTTTTTCACCGCCAGCCGATCTTATACCCAGGGATGAACTTCGGACGAGTCACCTCGAGAGAAACCTGCAGGTCGGCAGCGAGGTTGGCACGAATAGTGTATGATTCGGGATAGTCAGATCCTGGCGTAGACTTGTATGTTACGGAGAATTCATCCGCTTTGCTGGAGTGTTTGTCGAGCCCTGGAGGCGGAGTGACAAAATTGGTAACGTTGATTGATTTCCATGTCGTCTCCTTGGTTTGGGGCCTGTAGACCTTGCAGGTGAACTGGATGTTGGGGTACCAGAGACTGCACTCGAATGTAAGGACGATTGCCACGATCAGCAGCTCTGAGCACGCACCCAACAGCAGGAATGGATAACCTGGCAAACGAGGAGAGTGCCGTCTTCTCCAATTGTGTAAAAGGTCTGTGTCTCAGTAGCGAATCCCCCAGGGCACGACCATTCCGTGTCCTTCGAGTCGAGTTGCCCAAATATTTCAGAATCTTTAAACTGAGACGAGACAGGGTGAAAGGTGGGTGCGTTGGGATCTACTGGAGGCGAGGTTCTGTACCGTATTCAACAGAATTGTAAGGATACCGTAGGCAAAACTCACGAAAAGAATGAAGAGAACATTTGAAGGACTCGAGATGTTGGAAGATCGCACGAGCTATTACTCTTTTACGCAAGTCACAATTACTAATACATATTGATCATGTTCCGAGTCGATCCCGCCGATCCGCCGACTGTCAAGGTTCACTATCCGTCTCCCTCGGCCGTTTGAGAGGTCTAACTAATCCATCCCAAGCCAAAAAAGACGATTCCGAGCTGTTCTCATTGAGCAGGGGGACCATTCGCGTCAGGGGTATGGGACGGTGTATTCTGCGGACAGTCGGCTCAAGCTCGAAAGTGAAGAGGAAGACATACATTTACTTGCAGGACCACGATCGTCGTATTGAATCGCCCATGAAAAGTTATTATCGTCCAGCTGACGACGGTGGTGGGCCGGGAGATGGATCGGCTGATATGTGGGGGTCATCCGCGACTGCCAGAGTGCGCACAAAATGCATCGTCCCATTTTCAAGTGCGTCGAGGAGTTGCTTGTTCTGGTGAGATTTCAAGGACGAGGGGTTCTGAGCGGGAATGTCGGATGGCCAGCCAACGAGACAGACGCCATAGGTAGCCAAGAGCGCAGGGTTAGTCCATTTCATTTCGGCATTACGAACACCACTAGCTGATCTGAGAGCTGATCTGAGAGCTTGTCAAGACCCGCTCAGAGAATGTCGAACGGTATTTTGGCACCTTACGCCGTCGTAAAGGGATGTCTTGAGAGACCTGGAAGCTTGAACTTTAGGCATTGCCGCGGTTGCAGTCCCAGAAGGCCCTGGTTCAGTTTCGGAAACGGTTGTTCGTACTGCATTCTTGAGACAATGGACCTTGAATGCCTTGGCACCGGCGTCACCACCTCCGCGGTGACCCCGCCAATATTCTCTGCCTAGAAGCGAACCCCCAAGAAACCCAGAATCCGCGGAGTCCAAAGGGTCTACCGCAAGAATGAATGATTGAACTCCTGATGCATCGCAGAGAGACTCCAAGATTCGAGATGCGTCAGAGAGCACGGATTTGACTAACATCATATTCATGAGTACGCAGTCCCAGTAGTAAGTGCTCAGTATGTCCAACAAGTGAACTGACCTCGGGCCATCCGGTCTTGAGGGAGTTTGAGTTTAGATTGAAGAGATATTTACTGTGCCACTCTGCGACATATTTCCGAGTCTGTATCCTCATTAGAAGAGCGTGAATGGTCGATATAAATTACTAGTAGCTAACCTCTTCCAAAGGGCGATGCTCCCGCTCAGCGAATGCTTTCATTCTCTGTCAGACAGAACGCGTCGAGACGTTCGAAGAAGAGGCCGTCGGCTGGCTCGCGGCTGGAGGGAACATTCAACTCCTGCATGGTGAACGGAGCAGAGTGCTCTGAGATTCAAGTTGGTCTTGTTTGCCAACAGCTTCACATTTTTGTCCGCGACTCTAAGTATGGGCCGCACAAAAACTAAGAAGCAGTCCGCAGTGCGGACTGCCGATATCGTCTCCAGTCCTTCCGCTGCAGCGCCGACGGTACCCGCTCTCCTGGAAAAGGCGCAATCTCTTATTGTGCAATGCGACTACGACCTTGCTCTCCGGTTTATAAATCGCATCCTCGAGCAGCAACCTTCTCATGCCGAGGCAAAGGAAATGCTCGGTGTGGTACAACTGGAAACCGGCGAGATAGATGCTGCCAAGGCGGTCAGCATTCTACGCGTTTTCCGAGCCCGGGTTTAAAGCTGCAAATTATAGACCTTCTCTTCGCTCTTGCCTCCAAATCCCGACGCTCCTTCGCCGCCTCCGCCCTCCGCCCACCTTTACCTGGCACAACTCAGCGAGGATGATCCCGGCCTGGCACTGAAACACTACCAAGCGGCGATTGAGATCCTTGCAATGCAATTAAAAGGCAAGGAACGCGCTGTAGGCGACCCCAGAGACGATGAGGCTGAGCTCAAGAGCAACATCGTGAGGGCCCTCGTGGGCCAAGTGGAAATCTGGATGGATCCCTCCTACGATCTTTGGTATGTTTTATTGGCCCTGATGTGAGCGATGGGCTAACTTCAGCGGTCAGTTTTGATCCTGCAGCGGAAAAGACATGCGAGGATCTGCTCATGTCTGCGCTGCAAACAGATCCAGGAAATGCAGAAGCTCTGCAAGCTCTTGCGTCTGTCCGAATGTCGCAAGAGCGGCCGGAAGAAGCGAAACAATGCTTAGAACAAGCGTGGTCTGCTTGGAAAGATTTAGATTTAGGTGAGATCACTGCTATATTTTTTGGCCCAAGCTGAATCCGCTCAACACATAGACGATACTAAACTTCCACCAATACCAACCCGTCTTGCGTTGGTAAAACTGTTTCTGGAACTCTCTCTGTTCACCCCCGCGTTACTGGTGCTCCACGGAGTGATGGCCTCGGACGACCAGGAGGTCGAAGCTTGGTACCTTGAGGGGTGGTGTTTCTTCCTAATGTCCGAGAAGGCGCAAGAAAATGGCGGGAAACTGGACGAACTGTCATGGCAGGAGCTCGCCACAGATGCGAGAGATTGTTTTGCAACATGTGAAGTGGTACGGTCATTTTTTTTGCTCAGTTTTCCCATGCTCACACTTGGGCTTAGCTCCATACAAATGAAGGACATCCGGATACGCCGCTACTTGAGCATGTCAAGGAGCTTGTAACAAAACTGGAAGCGTTGGGTATTCTACCGTCGCCGGTGGATGAAGATGATGGCCAGGAGGGCGAGTGGGAGGATATGGATGGCAGTGAGGATGGTGACGGGGATGTGGAGATGGCTTAGGATGTTTTCACAGAAAAGTATAATATTTGCACCCATTAATATCTTCGGATGGACGGCCCGAGTGTCCGGTTTCATTTTGTCTTTGCCTCGAACCACTATGAGTAAACTGCAAAAGTACCCACACGACCGCGACGGTGCCGCCCAGGTTCTAAGAAAGCCTTTGCGCATTGTCGCGTCGGGCACGCTATTTCTCACGCACACACTCAGCCTACCTTGCCATCCTGCACCATCTTCGGTGGTTCGCGCCCATTCTGTACAAAAGTCGCGGGGAGGGTCTGTTAATTATCGCTGAGCGCTTACGCCTTTCTAACAATTCCCTAGGTCTGCTACCACTTTACTTTCGTTACTGGCTCAATTTTCTGGCGTTGAGGCATTTTTAGTGGCCCCTCTCGGCGGAAATGATGAAGCAAGGCTGATTGTTCGCCAACTGGAACGCGAAGGCGTTTCCACCCGCTACTGCAAGATTCTAAAAGGCGCTGGTGTTCCTAGCGCTTGGGTTCTGGAATCAGGTCAGTGACTTGTTCTCCTGAAGCAGCACCCTACTGATAATTCTCAAATAAAGCCGAAAATAACACCCGTACCGTTGTGAACCACAACCCTTTGCCGGATATTACCCATGAAGAATTCGTGTCGATCCTTGGGCCTCTTCTTGCGCCGGAAAATTACACATATCCCCAGTCTCCGGCCCTGAATTCCCATCCCCCTCCATCTCCACGATCCCCCAATGTGGGTCCCCAACCTAACCCCAACAGCCCAGCGCCATTCGATTGGCTGCACTTTGAGGGGCGTTCCGTTAAAACGACCCTTAGCAATATCACAGGCCTCGACGGCCTGGCTCGCGAACGGAAATGGCGAAGTCACTGCGTCTTCAGCGTCGATGTGGGGCGGAGCAAAGGCAGACAAGGCGTCGAAGCGGTGTGAATTCTCGCCTTGTCTGGCGGCTGAGAATAAAAGTTTGATGATGCCCCCCTTCTAGCTGATTCCCCACGCCGATGTTTTGTTTCTCAACAAGCACTACGCTCAAGCGAACTCCCCGAATTTCGCTACAAGCCCCCGCGCATTTCTACTCTCCCTTACGTCGACTGCACCGCCGCATGCGTTGCTCGTCGCTCACTGGGGTTCCGAGGGCGCAGCCGTGCTTTCGCTGCCAACTAAGGAATACTTCCAAAGCTCAGGCTGGGTAGAGGAACGGCCTCCGCCAACACCAATCCGTGGCAGGAACGACCAATCCAGGCATAGGGCAGAAGCCGGAGGCTCCGGAGACTCGTCAGAGCTGTTATCTGTGCGCAGCGGGAGCGAATTCTGGGCGGGCAGCCACAGTGGGGGGTCTTCGAGCGCATTCACCGCCGGCGGAAGCCTGTACACGAGCGACAACGCTGGCACGCGGCGCTCCTCTCCGTCCTACTCTCGCTCTCGATCTCGCTACCGCTCTCGGTCTCGCCACCGTGGTACAGACCACACCCGCGGCAGAAGCAACGATTCGCAGGGTACGGAGACACCTGGAGATGAGGATGAGGACGAGGACGCGGAAGTGCTCGACGAAGTCGGAGCACAAGATGCGTTTGTGGCGGGCATGATTTACGCGCTGAGTCGCAGAATCACACCGGGCTCACCCTATACACCTTCCTCGGGTGGAGATGCTTCTGGAACGGCTTCTCACGATTCCGAAAGAGGTCGTTGGCGATTAGATGAATGTCTTCGGTATGTGGACTCTCCGGTGGTGTTGATCCCCACTCACCCTTGATACAGATTCGCAACTGAATTATCGGGGCGCAAAGCAAGGAGGCGAAATTGGGATGGACTAGGAGCTGAAATGGCGAGAGCCGGCTGGTTTGATACTCAGTGATGGTGATCGCCAGACTTTTTTCCAACTCGCTTTTTGAGGTTCGTACAAGTTAAGGAACGTTGCAGGTGTGTGAATGGTGATGTTAATAGTCGAGCCTGCTTATAACCCGTCGCCAATCACGATGCGACGGATGGGCAGTTGGGTGATAAAGAGTCCTCATGAATCTTCCAGCTGCGAGCTTTTCGCAATTAAATAGTCTATTATAGGCTAAGCTAGAAGGTGTACATCTATATACATGTATCTGAATTAGTTCCGCTAGACGACGCAGCGTCGGCAGTGCTTCCATACCCTCTCAAATCCTTGCTGGTCCTAGATCGTCCCCGCCGCTCTTCTTCCAGGTCCGGGAGTAGACGCCTCCTGCGTGCAGCAAGTTTGCCGTGGACCTCAGGCAGGGGGCTGCGCACAAGCATAACTGCCGCGAGGGCGACAAACAGAACAGCGGTAGCAGTAACAAAGATGGCCTTCGTGTACGTAGCCACCGTCTCACTGTATACCAGGCCGAAGACCATAGGCTAGACGGCACCTCAGTACAGACCCAAAAACAGACGACGACTACGCACCCCAATAATCATCTGGCCCACGGCTTGCAAGGTCGCAAAAGCACCAAAGAGCTTTCCGGTGCCAGCATCAGCAGCTTCTGCCTGCCCGTCTTCCACAGCCAGTAACGACCGTGCCTGCATTATGCAGAGTGCGAGACTGTGCACTGCGGGTACGATACCGGCACCAAAGGCCTGCACGGAGCTTGCTAAAATAAAGGCGGCTTGAGAGTGCTGGAATTGGGAAGTGGAGGTAGTGGCGGAGTCGAGCGCGTTCATGGACAGAGAATGCATCTTGTATAACGGCGCCGGCGCGAAGATGACGGAGAGGTTGGCGATGATGTCGACACACAGCGAAAGACGGGCGAGCCCGAGATCGAATTTAATCTCTTGGGCGATGTGAGCTTTAGTAGGCTTGGGCTTTGCGGCTTTGGTCCCCGGAACTGCTTTGGGCTTCGGGAACTTTGACTTGGGTTTGAGCTTGGATATAATGACTGTCGATACATATATATCAACATGCGATGAAAGGTCAGACTTGATGGAGGAACGCACGAGGAAAGATCAGCAGCAGAAATACGGCTCTCACTGCCACCCAACAGGGAAATATAATACGACAGCTGCTCTGCAGCCCAACCGTAAACGTGCCCTGCATAAAGGTACTTGATTTGATATACTGCCCTGATATGCTTGCATGAGTAAAGAGGAAGTTCGTCCAGGGTAGAAAACTGACGGTTGAAAGCATAAAACAAAACATTGCAGCAGCCAAAAGTGTCAAGCTCCAGTCTTTCCGCCTCCGTGTCGATCCCTCCACGGAGATGGTGACGGGTAAGAAGATCGCAAGGGGGGTTAAGAATCCTCGGACTATACCGTTCTCGACGGCATGTTCTTCAATTACAACGGCGCTCAGGTCGACATTTGTACCACTCCCACTCCCAGACGCGGTGGTATCTCGAGCTTTGCCTTTGCTTCTCCCAGACGCCAGATCCCGTTGTTCTCGAGTAACGGACTCGGGAAACACGAAGAGCACGAGTAACAGGTTGACCAAGGAACTGGCAGTGGCGATCCAGAAGACGCTTGTGACCGATCGACCTTGCGGTTGTCCGGGGTGCGGTGGGCTAGTAAGGAACGGAATGGGATTTCTGATAAGGTAGCCCCCAATGATAGGGCCGAGCTGCTCTATGGTCAGCGAATGCAGCCTAAACATAAAAGACGGGGCATACACTAAAGCCCACGAAAGATACACCGGTGAAGCGGGAGAAGACGGCGGCACGGCTTCCGCTAGAAGTACAATCCGAAATGTAGGCTGACGACGCAGACCCAAGGGTTGAATAGCCACCTAGAAGGCCTTCGATGATTGGTGCGATGAGCAGCAGTTTGTGGCCGTGTGAGGAAAGTGGTGACGACGGTGTGGAGGCGAGGATGAAAATTAGATCGCTGTTGAATGAATAAGGGTGAATAAACGCGTAAAGTAAATTTCATAAGGTTATTACGTGAGGAAGAGCCCAAAAGTCGAAATGGCTAGAACCTTAGTTCGGCCATGGCGCTCGCCAAAGTGACCCCACCAACCAGTGGTCAACGCGCTGCGAGAAGGGTAAACTTGGTTTCAACTATGAGCAGAGATTCCGAAAGCACCTGAGAAGACCCATGATGGTGGTGAACATGGTTTGAAGACGAGCTGAGGAGGTCAATTCGACGTGTACTTTGTTGGAAAGGAATACTACTTACCGGCACCAGATTGCACGTCGGGATCTGCCATGCATCTCGCAGATGGTAACTGGCGTGGATCGTCCTCTTCGCCATCCCAGGGTTCCTCTTCCGTGGAATTTGCGAATGTATAACTAGTAGTGGCCGCCGGACTGAACTGTGGGCCAAGCGGGTCCAGCGAGAAATAGAGCGAGGCCTGTCGTCGGCATCACGGAAGTGTCCGTGACCCATGCAGGCGACGTAGAACGATTGTAGTTGTGGTGCAACCGTGAACAAGAGAGCTGGGTGAAGACCTCGATTCGCGGTGCGAGGGTCATGCCACGCTAAAAGACAAGTCGGCGCGTGTATCTCATACGTGCTCAGATGAATACTTACAACAAGAGCAGCGGTGATAGCGAATGGAACGAGCCTGATAAAAACGCGTAAGCCAAACGCGCAGCAGGCCGCCTCGTGGAATCTCACCAGAGTGGCCGCGCACGGTAAAAGGGCTTTCTGAGCGGAACATGGGATGCTGAACCCAGTAGAGGCTCCTGCTCTCCAGAGACGGGTGATAGAGTGGAAGAAACCAAGGAATGTGGGGAAGCGCTATTATTAGGTGCTGTAGATTGCACGGGAGCGCGAGAATATGGAAGAGACGGAGAAGAGAAGATAGCAACGAAGGGGTCGGCGACGACTTCCTCGGGCGTCCAGGAGTCAGAGCTGGACATTGTGGGGTGGAAGGAGAAATGTAGTGGTAGTTGGGAAGCACAGAAAAAGGGTGATACGCGCGCAACATGGGCGCGTTGATAACCCCCTTGAGTAATTAGGTGTAGGTAAGACACCACGCATATTGATGCTTTATGCGACCGCAGTTCACTGTACACGCTTGGTACACGCCACATATGCATTCCCAAAAGCTAAAATACAATTATACACTAGCTTCCCTAGAGCTCGGTGCGATGAACCCTACAGGAGGATATCGCAGCAGCAATAACTCTCCGCTCATCGTGCCATAAATATCTCGAAACTAAGAGGATGTCAATCATCTGTAGGAAGTATTTTAGCAACTGACCTTGGTACCCTCCGCCAGTGGAATAACCCTGTGGTAGACACGCTCAACAGTCCGTCGCGCAATACAATCCTCTTCTTCCCAGTCCTCTATGGACCACTTCTCCCAGGAGACCATAATGTGGTCTCGGCGGAATGTGACGCGAATATCGTCCTTGTCTATGCCCTGCATGTTAAATATTGCAACCATCCGGCCGTCGGGAGAAGTTCGAAATGACGTGCTGCATAAAATATATCTCAGCTCTAGGGAGATCAGTTGAACAGAGCATAAGTTACACTGATTTCTTCTTCTTGAGAGTCGCCGGCGGAGTTGGCGGTGGTACAGGAGACGGGGATTTAAAGAAAGAATCCCGCTCCTGGCCCAGAACATCGTCCAGCAATGAGCACCGTTCAGGTGTTCGGGCGCGGGCGCTAGGCGGGGTCAGCGACGACGAGTTGCCAACAGGCGGCCGCGATTCGGCGCTACGTAGGAAATGGTTAACGGCCGACATATCCGTCAAGCGATAAACCAACCTTATCTTCAATCTGGATGATGGCCGTGGCGAAGGAGGTGGCTCCAAAATAGCATTCATGCTTGTGCTGGGTTTGTACTCCTCCAAAGATTTGACTTTGGGACGTTCTTTGTCCATCTTGAGCTCCTTCTGGAGGCGGAGTGCACTCCACAGGTCTTCCAAAACCGCCACGTCTTCCACTTGTGGCGGGGTGGTAGAAGGGATCTCGATAATGTGACGCTGAGATGCAGAAGAAGTGGAATCGATCCTGGACATGCGTCTAAGGGGGCGGGGTCTCGCAGGGGGCCGTGGTTCCGTGGGAGAGGGTTCCACAGGAGACGGAAAGTTGATGCCAGTAACGCCTGCGGTCGATACAGGAGAAGTACCCAGGTCGACGCGTCTACTAGAGGAGGCTCTGGCCGCGGATACTGGCAATGCAGAAGCTGCGCCAATCCTAAGCGGAGTAACAGACGCGGACATGCTGGAGGGGAAGACACTTGAAAGTGGCGCGATTCGGAATTCTGATGCAAAGAGATTTAAGAGGGTGTCTAATCACTCAGGGCAATTGGTGGGCGAGATTCTAGAACAAGGACAGATTATGCAGAGATGCGAATCAAGTCAAGCGCCGGCATAGACGATCCGCTGAGTATAATCTGCGCGTTTGCCTCGAGGTTCCATTCCAACGCGTCCCGCGCATTGATACCACGAGGCCGAGTGCAAGTCGCGTTGCCATCATGTCCAACATAGGCGTGGTACTCAATGGTAAACATAGTAAACAATAAACACCGCCACACAACACATTTTTTTCTTCCTGCTTTCATCTTGTCAAGCCACGAACAGCATTCCAAGGTTCGTACTCTGCCTCATTTGGTATCTATGATGGCCTCTGGCTCTCAGTCAAAAGCATGTTAGACTACCTATGCACCGTCACCGGGGCTGAGGATACTCGACTTCTGATTTTTTTCATACGTGCCTCACCCTGTATGTCCTTAAGCTGACATGAATTTTCAGGGATGCTTGTACTCTGTTCCACACACGCGGCAGTAGATACTCAATGTTATGCCTATCTTTGTTCTTGAAACTGAATGACATCTTTCACCTTGTGTCGACATTGGCCAGCACTCTTCTTATAGTCAGCCTGAGTGCGGACCCATCTACGTAGTGCTGGCGCCTTTACTTTTCTATCTCTTCAAAGGGCTCGGCGCACCAACGTATTCTCGCCCCTTATCGATTGAAGCAGCAATTTTTTTTTTTGACAGATGAAGCAAGATGAACTAGAAATGATAATATATAAATAAAAAAAGGTAAAGTAGGGTATAAGGGCCGGGGAGTCAAAAGGTAGAGGCAACACGCCAAAGGGTATACAGAGAACAGAAGTAGGGGTATACGTGTGCATCACAAGGAAGAGGTAAAAAGTAGGGTATAGTGGACGCGGCAAGAATGAAGAAAACAGCCGCCGCAAGGAGGGTAACGATCATGATGTTCCTGCTTCTGGATATAGCGACCTGGCCTGGAGGAGCTTGAAAAAGTACGAGCGGCGACACGAACAAGTCGTAGAGCGTGAACTTTGCGGAAGGCGGGGCGGTGGGGGTATCGAGCACGGGAAGCTGGGTGGTCAGGGAGGGGGAGGGAGAAGGCCGTGGATGCGCTGGAGGGAACAGGAACTCTGAAGTTTGATGAGGACTTCGAGCTCCGCCGAACCAAGACCACAATCCCGACAAGGCGCCGAATGTCGGGGGGGGGGGGGGTGCGGCGAGAACAGCCTTCCCTTCCAGTGGTCGCAAACGTTGACGACTGTCTGCGCGACCTCGGGAAATTTTGGGGTTAAGGGACAGGAACATGAGGGAATGAGTCTCGCCGCACAGAACAATAAACACAAAATAACGGTCGTGAGCAGTTACGCGCGCGGCGCGACTCTCAGTAGTCTGAGACGAAAGTCGAATCACAATCACAATTGAATGTCCAACCGCCGCGCCGGCGTTTCGGTGCGTACAATATTGATAAAAAAACGGACAACAGATTCATAATACTTACAGTCGTGTCTGTTGTACTAATACTAATAGTACATGTCGTTATTTACAGTGCGATTTTCTCGTCGACTTTCAGTTATGACCGTGCTTCTCCGCCGACGATCCTTCTTCCGAAACTTTGGCCTCTGGGTCGTTCTTGGTTTCGTGGGGACTATCTTCAAAGAGGCCCAGTCGCCTGTGTATACCGTCAAGGCGAGCTTGATCTTCTGCGGCCATGTTTTTGCTGCTTCCGAAGACTTGAAACCGCATTTTCAGCGGTATAATTGGCCTGTTGGGCACACCAACTCACCTTCCTCCATCTCTTCCAGAGTCACTCCTTTTGTTTCAGGGACGAAGAACCAGATGAATAATCCACCCATCAAAGAGAAGGCCTGCATATCTTGTGAACGGGCGTTAATTTAAATGAGACACCTGGAGCTCACCCCGAAGAACACGAAAGTTCCGAAACCGAGATGCTCCAGCATCGTAGGCGTGACTTGGCCAACGATGAAGTTGTTCATCTGCAAAGACGAAGATGGATCAGTAATATTCATTATTGTCAACTATAAATGTACCCAGTTCGAGGACGCGGCGATGGAAACTCCTTTCCCTCGGACCTGATAATATATGTATGCTCGCCAGTTGGATCAGAAAAACAGCATAAAACTTACAGACAATGGCCATACCTGTAATTAAATAGTGTCAGACAGTAAAACATTTAAATTTTAAGGATACTCACTTCCGCGATAATGATCCCTGTCCCAAAAGTGTCAGCCCAAGTCTAAGCATCAAAAAAAAAGGATAGTACATGCGCAAGGGCCTGTGTTTAAAGTCAATATCGACTCGTGACAATTGACGATATAACTTACCCCAAGAGTAACCGAATGCCATCGCAAATATCCACACGAATGTGCACGCGACCCAACCCGCAGCGACGTGGCTGATGGAAAACGGGGAGTCAGTCTCTTAATGGGAAAGACTCCGAAGTGCGTACCTGGGCCACGAGTTGTGGAATAGGCCTGTGAGAATGGCTACTATGAAATGGCAACTGAAGGCAGTCAGTCAGTGAGACGATGTGAGAAATATTGGAAACGAAAATACCCGGCCATGATGAATGCACCAGATACCAGAATAGGCTTTCTTCCCACTTTATCCACCCAGATAACGGCGGGGATGGTGGCCAAAAACATGCTTATTCGATAATGAGCGATCGAAATTGTGACGGTAATATTTTTGGGACCCACGCAATGCCAACTACCCCAGTTGCGAGAAGTGGAATGGTATTTCCCTCCAATCCGAGAGACTTGAAGATGCTGGGCGCATAGTATAGGATAGCGTTGATACCTAGAAAGGTGTTGCAGCAGAAGAAAAATAAATATAGCAGTTGCCACGTGCCTGTCCATTGCTGGAGGAGGAGGGCGATTTAGTACACAGAAGATCTCTAAGGAGGGATTACGTACTTGGAAGAACATGGTGCCCGAGGCTACTATGACCCTGTAAAACAGGCCTATTCCCCAGGGAAACAGAGAAAGAAAGAAAGGCGAAAATGAGTAACGTACAACAACACAATAATAACGACTTACTTCTTTCGCGAAGTAGACTCCAATAGGCAAAGAAGCCAAGTTTGAATTCAGAAACCCATCCACCATCTTGGTACTGAGGGAATCGAATAGCGTTGGTTTCCTTCTCGAATAAGTATTGCGCTTTGATTTCACTAAAAGAAGAATTGAGAATAAAAAGGTGTGAATGATGAACCACAAACAGGAACTCAATCTGGACAAGCTCCGAGTCCTCTGGAAGCCCACGAGCATGGCTGAGCACAGCGAGGGCTTCGTCGTTTCGTTCCTGGTTGACAAGCCACCTTCGGATTTTTGTTAGACTTCCTTTTGGACCGAACCTTCGAAACGACAGACCTTGGCGAGAACGGCATAAACAAAATGCCGACGAGAAGGATTAAGGCTGGGACGAGCTGAAGGGCAAGAGGAAGTCTCCATGCCGTTTCTTTCTGTGTATCTCCAGTCCCGCCGATCTAAATGAAAATTGTATTTTCAGCTATACCGATTCCACGAGAGAAATCCACGCACAAAATTCGTTCCGAAGTCAATCCAATAGCTAATCTAAACGTCCTCCTTAATCAGTAACATCGATGCGCATTTATCGAAAAGGGGGTACCATGATGCCGAACGTGATGGCGAGCTGCTGGAGAGCGACAAGACTGCCGCGCACCTCCGGCGGAGAAATCTCGCTGTTATACAGCGGAACCGCCATACTGAGGGAGCCGACACCCCATCCAGTTACGAACCGTCCACCGAAAATGGAAGGTGGGCCTTTGGCTGCCGTCTGAACCACGACACCGATGCAGAATATTACACAGGCTGGGAAGTAGATGTGAGATCCCATCTCGCAGTTTAGTAAAAACAAAATCTACCAAGGACGATGGTGTACTTCCGAGACAACTTATCGGCGAAGTAGCCTACAGAGCAACTGAGATAACAACATATAACACTAGGGAATGCACCTACCCGTCATTAAGACTCCGAGCCAGGCGCCGAGTTCAAGAATTGCAACCTGTACGCAACATGCATGAGCGGTATGTGCAGACGAGGCGAACATACTGACCATCCAGCCTTTGGTATCCGCGTCGGTGGATGCAGCTCCCATCCTTGGCGAAACATTTGTGGTATGTCGTTATTATTCACAATGAAGCTCACCTCGCATTGAACGAGGTCATGTTCAGAACACTACCGAAGACTCCTTGATTATAACCATACAGCCTGAGCGATATCGGTTAATTAACAGCAGACTGGGCCAGATTGCTGGCTCACAGTCCCCCAAGTGAGGCGAAGACAGCCATAGCGAAAATACGGCTGCGCGTTCAACATTATTACAGGTGTGAATCATTCAGCAGAGCTGGGCATTACCGATTGTGCACTAGTCCAGCCTTGATGCATAGGAGTTGGTGATCGCCTTGTGAAGTTCGATTAGGGAATAACTCACCCATCCGGACTGACCCGCGAGCGCCTTGCGGCGGGTGGTAGAAAGTGGACCTGCAGCGCCTCCAGCCATAGTATAGTGGCTAACAAGGAGCTATCCGTGGGTTCATCGGCCTTTATATTTGTGTGACTCTGGAGGTATTTGGGAGCTATAGTCAAGTCTTCTCGAACCTCCGAAGTTACAGGCAGTTACGACAGAAGGGGTCATGCGCTTGATGTTTTGAGGGCAGATGACGATTCTTGCACCACTCCTCCCGCGGTGGATATAAGTCGCACTTGCCAAATATGAAGGGCTTCTCCGTGATTGGAAGAACTGTCGGTCCGACCGTGGCCGATGCCCCACCAGTGACATCTTATATCCCGTATTTGCTAGAAAATTCGGCTATAACGTTAGATCGCGTCCAGGACTTGCTCGCGATGTTGAAAATTTGCACATTGCAGTGTAAGTCTGCGGAAACGTGTAATTAGCATCACGTGATCGTGTCATAATTTAGATAAGCGATCGAAACCAGTGCCGCCCTCAACAACCTTCAACTCGACTTCACGCTCTTCTTCGCTCTCTTCTTGACTATCATGTATAACAACCAAAGCCCTCCTCTGTAAGTCTCGTCTGAGTCTCGTCCACCCATCTATTTCTTGAAAACCAATAATAATATTGCTTTACAGCTTCCCCGACGCGTGAGCGCTTTGTAGATTTCAGTGGCGACTCCCACTCATCTCTTCGCTCTAGTTCTCCTTACCAATCTCCTGGTGCCCCATCAGGCTACAACCCTGGGTACGGTCCGCCACCTGGGCCCCCTCCGAGCGGGTATGTGCTTTTGTAGGAAGTGAGCTATTATTAACTCAAGGGTTTGTTTATCAGCTACGGGCCACCCCCATGGCCCGCCTCCTGCTGGGTAGAGTCCAAATCGTCTCAATTCATACTCACTCTCATTCCTTATCACAGATACGGACCCCCTCCTGGTGCACCTTCGCCACAGCCTGGGGTAAATGCGCCCTGAGTCCAAATCAGTCTCGAATCACTACTCACTCTCATCCATTATGCAGATACGGACCCCCTCCCGGTGCACCTTCGCCACAGCCGGGGTAAATGCGCCTGAGTCCAAATCGTCTCAAATCATACTCACTCTCACAGATACCCCGGTGCACCTTCACCACAGCCGGGGTAAATGTGCCTGTCTCCCTTATTTATCATTGATCCTGATTCTGTCGTGTGCTCGCAGATACGGCGGGTAGGTATTTACCCTACAGCAAATATAGCTCTAATATCCGGCCAGTTATGCCCCGCCGTCGGGTCCCCCGCCCCCTCTTGCGCCAAGAACCTACCCTGGCCAACAAGCTCATCACCAGTACCATCCGCCGCCACCCCAGCAGCACGGTGGCTATCCGGGGCAGTACACGCCTCCCAGCGGCCCTCCTCCGTTCGTATTTCCCCATTCATTGTTCACCTCCTGATACCCCGGGTTAGCTTCGGGCATAGTCCGTCGTATGCGCCTCCAGGTGCGTAGGTTTCGCTGATTACGCATGCGTCGGCCCTAAGCCCCGTCTAGCCGGCCCCCCTCACATGCCGCCGACGCAGCAGCAGCACTACGGCCCGCAGTTCCAGGGGCCCCAGCACCAGGTGCAACAGCCGTACTTCCAGTACTCGCAGTGCAACGGGAAGAAAAGGGCGCTGTGCATCGGTATCAACTATTTCGGCCAGAACGGGGAGCTGCGCGGCTGCATCAACGACGCGCGCAACGTCCAGCGGTTCCTGTGCAGTGCGTAGGGATTGTCTTGCCTTTTACCTCTTGCTAATTTTCTCTCCCTCTCTTCATCTAGCTCATTTCGGATACAAGCAGGAGGATATCGTGATGCTGACTGACGACACCAACCTCCCCCGCCAGCAGCCGACTGGGGCGAATATTGTGTGTCGCTTAGTTTCTGGCTTTTCGCTGTACCTGACGTCGTGCGGCACAGATTGAGGCCATGAAATGGCTCACGCGCGGACGCGCGCCCCAATGACTCATTGTTCTTCCATTGTGAGTTAACAGTTATGTGCGGCACGGGTTTTTTTTTCATATGAAATCAGACAGCGGCCACGGCGGCCAGACGAAGGACACTGACGGGGACGAGGCAGATGGGCACGACGAAGGTGCTGTTCCTCCTTCTCAAGTTCTATCTTCACGTTGACGCTGACATCCGTCCAGTTATTTATCCAGTACAACCTCATCTCGACTTATTCATAAACTTGTCGCTAATGATTACCCTTCAGGTCGACTTTAAGCAGAACGGGCACATTGTAGATGATGTAAGTTTGAGCGTGTATCGCTGCAACAAGCACTCCAGCTCACCCATGTACAGTACATGCACGATATCATGGTCAAGCCGTTGCCTGCTGGCTGCCGCCTCACCACCATCTTTGACTCCTGCCACTCGGGCTCCGCGCTTGGTATGTTGTCAAAACACGCCATAGAAGTGGCCGCATTGATTTATGTCCATCACCAGATCTTCCCTACATCGTACGTCGCCCGCTTCACGCCAAAATTAGTTGCTCACGTTTGTTGTACGTAGTACTCCACCGAGGGCAAGGTCAAGGAGCCCAACCTGGCGGCCGAGGCCGGCGCGGGGCTCATGGGCGCCGTCTCGTCGTACGCCAAGGGCGACTTGGGCGGCGCGTTCAAGTCCGTGATGGGCCTCGCGAAGACCGCGACCGGCGGGGGGCAGAAGGCGGACAAGCACGCCAAGGCGACGCGGACGAGCCCCGCGGATGTGGTGCGTCGGCGTTACGACTTCCGCTTCATCAATCTGGTTTTAATCAGCGTTTATTTTTGCGCGATAGATCTCCTGGAGCGGCTGCAAGGACTCGCAGACGAGCGCGGACGCGACTGAGGCGGGGCAGGCGACGGGCGCCATGAGCTATGTGGGTGTTTTTGGCTTGATAACGATATTCGGGGTTCTCATCGGCTACTTTGCGCAGGCGTTCATGACGTCGCTGGGCCAGAACCCGCAGCAGAGCTATCAGCAGCTCCTCATCTCGCTGCGCGAAATTCTGAGGGCCAAGTACTCCCAGAAGCCGCAGGTGCGCTTTATTTATCCCTCTTTCCATTCCGTCGTCTGATTTCCGCGTCCAGCTCTCGAGCTCCCATCCCATGGTGCGTGCTCCTTTTGTGCATTTTTTCCGCGTTTTGACCAGTCTCTAGGATACGAGCATCATGTTCATTTGCTAAGTAAATTCTACGTACTAGTTTCTATTGTGTGTTGTATGTATTTATTACAAGTTGAGAATCCGTGACGGAGCAATAGAGTGTCGGTGATAAAATGAGATTAAGTACAGTAAGGGTAATAATAGAAATGATACAATAGAGTACATGGGGGACAGGGTGGTGGTGTTCATCCGCAGGAGACACTGATGACGTGGGCTTTGCGGTTGTCGCCAAACGGGATGGTCTTTCTCCGCATTTCGGCTTCTACGCGCTCGTCGTCGTCGTCGTCGGCGAAGCTCTTTGAAGAGGGCTTGAGGACGAGGGAGGAGAAGCGTTTCTCGTAGACCTGCGTGAAGTGATAAATAAATATTAAGTGGCAGAGACAGTAAGGAGAGAGGCATACGCAGCCGGAGTCCAGGCCGATAGACCAGCGTTTGACGTCGAGGCCGCGGGACGCGGAGTGCCCGTAGATAACGGTGGAGGGATAGCAGGGGAGTGTGTTCTTGCTGCGCCTCGCCCTGTGCATGTGCTGGTCGAACCCGGCACACAGCGAGAGGTCGCGGTTCCAGACGTCCGACCACGGCTCGCCGTCCTTCTTTCTGGGATAGTAACATCAAGGTAAGCAGGGGGCGATAATAAAACGACAAGGGACGCATACCGCGTGACGGAGTGGTCGTCGAGGACGCCGCGCATGTTGAGCGTGACCCAGGGGTCGTTGTTCTGCGGCACCTCGGCGAGGACGGCAGCCTCCTGGAGGCCGCGCAGGAGGTCGCGCGTCGCGTTGGGGCGGGCGGCGTCGTACGTTACGCCCGCGGGGAGGCGCGGCACGCGCGCGAGCGGCTGGCGGCGGTGGTCGGGCTGGTAGCGCGGGTCGGACGCGAGGAGCCCCGCGTGCGCGAGGTACGTGTGCGCGGCCGGCGCGTGCAGCACGAGCGGCAGCGCGAGCATGTAGGCGTACTCGGCGGGGGCCATGGCGTGCGCGATGCGGTAGTGGTCGCTCAGGACCTTCCACCCGGCGGGGACGCGCGCCCACCAGCGGCGGTTGGCCTTGGCCTTGTCCTTGCGCATGAGGTGCGCGGCCCACGCCTCGGGGTCATCGGCGCCACGGGCCTCGGCTTCGAGCCACTGGGCGTGCAGGTCGTGTAGCCAGGCGGCGCCGCCGCGCAGCCCCTGGATCCATTCGAGCCAGCCGCGCCATTCGATGACCTTCTGGTCGTGGTTGCCGCGCACGCCGGTGATGTTGTTGGAGGCCATGAAGGAGAGGACGGCGAGGGAGCCGTCGTGCGGGCCCTTGGCTACAATATCCCCGACGTGCAGTAATACGTCGGAAGAGGGGTCGTACGATAATTTGGTAAGGAGGGTCCTGTATCCATTTTAGAACTAGAGCAGCTTGGAATGGTGCACGACGCACTGGAATGGCTCGTGCATGCCATGAACATCGCCGACGATGATGAGACGCTTGTCATCTACCAAACAATTAGGGCGCCCGCCGGCGTCTGACCGACTGGAGACAAACCGAGGGGAAATTCCTCTTTCGACAAGGTCCTGTGCGGGGCATAGCGGCTAAAGTCGGGCAGCGCTGATCATGAAACGCCGCGTGTCAGCAAGCAGAAAATTGCAGGCAAAAGGCGGGCGTACAGGAGGCGAAAGGGTTCCGGACGGTGTGCGAGGAGGATATCCCGCTGGTAAAGAAATAGAGGCAAAAGAGTGCTGAGGGTTGTAAAAGCGAGACAAGTGGCGGGCAGAGATAGACATGGTAGTTGAAGAGGAAACGGACAGCTTGGGCGCACTGGCGGTGTGCTCATTGGGGTACGCGATTGATGGCATCATTATGAGCGCAATTCGATAGGCCGTCCTTTCTTGGATTTATTTCCACGGTCTGCCTCAAGCTCAAGTCTGCCTCCTCTAAGTAAAAGTTTACAAATGCGTATTGGACGCAAATTCGACGGTTATCCCTCGCAACGACTTGGAATTTCTTCAAAGTGAAATTGCTTTTGACAGCGCTTGAAACAGTGAAACTACTGCCAAAAATGTCGGATTTGATAAATCGCCGGTGCCGCCTGAAGGAACAGCTAGAATTTTCGCAGAGACGAGGTAGGTAGGCAGCATTACACGGCACGGTCCCGCGTAGGAACCCCGGGACGGGAAAGTATCCAGTATACAACAGCCAAAAATATGTCCCCCACCTCTAATACAGCACCGAGTCTATGGTTTCCTTCTTTCTTGCTACTACGCGCGCATCGCGCGTCATTCTTATGGCGCTCTTGTGCACTCGTCCCCGCGACAGCACCTGTGTTCCTCCGCTCTTTTTATTGTGCCTGCGCGTTCTTCCCGCCATTGCACCCTCGAGTGCTCATTCCTGTTTTGCGTCCTTGTGCGCCCCGCGTTTTTTTCCGTTCCGGCGCTCATACATACTCCGTTCCCGTCCTGTGTCTGCTTTGCCGCTACGGCTCTGATATTTTTGCTCCCCGTTCTCGCTTCTCATCCACGCCTCACACATTTTCCCATTCAAGTCACAATCCCGTTAGCATAGCGCACTGTGTGCCCGCTGCCCGCTACAGCACCTGTGCGCGTTCCTTTGTCGCCCTAGTTCTCGCTGTAGCGCCCGTCTACGCCCGTTTTGTCCGGCGCGCTTTCGCTCCTGAGTCCCGCCCTAAAAATACGCCGCTTGATCGCACCTGATCCAACAGCGCCGTCTTGTGCTCGTCCTGGCCACTGCGCCTGCACGCGTCCGTTCCTTCGTTTCGTTTCGATTTGATCTTGACATTGCGCCTCGAGTGTGAACCACAACACCTTCATGCGCTCGCTACTGAATTACCCGTTGTCAACCACTGCTACTGCGCTCGCGCGTGTACACTTGCCATGCCTGCTACTACACCCACTCCCGCCGCTACAGGGCCGAGTGCACTCGCATTGTGCGCTGCTACAGCAACTGTCCGTGTTCCTTCCTGCCCGTTCTCGCCACATCGCCTTCCTGCATTCACTGCGTTCTTTCTGCACTCGCCGCAGCAGTTACTGTTTTGATACAGCGCCCCGCATGCGCGCGGTCTTGGCACATCCAGACTTGCGCTAACCGTTTCGGACGCCTCACCGCTACAGCACCAAAGGTGCTCGTTACGGAGCCGCCATGCAATCGCTCCGCTTCAGAGTTCACTGGCAGCCCCTAGCCCGGTACGTGCTTTTGACAGCGCTGAAACGGTGAAACCACTGCCAAAAATGTCAGATTTGATAAATCACTTAAACCAAACTTGAACGCAGCTTGAATCAGGAATGAACCGTGGGATATCAAGTCACAGTCGCGTCACTCTTCCTTTTTTATCCTTGTCTCCAGTGACGCCGTTGAGGCCATCTTTCTTGTATCTAGTAAATCTATCCTCTTGGCTGCACTTTACTAGGTCCTCGCGATGGTCTTTGGGCTGTTCACCCGCAAACCCAATAACCCACAGCTTCCTTCAACAACCGACTCTCTCCAACTGCGCACCCCATCTCCCTCAATAATCGAAGGCTCATCCTCCCCCCGAGTCGATGATTTACTGCCGCCGATAACGCCCTCTCCGCCTCCGCAGGACGTCACGGACCCAGCAGCCCTGCGCGCCCTTATCCAGTCCGTCCCGCCCAAGATCCTGCACACCTACGCCCTCGCCCACCTCGCAACCGCCTCGCCCCAGACCCTCACCTACCTCTCCGCCTTCTTCTCCGCCCTCGAGCCCCCGCCGCAGCTCCACTGCGTGCGCTGCCATGCGGGCTATTTTGACGTCGAGAACACGGACCAGAGCTGCCGCGTGAACCACGACGATGACAGCGCGGAGGTCGAGCGCGGGGGCACCGTCGGATACGAGACGCTGTGGGGGTGCTGCGGCAAGACCGTCGAGGGTGATGGCGATATGGGCCCGCCGGATGGTTGGTGCTACGAGGGCATGCACACCGTGAGTCTGCCGGAATGGTTGGTAGGGCTTTTGCTCATATAATTGTATCGTTCCAGACCGACACGAAGCGCGCCCGCTTCCGCGCAGACTCGACTCTGCACGACGACAAGCTCACCTCCTGCGCGCGGCTGAGATGCCACAACCCCGACGCGCGGCCCTCGCGCAAACGCACCCGCGCCGCCGCCAAGGGGGCCGACTCGGGGGCCGACGACTCGGACACGGACGACGAGGATGTGTCGAGTCACAGCAGCGTACGCACACGCTCGCGCACGTCCAAGAAGGCGCGCACGGCAAAGTCCGCGTACGACTCGGACGACGTCGACATGGACGAGCGCTCGCGGCCCTCGTCCTCTCTGCACACCAGCCCCAAATCCCCCGCGAGAGCGCGCGCCAAGCCCGTCTCGTCGCGGCCGAAGCCCGCGGCAAAGGCGAAGCGCGCAAAGACCCCTGCGGCCGCCTCCGACCCACCGTCCCCGTCCAAGAAGCCGCCGAGCACGCGCTTCGCGCCGAGCGTGGCTACCGTCGCCGCGGCTGCGTCCTTCTCGTCCACCGCCACCAACACCACTGCGACCCAGCAGATCCAGACGTTCAGCGTCGTCGTCACGCCGCCCGACAAGAAGGTCAAGCGCGCGATGAAGCCCAAGTCGCAGGCGAAGCCGCGGCAAGCCAAGCGGCTCGACGAGGTCGTCGACAGTAGCATTGTGGGCGAAGTGTGAACCACTCGCTCGCTCACTCCGTATATTCGTCGTGGTGCCTTTGAACAGGCCGTTCCTATGCTTTCATTTTGCTACATAACGTACTGTATTGCTATTTTCCCTCCGCACATCGCTGCACACACACACACACTCCCTTGCTCTCGCGTAGATGTACATATCGCGCAGCACACACTCCCTTATCTCTCTTCCTCTTCCTCTTCTTGGTTATCAACGCTCAGCTCTCGTATGTACTTGTATCCTTCGTCTGAAGTTGAAGTGCACAAGCACAATTGATTATTGAACGTGAATCGTCCGCCTCGTGAGTTATGGAGAGGATGAATGGCCAGTGCACGAGGTGAGGATGGTGCATCGCGCGTTCGGTGGGGGGACGGGGGCGGTTAGCTCGTGGACGTTCAGGTCGTCGGATGGCATGACGAACGCCTACGAGCTCGAGCCGGCGCCGCTCAGGTATAAGAGCTCGCGTGGGCGGGGGCGGTGAGGCTTGCCCGCCGAGCTTGAGCTATTACGCGCGCTCGAATTCGGATTTCGGGCGCTGCCCGGACCACTCCAGTCGGGCGAGCTCCTTGGTGGGGCTAGAGGGCACGGAACGACGCAGTTTTTGGGCGACATCGGAGGAACATCGCGTTAATTTATATATGCACGCGCCTGAGCACAAAAATATCTATTCAAGTCATCTAATAGATCCTACTTAACCGCGACCAGCCGCCTGCCGCCTGTCAACCTCTGTAAAGTCGGGATTGTCGCACGCCGCCTCGCCAAATCATTTCCACGCATTCTTCCCCACAAAGTCGTCAAAGTCCCAGATATCGCGCATCAGGTTCGCCATGTCGCGATATACGTACGTGTCGACCGCGACGGGGTCCGCCAGCGCCGCGTCGGGGGGCAGCGGCGCGGCCGTGGTCGCCGGGGTTATCTCGTAGCGCGCGAGGTCGACGAGGGGCGCGAGCGGGTGGACGTGCACCGCGTCGCGCGTGTATTCCTATGATGTGAATCTCCAGTGGTTATCGATGGGAGAGCAAACCCCCGCGCACCGACCCCTCGAAGACGTCCAGGAGCTGCATGTCGGATGCGGTGAGCCCGGTGACCATCGTTCCGCGCACGGAGCACGCCTCGCGGTCCAGGTCGGCCTCGAACAGCACGCGGCCGGCGGAGTACGGGATTATGCCTGGATAGTCGGCGTACTTTTATAAATTAGACGAGAACGCGATATATTATGAGACTGGCTTTACTTTGACCTTGTGGCGCGTGAATTTCTGCGGGCAAGGAGTGCATTAGATGCGCTGTTGGGGCCGATTCAAAGTCAGACCAGCAACACCGCCGGGCAGATTTGCAGATGCGTCCCGTCGTTGCCGATGACGCATTTCAGGATCTTGGGGTGCATCAGCGTGCCCTGGTTGCCGTTCAAAAGGAGCCTCGAGGAATTGGCTAGACCCACATACATAGAAGAACCCAGACATAGTTGAGGTTCAAGCGCTTCACCTGCTCTGACTCGGACTCTCATGACATCCTGCGGAAATCCCGCAACAGAGCAAGATGCTCTTTTGAACAGAGTATCCGGCACATACCTCAGAGAATGTCGAATAAAATGCTTTCGATGGGGATTCGCGATGTCAGCGTGGTGCTCCATATCCGTCTCCTGCATTTTACTGCTCATCGGCATTACTCCCCAGCTGCGACTTGATCCACGCGGGAAGCGGTGTAGCGTCCTGCTACAACGAGTCGGTCGTAACGTGGCTACTGCGATTCGTTAAACGTTGTATAGTAGTGGGGTCAAGAACAGTCGAGTTTCTGCGTCGGGTGCATCTGGGGTGGTCGTGTGAGAGAAGTAAGCGTCTGGTCGGCGAGCGATCGTATTGCTTCCTGGCTTGCTGCACCGGTGTGGCGTGTCGTTTCGCAATTGATGTATACATGCCATGTCGAAGGGTTGCCCCTCACCGTTCACAAAGCGTGCCAGCGGTATCCTTCTTCGGCGCGAGCTTTCCGAACGTGCGCGCAATGGTGGATACTAGTCGCGCACCAGGCCAACGATAATCTACGGTCTTCATGGCCGAATCAAGTGGGGAGATGACGACCTGTCTTTTGGAGCCCCAATGTCGCGCTTCCCGCCGATAAATGTCTTTTTTTGCTACACCGCTGTCACCACACATCCCGATATCGCGCAACGGCCGGTTAAGCGTCACCGTCCTGCTCGACCCGATATGCGCGGTCGGCTGTAATCATCCTGCGCCTTGGAGAAGATGAGGGATATGGAGAGGGAGGCGAGGGAGGTTCCGAGAGGAGGCGGGAGCTTCAAAGTTCAATTTGTTATCGAAGCCCAAATTCGGTGGGACTAGCGACTGGATGGCGCTAGGAAGGCTCGACATGGACGCGGTTAGAATGCGATGGGGCTGGAAGGCACACCTGGGTCTCGGGATATGACGAGATCTAAAAGGATTGTGTAAAGATACCAGCGGACCTGCCCTCCTAAAAGTCTGAACGGAACAAACAAACAAGAACAAATAAACCCCTTTATATGGCGAGTGTGAGGACAACCGACTAAAGCTTGAACCGTACCATCATGTCTCAAATCTCTCCGAGTACTTCTTCTACATCACCTGGTTCTGGCTCCGGGGAGTCTGCGCTCTCCGACTCCACCGCCGCAACGTCCATCTCAGAGACAAATCCGTTCAAAGAGATCGCGGCCACATGGTCTGAGTGGGAGGTATTACATACACTCGAGCAGTGTTATCTCCACCACTCTCATTCAACCATCTCTCAGAAAAAAATCAATGCAGCCTCTCCTCCTCATCCGGAGGACCTCCTCAATGACAAGGTCAGAGTGGCAATGCAGCTTACTTACCGCATCACTAAATCCATGCTAGGAGGATCTGGCTACTCAGGAACGGAGGTGGAAGGAGTTCGGGGACCTTACTGATACAGCCATCAAGGATGTTGTCGAAGCTTTTGAGCAGTGGCAAAAGGAAAATGAGGAGATTATAAGTGGGTTGACTTAATTCTCAAAATGGGGACATCACTCAACTGTTCAAGATGCATGGCAGGAGTCATTGAATCTTCCTACGGACTTTGACGACGTTTGTTAAAATCAGTGAATGTATCCTTTCCTGTTCAAAGCCCTTGACTGTCGTCCACCCTCTGATTATTAATAATTATGCTTCTGCGTTTGTCCTCAGTCAATTATTCTCGCAGACAGTTGGCTTTTCCCACTACATATCCAGCAACCCTCTAATGAAGGTCATTATCTCACTGCCTGGTCGCCCCTTGGTTCAACCGACAATGAACGTGGACTCAAGGCAAGTCTCGCGCCATTCTTCCACAGTGCACACCATGCATGGCTAAATTCCCGCGTATATATCACAGCCTCGACCGGGCATATTCAACTGTGTGGAATTCAGAAACCTACTCGGACCAGTTTACGACACTCTCCTACTTCCTTTCGATACTCAAATCCGATCCCGTTCAAATTACAAATTTCTTCTCTGGCTCCATGCTAGAGTTCGATTTCCTTTCGACCATTCTTACATTCCAACTATCGTCTCCACTTCCTAGAACTCAAATTTGCGAAGGGTTTGTGCTGACTGTACTCGGCAAAGCAGCGGGCTCGGGAACCGTCCACTTGTTTCAAACAACGGGCAAGGATATACCTATACACTCGTTCGCTATCGTTCACGCAGCCGCGGCGGAAGAGACGGTCACCCTGATCGATTTGTCATTCAAGGCGCTGGCGGTCCTCCCCAAAACGGTCTACTCCACCGCTTTCGTTGCTGGCGGTATCGTGAAAATCGAACATGCGCTCCCTAGCCTACCTCATGCTACGCCGGTTCTCGTTTGGTTCCCCGATCGCCCCCCCCATATATATCCCGAAAAACAGTACAACGCCACGAGATACGGTACAAGCGACCGAAAACGACCTTTTATCCACCCCATTTCGCACACTTTGGAGGAAAAATTGTTACGTACTCCTTGTCCGCGTTATCCGAATCTTCAGCGGACACAAATCCTTACGATACAACGGGCGCATCGAGTTGGATATAGCAAAGCGAACTGTGGTTTCCCACGATTTCCAGAATGATACTCGCGAGGTGCACGACTTGAGGCAGTTCGAACGGCCAATTCTCTTGGACGCGCTTCAAACATTTGCCCATCTGAATCGCCAATCCCTTACAATGGCCAAGCAATACATGCTTTTGCGTATATTCCAAATTATACATCAGCTACTGTAAAAACCTGGTGAGTGATAGCAGATGGAGTGTTGCCAGGCTTTCATATTTCGGATCCAGATTGTCAATTGTCCGTCCACCTGGCTCAGGCAAGTTTGGCGTGTCTTCTTCGTAGCGCTCGGTTCTGATGCGTCGGACAGTATTAAACCTATCCACAGAGCCAGAATATCGTCCTTATGAACATTCCGTAAATTGTTTAGCTGAAGAAAGGCACCAGATGTATCATGTCCCAGGGAAACAATACAAAGCAGTCTGTACTGCAATTCCCTCATCCTCAATATGAGGCGATACCGCGGTTTATGTTGGATGTCAGGCCAGGGTTAGCGATAATGGGCAGCACGCCAGGGAAGCTCTTGTCCATAAGATCTGCCAGCATGCTTTTTTGGTTGGAAGGATTCCCCGGCGCCGTCTACACCGGATGGCACGACGAACGCCTGGTACGAGCTCGAGCCGGCGCCGCTCAGGTATAAGAGCTCGCGCCAGGTCTCCGGCGCGGGAACGCACGTCGAGGATGAAGCGCAGCGGCGCGAGGTGCCCCGCGGCGTTGGTGAACGCGCGCTCGCCCTCGACGCCGGGGTCGGGGGCTCCGTGCTGTATTAATGAATATAAATTATAAGGTGTGTAAGTAATAGTGAATGGGCCGCGGTGAGGGTTGCCCGCCGAGCTTGAGCTGCGCGCGCTCGAATTTGGATTTCGGGCGCTGCCCGGACCACTCCAGCCGGGCGAGCTCCTTGGTGGGGCTAGAGGGCACGGAACGACGCAGTTTTTGGGCGATATCGGCAGAACATCGCGTTAATTTATGCACGCGCCTGAGCACAAAAATATCTATTCAAGTTTTCTAATAGATCGATCTTACTTATCCCCGACCAGTCGCCTGCCGCCTGTCAACCTCTGTAAAGTCGGGATTGTCGCGCGCCGCCTCGCCATACCACTTCCACGCATTCTTCTCCACAAAGTCGTCAAAGTCCCAGACATCGCGCATCAGGTTCGCCATGTCGCGGTATACGTACGTGTCGACCGCGACGGGGTCCGCCAGCGCCGCGTCGGGAGGCAGCGGCGCGGCCGTGGTCGCCGGGGTTATCTCGTAGCGCGCGAGGTCGACGAGGGGTGCGAGCGGGTGGACGTGCACCGCGTCGCGCGTGTATTCCTATGATGTGAAATCTCCAGTGGTTATCGATGGGAGAGCAGACGCGCGCGCACCGACCCCTCGAAGACGTCCAGGAGCTGCATGTCGGATGCAGTGAGCCCAGTGACCATCGTTCCGCGCACGGAGCACGCCTCGCGGTCCAGGTCGGCCGCGAACAGCGTGCGGCCAGCGGAGTACGGGATTATGCCTGGGTAGTCGGCGTACTTTTATAAATTAGACGAGAACGCGATATAATTATGAGACGGGCTTACTTTGACCTTGTGGCGCGTGAATTTCTGCGGGCAAGTAGTGCATTAGATGCGCTGTTTTGGGCGGGCGAGCGCGATTCAAAGTCAGACCAGCAACACCGCCGGGCAGATTTCCAGATGCGTCCCGTCGTTACCGATGACGCGCTTCAGGATCTTGGGGTGCATCAGCGTGCCCTGGGTGCCGTTCAGAAGGAGCCTCGATGAATTGGCCTGACCCACATACATAGAAGAATGCAGAAGACATGGCGGGAGAGGTCAAGCTCCCTGCTCTTCACGTGCTCTGAAATCGATCGCGCTTTGACTCGGACTCTCATGACATCCTGCGGAAATCCCGCAACCGAGCAAGATGCTCTCATGCTCCGTGAGCCCAGGTCGACATTCATCCGACTTGAATAATTAAATAACAACCCCAGGTCGCGCAAAGTTCGACAAATCCCGCACATGCGGCCGGTGTCGCACGGCCCCCGGGAACGTCGTCATCCGCCACGCCGTCTACTGCAAGTGCGCTTCTGCAAATTTTATTTAGGTACTAGCGGTTGACGTTGTGCAGGGACTGTTTCTTCCCGATGATCTCCACCAAGTTCCGGCGCGCGGTGCAGCCGTCGGTGAACCCGACGCCGAATGCGCCGCGCAACAAGGGGCTGAAACCCGCGGGGAACCTGTGTGTAGGCTTTTCGGGCGGGCTGGGGTCGACGGTGCTGCTGGACTTGGTGGCCCAGTGCTACTTTACGGTGCAGGACCCCGACGAGACGACACCGATGAAGGGCGGGACGGACCACCCGCGCAAGGCGGGCGTGTGGAAGAAGGCGACGGTGTGCTACGTGGAGATATGCAACGCGGTGCCCGGGGTAAGGGTTCCCTGCAGCCAGCCGTTCATGCAGGGCTGATCAACGCGATAGACCAGGGATCGGACGGACGAAGTACGCGCCGCTGTGGAACAGTTCAGACACTTTGACTTTATGCCGATCCGGATTGAGGACGCGTTCGACGAGCTATGGTGGAAAAAGGTAATAGGCGGGCACGCCCCCCTAGCGCATTTGAGCGTGGACCTCACGAACGAAGGTGCCTTTCCTATCTACCCTCCAAATATTTTTTTAAACCTACACATCCTCTTATGTAGATCTCCTCATATCCCCCGCCGCGCCCTCCAGCCCCGCCGCGTCCCTAAGCGCGTACATCGCCAGCCTCCCCACGCAAACGGCCATCCCCAGCGCCATCCAGACGCTCGTGCGCCTCCTCCTGCTGCACGCCGCCTGGGCGACCCAAAGTTCGCACCTCCTCCTCGGAACCTCCCTCACCTCCCTCTCCATATCGCTCATCTCGTCCATCGCGCAGGGCGGGGGCTTCGTCGTGCGCGAGGAGGCGCAGGAGGAGTGGCAGCCCGCCGTGCACGTCGGTACGGGCAGGACCGTCCGGCTCAACCGCCCTTTGCGCGACATCGGGATGAAGGAGTGCGCGGTGTGGGCGTGGTGGCGCGGCCTCGCGGTCGTCGGCAAGGAGGGCTTCCTCGGCGGGAAGCACGGTATTGGCGCGCTTACGAAAGGCCGGTCGCCGCTTTATTCGTTCATGGAAGTAAATTAACATTCGCCCGCCCGCAGATTTTATTGTGGGGCTGGAGCGCGACTACCCGTCCACTGTCTCCGCCATCGCGCGCACCTGCGGGAAGCTCGCGCCGAAGAACGATGATACCGCAGGCATCTGCACGCTGTGTGAACGGTGAGGGGCTCCCTCCCCAGATCCATCCATACATGTAAATATTAATTGCGAGTTATTTATTACCAGACCGGCGCAGCACGGCGTGCAAGACTGGAAAACCCGCATTTCCATACGCTCGCTCGCGGACCCGGCGCTCACCGCGCCGCCGCCGCACAACACGACCGTGACCGCTCCAGACGCCCTAGACGCGGAGCCTCGAGCGTCGTTGACCCCGCTTTTGTGCTACGCGTGCCATACGACGCTGACGAGCCGCAGCAGCCGCGGGACGGCCGCGTCGGTGCAGCAGGGCGGTGCGACCCCGTCGGTGCGCCAGGACGCGACCCCGCTTCCCGTGTGGGTCAACTCGCGGCTGGCCGATGGGGAGCTGTGGAGGAGCAGGAAAATGCAGGAGGCGGATATGGAGCGGTCTGTTAAGGACTTTTTGATTGTGGATGATTGATGGATGTTCCTTACTGAGCGCCCTGGCGCGAATTCGATTTCGGCTGTCAAGATGCTGCAGAGACCCATCTTGCACGATGCTCCTTGGCCATCCTGCGCTCTCCTCCGACCTCGTGCGCCGTAGCGAACTAGATTGGCTGAGACGAGGAGGTCGGAACTAATATCGTCGAATTATTTTATTCATACGTCTTGCAGGACACCCAGTACATAAATAATAGGTGGATGAAACATTTTATTTCGAGTTTCATAGCTATGCTTCTTCCCTGGACGCCATTTCCTGCACATGTTTTATCATGCTGCTCAAGGAGAAAGCGTCGGACAGAAACACCATCGGCACATCGACGCCCAGCTCCTCCAAGACTCTACCGCGAATGTGGTTGAATGCGATCGAGTCGATACCGGAGGCTGTCAGAGATTCGTCGAGATCTGGAAGAGGTGGTCAGTATCAGGATGTAGGAATAGGCACTACAAGGAGGACGACGAACCCAGCGGATCTGAATCCAGCCATTCAAGTTCGGCGCGCAGAATGCCAATTACTGCGGACACGGCGTCCACGCTGCGGTTGGGGGCACGTCTGGGTGTGGCCACATCGGCGAGCAAGACAGCGAACAAGGGATCGTCTGCAAGAACGGGGTTCCGTGATAGGGCGTGCGTGTTCAGGTCTGCGATGACTTGTATGGGTACGGGGGAAGATAGGGCGTTTATTATGAGCGGAAGGCCCGTTTCGTGAGATATTGTCGACAGCAGGTTTGAGGAAGATGGAGGCAGGTTGTCGGCCAGCTCGGATTCCCAAGGGCCCAGCTGCATGGATACGCCTGGGAGGCCGATGCTTCGTCGATGCACAGCAAGAGCGTCCAGGAAAGCGTTGGCGGCGACATAGGCTACCTGTCCGGGATTGCCCAGGGGGACGCTGTGTACGGGGAATCGAGTTAATCTGCAAGGTATTCGGGCGCCGGGGAATATTTACCTGATACTGCTGAATAGCACGAACGCGTCCAGTTTTAGGTCCAGTTCCTCGGAGAGCACGTGCAGATTGTACGCTCCCAAGACTTTCGGACGGATAACACGGTCGAAGGAATCTTTCGTGACGGAGGCAATTGTGGCGTCGGCGACTACTGCCGCCGTATGCACGATGCAGCGGATGGTACCGTGTGCGGCAGTGATCTCCTGAAGAACACGACGCACAGCAGCCAGGTCGCACACGTCTGCTTGTAGATACATAACGCGGCCTGGAATCGTGGAAAAAGCTGACAGCTGCTTGGCTACCTGAGAATGATTCATGAATCTTAATGAGAAGGTCGGAGACTGGGAGAATGGGGTACTCACTCTTGTATCCGTCGGCGCTCGGCGGCCCAGGAAAACTACCGTAGAAGACCCTGCAACAATCGCTTGAGAAGCCAGCGCAAGACCGATGCTGCCCATTCCGACAATGACCGTGACGCCAGATAAAGGCGATAGAGACGCCTCGCGATGGATGCGGTGCAGCTCGGGAACGAGGCGTACTAGCCGTCCGTCCTGCGATTCCTCCGCTGGGGATGAATGCCGGTAGCTGACCACAATGTCCTTGGCGCCATTCCGACGCGCTGCCAGCTCGTTATTGAGTATTTCGGAGATTTGATTTGGGAGCGTATCACAGGGAAACTGAAGGCTCCAGGCGCGTTCTAACCCCAGCTCGTTCCTGAACACTCTGAGCATACCCTGGATCAAAGCGCCGACGGTAGGGAACCCAGTCGATGCCTGCTCCAGGGACCCAGATGCGGTAGACACGACAACAAATTCGAAAGTACGATTGGTGCACGCTGCAAGTGCTTTCATCAGTACCAGAACTTGATGCAAGAATGAGGAGAACGACGCGGAATCCGGGGCGTCATTCGCATAAGTCGCATCCAGAACAATCGTGGTATTTCGCCCTACGTTGAGGACTTCCAGAAGACTTGATAGAGGAAGATAGCACCATCCAGGCAGAATATCTGCTGCGGGCTGAAACTTCTTGTATCGCCATCCCAGGTCGTTTGTGGGAAACTCGACCAAGATGCCCTCCACAAAGCGTGAAGCCAATTTGATCGCATCAGGCCGCCCTAAAAAGGCAATCTCGGGTTGAGGTTGCACCTCGATGGTGCTACTTGGGGTGCTACCAAGCTCCCGAGGGATCCATTCTTGCTGGAACGAGCACCCTTCTACTAAAGGTGGCGGATTCTCGCTGTTTCCAAAGTGAACGAAGGCTGCAGAATACTTCGCACATGATGCCAAAACCTTGCCAGAAAGCGATAGGACTTCGAAAGCCGTCCACGCCAGCTGGTTCCTTCGTTCCGTCACAAAAGGAAGGCGATATCTACAGACAAAGGAGGATGGAAGGGCATCTGCGTACATGCAGAACCCTTCCAGAGCCACAGGGAGGAAGGACCCCGACGATCGCCTGTCCTTTGGCTCAAAGTTGCACGCTCCGAACATGTGTAGACATGCATCGAGAGCGCGAATTCTGTCGTGGTCTGGGATGAGTGATGGAGGCACCACTATCAAGCCGTCGGCGTGAGTATCCCAAAATTTGATAGAGGCGATGCTTTTGAACGACGGTCCAAAATGAACGCTGGTGAAATGACTGTAAACTTCGTCGACGCTCTTCGACCTTGCTTCCGAACCGACAGTGGCAGGACAGATGCGCACAGGCGTATTTTCTTTCTTCACGAAGCTTCCCGAACAAAGTTGATCCGCCACGGTGGAGGAGCCGTCATTCATATTGAATGTCGCATCTCCGAATTCCACCTGGCAGGAGCGCCCAGGTGCGTGGACAACCATTTGGCGGTGGAAGCGAATGTTCATTGCTTTATTTTCTTGGCGTCGTGCGAAGTAGTCGACCATGCCCGCTCCGGGAAGTACCCGTTTCCCATAAATTTGGTGATCTTCGAGCAGCTCGTACAAATCCAAGTCCACCACAAATCGGCCATCCCGTGGATTTTTGGCTGCAGGGATATCCAATCCGTACCGGGATGGAATGAAATCAGGGTAATGCCGCTGACGCTGGAATGGATAAGTTGGGATCGCCGTCTTTGGTATCTGTGTCCCGAACAAGACGTGGAAGTTGGGGTTTCGGCCATTTTCAATCAAGCATGCGACGGCAGTCAGAAACGCGAGTTCCTGATCTTTCCCTTTCTTCGTCGATGATGCGATCATTAACGTATCGGGCAGATTGTTGTTCTGCAAAGCCGACCAGACAGTAGGTGTTGGGCCGACATCCAGGATGCATGTGTTCTTGAAGGATTTATTTGTCGCTTCAACTGCTTGTTGCAGCCGAACCGGGTCTCGTGCGTGATCAACCTGACAAAAATATGAGAAGAGCAGATTTTGTAGGCAGAAGAAACGAACCCAGTAGTGTGGGTGTAATGATTCATGTCTGGCAAGTTGTTTGCCTAGAGCCGTGGAAAACAAAGGCAGGTTCAACGGCCTGAAATATTGTGCGCGATTCTCGATCCATTCTTGCAGCCGAGGGAGTGCACGGGCGATGCACGGGCTATGGAATCCTATAAAATATAAATAAGTGAGAAACTCAAGTTCATCCAGATTGCTTTTGAACCCACCTTGATCTACATTGAGCAGGGTCGCCCGAATCCCTATTTTCTTGACATGTGCAACGAGGACATTTATGGCGTTGAGATCCCCCGATACGACATGGTTGTTGATGCCACTGAAGACGGCTATGACAACTCGTGCAGAAAGATGGAGACTCTGAATACTCTGTAATATCGTGGGTTCACTCGCTGCGATAGCTGCCATGCCGGCGGGACACTCGGGATCTGGCGACAAGATCTCAGCACGGGCCACAACAAACTGCAGCCCGAGCTTGTAGCTGAGTACACCGGCCTCGACTATGGCCGACCCATTAGAGAACTGAATATATGTAGACAGCACTTGGGCATACCTGCGGCAGAAATTTCTCCGAGACTGTTTCCCAGAACAGCATCTGGAGGTACGCCGATCCGTCGCAGAAATTGACAAACAGAATATTGGTACACGTATATCTGCGAAAATCAGTATGTTCCTCAACTTATACCATGTGGCGAAATACTCACACAAATTTGTGATACTGCACTCTTGTTTATAGTGTCGCTGTCCACCTCCTGGTCACTTCCGACGAGATAGCTAAGAACGTCAAAACCAGCTTCGGAGGTTGCCGTATTAGCGGCGTCGGTCAGAATTTCTCGGAACACCGGGAATGTTGTCGCTAATGTTTTTGCCATGCCGTAAAATTGGGAACCCTGGCCTGGGAATGCAAAAACTAGGCGCGAGTTGGAAGGGAAGGAAGCCGAAAAGTAGCCGTGCAAAATCTGGTCCTTCAGACGCTGGACCAGGTTGTCGAGATCTTTGACGACACAGGTGAATCGATGGCGGTACAGCTCCCGACCGATACAGCTCGTGTAACAGATGGAACGGAAAGCCTCCGGAGGAGCATCAAGACAGAAGTCGAGATAAATTTGGAGATATTTCAGCAATGCGTTGCGAGACTTTGCGCTCAGTGAGAATATCATCCAAGTGGATCCCCCTTCGATTTCGCGAGTTTCGGATTTTTCAACCGTGGGAGTTTCGAGAGTGCACCCCGAAATTGTCCCCGCAAAGCCGTAAGCCCTGCACAAATAAATGAGTCCAAGGCGGGAATATTGAAGTGAATGCGTACACAACCAATGCACGACGTGGAGAAGGTGGCCCATCACGCTGCGGGAAATCCGTCAACTTTGAGGGGATGTGAAGAGGAACCGATGAGGTGTCGATCTCCGGGTTCAGTCGCCCATTGTTTAGGCTGTTCAATCCAGCCACTTTGCCTTCAGACAGCTGTTTTATCGCCTTCACAATTCCTACTAAGCCAGCTGCCACCTCGGTATGGCCGATGCAGGCTTTAGCAGCGCCAATAATCAACGGTCTCGTGGAAGTGTGGGACGAGCGAAATACAGAGTTGATTGCCTCTATCTCAATTTGGTCGCCAAGAGTTGTGCCTGGGTATATGTATATCTTAACGCTTCCTCCCTGATCCAAATTGCAGGCTATACGCACCGGTTCCATGAGCCTCGATAAAGCTATATGATGTGGAGCTTCAGTATCTTCCATGCACGATTCAGTCGATACATACTCAATATCGGATGGTTTCATAGCAGCCGCTGAAAGGAGCGAACGTTGTAGAGCCGCTTGGGCCGATGGACTAGGAGCTACCAGTCCTTGAGACGATGCAGATTTAGACACGGTAGATTTGACTTGAATTGAAGAAACCAACCCTGTGATTTTCCGTTGTGCCTTGTTCCGGCGGATTTTATGGTTGCCAATATGTTGTCTTTATCGCGGAGCGCAGCAGTTCGGGTTTTGAGAATAAGCGAAACGACCTAAGAATATGATTATATAACTGCTTTTCACAGCAACATCCAACTTACTCCTTCAGAAGGAACATAACTTTATTGTGATAAAAATAAGCTCAAAGGAAATGAACGATGCATGCATACCCGTCAGCGTTATCCGCGAATGTAGAGCAGCGGGAGGTTGGGGAGCACATTTGTTGTGCGGATATGAACCTTTACTGGCGGTCAGTGCGTTGTTGGCAGGAGAAGAGTAGTGTACGCGAATGATCCAGGCCTGAAATAATCAACCATTAGAGTTGGTACAAAACGTAGATATTATAACTGACCATGTGTGAGTGTTGACGCCACAAACGATAGCAGTTTCGGCCTTCCCTGATCGCAAATACGTGAAGGCTTTGCAGAAAATTCAAATATTGCCATAAGCATCAGTAATGCAACTAACCCTGGTCAAGGGCTACCATCCCTCCGCTGCACGCCGTGTCGAGTGATATAGAGGGACCATGAACATCAAGCAGGCTATACGTGGGTGATGGAATCAGAAATGGAATAATGAAAGGTGAGGACAACCAACTAGCTCAATCGACCACAGCTAGCGCTACTTGCAACACCAGTGCCAAAAAATCTTGAGTGGCCTATAAGGATATGTTAGAAGCTGAGAAAAAATAGCAAAGAGTGGCCTGACAATCGAATCCCTGAGAAGCGAACAACAGCTGTTCATAGCAGACATCCATGCCGGCGACGAAAATCCCTGTATCGGTACCTTTCAGTCGGGAAATCGGTATATTTGCATTTTCGAGCGCCTGAAAAGTGGTCTCCAACGCTAACCGAGTAGCCGGCGAGATGAACATCGCTTCCGCAGAAGAAATACCAAAGAAGCTATTATCGAAGCTTTCAATTTTGATAAACCCTGCCTTGTCAAAGGTAATGTCGCCTGGTGCTGGAGGCGCACCGGACGGCCGGCGGAAACTGGCGTGGTCCCAACGTTTTGGGGACACCAGAAGATCTTCGCGCATAGTGACCAAAGCCTCCCAGAATGACTCGGGAGTATCGAGATCTAACGAGCCGCCAGGAAGACGCAAAGCCTGGCCCACAATAACGATATCGTCTGCAAGATGATCGCCAACATGGGATACGAGTCCAAAAACCACCGGTTGTTCCGTCTCGACAAGTCTCAGCATTTCCAAAATTGCGGTAGTGAGCGCACCCAAATCTGCATGGGTATGGCAAGCATTCCGAGGGAGATTCATATCCAGACGAAGATTTATCTTGTTCACGATGGAAGTAGCGGCGGTGGAGTCCATTCCCAACTATTATAAAGGTCAATTTTGAACAGAGTATTCGCCAGCGCATACCTCAGAGAATGTTGAATCTGAATCCGACTCCAAGGTTTCTCTTGATATGCGGAGAACATCCGCAGCAATATCGAGAACGATATCTCTGACCTCGTTTTCGCGTATGTGATTTTGCGTCGGTAAATTCTGGCGCTCCTCGTCGGAAGAATCGGAACGTGAGGAATTCAACATTGAAGCCACGTGATCGCCGAATAAGGCTTCCAGCTTCTTGCGAAAAATGAGCCGCTTCCCGGTTAGAGGGATGTGACGCCCTTCCTCCAAAACTATGACATGGGACCAGCTAATACGTAATGGTGGAGGAAGAGCGCGGTTGATGCCGCGTACGGCTCTAGAGATGTCCATATTCGTAGAGTCGTGGTTATCATTCAGCTCGATCAAGGCGCACAGGAACTGCGCAGATCCACGTAGAAAATTGTTTCCGAAAATGCAGGACTGCGCGATGGAAGTGCACATATTGAGGGATTTTTCCAGCACCCGTGGATCTACAGTTTCGCCCGAAACCAACTAAATACCAGAAATCAGTACCTGGCACATGTGATGCAGCGTGAAATTTGACTTGTATGAAATCAGTTTTGCGTCCCAGCCAGCTAAAGCGCCCTTGAGGGCTTTTGGAGTATAGATCTCCCGTCTGGAAGGTGACACGACCATCCGAGGCAACTGTGAAATCAGAGTTGTCGTGGTCGAGGTAGCCGTGGGCTATAAGCTTGCTGGAAATAACTAATTCTCCCTCTGAATCGAGTTAAGTATCAGGGAAATTTATACTTCAGGAAGCTAACCTGAGTCGCTAGGCTTCCCGTCTTCTCCAAGGAGCACAAGTTCTGCGTCTGCAATTCCACAGTCTTCAATATTCCATCCATCAACCTCATCGGCCACTTTACTGAACAAGGTGCCTGCATAATTCGGTAAAAACCGGAGTAAGACGCACGACAAGACGGCGCTGACCTCCCAGTTCCGTCATGCCGATAGCTATAGTGAGGGGTATTTGGTGCTCCCGTGCCCATCGAATACACTCGATGCTTGTCGGCGCTCCACCTAGTTGAAATATTTTTAACCTCTGCAGAGCGCCAACGAATTCTTCGCGTTGCTCGGGATGGATTCCTGAATCCAGATATTTGATCAGACCTTCGAGCACCCAGGGGACCCCACCAAAGTACTCCGGACGATGTTTCACCATTGCATCCATGAGCAATGCAAATATATCGCGGGGACCAGAGTCAACAGTCCCACGAATGAAGTAGCTTGAGGGTAACAACCCAAAAATATAGCAGCCACCGCTACGGATGTTGTCGATGATATCGAGAGCGATCGCTATCATGTGAGAGAAGGGGCTCCAACCCAAGTGGCGTACATGGGAGAACTGCACTGACGGGTAGGCCCTTTTTAACCAAGTATCCGTAGTCTGGCTCGGCGAAAATAGGCTACGGTGTGTAAGGGGGACCGCCTGCATGAGCCAATGGAAGCGTGAAGTTGCGCAGAAAGGGAGAAGGGGAGGACACAGACCTTGATGTTGGCGACATCAGTCGCTGAGGAAGTGAAAAGATAGACGGCGACGCTGGTGGAATCTGGTAGAGTAGGGAACGGAATATTTGACGACTGGATGAATTGTTGACAAAGAGCCGTCATGGTTGTATTCTTGGAATGAATATTGTGTAGAGGCAATCCCAAATCTACAGGGCAATTGTCAGACGCGCCGCGGCGGTAAAAAAAGGGCTCTACCAAGAACAACCTGCTGAGTGCGTTTTTCGGTGGACGGAACTGCTACGCAGCTCGGCGAAATTTTTTTAAGCATTGGTTGCAGGAGATTCTCGGGGGTATGGTAGTCGATGGGCGCGACGATCCCACGGAGTTTCCAGACCGCTAAAATTAAAGCGAACGTGTACGGGAGATTTTCTGCAATAATGGCGACCGTGGGGCGAGCACCATACGCAGCTTCAATTTCTAGGGCAAGTCCAGTTGAAATGATGTCCAGATCTTCGTAGGTCCACGATTCATCTCCACACTCAACGGCGTGCCTCTCTTTGACGTCGGGGTTCGCAAGGTGCTCGACAAAAACGTCCAGGAGGGTTTGGTGCATAGTTAGTGGTAAATGCGAGAAAGGTACGGAGACTAATTATAATGGGTCAAAGACCCGGGTTCGACGGTAGATTCCGCTAATATCTTTAAGATCTGGAGATTGCGTTACCTTACATGATTTGTTTTCACTACTTACTCAATAGGCGGCATCGGATGCATGTGAACTTGGGGCCAACTGAAACGGAAATATCAGCTTGATCAGGTCAGGGCGATGTCTGAGACGTATTCCGGGTGCGGTCCTACCCACACAACGGAAACTTGCCCGACTGGGCCGCCAATTTCCAAATCATTGAATGTCAAGGGCGCCTTTACGAGAAGCCACTGACTGTATTGGGACCTTACTGGGGTGAAATCGCCGTAGCCGAGCGTATCACATTGCCAAGTTGAAGCCGCGCCCGCCCGCGTTATTTTAGTATTAGCGGTGGAAGTTGGGAAACGGTCCACCCTTTGCGGATCAAAGGGTGGAACCGTTTCCTCGGCAATCAATCGCGATTAGACGGGATCTGTTGGGATTTGATGACATCATTCAATTAGGATGCGATGCAAAAAAAGAATTGAGACAAGATTCAGCGAGAGAGAGAGAGAGAGAAACAGGTCGTAGACGCTGCTCACCCAACGTTCGAGCAACTCTACACATTTTCACTTACTGTCTCATTTTTTATAGGAGTTGAAATTATTGCTGTTTGCAAAATAGTTGGCGGTCACGCGTTTGTTGATCAAAAACGCCACATTTCAACCCCAATCTCGCGAGCGCCATAGCTCGCGAACGGCTGCACCAATTCACTCGGTTTCTTAACAAAAAATGATGTACTCGTCGAGGGCTAGGGCGCCCCATAGTTTTCAGGACGATCTGAGTAGTTGTAGTTATTGTAAACATATATCTGATCTCAAAATGGAAGTCGCGTTTGTTTGCTTTCAACCACCACATATTCTTGCTGCTCTACTTGCCTCCTACAATGACCCGAGGAAAGCCACTCTCAGACGACCTTAGGGGCGTCATTATCAACATGGGGATGTCTCTGGACCTCAAAAACATCTTGAGACTTACTGGTCTCAGACGTCGAACCGTCGAGAGGATCTTCATGGACTATCGTAACAAGGGCACAGTGCTGCGTGAGCACATGTACCAGGAGCTTTGTGGACGCAAGCACAGCTTGACTTCGAGAGATACAAAGGTTGGGGGATCTCTTTTGTCAAATTCAACATGATGTTCAAACTCTGCGCAGTTTATGACCGGGCTCGTGCACCACAGTCCAGATGTCTACCTGGCAGAGCTTCAAGAGGTTCTAGAGGATCGGATGGGGGTGGATGTCCACGAGTCAACCATCTGGATGTCCCTCAAGTGGTGTGGGTTTACAATGAAAAAGGTAACAGTGATGTTGTTTCCGTGTTCTCGTGCATCATCTAAGTTCTATTTGTCCAGTTGACGCGGCTAGCCCTAGAGCGAAGCGAGGCAAAGCGAACAGCATACCGGTATGCTTACGGGAGCCAATACACTGCCGAACAGACCGTCTTTGTCGACGAGAGCTCGTTTGATAGGCGCACATCAATTCGAGGAAAGGCTTGGGCACTTTCGGGAGAACGAGCACTGAGGAAGTGCTTCTTTGTTCGGGGTCGACGGTACGTCTCGTGCACCTTGCAGTGGTACTTCTCCTGACTTCCTGCTAGGTATTCGTTGCTTCCAGCGTTGGCCCTCGATGGCATAATCCACGTAAAGATTGTTGAAGGATCATTTACTTCAGCACTCTTCTACGAGTTCATTGAGGGATTGTTGGACCAAATGCAACCGTTTCCGCACCCCAAGTCCGTCATTGTCATGGATAATGCTCGTATTCACAAGGCGCCAGAGATTAAGGAGTTGATTAAAGCCCGGTAATCCTCAATCTAATTATGTCTACTCTTCTAACCTGAACTCTATTTGTAGCGGCATGCGCTTGATGTTCCTCCCGCCGTACTCGCCAGATTTCAACCCAATTGAGCTTGCATTTTCCTCCATCAAGGCTTATGTCCGGCGCTCCAGAGAGTTAGCCAGGGAAGACGTTGATCAAGCAGTAGATGACACATATGTTTACATCCACTTGCTTGAGGCGGCGTATTCAGTCACCAGCGAAGATGCAGAAGGATATTTTCATCACTGTGGATATTTGTAAACTAGACTACATGAAATTAGTGCGACAATAATGCTTGCTATGTATCGGAAAGTTGAAACTCAATCTACTCGAAGCTTCTTGGCTGGAAACGGCACATAGTCCTCCTTCGCATACGTGACAAGACAGTTGGCAATCCCAAAATTCAGTCTCTCTCCGGACGGGCCTGAGAACCCCATAAGCTGTTCAGCTGAAACATTGGCCAGGTAGCTCAACTCAAAGAACCCGTTGTCAATGAGGAGATCCTTGTACTGGAAGTAATTTAGCTTGAGACGACCCCGGACGGGATCTTCATCGAGATTTGTGATCCAGGTGATAATGTCGGGGCAAATATCTGCAGACGGCGCATCCTCGGCGGGGCGTTTGACTGCAGATGTTGTCGAAGGGAGAAACGGAGCTGGATTGGCAACGGGGACATGCATGGGAGCCCCGGGAATCAAAGATGGTTGCCATTCCGGAGCAGCAAGTGCCGGTCGGTTACTGAAAAGCGCCCCTAGAACAGGAGCGATAGCCTGGAGGCCTTGTATCCACGGGGCGGCATCGTTTGAGCTGCTGGTAGCAGCAGCATTGTGGTTCTTTGCCTTCTTCTGTCGAACATGGCCAACATCCAGCTTGAGCTCCTTGGGGGCTTCTCCAATGACTGCCTGATGGCGGCTCTGTCAAATGAATGATCAAATCAGCGCAATGAAACACTCGGAGGGTGTCAAGAAACCAACCGCCAGCATTGCCCATGTTGCCAGTTCTGAGTGCGTCAGGCTATGGTGGTCCCCGCTGTCGAGAACAACACAGGGTGTTTTGCAAGCTTGGCAGTAGTGCGTCTGCTCGATCTTCTTGAATAGCTCATGTTCTTTGAGTGCAGGAGTCACAGGTCCCGTGTCCTCCTCGGTGTCCTTATCTTTCCCTTTCTTTCCCTTCTATGTATAAGCTGCTGCTACGAGTGCACTAAAATGAAGGCCATACCTTTTTACCCTTGCCCGCTTTCCCCCCTTCCTCCACTTTGGATGTATCTATCAGAAAAATGCTGAACGGAGCCACTTCTCCTTTCCCGCGGTTCTTGCCCTTGGCCGTCTTGATGTGCTGGCGCACATCTGCAATTAGAACCTCCCATGATTCATCATCCTCCAGTAGTTTTGGGAGTGGTTTCGGACTCTTGGGCTTATATGATGGTATGTACCCGACACTCGTCATGAGTGAGACACGAGTTTCCATTCTCGCTGCGGCTGCAGCAATAAAATCATCGAAGCTAGTGCTCGACGTAATCCCGGTCAAAGCACGCATGCCATTCTTGTAGGGAACCTCAAAGGGGATGGCAAATTTGGAAGCCGGAAGCTTCACGGTGGGAGCGATTTGCTTCACAGCTTCATCAAGTTCTTCACGTGTCGATTGTCAGTGGCGGTAACCTCACGCGTTTTACGCGTTTCGCTTACCTTCGTCATCGTCTCCTGACTCATCTGCACTGCTCTCATCCTCATCCTCTTCTTCACTACCTGCTCCGGTTGGTCTGTAGTCGTCGCCGCCAGTACCGCTGCCGTTGAACTCGTCAACATCTCCCGATGTGTCAATTGTGTCAAAGTTTTCGTTCTGAGCTGCGTGTTCTGTTGATTGTGTTCCCATAGACACTAGGGCTGCTGCTGCATCATTCTCGAGCGTATTGGTACGGCGGGGAGGCGCGTTTTTATACGCAGGTTGGGGTTTGGGTTGGGGTCTAGATTTTTCAACAGGTGCGTGATTTTCCTTTGCGGATTTGCGGGTTCCCGTGCCCCGCGATGATTTCGGTTTCCTCGCGTTGGCCTTCTTCTGAGTCGCCATGTGAGTGTGGTGGTAAAGAGCAAGGCTGAACAAGGTTGTGGTTGAGTTCAAGTTGTTGACGGAATAAACAAATGATCAGTTCCAACCAATTCTGGACGGTAATATATTTGCAGTGGCTAAAACTACTCAGATCGTCCTGAAAACTATGGGGCGCCCTAGCCCTCGACGAGTACATCATTTTTTTGTTAAGAACCGAGTGAATTGGTGCAGCCGTTCGCGAGCTATGGCGCTCGCGAGATTGGGGTTGAAATGTGGTGTTTTTGATCAACAAACACGTGACCGCCAACTATTTTGCAAACAGCAATAATTTACATCCCACTCCGAGCGTGGATTCGTAGTGGGGTGAATGCGACGAGTCGAGTTGACGAATCAGACCTGAGAGTACATTTTGATCTTATTGTACTGTATTAACCCGTTGTATCCAAACGCTATGCTGGTAGCTACAGTATTCGAACAACTCGAGTCTAAGTGAGCTCATCAATCACTGCGTATTCTCTCGACTACCTGCAAACACATTTAGATCGGTCCGTTACTAAATCTCCATGATATACTACTTTTTCCACTTCAAGTTCATGTATCTCGTCATGATGTTACTATGGAGGGGAGGGGTGTTCCTCCCAGCGAGCTACCAACGTGGAAAGTCAACTATAATATCCCAAGGCATCACGATGTGGTGATAATAACCACTCACAGACACTAATTTAGGTCGTAGTTATAGTTCAGCAATTATTTCCTATCTGGATCTAAGATTTTAGGGTGTGCATCAATACATCATCTACATATCTCACATCAAGTTGAGGATACGAAGATACGACTTGGATAACTCTTTGGTAGGGTAATTGCAGCTTAAAATAACTCCTCGGTAAAAATAAAACAAGGGTCTGTCATCTAAGTGGAAGTTTAGAAAGTGATGAACAAACAGATAGCTTGCTGACCAGTCGAACGAGAGGGGTACTGCATTGATTGGGAGAGAGATAGTTGAGATCAAATTAGAATCAAAAGCGTTGAGATATTGAATAATCGCAGCATCGCGGCATCCCGCCCGCCACCGCCCAGTCGATGGGATGTTTCAAATAAGGATTTGTGACCCCAGCTTCACTCGAGCTTGTGAACTACCTGAGAGCATCGTTTTTGCCTCGGATGCCATAACTTGGAACTTGCGAAGTGCCACCGTGGATCGCATCAGGCCGCCCAAAAAGGCAATAGGAGTTCAGGTACAAAAATAGCAAGTCGATCAGGTCCACAATTGCCCAAGGAGCTTTTTGACTCAAAAGAGTCGCTCTTTGCTTCGTGCTACCACGAATCACCTCTTCTCCTTTCCGCAATTCCTTCTGATACCATGAAACTCTCCACCATTTTTTCAATACCGACACCGAGTCCACCGCCTTCGGCGAGCAGTAGTGTGGTGACGAACGAGAGCGTCGGGAATGGAACTCAAGCTTTCCATCCGCATCAACACGCCCGTGGTGCTATCCGCCGATCTTCTTTCGGCGAGGCTCCTCAAGTCGAATCTCAGTTGTCGCGTCGGCGGGCCCTTTCCCTCCCCTCTCTCTCAACCACAACCTCCTCCGACTTCAAACCGAGAGATAGTCGTGCACCCTCGAAATACGCAATCTGCCCGTCCCCGTTACGACGCGTGCCACTCAAGCTCGGGGGAGGTGTGTGAATCCATTCGTCCCACAATCCTAGAACTAAAATCGTCCAGAGGTGCGCTCAGCAGCGTCTCTTCCCGTCGCGTATACATTACATCCAGGTCCAAGCGACGCTGAGACCGCCATCCGGTCTCTAGACCCTTTTGGCTCCATTGAAGTTATATCGGTTGTGGATTTTGAAAATGAGGAGTCAATGTGGGTGGTGGGCTCAGAGCATGCTTCCCTACTCACAGGCCATCTCCACGTTGCAGGGCGGCAGATCCATTTCCGCCCGGACGGCGTCTTCCGTCCCCAACCGCCGCCCACCCCCATCTTCAGGATTCAAACTGACATGCGCCATCTCAACGACCCTTTCTTACTGCCGATAGACCCTCAGTTTCCTCAGTTTGAAGATCAGGTCCTTGCGCCTCTTCGGGCAATCCTCCCGTTCGTGCTGGGGCTGCGCGTATATCAATACGGAGAAGTCGAGCTTATCGTGGAGGGGGCACCAGACAAGGTCCTTCCTCGACAGGAATGGCCTCTGACCATCGGCGGTTTACCGTACTTCGTCACAGCAGCATCGTCAACGCACAAGACGCCCTCGGCAGTGTCCCACACGATCCCGTATGGTGCGAAAGTTTCCAGTCCCGCTCACCACAGTGGCGCCTGCCTTGGTGTGAAAATAAAAGGACCTGATGGGGTTATTGGCGTCACCGCTGTCACACATGGATTTATTCCATCGCACCTCCCTCCCACCACCATCGCAGCGAGGCTCAACGAAGCCTTTTTGGCCGTACCACGGCTTCTTCGCCGAACTCTCCTGTACTTTCTCTCACCCATCGCGATCAGATTTATTCACTCATCCGACTCTCCCCTCATCACCGAATACCCCATCACTACTGCCAGTAAATGGGCTTCCAAAATGCAGGTCCCCATCCTCGGGATGTCAGTTTATAGTTCCTGCATCGATGACTGCGCCAAGAAGCGGGCGGACATCGGAGTCGTCGGAGCCGTGTTTGACTTTCCCTCCGCATCACAACCGTATCCCAAAGGCTATCGTCACGATCTTTCGCTCCTCTACGGTGCAAGCTTACCAGAAATCGTGGCGCTGCCACTCCTCCCTCGGCTCTCCAACTTTGTCCCATACGAGTGCGCATTTCAAATGCGCAACCACGCAGTCTTCACAGTAACCTATCCGTATGTCGGCGGTGACGAGCCAGCGGAGAGAGGTCACCTATTGACCGGAAAAACCCTCGACATCAGTACTCACGAGAGCCTTATGGCGGGTGTTGAGGTCATGTTTAACAAGTCAGATGATGAGCAAGTCAAATTTGTGAAGTTGACAGAAGCTATCCTTTGGCGAACGAAGGTGAAATATCGTTTTAAACAGGAGGGGCGCAAGATGGTGGTAAGCAACATATCCGGTGATGGTGACTACCTCAGTGCGAAGGCCTTCAGCGGGTCTGTTCTCTGTGTTGGTACGGAGAGGGCATCTGGATTCAGCTCCTCCCCGGTCCCCCTCACAGCGCAGGTCCTGTGTTTTCAAAACTATGAGACCTTCTCCCCAAAGCCTTCGCACCCTCGGCCTCCACCCTTCCCTCAACACTGCTCACCTATAAAGGGGGCTTCCGCCTACCTGAGTATGTTTACAATAGTGAAATTGTGATGCCAGGAGGAATCCACACCTCCAGTAGCGAACCACAGGAATTGGTTATTCAACAACACCTCCCAAGGCGCCGCAGTCATTCCATTTGAATTTTATTTTATTTTCTGTCGTTTCCCCGGGCTCATTAATGTATATTTAATACATGTACCATAGACAGGGCAGTTCCAGAGGGAACAATATTGCGTTACGAATACATCTAATATTTCTTTCGGGTGAAGGGAATGGAGTCGATACCAGTGATTGTTAGATTTGTCGAGATCTGGACAAGAGCAAGGACAGTGAACCCAGTGAATCTGAATCCAAGACGCGCAAATGCCAACCACTGCAGGCGTCCACGCAACGATTTTCAGCTCGTTGGGTGGAGCCACATGAGCGAACAAAGCAGCGAACAAGGGGTCCTCTGTAAGAACCGGCTTCTGAGATATGGTGTGCGTGTTCAGGTCTGCAATGACTTGGATGGGTAGATAGAGCATTATGATGAACGGAAGGTCCGCTTCGTGCGACATTGCCGACAATTAGACCAGTGACTGCCTGTTACATGAAAGCAAGCTTGTTGATGTATCCGCGGAATGTGGTGGAAGCGGCATGCAGACTCTACCTAGTTCGACCTACTCGTGAAGATGGGTGGGGCCAAAATGTGTGCTTGTGAAAACAAATAAAATAATGTGAATGAACAGATGGTTGGGATTCAGAATGACTTAACGATGGTTCATAGGAACGAAAAAGGGATGAGTACGAGATATGATCAAGCTGTTGATGAGACAGCAGGGGCCAACATGCATATGAGCAGCTTGAAGATATAAGTCGACCGCAAAAAATCCAAATACAACATCGGACGGGGTGGCAGAGATCCAGGCGATTTTGAAAAGCCTGAGAGCTTGGCACTACAGTTGCCAGGGTCATAATGCATAGGCCATTTTCGCCCAAAATGCTATGCATTATGAGATTTATGCATTATCAAGAGCATTTTGGCTGGTAATAAGCCAGTTGGTGGACTGCATAACTGCCCAAAATCCAATGCATTATGAGAAACGACTTATGCATTATGACCCTGGCAACTGTACATACAAAACAGGATTTTGCTGCGGGCGGCTGAATAGGGGCCAGGAAGGGTAAGAGCAGCCCAAGAATAAGAACTGGGGACTGGGCGTAAGGCTTGCTATAAGTTTTTACTGTGCTACTTTCGGCTTGAACGGATTGCAATGCCACCCAGCCTGCCAGTGAGTCAGACTCTTGGAAAACAGAGAATCGACCACTGCCATAAATCAGAAAGAATCAACTAGTGTAGCTTTTTCTTGAGCGAGGAGATTGCGCCGGAGTGGAAGACCGAGTTACGATATTATTGGAAGGAGGACAAGTTGAGCAAAAAGCAATGTTGCAACAACGAGCTGGTTCAAGTTGATTGGTGAGTCACGTCGTGTGACGTTTTGTTTCCGCCACATATTCAGAACTTCTTCTGCTTTATCGGATGGGGACCCAAGGACGCCGCTCAGTGGGTCAAATCGTGGCTGGAGAGTAATACCGATGGAAAGGAGCTGTAAAATGCAGGAGACGGATATCGAGCGGTCTATTATGCACTTTCTGCTTGTAGATTCATACATAATGGATGTTCTTTTACTCACTGAGCGCCCCGCTTTACAGACCATGGGGCGTGAATATATGCGGATACTTGAACTTCGGCTGTCAAAGTTAGACCATGATGCTGCTTGGCCATCCTGTGCTCTCCGATCTCGTGAGCTGCCCTAATGCCTGAACAGCTCCCAGCCGCCAGGCAGGCCAGCGAATTAGAGCACACCCTAACGCCAAAGCTACCTGTCGACCTTTCTTTTCAACCTAAGAAGAACACCGTACTGGTGTCGCACGGGCGGCCTCCTTGGTGATACATGATATCTCCCTGTGTCTCTTCTTCCCGATTTAACACAGCCCGGAAGGTATGGTGAAGACGGCCACCGCATCTCCGATGCATTTGTCGTGGGCATAGCAGGCGGATCTGGCAGTGGGAAGGTTCATTCGTCTGCTCGCCCCAGTCGTAATTCTCTCTCAATGATTGCTGGTCCAGACGCACGTCGCCCGCCAAATCGTGCGCTCGCTGGGCTCGATTCCGAGCGTGGTGATCCTCTCGCAGGACAGCTTCTACAAGCGGCACACGCCCGAGGAGCTCGTTTTAGCGCATGCCAACGCGTCAGTGCGCTCCGCCACCTTCAATTGTAATTGCGAACGCAGACTGACTGACGCGACGAATACGTAGATTCGACTTCGATTCCCCGGACGCTATCGACATGCCTATGTTTGCCGCCTGCTTGGCGGACCTCAAGGCGTGTCAGCAGTCAAATATCCCGGTGTACTCGTTTGCAGAGCATCAGCGGCTGGACGAGCCCAAGTATCTGTATGGCGCCGCTATTATTATTGGTGCGTTGCGGCCGTCAGATTTGTACTCGTAGTCTGATTTGCCTATGCAGCGGAGGGTATTATGGCCCTCCAGGATCCAGCACTCCGAGATCTCTATGACCTGAAGGTAGCGCTCTTTGGTTCTGTCTCGCGCCTTTTACAGAGATTCTTTTCAGGTCTTTGTGCAGTGTGACGCGGACCTCATGCTGGCGCGGCGGATATCGCGCGACGTGAAGCAGCGCGCACGGAGCGTTGAGGGTATTTTGGAACAGTGAGTCGCCATATATATGTATCTGGGCCGATTAAATCGCCCCAGATACCTGCGATTTGTGAAGCCTTCGTACGACAACTACGTGCTCCCATCACAGCGCCACGCTGATATCGCAAGTCCTCACCCAAAGCATGTTTTCTCCATCTCACCTTCATCCAGATAGTCCCCGGGTCCAACAACTCCGTCGCTATCGATCTCATCTGCACCCACATCCACCGGAAATTGCGAGAACGCTCAACCGCCTTTCGGCAGAAGATGGCCATTCCCCACCTCTATGTAAGCCCGTCCGGCACCTCGGTTCCAGAATGCAAATTAGAGGACCTGGATCTGTCCATCCTGCCGCAAACCCGTCAACTTCAGGTAAATGCATCCCAGCCGCACATAGTTGTGATGATTGAACTTCAGGCAGGGCATTTTCACGATACTGCGCTCCAGAACGACCAGCCGGCAAGATTTTGTGTTCTTTGTGGACAGGCTGTCTACGCTGTTGATGGAGAATGCCCTACAGTATCTTCCACATTCGCAGAAGATTGTAACGACCCCTGTAAATGCGGACTTTGCGGGCAAGGTTATGAGCGCCAAGGTTGGCATTGATTTGTGTTGCACTTGCATTGGCCATTCACTCGCGTTTCCAGTATGTGTGCGGCGTGTCCATTCTTCGATCGTATGTGCCCGTGCATGGCGTTCGTTCCACGCATATTAACGCATTTATCCAGAGGCGGCGCCCTGGAGCGCGGATTCAGACGCGTTCTGAACGATGTCCCCATTGGTTCACTTTTACTGCAGGCCAATACCTCGGATGATGGAGAGCCGCTAATGTTGCATGTCATGCTGCCTGTCTGTATACGCAAGCGACATATGGCAGAGGAGGCCTGGGTGTTCCTTCTAGACGCACAGGTGCGGCCGCATATGGATGGCTTGGCCGCTAGGCTGCTAACCGCTCGCTATCCAGATCGGCACCGGCGCCTCCGCGTTCATGGCCATCCGCATCCTGCTCGACCACGGCGTGAAACCCGAGCACATCATCTTCGTCACCTTCCTCGTTGCAAAAGGTGGAGGCATAGCGGTCATCCGGCGCGCGTTCCCTGGAATCAAGATCGTAACGGCTGGTGTTGACGACGTTATGCGAGAGGGCAGGCTCGAGGATTCAAAGGGGGGAGAAAATGGGCGCCAGGTGTGGGCGATTCTTCCGGGCTTGGGTCAAATCGGTATGCATCCTCTTCTTGTTCTATTTCCTTGCTTTCTTACTGGGGCATTTGCAGGAGATCGGTATTACTTGTAGACATGTTGCAATGTTTATGAATCGCCTGCGCGAACACGATCACATGAGCGTGCCGAATGAGGTCTCCGACAATGCGCCAAGCCGGACCGAATCGGGCGGCCCGCCTCACGTCGGTCCGTGACCCACTTCGGAGATATATAAAGCTGCAAGCGCGATGACCTTACTTCTTCCCTGTCGTCGTCGAAGATGTTCCTCCACGCTTTAACCCTCGGATATTTGCTAGTTTCCGTTTCGGCGAATCGGTACCGCCGCCAGGTGCCAGCGACTTCCTTTGTCCTCATAGGCTCGTAGCCTCATCTAGTCATGCACTTGCGCAGGCCTCATTCGTACTTATAGGCGATTCGACCACCGCCAACGGGTGAGCGAGACTATAGTGTTTTATTTGTCCACGCCATTTTCTAACGAAGCACGACATTTCCAAGAACTACGCCCAACTCGGGAGGATGGGGAAACGGTAGACACAATGTTCTTGGCGTTGAACTGACTAACTAATCGACGACGCGCCAGGCTTCTGTGGATCCACACTCACCGTGACGCCATCGTCATTGGCCCCCGGGACTCCGTGCATAAACACTGCACACAATGGAGCGACCACTGGGAGTTTTGTAGCGGATGGTTTCTGGAACATATCGCGTGAGCAACGCTCAATTAGGGAGACCTCGGGTGGCTCACTTTCGGCTGCAGTTGCTAGTATTAAGGCTGAGGTCGCCAAAGGGAGAAAGTAGGCGAACCTCGTTCGCGTCTTCGCATGTCCTCACGGCCTGCTCTTTAGGACCTATGCAACCATCCAGTTCGGTCACAATGATATGAAGATAGCAACGGCGGAATCGATGGGCGCCAACTTGACCGGTGAGCAGGGCTCAAACCTACCTGCTTACCCCGCTAACTATCAATCGCAGTGATGGTGAACCAAATTAGGTCCCTGGGCGCAGAACCGATTCTGGTTACGAGCTTAACGCGGCGATCATTCAACGCGAACGGGACAATTGCAGACGCACTGGGACCGTGGGCGGATGAAACGATTCTCATCGCGAACCAGTTGAAGACCCACCTCTTGGATCTTCATGCCGCATCAATCACATACTGCCAGGCAATCGGCCCAGACGCGTCTCATCGGCTCAACAGGTCCGTTGCGCTTTGGCCCATCAAACATACGACGCTAACAAACCTGCCCAGGCTGCCGGATGATAACACCCACTTGAATAACAACGGGACCATTGTTTTTGGCCGGTGCGTTGGCCCCTCCTCAGTTGAATATATAGTGTTTATCCCAACCAAAAAAGCATGTTGGCAGATCTTATGAACAAGAGCTTCCCTGGCGTGCTGCCCATTATCGCTAACCCTGGCCTGACATCCAACATAAGCCGCGGTATCGCCTCATATTGAGGATGAGGGAATTACAGTACAGGTTGCTTTGTATTTTTCCCTTGGACATCAAATTTGATGGCGGTACATATTGCTATTCTAAAACTGCAGTGACTTTTTTAGGCGTGGAAATACTAGTACAAAACAATTTACGGAATACATAAAGATGGCATTCTGGCTCTATGTCACCGTGCAGACGCCAAGGGAAGTGGACAGATTTGATACTATCCAACACATCAGAACCGAGGGCAATGAAGAGGCATGCTAGACTTGCCTGGGTAAAACCAGAAGGACACCGCTATGATAATGTACAAACCTATCAAGGCGTCAGTGAACCCCGGCCGGATGAATAGTCTCGCCAAATTCTTACACAGTAGAACTATGCCCTCGAGGTAATTCGACTTCCCATCGGCCATGACATATGTCATAATCTGAACTAGGAAAGGAGTTTGTATGGGTTTTCTTGTCGCTGGATCATCTGGGCGTACCGGAAATATACAAGACCTGTGAGCCGGAATGGGTGACGTTCCACACGGATAATCTAGCCTCACTCACCAGGCTCTCAAAGGGGTCAAACAAAAGAGCGAGAGGCTTCGACATTAACCACGCTAGTGTGACCATAAAAGGGATGACAAAGAGCGCGATTTGCTATGCAGAAAAGTATCAGTGAACGGCTTGTAGGGCCAGATAACGCTTTTGGCTAACGATAGTAGAACCGACAGCCACAGAAATGGCGAAATTGAGCTGGTCCTTGACGGAAACGTTGACAGCCGTTATGCATTCTAGTGAAATCTCAATGAGCCCACGACTTTGGCAACCCAGAAGCGGAGGCGAACCTGCAACTGAACTGACCGCAGGAAGCAGGATTAGCGCTACCCACTCCTTCCTGATTGTCGTCGAGATGCTGTCCATCGACTCGACCAGGATGTCAGCGATACTTGCCACCGCCTGAATTGAATCATCAATTCAACGTCAAGTGCAAAGTGAGGGGTAAACCCACCACCGTCACCAGCGTCAACAACATAAGGGTCAAGAATAGACTCAACTGCGGCTCGCTCTTGTCTTCGAGAGCTTCGTCAACTGTCTTGTCGTCCGCAACATAGTGGTCCACATAAAGTAGGCCGAAGCTCGATCCATTGCTAGAACAGTTCCTGGAGCCAAGCCTGCAGTCACGAAATATCCCGCGATCTGAGTCGTTACGTGTGAGGGCGTTCCGTTCAGGGATGACAACAGTCTCCGAAGTAAGGTACGGTGACCGAAAGGCGTTCGTCTTTGGAGGAGACAGCCCAGAGGGAGAAGCCGGGGGTAGATATTCCCTGGTGTGGTCGCCGAGAGGGGGGTCATCACGGTGCAATATAGGCATGTGTCCCCTGTTTATGCTCTTCTCGCCGTCCTGGTAAAGGTGCGGGTGAGACCACAACTGGAAAAACAAGTATGATCCGTAAACTGAAAGAAACTATCAGCAGTGGAACAGAGATTGTTGAAGACCTGCCGCACTGAATAAGAGAACGATTGCCACGCCGTGGCTCATGTGCAAAATATTATCCGCAAGGTCCGTATCACCACCAAGGGCAAAATGGTACGCGGCAGGGAGAAGGACGGCGCCGACACTTAGAGAGAGAAGGGACGAATGTATCTGAGTGGCGGCTACGTGCATGATGATGAATTGATAAACGCAGGCGTGATTTTATTTGAACTTACTGGCATCAAAATCCTGTTCAGAGAAACGCAGACCTCCAGCGAAAAGGCAAAGTCCCAGGACGAGCACTTAACGGATGTTCAGAGAGAAAGATCTATTTTAAATCTTACTACTCACAAAGTTTGCTCAACATGGATCCAATCACTTATCATATAAGTACAAGCGGCAACCAGTTGAAAATCGCCTACATGAGGATTGTACGACCCGAAGTTCACATTTCCGCAGAGCACTGATCTGAATTGGAAGTAAAATTACTTGCGATGGATGTATGCTTATTGGGCTCACTGCAACGAACATCTCAACACTGTGGCGCATTGAGTATTGGAGCATCCATTTAAAAAGGCGTTGTGTACTCACATGTTGCTCTACAACCATCGAATTGTTTTTTAGTAAATATGGATTTAGGACTTCAAGATACGCACCATACTGGCATTCACTAGCCCAGTTTTCGAGCCACCTATTCGCACCGCTAGCTCTCGCGTAGAAACGTCGTGAAGCTATGGGATGTCAACTCGAGGGAAATAGGGAACGAGGCCGTTGTTTACTTTCACCAAAGGAATGAGAGACAAGATGGAGACTGCGAAATAGTTCATTGCATGGCTAGTAAATTATAAGAGTTAGCGTACAAGTGAATGTAAGGCCACGAGAGTTGGGATGCGTGATGCCTAGAATGTACTTCAAACAAACACTTAATAAGATACGTAGCCACAATGGTGACGACTGACCGATATCGGGATAAAAACCAGGAGCACATTCAGCCCTGCAGTACCAGGAGTCAGAAGGCCGTCATCGAGGTCTTTATATTGCACAGACAAGAACCCATGAGGATGAGTCGCCAGCCAAGTAGAAGCCCAGGAAGACGCTTTTGGCGGTTGTGAGAAGGCAGCGTGCTCTCAAAATCGTTGCAGCCGTTGGGGGACGCGCGCGATTCTGGGCGAGTGATTCGCCCGCCGGCCTCGGAGAATTGGGAATGGCCGTGGGCATCTGATACAGGCAGAATGCCTTCCGCAGAGCTCATTATATCGCGGAGAACAAGAGGGAGCGCAACAGCGCCAAATTCACGCAACTCAAACCCAATTCGGCAAGTGTCTTGCCAAACTAAGCAAAACCATCCGTGCTTTCATTTTGCTCGACCAAGATTGCGCCATCTTCGTAGTGAGGAGCTTTGAACAAAGGAATCTGCGTAGGATTACTGCGTGAAATTCTGGCTTTTCCTCGATTTTTTCAAGTCGAGGTTCGGGATCAAGGTGTGACTTTTTGTGACCATCGGAATCCGTCACCTCCAACCGATAACCACCGTCAGTCATGTCGCTACTCCGGTGCGCCTTCCAGGCGGCCCGCCCAGCTCTAGCTCGTCCTGTCTTTAGAGCTCCTTCCTCCTCTCTTCGTTTGTTCTCAACCACCCTCCGCGCATCCTCCGATGCAAAACCTCCTTCAATCTTTGGCCCTGGTGGAAAAGCTGGTGAAGTCCCGACGGATTTCGAACAAGCAACTGGTTTAGAGCGTTTTGAGATGCTTGGTGAAATGGAGGGTATCGACGTGTTCGACGAGACCCCATTGGACGCGAGCAGGGTGGGAACGAAAAAGGACCCAATTATGGTTCTTTCCTATGTACGTGTTGTTCCAACTCTGCAGTTGCATCTGCTCCCTTTTCTCGATGTCCCAACTTACCCCCTTCTTTCGACGCGCCCAGTCCACAGAACGTATCATTGGCTGCACTGGCTCCCCCGCCGACTCGCACGATATTATCTGGATCGGACTTACCAAGGAGAGACAGAGATTCTGCACAGAATGCGGTTCGGGTACGTCACTACAGCCAGCGTTTCAACTGTGCGTTGACATTGGTGTGGGTCTCGATAGTATATGCCATGAACTACCAAGGTGCTGAACATGACGCGCACCACCACTGAAACAGGTAGCGGTTAGAACGCTTCCTCCGAATTCCGTACATGAAAATAATCGCTTGGTGCCAAATTGATATCTCGATTTATCGGGGCATTGCGAACCAAATTAAAATGGGTTCATCTAGGCATCCCGTTATCTGACGCGTTTGAATCTCCGTGAGCCTCCAGTGAAGCAACACCGAGGCAGCATTACACGTTCACGGCGTGACTGCTTAACCAGATGTCCGCACATTAATCCAGTTCCTTATGCCGCACTTTGGTCTACGACCGCCGCACCGACTCCAGTTTTGCCACTCCTACTCTTCTGAGCGGAATTATTTCTTCCAGAGTGCAGGTCTCCACGACTGTAATAAGACCCTTATTTCTCAAGTTGTATCATTTTTTTTGTCTTCATTGAGGGGGTAGGGGCTCGATACTATTAGCCTCCCACGTATGCTGACACTGGCAGTGACAGTGAGATACGCGAATCACTGCCTTGGCAACAATCCACGATCAGAGCGTAATTTCCTTTTTGGGTCACGAGAATACTTCCAAGCTTCTTGTTTCCTGCGTCTTTGACGGCCAATTCCCTGCCTTTCTCTCTGTTCGTTTTCCGGCCAGGAGTCGAATTATCCACCCATTGGTTCTTGCACGGCCCAAACACGGACCTACTTCAAGTTTCGCTCTTTTCAGAATGCTTTCGAAGTCCCAAATTAGCGTCTTCGCATTATCCCTTCTTTTCGCCAGTGACGCAGCGGCCGGACGCCCTTTGGAGTCTGAACCCAAGCGTGTAATGTTCGTGGCCGCAGCTCATTCGGACGATATGCATTTATTTACCCTCAGAGTATCCGTGACGCCTGTGGTTCTTGCCCAAAGAGCTCAGGCCCCCTTTGTTGTCCGTTCAGCTCATTCTACCACTATTGGAAATATATCTAAGTATCTGTTCAGGCTGCTGTGACTGTAATCGTTTCGGGCACGGCCACTGCTACACCTACTGGAGTGGCAGTTACTGTGACGGCTGGATCTGTAGGTCCAAGCACATCTGCGAGTGCCGCTGGTAACTTTGGTTCGCTTCCTTGCTCCCACGCGCTTCATTCGTGGCTTAAGGCTCGACTTTAGGTTCCTGCTCCATCCCTCAAATTGAGTTCGGCGCTGGGTTTGACGGCCGGACGGAAACCTCATTCCAACCCGTTGACAAAGGTCGGTCGAATTACAAGATACTAGCGATCCCTTTTAATTTCATTTAGTGTCTTACAACCACAGCTCATCGGGTGATATCAGGGTCATCACCAAATTCATATGCAACGCGCTGGTCAACACTGTCAGTCCGTTTCTGTTGTGGTGGAATTATCGCTTACGAGTCTATTCCTACTAGTGTAAGGCCGATGCAGCTGCTCGGGGGACCTGTGCCAAAGCTCAAGCCGCCGCCTCTGCTGAAGCTCCGCTTCAGGGCATAGATGCGGACGCATTCAATGCAGTTTTCGGCATCCAGACTGTTCGTTCCCTTCACTGGCCTCTTCCTTTTTTTTCCGCCCCATTCAGTCTTTCTACGCAGAACTTCAAGAACGTTGCAGCAATTAGCAACACGGGTTCTACCATTACCATTGGTCACGCTTCGTCGTCCGCTCCCCCGACTTCTGCTCCGAGTTCAGCGCCCTCGAGCGACAACATTGGAAATTTTGGTCCGTCTTACCCCGGATACTCTCCAACACCCGTCCGATTCGCGTTTTCCAGGTTCATGCTCCATTCCCCAAATCGAATTTGGGACAGGATTCGATGGCCGCAAGGAGACCAGTTTCCGACCTGTGGACAGAAGTATGTTCTTTTTTGATCGATGCGGTTTACTCTTTCTAATGTCATCAGCTTCTTACAACCACAACTCTGCTGGAACTATTGATGTTATCAGCAGGTTCGTCTGCGATGCTCTTACGAATACGGTATGTCCAAGTTATCTCTCGCGGCGGTCGACTTTCGCTCAGACATTTTTAGTGTGGCGCCGATGCAACGGCCAAAGCAAGGTGTGCTCAGGCTGAGGGTGCGGCTTCTACCACGGGCGGTGGTGTAGATGCGGACGTTTTCAACAGCTTTTTCGGTATCACGACTGTTCGTGTTGATCTCAGTCAGACCTGCTCGGAGCCTAATCCAAAGTCTAGAACTTTGCAGCCGTTGCGGAAGTCGATGACCAGGGCCGTACCATCAGCAACTCCGCCTCTTCACCAACCGTTTCCCTGGGGACCCCTACAGATGTTCCCTCTGCGACCAACACCCCAGCGTCATTTATATCTACCAATAATCTACAGGCTAGTCCCCACACATACTAATCACGACCGACCGCTTATTCGCCTTTGTGCAGGTATTTACCGGAGCCCTGAGTGGTGATATAGCCCCCGCCGTAGCTGCGTCTGGGGACCAATTCCAGGTGGACGGCAACTCTGTTTTCAATCGCAAATCAGACGCTTTGTCTCGCTCGTGGTAAGCACTTTGTTAGGGTAGACTGCCAGCATCTACTCACTCTTTTCTTGTAGTAGTGTTCAGGTATTGGCGCTCGTTCTGCCCTGCGTGTTCTTTCACTCACCCTGTGCCTAGCATAACAAGTGTGCGAACGCGGCCAATGCTTCCAGGAACAAAGCGCCTCTGACAGTTGCTGCTTGCGATGCACAAGAAAAACAGTGTGAAGCAGCTAGCGCGTGAACCAGTATTCTTTGACGCACCTTGTAGCTTTTTATCCCACCTGTATTTTTAACTTTTTTCAATTAAATACTTGTTCTAACGGATGTGGTGGCTTCACCAAAAGGCCATTTTGTTTCGCTCAAGAGGCTTCGGCTACATCCGGTGCGGGGTTTGAACTTAAGTTAGCAGCATGTTTTAATTGATCTCAGCTCCGCGTTTCCATTGACCTACCAGATGGCGTCCAGCACAACAGACTCCAAATCCGAGATGCTAAGCGTGGGCGGCGCGAATGGCCAGGCGTACAGCGTAAGTACTTGCCTCTATTGTAGGACGCGACGCGACGCGTCGTTCGTGCCCATTCGCTCACCGCTCCCAGTTCGACCCCGCCAAACTGCCTGCCGGCTCCGTCGTGATAATGGACAACTCCTCATCTCGGCCGTTCATCACGACGCAGCAGGCCATGGACGACGCGATCCCCGACCGGGGCCCCCTCGTGCACCCGTGCACCGTTTGCAAGACTCCCCCGCCCAAGGGCGGCCCCGCGCTCCCCAGGTGCGGGCGCTGCAGCACGACACACTATTGCAGGTGCGCGTCCCATAAATGATTTGTTTTTAAATAAATAAACAATAATTCCGCGCACCAGCCGGCAGTGTCAAGTGTGAGGGTGCAAAAATAATAATGGCCGGACCGACGCGCTGATGGTTTTTATTTAATAGGGCCCACTGGAAGGAGCACAAGCCCATCTGCCTGGAACGCACCGCCCACCTGGCGGAGCTCGCGGCACAGCGAGCGGCCGCGCACGCGCGGGGCGAGCGCTTCAGCACGCCCATAACGCTCCGCACCTGGTATCAGAACAACAGCAGCGCGGTCGAATACGCCGTATGTCTCCTAAGTAATTTTAAACGCGTGCATCACTGAGGCGCGCCGGCACATCGCCAGGCCTTCCACACGCTCCAGCTGTACAAGGGCCTGCGCGCGTCCCTGCAGCCGACGCACATCGTCGCGTTCAAGCTGCGCGTCGACGCGGACGAGCCGGAAGACGCAGCGCGCGTGCGCTTCCTCGACGTCGGGCCCGCGCCGCTCACGGACTTTGCGCGCGCGATGAAGATATCGCCCGCGCACGTCGAGGTGGTGAGGAAGTCGACGCGGATGGGGCTGATGACGCTGTTCTTTGCGGACTTGGAGGAGGGGCTGCAGGTGATGGAGTTTCACCAGCCGCCGTCGTCGGAGGCGTACACGAGCGGACAGAAGCAGCCCGATCCGCATTGGCGACTGAATGTAGCGATGAAGCTGAACGGTGGGTTGCCGAGCGAGACAGAGACGAAGTAAAACTATCATGATAATAATACTAGTTAATCAACACGCTTTCGAGCGCTTTTTTGTCACTCGCGAGTCGCCTCAAGGCGGACCAAGCACTCAAAGAAGGCCGTTCACTTGGTCAAACGGCCGAAGCACACAATCTTTGTTTCTCACTCAAAAAATTATTCACACAGAAAAGAACGAAACAACAAAATATATTCATTGCTCCGCGCAGTGCACAAGCAGCCCTCCCTCCCTCCATTACGTCTTGGCAAATAATTGGTGGTGAGTGGGCGCGTGCGGGATGGCCTGGGTTATTTGATTTGAAAGTCAGATGCGTCATTGCTGCGCAATGAAACCTACGAAAAAGGCGTCCATCAGCAAGAGGCCAACAAAGAAACAAAGGGAAGGACGTACATCAGAAGTATTCGCGCCGAATCGATTCAACGCGAACTAGGCCGCAGAGCGATATATATCGCCCGCGGTCGGTTTCGGGCTCGTCGAGCCCGGGTCTACGTGCCGAGGACGACACGCCCCCAGCACGTTTCTCTTGTGCCATGGACGCATATCGCCCACCACACTGGTTTGCTGCTGCAATACTGCTGCACCGTGTACAGCCAGCATGTAGATGCGGGCCGCGGCGTGCTTTCAGCTACTTAGATCGCAGAGTCCCCCTGCGCGCGAACGTACGCGGCGCGGGCAGGGTCAACCGACCGCCGATGTCAGTAGATGTCGGCGATGGAGGTGCGTGTCGTGAAGAACGAGACGCGGTGTGTGTGTCGTGGCCTGTGCAGAAGGACGACACGGGTGTGGTGCCCGTGAGTGATGGGTACCGGGGATCTCGCGGGCAAGAGCGGCGGGCGAGGATGGGGACGGTGTGGGAACTGTCTGGTGACAAACTGTCTGGTGACGGACTGTCGGGATGACTGTCGGAAGGACGGTCGAAGGGGTCTGTGCTGCCATCGTGGCACGGCACAGGAAACGTCGATGTCGGAGTAACCGAGATCGAACAAAGGGATGTCTCTTATCGTCGAGTCGTTTCGAGCGATATCAACGGGCGGCGACTACTGCGCCAAACGGGCGAGGGGCTACGGCCCTGCCTACAGACAACGGCGCTGCAAGGCACAGTCAGTATTGTTATCAAGGGATCTAAGGAAGGGAAGGGACACACCACACGGGCGACCGTTGGGGAGAAAGCGCTCCGGGGGAAAGCCGAATCCGATGGAAGGCTTTTATACAAAGGCTCGGAGTTTGAATTGAGTTTGATGAGGTGTGATAGGGGCGATTTCTTTGTAGGAGTTTCGGTTCGCCGCGCTCGGTAGACATCATATAAAGAGGCTATGTATCTATTCTATTTTGAAGAAGAAATCGTGCAAGTCCATAAGTACTAATAATTATAATTTCGATCGTAAAATGGGGCGGATGTATTTCTTGAACCCGGGCTGGAAAACACCACCTGTTTTGGCAGCAGCCTGGTTAAGCGGCACCTGGCGAGTCCAGCGCATCATCGTCTCATATACATCTCCGTCTTTGCGCCCCAACGCCGACTGCAGACTCGGGTCCGAGAAGTCCCACGCATCTGTGAGAGCAACTGCGTCGGGAAGAAGCTTTTCGAGGAGATGGTTGACACGGTCGCGGATAATTCGCAAGTGATCTTGCGAGATATACCCGTCCTCGAAAAATCCGAGAGCACCGATGGCATATGGGGATTCTATTGAAGAAAGCGCGAAGAGGCTGCAGAGACTTTGCAGTACCACCCGCGTCGGGGCATCCTCGACAGCGCGAGCTGCTTCGACGAAAGCATGGAGAACAATGAGTTCGATATGAGCTCGAGCTGCAATGATAAGGCTCATCATATGCTTGTTCCAGGCCTCCGCAGAGGTTAAACCGTCCCGAGTTTGCGATTCCTGCAGAAGTGCGGTGCACTCGAATATCAAGCGAGAGGCACGATGCCGGAAGACGGTCAACTGGATGTCCGCGTCCAGAAAGTCCGAGTCCGAACGAAGGCCTGTGAGATGATGCCCGTTCAGATATTCCATCTCTTTGTCGATTTCCTGTCCTGCTCGCACCGCCGTAGCGGACTTGACGAGGTAGCGCGCCGTCTGCTGGTACATAACGTAGTTTTCTCCTTCGAGTGTCACCAAGGCAGCCGTCGTCGCCACCAAATCCACGAGGCCGGACATGGCCAGGTACCCATGTCCGCCACAGCACCTTCGCGCGTCTTCAGCACCGTCTGCTGTAGTTTGCGTGGAATACGCCTTGAGGCCAGCAACGGTCGCATGGAGATATGGGAGACCGGTGTGGTCGTTATTTGACTGTCGCCGCATGAGGTTGTGGTACAGAGCCTCCGCATGTTGTGCTGAGAAGTGCAGGGAAAACGTACGAGCCATGATAGTCAACAGCCGATAGTGCTGTGACTTGAAAGACATGATCGTTTCCTCGGCATTGTTGGCGGAATCGAAACCCAGATTTCCCTGCTCTCGCACACACGAATACCGTATAGCGATGATCGCCGCCTTCGCAAGCTGAAGACGCATATGAGAGATAATGACCGTGCGCGAGAATATCATCGTGCTGTACGCAAGCTTATTATGCGGCGCTTTCTCGTATGTTCCATCACGCAAAACGCGCGCGCTCCCCATCAAAAGCTGCGTGCGCGGTATGCGAAGATGGGTGAAGACGGCATAGCCGTTGTCGTTGCTGTTGTAGCCCATTTTGAGTCCGACGTCTCCGAGCTCTATGCCCGGAAGTGGCTGGTAGTTGTCCAAGGCGCGGAGCTGGACGATGAAAGGATGGACGCCGTAATCCCGCCCAGATATAATTAGGCGCGCCATTACGATCGCATGTGAAGAAGAATAGCCAAGTCCGCCCGGCCAATATTTGGCCGAGGTTATGGTGGGCGAATGGATGACGAATTCGTCGGTGGCCTGGTCGAAGGTAGCAGTCGTCTCTAATCCTCGCAGGAACGTCCCATGTCCCAATTCAGTCTGGCAATAGGTACCGATGATCTTGCCAGATTCTGCAAGCGGCAGCCAATGGGATATCTGCTCCGGTGAGGCGAGCAATTTTAAGGATGGGATAAACATGGGAAGGTGGAGCCCGAACGGGGAGGCGTTGATCAGCAAGTATGTCGGTGTGCTGCCGTCGAACACAGAGTGTTTGTACTGGATCTTCTCGTCCATCATGGCTTTTCCAAAGCGAAGGCCGTCCATGTAGAGGGCGGTTCGGTCCACCTCCCCATAGATATTGGGCAGTTGGCTCGATTCGGTCCTCCCTAAAGTCTCCTCTATTCGGGAAAAGACGGCGTTCCGGGTCTTGACGGAATGTGCGCTGCGAGAGCATAAATCAGGTAAAAAATTCCAAAACATAGACAATACGCACCCGCCATATATGATGTTCGTTAAGATGCGCGAATTAAAAGTGGCTCGTGCACGCGCCGCATCCATCAGCTCGACTTGACGATTAGGCATTTAGTGACGCGTCCGAGTGGCAAGTGAATTGAATTGAAAAGAGTGGCAGGTGAATTGAAAAGAGTGGCAAATGAATTGAAAAGCGACGGAGTACTTATATACTTGATCAAAATAACAATCAGCTAATTCCCGCATACCAATCGTCTCAAGCAACCTTTGAGAGGCGAACGCGACCAGTTACCATCGGACATCCTACTCAGAACAGCGAGGGGTGCTAAGCGCCGAGCGAGCTAGATTAGCGTCGTGATTATGAGGTGTGAAGCTGAGAAATACGGTCCCAAGTTGGCGACTACCGCGCAGTTGGGCTGCAGTTGGGAGTCGCCAGGGAGTTGTTAAGTCCACCGGCAGAGGATACTTATCTTGAGCGAGGCCAGCTCGCTGACATCAAGGTCTATCTGAAACAACATCCCAAAAGATTGAAGAAATTAAGTAGTGTTCAAACTCGAAACCGGCGAGAAATTCAACCTGTAAAAAAGCGTTTTTTCTTCTTGCAAGGCAGTTACAAAGGAGTTTTGAATTCAAGAGAGGAGTCCAGGACCGTCAAGGCTCAGACGTCGAATGCGGGTATATGCACTCCGCTGGCAAGTGGTGAGACTGCATTGCGACATTTGAGTGTTGCGACCGGGGGCCGGTAGAGCGAGCTCCTGTTTCTTCGATGACTGGGAAACGGCTCCTTCTGGCCGTATATAAGTCCGCACCTCCGCTGTCAACGATCTGCAAGAGCTAACAGACAGGATGATTTGAGGAGAGATCTCGAGAGATCCGCGGGTTGCACTCTGAGATCTCGACTTTATTTTTTAAGGGCTCCAGCCCAGACGACCGAGACCCTGGGCCGTCGCAAACACAGTCCAGAGCAAGTCCAGAGAGAATACCTGCGGGACCCTTGAAGTTGAGGCGAAGGCAGAGATCCGCGTGATCGTGACACAGCCACGGGCCCCAAATCACATTTTCGTCATTACACCTGAGTCAGCAGTAATTTTCCCTGCCAAAGTCTCGGCTTCTCATCCGAGGCCCTGCAGTAAATCACATTTTCGTCATGAAATCAGTAATTTTCCCTGACAAAAGTCTCGGCTTCTCATCCGAGTAAGATGCTGCGGATGCCAGTAAAATAGTCTCGGGTCCAGTCTGTCATGACATCCCAAATTGGGAACCCTGATTGATAGCGCAATCATGGTATGTACGGCTACCGGTAAAACATGATAAGCTTGATTCCTCATCCACTGACGAGGCGAAGCTGCTGCACAAATGCCACAAAAAAGGATCATGCACTTCACTGCCGGCCAGGACTATACTGATCGCCTCTCGACACGTGTCGTGATGGACTTTCCAAGCTCGGTGTCTCTGACACACTGTTCACCTTCTCAAAGCGCTCGCCGCTCTAGTTTTATTCAGAACTTTCAACTAGCGGTTCAGCGCACATCTTTGCAAATGCCGACACTTTCATCAACCATGGTTGGATCAGTGTCGACAAGCTGAGGGAATTCGTTGGACACACCAATCACAATCAGCACTCGGTTCTACCTGCAACACACGTCAAACTCGAGGAGGCTGAATGCGCGACGCGTATTTTGGTCTCGGAGCTGCGCGGTGGGCCACCGGCCGAGAGCTTTATTTAATTCCAGCAGAATTCAAAACAATGGAAGATTCATAACCGACGCTTGTGCGCAGATTTTCTTAATTTCCCCTCATATGTTTAAATCTATTATCAATGACTTTTTTCACCCGTCAATGACCACGGTGTGTCGCATCTGAACGAACCGTGTCGCACTCACGGTGTACTGTGTACTGCATGTGTTCAATCCCGGAAAAAATGGCAGTGGTCATTTTGAAAGCTTCAGTTCTAATACTATGGCCTTCATGGATGTGAGAGTCTTGGGACCCAAAATAAACAATTCAAAGACCAACTTCCTGGCTCCTGAGCTCAAACTTCAACACTGGATAATTTAAATTTACATGCCCCAACTTGTGCAAGTTGATCGATCCTGGTGATCCTGGCGCGTTGACGGAGAGAGCTTCGGCCGCACCAACAAGGAATTAAATCTATATGCAGCTTGCGGCATCTCAAGAAAATTACATGAACCGTTCGAGAGTTGGGCCGTAGTCAATGCATGGGCAATGCTGAGGACCGCACTGGAGGAGTGGACACAAGTGGTTGAAGTGTGAAACAAGTTGAATGACAAAAGCCTGACGCGATATTAATAAGTACTGCCCATGGATGTTTCACTGCGTCGACTGAGTGAGCTTTAGGCCGCCGAAGGCATTCAAAACTTCAGTAACGTTACTAACTATACCAGACCAAACCATGACCTTTACTTCACTAAAATTCACATCAATCTTGGTAGCGGGCTGTGCCGCTTGTCGGCCTTACCGCTTTATAGGCAAGAGGGCGAGTGTTTAGCGATGTCAGCAGGGCGACGGAAAGACTTTCTGCTAGTCGACGTCGGACTTTATTCGACTTGAGTCCAGCGAAGCTCAGAGCTTGGACGGTGGAGGTAAGAGTAGGGTGTGCGTAGCCTGGTACGGAGTGGCAACGACGAGCGCACTGTAGCGAAACGGCAGCGCGCAGACATCGTAGCGAACCTGTGTTGCGGTCATGACATGAGAATAAGTCGGATGCGGAGATCCTGTGGAACATGTGGAGCTGCCCGAGAAAGAGTGCGAGTGCACATAGACAGAAAATTATAAAGCAGTGTTCACAAAGCAAGACCGTAGGGTGAGGAGGCCGAAGGCAATTAGAAGTAGTGTTCGAGCACGACCTGGTCGCAGGTACAGGCGGCGTTAGTCTCGATCCAGACTCTCATGACGTCCCAATATGGGAACCCAGTCTGGGCCTATCTCAAGACTTTATAGCGCGACCGTCGACAGGCAGATATATGGTAGATGCGACAGGCGAGAAAGCGAGTAGTGCTATTTTCAGTTGATGTGTCATGTGAGATGACACTCAATCCCAAAAAAATCTGCTGCGTACATCCAGGCTGTCGATGAACTAAGTTTGCACCCATGCATTATCAAACCAGTTGAGTTATGAATCTTGGCCATTTCCTGAGCTTATAATAAAAGGCTGGTTAAACAAAAGAGCTCCCTGTTGAGCCATGCCATCAAGTTTTGATAGCGCAACGGTAAGTACGGCTAAAGTCTTGTTTCCTCTGACTTCACCCTATTCAGGCATAGTCCTCTGACACCCAAGCCGCTCGTGCCTCGCGTCGGGCTTGTCTCGGAACATCATAGAAAGAGCCTATTTTGAAGAAGAAAGGGTGCAAGTCCATAAGTACTAATAATTATAATTTCGATCGTAAAATTGGGCGAATGTATTTCTCGAACCCGGGCTGGAAAACACCACCTGTTTTGGCAGCAGCCTGGTTGAGCGGCACTTGGCGAGTCCAGCGCATCATCGTCTCATATACATCTCCGTCTTTGCGCCCCAACGCCGACTGCAGACTCGCGTCCGAGAAGTCCCACGCATCTGTGAGAGCAACTGCGTCGGGAAGAAGCTTTTCGAGGAGATGGTTGACACGGTCGCGGATAATTCGCAAGTGATCTTGCGAGATATACCCGTCCTCGAAAAATCCGAGAGCACCGATGGCGTAGGGGGATTCTATGGAGGAGAGCGCGAAGAGGCTGCAGAGACTTTGCAGTACCGCCCGCGTCGGGGCGTCCTCGACAGCGCGAGCTGCTTCGACGAAAGCATGGAGAACAATGAGTTCGATATGAGCTCGAGCCGCAATGATGAGGCTCATCATATGCTTGTTCCAGGCCTCCGCAGAGGTTAAACCGTCCCGAGTTTGCGACTCCTGCAGAAGCGCGGTGCACTCGAATATCAAGCGAGAGGCACGATGCCGGAAGACGGTCAACTGGATGTCCGCGTCGAGAAAGTCCGAGTCCGAACGAAGGCGTGTGAGATGATGCCCGTTCAGATATTCCATCTCTTTGTCGATTTCCTGTCCTGCTCGCACCGCCGTAGCGGATTTGACGAGGTAGCGCGCCGTCTGCTGGTACATAACGTAGTTTTCTCCTTCGTGTGTCACCAAGGCAGCTGTCGTCGCCACCAAGTCCACGAAGCCGGACATGGCCAAGTACCCATGTCCGCCACAACACCTTCGCGCGTCTTCAGCACCGTCTGCTGTAATTTGCGTGGAATACGCCTTGAGGCCAGCAACGGTCGCATGGAGATATGGGAGACCGGTGTGGTCGTTGTTTGACTGTCGCCGAATGAGGTTGTGGTACAGAACCTGCGCATGTTGTGCTGAGAAGTGCAGGGAGAACGTACGAGCCATGATAGTCAACAGCCGATAGTGCTGTGACTTGAAGGACATGATCGTTTCCTCGGCATTGTTGGCGGAATCGAAGCCCAAATTTCCCTGCTCGCGCGCGCACGAATACCGTATAGCGATGGTCGCCGCTTGCGCAAGCTGAAGACGCATATGAGAGATAATGAGCGTGCGCGTGAATATCATCGTGCTGTACGCAAGCTTATTATGCGGCGCTTTCTTGTATGTTCCATCCCGCAAAACGCGCGCGTTCCCCATCAAAAGCTGCGTGCGCGGTATGCGAAGATGGGTGAAGACGGCATAGCCGTTGTCGTTGCTGTTGTAGCCCATTTTAAGTCCAATGTCTCCGAACTCTATGCCCGGAAGTGGTTGGTAGTTGTCCAAGGCGCGAAGCTGGACGATGAAGGGATGGACGCCGTAATCCCGCCCAGATATGATTAGGCGCGCCATTACAATCGCATGTGAAGAAGAATAGCCAAGTCCGCCTGGCCAATATTTGGTCGAGGTTATGGTGGGCGAATGGATGACGAACTCGTCGGTGGCCTGGTCGAAGGTAGCAGTCGTCTCTAATCCTCGCAGGAACGTCCCATGTCCCAATTCAGTCTGGCAATAGGTACCGATGATCTTGCCAGATTCTGCAAGCGGCAGCCAATGGGATATCTGCTCCGGTGAGGCGAGCAATTTTAAGGATGGGATAAACATGGCGGGTGGAGCCCGAACGGGGAGGCGTTGATCAGCAAGTATGTCGGTGTCTTGCCGTCGAACACAGAATGCTTGTGCTGGACCTTCTCGTCGATCATGGCTTTTCCAAAGCGAAGGCCGTCCATGTAGAGGGCGGTTCGGTCCACCTCCCCATAGATATTGGGCAGTTGGCTCGTTTCCGTCCTCCCTAAAGTCTCCTCTATTCGGGAAAAGACGGCGTTCCGGGTCTTGACGGAATGTGCGCTACGAGAGCCTAGATTAGATAAAAAATTCCAAAACATAGACAATACGCACCCGCCATATATGATATCTGTTAAGATGCGCGAATTAAACGTGGCTCGTGCACGCGCCGCATCCATCAACTCGACTTGACGATTAGGCATTTAGCGACGCGACCGAGTGGCTAGTGAATTGAATTGAAAAAAGTGTCAAGTGAATTGAAAAGAGTGGCAAATGAATTAAAAGGCGACGGGGTATGTGGAAGAAACGAATGATTGTTCGTGAAATTTTGAACTTGATCAAAATAACAATCAGCTAATTCCCGCATACCAATCGTCTCAAGCAACCTTTGAAAGGTGAACGCGACCAGTTACCATCGGACATCCTACTTACTCAGAACAGCGAGGAGTGCTAAGCGCCGAGCGAGCTAGATCGGTGTCGTGATTCTGAGGCGTGAAGCTGAGAAATACGGTCCCAAGTTGGCGACTACCGCGCAGTTGGGCTGCAGTTGGGAGTCGCCAGGGAGTTGTTAAGTCCATCGGCAGAGGATACTTATCTTGAGCGAGGCCATCTCGGTCTATCTGAAACAACATCCCAAAAGATTGAAGAAATTAAGTAGTGTTCAAACTCGAAACCGGCGAGAAAATTCGACCTGTAAAAAAGCGTTTTTTCTTCTTGCAAGGCAGTTACAAAGAAGTTTTGAATTCAAGAGGATGTCCAGGACCGTCAAGGCTCGGACGTCGAATGTGGGTATATGTACTCCGCTGGCAGCAGATTGTTGGGTCGTGAGACCAGATTGCAGGAACGAAGTTGATTCCTGTTGATTCGCGACGTTTGAACATTGCGACCGGTAGAGAGCATAACACGAGCTCCTGTTTCTTCGATGACCGGGAAACGGCTCCTCCTGGCCGTGTAGAGGTGTCCGCACCTACGCGTAACGCTGCCCAAGCTTCGGTGGATCATCATCATCATGCCGTGGATGACTTGAGGAGAGATCCGCTGGTTGCACTTGGGTTGCACTCTGAGATTTCGACTTTATTTTTTAAGGGCTCCAGTCCAGACGACGACAGAGACCCTGGGCCGTCGCAAGCACAGTCCAGAGAGAACACCTACGGGGTCTTTGAAGTTGAGGCAGTCGGAAGAAGGAAGAGATCCGCGTGATCGTGACACAGCCACGGGGCCCGATGTGGACGCTAGGGCTTGCAACCGTGCGTAATACGCTGACGGGCGTAACAAATACACGTAATTTTTCGGCGAGGTCCGCGAGGATACGTTACGGCGGCTTTGGGCGTACCGTCCGTTACGCCCGTTTTTGGATGTCCTACACGGGTGTGGAGAAGTCAAACCAATTTATTCGTGCCTCAAAAGGGTTCCTTTAATGTTAACAATACACGGGTGAGCAACAGATGTTACCAGGAGCAATATAGAGGTCCCCCGTATTGACCCGTCGAAAAATGGCTGGATTTTCTGGCTAAAAGCTCCGTTACGGGACGGGGGCATTGGTTTCTACGAGACCTACAGTAGTAATGTTTTAATTAGAAGCCATTTGAGGCGAGCGGCGTAGCTCCAGGTCCTCGTGCTCTGGACTTGGACCGCGCACGGTCTGGACCTGACTCTGGCCTCCATTCGCGTTGTAAACCGCACTCAGTTTCCGCACTCATTGCGGATGCACGCATCAGTTGTGTACTCGGTGAAGCACATGTACATATGTACTAATCTTTGCCATGCTCGGAGCGGCACAGTTCAGTGTCGATGTCGACACGCCCCATGAACACCGTAGCGCCCACTATAGGACTTGCACCCGTGCCGTACTTTTAAGAGGTAGTACGGCCCGTAAATACAGTTACGCCCTTGTCACTTATTTGGGTGGATCCCCTTGCAGCCAATCGCGCCTTGTACTCAACCCTAGATTTTTGTAAGAGATCCGGTTCGCCCATGAGTGATTTCAAATTTATTGTGGAGAACTCAAATTCTCAAATCGTGAAATGCCCTCCTCAATCAGCCCCTCATCGGACATCCTCATCCTCGTCCCTGCTTCCCCATCTTTTCGAAGCTCATCCCACCTACTTGCCGCTCGACTTGTTCGAGATACCAAAGCCGTAAAAGACGGATTCAGCCCATGGTCCGTGAGCAAATAAAAATAAATGGGCTCCGCGGAAATTGTCCAGGAACTGGGAAACGTTTCTTCATGGGCTTCCGTCACTTATGCACCTCAGGATAATAATATATTTAGGCTGCACGATGGTTGCACGCAGCTGAGCGCGTGCCGAAGTCTAAGGTGGCGGCGGCGGCGACAAGGCGGTGGAGCTGTGATTCGAGTCTAATGTACCCCGGTCTGCAGCCCAAGAATAAATAGGTCCGCTTGAGTGGGCGAGGCCTGCTGTCGGGTACAACGGATGAAAATTTATGACGAGAAGTACGGTCTGGAGTCGCCTCCGACTCCCGAGGAAGAGCAATCAGTGATATGAGCGTCCTGAGTCACGTCGAAAATCCTTTTGAATGGGGGCTAAAGCCTTTAAGCAGGCTAAAAGCGCTAAAAGGGCGTGAGGGTAATGGGACAACGCAGTATAACCGTGGATAGCAAGAAGTTATTCCGAAGTGTGCAAGGTGTAGGAAAGAAGACTGCCAAGAGCAAAGTTGAAGCGAATCCGTGTGGGTACGCAGACTCGAAAAAAGCATCATTGAACCGTGGCCTGAGTGAGTAAAATATCGGAGTTGCCCTCCTTTTGTCCGCCCACAAGGGTCAAGAGGAAGAAGGCATTTATATCTCCATTCGCGGTTGTGGTCTCTGATCGACATCTGCAAACAAGCTTGGCCTCTCTCTCGATGTCTGGCCAACCCAACGCAGAGGCTGGCCCGTCGACCCAACCGGCGCTGTTCCTCAAGCCAACGGGTATGTATACCGCTTGGTAGCTGACCCAGCCTGACGCCCACACTACTCCAGCGCCGCCCCAGCCGCCGCCGCGCCTCGCCAGCACCCACGACCTCCTCGCCCGCTTCCGCCTGCTCCAGGCGTACGACAAGTACGTCAGGCCGCCCCCGGACGAGCCCCCAGAGGCCCCTGCAGACAACGGGAAGGGCAAGGCGCGCGAGCTGAGTAATCCTAATGCCGCAAGCCCCGCACCACCGCACACGCCCGGCGGGGTCGACGTCGACGCCGAGGACGAGGAGCACAAGGGCGAGAAGAAGAGGAAGAACTCGTACAAGCACCTCATCAAGGGCATACCTGGGAAGCACTCTTACAAAAAGGACGACTACTTGGCGGGCATCATGCAGGTCCCGCCAAAGCAGTGCATGGCCATCACGCCCTTCGACCTCAAGACGCAGCGCGAGGCGTTCTCGGTCAGCCTCGAGGGGCTCAAAGGCGTGCGTCGTCGCGTCGCCATGACGCACTAATTCATTTTTACTCATAATTTTCATGCAGTGGAACCCGAGCGCGCTGGTCGTCGAGTCGGCGCAGGCGCGGGAGGACCGGAAGAAACGGGTGCGTTTTTTGTGTTTATTTCCTTGTGTAAATTCTCACTCCACCGCAGAAGGAGCTCAAGCGCCTGGCCAAGGCCCACGCGGCTGCGGCCGCCACCGGGTCGCCTGCGCCACCGTCCGCTTCGTCGCGGCCAGGCACACCACGCACGGGCTCCGGCACGGGCACCGGTACGCCACGCCCGCGTCCGTCGCTCGCGCCCGTTGTCGTCCCGGGCCGCGTCGGCACGCCACAACGCACCGGCACCCCGACAAGCGCCGTCCCCCGCACCGCGACGCCCACCAGCGCGTACCCGCGCACCGCGACGCCGACCACAGCGACGAGCGTCAGCACACCACATCCGCCGCCGCTGGGCGAGCCCAAGCGCGGGGTGAAGCGCGAGCGGGAGGCGGAGGGCGTGGGAAGTACTAATGGTATGCAGCAGCAGCAGAATGGGGTGCCAGTGGCAAGGACGCCGCCGATGATCGTTGCGGCCAAGGCGGGGATAGCGGGCGCCCGACCACGGCCGATTAAGAAGCAGCGGATGGTGGGTAGTTTCCCCGGTTGCTGTTCTTTGTTAATTGTTTCTTTCGCGCAGGACATGCAGGGCGGAGCGCGGGATGCGACGGTGCAGCAGCAGCCGACGCCGCAGGGGGTGTGATATTCATTTCTAATTTTTTGTTCAACGCATGCATGCATTATTCCACCGGTACATACACTACTTACACCCGCACACCTACATCGCACATTTGAATAGATCCATTGAGTCTACACGTGTTGGCCTCGAGTTTTTGAACTTGGACTTGAAGCGAATCGGATCGGACCATATTGTTTCTGTTCTAGACTACCATGTCGGACGCCGTGTTGACGCAGATTCTGAAGCAGCTGGATGCGATGCAGGTCCAGCAGCAGACGATGCAGGCAAAGCTGGACCTGCTATCGAAGGCCCCTGCGCCCGCCGCGAGTGCGCCCTCGCCGCCGTCGTCTATCGCGCCCCCGTCGTCGTCAGGATCGACGCCCATTGGTATCCCTGTGCGGTCTTCCTCTGTAAGCTCTGACATTGCGGTGTCCCCCCCGACTGCGGGGACACCGTCGTCGATGCCGCATCACTCAGGGGCCTCGACCACGGAGAAGGAGCGCGAACGCCTGCTGTACCCTGGGCGGGTGAATCTGACGACGTACCCCGGGCAGCACTCGATTGTGCCGCACCCGCTGCAGTGGGGCGCCGCGTCGGCGGAGGAACGCGGGCCCGTCGTGTGCAGCCGTCTACCTGGGTCCATCAGGGCGCGCAACGCCCTCGGCGCACACAGCGGCTCCTACTCCATCTACCGCGCCCTTTCTATCGCCCTCGGCTCGCTCTCCCCGACCCACAAGCCCGACTTTACAATGACGGAGCCCCCCGTCGCCATCCCGCCCAACCCCGCGTGGGGCAGCACCGCCCACAGCGGGTGGTCCATCGGCCCCGCCCCGCCCACGGGCAACTTTGGCCCCATCGTGTCCATGGACCCGTACGGCCACCTCGTGCCCACGGTGTTCCGCCGCGAGATCGACGCGGGGCTCGACGTGCGCCCGAGCATCGCCGTCACGCGCGCGCACATGAAGATGAGCGAGCTCGACGACGCGGCACGCCGTGGGGACATCGTCGTCGACGGCAAGATCGTGCTCGCGAGCCGCGCGCTGCCCGCGCTCGCGGGCGCGCCGCCGGGCGAGCCGGGCGTGGAGGTAAATGTGAGCAAGGCTGCGGTGGAGCCCGTGTGGCATCTGCCCGGCGTCGCGGAGCGCTTTGGCATGTACGTGCAGCATGCTGTATTTTGTTCGATGGTGCTGATGGCAGTATGTATTATGTAGCTCCGAGTCGCTGCTGCGCCGCGCGCTGTTCGAGGAGACGGGCGGCTCGTACCCCGAGCTCATCACGCGGCCCGACATCAAGGTGTTCCTCCCGCCCATCGGCGGGCTCACCGTGTACATCTTCGGCAACCCCGCATTCATGTCCGACGAGAGCAAGGAGCTGACGCTGCGCGTGCACGACGAGTGTCTGTATCTTCGGCTGATATTTATTTATTCATGCAGCTCACTCGTGCATTAGGCAACGGCTCGGACGTGTTCGGGTCGGACATCTGCACGTGCAAGCCGTACCTCACGTACGCGATCGAGGAGTGCATCCGGGGCGCGCAGCGCGGCGGCGTCGGCGTCGTCGTGTACTTCCGCAAGGAGGGCAGGGCGCTCGGCGAGGTGACCAAGTGCGTTTTCCCTCCCTTTTACTACCCACAACTACTCTCTCATACCCACTCTCTTATACCATAACTAACACTCACCCCAGGTACCTCGTGTACAACCTGCGCAAGCGCGGGGGCGACTCGGCGGACAAGTACTTCAAGAGCACGGAGCTCATCGCGGGCGTCAAGGACATGCGCTTCCAGGCGCTGATGCCCGACGTGCTGCACTGGCTCGGCATCCGCAAGATCGACCGCATGGTGAGCATGAGCGACATGAAGTACGATGCGATCGTCAAGAGCGGGATCCCCATCTTGAGGCGGTATGATATTCCAGGTAAGTGGAATGTTTTGCCTTTTCTTATACTCTTTTGGATTCTTTTTGGGATACGCCGTTTTTGGGGATGATTTCGTTGTCTACGGTATAACTATAACCTATAATACACATGCTGACACCGCCCACAGACCACCTCATCCCGCCTGACTCCCGCGTGGAGATTGACGCCAAGATCGCTGCGGGGTACTTCTCGAGCGGGAAGCAAGTCACCGAAGCGGATCTTGTCAAGACCGTGGGGCGGACGTGGGAGGAGACGGAGCATTGAAGGAGTGGCGGTGATCATTGTTGTTTTGTGGGTGGGCGGGCGGAGATCAACGTTTCAGATCGCGATTGAATCGCGAGGCGACCCTGCACCAGTACAGTAAATCACATCAAATTGCATAAAGTAAACTGTAAACCTGTGTACATAGATTCAGTCGAATTCCATTTCAGATCGTGTATCGTGTCCTATCGCCACGCAATATGCTCGTGGACCAGATGTGCTCCGAAAATCGGTTTAGCTTCGGAAGTTCCGGTTTATTATACATGTACAGCAGTTGAACGTTGAGTGCCTTTTTACAAAGACAAGATTATTTTAGTTAGTAATATCTAGGACTTTATAATAATACAGCCCAAAGACATCAAGTAGTAGGCCAGAATCTGTGATCGATATTAAACAGCTGAATCCCAGCTCTTATGGGAACCTGTCTCGGGCTTCTTCCAGAACATCCAGACACTCAGGATGTCCTACTAAACATTAATAACGAAAAAAACTAGTCAAGTACGCAAACTTACATGCTGTGTCCCGAAAATGAAGGCCGCTGCAGCGGGCACTGGAAAATGTCAGAGGGGAGCCGCATTGGATCTGGGGGATTATGACACACAGGAGGCTATAACAAGGTGAATTTTAGTGAAGCTCTCCTGGTTTGGAAAATAAAAATTCGCGCTGATTCTAATAACACAAGGAGTTTTCGTCAGTGCGAAATAGAACGGGGGAGTTTACTTGCGCCATAGCGATAGCGAACATGGGCAAAAAACTGAAAACGATCATACGAATCATGAGAGGTAATGGTGCCGCATTCGGGGAGTGGACCCGAAGCTTTTGGAATGCGTTCCAATTGCGATATAGAACGTTGGCAATCAAGCCTGAAAGACCCTTAAGACGCGAAGGACGTGTAACAAAGCGAGACAATCACCTTCATAAATAAGCATCAAGATCATGGCCAGGATGACAACGGCTGCGGAGATCTTGTACCTATTCAACGAGTAAGTAAACTAGCTCACACTTGAGGAAGGGGGGTGTTTCACTGTAGGGGGTGCTGTAAATGACAATACATTCCAGATGGATCTCGAGAAACTTGATCTCGATTAAGTAGGCCAATCTAATAAGTCGTCAGAAATGAAGATTGACAAAACAACGGAGCCCAACTATTAGAGCTTCGAGAAAGACGACCAAGTGAACCGCAAATGGGATCAAGTGCAACTGGATGTGGTGGTCAACGTTCATTAACTCGATACCAGTTCAGGAATCGACGAACCCCGATCTTTTGGCTGCGACTCGGTTTACCATTCTCGAGGACAGCCGAAACATTGAAATACAGCTGCATGGAAAAGTGTCACAACACCTATGTCAATATCCAAAGGCAGGAAATATCCAACCTGCAGTAAAAAGACCAGTGAGCCCCATGATGTCCTGAATTATGCGGTTAAATCCACGCGCCAAAGCCTCGAACAAGGAGACCCTCTTACAATGGCGCGGCAGAGTAAATCAATGCGGCCTGCGTGAGACATACGCCGAAATCGGGCTCAGCCCCAACTTGCTGCCCAACAATAATGAAGAACGAGAGACAAAAGAACATCCACGAGCCCATGAAGGAGTACCAAGTCGACGTCCGGTATATCCTGGGCGAAAGCCACGCAGTGACAACAACTATCGCCACAGAAAGAAAACCTGCAAAGGGAATAAAAAGGCTGCAGGCCTCGGTGACAAAGAACGAACCAAAAAATTGAAGAAAATTGAAAACTGCGAGAAGTGAAAGGTTCCCGCCTTCCTGTGCCGCTTTGCCCTCTGAGCTCAAGTAAGAAAACTACAACGACAGCTATGGCCAAGATACTTACCTCCTGCGAAGGCATCTGACGAGCGGACGTTGTTGGTCATGATCGAAAAACCCTGGATGCAAGGAAGAAAAAGCAGCAGAGAAAAACTGAGTTCATATACCCTCCAATGTGCTTTCCCGCTTGGATATCATGATTGTGATGCTCGAGAGACAGGTGATCGGCGAGTGGATTGTCCCTACTACGGTGAGGGGATAGCGATTCACAGCTCCAAATTTAGGGTGCCGCAGAAGTTGAACTCTTGGAGTGCCGAGCGCCTACCGAGCGCCCACGTACCAAATTAGGCCGAAGGGACCCTGCTAGCCAGTTTGGTGGAATCTGCCAAGGTGATTTATAGGACACTGGATGAACAAACAAACCATCATCCGCTGTGGGGACATAGTACACTTCGACGTCCGGTGACATAGGAGTTTCGGAGATTCGAGAATAAGGCCATGCAGATTGGCGACACGAGCCTAGGAAAACACGCATCGGCCCGCACCGGCCGCATCCTTCACCCACAGTTTCCCAACAAGTCTTGTTAAAGTTTGGTAGAGCAACGGTGATTCAGACCAAACGCTCAGTGGCAATCACTCTGAAACCTCGAAACAAGGTAATAGTAGCAGATTTCAAGCTCAGGTAACAGCCTCAGTTTGGTCCCTCGACTGAGGGTGACTTTCGAGTGGCACAGTAAGGTCTTGGTAAACAGCAAAAATGATCGCATCCGAGTCATCGCCTGATGCCAATTTCACTGCCACTCCTTAGAACCGCTTTGACATTTCCAAATGGAGAAGGGTGCCGAGTTTGAATGGCTTGGCAACCCAGACTTTAAGATGTAGAGTGCTAGTGAGACTCACATGTTGGAATATTCACTTCATATCACATTTTCTTGTATTACATAAGACTCCTAACTCTTTGTTCTCTCCGTTCGTTGTGCGCGCTTCGTCTAACATCACAAAGTTGCGGCCTGCGACGGCGGGGTACGAAATGGTGAGCCGGATAATCTTTTTTGGATCGATCACGAAAACGGTGCGGATCTGTAGAATGTTAGGCACACAGTAGAGCCGGGCATACGGTAAAAGGCAACCCTTTCGCATCTACATTCGTGGCATCTTGATAGTCCAACATATCATAAAGAGAGTGCTCATTCAAGATCACACTTACTAGTCTGTTGGTTACCGCGCCATCACAAGTGGTACTAATGTGATATTCATCTACGTACAGCCGTACTTTTCCGTTGCCTGTGCAGAAGTTCGAGACGCGTAGTCCGTTGCTCAACGTGTTATATGCCATTCGGAAGAACCTGAAGTATATATTTAATCATATAATTGACTTTTGCCTGGTGGATGTAAGTGTTTTTTGTCTTTTCAAACTCGGCGCGCTTTTTTGGCGGGGAAACAAGCAGAAATCAACGGTGCAACCATTTTAGCCATTGAGTGTCCCAAAGGTTCTTGAAGTACATTTTAATCAGTTATAAACCCTCCAAGAAAGTTTCAAAGCAACCTGGGTGTCGCAGTCGCGTCTAGCGTTGCGAAACGCACAAAATGAGACGCGTTGTGCCGGTTATTAGGGCGCGGTAACCAACAGACTTTAGTGAACGAGGTACGAGTTAGATCCACTAAAGCATCTGTCCCCTGAGAGACTACACACTTACGGGGGTTTATTTTGCGATGTATCCCCCAAAGACATTCATGTACTGTACAATTTTCACCAAAGGTTCACGTCATGCGTTCATTAGGGACAGTCAGAGTAGGGGTTTCAGAAGGGTTTCACGAAAGCGCTTCAGAAGAGTTTCTCGACGAATTTTTTGTGAAGCGCTTCCCAAATCATTTCTGAAGCGCCTCCGGAGGCGCTTCGACGTTTCAGATGTGTTTCAGATGTGCTTCTCCCACGCTTCAGAAATAAATTATTCGTCGAGAAACCCTTCTGAAGCGCTTACGTGAAACCCTTCTGAAACCCTTACTCTGACTGTCCCTATTCCTCGCTTAGCGTGAGAAATTACTATACGGGGACGTCCGGACCGCTTCTTTGGCATATTTCCAGCCTATTTTGGCCAGAACCTCTGCAAAATCACCGTCACCTACGGGTTTTCCGACCATAGTACTGGGTGGCCAGAAGGGGAAAGTTATGAAAAAGAAATCGAAAGAGGAAAGAATGCGAGAATTTCAGAGAATTTCAACGCAAACTCAAGGAATTTCACTGTGAACCAAATTGCAATACTTTTGTGACAGGATGTGCTATATACTTGTCCTAGGCAGTCTTTTTTCTGTGATCTTGCACGTAAGTACATGGAGCAAGACTGAACATACTCTTTTGTAGCAACAGATTATTGAGTGGCAGCTCGGGAGCAAGCAAACTGACTAAGAATACAGCAACAGGTCAATATTATTGAATGGAATAGAAGAAAACAGAAACAACAGATCATGCACTTGGGCCATTCGTGTCCCGCATCTCTGATCCAGTGCTTCCCATTTATCGGGCTCCAATATCTGCATGATCATCAAACCCATATTTATCATTGGCATCCCATCGACGAATCCCGAATGTGAGGAAGACTCTCTTCGCGATGAACAGACGCAAGATGGGTGTCAAGTCGGTTGGCGGCCGTGGAAGAATCAAGCCGTACCTTCATTCCAGATCTCCTCCGGATAGCATTGGTTAACACCAGGAGGTCGTGCATTGTCTTCATTTCCCTTGGGCCCCCCCGAGGGCGCGGGTTGGACGGGTTGAACGGCATTGAGCCGCTAAGATTGTGCAGGTTATTGAAGCGGAAAGAACGCGATTTTTCATGTTTTGAAGCACGAGAAGGTGTCCAAACCAGTAAATAGACGCATTTAAGAGCACAGACCAAGCAGAAATAGCAGAGTATGGCCTCCAGAGAACAAAAGAGCCGAAGAGGTGCACTTAATGCACTTAACCACAGCCACTGATGGCACTTAATTTGGCAGGTGGAGCACCTTCGTCGTGTACTAGTCGTGACTAGGTAGTTGGCCACCCGGGGTAGTTAGCCATTGGAGCTATACTCCCTGAATATAAAGTTTTGTCATTAAATGTCAGTTGTAGGTTGGAGAGGATGTTGAGGTGTCCTTCAAACAAAATTTGACAGAGTTTGGTTCAGTTGATGGCAAGCTGCAGCCAATTTTAGAATGGGTTGATGGCGGAACAGGCGCTTTTCTTGATCCCCCACCACGCCAAATCGCCTCGTTCTTTCTCAATTCTTGCTCGATCCACGACGTCTGGGGCTCATTCTAATCGGGAAATGTTTGCGTTCAAGCGAGGGAACACTCTTGGCCGTTTGAGCTTCTCCCTACCCTCTGGTTGGCCAGCTTCTCAAAAATCACACTTTCACGTCACAGGCTTTCAGTTGGCCACGTATATATCAAGATAATATGCAGTGCTAGAGGCACCAAACTGTCCACACACCTTCAGTAGACCTAAAGCCTCATACTAGAAGGCACCAACTCTTGCTGGTAAATTTCTCCTCTCCTCAAACGCGACTGGCCAACTTCCTAGTTTTTCCCCCTTTTGGACACGCCAGCCGAAAATATTCGCCAAGCAATCCCAACTTAGCACAAGCTCAATCGCTGTTCAACGCCGACTCCTAGGACCCCAACCTACATCCTCTCAACACAAAAGGCCCAAATCGACAATATAACTTGTTCTGCAGGCGCAATAACCCTTAAGTGGCCAACTTCACAGTCAATAGTAGTAGAGGCCTGGCACAATGGTTTTCAATGGCTTTTTCGCATGGATCGATTTCTTGTTGTTCATACTGACTACCTGAATTTTACAGTGATTTTAGCACCCACGGATGGAGAGAAATTAGGACTCGAGTTAGGGGTCGTAAGCTAAGTGCATTAAGTGCACCCAGCTGATCGATCGGTTAACCCCGCCATCGGCCCAAAGTTATTACCAAACTGCCACAACGCCTCAGCCAAGATGCGCTTTTTTTTCACTAGCATGGATTCAGTGCCGCACGGACCTTTCCTGTCCATGAACGGGGTCAAACGGAGCCTAGAAAAGGGAGATAAATCTGCAGATCTTGGCACAGCTCGGCAGAGCCTGCCTCGGCGCCCAGGGAACGCAGTGATATTCCGCGAAGAATAAAAGGAATCGGAGTAAAACGGAGGCCAAGCGAGGGCCATTTCAAACTCCATCCCGTTTCAATCCTAGTGTAAGCCATAGTAACGATAACTCCGAATTCCGGAACCAAGAGCAGTAGTTCAGTGCAACAGCAGTTGAGTGCAGCGCGTACAAAGACAAAATTATTTTAGTTAGTAATCTAGAACCTCCCCAAAGTCTCCAGCTCCAACTTTAGCGCCTTCAGCGTATCTACTGCTGCTGAAATCTCCGCCTCCACATCCGCCGTCTTAGGCTGCGCCTTCAGCGTCCTGACCCGCAGTCCCTGTTCCTGCACCTTGGCGTCCAATGCAAGGTACTCGGGGCTCTTGGGCGCGTTATTGTCGGCCTTCAACGCGGCCTTCTTGGCCGCCGCCGCCTTTTTCTTTGACAGGGGCGGCGGCGCACCCTCCAAGGGGTCAACCGCCGCCTCGGGCTGGGGATCGATACCCCCAAACTTGGACCGGAACGTCTCGGCCATGCTCTCCTCGATCTTCTTGAACAGATGGTCCGGCTTGCCGATCGTATGCCCCGCGAGGATGTCGTGTGCGAGGACGCTCGGGACGGCGCGCGCGGGCGCATTGAGCTGCGCGAGGATCGCCTCCGACGTGGCGGGCATGAACGGATAGATCAGCGCGGACAGCACGTAGATGAGATTGACCGCGCGTGACAGGACTTGTGCGCAGCGCACGGGGTTTTCTGCCATCAACGCCTTGTTGAGACCCGATGCCTGGAGGTACGTGTTGCCGTGGCTGGAGATGAGCATGACGGTCTGGAGCCCGAGCCGGATCTTGACGGCATCCATGGCGTCGATGTAGGCCTGAAGCGAGCTGTTCACGTCCGCCACAAATTTCGCGTCAACGTCGTCGAGGGGCAATGCTCCCGGAGCGTCGCCACCGTCGGGCAGTACGCTGTCGTATTGAGAAGCCACGAACTTGAGGGTGCGATTGACAAAATTGCCGAAACTGCCAATGTATAAACGTCAGCGGATTGAAATGGACGGGGAATAGCCTTACTTGTTTAGCAGGACATTGTTATTTGCTGCAATCTAAAAAAATGTAAACATAGGTTTCAGTGCTCTCGTCAACTCGACTTACACACTCGGCCCACGAGAACATGGCGTCCGCAGTTTCGGGACGCGTAGAAAGTAGGTAATAGCGCCAGACTGAAGCGGGGATTCCAGTGTCCTTGGCGGAAGGTCCGAATACACCGCGATTGCGGCTCTTGGAGAACTTTCCACCCTCGTAATTGAGGTATTCTACCGCAAAGTGTGAGAATCTCCGAAGATAAAGACCAAGTCACACTCACCAGTCGACGATATGTGGTGAAGCATGGTCCAGTCACGGCCATCTCCGAGTTGCACCGTAGGCCAATACACTGTGTGGAAGTAGACGTTGTCCTTGCCCATGAACTGATAGAGTTTCACATCTGTGGGGTTGAACCACCACTTTTTCCATTCGGGCGTGTAATTGGCTGTGATACTAGGGTAGCCGATGGGTGCATCGAACTACGGTCCATTAGTCGAATCAACATGGAGAGACCATCGAACCTACCCAAACGTCTACAAGAATTTAGCGAACATTTATACGTGATTCAAATGGCGAACCTACATAGCACTTTCCCTTTCATCCCAAATTCGTCCTCTCCCTCGATGGGAACAGGGACTCCCCATTTCAAGTCCCGCGTAAGCGGGGTTGGTCGCAGCCCACTCACGATCCGTGCGTCTATAATCTCGCCATCTGCGTTGATGACAGAGTTCGGTGACCATTTCCCGGCTTTCCATGACTGTTTTATCCATTCTACTGATCGCGACTGGACTTCCTCCATCTTGAAGTACATGTGCGCCGAGTTTTTCGTTGTTACGACATGCGTTTTATCGACAAGACATCGCGGCTTGATCAGCTCTATCGCGTCGAGCGTGCGGGTACAGTTGTCGCATTGGTCGCCACGAGCATCCTGTATCAGTGTCAGGAAGAGAGATGAGAAGACCATATCTTTCGTACCTCGTAGCCGCAATGTGGGCAAATACCCTCGACGAAGCGATCTGCCAAAAACCTGCATCATTGCAAGCGTTCAGATTAAGCTGCAAAAGAAGAAAAGAGATGGTTATCGCACTTTGGGCAGCCTTCGCAGTATGTCTGCTCCTTGTTCTGCTTGTCGAGTAAATTATGCTTCCCAAGATTAGAGTAGATCTCTTGAGCTATTCTGCGCCAATTGATTCATTTAAGGCATATCCCATTCGAAGCACACGCACTCTGTATGCAGGGGCGAGGATGTGCGGCCAAAGAGGTCGAATCTTGGTGATTGATCAGTCGTCGAAGGAGTCAATGGAAAGAGTTGAGCTACCCGATATCGAACCAATCATATGTCGCCTTGTGAACAAGGTAGTACTTGTCGCAAAGCTCTCGCGGAGTTATTCCTTCCTTTAATGCCTGCGTCTCAGTGGCCGTGCCGTATTCATCCGTGCCACAGATATACAGGGTTGTCCTGTTTCGCGTCCCTACCAACAATGGGATTTTATTCCAGTTAGATTCAAGATATACGCACGACTGTATCTGATGTGCAGAAAAAAAGATGTTATAAGGTCAAGCCCAATCGAAAGCGCATCGACACGACCCACCGGCTGAATACGTCCGCACTGAGGGTGCTGCCGATGATGTTGCCTTTTTACAACTAAGCACGAGTTCTGGTCGCGTCGATGTATTAATCGTACCAAGATGAGGGACGTTGTTGCAATACGGTAAAGCAGAAGTAATCAAGACATTGGGCTCGCCGCTTTTGGGCAGTCTGTGCACGAAGACTTTAGGTGGGCTCGATCCTACGCGAAGGATCCTCCCTACATTGCTGGATGGCCTGGTGGGGGGATGACGCGCAGGATACCCTCTCCCGATCGAAGCTTCTGTGCCATTGCGGATATTCGACGAGCTAGGAAGGGAGATCCAAACTTATTGTACAAGGCGGGGTGATAGAAGCAAGACAGAGCGGACAGCGGTTTATATCCGTCCTATATTTCGGGCCTCGGCGGAGTGACTCGTTCGAGGGAAGCTTTTGTGATACAGCAACAAATAGCGGCAAGATAAGATTAGATTGCTACTCGCTCGATCACCACGCTTATGCATTGCGCAATCTGCATTGCACACGCCGCAATCTGACTCTTGACCTCCTCCGCGTCCGTCGTTCACCATGCCTTTACGGTCCGCGTACTGCTTCTCCTACTTTTCGCGTTATAACGTCTTCCAGCCCACTGCAGCGGAGAAACTCACTCGATGAGGAAGGCTTGCCCAATCATTATCGCTGTCATGTTGTGCCGGTGCATGATATATTATATTAATTGTGGTCAAGATGGGTCTAATGCGCTTATTACAAGACAAAAGAGTTCACCCTTCAGGCTGTAGTCATCGGACTGCTTATTGGGTGTCTACTCTGCTTTGCCAATCTGTCATTTGGTCTTCAAACTGGATGGATTTCCATGTATCTGCGTCTTCAGTTCATCCCCCTTACAAGAAAAGTTGACCTGGCTCTTCCAGGATGTCTCTACAGTCTGCCTTGATCGGATTCTTGATATCTCGCCTACTGCCATTACCGCTCAGTGCCCAAGAAATTATCGTGGTCCAGACCACCGCTGTCGCCACTGGAGTCCGCGCTTTCTTTGTCTCTCTTTCCTTTTGTCTAAACGAAACCCAAGACCATGCCCCTCGCAGCCGGCTTCGTAGGAATCATACCTGCGTTGACGCTGTTGGACGAAGCTCGAGATGGCTCTCCTCCCATAACTCTCACCTGGATAGCTGCGATCGGATGGTCCTGCTCCGTTGCTTTTTTTGGGTACGTCGACTAGCGCAACAGCAGCTTAGTTTTGCTTATCCAACCGCCCAGTGTTTTTCTATCCCCTCCCATACGGAAACAAGTGGTCCGAGTTTTGTGGACGACCTGAAAGATGAGCTCATTTGCTTCTAGATTGTGAAAGAGCAACTCGCGTTTCCCTCTGGAAAGTGAAATGAGCCGAGAAAGCTGCCTCTGGCTAACTTGCATTCTGATAGGCACCGCAACCGCTCAACTAATAGCCGTTTTACACCAAATGCCCCCTCCGGACACCACTGTTCGCCGCCGCGTTGGTTACGTCGCGGTCGACGATGAAGAAGCACCGATCCTTGAATCTGAAGAACCCACCGAGGCAGACGAAGTTGCTGCGCCAGACGCTGTCCAGTCTGGGGGGTGGCATGCTCTGACTTTGAGCTTTGTTGCATCCGGCATATTGACGCTGGCTGCCTATTTTTTCCCCGCCATATTTGCCATCCCAATATTTGGAACATATTTGGCTCGGCAATGGTTATGGACATTTACACCCAGGTATGGAACCTGTTTATTCCTTCCGAAGTCAGCGGATAATAATGTCTACCGCAGTTTGGCATATGTGGGGCAAGGTATGTTTCATCCTTCACATCATTATGCAAGACTTAAGTATTATAGGAATTATCATGGGTTTGCTCTCAGTTCCCTCTTCTTCGCCAGATTCATGAATCGTCGTACGTAGGATTTCCCACCACTGTGAGCATGAGCCTGGGGATGATATTAGGATGGGGTGTGCTTTCACCTCTCGCTAAGCTCTCCGGATGGGCCCCCGGACCTGTCGGCGACATGACTGATGGCGCCCGTGGGTGGATACTCTGGAGCTCACTGGCAATCATGTGTGCGGACAGTCTTGTTTCCCTCATTCCTGTCCTTGCCGAATATGTTGTTGGACTGTTTCCAACTCGCGGCTCCGTGGCGCTGGAAAAGCCTGACTATGATACTGAGACGGAGGATAGGCTCGTCCCTAATAGCTGGGTGATATACGGAGTCCTTGTCAGCGTCGTCGTTGGCACATTTCTCGTGTGGATAGTGTTCGGTGACGATGGAATCAAACCATGGGCTACTTTGCTGGGCTTTACTCTTGGGGGACTCTTGAGTGTACTTGGGTGAGCTTTTTGACGATCGATTGGATCTCGAATCCTCATAGCCAATTAACAGCGTGCGAGCTCTAGGGGAAACGGATATTAACCCGGTATCAGGTAGGCAGACATTAATGACGTCCCAGCTCTTTGAAGGAAACTGTTTAAGGCCTCGGGAAAATTTCACAACTGTTCTTTGCCTGGATTCAGCCCGGAAACATCGTCGCGAATATTATCGCTGGCGGTGTAGCTGAGGCTGGAGCTCAACAGTGAGTGCTCTCAAAGGATGTGTTTTGGCTCCTCACTACTTTTTGCACCTAACAGAGCCGGTGATCTAATGCAAGACTTGAAGACTGGGCACCTCTGCGGAGCGTCACCGCGCGCACAATTCTTTGGTCAGCTCATAGGATCTGCGGTGTCAATCGTTGTGACTACGACTGCCTATACGTTTTACACCAATGCCTACCAAATTCCGGGACCCTCCTTTCCCGCACCTACCGCTTATGTGTGGCTAAGTCTTGCCAGACTGCTCCGTGAGTCTTAGCTTTTCATCCCCATTCAATTACTCATCGAATACTCAGGCGACGGACAACTCCCTGACAATAGCGCGACGTTCATGGTCGGCTTTGCCATCCTTTTTGCTCTGATATCTGGAATCAAAGCGCGCGACCTGTGGTTTGCTCACTGGATGCCGTCGGGTGTCGCATTCGCCATTGGGTTCTTGAACACACCGTCCTTCACCATTGCTCGCCTCATTGGTGGAATAATAGAGTATGTGTACCGCACTCGGTATGCAAGAGGCAGGAGCGACATCCGCTTGATCGTCATTGCGAGTGGTTTTGTGTTGGGCGAGGGTGTTGTCAGTGTTGTGTCTCTGGTGTTGAAAACGTTCGGTGTCGGCGTGTTGAGTTGTTACGGGTGTGCCCCCGGGCTTTGCGGGGGATGCCCTGCTTAGCTCCTTAGACTAGTGTATGTAGTTGATTTAGTGCTCAGGCCTCAGGCAGGACACGTTGAACCACGTACAGGACCACGTCACTGCTTGTGAACACAAATATCCCGACCAGCCCCTGATTGACGCCAACATCATGTCTCGCATTGAACTGGCCAGGATTCCTGCGCTGACGTTCTACAAGGATTCTCTGACTGAGTCTAGGAGAACCAAAGCAATTCCACAGCTTATTTGTGTTGGTAACGTCCTCTCTTTCTGTCAAATCGTATACAGCCTGAGACAAGCCTAGGGAAACCTTGTAAGCTGTTCACGCCCGATGTCGTTCGATGCACCTCTCTGGGAGGCTCCGGCGTCGAAGTTGACTGGAAGGTGAGCCGCGTCCACGCCTGAGTAGTCTGCCTGCTCAGCTCTGTGTAGTGTGAAGCGGATTTGCCTGACTCGCTGCGTTTTGGGAGGGTAGAGGTCGGATGCGAAGGTGACCGAGCCCTGGACATGAAACAGCAGAAAGCTCAACCCTGTCAACAGGATGGTCGAGAGCTGGCGATCCTTTTGTGTTGAAAGGTGAAATGCCACCCGACTTAAAATTTCCGAATGTCCGAGTCTGATACGCGGATTGCCAGGATCATGCTCTCTGGAATATCGGCTTGTGCAGGTGCCAGGCAGCCTGCGCGACACTGATAACCCGTCTACTCATAAATGTGAGGGAGTCATAGTGTAGCATGGACATTTTTGACATTGTTTCAAACAGCTTTCGACGTCGCGTCCACCATCTTCACCGTCATCTGGTTGGCTTTCGTTGCCATCATCCTTTATTCTTTCATCCAGTCTTGTTTCGGGACTCCTCAACAGAATCGGGGACCCAATAATCCTCAGAGGCCCGACGGACGTCCTGGTTCCGCTGGATTTTTCCCGGGTGGTCTGGACAACGATTCCTCTGCGCCTCCGCCATACTCTAAAACTGCGCCGCCTACCAACGAAGGATGGAGACCGGGCTTTTGGTCTGGCGCTCTCCTGGGAGGACTTGGGACTCACTTCTTCGAAAATCGCCAAACCGGTTATAATCGGCGAGCGTATGACTGGGAGCGTGACCGGTCATATCGGGCTCCAACGACCAGCATATTTGGCCAGCGACGAAGTACGCAGCCAGAAGATCGAGGCGAGGGCTCTTCCAACCTCGGGTCAATGAGATCCAGCACCGGCTTTGGTGGCTCAAATACACGCTGAGATGACGTATGTTGCCCAGTATTTCGATTAATTTATGTGTCTGTTTTACCAAGACTTTCCTTGTGTCAATTATCCGGCGAATGGCCGCTTGTATCCTTACTGCCCCGATTTGGCCGAAATTCTTAATGAGGACTTCGGTTGAATCAACGTCACCGGCTGGTTCCCATGGTGCAGGGAAGTGCAGGGATAATCGTCGGTCCGCCAGTTCTCCCCTGTGATCAAGAGACACGCTGCGATTACATCTCGGAAAATCGGATTGAGTCTTGCGATCCAAAGGAAGTATTTCGGGAAATCTCGGGGTATATAGGTCTATGACCAAACGAGTAATGCTACAGCAATCCATCGCTGTAATTTCCTACCTGCCGCTGAATCGCTGACATGAAGTCTTTATTGGCTCTAACTGCATTGGCCATTGCGGTCTCTCCCGCTGCCTCTGTCGCTGTCTGGGGACAGTGCGGTGGACAAGATTATCACGGCGACACCGTCTGTGACACGGGTTCCACCTGTACTTTCAATAATCAATGTAAATCAGCCTTCAATCAATTATCAGACTATGAACTCAAGAGGACGGTTCTTTTATTGCAGTTTACTCGCAATGCCTTCCATCGTCGGCAACGGCTCCTGGAGGAACACCTACAACCACCGCTTCGACGCCCGCTGCAAGCTGTGCTAATCGAACAAAATTCAAAGTACGTGCGGCATTGCTTACTGACAGCCTCAACGCTCATTTATATTCTAGTACTTCGGTTTGCATGTTCACAGATTGTGTCTGGTATTTACTAAGACGCAACTTAGGCGTTAATCAGTCGGGTGGCTGCCAGACCTACATTTTCGGATGTCAGAACTAACATTCTTTCAAGGTGCTGAGTTCGGCCAGACAATTTGGCCAGGAACTTATGGGAAGGAGGTACGGGCGCACGCTGTTGTCGGCTTTCTTTACTAAAATCGCCACCAGTTCATCTTCCCCGCTCCAAGGTTTGTCTAGCGTTTTCGTAACGAATCTCGTATTTGACGTTCATCACGAACACTTGTTAGCTCTATCGACGTGGGTGTCCAGATAAAATTCCTCGCCAAATCGGCTTATTTTCATTGCAGTTCTTTGTTTCGAAAGGATTCAACTTCTTCCGGTGAGCCTCCTTGTTCATGGAGTTTACATTGTCGCCTATGTCGATGGTTTCCAGTATTCCGTTCCAAATGGAACGATTAGTGCCGCCGGCCACTGGCATTGCAGGCCCATTTGCCAGCGCTTACCTCGCTAATCTAACGGCGTCTATCAATTATATCACGAATACTAAGGGCGCCTTTGCTGCTTTGGACCGTGGGTGACTATTTCATGTGTTGTTCATTTAATTGACTTTGAGACTAGCGCACAATTTCATGAACTACAATAACGCTCCGATTTCAAGCACTGCAGAGTACGTAGCATACTTGATTGAGTACTCAATTTTGCTTACATATTATTTGAACCTGCCAGCTTCCAAAAATGTCCGTGTGACTTTTCCAAATTTAGCACTGGCTGAACCTCTTTGAAAACAGTCTGGACTAATCTGGCTGGCCAGTTCGTACGTCTCCTGAATTTTGTGTTTGTTTCTCTCCTCTCATAGACCATGACTGCACATCTCAGAAATCAAACACCAAAGTCATTTTTGGTAGGATTACCTAGCTCAATCTACTCGATTTTTTTTTGATCACCCTTTTCCACAGATGTCATGAATGAGCCCAACACTATCCCGGCCTCAACTGCGTTTGCTCTTGTAGGCACTTCCCTTAAACCTTAATATGAATAGTAACCTCTCCTTAGAATCAAGCTGCAGTAAACGGAATCAGAGCCAGTGGTGGTGAGTACCTTGACTTCGTTCCAACTCGATAACTAAGTGTTTGCCTAGCCACAAGCCAGCTCATTCTTGTCGAAGGTGTGTAATATATGATTTTGCGAGATGACCAGCAACTAATTCTCATTTCGACCTTAGGAACATGTACGCCTCGCTCTCTTCCTTCGCTTGACTTGTCTCCTGAAATTTACAACCCCGATAGCATGGACTGGAGCATGGAGTGAGTTTCGTGTTCAATTCCCAAGTCCAGCTTTAACGTCTATAATCAGCTTGGGTGTCATCTGGAAACGCGGCAGTCTTTGGCGCAATTAAAGATCCCAATAATAATGTCGCTATTGGTCAGTACACATTCATCGACTCTGTTGTTGCAATAACTCAGGTCCAATTGAAGAGATGCACCAATACCTTGACAGCGACGGTTCTGGTACAAGCGCTACCTGTGTATCATCTACCATTGGCGCCGAACGTCTAGCCGCCGCTACAGCGTGGCTCAAGGCAAACAACCTGAAAGGCTTTTTGGGTGAAATTGGAGCGGGTTCAAATGCCGCCTGCATTTGTAATTGATTTTTACTCATTTACGTGATGTATACTGATCCTTCATCAGCTGCTATTTCTGGTGCACTCTGTTCGATGCAACAAAGCGGCGTTTGGATTGGGGCTGCCTATTGGGCTGCCGGCCCTTGGTGGGGAACTGTTCGTCCTCTTCAACTCCTTCAACAATAACTAGCTAATGACCGTCGTTACAGTACTTCCAATCCATCGAGCCGCCAAGTGGTGCCTCGGTCTCGCAGATATTGCCTCAGGCTTTAATGCCCTATCTTTAGGATGTAATCCAGTGTATATCTACTCTTCCTCCGAATTGATTATATTCCCGCCCATTCGCATTCTGCTCCCCAAGTTCTCATAGTAGGCGAAAACTTAAGATTTAAGACGGATTTCGGAACTTCACGATGTGGCAAAGAAAAATCTGACCATGAAGCTGCGCGTTGGCAGTCGTAACTATCGAGACTCGGACTCAGCTGGAAGTCGATCATGATGGAAGATAGGGAATATACCGTTCGAGCCGCTGCTCATTCGCAATTTTATGTTGATATTATTGAGAGAAATAGCTGGGACTGCTTCAGCAGACTGAGTAGTGTGGGCATAAGTATACACCCGAGTCGAGAATTCCGTATTTGAACGCCGCATCGACAACCCTATAAAATTGGTCGGAACCGCAGGTTCCACCGTTCAGATAATATCCAGTTTGAACACCCTTCGACTGAAACAATTTATTTACGTCTGTCGACGCCCATTAAAGCCGCCATTGGGCTGAATTCCTAGTGACCTCCCTTCAAGTTAATGGTCTTGCACAATCTCGGTATCCGGCAGCATTATTATAATAATAAAAATTTGGTGGCCCAACTTGAACATTATGTTGAGTAAAACAATGACCCTGGTCTAACATCGATTCAAACATCCTCCGTGTGGGCGACCAAATTCTCGTTGTTTTTGAAACTAGGCCTCCAGGACGTCCAACAACGTATGATATCCTGTAATTAAATGAGAATTGTCCTTCCTAAAAGCTTTCGAGAATTGAGATTTTACTTCTTGAGTTCCAAACGAGATGGCACATAAGACTGACACTTGAAGAAAAGTAAGAAACGGAAGCGAAGTTCTAATAAAAAGTACATACAGATAGGCAAAGTAGCACCCCAGAAAGGCCCGGCAGTCTTGTTTGCTGGGGTTACAATGGCACCAAGACTATAGACCCGAGAATGTGAGAGATTTTCTCAGGTGGAAAGTTGAAGATTTCACCCTAATCCCACTGAGGTCTGAGTGGTGAAAACCATGATCCGAATGAGAGTAGACAGGCGCAAGTCACTCGTTTTGATACTGAGGTGGCGAAATAGCGCCCAATTACGACAGAGAATGACTACAGTCCAGGCTGGGTTTCGTTAAAGCAAATTAAGAAGTAAAAGCAACTAATAAATGCCTTCCATGCAAAGCGCAGAACCTAATCCAATGACGCAGATAACGGCCGATATTCGAGTTCTGTGCTGAGATGAGACGCCGCAGCTAGTCCAACACAGCAGTGGGGCTCACTGAACATCAGTTGTACTGTGACAGTACATGTGGTTCGGGTTGCGTTGTACCTCTGCAAAATCCTTGACGACCTAACGAAACATAGAAAGAAACAGGGCAAATATGAAAGAAATCGGATATGGACGTACGAGCAAGGCTTCTCCAGCAACCGCTGCAAATAGCACCCAGGGAAAGATGAGTAGCTGATTAAGCCAGAAAAATGTATGTCAAAATATGAAAGATGGAGTAAACCAACATGACTCGCGAATTGACTATACTTGTGCTCAACGTGGCTATTGAAGAGGGCATTCGATAGCCTGAGATGTACCTGTTTATGTCAAACCAAATCAAAGTCCAACCGAGTGAAGCCATACATCGATGATGAAGGCTAGGCCGCTTATGGAAGTTCTGTATGCAGCGCGTCATAAACCGGGAGGAACGACTGCACACGGAAGCTTACAAGGGTGCTAACTGGGAAGTTAACCATGTTTCATACGGTAAAGATGAAAGAATACATACGGCATGCATAAATAAATAGCATCTGAAGACAACACAGGCCTCTGGGGGGTTCGGGACCGAATTGGTAGGCAATGGTGAAAACATAAGACAAAGCAAAAATGATCCAAGAAATGATCATGCTAAACCAGGTCTTGCTTCGGCGAATGTTTTTAGACCAGACCGCTGGAAGGAGAGTTGCAGAAAGCAGAACCGTTCCGCTAATGGCCAGAGTGTTGAAAAGAACAGTGGGGGTGTGAGAATCCATGTCTTTGGTGTCGTTAGTGGACAAGTGCAGAGATGAATTGGAATTCTCGATACCTCGGAGGGAACGGAATGAAAGAGGGAAGGGAAACCAGTTCCGGAGGATGGGGATTAACCTTACTTATCCCAACGGATTCAATTTAACACATCCACGACCCAAGCAATGCTAATGACCGGAACTCTTTGCCATGACAGCCGAGTCCGAGACCAGAGGATCTACTATTTGTACACTTATATCAGCCCAATCTCATTGATCCAATCAAGGGGCGATCTGTCAAGCGCCATCAGAAATGAGCCCATTGCAGTATGTTGGTGTTTGTCACCGGCATTACCACCCTCCGTAACCCTATAGCCACTTTTCGTACTGCTGTCTTCGTCTCACCCGACTACATACAGTAAACAAACCTGAAATACATCACATCACATCACATCACCGGCATTGATGCCACTGGCAGGGTCATGTGTAAGCGTTCACGCCTATTCCGCGCGCGATTCTTCGCGTGTATACATTTCTCGGTTGTTCTTTTCGTATCGGAAACATTCATGAGGCATAAATTAATCCAAAATACATAATGCATTTACATGTGTAGTCTACTTTGTTTAGGAGTCAGAGCTGGTAGTAGATTGGGTCCCAGACCTTTCTCTTGGCCGTTTTTCAGGACTTCTGTGCGGGGTTTCGTTTTCATCCGACTCCTGTGCCCATATAATCTATAGTTGTTGAGATATTATCCCGCGTTCATCGATTATATTGTAGCGCGTACTTACACTTGGTCTGTAGGCCAGTGCTGACGCATGGCAGTACGAGTCCTTTTTTTTTAGCGGATCAAGTCGGACTGATGAAATGATGTGCTTGGTATGATCCGTTCGGTATATATGCATGCGCTGGTAATAACTCGGTGATAACTACTACTCCGACCTTCCACGCACCCATCCGTCTAATCATGATTCATGCACCTCGGCGTAAATTGCAGTTGATAATTTTCCTTCGCCGTATCTGTGAAGGTTCAGAGGTGGTATTTCAGTAATACGAGGACCAGGCACGTAGGTACGCCGCGTAGACATACCGTTGTGATACCAAGTTTTTCCACCAGAGTCTATGCATACGTTGGTGAAATGGCCCATTTCTGGTGAAGTTTGGGTAAAATATATAAGGCCTCTCAATCTCAAGCGCTTTATACCCTGCAGTGTTTGGAAAACCAAGTATTCATCGAGAATTATCTTGTCTGGACCCAAGCTCACAAATAAAATGACCAGAGGTAGGCGGCAGCTGAGCAAAGTCTCCAGTGAGAATGACATTCAAACCTCCGAATTCAGCGTCGTGCACGTTTCGAGCTTTTGCAGCTTGGCTTGCGAGTAGTTGAAGGTCATTACATGACACCATAGATATTTCGTCCAAGAGAATGTATTCTACTCCTTGTATTCTCTCGTTTATTGCGGCCATAGTATTAGCCTCGTTGCGAATTCCATCAATGTCTTCTTGATTTTTACTTTTAATTTTAGATTCTCTAGGGATTTTGAACACCGAATGGTACGTCGAGCCGTTCAATAGAGCAGCAGAGCTTCCAGTGGGTCCTAGGACCATAAATCGATATTCTTCGTTCCGGTCCTTAAATAGCTTCACAACAGCGTTAATTACTTGAGACTTGCCGGATCCACCCATACCGCCTATGTACATTTTAAGGGGAGTAGGTTGAGGGGCTGAGACGTGTTCGGCAATGATTCTAAAAGCTATCTGTTGTTCGTGATTTAGCGTAAATTCCGCTATTATTGAGTTAATCAGGTCTCGTGAGGCACCCTCATCCATCCGATTCTTGGGAAGGAAGTGATCATGGTCCAGTATCTCTACCTTATCTTGAGTCTGTTGATTGGGTAATCCATCCGGGTTTTCTGGATCAGGTATGTTGTTCAGTTTATTCGAAGTGAATTTTTTCCTTTCTTCCTTCAGTATATTTGCCCATGTGTTCCGATTTTGTAAGGGAAAGTACCTTTCACATAGTTAGTTGATACATGGGGCAGTGGGATGGATTTAGATAACCACTTGGATGTAGCGAGGATTGTGTGAATTTGGAGACGTTGTTCTAGAACCTTCTGGGTTCTACGTCCAATGTCGTGGTCGTCGTAGTCTAGTCCATCCGGGTCGTCCATTCCGGTATACACGGCTCTAGGATCGTTTGCAAACTCATCCTTGTCGCCTAGGAAAGAGTTAGAGAAGCGCGGAGGAAACTGTGACTGTTTATTGGCAGCTAGTTTCGCTCTCATGGTGGCGTAATGATCATCGCGGGCGTCATTGCACTTGTACCGTATATTGAAGTTTTCGATTAGCTGTGTCTCGCGAGGGTAAAAAGAGTGAGCAGTGAAGGCATCATCCCAACTCGAGTCTGCGTCTTTTAAATCGGTGGGAGATCTCCAAGGTTTAAAAAGTGTGAGTATAGTTGCACAATAGTAGTCGCGATCGCCCTTATCTGCTCTAGGAATACCACCACCCATGAAGTTTGGAATTATGCGATGTAGCTTCGAGAAATCACACTGGACAGAATGCGTCTTAAAGAAATCATGACCCTTGATAAAAGGATGACCGCGTCTTCCGCGTTTAGCCTTTTTGATTTCCTTGGCTACTATTACGGCATCGTCATCGTCGGAGGTCCATTCGGTGTCGCTGTCCGTTTCTTCATCTGGATCATAGTCCGAGTCGTCCTCATCTTGGTCATCGACGTCGCACTCGAAAAAGTCGTCATCTCTATCGGATTCCCCATCTTCAATGGCATTCAAAAGTTCCTTTTGGTAGTCAGCGTGGTCGGCAAGCTCTTCCTCGAATTCCGCTCTTTCTTTTTTGGTTCGTGGCCTTATTTCCGAACATTGGATCCATTCGTACAATGAAAGTCTGGAATAGACCTTTGGTCTGTAGATATAATCATCAACCACAGAGGCTGCCACAAACTGTTCATCCTCCTTTTGAATTATCACAGTGTCTTTGGCGAGAAGATCTACGTCGATATTTGGGTCGGACACTAGCCAGTGGCGTCGCCGTACGTAGGAAACATATGATCTCCACAGGAAATTTACAAAATCGTGGCTGTTGTAGTGATCAGGATTGCGCAGGACGTACATACTGGCCATTGGGCTGCCGGTTTCCATCTTGGTGGACATGGAGTTTATTATTTTTCTCATCAAGTCCTTGGCACTATCTGAGGTTCCTCCGTCATCGGCCATTTTAGCTTTGTGTCTATCGAAGACATCAAACACGGAAGCGAACGCTTGGTACGTTTTCAGCCCCAGTTTGGCGATATAATCTGAGCAGTACGAGATCACAGCTTTAACGGCGGTTCCAGAGAGTAGGCTGGTCACGTCTGTGTTACACCGGGAGAAGCTGGTAATAATCCGAGCTATCGAATTCATGTTGCTTTGCAATTTTTTCAGATTCACATGGCCGTCAGCGTCTACAATTGTTTCTTCAAAAGTTTCTCTCGGAGAACGTGCTTTACATATACCGTCCACAAGGCAACCACGCCGTTCGAAAAACGGTTCGTGACCTTTTTTTTTACGAGGGTTAGGTTTGGCTCTCCAGTTTTTTCCCTGCTCCTCATCGTTCTTGTCTTGGATAGATTCTCGGCAATCGTGAGTATTGGAACGAATCAGAATGTCATCAACCTCGTGTTCGTACTTCAGCATCCACTGTGCCAAGTTCGCGCAGTCTTCGCACTTGTCATCACACATGTCGCCGGAGCAATATTTTGGTGGTACTTCAGGTAGTGTCTGTATCGGATTACGATAGGGTATTCTTTTATCTCTCACCACATCGTTTACACGATCACGGACGGCATCTTCAGGTCCGTGGATGAATTCACCTTGGTGGGATGCTTCCAAATAAGTTATAAGTTTCTTTCTGAAGTCGGAGTCATCTGCCATTAATTTGTCCCTGATGGATTGAGGTGATATACTGTTCGCAATCCAGAGCAGGGAATGGAGGTGTAACGTCAGTCTTCCTTGTTGTTCTACCGTGGCGTAGTAACCATCTGTGTGGCCAAATAAGCCTCGCTGTTCTCCTTGCCAGCATAGTATGTCCTTAATAAAAACTTCGACCATGAAATGAAAAAATCTGGCAGCCGCAACTGGATTCTGTGACATCAGGAGGCCTCTAGCCTCGGAACTTAGTAGATTCGGCTTAAAAGTAGTGTCTGTCTGAGCGTAGTACAGTGATATGGGATGTGTAACATCCGAGAATGCAAGAGTAATAAACCAGGTAGGTGCTCCTAGAAAAGATGTCATTGACCATATCTCATTTCTCATATGTTTTTTAGACGTCACCGATGCGGGAACGTGGGTGCCGATCCCATCCAAATCTCGAAGTAACTCAAAGCACTTAATTTCATCCTCAGTCTGTGGTTTAACGTTTTCTCCACCGACCAGCCTATCAGCAATATCTCCAGCGACATCTGGATTTATGGACAGCAGTCGCCTCGAAACCTCGGCAAATTTAGATCTCTTGATGATAATTCTACTACCTTTGGAGGAGGCTTTTAGCTGTTCATGGTTAAAGGCTATCATGGGAAAGTACATGTCCGTTTGAAAACACTTGTCGTGGTACAGCAGAAGGGAGCGCTTCCTTGTCTGATCTCCCAGTATGAATTTATGGGTTTCGTGGCCGAGTCCACCTTTAGTGGAATGGTGGACCCGAGGAAAACATCTACGTTGAGATAACCCGATTAGACGTGGTTGATCGCAAAGGCCACTTTGTGACTGGGAGTATAATCTGTCATGGCGAACTTGTGCCATAAGAGTGGGGTCGCAGCCATGAAGGTCGCAAATAGGGGGGATTTAAGCGATAATTCGCGGCGCAAGCGGACGTAAGAGCGCACAGAGTCACCGTCCAATAGGCAGTAGTGATTGAACACATCCGCCCACAATTCAGCAGCCAGTGCTTGTCGGAGAGGCCACTTTGCCACCCGAAAATGGTAAATAAACCGACGAAGGGGATCAATGCGCAATGCCTCGACATCGATCGGGGGGGGGTTCGGGCGTCGGTGATAAGCAGTGTGACGGACCATCGTCGTCAGACTCCAGATCCACTAATGAACAGGAGTATTAGTTCAGTTGAATAGGACGGTGAATAAACTTACTGTATGAAGGAGAAGTGAAAGAGGGCCAATAGAATCGGGAAAGGCAAAAGCCGGTGAGAGAGATATGCATGAAAATGTTCAGACAAGATTTAAACCCATAGTGTTGGACGATTATCGGGTATGGCGCGCGTTTTACATCAAATGATCACATGTATGGAGGGTTGGGAGCAAATCATGCTCCGCTATTTGATTTGATTAGACAAGACCTATATTCAAATGTGCAAAGAGCAACAATCATCAGACACCTCCAGTGATGCAATTAGAAGAGCGGAAACAATGTTTTGCCATAGCTCCTAGGATTAAACTATCGATGGAATGCGCAGCATTTTCACCATTATTATTTTATAGACGCGAGGAAACTATAAATATCATCAGTCTACTGTAAAAGGAAATAACTGCAGACAAAAGGCATACTAATAAATAAATAAGCAACTTCGAACGAGGCTAGAAAACATCAATAAAAGTGAAAGGGTGTAATTTAGAACTCACGGAATAAATTCACAAGTGCAAATCAATTGACCGTGCCTGGAACCAAAGCACGCTAGCAAGATCAACCTCACCAGCCTGCAGTGCAGTGACGCTGAGCAGGTCCGCGAATCCCATCCGATCTCTCATCTCCAAAAGTTTATGAACATCGATCAAAGACACGCCGGATACGAGCAAGTGCTGTAAAAAAGGGCAGGCATTGTAGTTCTCAAAACCAGGAACAGGCATCCGACCCGATGCACGGAAAAACGATACGAAAAATTCTTCTTCTGCCTGTCGCATGTCCAAAGTCTCCAAGGCCATACAGAAACGGAAGATGTCGAACACACGAGCTTCGACTGGATGCTGACCAAAAAGGATCAGCTCGGTGATGGTGTTTAGAATGCCGGAACATGTGGCTAAACACTCCACGTCGTTTTCATCCTGAAAATGGACCTTGAGGGTGGATAGATAGGGAAAGGGGATATGAGTGAGCACTTCCGCCATGAGTCGAAGGCCTCGGAATGTGATATCCAATACGCGAATATTCAGGGGGGGGGAGGCGATCATGGTGCCTGCATGGGAGCGGGAGAACTGAACGGCGTCCAATACAAGTTCATGAAGATGGAGCGAAGTGCTCAGTAGATGAATAAGATCGCGCCAAGTGAGCGAATAATGACGTGGGAGCTGGACAACGGAAACAGGAGAGTCGCAGGCGATATGAGTGAACACCGGGTGCTGGACCCTAGTGCACACAATGGAAAGGTGTGAGACGGGAAGGAAAGGTTGGCCAAACGGAGGCCGATGAGGAAAGACGAAAGAAGCCAGACAAGAGGGTTGGAACATGGAGAAGGAAGGATATTCGTTCTCCATTACGACCGACAGGCGCGATAAGATGGCAGGGTTCGCCACCGCCAGCTCCTCCATGGATATTTTCACCAGACCGATATTACCAACTTCCAGCACAAGAATTCGACAGGTGCTGAAACGTGTCGACAGCAACCGGAGAAGATGGCGAAAATGGCGAAAGAGAGTGAATCCATCATGGTCGGAGGAGTAATACAACCGGGCGGATGGTGCCCGAACATGGACATCGAGGGGAAACGACCGGGCATATTCCAACCAAATGAGAATTTGAGAAAGTTGGGTGGTGGGTGTGACCAACATCCGTGCCCAAAGACAAGGCACAGAGTTGACCAGGTGGGGAGGAAATGACAAACGCAGGACTCCTCGAAATCGAACACTCTCTTCGACAGAAAGGGGCGGGTCGTATTCATCCACGAAAGAGAGAGCGTGAACGAGAATTTCGGACGGCATTCGATCAATGATCTATACAATGTCAAAAAGATAAAATGGAACAGGGTACCACATACACTTGAGCCACGGATTAGAGAGAGAGGTTAGGCATGGAATTCAGTTAGAGAAAAAAGGAATGAAATAAAAGGATAAACCACCAGACCCGCAATCCGGATATTTAACGGACCCAACTTCAAAGCAGCTACCAATAGCATTCCGTGCATCGGGATCCAAGATAAAAGGAGGTCCAGATCTGGCAGAGATCCAATAGCGATCCAACGAACAAAGATCAAAAAATTACGAGAGGCTGAGTGATGTCTAGACGGACCGAATATCCGATCACCGAAGTGTCATCACCGAGCGGGACCGGACAGCGACCGAACGACCTGACAGTTATATCTATTATATCGAACCGTTACATTCAAAGTGTATGAAAACTATAAATCGGACCCCGACTAGTATAAGGACAAAATCCTGGAAGATTGGCCGACAACCACCGAGAAGCACCTAAATCTAGGTACTCAGTGACTCCAACTCGGAGTAATGAATATGAACATTGTTCAATCCAAAAACAGGTAAGCCTGTGTCCGTTAAAAAGGAATGGAGGATAACGAGGTCCTTGACTAAAGACATAGGTGACGGGCCCAGCGCGAGGCGTCGTAAATTAGGAGCGAACGTGGTGCGGCCGTTCACAGCAAGCCTCTTTGACTCCGCAACCAATTTGGCGAGTGCGCCAGAGCGAGATCCCCTCAAATCCAAATCCTGTAAATTATGGAAAACAGACAACAAGGGCAGCAACCTCACTCCCGCATCCACGCGGCCGCATATGACAACACGGCGCACGCTAGAAAATTTGTCCGCGCATCGAGCTGCAGCAATTACATGCCCACTATTGGTGATCCGTACAGATAGACTGCGCAAACGAGGTGCCGCAATCAAGGGTACCAGGAGGTGGATGTTGTCTGGGATACCAAATGACAGACGAAGTCGTAGAAGATCGGGAAGCATGATAGAATTGGGAGGTTCTGGATACCGGGAATCTGAACAGCGTATATGCCCTATGTGAAGATTCTCGACGCGTGGAATCGCAGACAACACAGTTGTCAAATCCTCGATAGATAAAGGGCGGATGTGACCATCCATACATTGGATAGATAGCTTTCGCAAGGAAGGGAGGGAATTGAGCGATGCGGCAGGCATATCTGCTCCATAGAGTCGGAGATGAACCAGGTTCGGAAGCCTGGCGGAAAACCACGACAGAGTGGGGGAATGTCAAAGCCGGGCATGATGACGAGGATCATGGTGAGAGGATACGGAAAGCGTACGAAGAAGAGGCGCCGACTGATCGCGAAGGGAAAGATGGATGTGGACGAGAACGCTGGAATCGTCTGTTTCCACTCGCAACGACCGCCATCGAGGCACAGACGATGCGGATTCAAGCATGAACCTGTTTATATAGACGAAAGCCTGGGAGCGATCCTCGAGCTGCCGAAAGGACATGATGATATCCAAAGAACATGAAGGAGTTCTAGACAGGGAAAGGAACACCGATTCCAAAGGAACCGACTGGTCACAGAGAATTAACCGCCAGAATGCCTCCGTATTGCGTATAAAAAGGAACCAGCCGCGGCAAACAGAACAGAGTATACTTCGCGCTCGAATATAGGGCCAGTAGTCGTCATAGGTGGATCCTGCACACACTAGCTGAAAGATATAGGCGACAATATCCGAATCCAGCGAAGCCATCGACGAGCAAGACATACTAAGGAACAGACACAGCGTTAGAGACAATACATTAAGATAACAACGCTCTACTCAACTCAGCCAGGCCAATAAAGAAACATAAGAAGACGAGTGTAAAACGCAAAAGACGAAGGCCAAAGCCAATAACTAACACCCAAAACAAGGGTATTGGATTGATAACATCAAATGTAAAGACAGATCAATTCTCATCACGTTTCTCATCAAAGTTGGGGACGGTGATTTTTTTTCTGGTGGTAAACGGTTGCCAAGAACGAGACCTAATAAATTAGGACTCGTAACGTGACCCTGTCAGTGGCATCAATGCCGGTGACAAACACCAACATACTGCAATGGGTTCATTTCTGATGTCGCTTGACAGATCGCCCCTTGGATCCAATACTGTACTACAAGTTTCGACCCAATGTTCATCAATTTTGGAATTTGTTAGTTACCTGCATAAAAACAAGCTCTTGACTGTTAGACACATATCCCCGGGCATGCCCAGGGTAATAAAGGCCGCACCCCACCGAGAATTGGTTAACACCGGTGGGGTATACCAACCGCTTCAACCGCCATAAACTGAACCGAGCGCTCGAATTCTTCGTCGAGGCAGACTGCAACCTACTCCGATTGGAGGACCTTACTTTAACCCCGTTCCTAGCGGCAATCGCACGTTGAACAGCAAACCTCAAAGGGGTCCTCTAAACTTGGGACGGAGTCCTGATGGACAACAGAAATCTGCCAGAAAATTGGATCTGGCAGTCTGGGGTTTTAGTGGGAGGAGTAGGTGGTCGCCATCGTCCAGGATGGAATCGCTAGATTGCGAGCGGTGAGCTACCAAGTTCCAGACGGAGGACGAGGGTCACGCATCAGACTACTCACAGTAAAGGTTGGCGCTGACATGATGATGGTGCTGATCGACATTTATTGATCTCTACGAATCGGAGAATAGCGCTCAGAGACCTTGGAACAAAGTGTTTTCAGCTCTATTGCCGTTGATTAGGCCCCCTTCTCCAACCGTTTTGCAACCAAGTTTGTCCCACCCCGTCATTCGCACATATCCCTCGTTGTCGCTATATAGGTCTGGTTGGACTTTTGGGTTTTGCACCATGTCCTGTCCCATGAATCGCAGCCACTCCAGTACAGGCTTGGTTGTCCACCTTTTCCGGCCGCAGTGAAACCACCCGAGATGGCCGCCTCCGTGCGTTAATACGGTAACAACGTACTTGCTGTTCCCGTCGTGGAAAGGCGCATAGCTAACGAGTGGATCGTCGGAAGCATTAATAGTTAGAAATGGGACTTGAATGTCTTGCACGACATGTCCACTCGAGGCCCATGAGTAGTACGATAGCACAGAAGGGAAGGGGAAGATTGGCGCATCCCTACCGATGTGTCGCGTAAACGCGTCATCAAAGTCCGCAATGGTCGGGTGGCGTATAGCCAGAAAGCGATGGACAGCAGCGGCAACGGGGTGATTCGGGGTGTCCAATGCGAGCGGTTTATAATGGTGCCGTATAAGGTCAAGGACAGAGCGACCCATACCGCGCAAGTACCGTCTTCCGAGGAAAGTCCCTAGCATCCTGGCATAAAGGTTTCGTGAAATAGTTTGAGCACGAGGTAGTCTCGACCATACCTGACCGTGGTTTGAGCCAGATCCCAGGGCTGAACTCGTCAGAGCGAGATGACTCGACTCATTAAGCAGACTTACACATGCAAGGGCGCAAGCGGAAGTCAGCAAGCTACGGCTACCCTCTTCCGCCAAATATCTAGCCATAATGTTCGCCCCTACGGAGAAAGCGAGTCCAAGCAACGGTGCACGAGGATATTTATGAGATATATACATGAGCGCTTGACGAAGATCATCGGTGTGTCCAGCTGTATAAAATTTTTGACTAGTTATCGGAACACCTGAGCCTGAAAGCTTATTTAGTCGGAGAACAGAATGGAAATGATTCATACGTGCACCCTCGGAAATTCACTACGACGGCGCGGAAGCCAAGCCCACCCTTTTCAATAGGAGCGCATGCAGGCGCAAGTACGGCTCGAACGTACGGGTCATGGGAACCTAACATGTGAACAAGTGAGAATGACGTCTGTTGTGGATGTTTGGACCAACCTCCTGTGAGGCCGTGCTGAACGACTATAATCGGGGTTGCGTCGTCGTTCGTAGGCGAATCGTGTGGCACAAAATCGAGTCCTCTGTGTGTATATGAACAGAAAGGCAAGAAGGGAAGAATATATTACAAAGTGCCACCGTCGAGTAACAGAATATGTTGCCTGAATCCCGGTTCAGGTCGCTGTTATGTCGAAAACCGTATGACTTGCCTGTAATACCACACTTGGTCGGTTTTAGTGAAATCGCTAAGCACGCAACATAGGGTCTGCAGGTGTCCGCTGGTATGTGAGGCATAAGCTTTGGCGAACGGCCAACGCTGAAACAACAAACTGACTTGAAAAGCCACCAGGTGGGGCAATAATTGGAAAAAAGGCTCGGGCACCGAGACTGTATGAGCTGCTCCAGAGTAGCAGATTCGATTTCACTAAAGCTTTCAGATTTCTGGGCCTGTAGGCGGACGCCATCGTTTGGGAAAAGAACAACGGGGGAGGAACCACGACCCATATAGCTCGCTTTCGGGAGAAAGAGAATATCGGAGATGAGATGTCTGGGCCGAGTCTTCAATGAATCACGGCAGTGCGCGGTGATGAATGTGGGCGTCTGTAGCTTGGAAGTTGGAACTTCTGAAGTTAATTTTAAGTAACGGATCGCCAGTGCACATCATTCAGTTGTCGATGAGTATTGAAACACAGCGAACACCTGGCGCTTGCGGTCGTCAGTTTCTGATGAGGTCCTTTGGTAAAATAGCCTCACAAGTTCCAAAGAGAAATTCTCATTCGCACGAAACCGGGAAATATAGTGCATCAGGATGCCGTTGAATGACCAACGCGACAGACTGGGGTAAGCGCGCCTGGTTACAAGTTGTTCGGATAAGATTGAGAATAGAGCATATTTGCAAGCCCTCCCAGATTTCCCCCATCACGTCCAGTATTTACGCGAGAAAATTGATTGATGTGATATTGATGTGACTTTACTCCACCGCACTGCTGCTACTGCGAGTCAATGAGCACCGAGATTAAATTTTACAGCCTACAGAAGTAATTGATAAATACACCCGCAACTATCCCATTTTTTTCCGAGGCCTGAGAGGTGTGGATTAGGTGAAATGGAACATAATTTCTCGGCGCGGGACATCCTTGTCACGCGTTGACTCCTTTGGGCGGCCCCAAATTTGCTGCATCAGGAATCATATTTTCCATCAAACGGGCATTTTGGCCTGTGCAAATATGCTCTAATGATTTGCTTTGGGCCCACTTGTTTATGAAGGATCCGCCGAGGCGGGGGCGCGAGCGAAGGAACAACACAGGCCGTTAAACACGAAAGGCTATGGAGTGTCCTAAGGCGAGAGAAATGCTGCTAAGTTGCCGTGCCGTCGGTGCCGAGTTGGCATTCTCCAGATTACCTCAGCTTCATCCCATTGGCTGGAGATGAGATTCCCTTTTTGGGACGAATTCTATTTTGCAATCCTGAACTACGCGGTAGTCTCTCGTAGACAGACGCTTTAACAAATGCAGCTCGTACCTTGCTTGTTAAAACTACGCGGCATCATTCGGAATGGGCAAGTCCGCATGCGCGTACTCCCATAGTTAAAACTGTTAAATGTGTTTGAACAGGCCAGGTGGCAGGAATTGCCAGCCACTGGTCCTGACGTCACCATGTCCTTTTTTGGGCATGGATTTCCGCCTCCATTTGGAAGCTCCGCAGCTCATTCCGCTCCGTTCGTCGCTGCTTCAAAGCTCTTCAAAGCTTCACGCAGAGTCCACGCAAGGCAACCTCGCAACTGGTTCACGGCCCTATGGCCACGTCAAGCCTCAGATCCAACAATTATCTGACCGCCATTGATCTCGCCGAATCGCGATGTCGTTGTCGTGGCCTACTCCCCGTCGACCTGCCTGCTACTCCGCACCTCCGCATGATACGACGGCGGCCTCCTTGCGCGCGCATGGCACGATGGTGAGCTGCTGCCGCTCACCACCCCGTCGACTCGGCGCTACGTCGCACGCCCCCATCACAGAGGTCCCTACGCTTCACGCCCGCGGATTCGCAGACGCCGCTCGCGCGCCGGGGCGCATATCGGGGATGCAGCGCAGTAAGTCTCCTTTTCTTCTTCTTTTGATCTCCCGCGCACGTTGCGGTGTGTTCTCGCTGCGCGCGCGACACGCAGGCCATGCACACGCTACGGCCAGCCGCATACACGCCCACGCCGGCGAAATCGCAGACGGGGCGAACGTCGGCGGCTCGGTCTCGAGTCGCGCGCCAGCACACCAGTCACAGCCCTGCTCGTTCCCACCACGCAATCGACAGACGCGGCTGCCGTGTGCGGCAGCGCATGACTGTGCACGCCTCGCTAGCGCAAACCGCGCCCGTGGCTCTTGCGCGCGCCCAGGGCGTGATGTCGCTGTGGTTTGTGGTACGACGGCGAGCCGCCGCCATACACCACTTTGTCCTATCCCCAAAATTTACATTGCTAATAAACATGCATGTTGTATAGATGCAGAAGATCGATCCGCCTGCTAGAACTCTGACTCGATGGCCCGTGGAACCAGAAACCCCAATGCTGGCCCATCTGAAGAACGCGCACTCTACCTCCTCGTGCCAAGATGTGACAGACCGAATGTATGTGCTTTGGCACTGCTCCGCGGTTTCTTCGTCAATGTTCAATTCCCCCTACTACATCATCTAAATGGACATACAAGCATTTATTCTTGGGTAGGTACAGAAAAAATAGCAGTCGAATAAATTTTCTTTTGCGGTCTTTGTGAGTACGTGCGTCAAAACCTGCGCCTTTTCTCCTCAATCAAGTCAACACCAAAAAAGATGGCCGCGGCCGCTGTTATAAAAACAAGTCTGGGCATTCTGCCGGGGCCACGCGTCGCGGATCCGGAAAAGAAAAGAAAAGAAAAAACAAGCGTGGCTCTCACTGCAAAGGAAGTGGGGGCCGTGAGCGGTGCCCGTGGTACGGGACTCCAGGTGCAATCGGTCCGAAGAAGACACATCCTTGCCTGCCATGTGGTTCGAGGGGTTAACGAGGCGCTGAGCTTGGAAAGCAGTTCATAAATTTATTGAATTTTTGTGATACATCATACATGGAGATTTTGCATTGACAATAAATCAGTACATTGTGCCTGCGAGGATTTGGTGAGGGGGACGAGGTGGGGGGAAAAGGCAACAACACAGCTCGCAAAAAAAGAAAGGCTGCGCACCAAAATAATGCCTGCTTAAATCACGCCATCGTATCGTCCTTCTTAATCCTATGCGAAAACCCAATGCGCGCCTTCTCCTACCGCCTCCTCGCGACCCGCGCACCCGAGCGGCCCATAACGACATAAAAGTCCATGCCAAAAATACCGCATAGCGCGCGCCCAAATCGATGTTCTCCTGCATGCCGCAGCCGAAGTTGCCTGTTTCCGAGAGGTTGCGGCGGCGGAGCTCGTGCTCCTTGACCTTGAGCCCGCTCTCGAGGATTTCTTCGGCCTTGGGCCCGCGGATGGTGACGTGCACGGCGATTTTCTCGTTGCGTCGGATGCCGAATGTGCGAATGGTGGAGCGCGCCTTTGAGGTGACGGGCGTGGTGAGCTGCTCGAGCACCTTGGACGCACGCGTGAGGCGATCGCCGGACTCGCCCACTGATCGGATGTCTGTAAAAATTTGGTTAGTGTTTCTCCCCGCCGTGAAAAATGAACGTACTAATTGCGCACTGATGACTGTCGATTTTGGGCTCGATCATGGGTCTTCTGGTCGGCCTGCACATCGGCGCGCCTAGGCAGCCAATAACGACGTAAATGTTCATGCGAAAGATGCCAATGCCAATGTTGGGGGTCGTGGCGTGCCGCGGATGGCGACCCGCAGGGCGTGACGGCGATCTCCTCGTTGCGCCGGATGCCGATGGTGCGGACGGCGAGGAGGCGCGCTGGGTGACTCGGAAGCGATCGTGGACGTCAGCGCATGACACCCGGCGAGCAGCAGGAAGCGGGGCGTAGTGTATTGCTGAAGAACTGAGGCCTAAGAGTATGTAACAGTGGGAGCCAGCGTAGAGCTAAGGACCTACGTTGAGACCAATATTAATGTTCGCCGTGGTGTAAAAAGAAAGCACGTATCAAGTGTCGAACGTGTAACCCCCAGCATAAGGAAAAATCATGCTAGGACAGTGTAACACCTGAGTTAAGTAATATTTAAAACTTGAAGCGGTGCACTTGAGGTCATTTTAACGACCCACACCGAATATTTGAAAAGAATTTGATTCAAATATTCGCCAGGACATAGCACCAGGGCCCAGCCACTTGCCAAAGTTTTTGTTCCTGTTTGCCTCCCCATTCAGTCGTTCAATTGCTCGCTTCGCTCGCAACTAATCGTGATGCCACACCTCCAAAAATGGTCTCAATGCCGCCTTTCGATAGACCGGTGACCGATCTCTGGTATGAAGACAATCGTTCATGAGATTGTCTTCATAAGAGAGATCGGTCACCGGTCTAGCCTTCCGACTCGCTTCGTGTGTCTTAGTAACATTGCTCGCCCCAGTCTAGAACATGATCCATCCATTCATACAATATGTAGAGAAATTATACCGTCTACATTAGGCATCCGAGTCATCCGAAGTATATTTACAGGCGGTTCGTACTGGAGCGTGTAGGCATTGAATTCTGTCGTTGTGGTGGTAGATGACTATAGAATTCTCCGGAATAGTATATCTGCATTCCTGGCTGGATGTGAGGTGGGACCAAACCACTCATCGGGAGGTCGGACTCCTTCGATCGGGGTCTTGACGTCGTAGTGCAACACCAGATACGCCATCAGACACTTAAGCTCGAGCGAAGCAAAGAAACGACCCGGACTGCGAACGTGGGCATCGGTGTGAGGAGTAAAGTGAGCGGAGGAGGACGAAGACTAACCAAATATGTCTCCCACCACCGAAAGAGAGGCAGTGGGGGGACGTCCCGGTTAAACGATACTTCCAATCGTCATCGGAGTCGAGCTCGAAGTTCTCTAGATCGTTTGGATCGTTCCTCTGTTCCCGGATGGAGGAAAAGCGGAGGCCATCGAATTCAAGCGGACGTTCATAGACGTCTTCGTCTTCATGGATAGCGGTGGCTGCGGTGGCCACGAATGTCCCAGGAGATATTTTTGTTCCGTCGGCGAATGTGAAATCGCTCACTGCCATGCGTGGCATCCACAGAGCACCCATACCATTCAAACGTTGACTCTCCTTCAAGAAACTATCCAGCCTGACGCATCGTCCGAGAGCCTCCTTGGTCCAGCTTGTCTGGTCACTTTTGACAAGATAGCGTTCAGCCTCTGCTCGAAGAATCGGAATGTAGGTGGGCTTTGACGCGAGATGGTAAAGTGCATGGGTAAAAGTCTTGTGGAGCAATTAAGTCAGGACTTCGGAGCGCGCGGAAGACAACTTTGCCTACCTTACTGGTGGTATGTATCGCCACGAAATTGACATTCAACATACGCATCGCCAAGGATTGAGCCGAGTGCTCATGCTCAGCGGGTGCAGTGTCCATGAGCCAGGATAACATGTCATTCTGAATTGAAAACAGGGGAGTGAGTTGGACTCGGACAAGTGCAAAATATCGCACCTCAATTTCCTGCCCATTGGACCTCCGCTTCCTTCTTTCTTCGATCATGGGCCGAAGATATTTAAGCATCCTGTGTTGGTGCCGAAATGTGGCTTTAAAAATGACACCAGCTAAACTAAACCCGGAAGTAAGGACACTGTCGGTAAGGATATAATGCAACCAACGGTCTGAGAAATGAGGGCAACAAAAACTTGATCACTGGGCCGCAGCCGAGGACGTTAGCGGAAAAGTGACTGGCGAGCTGACAATAGCCCTCGTCTCGACCTAGCCGTTTGTTAAAAATTGAAAATGGGAATGTAATATGCATTACACAGTGGTTCAGAGACAAAAACTCGATTGCTGCTTCGGCAAATGATACGAGTGAAAGAGTCTAGCGCTCTGATTGGCTTCCACTCTTCTAAAAACGTCCCCTTAGTGAGGAGAGCGGCGGATGAGGATAAAGTTACCTATATCGCCGCCAAATTGGGAATCGACGACATCTGCATATCCACGCACAATCTCATCCAACATTCGAGGTAGAACATTGCCAAGGTTCTGATTGAGGGACGTCTTGATCGCAGCGATATGATATGTTTCGTTGCAGAACTGGCGGCCCACCGTGTGGTGGAGCTGTAGAAGCTTCAAAACGTACTTCAGCTTCCAAAATGACAACGTACGCTTAGTACAAACCTCCTCAGCGGCAACTTCCATAGACAAAACGTCCTCAGGAGCGTTGTAAAAATCCTTGACGCGCTCCTTGGCTTTCACAACTACAACCCACTGGCCAATTTGAGCGAACGTGAATAATTTATCGCCGTACTTAGTTGCGAATGAGGGCGAGTATTTGTAGGTCAATGTCTATACACACCTTTCTGCAACCCTCCTGTATAGCTCGATTAGCGCGGAAGGGATTCCTCAAGGAGCTGGCATAAGACGCCCATATGCCTCTGAATCCCAAAGAAGGGAGCAACAACTATAGAGAACGCGTTATAAAGTGAATTCAATAATGTGGTGCTATTGGACACACCTGTTGGCGCCTGCCTCTTTCATACAGGGCTGTAGTAATGAACAAGAGGAGGAGAATTATTGCAGTGAGCATTGTGTGGGGAACGGTTTATGCCGCGAACTTCACGCACCTTCTCCCTTTTTATCCTACAATGATCAACGGCCACTGATCGACGGCCATATTAGCGGCGACCAGCGGAGATAGAAGGATTACCGTTTGGAGCAGGCGCCTACCTGCGTCTGTGTACCGAACTGTGTGCACCGCACCCAAGTTTGTGCACATCACACGGATCTGCCGTTGACAGTTCCGATTGGGACTCTCGCCACCGCCGGCCCGGGGCCTGCCAGCGCCGATCCTCCACATTCGAAATAGCGCGAATCAAGCGCGAATCTCTCAAAGCTTGGGGCCCAGTCGTCCAGTGTCCCGGCTCACTCGAGACCTTTCCAGCTGTGGCCTCTGCCATGAATGGACCCGTGTTGGTTGCCGTGATGGGACGAGAACAAGAACTCAACATCAGAAACTGCCAGTGGAAGGCAGTCCTCCATTCAAAAGACCCCCATGTGCGGATTCCCCGTGCGCCGATTCCAACTTTAACTTCGCACATTGCTTATAATAGACTTGGTCAAACCATGTTCATTGCAGCTTAAACTTTCATTTATCTTTAACCCTTCGTTGCTCAAGCTTGAAGCCTCTTAACCGCCTGCAACCGCAACTACTTGCCGGTTCAATCGGGTGTACCTGAATTATCCTGAGCATTATCCTGTGGGCGTTTGTTTACTCCGCTCCCGCCATGATGGAAACATATCATAAAGTATGATCTCCGTTCTAGTATAAGGGCCGTGCAGCTCTTCTTTTGGCGCCTGTGGCTCTTCCCTTCGCTCACCACCGTGTCTCTTCGCTCAATTTCTCTCTTTTCAATATTATCGGAAGATGTCTGGCACTTTTCTTGCGAGGGCTAGTACGTCCCCCAACCATTTTTTTGGCCATCCTTAAATAAATCGCACGACAGCGGAGACGGGCGCTCCACCATTTGTGCTATTCGACGTGCTTTCACTGCTGGCTTTAGTCCTGCTCGTCGCTATGCTGCTACCGGCCATGTTTTCCCAATCGGTGCATCGGATGAAAACGTGGTTCAACTTAATAGTCGCCTGTATCATATATTGTGTATCTTTCCTACTCCTGCTCGGCCGGCAATCTGGTCCAGAACCTCCTTTGCCACTTTGCGTTTTCCAAGCTGGTCTGATATACGCTGCTCCTGCTACGTATCTGCCATTTCCCGACTTCTGACTAGCTCGGCGGTTAATGATATCATCTTCTAGGGTGGCTGCCGCTGGTCTTGCTTTTGCCATCGAGGTAATTTAATTCATCCAAGATCAAGCAAGAGCTCACCCTCTCCCAGTTATACCTCAGGCTCTCGGCAACCCTCTCCAACGTCAAATTTCATGAGCGCCGGGTTACAATCGTGAGCGATAGCCGTCCTCATTGTACCATGTTTAATTTCTATATAGCTTCTTTTCTTGTCGCCATCTGTTCACTTGATTGTATTCTGGGTGGCTATCTTCGTAAGTTGGTTAGCGTACCCGCAACATCCGTTAAAAAATATACCAGACTGCACTTTCCCTGCAGCGTGGGCCTGGAAGTCCTCCAATCGCGCAACGCAGTTCCCCTGGCATATACTGCAACATTCAATCCAATATACCGTCAGCGATTTAGGTTTAGGGTTGTTATGCCGCTAACTAATATTGGGCCTCAATGTAGAACAACAGTCACGGGCGCAACCGTGATTTTTTTGCTTGGGCTGATGATCATCGTAGAGGGTACTTTCTCGTTCGGCTGCCAAACATTGTGCTCATATACACACAGCGTACACCGTGGTGTACCTGATCCGCAAGCGATCGGGATTCTGGGGAATCAAAGTGCCCGGAGGCGCCTTTCCTCTCCGTCTGTTCATACGCACTGTGGCCTACACATTCGTAGGAGGATTGGGCATAATGTGAATACCTTACCCATCTAGTTCGATTCTCAAGCTGAGATTGTTCCAGTCTCGTTGATGTCTTCATGAATTCGCACCTTTCAAAAACCAGTGCCACCTACGCTGTTATGGACCTTATGGCGATCAGTTCGTTTTCCGTTACTTCATGTACTATACCGTCATTCATGTCCCGCAGTTCCATTATCTGTTGCCTTGGTTTTTGGATCGCAAATGGTAATTAAATAGCTCCCTGCGATTAGTTTAATGGCTGACCATTCTCCAGGATCTCATAGGCGTCTACATGTGTTGGAGAAAGAAGGATCACTATAACACTAACCCAACTGAAAAGGTCTAGCCGTTGCGCTTGATGATTTCATGGTGGCAGGGAGCGAGTCTGAAGACAATTAAACTTAATAGATATTTACTTAATGCTCGTACCAGCGCTTTTCAAGTGTTGGTTCGCGTCAAACCAAACTTCATGCATGCAAACAGAAGGACGCAATGGCTTGTCAAGTCCTCACAAGCCCAAGCAGTATGCTGACCTCATTCGGGATGGTCTATTGTCCCAGGGGATGTACAGTACAAATATTCTATATATTGTTCGCTTTCATGGGACTCGTGTATAATTTGTCAAACGCTACAATCATTTCGCACATGTTAACGATCACCACAGGACCTTTCTGTAAATGTTTTGGATGTGCAGGACTGAGCTGATGCCTCACCATCCGCCTAGGTATTCTAACCCATAGCATTGTTGTCAATCACCCGCGCTGGCAAGTAGCAAGTACGCCGATCTTTTTTAACCCGGCGTTGATGCTCGTATGGTTTCTGTCGTTGCCGCGGGACGGCCTGGAAACATCAATCCTCTCCGATGTTTGTAGCCTGCCCTCTAACCACCGCCTTCGAGTTCAACCGGGGTCTAAGGCAATCCTTGAGAGAAGTTGATTGTCCGCCATCAGATCCATCCGCACCTGGTAGGTGGCATACGCCGATCTTTGAACCGGTGTTGATATTCGTAGTAAAAGTTTCCATCTGGTTTCGGTCGTGGCTTCGGAACAAATGCGCTGGCAAGATCATCATCTCCGAGGTTTGCATTCTAACCACGGTCTTTGCGTTCAACCGACGTTGTGGGCTCAAAGGCTTGAATCTTGAGCCGCACTTGCCAAGCAATAAGTCACAACGAGGCCCGGCAAACATGAGTGTATATTGCTATAAGCCCTCTTGAGTTAGGCAGGCTTGAGCGGCCCAAGCTAGTCTCCGACGGATCGACGGCCATCCAACTGGAGCTTGAATCCTTGCTAGCGCAGCAGTGTTTCGGAAGAACGAGATGCCGTGGGGATCTTCCATAAAAAAGGGCAGTGCTTGGCATGTAGACCAGTGCACATCATCCCGATGTTGATATACTGCGGCCTAACAATAATTCTTCGTGTGTCCCTGTTACAAGTTCTAAAGAGAGTGTCACGAGTGGTGCCGTCGAATCTCCGCCTGGACTCTAGGCAAGCGCGCTTGGATTTTGGTTTGAAGCTTCGTTTTAAGCTGTTCCATGCTTGGCTTGCTTACTAATCGTGATGTCACCACACTCCAGCTCAAACTTCCACCTAGCTGCAAAACCCTAGAGCGTTTCCAAAGAAACTTGACTTACGCTCGTTGACATCGCTTACATTCGCTTACAGCGCTCCAGTGCGCCCAGGTGTGGAGCGCTGTGCTTCAAAAGGAAATTGACGTCATAAATTGCTCGTGAACTTTTTTGAAAGCGCTCTAGGGTTTTGCAGTTAGGTGTCATGGTGAGCCTGTCTTTGAGGCAGCCCACATCGGTACTGACCATATATACTTCAGAATAACAGAAAGAAAAGCCGGCGACGCGCCGCCGATCCTTGTCTTGGATTTTATACCGCAGAACTGCCCGTCCCTCTCCTCCGACCGCCTTCTCAAGAACTCCCTCCCATTGAAATCTTATCCTCTGACTCCATCCTCAATCTGAGCTCTCCAGTCTCCCAGGACTTGGAACGAGCCGTTACAGTTGAAGCATTCTTACGACAATCCGTCATGTCCCGCACCAAAACCTATAACAGGAAACGACGGCGGAAGGGCGAGTCCAATTTGAATAGACGGGTGAATCTACATTCCACAGATTCAGCCAGCGAGAGCGAGAGCGATCCCCCCCAAAGCAAAATTCTGAATGTGGGGTATATTGCTTCCGATTCCAATCCTGCTCCGCCTCCGAAGCGGCTCCAAAAACGTCTTCTCAAAGCTTGCAGTTCTGTCTCATGCGGACCCTACCGAATGGCTACCTCAAAAAGAACCCGTTACTACATCCAGGCATCCTCTACTTTTCGTCAACGACCGAGAGCCGTCTCACAAACCTGGCGAACCCAAACGTAGATGGAGTCTCGTTGATCCGAAGAAAGCAGTACCTTCCCGCTCTAATTCGTTTATCAATCGCAAGAAAACGTCAATTCCAACGAGAAGAAAGTCGCTGACCCGGTGGAATCCGATTCGTGGCCAGATTCCACTAGATGGCTCTATGATTAAGAAACACAAAGTGTCCGAGAGACGCCAAGTTTCTTTCAGTTGTCCTCCCCTTGTATTCGTTCCATTGCTCCAGGCCGAACGAGCATATCAACCGAGAAAGTTTCCCACCAAGTACTTGCGCATATATTCATGTCGAGTTGGATGCTGATGTTAAGCCTAGAGCGATAAAGCCCAAGGCTACCGCCCCGGAAGCCCCCCGATCCGATCGCCTTCCGCTAGTGTTCGCCTCTGTTGGCGAACAGCTTGGGCGACCTACCGTGTTACCCCACACACGTATAACCGATACCTTGACGGAACAGCCGCAAGTGCCCTCATCTCATATCCCCCCTGTCCTCACGGCTGCCGCCGCTTTGTCCTCTCGTCCCCCCATTCAAGATCCCGCAGTCACCATTTCCCTCGATTTGGGCTTGGCTGACCCTTCGGCCGCAAACGACGCCGCGTTGGCAGCTCTTCCCGAGATTCACAGGACCGCTTCACCCAAGCCCGACTCCCACATGTTCGATGCCCGCCTGTCGCCACAGATCACTACTGCAAAGACGTTGAAACCCCTTGCATCCTTCCTCGACCAATTTTTGGAGACCGCACGCTCTGAGACTCAGCTATCACGATCCACAAAGAAGAAAACACCCGCAAGGAAGATGCGCAAGACAGCCACGCCTGACATTGGTGCACCGCAATATCAGAGCACAGCCCAGGAAATATTCTCTGCAGCACGTCGTAACCAATCCTCTCGTTCTTTGTTCTCGTCAGCTCTTATCCCCGCTGCTATTGATCCTCTTGAAGAGCGTACGATGCCCATCAGCTTTCTGACAACCTCTCATTTCTCCCTTCCGTCGGAGCTAGACATTGATGATGTGCTTGAGCCGACTCCCTATCGCGTTGTTCTCCCATCCACTCCGCCCGACCTCCGACTCCACTACCGTAGCCGTAGCGGCTCTTCGAACGACAATGTGCCCATGACCAATGGATTGGATTCTTCCGTCAATCTCTTCTGCTTCAATGCCCGCGTTTGTAGGTCTTCAGAGGTTGTCCTGCAAATTACCTTGACTCACCCAAGTCCAGAACCGCTCAATTCTTAGTTTAGCGGTCGACACACGCAAGGAAAGGAAATTCAGATCCTTGACGCTCTTAAACACATACTCATGCAGACTGATATGTACAACTTTCTACTTAGCAATGCTTAGTATAGAGTTTTGATTCCCCAGGGCGGTCAAGCCAAGCAGGCTTGGGCGGCATAACCTCCGGCGCGCATCAAGTGTCAGCGGCAAGGGGTAGTTGCATCTTGTGCCTGTCAGCGCCGTAGCCAGGCGTTGTAAAGCTTGCGGTCAGCCAGGAGATTTAGTCCACTGCTGCTCTGAGTGGTGTGCAGTCTCACTTCCTGGTAACCGAGTGGCAATTTGACGCCACATGCAGCCGGAATCCTTTGTTTGATCGGATGCGGTGATCGTGTGAGGCAGTGCATCATGTTGTCCTTGCTTGGCGAATTCTCTTTATTTTTGCCGTCGGGCTGTGGGTACAATGCGTATTGTGCCACTTAACGCAAAACTTGACGACTTGTCTGCCCACTCACTTTTCCATTCACCTCTGACAAGACTCACGACCATTCCACGTTTACACTCATGCCACGAAGAGGCGTCCTGGGACGCGGTGCTCGCATCCTGCTGAGCTATGGTATCGATTGGTAACAACGTCCTTCGAGGGTGCTCTAACATTAAATACTTACGCATCCCTTCAGGATACTAGCGGTACTTATCGCGCTGTTCGCAAATTTCTACCTGGACCGCTTTCAGAACATACCGGACTTCGACCTCACCGATACGACCATCCAATACTCTTTCAAGCCCAAGGAAGTCTTCCCGGTAAGACTCTATATCCCATACCTTGTTCAGTGGTTCAGACGATGTATAGAATTCCACCTTGGCCTTTATCCTTATATTTTCTTATGTGCTTTTGGTGGTCAGTAACCTGATAATAAGCCGAAACATGTGGGATCTCCATCACGCCCTTCTTGGCCGTAATTACATCTTTCCACTTTTCGGTTCTTAGTATTGAGGGTTTTAACAGTGACCGTCTCATTCTCCATTGTGGGGACCTTCGTAGAAATTGTTCGGATTACAGTTGGACGTCCTCGACCCGGTAACCATTTTATATCACTCAAAAAAATACATACTCAACCTCCTCTTTACAGACTTTATTGCTCGCTGCAACCCTTTCGAAAACGCGACCAATGCCCATTTTTTTGGTCTCGCAAATATAAGCGTCTGTCAGACACCGTCCACTGACCCGCTCATCAAAGACGGTATGCGGAGTTTTTTCAGTGGACACGCTTGTCTTTCCGCGACGGGGCTGGCATTCAATAGTCTCTATTGGGCTGGAAAATTACAGCTATTCAATCAGAAGTCCTACACTGTGAGTACAGAATCCGCACGTACGGACGAAACTGACTTTCGGCATAGTCTAAAGCCTGGCTCGTATTTTCCCCGTTGATGGTGTCCATATACATATGCATTACCCGCGTAACCGACCACCGCCATCACTGGGAAGACGTGACTCTGGGCTTCTTCACTGGGTTGTTCTTCACATACGGGTTTTACAGACAATTCTATCCGGCTCTCGAAGATCCACACTCTGACCTACCATATGCCCCCCGCCTTGCTTCTGAAGCCACACCCCGCGGGCCATCCGAGCCTAGACCCTCTGGGTTCCGGGGATGGTTCTCATTCCGGGATGAGCAGCCGGTGCCGTTGCTACCGACAAATCGGTCGGAGAGAGAATTGCGGAACCCTTCGCCGCCAAATCTTGGGCATACGCCCGTGGAGGCTGACTTGGAGTCATCCGGCCTCATTGCATCGCCCTACCATTCCCCCCGTGATGACCACGACCCCAATTACCTTGGGAAACCGCTTGACTCCCACTCGTCTGGTTACGCCGGTGGCAGATAGATTTTTACTGGGTTCCTTTTGTGCTATTTTCGTTACATTACTTTGTACAGATATCTGCGCACTCTCATCTTATAATACTGTTGACTCAGACTATGCGCAGGCAGCGCAGCAGCACTGCAGCAGCACTGCAGGGGTGCACACTGCAGGCCGTGCAGCCCTGAGCCATGTGCGCTTGTGGGAGTTCTTTGTACCGATGTGGGTACGCCTGGGTACGGAAGCGAAAAGATGATCCGCCACTTCAGTTCTTTTTGGTTCCGTGCGTTTTATCAGATAGCGATAACCCATTTTTGCCGCGCGCCAAATGAACACCGTGACGACAGTGCCCACTCCGAGAGATCGTGGTGGCCTCTCCGAGGAAAATGAGCCTCTTCTCGTGTCCTCTAGCCCGTTGACCGATGAAGCGGAGCTGCTCCCCCGTCGTAGCGGGTTGTCAAGTCAGCGAAGGAAGTTTCAGGCGAGCCCTTACTGGTGAGTGCCAAATACTCCTTTATTCCCTACGCTGGGCTCCAACTATTTATGCAAGGGTCATTCCTATCGTCTTGGCTATAAACATTGCTGTGCGACTGTTCCTCTGTGCTGCAACCGCAATTAACAATCTTCATTCAGCGCGGGATAACCATGTCTCCTAGAATCAAAGTTTACAACGATATTGCTTGTCGAGTCCTATCAGAAGATTGCTCTTCGTCTGCAGTTCAAGCTCGGGCGTCCAAGATTCAAGCTAGTCAGTGATTCCAAACGGTTCTCGTTCATTATGGTGACCTTTGGCAGCTGTCATTACAATCATGAGTATTCTAAGTTCCATTTCAACGGGACCCTGGAGTCAGTATGGCGATTCGAAAGGTCGAAAATTTATCTTCTTTCTCTCGGTTGCCGGCTTCATTTCGATGTGAGCGGCTCAATTCCTTTTCCCGCCTCCCTGCTACATATGAGCAGGGAAACTGTGTTTATCCTGGTATCAGGATCCGTCTCGGCCATCACTCGACGAGGAGAGGCATTTATACTCGTCGGTCCGGTGCTCGAGGGTATGGTAGGCGGCCTTAGTGTATTTAATGGGGTGGTGCATGCGTAAGCATATTTCATGTCCCATTTAATATTGTCCTGACTTCCGCGGTATCGTAGTTACATCTCCGACTGCACTCCCGATGGTTCACGGTCGAGAATATTCTCTGCAATCCAAGGAATGACCTTCGTCGGCCTGGCCATTGGCCCTTGGGTATTCCCTAGCCCTTAGCGGTCTATATTTTAACTGATAAATACCAGATCTCCGGCATCGTCCTGCGCTTTACTGACTTGGGGCCATATTCACTATTTTATTTCAGCGTCGCTCTTCAGCTATTATTGCTTGTCTACATTGTGCTCATTTTCCCGGAGTCTCTGAAGACTAAATCCTCTAATATGGACGTCGAGCTTACCCCGACCACCACACCCACCCCTAGACTCAAGGATTATGTTAAAAACTTCGGCGTGGCGCTCATGTCCCCCATCATGATGTTTTCACCTCGTACCATAGACAGCGGAGGCGCGTCGGTCATGCCCCCCATCACGATGTTTTCCCCTCGTACCATAGACAGCGGAGGCACGTCGGTCAGAGATTACAATCTCACTCTAGTGGGCTGCGCAATGTTTCTCTATATTGTATCAACGGTAAGCCAACCCTTTCCTTATACGCTCAACCCAGATTTTTATCTCTCTCAGGCCATTTATCCGGTGAAATATCTCTATGGCCAGCATACCTATTCATGGAGTCCGGCTGAGGTATGTCAATGATATCTCATGCATTGAACCTGACGCTCTGACACTCCTTCAGCTCGGATTTTACATGTCTCTTGTAAGTTCCTCGCTTTTCGGATGCAATTTCTTACTTGGAACTCAGTTGTGGACGTCAAGGGCGATCAACCTCCTGGTGCTATTACCGAGTAAGGGCAGTTCCTACTCAAGCCTTGTGCCTGACCGCTTCCTTAGTCGTTATCTCCTATTTCAAACCCAAGGTCTCTCTTGTCGGCTCGGGCACATTATCAGCACACGACATTGCTCTCGAGCTACAATTTGACCGGCGCCTGGCGCAAATCTCTTTGGGAGTGGACGGGCTTGCCGATCTACTTGTCGCTGTTTCTCCCTCATCATCTCAGCTGTCCTTCCTGGCATTCAGTTGCCTCTCATCATTTACTTCTGGCGGAAACCCGGCCCTGCACTCTTTGGGCGCCGTCTGCTTACATGCCCTTGGCCACGGCGCAGAAACTGGACGCTTGTTTGGTGCGCTCGCCGTTCTTTCGGCGGTATCGCACAGCATATCGGTGAGTCAGGGTTTATTTCCTAGGGGCTGATCTTTGCCGACAAACTCCGCCTGCACAGCCAACAATATTCGCTGTGACGTACAGCTCGACGGTCTCGACCCATCCCAAGACAATTTTCTACGTTGCTACCGCATTATTGGGCACCTCAGTGATTCTCCTGGGAAGAATTCGTCCGAAGATCAGGGTGTAGAGGTGATCCATATATTATTTAACAAGTATGTTTGCTCTCCGAGTGTAGACTGTATTCTGGGAGCGTAATTACGACGATGATAGCAACATTTGTACTTTGCTTGAGAACGCGAGAGCAGCCGCAGAGCACAGGACCTTGACAGGACCGAGGTCACCGATATGGCCGTTTCGGTGTTCAAATTTTTACAAATTACCTCCGTCGAGACTCGGACTTGCCTCCGCCCGGATCAATATTCCACATTGAGATGCTAAGCCATGAGCTCGTTGCTGCCTCTCGACCTCGGAGTCTTTTACATTGCCAGCAGTGAGCGGCATGCCTCTGGCCACTGGAACGTGTGGAAAGAGTGGGAGGAGCTATGTCCGATTCATTACAGTAATCGTATCTTCGTCTATCTTCGTAAATTAAAGAAAGATTGGATCAACTTATAAGTTTTCCAATAGAAGGATCCATTGCGTGGTGGCAACAAGGAGACCACGATATCCGCACCCTGTGAACGGGCAAAGAGCACAAGTTGAACGCAGAGGGTTACTGAGTTACAGCAGCATGTATGAATGGGTGGCTACAGCCGGACAAAGAGACATCTCGACGGGGCGAATATTACCAACAATTGATCGAAGTAGATGATTGCGGATGATTGGTGTCGGTTGGTGTAGCCAAAGAACTTGTGTCAAAGACGCCACTGCCGTATGCCGAGTCCTTGGTATTTCCTTCCTTCCTTCCTCCTCCTCTCTCTTTCTCTCTCCCCGTCCTAGCGACGCTCTTCGATTCGTTCTCAGCATTCAAGGTCACCAGGATGTTGACCTTTCCTGGACGCTGCTGGATCACTGTGAAATCCGTCTACTTTCGCATTACCCTCACTCGTTTTACCCTCGCCTTTTTTTTGTTCTGCTTCATCCATTGCTTCGCCGAGGGCTTCATCCAAGCTTTCCTATTTACCCTCGACGCGGATGCAAATTCTCTTGCAAGCAGCATCCTTCACCAAGCTCAGGTACCCAGGAGCAACTTCGGTGTCCTCACCCGTCACAACGGCAACGCCACCCTCGAACTCTGCAACCTAATTCCGACTTATGTTGACAATCCGCCCTGCGAGGCAGTCTATCAAACCGGAAGGCCCAATTTGCCCCTCCCGAGCGAGTTCAACATTGCGGTGCGTTCACAAACTTCCCGGAATCCAACTATATCTCAATTGTCGGTCAGGGGGACCCGAATATATTCCTCGCTGGAGTCACGGTGTGTTGCTGTACCCGGTGCTGTCTCGGTGCTGATGCATGCCTAGGCGTCGCCTGATGGCCTTGGAGGAGTGTATGTGGCCACGAACGATGGCGGCAAGTTGTTCCTAAACCAAATGTGCACTCTTGTCCTTGTATACCCGCGTCAAGTGTGAGTTATAATCTTAGTCTACCTTCTTCAATTCAATGTTTTTCAGCCTTATGAACGCTCAACGAGAAGATGTTGTCCTGGTCCTAACTCAGTTTTGGATATTTTGTGTCTCCTTCTTTGCCGTATGTCTCTCCAAGATCCCGCCATCACTGCTCTAAACCTGCTCATGCCACAGATCGTTTACGATTCTATTCCTCATCTGTAAATACTTCCATATTGCGATTGTTCCTGGAGCTAATCGTAGCGCTCTATTAGCGTTGCAGCTATCTGCTTCCGTGCTCTGACTACTGGGTGGTCAATGTACATCATATGGCGAACCGGGGATGTACAGAGTCGTTTCGAGACATTGTTGCACTCGCCCGATAGCCCTTGTCGGATTGAAGTTGACACGCTGTTCCCAAAGTACTTCCAGTCTCGGGAAGCACTACAGGTGGGGCTTTCACTGTACAACGGACCCTCACTGACGCACTCTGATCGATAGATTCCTGACCTCACCTTGAACGTCGCCTCGCTCGCTCTCGCCATTTATCTCTCTCTGAAGCTGATCAAGGTCCGTCACACTGGATATCATATCTGCCCTCGTTTGAGCTTGCGTGCTGTAGGTATATGGTGCCAATACATTCAACCGCGTTGGTGCACCTAAAGAAATCATCCGGATATACAAGGCGCGTCTCATGATACTGTACGAGTCTAACTTGTTTGACTTTGACAACAGTACTTCCTGGCTTGCTTCGTTTCATTCCAACTGTCTGCTCTCCTGTTGATCTCGAGCGTCTGTCTCTGGCTTGATAAGCTGCTAAATCGGGAAAACGCGGTTGCAGGACCCATGACATATCATCGTCCGCTGTACATCGCCTTAAGTATCATCACACTCGTAGTGCGTTTCTTTCCATGTCCTTTAATACGTAGACGCTTACATAAGCGCCAACTAGCTCCTGGTTCCCTGGATTACAATGGCGGGTTTCTTGTTTGGGTCCTTGCTGAAAATTCTTATGCCTGATATCTAGGGTTGGTACGCTGTCCGCAGAGAATGGAAACGCGTCATGATTGCCTTCCTCGTCGTTTCGGGCCTCGTGTTCACATCCTGGATCCTGATGGTGCGTACTCTTATTTCTACTCTTCTTTCCTCGGTATTCTCATGATTATACCTCTTCTCCCAGTTGAAATCTTGGAGGTATGCACACCGGCTCGCTAACTGTTTCTCTTCTGACACTGTACAGCTTCCAATGGACCTTTGTGCAGTGGCCGTTCATGGGTTCGTGCTTTTTTTGCTGCCTGCAACTACTTGAAATAATTTTTTGGCGCACTCCAGCATGTCAAATAATTGCCGCATCGTTCGTGCTTTTCTTGCTGCCTGGAACTACTTTAAACATTTTTTTGGCGCACTCCAGCATTTCGTTAATGGCCACGATCATATTTGGGATCGTTTGTTTGATGAACATGGGCAAGGGCCTCGCACATTATTGTTCGTCCTTTTACCACATTCCACATCTCAGCTAACTTCGGGGATCAGTGTACGTCGACGATGCGTTAGCCAAGGCGGGTTTCGAGCCAGAATTGTTCGAGAAAGACCCTGGGGAGATCCCACCCTCAGACTGGCGGGAAATCGGGCTCGACGATGTCCCGACATATACCCTCTCGTTCTCTAGCGAGAAACGAGAACTTGGAGACCCAGAAAAACAGCTTGACCCCAAGTAGTGATGATAAAGTTACTGCAGCGGAATTTGTATTTTGTTCTTTTTCCTCCTCTTGTCTAGATATCAGTGCTACAGCCACTGTTTCCGAGCGCGTAACGCGGCCAGGAATGTATTAAAATCACGGATTGACCTACTTGTTTGCTCGCGAATGTATTTCAAATTTGGGATCGGAGTACTATAGTCAGTTTGATGACAGCCATTTTATTCTGTCTGCGCTGGGCTTCGGTATCTCAATATCGCTTACCAGATAGTCAAATTATGTTCCCATGAAGTCTCTCAATTTCCTGAGCCCACATTCATTTCATATGGCAGAAATGATAGCGCTTTTTGTTGATGGCATCAAAAATATCCTTTTCTTTTTTTCCTGTCCTACGCTGGAGCACAATACCTGAGAGGGCACACAGGCATCCTTTGGTATACACTCACGGATCTTGCCCTTTTTTTTTCAGAGCAAGAGAATCAGAATTAGGTCGGCCAAGGTTCAATATTCAATTATCACATCTGGGTCATTGTCAGTACAGGCTACATCGTAGCACAAGCATGGGGATGGTATACATAAAATACATAATTTAGTTGCAAATGTACAGGTGAAAGATGCTGCCAGATTAACGATTATCCGTTGGAACATGCCGCCGCTGAACAGGGGAGAACTGCGAGGGCTGTGCGCCGACAGATGTATCGGACACAATTATCCGTATACGCTCCGCATCCCGTCGGATACGCTCTGATCTACTGGGCCAGAGGAAGATAGCGACCACGGTCAAAAGCGCCGCCGTCATCATAATTCCGGCCTTGGCAAGCGATTTCCAAAGGACACTGTAAGCGGATACATACACGACATACTGGGAAAGTGAGTGGGTGAATGAGACGGGCATGGCGAAGCGACTGACTGAGATGGACTCCCCGACCATGTACAGGACACTAAGCGCGCCGAGAAATACGCCTCGTCCAGCCGGACCACTTTTGACTTGGGTGACACCCAGAGAATACAATACCGGCTTGATACCCACTGTGAGAGGTGTTATCAACGCCAATAGAAGAAGGGCGGTTGAACGGCTCGTAGGAACGATAAGAAGCAGTAGTTGAGATGTCAGCAACACTAAGATCGCGTATCGCGCAATCGACCTGTCACGGCTCAGGACAGATACAACGTATTGTGTCGTAGAGGTCGCGAGACTATGGGGATGTCGTTTCTTCAAGAAGTATAGTATTGCTGTGGCAAATTTAGGAAGAGTGTGTGGGCTGAAAGGGGGCGCATACCGGGGAAAACAAAGAAGAGCGACGCCATTCTAACTAATACGGAGGCGGCCGCAAAGAATCCTGCCTGGTGAGGAGGAGCATTAATGAGACCATGTAAATTAGACAGAAACTGAGCCGTACCGAAAACGGAGAAGGTGATGACAGGCCACGTAGAAAAAAGAGTTGGAAGGTTTCGCTTGCCGACGTGAGTGAATATAGGAAGAAGGCGAGGCCAAATAAAATTAGGCGAGGACCAGGTGCGGTGGAATCGGCTAAAAAGACAGCGACGGGAGAATATATCGATCTCTTGACATCTTCAATGCTGATCTTGAAATTTCGACCACCTGAATGGAATTCGGGTTCGTTTGATTCCGGTAGGAAGAAGAAAATGAATGTCAAGTTGAGGAGCCCCAGGCCCGCACTGATTCCAAAGGACAGAAAGGGTTTGAGGAAATCGGCAGCCATTCCAATCTGATCGCCATTCTTAACTGAGAATACAACTGGAAAAAGAGTCGGCTTACCGAATGGCCGAGAATCGTACTAAGAATGCTCAATCCTTGGATCACACTGAATATAGTGGACCTGGATTCATTTTAATTGGCAATATAAAATTTGAGTGTGTCTGATATCGTACCAAGATCCTGCCGGTGACACATCCGAAGCGTACCTGCGAAGGTTAAGAGGTGAACAAGGTTTGTCGTAACTTCGAGTCAGCTTACGCGTGAACGGCTGCGTGATAGGTAGCAGGGCCGCCCAATACGCCCTCTATGACCAGCCCAATGAACATGCAAGGCTGCGCCACATGCCCAAGTGTGGGACTGCCAGCGACCACAGCGAAGAGCAGGTTTCTACAGTTAAAATAATGGTTGAAATGAGATGGCCATGGCGGAGATAAATACATACAAGAGCACAGAGCCGAGAGTCGGGACCAGCAGTGCATACCGTCTCCCATGGATATCTCCGAGGCGACTCCACCACCCCGTTGTGAGGGCGCTTAATATGCAAGTGAAAATCATCGATGCAATATTAATCGACAAAGTCCCAGATAAAAAGGTGGGGCTCGAGCAGTCAAGCCTCGTTGTCGCGTCAGTCTGGAGCAGTGAAGGATCGGGTGTGGTCGGCAAGCCGCCGATTTCTTCGCAGACAAACTGCCGAAAGAATATTAAACGGGAAAAGGTGTTGACCGCATTCTAAATCTATTGAGCGGATAGCGAATGCAGGCAAAAGATACGTACAGAAAGTGCCGCCATTGCGACGACAGGAATTAACCATGAAAAGCTGGCTCTAGGGTCTTGAGAAGAATGAGAAAGCTCCGAGTCTGAGTCTCTCAATAGGGTGGGCGTCGTGGCCCCAGAGAGTAATGGGGACGTTTCGCCGTCCATGGAGACAATATGGTTGAAAGGAAACAGTGAGCGGGCGTCGCAGCGACTCGGAGATCTAATCTATGAACATGACCAATCAATCACTGTCACTGCAGCCTGAGAGTTGTGTCACTGGACCGATCTCTCGACCTCAGACCATTGTGCTAAAGGCCCGCAATCCGGCCCTGGTCCGTGCTTCCATGACTTCCAACTCAAATCAACCGACTCTGGCAGAAAGAGTCGATATTCACAAGTCCTGCAAGTCTTTGGAGACCCTCCTTAATGTCCTCAACGATTACTGCGAAGCAGCGGGAGCTGTGGTTATCCTGCAGAAGAAATTGGCCAAGGCTTTGAGGGAAACTGCCAGTTTGAAGGTTACCGGAGAGATAGCATGTGAGCGCCCGCATATGCGTATTCTCTAGGTCTGGGATGCTAACGAGAGCTGCAGCAAATGCCATGAATGCAAGTGCTACCATTTTTGACGCTTTGTCCGACATCGACTCCAAGTTCGCCAAGATTGCGGACAAGGAATATGATGGGATAAGCGCGGAGGTCAAGAAATGGTTCAAGAAGCTTGCGGTAAGAATATCATAATGGTGCACTTGACGAGGCTCACGTTTGACTTCATTAGAAAGAGGAGAAGGCTCATGACGATAGGCTCAGTAGCGCTAATGCTAAGATCAAACAAGCAGGTGCGACCTCTTGGTACTGCAATTATTTGTAGCGATCTACATCTCAGGAATTAGGGCTGATGTACGAGAAGAAGTCCAAAAAGAGCCCTCGGGACTCTGCGGATGAACATGCGCGGTACATCAATCTTATCAGCTCCCTGGGCCCTGAAATTTCTCAGGAGAAATAGTGAGCTGTTTCTGCACATGTCGCAGCAGTATATTCTAACCTCTTCGAAGCAACCACTCACTACAGGTTACCCAAAAGCATACAACAACAACTTATAGTGTGGCAGCTTGTGTCTCAAGGGTTGCCGATGCGGAGTGGTTGCGCTCATGTGAAGGTGTCCGACGTTTTTCCCCAACCATCGGGCCTCTGGGCGAATGGCGCGCACTATGCGAAGGAGGTTGGACGGGCCCCATCCCGCAGCCTTTAGTAGATCCAGATCCTCAGTCAGATCAAGAAGCTGGAGAGGAGCGGGAAACTATGCGGAACGTTAACCCTGCGGATACCCCTCAAAACTACGAACGCGAGCCGAATCCCCCACCGTCTCCGTTAGCCTCACCTCAGCTAGCTCGACCGAGACTGGCCCACTTGCAGCAATCGGCACCGCCCTCGTCGTTTGAACCTCCGCGAGCATTTGTTGACAATAACTCCGGTTCAGTCCGTTCATTATCTGCTTTCCCTCCCCCTCCCACACATTTCCCCATACCTTCAGCTTCCTCCAGGCAGCCACCTTTGCAACAGACATCCTCCTCCTCCTCATCTGCATCGAATTTGAACGTGAATTTCCCTACCATGCCCCGGGCAGCAGAGTCGCCAGTATTGGAATCTAATCGACAGGTCGAGGAACCCTTATCCACTCTTCATGAGATCTCTCCAGTTGGTCCTGAGCATATCGACGCTGCGCCTCCTTCATTTCGAGACGACAACGTCGAGGTCCAGCGGCCGATACCCGTGCGGTCCCAAACAGCCGAGTCCACAGGTTATCAGCACATTCCCCCGGCCGCCCCAGCAGCATCCAAGCCATTCTCAAGAGGTGATTACTTCATCGATGAGCGAGAAGTTGGAGTGGAGAGGAGTGATACCGGTGGGAGTTCTGGAAGTGTGGTCGCTGCGATGCGGAACAGGTATTCCTCTAATGTACGCTGCCTGATTATTCATCGTTATTGGGCTCACTGACTTATAACCTCGACTTCATCTAGCCCGGAATTGCTTCTCCGCCACCGACAGATGTCCCGCGCCTGCCACTGAGTGTCAACGACCTCGCTAGTCGTTACCAGCCTGGAGAAGCAGCGCCAGTCTCCCCCCGTGCAAGAGCATCTTCACCGCCGGTTTCTTCTTCTCGGACATCAGTATCGCCTTTGTCTGTGGATAGATTTACCGCTGCGTTTGGAGACCGCCCCTCTGGAGGCTATAATGCTGCACGATCGCCCATGCCCATGGCCAGCCCTTCGACTTCGCGGTCAACAGCGGCGCTAGGCGCGGAAGATGACGCTTATCGATGGCGCAATCAACAGCAGGAGCAAAGGATAGACGAGGCGGCTGAGCTTGAATTTTTGGAGAAGGAGAAGGTACTGAGAGAGAAGGAGCGGGAAGTTGGACTGCGCGCACAGGAACTCGAACTAGAGCGAGCAAATTTAAGGAACATCCGCGCGGATGGAGCCCTTGGGGAGTCAAGGGATCCTGGCGCTAGTAGCCCGAAGCCTCAATTGCGACCACGAGAACGCAAAACATCCTTCCGTAATCAATCGCCACTGCCGAGACCTCATTCCCAGCTCGACAATCGGACGCAAAATCCTAACGTTGGCAACAATCAAGGGTACTCGTACAGTACGACACACCTGGTACCACCTTCCACCCCATCAGGACAACACCAGTCTCCCTCCTCGCCTCGTTCGTCATCGTCGTCTGCAGACGGATCTAGAAGCACAGAGCAGCATGCTCCGTACTGTGGTTGCGAAAGCTGTTCCGTCAAACAGTACAAAACTCCTTCGAACCGCTCGCCATCCCCGAACGACATGCGCCCGCCAGAAAAACCATTCAGCCTCCGCCCCGAGAAACCCAAAAGCGGCTGGATGCGACGACTGAGCATGCCGGTTGTCGTTGGGAATGCGTTTTCTATGGATAAGAAGAATAACGCAGGAAAGATGTATTCTTTGGATGCGAACAAGAGGAATGGAGGCGTGAATGGCAGTTCAACTACGCTCAGGAACGTCGACGAGGACGGTCGGATGGGAATGCAGCAAGGTCGAAGGAGCTACGATGCCAGTGGGGTTAGCAACCGGAGCATGACGAGCTTGGTAAGTGGTGTTGGAGGGCGGCGATGATACTTGTATAAGGGTACACATACCCACATCTGGACCCTATATAATCTATTAACTTACTATACTATATTTTGTGCTCTTTATGAAACGTGATGACTTGACGACTCGCAGTTTGCAGTTTTGCAGCCCCTCGATTTTTGTCTGACGCGTCGCGTCGAAGTCGCGTCACATTTGTAGCCGAGGGTGGCACAACAATTTTCCCAGCTTTGCTTTGAACTCACTAGCGCTCACTCTTGGCTCGCTCTGGGCCTCAATCCATCGGATGCCTTTCTGAGGGGTTATACAATGTAAAAAAATTCTGCTGCCGATCATACCGAGTCGGCACGCTTCTTTCAACTCAACAGCACTCAAACCGCCTACAAAGACCTTGTTCTGTGCGCCTTGCCACCTTGAACTACAGAACTATTGCAGTTGGCGCGAGAGCCTTTCGTCCTTGCGAGTACCAAGGCATGCCCTGCTCTCATACTATGGCCGTTGCACAATATCTCAAACAATTCAATTCAGCAGGGAGAAATGAACGATGGATCCGGATCGAGCTCTACCCTGCCGCAGGCGGGTTCGTTTTCGACTAGGGGCTACCAGCAAGAGATGCTGAACGAAAGTCTACGCCGAAATATCATTATTGCACTCGACACTGGCGCTGGCAAAACTCACATTGCTGTTTTGAGGATGAAGATCGAGGCGGAGAGAGAACCTCACAAGGTGACTGTTCACCGCACGACAGCGATCCTCATGCAGCATCACTAAGTTGCCCCCAAGATCTCCTGGTTTCTTGCTCCGACAGTGGCTTTGTGCGAGCAGGTTGTGTTGATCTACTGTTTTTCTATTACACACGTTAACGAGTAGAACAGCAACGATCCGTCATACAGAGCGCCTTGCCCGTGTCTGTAGGGCTCATCTCGGGTGCTCTCGAACCCGAGCAGTGGAAAAACGGAGCCTTGTGGCGTTCAGTCTTAGACACCCACCGAGTTATGGTTACGACACCACAAGTGCTGTTGGATGCTCTTCGGCACGGATATATAAACCTCGGCAAAGATATCGGTTTGTTAATATTCGACGAAGCACACCATGCGGTCGAGCGACATCCCTATAATAGGATAATGCTGGAGTTCTATAATGAATGTCCGCCTCGCTCCGTTGATTCCGCGGGCTTCCCCAGCTACAATGGCGAGGCTGTTCGTCCAATGGTGTTAGGCCTTACTGCAAGTCCTATTTTCGGAGGCAATGTGGAAGCTGCTTTCAAGTAGGTGGCATGTGAGCATACAAACGTATCAAACTCAAGCAACTTTTATAGAATCATTGAAGGAAATCTACACAGCGTCATTCGTTCTCCTCGCCGTGAACGAGAGGAGCTTTCCCACTATGTGCACCGGCCGATTTTTAAACATCTCTTATATCAACCTAATCCGGACTCCTTCTCCTCCAACCTCGCCGCATTCGAGTTTGTCTTTCGGTCTTTGGACATCGAAAATGATCCCTATGTCATCTACCTGCGCAAGAAGCTTGCAAAAACGAGTCCAGGCACTCCGGACCACGCTCGGCTTGATCAACAGCTCTCAAAAACAGTCTTGAAGAACACCCGTACCCATGTCGCCCTCGGCCAAGCTGTCCGCTCCGCCAGCGAAATTTGCTCTGACATAGGAGCCTGGGCCGCAGATTGGTACATCTGCAAAGTTATGGAGCAAGCAAACGCCAACTCATACCACAATGTTGTGTCTGATTTGCGACACACCGAGAAAGGCTATTTGGCAAAAATTTTGGATCAAATTGTCGCCACGCCTGTCTCCTATGCCCCCGAAGACATTGCCGAGGAGTCTTCAGACAAAGTCCGTGCTCTCGTCGAATGTCTTCTCGCGGAGAAGTCGGACACCGAATCGCACAATGAGTCGTACAGTGGTTTAATATTTGTCCAGCGGCGAGACGCGGTCTTGGCTCTAGCGGAAGTGCTTCGCCATCATCCAAGGACCAAAGATATATTCACAATTGGGTGTATGGTTGGGGGAACCGACACCGTGCATTCGAATTCCCCATTAGATATCACACGAGCATTGCTCAAGTCTCAAGATGACACTCTAATGGAGTTCAAAACGGGGGATAAAAACCTCATCGTATCCACGGCCGTAGCAGAGGAAGGGATCGATATCCAAGCGTGTGGCAGTGTCATACGATGGGACCGGCCTGCGAACATGGCAAGTTGGGCACAGAGCAGAGGGAGGGCGCGGCGTGAGCGCAGCACTTTCACCCTGATGTTCGAAGAAGGTGGCGAACATGAGAAAGCTGTTGCTGATTGGGAACAACTGGAGCGCCGGATGGTTGCTTTGTATAATGATCCTTCACGAGACATTATAGAACCCCTACAAGACGACGGTCTTGTTGACGAAGATGACGATCTCGTCTTTAGAATTGCGGAAACTGGGTATGATATCTGGATCTTTACGCACCAACTACGACTTATAGCCACACAGAGCCTGCCTCACACTTGATTCTGTGATCGCGCACCTTCACCACTTCTGCGCTGTGATACCGAATACAGGTATGTGCAGTGGCAAGCCTCGTTGGTTCCACATGCTGACCCGAACGAAGGGCATGTAGACCATCGACCTCTGTTTGATATCGATCCCCCGGACTTACCAGAAAATTGGCACTCCTTCGAGAATCGATCGACAGGTATCCAGCCTTATACTGGACCGTATGGCGCAAAGCTTACGTTGCCACGACTGCTGCCAAGCAAGCTGCGCTACTTTGAAACTGGACGTGTGCACCGCACTAAGCAGTCTGCTTTTCGTCATGTCGCTTTTTCCGCATATCGCGCGTTATATGAAAATGGACTGCTCAACGACAGTCTCCTTCCTCTCACAAGCGTTGTGGAGCCCGAGTTGGAGGAGGAAGTCAAAGCACTGTTACGGGAGGTTGAAAAGCGGGCCGGAACAGCCACAGTTTCAGTGCAGATGGATCCGTGGGCTGGCACCTCAGATGCCTGGTTTGCGTCAGAGCTCGTTATACCGGCTCTCCCGCCTTTGCTGCTGTTGACTCGCACAAAACCGCCTGCATGGTCCACGGATGACGGTCCCATTCTTCACCGCCCTGGGTCTCAGGTTTCTGTAACTCTTCGGCCACTTCCATCTGAAGTCTGTGCTCAAACAGTTGCAAAAGCTCAGGACTACACTCGGCGCCTATTTTGGTGTCTCAATGGATCTCGAATGATTTGGGAAGACTTAGACTTTTCTTACCTCTTCCTACCCTTGGATAGCTTGGCTGAAACGACCTGGGACGTTCGGCGGTTATGGAATTTTGAGCAGGATTCCAGTTCGGGACGGTTCTTCCCCAACGCCCTTGCCTTTGGGCAAAAGTTTTCTTTCCCCGATGACGTGGCTATCGTCCGTAACGGACCTCAGTTCAGCAAAGCCTTCAAATTCGTACGTTGGCGGTATGAGGCCCTCGACCCTGAGGAAGAGGCGGAGTTTAGAGCAACATATTCCCGTTTCCCTGAGCTGGAAATCACTTACCCTCTGCTGCTAGGGGAGTACTTGCCGGCCCGCACCAATTTTCTCGTCCCCATCCCCGAGAATACAAAGTCTTCTTCAGCGGCACCCAAGACTGTCCTGTTCCTCCCTCGGCTCTGTTCTGTTGCACTTTGTTCTCGCACTGAAGCACAGTATGGATTCTTACTCCCATCCGTCCTACGAGCGTTGGCCATGTCCATGACTGTGGACTCCCTATGCAAAACACTTTTTTCTGATCTACCGATCTGCTCCGTACCTCGGAACCTGTTGACCACCGCCCTGTGCGCCCCGTCTTCACAGGAACTCAACAATTATCAGGTCAGTTTACGAGTTGGTTGCTGTCATTATACTGAAGTGCACCACAGCGACTAGAAACCTTGGGAGATACGGTGCTCAAGTTCATGAGCACACTTCAGCTGCTGGGGGAATACCCTCTCTGGCATGAGGGGTATTTGACCCAGAAGATGGGACAGTTCGTCATTTCCTGTATCAGTAACTCGGATCCCAGTGGGCCTGATCCTCATCTTCAGCTGTGTTTCAAATGTAAGGCTTGCCAAAGCGAACATCGCCCATGGACTGTACCGGTGGATCATTCGAGGTATGAAGGAATAAGAAAAATGCAGTAGTTTCCGGTTAATTCCTCGTTTCTTTAGACCGTCTGCTTGGTAAAAAGTGGAAACCCAGCTACTTTACGACGAGCGACGTGCAGGTAATCACGAACGTGGAAGAAGACCCCGATGTAGACATAGCCAACAAGAAGAAAAAGAGCAAAAGCCAGCACCTGTCCACTAAAGGTAAATAAAAACAGATCGTCTCCATTTCCAGCTCATCGCCTTTCAGTTTTGGCGGATGTCATTGAATCTTTGATTGGGGCTGTTTATCTACACGGCAGCTTTGACCTAGCCCTAGTGTGCGCTCGATTCTTTGACCTTGGCATCAAATGGGAGCCTCTCCCGTCGCGCATCGAATCCATACTCAGCCGTATTGAAATTCATTCGGAGCTGCCCATACACCTGGAAGTGGTTGAAAAGATGCTTGGATATAAATTCACGCACAAACTTCTTCTCGTTGAGGCACTCACACATGCCAGCTACCAGCAAGATTTGCGTACGGTATCGTACGTTTTCCCGACCAAACTAAATATCTCCTGTCCTGATCCTCAACAGATACGAGCGACTCGAGTTCTGCGGAGACGCAGTACTGGACATGATTGTCACCGAGTACCTCTACCGCGCCGAGGGGAAGGAATATAGCCCAGGTGAGCCTACAATTCCCGTTTTGAGTTTCCGTTCGCTGACGTTGTCCAACCAGGCCACATGTTCCTCCGAAAATCAGCGACCGTCAATGCCCACATTCTCGCGTTCTTTTGTTTAGGCACCCACACTAACGTCCCCACTCACATGCCGCACTTCTCGGGCGGGCTGGACCAGCGCACCATCACCCTCAAGGTGGACTCGCAGAAGATTTACCTCTGGCAGTGCCTCTTCCACTCCAGCCCGTCTGTCCTTGATGAGCAGCGCACCACATTTGCGCGTTTCGCCAAGCGCGAGACGGAGATCAACGAAGCGCTGCGAAATGGGCCAATATTTCCTTGGGCGGCTCTGACGCGGCTGCAAGCGCCTAAATTTCTGAGTGACATGGTGGAGAGCTTGCTCGGCGCCGTGTTCCTCGATTCCCGGGGCAGTCTTGATGATAAGCTTGATGAGGTGCGCGGCGTGCTGCGTACGCTGGGGCTTCTACAGGTCCTGGAACGCATCGTGTGGTCTGACATTGATGTGTTGCATCCCGTCTCGCGGCTGAGCATGTGGGCGAGCAAGAGGAACCAGGACTTGAAATACGACTATAAGAAGGAGAACGGGAAGATTAGCTGTGGAGTGATGTTGGAGGGCGAGGAGGTGCCTGGGTCACGCGTGGCGGACCAGTACAAGGGCAAGTTGACCCAAGCCGAGGTGCGCCTAGCGGCAGCGGAGAAGGCGATTGTGTTGTTTCAGCTGCGAGATGTCAACACGAGTTATGCGACCTTGAAGCACAGGGCGAGCAAGAAGGCCAAGTCGAGGAAACGGAAACGTAGTATCTCTAACCTGTAGTTGGAAACAATTTGCTCTTGGAATGTTGTTGAGCCGACCGTTGAAGAACGGAGCGAGTTAAGTGGTGGGTCGCCCGGATCACGCGGCCCGGCGTTTCCTTGATCTTTTGTCCCCTCTCCTCTATTGCCAGTGTACCCAAACCACACCCACGGGTAACAGAATATTAATCGACAAGGATCACAGTCCTTGGAATAGTTCCCGTTCGGGCCTATTGCCGTCTATCAATCCTCCTCCTGCAACCTCCTTGCACCCAAGTTCTGGCCATCGAGAGTCCCTCAGGTATCCGCTCTCGTCTGTGTGCAGCGAAGTCTCAATTGGATCACGGACGACTTCTTTACCGACCAGCTGGAGCCATTCCAACACAGGCTTCGTTGTCCACCGCTTTCGACCGCTTGTATACCACCCCAGATGCCCTCCGGTGGCAGTCAATACTGCGACAATGTAGCCATTCCGACCAGAATACGTCTGGACCCTGCGAACGACTGGATCATCTGCGGAATTGATAGTCAGACAGGGGAACTCGGATGTCCTCGATGACTTGATGACTGGAGGCCCAGGAATAATACGCGTCGACGGATGAGAAGGGGAATGGCGGCGCGTTCGTCACACAACGAGTGAACGCATCATCGAATTTGGTAAGGGTTGGTTTTTTTAGGCCCAGCACACCTGGAACGGCCTTTGCAACAGGATGCTCGGGGTCGAGTGTCAGAACATGTCTATGGTGACGAATGAGCTGCATGACATTATCGCCCATTGCTCTCAGATATAGTCGTTTGCCTAGTGTGCTGTGCAGAAGCCTGGTGCCCTGCATTGAGTTCATCACCTTGAAAAAGAAGGATTTGACTCACCGTTCATTGTTCGTCTGCAAATCCCACGGCTTTGAAAGGATGCTAGAAGTAAGTTCTCGGAAATTTGCGAAGGCAACACGTGAACCTACACAGCCCAGTACGCACGCGGATGAGAGCTGGCTGTTTTCTCCCTCTTCTGCCAGATACCGGATCATCACGTTTGCTCCTATCGAGAACCCAAGCCCAAGCAGCGGCGCCTTGGGATACAGCTTTGAAACGAATATTAGAGCTTGACGCAGGTCGTCTGTCTGGGCAGCGGTGTAAAATTTCTGGCTTGTTAGCGGGACACCCGAGCCTCAAAAATCGGATGTAAAAACGGTGCGCATGGGCAAATAAAAGTACTTACATCCACGAAAGTTGACAACCACGGCTCTATAACCCAGCCCGCCCTGGTGAACAGGCGTACATGCAGGAGCCAATATTGCGCGGACATATGGTTCGTGCGAACCTAGGTAATACAAAAATAATGCAAAAGACGTCTGTAAGGTGTACGCACCTCCGGTTAAACCGTGCTGAACAACGATAATAGGTGTATCTTCATGCGCTGCGGAAGAAACGGGAGGCGTAAAATCCAGTCCGAGGGTACCGCCGTCTAGGAGTCTGAGCAGTCGCCTAGAAAAACATCATTGGTTTGGCAAGGCTCGAAAGAAAGAGAAAAGTACGTGCCTTTGGTACCATACTTGGTCAACCTTAGTAAAGTCGCCCACAATGGCATAGGCAGTTTGTAAGTGGCCACTGAAGATTATCAATACTCGAAGGGCGAATATACATAAACATGTTGAAGACTTGAATAACCACCAGACAGAATGACATTTGGTGAAGAGAGCTGTACACCTCGCTTCTACCAGATCTCGAAGCGAGGCGGATTCTGCATTTGGGGACCCTGATGACGACACGAGCTGGTTCTGGTCCAAAGTGCAGAATTGGCTTGGCGCCAAGAAGCATTCTTCAGTCAGTCCACTGTCCAGCGATGAGAACGCCGCGAGCGAAAGGCGTCCGGCCGCCCACATATCTTTGTCACTTCAGTAGCGTCAAACCTTACTCAGCCTAGCGGTGCATACGGCATCTCGGAGACATGACATATCCGAGTTCACACAGCCACATCGGTCAAAGCGCATTCTCCGGTGTCTTCTTTGGCCATTCGATGAACTGTATTGGAGACGAACCTAGGTTCAGAATTCGGAATTTTATTGATAAGTTGGAACCTACCTGCTGACGAGATCAGCACCTAGTACTTGTTCATCTAATAGAATATAATGAGGTCCCTGGCCTGCCTTCATGCTTTGATTCATCTCTCCATCTGTCCTGGAAAAATAACTGCATCATTATCTGTATCTCCTTGGAAGAACCAATGAAAGTCCAAGGTCAAAGAGAGAAAGTAGAAATCGAAGTACATACCACAAGGACATGTCATGATGTCAATTCCTGTTTGCATAGTAATAGGCTTCTGGATTCCACTCGTTTATGACTCTAATTCCTTCCACCACTAAGTTTATCCCACAGGTGACTCTATTCAACTGAAACTGTATGCGCGAGTCAAGCGGCGCGCGTCCGGCGAACGGCGGCGATCGGTGAACACTGAACTGTTTTTCCCCGAGGAGCGTTATTTTTTTGACGTGGGTGTGTAACTGGCCTCGTACGCGGAGACCGTAGACGGTAGGTCGTGTGCTCCTTTTTTTTAACCGCACATCGCGATCACGTGTGTAATTCCTATTTATAGTATCACAAATGACGTCGCGATGATGGAGTCGGCTGAACTCTCGCCTGGGAATAAAACAATCAACGTAATGCGATTCGCAGTCTAAGGGTCTTGCTCTTTACCACCATGTACTCACTCATTACATCTCGTTCGGCGCTCAGAAATATCGCGAGCGCAGCTCGCGCTGCCGCTCCTGCACGCAATACGAGGTACGAGCGACTTTCCTGTATCTACTTCCATTCTTATCACATTATTTCTCAGATTCTCAAGGTGCGACATTGGCCGACGATGCCGCTCATTCTAACCGAGGTTCCTCAGCACTATGCACGATAACGACCCACTTGTGTGTGGTTTCTCACCATCATGTCGCATCCAGTCCTATTTTTAACGAGACCTAGATCCTCGAAGAGGAGAAGCAGCGGAATCTCTCAGGAACGCAGCATAAGACATCCACCCCCCATAAGCACGCTCCGGGCTGGAATGAGCATCTAGCTAGTGCTTCCGAGGCGTCGGTGAAGGTCCGGGTCCAATGTAACATGTCGATACTCCGACTGAGCCATACAGGCGGATAAGTCCACAGGGTCCCCAAGTGACCTGCAGAGGACCACAGTGGATTATATCCAATCGCGTCACTCGCCTGACGAGGCAACGTACCTGCGCGACGAGGTTAGTGGCCCCCTCAGCGGGGCGAAAAGTGAGGAGCACGAATCCCATCCGCAAGTTCTGGTGCGGAAGACTGTTCACGATGAGACAACCGAGGTCTGGAAAGATGATAAGAGAACCGACAGCGAGGATGTTGTCAGTCGCCAAGTTTACTCTCTGTCTTTCAACTAACACGGCTCAACAGGTGAAAGCCGAGCGGGGAGTGCTCTCGACTGAATAAGCCCGCTCAACAATCCACTGAAATTCAAATGTATTAGTAGAGCCGCTCATCATGTATCGCACCTCTTCATTGAGAGAGAGTAAAAATATATTTATTATTCAACAATGTGTCTTTGGCATCGACCAGTCCGTGTCCAAACAAATGAGGCGGTTCGTCGGAGAGTGCGTGCAGTGTAAGGAGATGGAGGGAAAAAAACAGATCTGGTCAGGCTGTAGGCCGAGGTAAAGACAGGATGAGGAGGCGCATCATGTTACATGAATGCGGGGGTCCCACAAGGAAAGCGGTCGGTCGTGGCGGGCGTACAAAGGTTTCTCAATAATCATGAGCGCAGAATATGATGTATGTACGATATCACTATTGAAGGAGGATCAGGTTAATTAGTCCCGACTGGGTCGGAATAGCACGTACGAGGAAGTAGTCCGGTACACGTCGCGAGACGAGAGGTTCACCTGCCCGCGGAGCAGGATCGAATTGTAAACTTGAGGGTAGATTAGCAATCACGTCAATTTGTAGATGATGATGACATACAAGCTGTATGATAATTTTTCGTCTATTTCCATGATTGCAGCCTGGTTGCCGCAGCGGTAGCAGTAGTTTGGTGCGCTGAAGATGGTCACCACATTTCTATCCTGGCCCCAGCTGTAGCCTGAGGATACAGATTAAGATCAACCAATATGCCGGAGTAGGACGAAACGCGCACCCTCCATCACCAGCTGATGCGCCCGCGCCACGAGAGTGAGTCCGTTATTATGATTAAAAGCTTCAGAGATATCTTGGCCGAATGTGTACCCCGCCCCGCGAGGAGATATTCCCCAACCACAACGATCGTCGGGGTCCGACCACAGCAGGTCACACATCGGCCCCTCGTGGGGCACCTCCTGCACACGATCGATGGACCGCACATGGTCGAGCGTGTCGATGGACGGCGAAAGGCCTCCGTGAAGACAGAATATCTAGCATGGCATCAGATGGGGCCTCCATGAACCACTTAAAAACGAAAACATACTTGATTATCAATTAGCGCCGTAAGGGGTAGGAAATCAAAGAGGTCGGTGAAGAATCGCCAGACGTTGGCGTTCCCGTACTTGCGGAGGCACTCGTCGTAGAAGCCGTACACCTGCGTGATCTGTCGCGACTCGTGGTTTCCGCGGAGGATGGTGACACGATCACGATAACGCAGCTTGAGGGCTACGAGTAAGGTGACGGTCTCGACGGAGTAGTATCCTCGGTCGACATAGTCGCCCATGAAAAGATAGTTGGTGTCGGGCGAGTTGCCGCCGATACGGAACAGCTCGGAAAGATCATGCTAGAACAGACTCAGATTGATGTTTCAGACACGGCGCAACGGAAGAGACATACGAACTGCCCATGGATATCGCCGCAGACGGTGACCGGGCAGCGTACGGGCTGCACATTCGACTCCTCCATCAAAATCTCCCTTGTCTGGATCGAGATGAAGGTTGGAAGACGACACCAACCAGGACACATGCCTTGTCGCAGAGCTTTTTTACATCGCCCTCTGAGAGCTGCTTGCACTGGCTGAGCTGATCCAACCATGCATCTATCTCATTTTCCATAGCTTTGGTCGTCGGTTTGTCGTCGAGGGAATCTCAAAAGATACAATCCAGGGAATCGAGATTGGGGATGTTTGGAGAGAAGATGGGAGTTGTGTTTGGCAAGCTGTTGAGAAACCAACACCCTTATGGACGCCATCATTGCGGCCAGTTGTCTTGAACCATCCTACTGTCTTGAGCCATCCTGCCTTTCTTTACTTTCAATTTAAGAGTTGAGTCACTTGACGCTCCCAAAGTCTCAAAATGCAAACTATCGACGCTTCCGGGAGAGTGCGCAGACTAAGCGCGCACTGTATACATCTTAACAGCTCCAGACAGTTCCAGAGGCAAGGATGTTGGAGTCGTTGCAGGAATTAAGTAAAGCCCTTTCTCCTTTCTCTTCCGCTGCCGGCCAGTCGGGCATATTAAAAGACGGTGGCGACGACGAAAGGCTTTGAATTTGTAATGTCGAGCTCAGTACTTCTCCGAATTCATGCATGAATCTCCTCGAATAAATGCAAGATAAATGCGTATAAGTTGTATTTGAGCGGGTTTTAAAGACAGAGAATTCAGATGCGAGGACGGGTGGCATGGTGGGTGGCCGTTCTGCTCAGGAAAACTCGATAATCGCGAAAGTTGTGACTCCGTGACCGTGACACCTTGCTTGAACGCGTACCGCAACTTTTTTGAACGCCATGGACCAACAGGTATGCGCCTCTCCTGTGTGCTGGGCCCATGTCCTAACCGTTCTATGATAGGCATATTACACGACAGACGAGGTATATCCATTATAGACCCTCAGAAACGCGCAGCTCAGTGCATTATTATCGTCGACAGTATGGTCGGCCGTTCATTATTGTTCGCGAACAAGCAACAAAGACGCGGAGTCATGGCATAGAGGCGATCAAGGTGCGTCTCTTTCCTGGCTTTATATTCCGCGTCCAACACCCTCGCAGTCGCATATTCTCGCAGCACGCACGGTCGCCAACATCATACGGACATCTCTGGGCCCGAGAGGTTGCTAATCTTTACTTTTATGAGGCTATGGCTCACAAAGCTCGGATGTAGGACTCGACAAAATCCTGATATCGCCAGACGGTGAAATTACAGTGACCAACGATGGGGCAACGATCCTGGGCCAGATGGAGGTCGAACACCAGATCGCAAAACTCCTCGTCCAACTATCAAAGAGCCAAGACGACGAAATTGGCGATGGAACGACCGGTGTCGTTGGTACGCCTCAATCTGTCTCCGTTGGTTTTCCTCGTGTTGATAGTTCGAGACTTCAGTTTTGGCTGGGGCTCTGTTAGAGCAGAGCGAGAGCCTGCTCGATCGCGGCATACATCCCATCCGCATCGCAGACGGATTTGACCGCGCGTGTGCCGTTGCAGTCGAGGAACTGGACCGTATTTCGGACCGGGTTGAGTTTTCGACTGAAAACACCGAAAACCTCCTCAAAGCCTCCATGACAAGTCTCGGCAGCAAAATGTATGCCCTTACTTTCCTCCTACCTCGTCATTTTTCTAACTGCTCAAAAGCGTATCAAAAGAGCACCGACAGTTTGCTCAAATAGCCGTCGACGCAGTGTTGTCTGTAGCAGATCTCGAGCGACGCGATGTGCCCTTTGACCTGATCAAGGTCGACGGCAAGGTCGGAGGATCCCTGGCAGACACCACCCTGATAAAGGGTGTGCTCATCGACAAAGACATGTCGCATCCGCAGATGCCGCACTCTGTCAAAGATGCCCGCCTCGCCATCCTCACATGCCCATTCGAACCCCCACGTCCCAAGACCAAGCACCATCTCGATATCACGAGCGTGGAAGAGTACAAGAAGCTGCGCGATTACGAGAAGGAGAAGTTTGCAGAGATGATAAAATGCGTCAAGGACACCGGCGCAAATCTGGTTATCTGCCAGTGGGGTTTCGACGATGAAGCGAACCACTTACTGATGCAGAATGATCTGCCTGCTGTACGATGGGTTGGTGGGCCGGAGATTCGAGGTCCGTTCTTGAACAACTAAGAGCACGCGACAACCACTAACCATTTTCTGAAAGCTCATCGCAATAGCCACCCAGGGCCGTATTGTTCCTCGGTTCGAAGACCTCACGGCAGAAAAGCTGGGCAAGGCCGGAATCGTGCGCGAAATATCTTTTGGAACCACCCGCGACAAGATGCTCGTCATCGAAGAGTGCGCAAACACTCGGGCAGTAACCATCTTTGTTCGGGGCAGCAACAAAATGGTATAACATTACCGTTGTCCCTTATTTGTCAAATGACTTAAGTCTGGCTTAGATCGTCGATGAGGCCAAGCGGGCTTTGCACGATGCTATTTGCGTTGTACGGAATCTCGTCGTCGACAACCGCGTCGTATACGGCGGGGGTGCCGCCGACATCAGCTGCGCAATCGCTGTATCCAAAGCCGCAGACGAGGTGCGTTCTTCTTTCTTTAGATCTCGACAGCACGAGTCTGACGTCGCTGTAGATTGCATCGATCGAGCAATACGCGATGCGCGCGTTTGCTTCTGCATTGGACTCTGTTCCCCTCGCTCTCGCGGAGAACAGCGGTCTACCGCCGATCGAAACACTCGCGGAGGTGAAGAGCCGGCAAATTACGGAGGGTGACTCCAAGCTCGGAATCGACTGCAATGGACGCGGGGAGAATGGTACGCGCATATGCCTCAATCACGAAATGTGTGATTTTATTCACTCGACTGGGCAGACATGAAGAAGCAGTTCGTGTACGACCCGCTCATCTCCAAGCGGCAACAGTATCTGCTTGCGACACAGGTTCGTTGCATTCGTGCTTGTGCTTGTGTTATTTTTGCTGACGAGGGCATACTTAGTTGGTTCGCGCTGTCCTCAAAATAGGTGTGCATCCTCGTTCTGGGCCTCTGATTCATGTGCTGACTTGTTATCTAGATGATGTGATCGTTGCAGGTCAGTCAGAGGAGTAGAGTGATGTTTAGTGGCGTAGACCAAAAATTAAATCCTTGATAATCTCATGTGAGGCTAAGCTGAGGTTGTCTCTGTCCAATGGTCGGATATGGCGGTCATTCTGCACAAGGTTTAAGGGAAATTAAGCCATGAGATTGCATGAGACGTTGACAGGAAGCTGGGAAAAGTAGATAGCTTGGTGACTCAAAACCTATTACGATGCCGATGTGGCTATGCTCATCATCTTTCAAAACAAAAACTCTTGCCGCGACTTATGTTCGGTGGATCTAAAAGGCTTCTTTCACATTTCGACGGTGCAATGCAGGCCGCCTTCATCTAACCAGGCATGTAGTGTCGCCGTCCGCGCAGCACGATTCAACTACCTTCGGACACGGCATATACATTCTTCACCTTGTGCGTGCTTTCTCTCTCGCACAGGTGTGATTCTTGACGTGATACAGGCGTACGACATGGCAGTATAACCCGTCCAGAGCCGGGAACAGGGTAGGCCACGCTTGTCCCAATGCCTGCTCTTGCTGTTATACCTACTCGAAGTGCTTTTCAGAATCAAAATACATTTCAAAGACTCAAAGGGATCCCTGGTCAAGACAATCGAAGCCAATGAAGGGGACGACCTGCTATCTATCGCGCACGAGCACGATATCGACTTGGAAGGCACGAAGAGCACTCCCTCGCGTCCTGAACTCAAGCTCAATGTCTTCCAGGTGCATGTGAAGGCTCCGTAGCATGTTCTACGTGCCATGTCATTCTCCCACCGGAATATTACGATCTGCTCCCTGAACCTGACGACGACGAAAACGACATGCTCGACATGGCCTTTGCGCTGACCGACACAAGTCGGCTTGGATGCCAAGTGAAGCTTACACGAGAATTGGATGGAATGACGGCTACTCTGCCTTCTGCGACGCGAAATATGTTCGTCGATGGTGGGTAACCCGTCCAAAATATCTACCAGCGCTTGACCGTCGCGGTGATAGGAAAAAAATCAACGCATTGATATAATACGGCTAATATGTTTTTAATCACGTATAATCCGACCATCTGGGACCTCTACAACCCACACTTTAACTCCCGCACTCTCATCTCACAGACCTTGGGAATTCCACTGCATCCCGGATGGATCCCTGCCCATGCCTGACGCAACTCGCCCGTCTACCCTCTTTTTCAATGTGGATGGGGATCACAGAGACCGTAACGTATGTCCTAGGCTACGCTCCTGAATATGTTGTCTGTCCAACTGCATGGGACAAGCTGGTCTGGAAATTACTAACGCTCGTAGAGTAGAGTAGGCAACACAAGGATTGAGACACTAATAATAGCTCGCCACCCACCGATACGCTAAACTTTACGGCCACTGCTGCACGTGAACATCGAGTGAGTCATATTACTTTTTGCCAAGTTGCCTTCATCCACTAAGTTCCCTTTAGACGTCTTTCATGGCCCAAGAATCGGAGATACCCCTCCTGGCTCCGGAATCTCCAACTGATAGAATCTCTGAACATTCTGATATTGACGTCTACAAACGCTTCTCAAACCGCAGGAAGAATGCTATCGTCGCACTGGTCTCTTGGTGTGGTCTCTTACCGCGTGAGTTAATACTTGTCGATGACCGCGTTTTCTGCCTTTGTTCAAGATTTACAACTTTAGTATTTGTCTCGGGGTCATTCATTCCGTGCATTCCCCCAAATTGCCGACGACTTGAACACCACTGGCCAGGTCGTGAGGTGCGTCTATTGAACCTTCCCATATAAGCTCGCCTGACAATTGTTTCCAGTTTGGCCGTCAGTATTTCGTTTGTGGGGACTTCAGTCGGAGGTTTGATTGGTGCTTCGTACTCGAGTTTCTGCAAGTACACACTCTTTCCCGAAACGAGCGTCAATTCATCTTCTGCTAGATGGACGACGGCCGATGTACTTGATCGGACTGCCCTTATTATGCATCGGATCTGTTGCTCTTGGCCTTTCGCGGACGCTGCCCGAGTTGATGATCTTCCGTTTCCTTCAAGCTCTAGGCGCCGCTCCAGGACTTTCAGTCGGTAAATAAGCATCTACTTCTCCGATACTTTGCCAACTGTTGCAATTTCAAGGCGCTGGTGTCATTGGAGATATTTTTGTTTTAGAAGAACGCGGCACCGCGATGGGGATCTTCTTCGGAGTGGGTGGACGTCGATGTTGCAACTGTCACATAGACTGACCACCGTTACAGGCGTGTCTGCTGGGCCCCGCGTTGTCACCGCTCGCTGGAGGTACTTCCCTTGAGCTATTTCTTTAACATCCTATCCATAAATCCTTGCAGGGCTCGCTGCCCACTACTCGAGTTGGAGGGCAATGCAATTCGCATTAGGCGCTCTCTGGAGCGATCGGTTTCCTCTGTATCGTACTTTTTTTCCCGGAGACTAGCCACCCAGGAACAAGAGGGGTAGATAAATTGATACGAGAAACCAATGGCGCAAAAAGATACGCATTTGTGAACCCTCTCAAATGCTTGTGGCTTCTCCGGAGTCCGAATCTTTTGGCTGTGGTGTGTACCGGACCTTGCTTAGGGTGTACCCAGGTTTTAATATTGCTTGAAGACCATAGCGGCCTGGATGAATCTCCTGGCTGAGTATGGTGAGCCTAATCTGTCATTTAATGGCTCTAAACTGAAGGTCCCTTACCAGTTTTACTTGTGCCCCTGGCATATACGATTGTATGTTCCAGCCCTTTCGAATCACGCAAACCAATTGAGGGATTGTAGGGAGCGCACTATAATATTACGAACGAAGCCCTGCTAGGGGCATGTTTCTTACCAGCTGGTATTGGAAATATCGGTAGGTTTTGTTAGTCGCGCTTTTTCACGCAGATTTTTAACATGTAATACAAGTTGGTGCTCCTCTCGCCGGGCGCCTGTCTGATCAAATATTGATCAAGTGGAAAAAGCGTCGCGGCGGGCGCTGGGTGCCCGAAGATCGTCTTCGCGCTGCACTCCTGGGAGCGTCTACTCTTCGTTCCCCTTTCTGTTCTGCTTTCCGGATTCACTCTCATGTATCTCGAGGGACCCCTTGGCATTGCGGTGACGCTCTGTTGCCTGTGGGTGCCCTGTTTTCGCTTGACTACTGGCTGACTAAGAGTGGGCAGATTTTTCAATGGCCTCGGTGTATGTACTTCTTTCCCCATGCTTCTGTTCTTCTGAGGACAAGGGAACAGGTCGACATGGTCCTGAATCCCATCGGGACATATTCCGTTGATATATTTTTGACGCGAAGTGCCGAAGGCATCGCTGGCAATAAGTCAGTAGCACAAACCGGCTCCACATAGATGCTGACCCACCTGCTCCTCCTATAGAGGTTTGCGTTCTATACTGGTTTCCCTGGGTAACCCTTTATACTTCGTCGACCTACTTTGTTGTCTGACACTTTGGTGGGGGCAGGTATCGCCGGAATCATACCCTCAATCAACCATCTTGGGATTGTTGTTACGCACACGCTAGCCGCTGTGCTTGCGTGGATTGGATTTGGGTACAAGATTCAACTGTGTCTGCGACTGATCTCTCACACACTCACTTCAGAATTCTATGCTTGACAATCCGGTACGGTCAGGAAATGAGGGACTCTTTTGATATGGGGTACACGGATACTCAATGACATGAGCAACGTTTAGTGCTCGTTTCCGGAAAAATTCGTTCTGACTTCGTGTCATGCCATGGATTTCTAAGAATGGATGATATACAGCGGAATGCGTCTCTATCTCTATTATTAAGGTATATATGTACATAAATTGAGCAGGTATGATTTTGGTGAGGTTTGAGGTCTAAGCCGCCGTTGCAGAGGCAGGCAACTGATTCTCGAGCGGAGCCAGTGGCTCGACGAGATCGGCCGATTTCTCTCCAGTTTTGTAATCAAACTCTTTAGGCCCACCGTCCCGCCCATTTTCTTCCACGTCTCCATCCACATTTTTGAACGCTCATTACACATTGCTAATTGTCGTCAGGAATGAAAATCGAAGGGCAGATGATGGAGGCTCACCAACGAATGCCGGCCAATATTTGTCGTGCTCATATTCAAACTTGCACTCTCCACCCCACCACTGGGACATCACCATTTCTGGCGAGAAGATGCCGTCCTGGATGATCTGTGGGTTGAACTTCATTTTATTTCGGGTGATGGGGTCGACAAAGGGGGTGATGAGTTTGAAGAACGCATTCAGTAGGAAGGGAACGTTGAGGATGAGCGCGAGGCCAAGGCGTTCAGGGTAGTGGTCCTGCAGAATGCTGAGGACAGATCTGGACACGCTGAAGGAGGGATTTTTTGCTTTGTCCGCGTAATTGATGAGAAGGTCTAATGACTCTACGCCGGGAGGCATCATCTCTATAGTTCTTTCTAGCATCCAGACGGTGAATTGTATTTGACGTGTACCCTCAGTGGTGTTCTGACGGCTGGGTATGAGGTAGAGCGCGGGCTGTCCGCTGACGTCGAAGCCAAGCTGAATTTGCTTGCCTGTAACGGCCTATGGTCGCGTCAAAAGTGTGCGTAAGACGTTCAAAGACACACTACTCACTTCTGGTTCAACGAGATCTGCGGTCACCACGTCGTAGACGCCATATTCCCGTCTCCACTTGAGAGTTGCCTCCAGTCGTTGTATCGCGGTGCTTACTTTCCATTTCGAGGCGCGTAGGTATCTGGCATGGGGTCTCAGACTAGAACCGAGTGGACCATGTCCACATATCCTGACCTGAGAATACACTCGTACGACAGCCACATTTTTTCCACGTCGACCAGCAGCTTTTCGGACAATGTGTAGGCAGGGTCTTCAAAATGCCGCTGCACCTCAGTGTGCATGTTACGCATATCATCTGAAATTTCAGTGGCTTGCGGGGATGGTGTCCCCACTGCGGGAGGGTGAATGGGGAGGTAAACATTTTCTGCCATCGAGGTTGGATGCACAAGTGGGCTCATTTTTTTGTGTTCTCATCATATCTACATTTAGACCGGGCACCCAAGCCCGGGTGATCCGTGCGCCTCCTCGCTTGCTCTTGCCGTCATGTATCCCGCCATCACCCCGTACGAGACTGGTACGCTCAAGGTTTCCGACATTCACACTCTATAGTTAGTTCCCCACACACAGTGCTGAATTATTCTTATTGTTTCTGGCGGTAGCTACGAAATTTGTGGGAACAAGGACGGTGCTCCAGGTATGCTCCGTTTCGTTTTATGTGGAGTGTTGTTACCCATTCTCTCCGCTCTCGTGCAGTTGTTTTTCTTCACGGAGGTCCGGGTGGTGGCTTCGACCCCAAAGACCGCTCCTTCTTCAATCCGAACAAATACAGAGCGAGTATCGCTTGCGATACAGACTTTCATCGGATTGCCTAATTCTCAACCAGATCATCTTATTTGACCAACGTGGATCGGGCAAATCCACGCCGTATGCATCTCAGTACTGCATCCCGCACACGCTCATCTCTTTGGGCTACTCAGGAGCGCGTCTTTGGAGGAAAATACGACCTGGGACCTTGTGAAGGACATTGAGAAGATCCGAGAACATATCGGAATCGAGAAGTGGCATGTTTTCGGTGGATCTTGGGTGATTATTCTCACATATTTATTTACTCTTTGAAATGTCTGATAGATTGTAGGGATCGACTCTGTCCTTGGCCTACGCCCAGGTAGGTCATTACATGTCGAACCTTTCACGTCGTCTGAAATAGCCAGACACATCCGGACCGTGTGAAGAGCCTCATACTGCGGTAATTACCATACATCCTGCCGAGCGGTTGAATATGCAGTTAAATCACACTCAGGGGGATATTCACTTTGCGCAAGAGGTATGTATGATCGTCATACCCAGTCTATCATATCATTTACCTGCCTCAATAGCGAGCTTAACTTCTTCTACCAAAACGGAGCTTCGCATCGTAGGTGGAGTCGACTATCGGTATCGGCACTACTTAACCTTCGTACGAAAGTTTTCCCGGAAGCATGGGAGGAATATATTGCACCCATCCCCGAAGCCGAACGGAATGACATGATCCTGGCCTACCACGCGCAGCTCAACTCGGTCGACGACCAGACGCGTATAATTGCTGCGAAGGCTTGGTCGAAATATGAGTACGTCATGCTGGTTGGAAAAGAGTACCTGGATATTCATTTCGTTCTAGAATGCAAACTTCTAGGTTGTTCGTTGATCCGGAATATGTGGCTCGCGCTACTGATGATGATTTTGCAAAGTAATTCAGTCCTATCTACATCTCTATTCCTTCTGACCATTTCCCCAAAGTGCATTTGCACGGATCGAGAACCATTATTTCGTCAATGATGGCTTCATGCGGGATGGTCTGAATGTCATTTCTCCTCCAGATTTGTGGCTAATTCGAAAACGATAGGCCAGCTGTTGGAGGCCCAGGAAATTGACAAGATGTTTTGTGGTCTCTTCCATGCGAATCTCCCCAGCTAATTTCAACTTCTAGTCGACATATCCCCACCATCGTCGTCCAAGGCATTTTTTTTGGCCGCGATTTGGGGCCTATTGCTCACTCATGAACACAGGACGCTACGACGTGGTTTGTCCGGCCACAACGGCATTCGCGCTCAAGAAGGTCTGGCCGGAGCTGACCCTCAACATTGTTCCCGATGCGGGTCACAGTGCCCGCGAGCCTGGGATTTCGAAGCTGCTCGTCGAGGTATGCTTGGATTGCTGTCTCCTCGAAACGAACTCATATGTTGTTTTAGGCGACGGATAAATTTGCTGATCTAAAATGAGGCTTCGTATTACATCAGGTCTATAGTAAGTATGTTGGTGTACAAAGATAAATGGAATGTCTGCATAAATGGACTTAATGAATGGCTTCCTCCTGTCAGTACCCCATATCGGTCTCGCTCTCTAACCCTGAATCCGGACTATAGCCAACAGAAGAGGCGGTTGGTGTTGTCGTCGTCGACGACTGCGCAAAGTTGTCCATATCGTCCATATCGGCCATGAGTTGCCGCCCTAATTCAGACGTCGGGGCCGCGGATTCGGACGCAGGCCACTGACGAATCATCGAACCCATGGGCGGTGGTCCCTGGTGGGCGGTTGTGACTGTTGCTCAGCGAGCAGAGGAAACACTGCTGCACATTCGTCGAATTAAAGACGATCTCGCGTCTCGTTGTATGCCTCCCCACGAAATGATACGAGTCGCGGAGCCTCGAATGGAAGTCTGAACCAGGGACAACAAACTGCCTGCAACAGTGGTAGTAGAGTAGGTAATCAGGTGAAGGAGGGAGGGATCGGGACGGAGCCTCTCGAGGTAGGCTGTGTTTAATGAGGCAGGCGCTGAGCCCGTTGTCGATTTCCATGTAAATTTGGTGACACCGCACGCAGTGGCGGACGTCGGTCGCATTCAGCGCAAGCTGCAGCCGACCATGAGGCATTAACCCTAATTCCTGAACTAGGGGCAGAAGGGTGTCGATCTGGTCCGCGACGAGTAGGGAACCAGCTTGTAGAAATTTCTGGTGAAGAGTCTCCGGCGTCGTGTTGGCGACGATGTAGGTGAGTGCCTGCGCGGATTCGCGATAAGCACCGTCGCTGAAGGAAAAGTTTTCTTCGCGGGTGGCAAGAGAGCTCATGGCGAATTGGTTACAATTGCAGAGAAGGTAAGCTGCCTTTTATATGCTCAAGGAGGGCCAAAGCGCACGCCAGCGACAAGACAAAGCGCAAAGAGAAACGTAGAGAAAGGGAACCTGAATCATGTTTGTCGAATTCAGTGCAAAGGCTGGCTCGAAGGTAACAACAGAAACGGGGCGTTCTTTGAGAGAAAGGTCTTGGGCGCCATTCTACAATGCGTGCGTCGTCTGGCGAGAGCTTGCTGAAGCGCTGAACTGAGCTCAAAGAACTTTGAGCGGTATCAATACCAAAACACACGCAAATCAACACATAATCGCTTTGACCTTTGACCGCTCGGTAATTATATTGTACGTAGGAGTCAGCTGGGTATAGATACTCGGAAGTCGCTAGATATACAAAGATTGTTGGAAATCGAGACTAAGTTGATGCAGCAGCATCCAGGGCGGGTAGATGTACAGAACCCAGCCAAGCCAGGATAACATCCACTCGGGGCCCGTGGAGAGGGATGTTAATGCTCATTGGCTTCTTTACATTCTTGCCATTTTTCTTGCCATTGGCGTTGAGCCTCTCGTTTTCACGAGCGCGCTGACCCGCAAGTACGGGGGCAAGGAGGATCCGGGCACTGTTGAGAGCTTGGGCATGTGGAGATGGAGTCAGAATGGGCGTCGCTGATCGGGTGTGAGACGGCGTTGATGATGACGATGAAGAGGCGGAGATCCCAATGATGGGAGCATCAGTGGGTGAGTCAGAGCTGAAGCCCAGACCTGAACCCGATGCAGAGCCTGCTGCTGCCCCCTTGCCTGTAGGGCACGGACGGCGGTCGACCGTTGGGGCGACGCGGGTGATCTTCAGCGTCGTCCGTGTCTGGACGATCCTCAATGGCCAGCCGCTCCTTCTCCTTCTCCTTGCCCCTCCCGCTGACACTGCTCTCGCCCCAAATAGAATACATGCCGATCCCACTCTTCCATCCTCCTGCCAACCGTTCCAGGACCTCTATAAACTCGGCCTGCGCCATTGATCTGGGTGGTAGGAAAACAGGGTATCCCTCGAGACCATCGACAACGCCAGCAGTGCGTATGAATGTTGAGAGTAGCGTTGTAAAGTCACCCAACATGAGTTGACACAGCAGAATGCTGAAATGGGCCTCGACAAGAAGCGGATGGTAGGTCGTGAACGTCGTAGGGGGAGGAGGAACTTGTGCTGTTCCTGGCTGCGCGGCGTCGTAATTGGCAAGCGGGGCGCCGTTGGGAGACGGGGTGTGAGGGTGTGGAGGCGGCGGAGACTGGCTGCCGGGACGGTTATATTGGGAGAGTAGGAAGGCATACTCGACCTTCTGCGCCAGATTCCAGGCTTCATCCCCTCCACCGGGCGCGAATGATGGACCAGCATCGAGCGAATCAAAGTGAGCAAGGAATCGCTCATGGTCTCGCATGCTCTTTTTGACAAGGGCGACAATCTGCTCTCTCATCTTTTCCTTATCCCCGCTTCCGCTTGACGCATCGCCGTTCTCGCCAACACCAAAAGCGTCGCGATACGCTCTTGCCTTCTTGCCAGAGGTACGCCCAAGCGGACCGTCGGGATTACCTACCTCCACTCCGCCAAACAATCCGCCTTCCAAATAACTTAGCCGTAGCTCCCCGTTGTTAGCGTTCGCTCCATTGGCGTTGCCCCCGTTTCCAGCTCCGTAGCCGTCAGAGGCGGTGGTAGAATATGCAGAGTATTTGTGTACACCCTCCAGCTTGAGGACCGTCGACTTCAATAAGGTGGATTGCATGCTGGAGGTAGGCAGCGCCGCGCAGGAACAGCAGCTGAGGCTCAAGCGGGGTAGGCGCATCCGGGAGAACCGAGGGATGCTGCACATACCCCGCCGTGTCATCATCGCCGTCGTCGGCTCCTGGTTCTTCTCCTGCCTCTTCGTCGGCTCCAGCCTCGTCCATCCTCCTCTGCTTCCCACCGCCACCTCCGCCCCGCTTTCTTCTTCCCCCTTCCTCCACCGCCCGTAGAACTATGTTTGTTCTGCGATGGAGCCGAATAATTGTGATGGTGTGATACTTTTGCTTTGCGCACCGCACGCGCTTCCTTGAGAGCATGGGTAAAATCTTTGGTCGCAAGGGCGTACTCGTCCTCTAAAACAATGCACAATTCCACGCGTGCGATAATACTCCAGTTTCTGCGGTTGTGCCTGGATCAGTTCGTCCAGCACTTGCGTCGTGGTTGACTCCGCCAACTGCCTAGCGCGCAGAAAACCTTATCAGCGATGGAGCGGGACAGAAGTAAGAACATACCGGGATGGAATCTTTTCGTGAAAGAAGTGTACGTACCGGGCATCCATATCGTTGGGATCGATCCTGAGAACCCGCTCCGCAAGGTCGTCGAATACACTCCCACCCTGCATCACCATCACACTGCTCGCGATCTCATCGGCGGTATACGCCGCCGCTAGCTTCTGCACGGCAAGGGCTCTCAGACGATGTATACGCATGGCGCTCATAGCAACATTACGTCCGCCGCCACCACCACCTCCAGGAAGGAGAGCAGCCCAGGGAGAATTAGAATTTGAATAAGGAGAATTCATGGAAGGGGAAGACGAGGAGCGCATCATGTTAAGCTCTGCTGCCGACAGGCCAGAAGACGCGCGAACGCTTAGTTCTGCTGCCTCGTCTATGAGGCGTCGGATGGAAGTAACATTTCGGAAGACCCCCGGGTCGATTGGGGGAGGAGTAGCTTTTCCTGGTTCGGGAAGAGGAAATAGGGGAGGTATGCTCCCACCAGAGGACGCAGAGAATGTTATTGATGCGGAAATGGAAGAGAGCGAAGATGTACGGGGGGAATCTGGGGGCGAAAGGTCGGGGAAAGGGTGGTTATGAGAATGCAATCCATTGCGTTTGCCATTGCTCTGAGCAGATGGTAGCCCCAGCGATGCAGCATGAGGATAGAGCGGAGAGCGAGGTTCTGGGGCAGCCAAAGTCGCGGGGTCAAGATTAAGGGTGAGGAGCGACTCGAGGAGTTCGAGAGGGAGCTGGAGCCACGGTCCCTAAACAACAAGAGGTCAGTGATACAGAACTTCGATATAGCCAGAGAGCGAGAGAGAGCAGAAAAGCGTCCATTCTGCAGGGAACACCTCCAGATCGAGTGAAGATGCATCGCTGCATTCCATAACTTCAGTTGCGGAAGTACGTAGCAAAATAAACCAGGACGCGGAATCAGGAACAGCTGTATAACATCCAGCACTCGAGAGAAACACGACATATCCATTTGTCGGAGTAAAGCATAAGGAAAATGAACAGCACACACATGATAAGAGCTGATATATCGCCAATGCTTGTTCCTGCTAATACAAAGAACGGGAGGCCTTCCAGCCTCCTCCTCTTTAGATTTCGCTTCGGCTTTTGCGTTTGTAGAAGCTGAAGCAGCGTCTCGTGCTTTTGCCGACGCAGGATTTCTTGGGTTTCTTTTTCTTTTTCTTTTTCTGTGCACCTGGTTCGAGAACGGTGTCCTCGGCATCCAAATCCACGCCGTCGCCGTTGATAGATGGGACGCCAAGCGTGTTCAAGGTTTCATCCGCGTCGCTTACAGCCGAGGGGATAACGATGGTGGTAGCGGGCATTTCTGTGCGCGATCTGCTCTTAGGAGATCTAAGAGGCCGGGATTGAAAATTAGATCACCGTATTGGCGCGCGTTCCTAACAGCAACAAATAACTCTCGAAATTCTACTTCACAACAATTCTCATGTAAATGTCGTACCTACGGACTCTAAAATCACTTTTGGCTTCACCAAAAGCTGTTGTTCTATTGTCCTATCGCCCACTGGAGCACTTCTCCTCGTCATCCGTCGTAGACCCAACTCGGTGGTCGCCACGACGCCGCCTCGAGATGAACCGTACCCGAACGCATCCACCATAGTTCTCTCTTCAAATGCCTGGCCGGCCTCCACCATAACGATGTCGAAATTCGTCGACATAATCTCCTCCTTGCAAATTCGGGATATCCCCGCGACGGACTTGACCATCCTCCCTAGCTCTTCTCCGAAAGTCTCTCGTATCCACGCACGAGATTTTGACTCGTGAGTGGCGCGTCCACATACCAATATGTCATTTGTCCACCGACAAATAGTCTCTCGGAGCTCTTCAGCCGCGTATTCGGTCAAACCTAGGAGGTACGAGTTAGATGTGTGGAAGCGTCCAGCTTAGAGAGACTAGGTCAAACCGGGATAAAGTGTGTGGACATGTTCATGACTCAGCGCGCGCCATCGTGCAGATGTGGGCTGAGGCTCTGTGAACGGCGTCAACCAGCAATTTGGACTACTGCGATTCCACCCTACCGGCAACGAATATGTGAGAATAAATCTGGGATAATGTAATGTCGGATTTGGAGGGTAGGCCCAAGCAGAAACTCGACATGGCGCGCGCGATACACGTCGACATTCCGGCTTGCAATGCTAGTGCGACCAGGGTGGGATCTTGTGAATGATCTCGCGCCGTCAATAGGTCCACTAAATTGGACCCCAATCTAGCGCTCGTATCGTGAATGGCTTGCCCCGAACTGGGGGTGCTCGGATCGAAAGTGCAGAGCTCCGTGGCTGAGGCGGCTAACTGTATAATCTCGGAATTGAGGTCGTGAACGGCCTGAACAATCTGCGCGCCGGACCAACTATCTGTCTTTGTCATGAAGAGTTCCGTGCTGCGCAACTGTGCTCGTTGCTCCTCTATTTGCATGGCCGTCGTGCCGCTTCCGACGGACTGATATATCTCTCGAACTTTCCCCCGCCCTCGCTCGAGTTCGGCCCGCCTCGTGTATCTCGTCATCGGGCACATGTCCTGCCTTTCGGATGCGCTCCAGTTCTCTCTCCCTTGCGTGCAGCATCTCCCTCGTTCCTTTCAGCGCCTTCTCTAGTGCTTGGCACCGTTCCTCCAACTTCGCGACCTCCGCCTGCGACTGCGCCAGTTGATTTGTAACATTGTCGAATGTACGGCGCATATATGAATTCGCTCAAGTCTCCGGAGCGAAGATCCGCAGCGTCGAGTTGTTCTCGCAATGATGCACACTCCCTGGTCAACTTCCCGATTGGGTCGGGTACTGGAGTGAGCGTTCTCAAGTGCGAGTGGTCCGTAGAGGTAGAGGAAGACTGGCCCGCCACCGGTGGGGTAGCGCTGCGCAGGGCGAAGAATTCGACGGTCGTCTCGTACAGGCCTTTGATCATGACTTGCAGGCTGATCGGCCACAAAGACATTACAGCACCAAATATCCGGTGTGGTAGGACAGTCACAATCACGATAAACGTCTCTGACAAGCTGTATAGAGAGATCCTGGATGAGCCGGTGCAAAACTGGCAGGCCACGTTTTCTACGCGTTTATGCTCGCCATGTGTTTGCAGTGTGTCATATTACACCAGGAGAAGCCGATGAGATGAATGAAATGACGCGCAGTAAGCTCGCATCCTCGTGTATTTCGTCAGTCCTCTTTTGACTCATGTTAGGCGCACCACAATAAAAAACGTTTCATCTCGCTGGAACGGCCATCCATCTCTTCGCTCTATCTTACACCTATCTACCTGTGAATATCCCTCCTCTACTATGAAATCGAATTCAGACACGCGAAAGCCGTATAGTGGACCAGTCCGATCTCTCGTAATTCAGTCAGTGGTATTGTTCGCGCGTATCACTCAGAAATTTGCAGGTTCTCGCAATAGACGTCGGCACTACTTTCAGTGGAGTGAGTGAGCTGTCGCGTCGTCAACATATTCGTCATCTTCGTATTATAGGTGTCGTATGCAATCCTTGAACCAGGAAGTGTTCCCAAAATCCATGGTGTGACTCGGTGGGCACCGGAATTTTCGATTTTCTCCAATTCCAACCTGTCGACAGTTTTCCGGGCCAGGAACACGTCGCTGGCAACTGCAAAATACCCTCGATATTATGGTACGACTCGAGCGGGAGGATGGTAGCCTGCTGGCGCAGAGGCAGAAACATCTTCTATTTTGTCCACAGCGGAGGACGAAGGCTGGATCAAAGCTGAGCTGTGCGTTGAACGCACCTTTACTTTCATTCCGAGCGCCGACACTATTCCAGGCTTCAAGCTACGTCTGCGTCCCCGAACTATGCAGCTGAACATGAACGGCATGAGGCTAGGGCCGTCTCCCTCCTGGAAAAACAGCAGTCGACGTATTTGGCGACTTCCTCGCATACCTTTACTTGTGCACACGAAACTTCATCACCGACACCCACGCCGCCGGGAGCACGCTGTGGGCGACCGTCGAGCACGACATCAAGTTCGTCTTGTCACATCCAAACGGCTGGGAAGGGGCGCAACAGTCTAAGCTGCGGAGGGCAGCCATCCACGGGGGGTTGATACCAAATACGAATGAAGGAAAGGCTAGAGTCTTCTTCGTGACGGAGGGGGAGGCTAGTCTTCACGCGTGTGTTCTGAACGGCTTGGCTGCCGACGTCCTCTCAGTAGGGAATCGCGCTCCTATTTTATTTCCTCATCTTATTCCGTCCATCGCAGGACCCCTCGAGACCAGGTTTCCTGATAGCTGATGCAGGGGGCGGTACTTGGGACATCTCAGCCTATAACATCGCGTCACAGAATCCGTTGCTGATAGAAGAAATTGCTCCCCCAGACTGTGAGATTCAGACCATTTATTCGTCTACTAATTCACTCACTGTACCTTGAAGGTCTGTTTGCCGGGAGCGTGTTTGTGAGCCGACGCGCCAGGAGATTCTTAGAGGGTAAGGTTCCCACTTTAATTTTACATTTTACTCATCAACGTTGCAGAGAAACTAAAAAGCTCCAAATATGGATCCGCAGAGTCTGTGGAACATATCACCCGTCGTTTCGACGAAACCACGAAACGATTATTCCGCGACGACCGCGCTCTTCAATTCGTATCGTTCGGAAGCCCGCTGGACAAGGATGCAACTGTTGGCATCCGTGGAGGGCAACTCAAACTAACCGGGTAAATTTCAAAGGTCCACTTCATTTCGTTCTCGAACTTAAACTCCACCAGGGACAGAAGTTAGAGAGCTGTTCGAGCCGTCAATAGAAGGTATTGTTATCCGAAGCAATTTAGTCAGGCTCATTCACGGCATGTTTAGCTGCATTCGACGCAATCAAAGCACAGATCGACGCGTCCGCAGGTGTGATAAAGGTATATTGTTGTTCTTGAACGATCCAGACTTTCCGCTGATAATTATCTAGTCCGTATGGCTTGTTGGCGGTTTCGCTGCAAACCATTGGTTGTTCAATCAGCTCCAAGAGCGTCTGGCCCCGTTCCACGTTACCATCAATCGGCCCGACTCTCAAACGTGCGTTTGCGAAACTTCCGTCTCCGCTGGCGTCTGAATTTATCAATTCACCAGATCCAAAGCAGTCTGCGATGGGGCTGTCGGATTCTATGTAGATCACCATGTATCCGTGAGGATGTCCAAGTTCTTCTACGGGGTGGAATACCTGCGGGCATTTAATCCAGAGGATGAGGAGCACGTCGCGCGGGAAGGGACGTTATGTGAACTGCCCTTCAGGCCCGAGACTACTGCCAGACGCATTCGACTGCATCCTTGCACGGGTATGGTCTTCGCCTTCTGCAGAGGCATATGTTTGATTTAGCTATCACTCAGGGGCTCAAAGTCAAAGAGTCGACTATCTTTTCGAGAAAGTACTCTACAGAACTTACGAGTCTTGGAGTACTTTCCGTCTTCGAGGTCCTCATCTGGTGTTATCGAGGGAAGGGCGAGATACCCACGTGGATTTATAGAGATAAAGAGGAGTTCTCTACGCTTTGCGTCGTGCGAGCAGGTAACCTTTCATCATCACCTGGAACAAAATGAGCGCTGTAATGTTGTTTGCAGATTTGTCCCCGCTCAAAGGAAGTGCCGAGTCCCAGACGGGCAAAACCGGCAAGACGTTCTGGAAGATTGTATTTTCAGGTCGAAATCCATTTTGGCCTCACCGAGTTTCGAGCCCGCATCAAATGGATCGACAGTAATGTACGTCCAAGAAGTTCTTCGACTCACTTCACGCATACTTGATACTTCCTCAAGGGCGAGATAAAATAGTATGTCCATGTGTGCTCGATATATTCTTTTTAGAGCTGACGAGATATAGCGGACCGGCATCCATTGTATACAACGAGCGCGGCCGGCGTATGGAGGAGGATGAGCCAGACAATCTTCCCGGAGGACGACATAACTGTCAAATCGTCTCGGTCGGACAGGATGCGCTCACCACCGCCATTGTCCAGGCCGCACTCTTCCGCCGCTGGCTCTGCCCCAGAGACGTCGGTAGTCGAGCAGGTTCCGTGGACCGACATGATCCCAGAGGTGGCACGTCTTCCCGACGAATTCGAAGAGTCGGCGGGAGCCTCCCATTCGACACAAGAAGAAGTCGCAGCGAACAGCGTAGTCGAGGAACCCGTCGAAAGTAGCAGCAAGGCCAAAGATCGGGAACCGTCACGGGGAAGAAAGCCCGGGAAGGGGAAAGGGAAAGGAAAGGAGAAGGAGAAAGCCCCGAACAGCGCCGATAGCCGTACCTCATCGCGGCTTGCCGACACACTCACGTCCGTCTGGGGAAAAGATGGTTCTCCAAGTCCGACTCACGACCCCGGGGCAGCCCCGGAGGGTAACGCGGAGGAGCATTCAGCGTTGGGCGAAGTCACTGTAGAGGCCACAGTCGATGCTGCTCCAGCTTCACCAGCCGTCAAGGTGAATGAGGTGCGGTCTGTGAAAGCCACTGCACCATCTACTCCGAAGCCTGAGCCTGCACCTCTGGAGACCCCGACAGCGCCTGAAAGTTTGGCACCAGTCAATGACTCAGCCCAGGAGGCTTCCGAGCCTGCAGCATCCCGTCCCCGATCACCATCGGCCTCAGCTGCAGATATCGTACGGCAAATAAACCCAGAGGAGATGCCGCTGCCAGCGAGCCCTGCCGAGAGTCCGACACCAGATATTCAAGCGGAGAAGAGTCCTGCACAGAGCCCGGCGCCAGAGCTGCATCCGGAGGAGAGCACGGCCGCACCAGCCTCTGAATTTCTGCAAGTGGAAGCTGCCGCGAACACCGCTGAAGGGGGCGGCTCCAAGAAGGTGTCACCACAACCTTCGCCTGCGCTCCACCCGAAGTCTCTGCCTGGTAGCTCCAAGCAATCTCCGCGCGTTTCGCCCGTGCCGCCTGAGCGACTCTTGCCAACTGCAGATGTGATAGTGACACCTGGGGTCGCCGCCCAATGCTCTTCATCTCCGCAGATGGTGCTCCCTGAGCTGATTGCCCTTCCTCTATCTGCCGTCGGCTCGCCAAAATCCGCGGTTTCCCCGAAACTACACGCCAGTCCGCTCGGAATATTCGAGAACGCAGTCCTGCCCGCCGAGCTGGCTGGGACGGGGTTTCTGGGCTCGAGCTCGAGACCTGTATCTACAGCTGTCTCGCCAAGGTTCAATGTCATTGATGTCGGCGATGTGACGGAGGGCGGCTCATTTGTTCCTGCGCGCACACCTCGGCAGCGCTCGCAGGCCTGCACACCCAAGCAGTCCCAACATGCGTCCCCATTGATCAAGGGGGCCGCCATTGGCAACGCGACGGCACATTCTGGGGATCACACTCCGACAAACAGAGAGGGGGAGGACTTGTTTGGCGATACGTTTTGGTCGCATGGCGAGATGGAAGGCGGTGGCGACTGGTCGTTCATCGGCAGGGCGGATTTGAAGGACTCGAAAGCGTAGTTTATTTTGTTGTGATCGGTTGTTTTCCAAAGAGATTGGTTCCATTACATAAGGGAATCGAACTTCAGCTTTGACCACAGCTATCTGGTGCCACTTCCCTCCGATACGGGCTGCAATCCTCGCAGACGTAGCTGTCTTCGCGGCGTAGTTCACCTCTGAGCTGCATATAAGCTCGGGAAGCAGCCTTAATCCTCACGATCTACGCTCATACTTTACGAAACGGCCGGGACTCGAAACTGTGTTGTTTACGCGTTTTCGTTAACGGCCAGACGCCATGCCCTTCCCATTCACGTTTAAGCTCGCCGTCCCGGGCTTGAATCCATTCGCACAGTCCGCCGGATCCGAACCCCAATACGGAGCCGGTCCTCAGTTATCTTCTGCGCAGTCCCCGGACTCCAGGGCACGGCCAGCGCGGCCTAACAATATAAATCGGAGGCGGCCTTCCCCGAGTCCATCTCCCGCCCCACCCACATCGCGCAAGAGAGGCTGGGATCCATCCTTAGCAGAACCTAGCCAGTCTGCCCCAACCCTAGCATCTTCCAGCGGATACCTCGACACCCCTGCAAAATACAGGGAGATGGCCGCTGGCGATGAGTTTGAGCTCGAGGACATGTCTGCCTCTGTTTCCGGTGCGTTCTACATGCATACTTTATTCATTATCGTGCGGTACACATGAGATCGGGCAGCGGCCATGATGCAAACTCGTGCGGACGTTGCTGTTTTCGTCCTCCCACCCCCTCACAATACGCATGCCATTTACACTCGATGTTGGTCTCTGCGATGCCTGTGTGTAGCGCGGTCGAAGTGATGTTGACATGCGTTTCTTCACGTGTTTCCGCTGCCATCATGTTGCTTAAAGGCATCTCGACTTTTTGTTCCGATTCATCATCTTCCCCACCGCTCTTTCCTTCTTGTTCATGCCAACTAATTTCCTCATTATTCTCCTTAATGTAGACCTACCACCTCCTGCCAAACGCCGTCGCGGTTTAGCTGGCTCCATTGTCTCGACCGCTGTCAGCGCAGCCCTCATAGGCACTGCTGTGGGCCTGACAGTGTATCGCCTGTGAGTTTGGTTCTTCTTCTGCGATTTTACGCGCGCTGAAGGTGTTTATCTTTCAAGATGGAGAGATCGGGGCAAAGAGGAGCCGGAGCAAAAACCTCCGCTGCCGCCTCCACCGCCCCCGTATCAGCAGGGAACGTGGACTCCTGCACCTCAGACCATTGAGGTTATTCCACCAACTCCCATCGTGACCCCGCGTCGCCGGAAAGTGCGACATGGTGTAGCTATCGCGTCAACAACGAAGCGCCATCAACACCGTGTCCGGCCCCGCCAACCCCATTCGTCGTCGTCATTTAATGGGGTCTCCCCTGCACGACCACATTTTGGTTCCGACCAGGGAGAGGAGGAGGAAGCGGTGGCTGTGGAAGATCAGGTACGTCTGGGTCGTACGGTGCTGATGCTCACGTTGACGAATATTTTAGATGGATTGGATCGGCGACCAGCTTTCTATGCTCATACAGGAGGGGCAGAAGGCTCTTGGACGTGAAATTGTCATCCAGAGCGATGTTCGGGAGGACGAGATAGACGATGGCGCTGGCGTGTGGGAGGAGGAAGGGGGATACGACGAGGAATTTGGGGGGCGTTCATCGTATCAGAACTCGTTGTCGCGTTCTTGCTCTCCCCGACAACGAAAGCGACCGAGGAACCTGACCCTCGCTCCACCCTCCTACGCATCGCGCCCGCCTTCCTCCTCACCGCGTGCGTCACGCTTCGACTTCGCCCCTTCCTCCTTACCCTCTTCTACTGGAACACGTTGGCGGTCAGACGGGCTTGGCAGCGGCCGCGGGATGTCCGCTGATTCGGAGCGTGGGAGGGGGACCGTGGGGCGCGAGGATGAACAGACGTGGGAGAGCCCGGAATTGAAAGAGTCAATGGCCAGGGCAAGAGCGCGCCTCTTGGGGATGAAGGCGCCGTGAGAGGGCGGTCGGTGTTTCTCGATTACACCTTTACTTGGATTAATCTTATGCGCCACTCATTTTTATTCCGTAACTTGGTAGGATCGCTGCTCGTTAAAGACCAGCTTACACACGTACTTAGGGCTCAAGTAGCTAGCTGTATTTTTATTTTGTGAATGCCGAACTCCGTTGAACTCCAGTCTCCAATGGTACGGATCTGGCTGGTCCCTGATCGCCAGTCTTCGTCCGAGTCTTTCTTCGTCAGCATTGGAATCCAAAACTCCGAACTACGGGCGGCGTCTCGAATTGCAGGGGCGTCCAGACTTCTGAAAACCAAATTTCCAAAGTGCTTTCCAAATTCCCATGGTGGCGAAAGCCGACTGCTGCGGTGCCCCACGCTCAGCCACAACGATCCCAATTTAGTCGGACTCGCCGTCGCCCGAGTTATAGTGACAGTTATCCTGGTCATCCTCGGCGTAGGATTGGATCCATCCCCATGTTGACTGGCATCAGCATCGACCTGCTCGGCGGTTCCTATATCCGCCTATTTACGATGACGAAATGCATCAGCTCTCCCTCTCCTCTACTGCGTACTCGTCTTGAATCTTGAATGTCTCCTACCATGCAAGCTGGCTGTTTCAGTGGTCTGTTTCGCAAGAAACGCGGTTCTGAACCCCAGGAGCAGTGCAGTATGGCTCAGTCCAAGAATCTCACAAGGAAAGCTGTCCCTTCTGTAGGATCCATTAAAGCTGCGGAGGCCAAGGTACATTCAGGTGAATCTCCTGGCATGAGCTGTTCACTGAGTTGACGCGCTTCAGCGCAATTATATAACGCCATGCAACCACTCGTACGGCGAAGTGGGGGATTGGTGGCTCGAAACCGACGACGTCAAACCGCCCTCTTATAGTTCAACTGATCAACCCGAGGACAATATCAAGCTTAGGGAGATCGTCGAGAGTACATTGGATAAACTTTCACCCGCTCTCCGCGACCTCAGCTTGAAGATTCACGGTTCGGAGACCTTCATTCGAGCGCACAGACATTCGCATGCTTACCCTTTTATTGGCAGGGCACCCGGAACTTGCCTTTGAGGAGACGTATGTCGCAGTCCATGACACAGGCTTCTCTTTCCAACATTAATTCCAGATTTGCACACGATGTCTTGACTTCATTCATGGAATCTCATGGTTTTCAAGTCACCAAGGGATATCTTGGGTTGTCGACAGCCTTTAGAGCGGAATTCACTCGGGGGAAAGGCGGGCGGGTTATTGGGGTTAATTCAGGCAAGCCCTTATTCGGTCTTGTTGGTCCCCTCTCAACCTCTTATATGTACAGAATACGACGCCTTGAAAGGGTTGGGTAGGTTTTACGCCCACCATCTACTCCACGCGCATAGCTAAAGTCAACTAGGCCATGCTTGTGGCCATAACTTGATCGCTGTGGGCGGTTGTGGAGTTGCTTTGGCCATTAAAGCGGCGCTAGAAGGCCTCGATGTCTCCGGTTCGGTGGTCTTGCTCGGCACCCCCGGTATCTAGCTCCCTTTTACATTGGAAACTTCGAATATAACTCTTAAACAGCCGAGGAGGGTGGAGGAGGAAAGATAATGTTGCTCGAAAGGGGAGCATACAAAGGCATGGACTTTTGCGTCATGTTGGTCTGCTTTCTTTAGAGAGTGCCATATTATTGACGGACAAATAGGTCTCACCCGATGTCAGGTCCCCCCAATACTGCGAATATCGCGAGTACCACCGCAGCGCAACATATCGACGTCGAATTTATTGGACGAAGGTGATTTCGCCTATATTCCTGTTTTAAAATGATGGATTAAGCTCTGTTCCAGTGCCCATGCCGGAGAAGCGCCGTGGTCCGTATACTTATGTGGACCCGACTGTGTTTAATGTTTTGCCATAGGGAGGGGACAAACGCGTTAGATGCTGCCTTTATGGCGTACTCTGGCATATCTGTACTCAGGCAACAAATGAGGTAACCGGAATCCTGAGCCTAAGCCTAGCCGCTAACCCCCCACCAAGGCCAGACCATCGAGTTCATGGAGTGATATACGGGAACCAAGACTGGGCGCCTAATGGTAAGTACAAAGTTCGGGGCGGCGGCTCGCTCTTGCCTTACTTTTCACAGTCATCCCGGACAATGCCAAAATGCACTGGTTGGTACGTGCTCCGACGTCGGGCGACCTGGCAGCCTTCGTTGAACGTGTCAAACGCTGCTTCGAGTGAGTCCATTTCTGTCTCCACTGTTAATGTATTGAGATTTTCCCTACCTTTCAGAGCGGCTGCTCTCGCTACGTCTTGCGAGCTGAAACTCACCACCACGGCACCTTATTCCAATTTGATACAGAATCCACTCCTTCGTACGCTACGCTTTCCCTTGTCCTTTTTCATGACATGGCCCTTACAACCTGGGTAGTTCAAGAATTTGCGATGTATCTCTCTGAGCACTATCGTATGCTTTCGCTTGGTATGCCTTCAGCGGCGTCCACCGATTTTGTGAGTACCGAATCATCTCCTTGGGATACAAGAATGACGAATTTGACACAGGGAAACATCTCACATGGTATGGACCTTCCTTTGCCTTGTAGCATGACTCTGAGCTCGATCCGCAGCTCTACCGTCGCTTCATCCGATGTATGGTAAATACCTTTTTTCAGCGACCCCTCGATACCCCTACTCATGCGTTTTAAAAGCTATTCCGACATCCCCCAACGGGGGTAATCACACCTTTGGGTTCACGAAGGCCGCTGCGTCCGAGGAAGCCCATTCTGCCGCCATGATTATCACCAAGGCTCTTGCCTACACCAGCTTCCGTGTGCTCAGGTCAGACGCCTTGTTCCGACTGGTGAGGTCCACTACTTGTTATTTGTGCATAGCTAATCCTCATTCCAGGTCCGGAGAGCGTTCGACGAAGCGCCTGGCAAATTGCAGTGAGAATGAGACTCTGCCGACCGTTTTCATTTATTCATAAATATTCGGAATAAATATTCAGAGACGGATGGAATGTACAGTAGTAGAATCCGATAGTACCAGCTCAAATGGCTACTGCGCGTAACTTTAACAGCTAACAGCCTTAGCCAAACTTGAGCTGTCTTTGAGGATGTCCGAATAAGTCTGATCGTGACCGTGACTTGGATCTACTTCAATTGGGTGGCGGCCAAGCGGCAGCTTATAATCCGGAATCCGTAGAGTGGGGGCATGGAACGGTGTTTTTTCTAAAATTAATTACATTTTTTCCTATTCTTAATTGGGCTATTTTGAGCTCGTCGTGACAGGCGGCGTCGAGAGGCTCTCGACGTCGTCTTCCCGATTTGGATACCTCAGCCAAACATCGCCACACAAGGGGCTCATCGCGCTACATAACGAGGACACCATACCCACTGCTGTACTCGTTGTCTGTCATATAGTAAGGTGATGTATCAGAATCTTACAACGCTTGATACATAGGTGCATATGGCAGAGCTAGCGGGGCTGATACATCACAGTGCCATACTGTGGTGGCTCAAATAGCTAGCTGTATTTTATTTTGTGAATGCCGAACTGCGTTTTGGAACTCCCGTCTCCAATGGTACGGATCGTTGTGGTGAGCATTTGGGAGTTGGAAAAACCGAGCGTCGATCACACCGGCGGTCTGGCGCCGGTGGGATCGGTGGGGCTGCAATCAGATCGGAGCTTCAATTGCACCTACCGATGGCAAACAGACATATACACACCGTTGCCGTTCTTTCATGGCCCTTTTCGACGCGTTGCAAGGCTTCCCGGAGCTTGGAGCTCTCTCACTACTTAAGATAATGCTTTTTATACGAATTCTCTCCATTCTAATGGAAGATATACTTGTCTGTCAACCAATCAATATCTCTACGAAGCATGCACCAGCTATTGACGGCGGCACTTCTTCTTCTTACAGCCTTGCGCGAAGCGTGTTGATGTGCAGGTGCGATGGGTGCAGGGCTACACAGCGGGACCAGAAGACGTAGGCGCGGCTGACATGGGCGGGGCTGACATGGGCGGGAGCGCTGTGGCTGACGTACGTGTGGCAGCGGGTGAAGGTGGAAAAGAAGGTTCTGCAATTGTTGTTGGACGTGGGGGGTGGCCGTCGTTGCATAATGCAGGCGGCGCGACGGGGAGGCGGAGTCTTTGGTGTTCAAACTCCGACCGACTTCGCCGCCGGTGTGATGGCCCGGTGTTTCCAACTGCCGAATTTTCTTTCCCTTGATCGTCAGTCTCTTTCTTCGTCTCCAGCCGATGCGGAATCCAAAACTCCGAACTACTTATGGGCGGCGTCTCGAATTCCAGGGGCGTCCGACTTCTGAAAACCAAATTTTCAAAGCGCTTTCCCAAGACGTTGGTGGCGAAAGCCGACTGCTGCGGTGCCCCACGCTCAGCCACAACGATCCCAATATAGTCCGACTCGCCCGAGTTACAGTGACAGTTATCCCTGGTCTTCCTCGGCGTAGGATTGGATCCCCATGTTGACTGGCATCAGCATCGACTGCTCGGTGGTTCCTACTTGGCGGTTCCTATCCGCCTACTTACGATGACGAAATGCATCAACTCTCCCTCTCCTCTACTGCGCCCTTGTCTTGAATCTTGAATGTCTCCTACCATGCAAGCTGGCTGTTTCAGTGGTCTGTTTCGCAAGAAACGCGGTTCTGAAACCCAGGAGCTGCAGTATGGCTCAGTCCAAGAATCTCACAAGGAAAGCGTCCCTTCTGTGGGATCCATTAAAGCTGCGGAGGCCAAGGTACATTCAGGTGGATCTCCTGGTAGAGCTGTTCACTGAGTTGGCGCGTTCAGCGCAATTATATAACGCCATGCAACCACTCGTACGGCGAAGTGGGGGATTGGTGGCTCGACACCGACGACGTCAAACCGCCCTCTTATAGTTCAACTGATCAACCCGAGGACAATATCAAGCTTAGGGAGATCGTCGAGAGTACATTGGATAAACTTTCACCCGCTCTCCGCGACCTCAGCTTGAAGATTCACGGTTCGGAGACCTTCATTCGAGCGCACAGACATCGCATGCTTACCCTTTATTGACAGGGCACCCGGAACTTGCCTTTGAGGAAACGTATGTCGCAGTCCATGGCACAGGCTTCTCTCTCCAACATTAATTCCAGATTTGCCCACGATGTCTTGACTTCATTCATGGAATCTCATGGTTTTCAAGTCACCAAGGGATATCTTGGGTTGTCGACAGCCTTTAGAGCAGAATTCACCCGGGGGAAAGGCGGGCGGGTTATTGGGGTTAATTCAGGCAAGCCCTTATTCGGTCTTGTTGGTCCCCTCTCAACCTCTTATATGTGCAGAATACGACGCCTTAAAAGGGTTGGGTGAGTTTTACGCCCACCATCCACACTACGCGCATAGCTAAAGTCAACTAGGCCATGCTTGTGGCCATAACTTGATCGCCGTGAGCGGTTGTGGAGTTGCTTTGGCCATTAAAGCAGCGCTAGAAGGCCTCGATGTCTCCGGTTCGGTGGTCTTGCTCGGCACCCCTGGTATCTAGCTCCCTTTTACATTGGAAACTTCGAATATAACTCTCAAACAGCCGAGGAGGGTGGAGGAGGAAAGATAATGTTGCTCGAAAGGGGCGCATACAAAGGCATGGACTTTTGCGTCATGTTGGTCTACTTTCTCCAGAGAGTGCCATATTATTGACAGACAAATAGGTCTCATCCGACATCAGGTCCCCCCAATACTGCGAACATCGCGAGTACCACCGCAGCGCAACAGATCAACGTCGAATTTATCGGACGAAGGTGATTTCACCTAGATTTTGTTTTCAGGATGATGGGTTAAGCTCTGTTCCAGTGCCCATGCCGGAGAAGCACCGTGGTCCGTATACTTGTGTGGACCCGGCCGTGTTTAATGTTTTGGTTTAGGGAGGGGACAAACGCGTTAGATGCTGCCTTTATGGCGTACTCGGGCATATCTGTACTCAGGCAACAAATGAGGTATGTAACCCGAATCCTAAACAAATGAGGAAACCCGAATCCTAACCCTAACCGAAGGCCAGACCATCGAGTCCATGGAACCATATATGGGAACCAAGACTGGGCGCCTAATGGTAAGTACAACGTTCGGGGCGGTGGCTCGCTCTTACCTTGCTTTTCAGTCATCCCGGACAATGCCAAAATGCACTGGATCGTACGTGCTCCGACGTCGGACGACCTGAGAGCCTTCGCTGAACGGGTCAAACGCTGCTTCGAGTGAGTCCAGTTATGTCTCCACTGTTAATGTATTGAGACTTTCCTACCTTTAAGAGCGGCTGCTCGCGCTACGTCTTGTGAGCTGCAACTCACTGCCACGGCACCTTACGCCAATTTGATACAAAATCCACTCCTTCGTACGCTACGCTTCCCCTTGTCCTTTTTTATGCCATGGCCCTTACAACCTGGATAGTTCAAGAAGTTGCGATGTATCTTTCTGAGCACTATCATATGCTTTCGCTTGGCAAGGTTTCATCGGCCTCCACCGACTTTGTGAGCACAGAATCATTTTCTTGGGACAAACTAATGACGAATGTCACCCAGGGAAACGTGTCCCACGGTATGAACCCACACACCTTTGTTTGCCTTGTAACATAATTAATCCGCAGTCCTGCCTTCGCTTCATCCGGCTTATGGTGAATACCTTTTTCAGTGACCATTCAATGCCCCTTGCTCATACGTTGTAAAAGCTATTCCAACACCGCCCAACGGAGGCAATCACACAATTGGGTTCACTGAGGCCGCTGCCTCCAAGGAAGCCCATTCTGCCGCCATGATTATCACCAAGGCTCTTGCCTACACCAGCTTCCGTGTGCTCAGGTCAGATGCCTTGTTCCGACTGGTGAGGTCCAATAGACTTGTTATTTGTGCATAGCTAATCCTCATGCCAGGTCCGGAGAGCGTTCGACGAAGCGCCTGGCAAATTGCAATGAGAATGAGAATGAGAATGAGAATGAGGCTCTGCTGAACGTTTTCATTTATTCATAAATAATCGGAATAAATATTCAGAAACGGATGGAATGAAAACGAATGTACAGTAGTAGAATCCAATAATACCAGCTCAAATGGCTACTGCGCGTTACTTTAACAGCTAACAGCCTTAGCCAAACCTGAGCTGTCCTTTGAGGCCTTTGAGGATGTCCGAATGACTCTCTGATCGTGACTTTGATCTCAATTGTGCGACGGCCAAGCGGCGGCTTAACTGAACCTCAACATGGTCGACATCCCAGTCGATATCTGGCTATATATCTCCACTTTTCTACCCGACGACGAGGTGCTTAGGCTCGTCGGGGTGAATCTACATTTCTACAATCTCGCTCTTGACCTTCGGTATGGCACGGTTCGCATCGAGACAGTGAGTGCGAGCACCGCCAAACTTCTACTTCGCTTGATGTGAGTCCTCCGCGCACTCGTAATTGTATGCTGATCCCCAAGTGCGCGCAGGGATCCCGTAGTCGCAGCGCGCGTCAAACACTTGGTGGTTCGCCTCGTTTCTCTTTAACTCAAGTCGGAACCAATTTGTATTCCAGATCCGCCCGCAAATCAATGTTCATGCGAAACCAGATGCTTCTCTGCAACCAGCTCTCTGGCAACAGCTCGGGTCTGTCTTGTCGTGGAGACAACAGCCTTCCGCTCAGGCTCCCCCCTCGGTCGAGGATGTCATCGACGCTCTGATCCTGGTATTTCCTGGCCTCACCAATTTGACCCATTTCGAGGTCGAATCATGGGATATGCCGCTGGAGTACGACTTGCAGCGTTTCTTCCGTGGGGCCTGGTCATCATTTGGCCAACAGCTTAAAGCTATATCCATGGCTGGACGCACCGAGGTATTTGAGGACTTCTACTTTAAATTTATGTGATGCTCATTTTACCAGGCATGGCGTCAATTCGTAGTCTCTGGTCCGCAGCTCAATTCTTGCGAAGCCTTGAGTATGCAGTTTACCCACGAACTCGATTCCACGGCGGGTGCTGCCGTTGTCGGAATCTTAGTCGGTTCAGTGGCTCCGTTTATTAACAGTCTGGCGCCTCAACTTCAGTCGCTGAAGATGTGGTCTTTGTGGACGCTGGACCTCTCTCCGTTATTCGCTCATCTCACAGTGTTCCCGCATCTGTCTAACTTTCATCTCCGTGCGCCTTTTAACAAGGCCTTCCCAGATCCGACGGGGCTGACCAGATTGCTCCAAAGCAATTCAGCCAGCTTGAAGAAAGTTGAATTGCGACTCAATCCTTCTGGATCGGTGATGGATCCCACCTCAGAGGAGAGATTGGGGCAATGGATGCTTTCGCACAATGAATTCCCCTCCATCCTGGCAGACCTGGACTTTCTCCGGATATTCCCCACCACACTCCGCAGTGGCTTTGACGCTCTCGTGATGTATACCCAGCGCTCTGCGGATACTTTGACGACTCTGGCGGTTAAGGATCGGTATCTTGATCTCAATGAAGTTGCAACCTTGATCCTCCCGGTCTCTCATCGTGGGGCAAACCAAGGCCTCCGCTTTCTTCGATTGAATGTGCGGAGGTGGAGCGTGGAACTTTTCGAGCTCTTAGCTTCGAAATTGCCCGGACTACAGTCTCTCTCTCTGTATGTCGGCGGATCGCACCCTAACCGTGCGACAACGGAAGTTGGTTATCGATCCCTACTGTCAAAACACCCGCTGACATGCCTCCTCGCAGATCTTTTTTGCAAAAATGCGGGCTCATTCTTTCAAGGATTGGAAACTACGAGATATCGGCGTCTGGCAGGGCGGTTCAGAGGTGCCTCCTAGCACTATGCACCTTCTAGCTGCTAGCCTTCCACATGTGCAGAGCTTTTGGGGGAATGGCCACATGCATGGCGACGCTAAGATTTACTACTTAACCAGGGTAAATGGACTGGGACTGGTATAATCGTACTACAGTGAATATAATAATTTTATGGATTCAAGCACCTTACTTTCTAAAATACTACTAATACACAACGCTCTAACAATTGCAGTCCAGAGTGCTATCGTTAATACCAAACGCAAGAATGATGGTGAACCACATCCACCTATGGACAGACGCCGAGGGCGTCAACTTCTTGAGCATTCTTGTCTGCGCAAAATGCCAAATTCTGGATTGACACTCTCGATGCGGAGGAGCATCTTGAGTATCTTTTCAACAGCATTGGGGAAGTACTATTTTTGCTTTGACAAGGAGTTCGATATTATCCATTGTAGCTAAAACAAGAGGAAGCAGTAAGGATTTGTTAGGAGTGCGGCTGGGACTATTGGTGACACGCTTGTATGTATTAGGAAGTACATAACAGAATAAAGAGAATAAAGAGAGGGTAAGAGGATGATGAGAGCAGAAGAAAACAATAACGTTATTAAGGAAGTCGTTAGTGGCATTACACCCATTTTCATGGGTTCAGGGATTCGGGAGAGGGCGAGGGAGGCGCGTCAATCATCTGACCGTGCACTCTCATCCGGTACAGACACGTGAAGGATTCCATACCCCAATTACTCTTCACGAACAACACGACGATACCAAAGTCAATACCAAGATCCTTGATTTCCTGGTCGACAGGGAACGTCTGGATATTGTGGCTTGAGTGGATGTCGTACCGGAAGGACGCGACGCGGAGGTACTCCATCGACTTGGGCAGCGTCTTGGGGCGTACGGGTTCGTCCTCGACGCTCTCACCGTTCTCCCGGCGCTGTGCCTTGTCTGCGCGCCAGACCTTGAGCTTGGCGAGATTGTCACGCCCTTCGACTATGCCCCACACCTCCATCTCGCGTGGTGCGCTCGTCCGCTTGTTGAGCGCAGCCACTTCGGCAGCAACATGGTCGATGGTGATGTCTTCGATGTAGATAGGGGCAGCCAATACGACGCCGAGCTGCCCTTGGGATCCCTGGAAGGGCCAGCAGCGTCCGTCGTGGATGTCGTAGTGCAGGGCCGTGACAGGAGGAGGTCCCATGAAGAAGCCATTGCCGGTGACATATCCGACAATCTTTCCTCGTAATGTTGGTGGACGCATCTCATACGTCGGGCTGGTAAGGGAGGGGATGACGGAGCCGCCGCTCGAATACATGGCGTAATCCGCGCGGGCAAGATTGTCCTTGCCATAGAGCCCGACAGCTTTGTCGACGAGGTCGGCGATGACGCCCGTCACATCCTGTCCGTCTGAACCTTTGATAGTCATGCCCGATTTACCAGACTTCCACCACGCCGGACCCGTGGCTGACGAGGCACCCTTCTTTGCCTGCTCGAGCGCGTCCCGCGCGCCGACTTCCACAGACCCCACACGCTCCTCAAGAGCCTTGAGCGCCGCGCGCACCTGTTCGTCGCTCCCAGTCGACGCTCCTCCTCCCGGTTGTGGCTGCTGCTGAACCTGCACCAGTAGCTCGTCCAGTTCCTGCCTGAACTTCTTGAAAGCAAGAGTCTGCGCATCGCGCTGCGCGCTGTCCGCCTCTTGTGCGCGCACGCTGTCACGCTGTGCACGCGTCTCCAGCGTTCCCAATTTGCCGACCAGTTCCGCGCTTCTCCGTGTCTCTTCCTCCAGCTTGCCGCGCGTTCGCTCCAAATCCAGCGACAGGCCGGACAGCGCCATCTCCGCGCTCCGTAGACGTTCCGCAATCTCGGCGATGTTCCCTGCAGGAACCTCCGGCGCATGGTACGAACTGCTACCACCCCATGGGACCCGTAATCCTATATCTGGCAGCGCGCGAGAGGCGAGGTAGAGGACGAGGGCGATCAGCCCATACTTCAGCAAGGGGCCGAGCGGACTGCTGGAAGCAAACCGCGCGGGACGTATAAGTAGGAGATCAATTATCGTGCCGATGACTTTTCCGCAGAAAAGAAAGACAGTCATGATAAGTCTGCCACCGCCGTACAGGACGCTGCCCATAAAAGCTCCGGGGGTAAAGGAGGGGCGGGCTGCGGGTCCACGTGAGCGAGAACGAGATCGGGGTCGTTGCTTCGCCAATAGATGTACATCTTCCTCGTTAACTTCGGGAATGGAGTGGAGACCCTGTTCTGCGTTTTCGAATGACGTATCTGCGTCGTCCTCTGGCGGAGCGGAACGTCGGGGTGGTGGTGCCGAGCCGCGAGGTGCAGATTGCTAGAATATAGTGAGCCTTTGATCATGTTGATAGAATGATATACAAACCCTGTCGGTAGGCTGCGAGTCGCTTTCGGATTCCTCTTCCAGTTCCCCTGCGTTCCCCTTGCTCCCTTTCTTCGCCTTCTTCTTTCTCTTGGTCTTATCGTAGCCAGCGACTGGCAACGTCGTCAGAGGTCCGCCTGTGGGCTCCTTCTTCTTCTTCTTTCTCCGCTTGATTTTGCCATCCTCTTCAAAATCTTCATCGGATTCGAGGTCCGACGTTGAAGGCTTGTATGCCTTGTTGTCCGTCGACATGCGACCCCGCTTGTGATTCGCCGCGGTTCGTCTGCTTTGGTTCTGAATATCGCGCTCCTCCGCGGAATAGTCATAGCTGCCGTTGACTGCCACCGGCTCGTCCGGCTCGCGAGAGCGCTGACGGACATAGTAGGTGGCAGCCGCAGGGGCATTGATGATGGCGCGTTTTGCTGCGCCAATCACCTGGTCAAAGGGGCTCTTTCCACGCCCGTTCTGGTCTGGAGCGGGCTCGTCCTCGCCTTCCGAGTCGGGCACGTGGTGGACGGACTGGTTCTTCGCCAGGGGTTTGGTGCGTGGTGGAACGGTCGGACGAGACTGTAGTCTGCTGGGGGGTGCGGCGAGCCTGCGAGCACTGGTCGATTGCGATTGGGACTCGTACTCGACGGACGTGCTCCGGGGTACTGCAGGCCCGTTACGCGACGAGCCCGAGGCCCAAGAATTGTTTGGCAGCATGTCTGTTGCAGCCTGTTGGAAAGCTGTTGCGATATTGACTGAGGTGTCCTTTACGCTCCACTTTTCTGGTTCAAGCGGTTGTGGTTCTGAGCTGTGTTTGAGTCGTGCAAAGCGAGCAAGAGCCGGCTCGTTTTGATCCTCTGAACGCGGTTGTTTCGGTGGGGATCGTGAGCCAAGTGCTGGTGCTCTGAGACAGGTGTGAGAGGGGTAAAAAGTCAGGGGAATTGGGTAGAAACTGACCCGTAAGCGTAAGATGTGTGACTGTTTAGGCGAGGTGATTGTGGTTTCCCGAGAAAAGCGTTGTGATCGAGACGTCTGCCTTGACCCAAAGGTGTGCCTGCAAATGACATGCAACTGCAATGAGTCGAGCAAGGAGGTGGTCGGGTTCAAACTAGGTGATTGATCCAACCCGCAACGCGCTTTGCCTTGTTTGTTCCCCTTGTCCAAATAAAAACAAAAGCAGGCTTCAGCATTGTTCTGCAATCGTCCACTGTCCCCAATGTCTCACATCCTCCACATTCCATTATCCTCTCTTGTTTCCATGCCGATTCCACTCGATTACATTAAATATTTGCAACGTTCATTTCGACCACGAACCGTGAGGTTGTCACGCCGTGACGCAGCAACATTGACACTGTCACCGTCACCGTCACCAACACTCGCTTGGACCGCATGTGTCATCTCATTCATTCGCCGATAAGCCTAGAGGTTCTTGAGTGGGTCCCTTCACATCGCCAGTTACAATGCATGTTCCGAAATGGGACCACGCAGGGTAATATATTATCCTGATACTTATCCATGGTACAATCGTCCAATTGAAAAGACTAGACGATAAATAAGGAAATTAATGGTCAGGTACATTACGGAGCCCAGCAGTGTTCATGTTCCTTTGGACTCTGATTCAACTCATCCATTAAACCTGGGCGCAGTAAATCTTCGCATACTCCCCTTCCCCGTCGCTGATCAAGTCATCGTGCTTTCCCGTCTGCACGACCTTGCCTTCGGCCATGACACTAGATCCCAGGTCAGCGGGAGAATTAAAACAGTCGTCGGACTTACACGATGACATCTGCCTTGCTCGCCAGTGACCTTGCCCATCTGTGCGTGACCAGGACGACAGTCTTCCCCTGCGTCTTCTGCTCTGCGAGACGGTCCAGGATCATATCCTCGGCGGGCGAATCCAGAGCCCCAGTCGCCTCGTCACAGAGGATCAGGCGCACATCCGTGTTGCGGAGTAGTCGCGCAAACAAACGCGTCCTACACACCAGCGTCAACGCCAGTCAACTCGTATTTCAGAAACCACCTACGCTGCCAATCGTTGCCTCTCCCCTGCAGACATCGAGACTGGTCTGGTGCTCGGGGTGTTGTCTTCCAGCTGCTCCATCGCCGCAATCGTAGGGAGTCCGTTCCCACAGCCCTGCATACTCATGCCCGTGACTGGAGCTGGGTCGAGCACTGCATAGTGTCGCAGCGTCTTCTTCAGCGTCTTCTCGTCGGTCAGACTGTGGATGAACTGGTACGCCCCGCCCAGGAGTGCAGCCTCGTCGATCCTTTCAGGATCCATTTCTGGATCGGGTCTCTCGCCCAGAAGTATGTTATCCCGCACCGAGAGGGGGTACACGTCCTCGTCCTGCGAGAGACATGCCATCGCTCGGCGCACACTCTCTACCTCATACTCCCGCAGTGGCTTGCCGTCGATCAGTATCTCACCCGACGACGGCTCCCTTATTCTGGGGAGAAGAGACAGTAAGGAGGACTTTCCAGAACCATTGGCCCCGACTATGAGGACGAGGCTTCCCGGAGCAATTTCGAAAGAGACGTCGGCAGGAGAACCTTGAGCTGACAGTTGCAGCGAGACGTTCCTGGAAACGGTGGCTGTCAGGACCTAACGAGGGGAAAACAAAACAAACTTGTTTACTTGAATTCGAGCTTCATTCCGGCTGGATGGCTCGCCGATGGGTCATAATTGACCACACCTCGATACAGATTGGTGTCCAAAGCAATAGCCTCGTACAGACTGTCGGCCATTCCGAACACCTCCGCAAGCGAATCTGGTCCCTCGCTCCCTCTTAGCTGGTAGATGCTTTGCTTCAATGTCATCGTGGCGTGCTGCAAAAACACCATCGTAACCAGCCACGAAAGGCTTCCCGACCACGGGAGGGTTAACACGCAGATAGCCTGAAGAGATCGAGGTCAGACGCGCAGCAAAATCGGGGATGGAACGGCACAGACAAGAGGATAATCCAAAATAATCGTGTGCAGCATTTCCCAGTACCACTGGACGCGTATCGTTGATGATATTGTGATTGTTTCGACGTTGGTAGGTCCCAGCTCTGCTGAAACACGTGTATACTCATCCGCAACAAAGGGGCACAGGCCGTCCCGGGCAAGCATGGGCCTCAAATCCGTTGAAAAGGCCATCTATAGCCCAGTGAGAACCGGTCGAGCGGGTGGATCGAGGAATTTAACCTTGTAAAGCGCTGCCAATTCATAATATCTCTGGTTATGCGTCCAAAAAACGTATCCTGGATATTATTATTATTATGAGCCTGGAACCGGGTACTGCGCGTTGAACCTACCGGCGCCATTAACTCCAGTTATGGGTTTACCTGTTCTGGAGGATCAGCCAAGTTCATGATTCGTAAAGGAGTATTTAATTCCTACCCAGCATCACTATTGGGATCATGACACAAAAAAATGCGACCTCGTAGATCCCTCTGCGAGAAATTACCATCGCCATGACGGTTACTTCCGCAATGACCGTGAGGAAATTGCGGAGCCTTGTGACGATCTCGTGGAAGAATTGAAACGCCGGAACTACAGAATCGAACCCATATTCATCCGGGAAGAGCGATCTTATCGTTGCCTCTGGGTAACGGCGGTGTTAGGGCAATGAAAAATAAAAAACGCGGCGGCAATTACTCTCAAAAGATCCTAGGTCAAGCCGGAGACTTGCTGTTGGTGGGTGGTTGAGATGAGGACGAAGGCTTCAATGGAAATAGATTCAAAGACCGACCTCTGACTAGTGGCGGCAGGAAATGAGCTCGGAGATGACCTTTCAACGCGAAGATGGCATCATCCCTGCAAGATATGTATTAGAATATGAAGAATCTGCGTAGACAGCTGCGTACATGATACGGGTGGCGACGGTGGTCATGACTGCGATAAATAACCACATAAAAACCAGAGCTTGAAGCATATTCGCATTCATATCGTTGCTACCCCGCAACATGCTTGATTCCTCCACCTACGATTACAGTGATAAGTATGACGCGGGTGGCACAACAAGAAAGGTGGCATACAATGGTGAGAACAGTGGCGGCGATGTATAGCGAGAATGCAGGTGCGGCAGTAAGGAGCATCGAGGACAATAAATAAATCGTCACTGGCGTGTAGGCTATCCAGTAAATCTCGCAGAACAGGCGTGCAGCACCAGGGGTATTGCGCCGAAGATCTCGAAGACACGAAAAGCGGCGCTCGGGTGCGCCGTACGCCACTTTAAAAATTCCCCAGGAGAATTGCTTCACAGTTTCCGCGGCCGGAGGACAGACGTCAGGAACGGAATCAGAATCGTCTGTTCGAACATTGTAGGATGGGAGTGAGGTCCCGGCAAGAAGAGGTTGATTCGAACCCATGCCGGTCCGTCTCCGAAGGTTGGTTGTAGTTGAAGGAAGCAGAGATGAATGCCGGTGTTGGAAAGAAGGTTCACTCATTTTATAGCGTTTTGACATTTTGTTTTCGGCTGTGGGTGGTTACAAGGACAAGGCTGTCTTTGCCGACACAAGGAGAGGGTGATTTTTCGTTGCCTCTTGTGGGCGGAGAATTGCTGTTTGTGGGTGCCCAAATATGAGCGAATATGTCCATTTGGTTAGTATCAGCATAATTTAGACTCATAGCGCGCACGAGCTTTCACCCTCTGCGTATATTCACTGTGCGTCAGGCATGCCTTTCAAAATGAAGTCGGCATGCTACCCTGTGTGCTTGTGGCCACAGTCGCTGTTGTGTGTACTAAATCAAATATTCCTTGAAACTCCGACTGATGGCGAAGGCGAAGACAACAAAAGAAAGTTGCCAAGTTGTTGACCAGACTCGCAACTACAAGAAGGAATCAGCGAGGGACAACCAGGCACAGATGCGGTGAAGGGCCGGCGCAGACCAGAATAGCAAGAGTAAGGCCGCTTATTTTGTTGTATTGTGTTTTGAGGGCGCATAGTGATTTTAACTACAACTAGGATGTGATCGTCAACCGTTATTAAAACGAGTAAATGGGAACTTGGATGCATACAATAAGAACCCATATCCTGGAGCCGACGGCGAGAGCTAGCCCATCTATTTTTCTTGGGCAAAATGGATACCGGCATCCTCCGGGACGCAAAAGGCGAAAATGGCTGATTCGCTGATCGCGTCAATCGGTTTGTTCCGTGGGTAGATATTTGATTTATGGAGTTGCTTTCACTGCGCGATCACGACAGGCCTGACTTGAGCTTGAATGAGTGCCGTCTTGAACCGCAATGGCAGGCACATATCCCGAAAAGAATTAGCCAACGGGGAATTCTCGCCCACACAAAACAGAAGTGCGCCAGGATTAGAAAGTGGGGTCTGAAAGTTTGAAGTTGAAGATGGCAACACGCCCTCGTTCGTGCTTCTCGTGGACTTTGCAGTGAAAACATTGCGATGTGCCTGTCGGCCATTTACGTACCAAACCGTCGGTATTAACATCGTGGTGCACGCTATTGGTACATTCAAATTCTTGCTCCAACCATCGAGCGCCCTCTAAGAGATATTCCTGCCATCTGATAAGTGATAACCAACGGCGATTGGAGCGGACAAACCGGGGCAACTGTCCCGTCGTAGAGCGGGACTTAGCTAAGTATCAGGGAGGTCCAACCATTGATCGATTAGGTTCCATATCAGCTCTTGTTCTCCTGTCCATTCTTCATTTTTTTCCACCGCACAAGGGCTGCAGAGCCCGGCTGCTGCCCAATCGATGCATTTGATGCGTTCAAGCGTTTCTAAGGGCTTGTACACGCCGTCGTCGTGAATTGCAGGCTGGATGACTAGGTTCATCCACAAGTCCGCAAAAACATCTGTGCATGCCATGTGGGACGTGGCAGGAGGTGTGAATAGGGTCGGCGTAAAGTGCTCGATGAGGTGGGTCATGAGGCGCATGCAGCGCTGCGAATCGAGTGGAGAGAGCGTGTAATTGTGGGTGCTTGAGGGCGAAATTCCAGCCACAGGTTGAGAGGCAACCTCGGACGACGAGGAGTCGGAGTTTCCTTGTGCGTTTACGTTCACTATTTCGGGCTCATTTGCGGGAGATGTATGAGATGGCAAGTCAGGACTGGACGTATTATGAGATGTGGGACCCTCAGTATCAAAGTTCGAGGATGTAACAAGGCTGTAGAAGAGTCCTTTCTGGATCTGTAGCAACGGTCGGACAGTGTGCGGAGGACTGGGAAATAGAATATGCTCACTGAACGTAATCGAAAGGACTTGGCCAGATCCAATGCCTCTTCGAGATACTGTGGATGAACGAACGGAACAGGACCGCTTGGAAACATATCCGTAAAATATCCCAAGGCGAGCTCATGGATCCTCGGGAAATGCAGCTGTCCGACCGAAGATACGCGGAGAGCAGAGGCGATGCGCGGAAACGGCGTATCCGGAGACAGAGGGCTCAAGAACAGGAGCATCAGTTCAAATTTGGTCCAAAGATGAGAAATTCAGACACTCCGTGCTCAAGCGATAAATACCACGGAGAGCGATAGTAACTGACTACTCACATGTCATGATACAGATGCTGAAGCAGCACATCCACGTCCGGTGGTTTTACTCCCCGAGTTGGATCAACGCGAACGTAGTCATTTGGTAAGTGGTCAGACGAAGAACCTAGAGCTCTAGGGACACCGTTATGACTCTTTGAACCCTCCAACGACGATAGGTATGGAGAGTGCCGAGTAAGCAACGGTCCATGAATCTTGTAAAGGACATCTTGAACGTCGAGAATGAGTGAGCCATCGTCAAACCAGAAGACAGGGTGTCTTCCTAGGCCCTTGGGCAAGCGTAGTGCTCTGATGTTGTGGCCTCCATCGATGAGGTTCAGTTGACCCCAGAAGAACGTTCGGAAGCGGAGATAAGATTGCCCAAGACTCAGATCTTATCGCTTTCCCGTTATGGAATCGAGTAGAAGAAAATTACGACAAGCAGAATGTACAGACTACAAGTAAAGACCCTCCGGCGTACCCTCATTCTTCCTGTATAGAACCTGAGAATAACAAATGAGTGTTGTAAAAGTGAATGGAGACGGCGTGTTACCTTTTCTCTTGCGGAAGTGAAGTCGGCTTTATTGACCCGCATACGACGCTCCCTCAGAGCCAACAATCCCGCTTCAGTGCATACCGCCTTGATATCAGCGCCAGACAGGTCATCCTTCGTCATAACTAGCTCCTCCAGGTCTACATCCTCACTGAGACTCATACGCGAAGTGTGTAATCTGCAGTCACGTTTAGGATCAAGTCAACCAACACCACTGAAAGAAACCGACCTGAAGATGTGGCGCTTAGTTTTCACGTCAGGGAGCGGGAACTCGATCTTGCGATCGATACGGCCGGGTCGGATGAGAGCAGGATCGAGCGACTCGATTTTGTTCGTGGCCATGATGACTTTCACGTCCCCGCGCGTATCGAATCCATCCAGCTGATTCAAGAGCTCCAACATCGTCCGTTGAATCTCGCGTTCGCCGCTAGATGTGGAATCGTATCTAAGAAGACTCCTTTGAGCACAAAATATTCGGAATTGAAAAGTTCGGAGGTACCGTTTGGTTCCGATGGCGTCAATCTCATCGATGAACACAATACTGGGTGCATGCTCCTCCGCAACTCTGAACATCTCGCGGACGAGTTTCGGGCCGTCTCCAAGATACTTTTGGATGAGTTCTGAGCCGACCACGCGAAGGAAGGTGGCAGATGTCTGGTTGGCGACGGCCTTTGCGAGAAGGGTTTTGCCAGTTCCAGGAACACCGTAAAGGATGACGCCTTTTGGCGGCTTGATGCCCATCTCCTCGTACAGCTCAGGGTGTGTTAACGGAAGTTCGACAGATTCCTGTGCGCGACAATGAATATGCAGAGCATTTAGAAAGAAAGAAAAACATGCCTTGATCTCTTGAATCTGCTGCTCGAGACCACCAATATCGGCATAACTCTCCGAAGGAGCTTTGTCGAGCTTCATGATGCTGACTAGAGGGTCCGCGTCATCGTCTAGGACACCGACGATAGCCTGTGACTTGTGGTGTAGCAGCACCTGGCACCCAGGCTCTAGCAGCTCCTTGTCGACATAAGACATGATGGAGACATAATATTCTGGTCCAGAGGCCGTGCTGATGATAGCGTGGTCGTCGTCGATGATTTCCTCCATGGTTCCAACCTGCCATCGGACTGCCGCGAAGATCATCCACCTTGGACCTGTCCTCCTCGTTCTTGTCCTCCCGGGTTGCCTCGGGCTTGAGACGCTCCTGGTTCGCTATGAACTCTTCCTCGAGAATGAGATAATCCTTGATGCGCTCCATCTTAAGCAGCTTGAGACGACAGCGGGTTGTTGGGTACACGGCGGGCAATTTGGACGCTGCCGAAGGACCGCGTCTCTTCTTCTTTCCGACGCGAGTAGGCAGCGGGGGTTCCCATTTTTTCTTCTCGTCTTTGGCCTTGTCTTTATTGTTTTGTGGATTCTGAGCGCCGTCTGTCGGAGGTACTCCCCCGGAAGGAGTATTTCCCTGACAATGTATGAGTCGATTGAGCTAAAGGGCGCGAAAACACGCACCATGTTTGCTGAAGGGGTGGAGGTAAACGAAAGAAACCGCGACGCGTAAGACGGACGTGACGTTACGGTCACACCATCGAAATCAGCACTCAGCCCAACAGCTGGCAAATACTGCGCCAGACGTGGCCTCGCAATGCCTATACCGCAAACCCCCAACACTGCAAACTCCCAATTCATTCAAGCAGGTGCCTCAACCAATCCAAATCGTTCTTTCCGAATCTCACTGGTTTCCAGACGAAGATGACTACCTAGAAGACGACATTCCTGGATTTTCTCATCCGACCCTGGGGCGCTCGCCTTCTCCACCTAGAAAAGGGAAGGGCCGTGCTCGGGAACCTGAACAGCTTGCGGCTCCTTCCAATGCAAATGGCCCAGCAAGTCCTTCGCTTTCTGGCAACATTGGGAGTGGACAAAATAGCGCGACACGGGCGACTCGCTCGACTGTTGGCGGAGTCCAGGTAGAGACGCGGTACGCGGGCCTGGGTCTTGTGCACTAAACAATCTGCTGACCTGTTACGTTTAGTTTCTCGGGCGGAGATACGCTCGATGAACCAGTGTCGAAAACAATTGTGAGTCCAGAGATCTCCGCGCTAGGAACTTATCACTTACTTATTGCGTCAAGGCACGCGACTTGCTTTCAATTTATTCCAAGCTGGTTCAGGTCCTATACCCGCGTCGCTCGAGCGGGCGTGAAGTCCTCAAGTCAGTACACGACGAAGCTTTAAAGAGTTACCTGACTGGATTTTTCTGCTAGAGACTGGGATTTATGGGGGCCTCTTATTCTCTGCCTTCTCCTGGGAATCATGCTAAGCATTAACGTATGTTTCTTGACGTTCTTATTTTACTCCATCTTATTCGACGTGGCATAGGCCCCGGATGACCAGTCCCTGAACATCTTCACCAGCGTTATAGCCATATGCTCCATCGGTGCCTTGACTGTCACCATCCAAGCTAAAGTAAGCTCCACTCGTACATGTCGTTCCCAGAACATAATCTAACGAACGAATAGCTCCTCGGTGGCAGAGTGTACGTTCTCCACTCACGTCAAGTAGGCAGAACAGTTAATAATTCCGAATGCAGATCCTTCTTTCAAGGTCTTTGCGTGCTCGGCTACTGCATTGCTCCACTCAACATCGCTGCGCTCATTGCGTGCTTCGTCCGCGTCATTTATATCCGTGCGCCTATTGCTCTCTTGGCATGGGCATGGTGTATATGGGGTACGTACCTCGCCGACTTGCGATGTCTGCTATTTAATGATATCATACTCAGCTTCCGTCAACTTCCTCGACGGCACTAAAATAGAGCAACAGCGTATATTGCTCGCTGTATATCCTCTTCTGTAAGCTCTTCGCTGTTTTCGTGTTTCCGTGCTGAATTCGGAACAGCCTCTTTTATTTCATCTTGGCCTGGATGATTTTGATTCAATAATGAATGGTGTTAGGATGAATAATATAATTTATGTTTCTCTCCGCTACCCGCCGCAATGATTCGTCAGTCGGAGACATAGATGTCCGCTGTCCGACCGAGACTGCCTGAGACCAGTGCTACGTAGGATCCGGATGAGTAAGAGCTTCACGTGAAGGCACGCCATCTTTACGATTCATTTGAAATCATTGTCAATGTCTCGTATGAGAAACCTTATGGTCCGCTTACTCGTCACCAGCACGCTATATAAGAGCTGCTGTGTCGTGCTTCCTTTCACATTACTTTCCCCCTCACATTAGACAACATGGTCGCACTCACAAACGGCGCAATACATACCAATGGCGTCAATGGCGTCCACACGAACGGCGTCAACGGCATCCACACAACGGCGTCAACGGCGTCCACAAGAACGAGGCTGCGTCCTGGGGGTTCGCTACGCGTGCATGTACACGTAGGATCGGAACCATCGTCTGAGACTGGCGCGGTTATCCCTCCTATATCGCTCAGTACGACCTTCAAGCAAAATGGTGTCGGGAATCTCGTCGGTGTATGTGATTCTAGCACATCCTGCCCTCCCGCCGCGTCCTAATTTATGCTATCCAACAGGGATTCGAATATACCCGCTCGCAGAATCCGTCTCGCGCAGCATTAGAGGCCATGCTTGCTTCAATAGAAATTGGCGGAGCACACGCTCTCGCCTTCGCATCTGGCAGTGCCGCGACCGCGACCGTGATCCAGTCGCTCGGATCAGACGCCCATGTTATCGCTGTTAACGACGTGTACGGCGGCACATGGCGATATATGATGAAGGTCGCTAAAGAGTTATCTGGCCTGGAAGTTGGCTGGGTCAACCCTGAAGGCAGCGTCGAGGAAATACGCTCCGCACTGCGGCCGAACACAAAGGTGAGCACTTGACCATACCTCCTGAACACAGTCCTAATACATCTGGTCAGTTGATATGGCTGGAAGCTCCAACCAACCCTCTCCTGTTGCTGCCGTCCCTGCCAGACATTTCCGCCCTCTTAACCGAAATATATTCGCAACCAGCAGACGTGATCGCTAGCTACAACTACCCCCCAACGCGGCCTCTGGTGCTGGTGGACAACACATTCCTGTCCCCCTATTACGCATCACCACTCCTTCCTATACAGCTCAGTGATGGTACCACCGTTCCTGGAGCAGACATCGTCCTGCACTCCCTGACTAAATACATCAACGGCCACTCCGACGTCCTCCTCGGCGCCGTCGTCCTCCCACCACACTCCCCCGCCCTGTCCAAGCTCACCTTCCTCCAGAACGCACATGGCGCCGTCCCGTCCGCGTTTGATTGCTACCTCGCACAGCGCGGCGCCAAGACATTACAGCTGCGCATGCAAGCTGCAGGTACCTCTGCGCTACAGCTCGCCCAGGCGCTGCAACAGCACCCCATTGTAACGGAGGTCATCTACCCCGGGCTCGCAAAGCACCCACGGCACGCCGTTGCGTGGAAGAGTCTCAGCCCGCACGCGCGCCGCTGGATCCAGAAGCTGCCCGACGTCGGCGCAGACGGTGCGGGCGACTTCCCCTACAGTGGGATCGTTAGCGTGCGGCTGCAGACGCAGGCACAGGCGCTGCGGTTCCTCGCGGAGCTCCAGATATTCACACTCGCGGAGAGCCTCGGTGGGGTGGAGAGTCTCGCGGAACACCCTGCGAGCATGACGCATTCGTCCATCCCGGAGGCCGAGCGCGAGGAGCGGGGCATTACCGGTGGGCTTGGTGCGCATAAGTGTGGGTGTCGAGGACGCCGAAGATCTGCTGCGGGATGCCCTGCGCGCTCTCGAGATTGCTTCGGCGCAATAGTGCTAGAATGGAAGATTTGGTAGAATTTTTGGAATTTTGGAATTCACTTTTATCTGTATTTTTTGTAACTTATAGTAGAGATAAATTGCAACACCTAATTTGGGAGGACCCACCCTGCCTCACGTATTAGGAAATTTGCGTATGCTTTGTTGTGGAGCGACGGCATTAGCGTCCGACGCATTTAAACCAACGAAATCGGGAGAAATATGTAGTGTATAAATACTCGCACTCCTCTTCGACCCACTATGACCTCCGATAACACGCCCCCTCTCGACACTCTCAGGATCTCCGCCCCCAATGGCGCACCCACCGCCACCGTCATCCTCCTTCACGCAAGTGTCTTCAAACCAGCATTGATTTGCATATGACGCTGAACAGGGCCTCGGCGGCTCGGGACGCGACATGTCCTCCCTCGTGGCGCATTTCCAATCAGACCCGACCCTCCAACATGTCCAGTTCATCTTTCCCACCGCGTAAGCTACGGTATCAATCGCGCGTCTGGCGCCTCATAATCGCGCCGCATACTTAGCCCGACGCGGCCAGTAACCGCAAGTAACAACCAGCGCATGCCCGCGTGGAGCGACATCATGAATTTCACGTTTACCGGGCGCAGAGGACGAGCAGGGGATGCTGGAGACCCGCGCAGCGGTGGAGGGGCTTGTGGCGCGCGAGGTGGAGATGGGGATCGCGGAGACGCGGGTCGTGCTGGGAGGCTTCTCGCAGGGCGCGGGGATGGCGCTACTATCGGGGCTGACGATGCAGCGGCGCGTCGGAGGCGTGGTTGTGCTTAGTGGACGCTTGCCGATACGCGAGCGGGTGAAGGAGGTGCGCAATATAGCTGCTGACGCGTGTATGTAGAACTCACTGATATTTGGTGGGACAGATGGCGGCGGAGCATGTGAAGACGCTCCCGATTTTCTGGGGGATTGGGAGCGCGGACATACGCTACAAGATTATTCGGGAGTCAGCAGATTTTATGCTGTCCGAAATGGGGGTGCCAACTGCCAGTGGGGAAACGAGTGCTGGAGTGGAGTTGCATACCTACAACGGGCTGACCCACAGCACTAGCGCACAGGAGATGCAAGACTTGGGAGCCTGGTTGAAGAGGGTGGTGCCAGCGGTGTGAATGGACTGAGATTGAACGAGATGATATTGAAGAAGATGCAGTAAAATGAAGCAATGGCACAGCGGGAGTGGGAGAGCAGTTACTCATACAAAAAGTCGTGTAAATCAATCAATCCTCATCCGACTCGTCCGCAAGTAACCCTGCGAGGAACGCGCCGTCTACCGGTCCTTCAAAAAAAAAGTCAGCAACACAGCAATATTATTTGAAGTGACTCACGGGCGGTGAACCCCGATTGGTGCTTCCCGTGGTAGGCGGAAATAATGGGGCTGGGCGTGTGCAGCGTCGATGCAAATGTGGAGGTGGAGGATGTGGAGGAGGAAGGGTTTGCTGGGATGGAATAATGCATGACGCGTGAGGGTGTAGATAGGGGAGAGGAAGGATAAGATGCGGAGGCGGGAGAGGGGAAGGAGAAGGATTTCTGTGGTTGGGGGCTGGACTGTGGGAGGCGCGTTGATTCCAGCAACAACTACAAAAAAGAAAAATAGACCTACATTTGGGGACAGTTTAAATGAGCGCTGGGGAGTGGGAGGCGCCATGTGGATGCTCTTTCCCTTGGCGGGCAACGGGGAGGGTGGAAGTGGTGCACGCGGGTAGTTTACTGCGTATATACCCTGCAAAATGTTGAGGCTCAATAAAGCCACTGCACCGACTTCTGTAATTTGTTCAGGCGTGTAAGCCGAGTGCCCGGTGTGGAGAGACAGAGTGCTGACCGAGCATACAGAAGGACGCATAGAGCCAGTCGGCCGTCCACCATGTATGACGCCTAGCAGAGAGGACGACTGCGAGTGCAGTGGGAAGGGCCGGGATGCGGGGGATGAGGGATGAGAGAACAGCGATGAGCAGGAAGATGAAGGCGTTAGAACGTATCCGTAGTAACGCTTCGCCACGGTGAGGCTTGAAGTAGTTAGTGATGCTTTCCATTGTAAAGCTCATGGTGTCAGTTGCACTGGCAAGACGCGTTCGGAGGCGCGATGTTGGTTTGATGTGTTTGTCTCAGCGTGCCAGAAAAATAAAAATAGGGGAAGTTCACACGGCTAGCCTACAAGATTCTCTAGTGGTCAAGATTCAAACTCGTTGCTCCTGGTGTGCTAACATCTGTACGGGTCTTGTCTTCACTGTACTTGATGCTGTTAATTCGACCTGAACACTCCGGCTGGTCCCTATACTACTACGTTCAGGCTGGGTTCAAATTGTCTGACACTGTGCCAAACCACTCTAGCCTATTTACTCGGGAACGACTTTGATTTTGGCACGGTTCTCAATCCGATCGGCCGTGGCTTGTCACCGGAATCGAGCTTTACTTCCAAAATATGCAAGGTACTAGTAGCGGATCTTTCATCGCTGAGATGGCGGAGGAGGCAAAGTCCCAAAAAAATGTTGAATGCAACTAGATCTAACGGAATACAGGCTGCGTCGAGCCCTGCTATTGTACATACATATGCTCGCCTTCCTTGAACCTCTACCAAGATAGTACAAGTCTACAACCTCATCAGCGCCACCAATCTCCAGAACTCGTCCAACCACGCAAATTCGGCGACCACAGACGCGGATACAGAGTAGTTGTCCTCGCTCTCAGCATCCTCCTCGTAAGCCTCATCGAGTTCTCCAGACTCCTCGTCCTCCACTGAGGAAGGCGGCATCAGGGCCTCGATTTCGAGTCGCCGCCGTTCTTGTGCCTCAGCAGCTTGGCGCAGCTCCTCGGGTGTAGGAAGCGAAAACACAGGCTTGCGGCGCTCCAGTTTTGCGGTCGCAGGCTCAGTCGCAGCCAGTACGCGTTCCGCAGGGGTCGGGAACGGGACAGGGTCAGGACCGATGGTGGTACCGAAGTGTGCCACACTGATGTAGGTCTGGCCAAACTCGTCTTCGTCAGGAGCGCGTAACTCGGCAAGGACGTCCAGCCTTCCGCATGCAATGTAGGGCCCATAGTGCTTGATAGGCAGTGGGTCCAAGGGTGTCCTATCACGAATGCTGCAAAGGCCGTACGGCTCCCATGAAAGAGGGGCAGCCACCGGAGGCAGCGAAGGGGGGAGCGCTTTCTCGGGACTGAGGAGCTTAGGAGAGGGACATCCATCGACCGCTTGGGAAGTGGGTTCGAACTCGTGAGCGGATGGGGTTGGGCTGCAGATGCGCACAAATGCGTCGTCGTCTTCGCTGGGGTCGAACACAGCGAATTCGGCCGGGATTTCGAGGTCGGTCGAATGTTGACTCAGCCAATGCTCGCGCGCACACTGAGGGTGAGGCGGGACCCTTTGACTCGAAGAGTTGTCGAACCAAGTCACACGCGGTGGCGTGGAGCGGGGAATTGTGGGCCAGATGTACGCATCAGTGGGGCGGTGAGCTGGGGGGGCGTGATTCATGATGAATGTATGTGGCTGGTCTCCGGTGGCATCACGACGTGTGGCGCGCTCGAATCCGATATGTTTGCACGCGGGGGTATTTTCCTTCGAGGTTGCGTGTGGCAGCGCGACGCTGCCCGCGTGGAGGTCGTGAGTGATGACGAGACCGGCGGGGATGCTCCCGGTACGCAATTGGTTGAGAACCCATTCTGCATTGACCGCGGGAGCGCGACGGCCTTGGATTGCATTGGTCTGAAGGCTTGGTGAGTAAAGGGAATATAGGACCAGACACAAGGCAGGTAACTCACCACATATGCGTTGCAGTCAAGCTCTCCACGCTCAGTCGTATGCAGGTACGCCTCCAGCCACGCGTTGTTCGGCGCGTCGACATTGTTCGTGCGCTGGATGGAAAAGGTCAGCGGAAACGACGCGAGCAGGCAGATTATAAACGCACGTCAGTGAAGCGGGGTGCCTTGATCATGTTGTTGAAGGAGGAGAAAGACATGTAGACGTGAGGGTGGGAGAGGGTGGGGAGATAATGGTCAATGGTGGGGGCGTTTCAAATCCAAGTTCGCGAATGCCACCTGGGATTGGTGGATGTGGAGTGGAAAGGAAACCTGAGTGCTCTGGACCTCAGCCGGGGTATTATAGTGCTCACGCTTTGATGTGTTGAACAAAGCGCCGCGTTCCGGAAGCATTTGGCCAAGTTACTGCTTTGGGATGCGCTTGGACCCGCTCTGGAAAATCTGAAGCGATTGTCGAGCTTTGTCGAGGCGGCCACCTCACATCATGTTGGCCGCAGTTATTTGTGGATTCTGTTCAGCATCCACCTGACTTTATAGGCTTTGACCAACTTGAGTCAATATGTAGATCTCCGCATCTCTCCTGCAACGCTCGTTCACCCTTACAAACATATGGGAGAAATGTAGTGAGGGGGTACTCGAATGACATTGAGAGAAATAGATCCCTATTCAATTTTCCGATGTCTGTCGCGTCGCGAGACGGTGATTCAATCTCGTTTCTTGGCGCGTCGCATCACGTGATCGCGTTCCTCTGCATGTCGACCAGTGAATTCTCAGTAATTGACGATCTTCAAGAACCTAAATTATCTTCGGATTGTGGGTAATGTGATAGTTTTGGATGTCGATAATGCAGGATGCGCACAATGTACTACTGCAGGTACGACCCTCCATATCCTCGTCGCGCCATCGTCCCCCGTCGCCGCCAGCACGTTCTCAAAGCCCGCGCGCGGACACCACACAACAGAGTTGACGTCGTGCACGCCGTACGCCGCGGTCAGTTGCGCGATCAGCCGCTGCGAGACGCCGGAGTCGCGTTCCTATAATAAAAATTTAAAAAGTGTTGGAATAAAATAAGTATAAGCGAAAGGCACCTCAAGCTCCCACATGCGAACGACGCCGTCGTCCCGGCCCGCGGCCGCGACCCACCCTAAATTCGGACCCGCGCGTCCAGCCTCACCGCGTACACGGCGCACACGCCGCCCTTCAGCACCGCCGCGCACTCCCACTTGTGCTATGCGCCGCTGCCGCCAGATGCACACCGCGCAATCATCGGAGGCGGACGCGAGGTAGCTGTTGGTGTCTGGCGCCCACACGGTCGAGGTGTGGCCCTGTGAGCGTCCTGGACGCAGAACCAGTCGTCCGACGGGTCGTCGACGTAGAGCTTGATGGTGTCGTCGTAGGAGCCCGACGCGAGAATCTGCGGGCGTCAGCGCAGAGCATCGGATACTGAAAAGGCGGAGGACCTCTTCGACGGGGTGCCAGGCGACGCACTTGACGTCCTACGTGTGCTCCATGAGCACGGTCATGCACTCAAAGTCCGCATCTGGTGGACTGTAATTATAATAAATTAGCTTGATTAGTTTGGGCATGGTCGCGCACGCACCCTCCCATATCCACACCGTCTTGTCGCGGCTGCAGCTTGCCAACAGCATGGCTTGAGCTCGAGTACGCGACGCTTTTGCACTCTGTCTCGTGCCCCTCCAGCAAGCTCACGCACTCCCACTTCGCCCGTGTACCCCTCCTCGTCCTCCCCCTCGCCCTCCTCCTGCTCCCAGACGCTGATATTCGCGTCGAACGACACCGTGGCGAGGACGGCGCCCATGCGAGCGCACGCACGGTCTTGGTGTGTCCCCTCGGGATCGCCGTAAGGTGCGAGAAGCACAGGTCGGCACTGTACGAGTACATGCGCACCGACTTGTCGGCGGAGCAGGACGCGAGGACGGGGTTCCATGCGACGTGCCAAGCGCGGTCGTCGTGGCATGCGAGTTCTTGCACGCCGTCGATCCTGTACGGCGGGTAGTCGACTTGCATGATGTTCGGGACAAGCAAGTCTTCAGCTTGCAATGACCTCGGCATTCGCACTCCCGATCGTCGACACTACCTTCGACGCAGATGGTGTTATTAGCGCGTGGAGGAACGGGTCATGACTCGAGGAGCCTAAAACTCGCGAAGCTCAAGCCGCTCAGACGCGCGCTTCACGTTGTCGGGCACTTCCTCCCGAATTCTGGAAGCGAAACTTGCTCAACGGCGGCAGCACGCCGTACCACACTTTGCTCAAGAAAATCAAACCATGTAAAGCACTCCGTTGAGCACTGCGTCCTGGACTAGGGGGCCTACAGTGAGAGAAAAGGATACATTAATGCGCATCCGAGTCTGTGGGTTCAGATTTATTCGGATGTAGGTACTGATCCTCCGATAGTCCGTGCACACGGCCCCAAGACATCGGAACACATTCCATCGATATGCTGAGGGATGACATTAATATTGTGGAACAAATTGGTGCCAGGTGGCCCTAATTGCTTGAAATTTGTGGGCTGCTCAGCGACTGCGACCCTCTCTGCAAAGCAATTATTTTCAAGATTTAGTGCTTGGAGTTCAGCTTGAATATCCATGGACATTGTACAGACAGACTCCTGCATTTGCGGAAGCCCTGGACTGAGGGCGCTCCGACCAAGCTGTAGATATGTATTCATGATTCTACGGCTCTTTCATTGGATCTGCGGTTCCTGTTAGCTCAGTGGCTTCCAAAGTCTAGACCGTCCAAATTGCCTCTACTCATCGAAGTCCGCCAGGCTACTATAATGTTCAGGTGCGCATTTCATGCATGCCTGAGCGCTCAGTTCGACCTGATGATGCGGTTTCTCACCTGTTTCGTCGAGTTGCATTTGAAGTCAACTTCGGCACCGGATTTCTGGGCTTAATTATTCCTATTCGAACTTGAACAAGAAGAAACGACGTCGATTTACCAATAGGACCGAATGTCGGGTCCGAATCTGAAAACTTCAGAACCCATACTGGTTGCCCCATGCCGTTTCATTCATTGCCCACTGAATGCTACCGAGCAATTCCGCTAAACTGTGGGCTCATCCATGATCCACTGGCCACTGGCAGCCTTTATACGGGCCCAGGCTCGGCTATGAACCAGACATCTCGCCAAAATTAGACCCTCCAACTGATACATACCACACTTGAAGTTAAATTCTAAAATATGTGAGCTAAAAAAAAGCACACTCTAATTCGGTTGAGGAAATATTCACCTCACGCTGGGCGGCATTGCCATTCGCTCCAGACCTTCCTGCTCTCTAGCTGGAGGTCCGAAATTTCGGTTTGTCGATACTCATTCATTAGTCTTGAAGCAGGTGGATTCAGCGAACTCAGGATAAAAGGGCTGGTTCTCTTCTGCAATGCTCATCACCAACAACAACACCCCATTCGAACAATGCGATTCACATTCTCGACAACCGTTTCTCTCCTCCTCGTTGCCTCCTACGCAACAGTGGCTCTCGGCCGGCCCGGGGCTATCAGTGCTCGCACGACTGACTTAACCAAGGCAGGTGGTGATCCTAGCAGGCCGTTCAACGCTCACCTGTGCTCATGATTTTTTAGGATAAGGATCATGATAAACGCGTTCACGAGCTCGTTTTGCGCACATCGTGCATCAAAGGACGATGCGTTGAAATTAAGCGCCATGAGATGGATTCGCATCACGGTCGAAAGCACCACCACCACCACCACCGACACCGTCATGGACACAAGGGAGAGGACGAAGGCGACGACGACGACGACGACGACGACGACGACGACGATGACGATGACGACGACGAGGAAGGTGAGGATGAGGGAGAAGGTGAGGGCGGTGACGGCGGCGACGGAGGCGACGGAGGGGATGGCGGCGACGGGGGAGACGGCGGAGACGGCGGAGACGGCGGAGACGGCGGGGACGGAGGCGACGGCGGTGACGGGGGAGACGGAGGTGAAGGCGAGGACGAGGGGGATGACGAAGAATATTGAACAATATTGAACAACAGCAAAGACATGATCCGGACGCGTAAATCCACTTATTCACATATGAAATGTTGTAATTCCCTCGATGTTCTCTCTGTACCAACCACTGGAGCAATTTCGGCTTAGCCTAAGCTAATATCTATGAGATTGTTCAAGATCGCACGTGATCGCGTTTTCACAGGCCATATTGATGCGCCGTTGTTGCAACATGCGAGGTACGAGCTACTAGCCCAGGCTTGCATCCCCAATACAACACAAGCATCGCTATTTAGTCGATGGAGGTGGACACACCGGAAACACCCGCGAACACCTTTCAGGCTCTGGCGGGCGACGGCTTCAAATGCATGGTTTCGGGATTAATGATAATCGACTCCCTTCGTATGATGTACCCAATGCTGTCACATTTTCTTGGAGTCTGCGCAGGACAGCGACGAACAGGTTAACCTACTATTTCCATTTCCATTTCTTACTATCTTTTCAAGACGGCTTACTGGGTAGCTGTGGAAAATACTCGCTGAAGATGTTTGATTTCGACTTTCGCTCGCTCCTTGAAGGCGGCGCCAACACCCTCAACAACGTGGTCACAATGGACGCAGAGCTCCACGACATGTGGGATGATCTGCCTTTTGGTTTGAAGATGTCAACGGCCAAGGTGTCTTTTTGACCTGCCTCCTAATTTTTCATGGTGGACATTATTCTAGCCCAACACGTACAACATCGTAGCAACGAAGCCCAGTTTTTTAACCATGGTCCAACGTCCCCGGCGACAGCTCATCTTTACTGTCGCCCTGATTTCGCTGCTGAACGTGTCGCACAAGCGGTCACCAATTTCCTAGCCACGGTTTGCTCTGCAGTTTCTCGAGTCGCTCACAGGTCCGGCGCACGAAACAAGTACGGTAATGGCATACAACGGGGGTTCTGCAGAGTTTCTGTCGGGCTTTCGGCCGCCTCGTAGGGAAAAGATTCATTTAGCCCTTTCTGATTCGCTATTGGGTAAGGTAAGTACCAGTCCAGCCAAGAATATTACAATCCTGTCGACAAGCACATTGATTCTGTTCTCAGCTCGACTCAGACGATCCGTCAAGCGCCGTCGTGCAGAAACGCTCGTGCAGCACCCTTGGACGAGCCTTCCAGACAACTCAACCACAAACATGGCCTACAAACACACGGCGCAGCTTTACTGCATAGACTCGCATATTATCACCTCTTGCAGTTTCCCCGTTCTTCTTAGTCCCACCAAATTCACCGGTTTTCTATCACGCACACGCCCTTCTCAAAGCAACATTTCCCGTTCTTCACAGTCTTTCTGGCTTTCCTCGCACAAAAAATGAGACAACAAGAACGAAACAAAAAATAACGAAAGAATAATATAAAGAATAATAACAAGACTTCGTTTCCAGGGAATATCTACGGGCTCAACAAATAACGCCTTCTCACTGTCGGGCTTCTTCTCCTGGTCTTAAATTTTGGCTGACTCTTGCGGTTTCGGTTTCGGACTGGACAGCTTCACTCATTCTTCTCGCTGAGTTTGGTGCTTTTACTTGACTGTATTTTAGGTACCTCTATATTCTCTTCGCTGCGGCTTTTGCGGCAATGACGACTAGGCACAGATATACCACAAGGACTATATACAGCCTAAGCCCACCCCGAGTGGCGTCGCTCGCCAATCACAAACTGCTTACCTTTGGTAGAAACCCGCCCACCCTGCCTAGTACCTGCCTAGAAGTTATGTAATTTTTTTGGGGATGTTCGGTCGCCAAGATTTCTTCGCTGGCCGTGCGAGGGAATTTTTTGAAAGTTCCCTCGTTTGAGGAGAGCTCGCTAGTCATTGTTGGACGAGACGGCGATAGGATGACCGAAAGTCAGCCGTCATTCCAGATTCTCGCCAAGGGCTTGTCAAATGTCGCGCGCAGACTCAAAGGAGCCGCCGTATGTATCATTTCGAGTTGATTTTGAGTTAAAAATATGTCATTGGCTAGCCACTGGGGCCGGGATAAGTCCAAGCTGTTTGGCCAGGTTTTTCGAGCTCGAGGAAGATTTTCAGGGCTCTTAAGAAAAAGCGGTGCAGGTCGGGCCGATCAGCTTTAGCGATCCTCCAAGGATAGCAACACGCTTGGCGCAAAAGAATATTCGAACTCGGTTCAAATCTCAGGATCCGCCACCAGCGCGTCGCGTGTCTGTATGACAACGAGTGACTATGCGGCGCGGCCGGATGGAGATCTCCAACTCAGGAGTCGCAGTCTCAGTAATCTACGTGCTTGCAACTTGCACGCAGAGATCCAGCACGACAACAATCGCATTTATTGATATCAGCATGAGGAGGAGCTTCTTGGCCGCTTCTGCGGTGGAGTGATTACTTAGTAGACAGATTGAGACAATCGGCGCCCATCATTGATTGAAACGCCTGCCAGCCAAATTGTGAAGGACATTTGTGGCCGCTTTGCGCTTGTTTCGTTTACCTACCTTACCTCTCTCCGTCTCTCCCTCCACTCGTCCCGACTCCACGACCAACGAGTCAACTTACATTCCTTTCATCATGATGTCCTGGAAAGCTCTTCAGGCCTTTCTGGTCCTGACCCTGTTGGCAGGCCAGACTGTTGCCGCATCCCATATCGCCCGCCACCCCCATCACGCACGAGCAGTCGTTGGAGACAAGAAACTCGCTCGCAGGGCTTCATGCAGGCCGAAGCCGTCTAGTGGTATACTTTCATCGACAGTCCACTCTTCTGCAAAGGCCGAGGCCACCAAACCGGCCGACAACAAGCCAGCGGACAACAAGCCGGCCGACAACAAGCCAGATGACACTAAGCCCGCCGATGACAAGCCCGACAAGCCGGCCGACAACAAGCCCGACCCGCCGGCTAACGACCCGCCAACCGGCGGCAAACATATCAACAGCACCCCAGGCGCTCCTGGTTTTACCCCCAACGGTAAAAAAGCCGGCCTGTCCTCAGGGAATGCCCTGAACGCAATCCAGGACCACATCAGCTGGTGGTACGACTGGTGAGTACTCCGCGGCTTGTTTTTTTTTGGGGGGGGGACATCTGAGCTAATATTTGATACGCTCAGGTCCCCCAGCCCCGGCAACCATGGCAATGTCTTGGGTGTCCCCATGCTGTGGGGTGCAGGGCACGCCGACCCCACCGATTCTGCGCGCCTCAATGAATGGAAGGGCATGACCGACGCGCCGAAGTACTTGCTCGGCTTCGAGGAGCCCGATTGTCCCTCGGGCGGTGGATCTGCCGGCATGTCCGTTGCGGAGGGTGTCCGCCTTTGGGAAGAGCAGATCGCTCCCTTCAAATCGAAGGGATCGAAGCTTGGCAGCCCGTCCATGTGCAGTACGTTGATTCCACTGTCATTAGCCTCTGGTACACATCTGATTCAACTTTTCAGAGCAACTCGCCGAGACGTGGCTCAAGGACTTCTCCAACCAGATCAAGACCGACTGGGACTTTACCGCCGTTCACATTAACAAGAACAACATGGCCGGCGTCCGGGCAGATATTGTAGGCCCTTGTGTTCTCGTTTAAATGTGCCTTTTATGGACTGTTCCGTGTAGGACCACTACGCACAGTACGGCAAGCCTCTCTGGATTACCGAGTTTGCTTGCGTGGATGGTACGCGTCGTTTACCACGTACATTGCACACAATTCCTAACATGCCCGTGTTTTATAGACAGCTCTTCGTTCATCCCCTGCACGAACCAGGGCCAGATTAACGGCTTCATCAACGATATTGTAGACGTCTTCGAGTCCGACGGCCGTGTCGCTGCGTACGCGTACAGGTACAACTTTCTCTATCATGACCATTTATTTGTGTCTTAATCGCTTTTCCTCAGCAACGGTATGGGTCTTGGCGATGTCTGGCCCATGTGGAAAGACGGTCATCTCACGTTCGTACTCTTATGTGCACCATGCTCTCGTCGGTGCTCATTTTTTTCCCTACAGCGAGTCCGGCCAGACGTACATTAACGCCGTCTCCAAGTACAACTAGTTTTCTCCTTTTCCTCCTCATCCAGCCACCTGGTCGTACGAGGGCACTGGGCTAGAACTAGATGACTCGTCGTGGCACTCTCACTCACACTCCACCACCACCTGTTTACCATCCGCACATTCTCCACACATTCCTATACCCCTGGAGACGCAAGTTGATCTCTGTGGCTCGCTCCTATTTATTCTGTTGTCAGATTATTATTATATTCTGTTGTCAGATTAGATAGATTGCTGCATGGGGAGGGCGTCGGATCCGCTGGGATCAATTCTCTAGAGCCGTCTCTGGAGCCATCCATCAGCGTGATGGGAGAGAATCAAAACCTGAAATAAACTGAGAGAAACTGGTAGAGCGAACAAAAAATGATCGTAGCCATCATTGGTAAACAAGGGTATACATGGAGCTGAGCCAGCTCAATTACCACGCGTCTCTGCTCTCCCGACGCGTCTTTCGCCCTCTCTACGGTATTTACACGCGCTGTTATGGCATCCATGAGTCTCCAACAGGTGCTTGACGTGCTCCATGACTGTCCCGAGCTTGCGGGCCTCGACTTTAACGGCTTGGATATGTTCGTCCGATATGCAACAAGGAACTGAGTTTCACTCAATTAAACTTGTGCTTTATAGACTTTCAGGCCAGCACTTGTACATATCTGTGCTCCATGACCTTATAGAATGACGAAGCAATCAGGGGCGGGCATGATTGGCGGGTATGCTTGGCGGCTGGCATTATGGCATGCAGGATCCCCACTGTTCCCCAGCGCTTGCCCAGCGCAGCAATTTATTGAAATGGAGTCCACCCAGCATTCAGAAGATATGAATTTCATTAAAAGAAGTATGTTCGTGCTACGAGCGACCCAGGAATCCAAGGATAGACAGATTGAATGCCCAAGCATGATGTACGGAGACACAAGGGGATCCTGGCGTTGAGTGTCCCGATGCGGGCGAGGTGAAACGAGCGAGCCGCGAGTCGGAACAGTCGGGGCGGCGTCGGAGCAGGTGAACCACTGATGCAACCCAACGGCAGTTACAAGACCATCGGGGCCGGATTATTCTACGCGAGAGCCGGAAAACTCCGGCACTCTGGAAATCCCATCAATTCTCTGGAGCCTAGGCTACCCCAGCGGATTCGATCCTCTGTGCATGGGTGCTATTCAATTCCAATGCGTCCTTTTTGTTTTGGGAGTGAGAAACCAATTCTATACGATCTCAAAATATCCCCTTAAAGCTACTCAAGAGTAATATGAATAAGCGCCTATTCTACCGGATTACATGTATGATGTTCGTACATATCCCCTCTCCATAGATCCATCTCGTCTAAAAATTATTCCGCAAACGGATGTCATAAAAATACATGATCCACATTAGCTTTTGAAGTTTTTACAAAGAGAAAGTGTCATATGCAGCACAGCGCATAGACATGAAAACAAAAACAAAAACAGACGAGGCGAAAAGCCGGTCACTTCTTGAGCAGCTTCTCGCGGAGCTCCGCGCCTTTGAGCTTGGCGCGTAGGTACTCGAGCCGCGCTTCGCAGCGGCCCGTCATCTCTGCGCGCCGGCGGCGCACCTCCTTGAGCTCCTCCCCGCCCTCGCTGAGCGGCGTCTGGTTGAGCAGCTCCATCATCGTGCTGGTGCTGCCGGTCCCGTGCACGGGGACGGGTAGCGGGAGCGGGAGGTGGCTAGTACTGCGGGACAGGGTGGAGCTCGCGCGGCTGAGCCCAGGTAGGGGAGAGGGAGCGGGGCTGGGGCGCGCGGTGCTAAGGCTAAGTATGGAGCTCGCGCCTTGCGAGGAAATGGAGGACGAGGACGCTTTGTGCCGTAGGGACGGTAAGCGCCGCGCGGAGGCGGAGAGAGTGCTGCGGAGCGAGGATGGCGGGGGCATGGATTGTGAGAACGCAACTGGGGGTGGGGCGGTGGAGGCGGCGTGGTTAAAGAGGGACGCGACGGACCGGGAGGTGCGGAGGGATTTGTTTGGGCGGACGGACTGCGGGTCTGCAGGTAGGGGGTCGCGCTGGGAGTTGGACCGCGAGCGGTTGGGGGGACGGGTGCTGCCATGCTGTGAAATAATGCGCGACGAGGGAAGCCGATGCCCGTGCTCCTGACTGTAGCGAATCACGGCACTCGTTTCGAGGTCGTCAAAGGCTGAGACGAGACGCCGGCCCTCTGCTTCAACCAGCGCAATTACTTTCCGGATGGTTTCCGCAGTCTGCAGATTCTCGTCGTCGAAGATGTCATTGCTACCTCCGGGAATCACGTCGTACTTGGACTGCGCGGAGATTCCAAAGGAAGATCTTGATGGTGATGTGGGAGGAGCTTGTGGCGCAGCGGACTTACTCGCGGAGGTGGGACCGCCGTGGGCGTGAGGGTTCGTGGGAGAGTGCGGATCAGGACTTCGTCCCTTTAAAGACATTGAACGCGAATGAGAGCTGCTGGTACGGGTGCCTGACGAGTCGGTATCGGAAGGAGTGTCCCCCGACTTCTTCGAGAACAGCCGGGGGATGAAGCTCAGCTTGATAGGAGACGGGCTGGTGGGCGGTGTTGGTGCCGACTTGCGGCCAGTTGCCCGTCGAAGGAAACCTGCGACCCCCGAGGCGTGTAAGAGTCCCTCGCGTGTAAGCAATGCCTTTGGGCGGGATACTGGCGGTGGTGGTGGCTGAAGAACCAGCTCGACGTGCTTTCGCTTCGGCGGTGCTACAACAAGTTCAGGCAAAATATTACAGGTGGGGGCAAGACTGACCTGGGACCGCAGGAATTTCAGAAGAGCTCACGGATATTATCTGGACACCAGAATATCGCTCAAAGACGTTTTGGCGTAGTAAACGGTATTCATCATCGCTGGTGGGAGTCAGCGAGTGCTCCAGGGCCACATAACAGAGAGTACCGACTTGAGCAGGCCCTCGGAGTTGGCTACGGCCAAATCGTTCAGCTGGAGAGCAAGCGGGTCGTTAGGGGAGGAGGGCATTCAACGGCAGATGGGGGTTCAGTCCACAGGAGAGAATGTATTCATGTTGCTGAGTTATTAGGAGGTCCGGATGATCATCAGGTTCCAGCAGTGTGATATATTCGCCCCAGGATAGCAATTCACCCAAAGAAGCCGGAAGACCACTTGCAGCAGGGGGATATCAATACCATCATTCAGAACCAAGGCAAAATCAGAGGCTGAAAGATCCCAGAAGTATTTGGTTCTGTGTGGTCTCGTCCGCAAGCGGACGCGAGACAATCACGCGTTTCTTGGAACATACGACCATGTCCAAGGAATTAAACCCCCGTACCACGTCCTACGAGTTTTTGGGTCCCCCAGGCACTTTCCTCATCTCTGTGGGCGTACCTACTCTCACATATGCCCTGTATTTTGGATGTTCCGAGCAGGCCGGCGGTTGTCCGCCGTCACTTCAACTTATTCCTGGCAGGATCTCCCTAGCACTTTCTGACCCAGCATGGTGGAAGGGTCTCTGGGACACACAAGCATCCCTCATGTATCTGGCCTGGTACGCCTTCTGCCTCGTCTCGTGGGCTATTTTGCCTGGAGACCGCGTCCAGGGCACGACTATGCGCACTGGGCAAAAGAAAACATACAAGATTAATGGTACGACTCCACTCTTTCTTTTCTCGGAAAGTGTCTGATGTCAGGACAGCATTCTCTACTGGGCTTCCTGGCATTAGGACTGACAACCGGCACCATCTACCGTTATGGGCCCGCGTCATTTACCTTTTTGCACGACAAATTCGTCGGCTTCATCACTGCGTCATTCATCATGGCTGTGGTGCAAGGAGTCGCCTGCTATGCGGCCTCCTTCCGTCCCGGAGCGCTTCTCGCCCTCGGAGGCAACTCCGGTAACCACATCTATGATGTCTGTGCTGTTTCCTGCCCTGGCTCCTCAACTGACACCAAAATAGTTCTATATCGGGCGGGAACTTAACCCGATGTCGTGGGGAACATTTGACCTCAAGACTTTCAACGAGCTCCGCCCAGGATTGATACTCTGGACTCTCATTGACGTCAGCATGGTCTGCGAGCAGGCGACGCGTCGGGGGGGCTTCGGCCAAGTGACCGATTCTCTCTGGCTCGTTCTTCTTTTCCAGGGATTGTATTGCCTCGACGCACTTTACAACGAGGTGCGGCACGATCTTCTCCATTAATTACCGCTCTCACATCAAGTCGCATAGCCCGGTATTTTCACCCAGATGGACATCACGAGCGATGGGTTTGGGTTCATGCTCTCAATCGGCGATTTGTGCTGGGTTCCATTTGTGTACTGCCTCCAGGCACGCTTCCTCGTCTTCAATCCCGTCGAACTCGGCCCTCTTTTGGCGGTTGTAGTCGTGGCCTGCAACTTTACTGGTTACTACATCTTCAGAGTTGCCAACGCCGAAAAGAATGACTTCAGGAATGGCAAAAACCCCAAGAGTAAGCCCTTTTTTTCACTGTTTGTTAAAAGTCCTCATTTCATGTTTCCAGATTTGCAATACTTCACCACCGAGTCTGGGTCCAAACTGCTTACGTCCGGTTGGTGGGGGTCTTCTAGACATCCCAACTATTTGTACGGCTTTCAACTTCTTCCGACCTTTATCTCACAAGTTTATTTTTGCAGCGGCGACCTATTGATGGCCGCTGCCTGGTCCCTTCCTACGGGATTCAACAACCCCATCACTTACTTCTACGTTGTGTACTTCGCTGTTCTTCTCATTCACAGACAGCGCCGCGACGACGAGCAGTGCATGAAAAAGTACGCCGCAGCTTCTCTCCCCCTTTCTCCTCTAACCGTGTCGTCAGGTATGGTAAAGATTGGAAGAAATACATGGAGCTGGTACCCTACCGTATCATTCCCTATGTGTACTGATCTGCATGTTGGTAGTTTTTGCTGTTGGACAATACGGTATCAAATGCTTTTTGAGCCGGCTCTAAAGCCAAAGACGCCCACGTGCATTCAGCCCGCAGCCGACAAATCGATCTGTCGCGTTATATTGAGACTCGCTGCGCTTATCCTCCCAAGCCGCTCGCTCGTACCTCGCGTCGGGCTTGTCTCGGACAAAATCAGTGGCTGAAAGATTCCAGCGAAGTATTTGGTTCTGTGTGGTCACGTCTGTAAAACGGATCGCGAGACGATCACGCGTTTCTTGGAACATACGACCATGTCCAAGGAATTAAACCCCCGTACCACATCCTACGAGAAGTATTTGGTTCTGTGTGTTCACGTCCGTAAAACGGACGCCAGATTATCACGCGATTCTTGGAACATACGACCATGTCCAAGGAATTAAACCCCCGTACCACGTCCTACGAGTTTTTGGGTCCCCCAGGCGCCTTCCTCATCTCTGTAGGCGCACCCACCCTCACCTATGCCCTGTATTTTGGATGTTCCGAGCAAGCCGGCGGTTGTCCGCCGTCACTTCAACTTATTCCTGGCAGGATCTCCCTAGCGCTTTCTGACCCGGCATGGTGGAAGGGTCTCTGGGACACACAAGCATCCCTCGTGTATCTAGCCTGGTACACCTTCTGTCTCGTCTCGTGGGCCATTTTGCCCGGAGACCGCGTCCAGGGCACGACTATGCGCACTGGGCAAAAGAAAACATACAAGATTAATGGTACGATTTTGCTCCCCTTTTTCTCGGAAAGTGTCTGATGTCAGAACAGCATTCTCTACTGGGCTCCTGGCATTAGGACTGACAACCGGCACCATCTACCGTTATGGGCCCGCGTCATTCACCTTCTTGCACGACAAATTCGTCGGCTTCATCACTGCGTCGCTCATCATGGCTGTGGTGCAAGGAGTCGCCTGCTATGCGGCTTCCTTCCGTCCCGGAGCGCTTCTCGCCCTCGGAGGCAACTCCGGTAACCACATCTATGATGTCTGTGCTGTTTCCTGCCCTAGCTCCCCAACTGACGCCAAAATAGTTCTACATCGGACGGGAACTTAACCCGATGTCATGGGGAACATTTGACCTCAAGACTTTCAACGAGCTCCGCCCAGGACTGATACTCTGGACTCTCATTGACGTCAGCATGGTCTGCGAGCAGGCGACGCGTCGGGGGGGTTTCGGCCAAGTGACCGACTCCCTCTGGCTCGTTCTTCTTTTCCAAGGATTTTATTGCCTCGACGCACTTTACAACGAGGTGCGGCGCGATCTTCTCCATTAAGTTGCCGCTCTCACATCAAGTCGCATAGCCCATTATTTTCACCCAGATGGACATCACGAGCGATGGGTTTGGGTTCATGCTCGCAATCGCCCTGTGCTGGGTTCCATTCGTGTACTGCCTCCAGGCACGCTTCCTCGTCTTCAATCCCGTTGAACTCGGCCCTCTTTTGGCGGTTGTAGTCGTGGCCTGCAACTTTACTGGTTACTACATCTTCAGAGTTGCCAACGCCGAAAAGAATGACTTCAGGAATGGCAAAAACCCCAAGAGTAAGTCTTTTTTTCAGTGTTTGTTAAAAAGTCTCATTTCATGTTTCCAGATTTGAAATACTTCACTACGGAATCTGGGTCCAAACTGCTTACGTCCGGTTGGTGGGGGTCTTCTAGACATCCAAACTATTTGTACGGCTTTCAACTTCGTCCGACCTTTATCTTACAAGTTTACTTTTGCAGCGGCGACCTATTGATGGCCGCTGCGTGGTCCCTTCCTACGGGATTCAGCAACCCCATCACCTACTTCTACGTTTTGTACTTCGCTGTTCTTCTCATTCACAGACAGCGCCGTGACGACGAACAGTGCATTAAAAAGTACGTCGTAGCTTTCTCTCCCCTTTCTCCTCTAACCATGTCGTCAGGTATGGTAAAGATTGGAAGAAATACATGGAGCTGGTACCCTACCGTATCATTCCCTATGTGTACTGATCTGCATGTTGGTAGTTTTTGCTGTTGGACAATACGGTATCAAATGCTTTTTGAGCCGGCCCTAAAGCCAAAGACGCCCACGTGCCTGAAACACCAGTTCAGCCGGCAGCTGACAAATTGATCTGTCGCGTTATCTTGAGACGCGCTGCGCATTTCACTATATATGTGTTTCTGCGGTCTTTTGCCGCCGCCAATGTCTGGATGGACCACCACCTTCTACCAGTGTCCCCTCCAGCTAACACTAGTTCGGTTTCTTTCCGGCTCACCGACAGTAGGCCCTCGGCGTCCAAAGTACTTTCATTCGATGTAGAAGCCGACGGAACAGCAAGTGCCATCAGTGGAAAAAAGTCTCTGGTTCGACCAGACCGCGAACGAATCGGACCTGGACACAGGCAATGGCACTATCGGAGTCGTGTTGCACAACTCGAAGAGGAGAAGGAAGGGGCGGTTGAGTTTCTTCCTACAGGTATTATCATCTCGTTCACCAATTGACGGTATATTGACCGACCTCTTTCGTAGCGAGTAGTCTCCTCAAAGGTCGTCCTCTCCGACGAGGCAAATCCATTCTTGGTCGGGAACAAGACCAAGAGGTGCACGAATCTGGTCTTGCACTGTTCAAGCGCGCCGCAACATTAAGGCGCAAGCGACATGTGGTCGACACGCCACTACTGAATCACGAAGCTCCCGAAAGCAGGGGATGCTTAGGCGATTATGCACCAGGACCTAAGGGTCCGTGGATGCTTTATTGCTATCTGTTGACCGTTTGGATCCCGCGTTCTGCAATGCGGACATGTGGCACGTCCTCTTTCCATTCCCACTGGTCTCGTTATCTCAATCAAGGGAGCAGGTCTCCGCAGTCCCGAACAACAACGCGCGTGGCGAGAGAAAGTAGGGCTTGTGGCTATTATCCTGTTCGCGATGGCTGCCGTGGGATTCTTCACGTTTGGATTCACGGAAGCGGTCTGCGGTTCCCCACCGAATACCTATTACGGCAACTCTATTGGGTCGTCCTCTGTGGTCATCAATGGCTACGACTACGACTTTTCGACGTTCAACCATCCTGCAAGCGGCACTTTGTTCAACGGCTCAACTAACCCGCTATATACTGGCGGCTGGGATCTGGCAGGGAATGATGCTTCGTTCTTGTTCCAGAACGTGAATCAGCATTGTTTCGGCCTCATCACGGAGGCACCAGACTCCAATATAACTTCTGACTCCGCTGGACCTGAATGGTATTTCCCCTGCAACGTCAGGAGCCAGTTTGGGACCATCTCGCCCAACACGACGGACTATGCTAGTTCAACGAATTGCCACACCTCTTCTGCCGCTCGTTCAGGCTTGAGCGCCATGAAAGCACAGGGACAGGTTTATTACGCATGGACAGACGTACGTAACACAAGTCGCAATTTGGCCGTTTTTGAATCGTGCGCTATGTCTTGATTGCTCTGGTATTCTGCTGATTGAAATCCAGGAACGTGCTCGATCTAGAGCTGCTCTCTTGGCTTAGCAGCTCGCAAGTCAGCTACCCATCCATTTTCGACCAGATGAAAATTAGTGGGGGAACATATAGCAACAAAGATCTCACGATGGCGTTTTACCGACAGAATATGCGGGCGGTCGGCAATTGCTTGAAGGACATTGTCACAGTCGGCTTCATAGACACCGCTACGATCGGCTGTGTCGCGTCCAAGGTCGTTCTATACGCGTCCCTCATCGCCATTATCGGCGTCGTCGCCATACGCTTCGTCATGGCCGTCATTTTCCAATGGTTTTTCTCCCGAAAAATCGGAAATTTCCCTGCCGAGTCTCGCGAGGAGCGTAAGAAACGCGCTGCCGAGATTGAGGCTTGGTCCAACGGCATCCACCGCCCCGCCCCGGGCAGTTATCGCCCAGATGTTGGTAAGAATGGTATGGCTCAGACGCCGGCCAATATCAATGCCAACCGTCGCACCTTCCTTCCCGTTTATTCGCGGTATTCCCCAGCACCTATTCAGCCTTATGGAAGCCGGGATTCCTTGGCCAGTCCAAAGCCCATGGCAAAGGCGCGGCCAATGGACCATTCGTCGCCGGCGTGGCCGATACCTGTAGCGTGCACATCCCCTTTCCCTATCAACGCCAATGTCATTCCCCAGCCACCGCCAGATTATGAGCCATTCAACTTCCCATTGGCCCATACATTGTGCCTCGTGACCGCTTACTCCGAGTCTGAGGAGGGTCTGCGCACGACTTTGGATTCGCTAGCAACCACGGATTATCCTAATTCTCACAAAGTTATCGTGATCATTGCTGACGGGATGGTCAAGGGTGCTGGAAATGTGATGAGTACCCCAGAGCTTTGTCTATCCATGATGGAGGATGCTGTCACTGGTACCGACTTGCATAATGTGCAGGCCCATTCATATGTGGCCATCGCTGACGGGCACAAACGACATAACATGGCCAAAGTTTTTGCTGGCTTTTACAAGTATGATGACGTGACGACAGAGCGGTCGAAACAGCAGCGCGTGCCCATGGTCGTTATAGTCAAATGCGGAAACCCTCTCGAAGCAAACGACCCCAAACCCGGGAATCGGGGCAAGCGCGACAGCCAAATCATCCTGATGGCATTTTTGCAAAAGGTCATGTTCGATGAGAGGATGACGACTCTCGAATACGAATTCTTCAATTCGCTCTGGCGCGTTACCGGAGTGAGCCCTGACCGGTACGAGCTGGTCCTTTGTATCGATGCGGACACCAAGGCCTTCCCGGATTCCCTTTCGAGAATGGTAGCCTGTCTGGTGAAAGACTACGAAATTATGGGCATTTGTGGGGAAACGAAGATTGCAAATAAAACCGATTCATTTGTTACAATGATTCAAGGTATGCGCATCTGTGGGCTGGTTGGCGATTATTACTGATGCTACTGGAAGTTTTCGAATATTACATCTCCCACCATCTCACCAAGGCTTTCGAGTCTCTCTTTGGTGGCGTCACCTGCCTCCCCGGTTGTTTTAGCATGTATCGGATCAAAGCACCCAAGAGCGATAATTCCGGATACTGGATTCCGATCCTCGCCAATCCTGATGTCGTCGAACACTACTCGGAAAACGTCGTCGACACGCTCCACAAGAAAAACCTTTTACTTCTTGGAGAAGACCGATATTTGACTACCTTGATGCTCAAAACTTTTCCAAAGCGCAAGAACATATTTTGCCAACAGGCCGTGTGCAAGACCATCGTTCCCGACACCTTCCGCGTGTTGCTCTCTCAGCGTCGACGTTGGATCAATTCGACTGTCCACAATCTCTTCGAGCTCGTCCTTGTCCGCGAGTCGTGCGGAACCTTTTGTTTCTCGATGCAATTCATGGTGGCAGTCGAGTTGGCGGGGACCCTTGTACTGCCGGCTGCCATCGCGTTTACATTTTACCTGATTATCGTCTCGATTATACCCGGAGGCACGGATACCACTATTCCCCTCATCCTCCTCGCGATCGTCCTTGGGTTACCAGGCGTCCTCATCGTCATTACCTCTAGGAAAGTGTCATATGTGGGATGGATGCTCATCTATTTGCTTTCCTTACCCATCTGGAACGGTATTCTTCCAGCATATGCATTCTGGCATTTCGATGATTTTTCTTGGGGTCAAACGAGGAAGGTGTCTGGAGATTCTGCTACACACACCGGTGATAAGGACGGAGAGTTTGATGCAACGCAGATCGTCATGAAGCGATGGGCCGAATTCGAGCGAGAGAGGATCAGACATCAGTCCAACTCGCCGTATCCAGATAGCAAGTAAGCGCTTCCGGCCACACCTGTTTTAATACTGACAACTCCTTGTTTTATAAAGCAATCGTCTGTCGTTGGCGTCCAGCTCGGACATCTTTACGAGGTCGTCTGTCGGGTTTGAAGGCGGATTTGATCCCACAAAATTGTACAGAGAAGGCGTCGGATTCTTACACTTGCCCACCCCTCTTTCCACTCCCACAAACCCACATTCTCGGGCGCCCTCTCCTTCGGACAGCGTTTCGCCTCATATACTACCTGATGATTTTTACGACACATCTCCACCCCAGTCACTCCTTCGGACTGATCCATCGACGCCTTCCACCATCGCGTACACATATTCAATGTCTGATCCATTCCTTGACATGGCTGGATTAGACAATGTTAATGGCCCTCCGAGTCTGGAGGACCTTCCCAGCACCCAGCATGCGCAACTTCAAACTCTCTTCCCAAACGCCGCCAGGCATTCGGCGCAACTCATCGATAATGGACCTGTTCAGAGACAATTTACACTGCAAGACCCACCCTCTCACTAATTGTATCTCATGGAGAATTGTATACTGTACAGTCGCCGTATAATTATGACATACGTAATGGAAATTGCATGTGATTTACTTTTTTTTAGGTCGTGACCGTGATTCTCGCTTACCGGCGCGTTGGCAGAACTCGCTTTATATACCTCAGTGAAAGCATCGGATTCAGCGCACACACAGCCTTCCTTGAACCCCAACACTGACCGACAATGGGCAAACCTCTCGACGCTCCCCTCGGCACCAACACTCTCTCTGTACGCGACAACCGCACAGGCAAGACGTATAGCGTCCCGTACGTGCGGATGTGCCCACTGCGCTCTCCTTGATCCGAATATTTTCGTACGGCTAGAATCGTTGACAACAGCATATCTGCGACGGATTTTAAAGCTATCAGCGCTCCGAGGGCACCCGGCGAGCGCGAAGAGAACGAGACCGAGAAGGGTTTGCGCGTTTCAGACAAGGGCTTCTTGAATACTGCCGTCTTGCGGAGTGAGATTACCTATATAGACGGCGAAGCAGGGTATGCTTAATTCCGCATCCATCACGGTCCACGGACGTGGATTCACCACTATGCGATAGAATCCTCCGGTACAGAGGGTACCCCATCGAACAACTTGCTGTGCACTCTTCCCATCTTGAAACTGGTGCGCTTCCGAAACTGAAGATCGTTGGATCCTATCTGACTAGACTGGAGCCTACCTCCTCATCTATGGGTCCCTGCCTACGAAATCACAGTTCCAGGTGTTCCAAGATGAGATAATGCACCATTCCGTGGTTCATGCGGACGCGGAACAGTTTTTCAGAAGCTTCCGGTCGGTTTGTAAACCTGGCTACAATTTGTCAGCTCTAACGCTGTTTACTAGTTATGACGCGCATCCCATGGCGATCCTGACGAGCGCACTGGCGTACTTGGGGTCATATTACAGCGAAGCAAATCCTTCGCTGCAGGGTGAGTCAAATATTCCTCCGAATTTGCAACACGACCTAATGTCCGTGTACCAGGCCAGAATCTCTTCACCAGAGGAGACAAGGCTTCGCTCGCCGCCATGGATAAGCAAATATATCGGCTGATCGGCAAAGCGACCACACTCGCTGCGTTTGTGCTCGATATACCCTTTCTTTTTTTCGTGTTCACCCCTCGTATAGTATGGCATATCGCGTCCGCCAGGGCCGCGAGTTTGTCATTCCACCTACGGGCCTCAGCTACGCCGGCTCGTAAGTTTTGAGATCTGACACGAACAATTTACATCGAACCATGCAGATTTTTGTACCAAATGGACCATCTTGGGCAGGAAAATTACAAGCCCAATCCCGTGCTCGAGAAGGCGCTAGACACTCTTTTCCTGTTACATGCTGACCACGAGCGTACTTGATCTCCATCCATCTGGCACTAAATAAATTTCTCACCAACACCTTTTCTGCGTAGTGAACGCGTCTGCGACGACGGTATTACAGACCGGCTCATCGCTCGTTGATCCCTTTTCTGCTGTCGCGTGAGTATAGTTTGATTCTTTCATCATTTCATCTGAATTTTCTTTCAGGGCCGGATGTGCATCGTTATAGTGCGTGCTAATATCAGCACTCCCTCAGGGAATAATTATCTGTATCACAGCGGACCTCTGCATGGTATGATATCCCCAACACACGTTTAAAACATGGCTGACATGTTTTGTTGCAGGCGGCGCCAACGAAGCCGTGATTCGTATGCTCATTTCTATTGGAAAGTCAGTAAATACATTTGATACGAGATTTCAAGTTCCGTTAAATTCTCTATAGACCCGAGAACGTGCCTGCTTTCATCGAGGCGGTGAAGAAACGCGAAAAAGTGCTGTCTGGCTTCGGACATCGGTTTGTGTGCACCGTCAAGTGACCACCGCCCTTGTTCACGTTTTTACAGTGTTTACAAAACGGTATGACGGTGCTATTTCTCCAAGCCGTTACTCTAATGGCGAGAATAGTCGGATCCGCGCTCTTTTATTGTTCGCAAGACGGCCGACGCTGTATTTGAACTGTGAGCCCGCATCGATTCAATCCAATTGCTGAACACGAACAACTCCAATCAGTACCGGAAAAGATGAGCTTCTCGAGACGGCAATGGCCCTACACGACGCTGCCATGAAGGATGAGTATTTCATCAAGCGCAAGTTAGCACCCAACGTAGACTTTTGGTAAGAAAATATTAAATGTTGTGTTGCGACCCTGATCCTCATGTTTTGCAGGAGGTAATAATTTCGGTCGTTTGTGTTATGTTCAACTAATAAAACATGCTTTAGTGGGCTTATTTATCGCGCGATGGGTGCGTGTTTATGGAATATTGCGGCCGCCGGCACATGTTGAGCGTGCTGTAGGTTTCCCAATGGATTACTTCCCGGTGCTGTTCGCTGTACCCCGCGTTGTGGGCTGGCTTGCACACTGGCGACAGGCAAGGGAATTCATTATGCGTGCTAGTGGAGCAATCAAACGAATCTTGGCATAGATGATGTTGCAAACAGGCGGCGTCAAGATCTGGCGCCCAAGACAAGTGCGTCAACCTGCGTGAACATGTGGATACTTGATGGAGACCTGATGCAAATCTCGCTTCACAGATCTACGTGGGGGCTCCTATGCGTGATTATGTGCCGCTCGCAGATCGTATTGCAGTGGAGGGACCGAGAAAGACTCCAAGTGCGGTGGAACATTCCGGGTACGTCAAATGATATTATGAGGGATCGCCATTGGCATGCCAACGGCGTAAATTACAACTGTAGGATCTCCAAGCGGACCGTTCTTGCCTCATTCAAAGGCCAGGCGAAGTTGTAGAGGCGTGTAGGGGTTAAGGCTACCTAGTTACGGATGCCGGGCAAGAGGGTGTCGAGAGTGATGCCAAGCGTCGGAACTTCATGGCCTTGTTGCTTGGTTTGTTTGGGTACTACTGTAACAAGGACAAATTGCATTATTTGTTTCATCACCACCCTCTTCCTTTATCCCTCTCATCTTCCTCACTACCGCTCCTCCTCCCTCTTCCTCCTCCTCCACACCCACACTTGCGATAAGATGTTCGCCACACTCCTTACCCTCGCGCTCATTGCCGCCCCTGCACTCGCTGCATTCGAAGTCGAAACCCCTGTCCTCACCCAGGTACGATATTATTTTGCGCCTGAAAGCGCTACTTCTGACACTCTTTCAGTGTGCTCCCACCAAAATCACCTGGTCCGGAGGCAAGGGGCTCACCAACATCCTCCTGGTTCACCCCGATGAACCATGTGGCCCGATAGTGCAAGTTTCCCCCCAAAATTGTCCGTGATGCGCCACTAACTAGCCCACAGCGCCGACCTTGGTGACCATGACGGCACTTCCCTGACCTGGACGCCCAACTTGCCTGTTGGCACAAAGGTCCAATTCTCGCTCGCGGATGAGAACGACGAGGAGGCCTGGTCCGGCCCTGTTAGTCCATTTTTGGCTCTTCTGCCAGCGCCCAACTGACATACATATGATGTCTAGATCACCATTAAAGCCGGCACCGACTCTTCCTGCCTCAAAGCTGCTTCCGGCAGCAAATCCGCTTCGTGAGTGACCAACAGGCTTTGTCTGCGTTGTGGCGCTCACGCGACATACAGTATCGCTCCCACCAACACCAAGGCTGTCGGTGCTGCCGGTGCCGCCGTCACCAACGGGCCAGGTGACCAAACGACCGATGATGACGACTCTGATGTTGATCCGCTTGGCGCTGCCAGTGGTGCCATCCCTGCGCACCACCTGAACCCCATCATGGCCTTCTGCGCTCTGCTCGCGGCCGTCGCGCTCGCGCTATAATGATACCCACCCCCTCACGCCCGGGTGCATACCCGTCTCCTTTCTTTATCTTTATTCTCTGTACTCCGTCTCACCGCGGGTATGATGCCCAACCCTGGCGCTGGCATTCTTGGTTACATTCAGGTTCTTTTAGGGGTGTAGAGCAAACTCATTGTTGGATTACAATCGTTCCCCGTCTCGTCGAGCCAGCGAACTGGTCTTTCGGAGCTCCCATTTTCCGTGTTCAATAAATATCTGTCCTTTATCCCGCGAAATATACCCTCTCCCTGAAGGAATGACGTTGAGCGAGCTATTCTTGCACGAGGAAGCATTGAAGCAATTCTACTATTTCTGAGCTTGTGCCTGACAGTATAAGTACATAGCTGGAGGTTGACGATGGTAGAGACAGCATGAACGACCAATTGTACCCACCAGGTAACCCACGTTACGCTCAACACACTTGCAGCGATCAGCCATGTCTGACCCCGATTGGCACACGATGTGAGAGCTTGCGCCGAGAACCGTCGCGACGAGACTGACACGTCTTTGAGAACGATCCGCATTCCATTTGCATCCGCAAAGCATGCGGAGATTGCAATGAAAACCATCCAAGTCGACGGCGAGCTGCAGCCGCACGCTGTAAAACGCGCGCTGTCCGTGCAGGACGATGTACTGATTGCGTGCGATACATGAGAAATGTCCTTCCTTCACGGCGTACTGACTGGGGGGCGCAGGACATTCCATGCGCTCACGGTCCGCCTCGCGCGTCTGACCGTCAACGCATACCTCGAAAACGTAGATCTCGTCGTGCGGACACTGCAAGAATTTGGGGAAGAGGCCGAACGACGTCCATCATGAACTTGATATTATTATGCAAGACGTGGGTGGAGAAGAGACGCGTGTACTCGATTTTGTACGATATGATGATACATTTACTCCTCCTCCTTCTCGGCCGGGGCCGCCTCGTCGCCTGCTCCTTCCGTCTTTGTCTTTTTCTTCTTGCTCTTCTTGTTCTCCCGCAGATTCCGCACCAGCAGCGCCTTCAGCTCCTCGTCCTCGAGCTCCTTGTCCGTCTTGACCAGCTCGGGCTTGTACCAGATGGGCGGGTGCGTGATGAGCGACGGGCCGCCGGGCAGCAGCGCGATCGTGAAGTGGAATGCAGCCACGACGGTGTTAGCGGGTGTGTAGCTGGACCGAATTATTACCAGGCTCGCTGCAGTGGAGAAAAAAACACGAACATCACCTCATACGGCTTGACCAGCCCGTGCTGGACCGCTTCCTGCAGACCCATGCGCGAGCGTTTCTCGTCCTCGAGGGACCGGACGTTGAAGGGGAACGCGCCCGCTTTCTTTTGCACCTCCGAGAAGATGGCACGCGAGTTCTTCATTTTGAGTTGGTAGGAGACAGTCGAGTCCCGCTGGTAAATCGACGTCCGCGCCTCTTCCATCCGTGCCTGTACAAATTGTTGTTAAGTCCCGCCCCCCCAACAAAAAAAAGGAAGAGAGCCAACCTTGCCGTCCTCGCCGGAGGAGATCAAGACATCCATACCATAGACTTCACCCTCGGCGAACGTCGCACCCTCAAAGTCCCGCTTCTGGCCCTCGCTCGGGTTCAGAATAATCCGCTTCTTACCGTCAATGACATTTTGTGTCTGCTGGCAGGAGAGCATACCTACAGCGCAGAACAGCGTCAGTGGGAGACGCGGCTGCGGGTGGGTGAGTGAGCGCACGCACCCTCGACGGGCTTGCAGTCCCACGCAGACGCGACGCGGTTGACGACGTCGGTCACGGCCCAGTTCTTGTTCCCGACCTTGATTGTGCGCATGGCGATCTCCGCAGCGTGCCAGGCGGCCTTGAGGACGTCTGCGCGCCGTCCCGTGACGGGGCTTTCCGGCGTCGCACCGACGACGACGGTTTCCGCACTGATGGCGGCGAAACCGTCGATGTGTGCGCCGATGTGCAGTTTGACCATGTCATCCTTGGCGAGTACCTGCGAGGACTGCGGGTCCGTCCTGTCCAGCACCACGTGTAAGCTGAACAATAAACGACTCAGAGCTCGGAACCGACGCACGCCAGCGGTGAAAAATGCGCAACGGTGTTGTTCACTGAGACGGATGTCGGGAAGGCGAGGCCTGCGTGGTGAAAATGAATAAATAAAGACCCGGAGAACGAGCTGCACCCGTACCCTTGTTTACTTTGACGCCCTTGACGGCTTTGTTGTAAACAGCCGCGGTGCCGGCCTCGATGAGCTTGTCGCCCTCGATGCAGAGGTCGATGATCTTTGCTCCCTCGACGGAGAGCTCGATTAGCTTCTTCATGACATTGTGCACGATGTCTGCTGCAGTCTGCAGCGCGCAGGGTCAGTTTTTTTTTCGCGCTTTGCTAGCTGGTCGTGTGAACCTTGTATTTTGTGAGATCTGCCTCTGCGGACGACGGGGCCGCCTTCTTCTCTGCCGCCGGAGGAGTAGCGGGCTTTTCAGTGTCGGACATGGGTGGTTGAGGTTGTTTGGAGTTGCGGGGTCACGCGAGAGTCGAGACCTGGTTGACGACGCGAAGCTTCACGGTACCCAATTTGGAACTTTCCGAAATTTTGACATGTTTTTGAGCCACTCTGACAAGTCCTCTACAGTTCAGAATCACAATAAGAAACTGTGTTAATGCAAGTTGGATGCGGGATGGTAAGTACAGTAACAAAGATATGGTTATATGTGCAGTTCCGATGAGATATATGCAGTGGTCCTACAGGATAGCAGTAAGTAGTAATATAAAGTTAGCAGTTAGTAAATCATATGCGGGGAGAAGAGGGGGAGCTTGGCTTCCAGCCCACGAAGCCGCGCAGGGAGCGACACAGGTGAGGCGACGACGTCCGTTCGCTCTGTAAGTCGTGCGCCGCGGCCGTGCGGTTCCGCCAGATCCGCCAGTCAGGATGTGGTTCGGGCTCTGCCCAACCAAACTCAGTGGTGATGCGTCCACGCATCGAGATCCGGTCTGCCATGTCACTATATAGTACAGAAAATTAGCGTGGGTTCAGTATAAATTAAAGCAACAAGGGACTAACTGTTCCCAGCTGCTCCAGTCAGTCTCAAACGCCTCGCGCGGCGAGTGTTTGACGGGACGGGACCGCACGTCTTTCGGGCGCGCGGTCCGCGCGATGGGGGGCAGATCTCCGGGGTATAAGTTTTCGTATTCGATCCAGAGCGCCTCTTTACATGCCGTAACGGTTTTAACCGTCTTGGCGAGGTGCATTCGTCCCCAGAAAGGGACTGACCGATGCGAAGAGTTGTTGGATTTGATTGAATGAACGTCATCACTCAGTCCGACGGAGGGGTTCAGATCGAAAAGAGTGTCGGCATCAAAGGAGTCGTTGCTGCTCCGCGAGTCGGACTCGGGGGCGATGGAGCTTGGTGGAAGAGATATTTGCAGGGAGGGGTGGGTCTGCACGTTTTCAAAGAATGAGGAGAGGTAGAAGGGAAGGACAGTGACAAGGCTGGACGAAAGAAATCGACGGGCGAGCATGGCATCCCACGCAGCCTTGAGGCGGGTGTGGTCCGTAGGGTGGGTATCCATGTTGATGACAGATTCATCATCCATGGGGAAGTAGGCGGTATTCCTGGTACTGAGTGGCGGTTCAAAGGGTATTGAGCTCAGCGATGAGACCTCTGAAAGAGTGGGGAGACTGGGCTTCTTTTGTGCACGGTGTTCTTCAGGACTTTCTGGGATGCTCCACATGTCCGACATCAGAGTCCCGGAGCTATGGCTGGAGAAGGCGCTTGGTGGTGCAGAATCCCTACGCTCCCGAGAGAAATTGAGGTCCAATGGCGCAAGGCGCCGCCGAGAGCGTGGAGGCGCGCAAGGGAATAAAAGATCTTCCTCAATTATCTATAGAGAGTATTGTGAGAAGTTGGAATCTTTTATCGCCAGTATAGCATATACCTCAAGGACACCGCCGCTCTTCATTACCCTGGACACTTCCTGGATTCTGAGCGTCAGCATTCTGGCGATGTGCCCCACCCAAAACAAAAATACCTCGAACACAAATTGCCACTACAATATCATATTTAATGACGTCGCGCACACGGAATGAAATACACACCTCGTCCTCAGGCACCCCAAGACCAATACCCGCAATGTGGACGAAATCAAAATACTCCGCTGGGAATGGGAGGCCATCCAGTCTGACCACCAGGATGTTAGCGGGGAGTCGGGCGACGGTGAAAAACGGGCTCACAGGTTGCCGTGAACCCATTTAACACGGGGCGACAAGTCAGCTATTGGAAGTGAGCGTGGAGACTCCCCCCCGTCTTCGAGACACCTCATAGAATATGCATCGAGTTCGAGAAACTGCGGCTGGATATCCTTGAGGTCGAATCCGACCACTCGTGCGTCCTGATGGGCGTCAAAAACGTTGGAGACACTCAGGACAGTATGACACTGACCGGCCACTGCTTTGCTGCCTCGACCGCCCAGAACCCACCGCCACATCCCAAATCAAGGATGAATTGGGGTGGCTTGTCAAATTGATGCATTGTCAGTCCGCTACAGCAGCTCCGGAGGAACATCTGATCCCAATTGTCACTGTCAAAAAGGAGGTTGGAGAATGTCCCAAAAACCAGAAGAAGGTTGGTTCACAAGTTGACCATATCGAGGGAGTAGTTGAGAGGATATGGGACCGACCCAGGACGGCGGGTATGTGAGTACTGCCTCAAGAGGGCGGCCTGGACATCCTTCTGGGGCCCATGGGGAGATATGCCGAGGGGCGCTGACATGGTGGGGGTATAGAAAAAGATTGTGCGTGTGTTCTGTCTTACGCGACCGCCTAACGAAAGTCCATCCCGGACAGGGAAGGGTCGCGAATCTCCATATAAGTAAGCTCACGTGGCCTATTGATCAATTGAATAACCACCATGATCCCCCTCGTACGCCGCGAGCTTGCCCGCAGGACGCGTCTGGCTCTTGTTAGACCCTATGCTACCGCCCCCAAGGAGCAAAATCCACAGCTCAATGGCTACCCAGAGCTCCCAGACGTTTCCCACCAGTACCGCCAACCGTTAGGGTGGGACGACCAGCTTTTGCGCCGCAATTTTGGCGACACTGTCCGTCTTCGTCGCATCTCTTTCGTTTGTTCTCATTAGGGCACAGGTGCACCACCACGAGGAGGTCAATTCTATGTGGGGCCCCGATATCCCTGTCATTCCGCCAGCACAAGCCCTGCGCCAGTTTCTCGCGGCCGCCGGCTGCTTCGTCGCCGCTGGCCTTTTTATCCGCCAGTTCCTCGTGCCAGAACGGCCAGCGGTCCCCCGCGGTCTGCCATTCGGAGGGCTGGAGACGGAGCTTGGAGGGGGCCGTAAGGTACCTTGTTCCTCCCTTTACATTGATCGTGAATTAACGCCCGGAACTAGGCGAACCCTGAGGACGAAATTAGCGAAGAATGATCCGTACATGTCTGTAGAACAAACGCCGTCGTCTGATCTCACCTTTTGCGATATCACACTTCCACTAGGCTCAAATAGTCTGGCCGTTGAACGTTGATGGATTAGGCCGTTGGAAATTTCTCAAGCATGTGTACCGTACTTTGTGGCGCCCGACAAGTCTGATAGTTGCATGCAACCCCTCTTCCGACGGACATTACGGGCATGTGCAAGGTTCATTCGAGCTCTCAACTGAATTCTGGAAAAGGTGAACGCCTCTAATCTGTGGCGTGGCAACAGATCAAATCTAGTCAACCAACAACCATCTGATTCTACCTCCTCCTTATCCAGATGATTCTGGCTTCCAGCCCTCCTAAACGTAACTCCACTCATTTGACAGTATCTACATACTACCTTCCATTACACCCTTTTCGCCCCACGACCACAACACCAAACAACCGCTACGGTCCCGATATGGTAGTCTCCCTCGTTGCAGGGGATCATCATCGTACTACTTCAGGGCAACTACTTCAGGGCATATGCATATATCGCCAGCGGGCTTTGGTTGCTGCTTTCCCCGGAAGTATCAGTAACCTACGCTTGATTGGCGATAGTTTCCGAGGCATATAGGGGCTGCTAGGCAAATCACTTACCCGCCTATGCGCGCGGTACCGTGCGGCGCGTCGGAGATTCGCACCTTCATCGGCTCGTTGCTTGCGGGACCTCAACGAGTGCCGAGAGCTGACGCGGCCTCTATCTATGATCTATGCTCGTTTGTAAGAGAACAGTAAGTAAAGTCAATGAGTTTTACCGTGAGATCGCCTTGAACCGCGCAAGCTGAAGATGACCTGATGAATCGGCGCTTGAGTCTCTGAAATATAATCATTCTCACAGCTCGAACGTATAAATCAGAGCCAGTCATTCCATTTCGAGAGTGGTGCTTAGTGGCTGCTGCGGGATGCGCTCCCCCCTGCAAAGGTGACCCTGAAAGAAGTTTATTTTTTTAGAGCGATCTTTATGTAAGCATGAGTGTGGCTGACCTTGTCTTTCTCCAGTTCCTTCCTCTTGTCTTCCATCTCCTCCCCATCTCCATCTGGACACCCTCTAAAGATGGCCGTGAGTCGAGTGTTGAACCCACCGTCAACCGAGGATCTCATTCCGCGGAAAACAAGAACAGCAATTACGACTCCCGGCCAACTGGTTGGAAGTAAGCCACAAGTTCTTCGATGTTCGCCTTTGGACTTCCTTGGCGCGCCTGCTATTACCGACCACCTAGCCTCAACTCTCGACCGAATCTTTCAACACTCTGGCGTGTCCAACGGATGTTGAAGTCTGCGGTGAAGTGGGGACTTGCGGCATGACCGAGTACCCGTAGGCACTACCACCGGGCTTCTTGCTCGGGACACCGCGGGAACGGGGAACCGTGGCTCCCCACGGAAGTAGCCTATGCTCCATCTCGAGGTCGGGCGTAGTGCGTGAAGTGGCTGACTACGCCGTGGTCCGCCGAGGAAAACAAGAACTGCTAACTTCCGACCACTTTATCTTCAACGGGCCAACCCATTCAGCATTCTTCTCTGTTCTCGGATCGTCTGCTTCGGATGTTGAGGTTTGTGGTGAAAGTGGGGACTTGCGGAATCACCGGGTACCTATAGGCACTACCGTCGGGTTTCGTGCTCGGCGCCGCCGCGGGAACAGAGAACCGTGGCTCCCCACGGAAGTAGCCCAAGCTACACCTTGAGGTCGGGCCTGTCACGCGAAGTCGTGCTTGCCATGCATTTTCTCAGGTTCTCAACGCCTTTTCCACTGAACAAGTTAAGCCACACTTCCTACACCCATTGCTTTGTTTCTTCTCGGAGCCTCTACATCAAATACAGAAGTTCCTGGTCCAAGCAGGAATAGACAAGCAGTCAGAGATCTTACTGTGCTCTGTGGCGCCTTGCGACGATGAATCTAGGTGTTATTGCAAAAGGCAGCCGCGATAGCGGCCTCCGTTAAACTCGGACAACGCTACATCCGGGCTTTTATTTATAGCCGTCCTTGTGGCGTTTTGACCACTTTGAACTTTGGGATCCTTGCATAATCTATCCTCGAAACAGCCATTCAGAAAACTTATCTGTGCTATGAGGACCGGTTTCTAGTCGAGGGGCCAACAGCATCGCTTTGCGAATAGACACGGCGAACAGACTCGGATCCTTGTCTCAACCACATCCACTTCTGGGCGTGGGAAGAGACGATATATCTATCCTCAGCACCACCTGGCCCCAGTCGATACACTCCATCTTCAACAGCGCTCCGAAAAAAGATTGTTCAACTCCCATATACTATGGCGACTCTATTACCATCTACTCGGCGCTCTACATCGAGCAGCTAGCTCAAAAAATGATTTCCTCGCAACGACGGCGCGTATCATGTCCAATTTCTACCTTTGCTCCTTGCGCCTACAGGTCGACTATGATGCCCTGGTGAATATTTTGGGGAACGTAAAGATTCACAGATCGTAATGCATCTATATACTCCACAGTTCAGGCAGTGACGCTCCTTGACGCTCCTCAATACACCACCCGTTTTAGATATCCCAATTAGGCAACAGGAGTTATCAAACCAACTTGCCCCAAGTCCTCGTCTTGCATTTCTCGCTCCATAATCAATTCGAGTGAGTGTAGCATCGTCTGTGGAGTGCATGTCTAAATATATAGTTTCCGGTACTCCTGATGAATTCTCAGCGCCTTCATCTCCGAGCGTGATAATATCACTCCAATCCCTAGTATTAGGCAGCATCCGAGTCTATCTAAGGTTGGCTCCCCCACATCCCCTCCGAGACGCACACATTGAAATGAACTTCCATGCAATATCACTCAGAGGCACGCCAGTGCATTAGTCGCGGCGCGCGGTTTTCGCGCTCGCGTTCAACATGGATATATTGTTGCTGGTTCTGTCTTCGACGCTCTCGTACTCGAAGTAGCTCAACTAAATCCCGGCACCGCATGTATGCGTCGAGTGGATACTGGGTTTTAATTTCGTAATGCAACGCTAAAATCAAGTGGTGAAATTTAGCCGACCCTTTTCCATTGCAGGGGATACATCGCAACGGGGCTCGGGCAGACGCCGGCGAGTCTCACATATCCCAGAATGAATCAAGGTGTGGCGCAGCGGGAGACGAACATTCGATTTTTATTCATGGAGCCTTTCGACCTGTGCGAAACGGTGACAGTGGAGCAGCCTGCAAGGTATAAAAGGTGGCTCAACTTTTGCAATGCTCCTCATTCCTACATCCAACACCAACAACCAACCCAAAGATCCTCATTAATTTTCTTACTCCGACTCTTACCCATAAACCGATATAATGGTTCAATTCTTCTCTGCTTTCACCGCTGTCGTTGCCTGCGTTGCACTCGTCTCAGCTAGCCCGACCAAGAAGGCCTGCACACCGATGACCAATGCTGAACTCGGCGCTCGTTCGTATATTCAACGCATTTGTTACCTTTGATCCTCACCCTTCTTATCTAGTTTCGGATGATGCGCACAATGCAATCCAAGCCGCAGCCACGGCTGATCATGGATCGCACTCCAACAACCTTGTCGTCAATGACCCTGACGTGAATTCATTCCTTGTTTACGCGTTAAATGTATTTTTAACACTTGAACTTCACAAGTTCCCGGGGTCTCCCGCAAGCGTCTGTGACAATTTGGCGACTGGCACAGTTTGGGTCGAATACAACGACTCGGTAAGTCTGGGTTTCTTGGTTGAGGAATACCTGTACTCACAAGGCATACGCATCTAGGTGGACGGCCATTTCAAGTGTTAGTCCTGACCCACGCTTTTATGCTGCGGACCCCGTATTGACATTTTGATTTCCAGGGGCGTACAGTATGGATGCTATTCTCACGCCTGAGCAGAGACGGGTCGCCTGAAGTGGTTTGGTACCGACGACTAAATTGATAGACACAAACGTATCGCATTGTACCTAATGAAAGAATGATATTTAAATCGGATTTGGCTTTTCAGCGGCATTTAAATCAATCGTGTACATAGAAGTGTGATTTGAGCTGCCTGGTGCCGGACCAATCCGGACTCGCTGTAAATTGGGGCGCATTGAATATTTCGACGCATGCGGTTGTTTCACCCCGCCGTATTCCGAATCAGATCGTTCTTTTCGAGCAGGGAAGGAATACACGTGAATCGGGCGGAGCGCGACGCGTTGTTTTTGCTTATTTGTTCTGTGCGGTTGACACTCAATTCACCTCTTAGCTCTTACCGTCACCATGTTCTTGTCTATCAACCCCAACTTTTTCGCCGAGGTCGCGCAGACGGTCGTCAACGTCTGTGACGACTGGAAGGCTGTTCTCACCGCACCCCCCGACATTTCTCACCTTGTTGAGGTCTTGGTCCGGCGGAGCTCGAAGTCCTCGTCAAACTTCAGAGTTCCCGTCCCTTCTCAGCGCATCCAGGGTCTTCTCTTCCCTTATCATCCGGTTTCCCGTGCCAGATACCCCCCGCCGCCGCCGCCTTCCGCGAAGTTTACGCTCTACGACCTGTTCGTGTCGCCGACATTCGTACCTTCTCAAGCCCTTCCAGGCCAGGTCGATATATCCAGCAGCAGGAACGTCATGATTTCCACCATCCTTGTGGCAGCCGCCTTGTTCATTCTTAGCGCGTGTACGATTTGCCAGACCAACAACAACCAAGTGTCCCGTGGACCCGGCGGAGACGTTCGCCGTCCGTCCGCCACTGTACGTTCTCTCGTTTCGTCGGCATATGCAAGATTCTTTGGTGCTGTCAAGACCACCGTGCATGACGTCGTCTTTGTTGGAAGTCTCGCATACGAGGCTGTCGTCTGGGTTGGACTCCATCTATGCGCTATTCTGTTACTTTGGGTCGCGTCCCCCATGGGTCGCCTTCTCTACCGTGTCGGTCGCCGCCTTGCAGTATCCACCAGAAGCACCGCTTATAGGCTTGCAACCGAAGGCGTACCTTGGGTGCTCAAGTGGGTGTCATGTCTGTTTATCGGGGTCGTTCTTCGTGCCGTCCGTCTCGTCTTCCATCCAAAAACTGCTCCTCAGGTCAAGCCAGAAGAAAAAGCTCCCTCTCCCGCACCGCCGCGTCCTGTCGTCCCTCCCGCTCCACGCCGACCTCTTCCTCAATGGACGAAATGGATCGAGATCGTTCTTGAAGGAGCGTCCCGCACCGGCCTGCAACCCCGGAATATCATTGCTCAAAATCTCCTTGGTTCGGGAGGCTACGGACGCGTCGTCAAGGGTCTGAATGTAGAGACGGGACGAGCTGTAGCCATCAAGCGAGTCGCAAAGAAGATGCTCGGGTCCTCTGGCGAATATCTGATCGTCGATGAAATACGTGCTATGAATCGGCTGCGACTCACCTCCAATAACCCCTTCCCGGTCCTGCTAGGGAGTTTCATCGACGACCATGACTATATTCTCGTTATGGTGAGATCTTCCGTCGTATTTTCTATGAGGTCACTGACGACGAACAGGAATTCTGTCCTGGTGGTACTCTGCTCGACAAGCTCCGCAGCGCGGGAGGCTATCTCAGTCGTCCCCTTGCATTGTTTTATGGGTGTCAGTTGGTATGTCACCTTATGCTTCTAACCTGGACTCATTTCATTCCTCAGTTGCTCGCGATCCAGTGCCTCCACAAGAACGGGATTCTACACCGCGACATCAAGCTGGACAACATTCTTCTCGACGTCCAAGGCAACGCCCTGCTGAGCGACTTTGGGATGGCAAAAGTTTTCAATCTCAACGTCAAGGGCGGTCGCGCGTGGGAGCTCGCCAAGGAACGCGGTGGTGATCACTTCCCGCTCCTCTTACCCGAAGATGGCAATCCACACGTCTCCGACGCGCCACGCGGAACGAATTCCTACGGCGCTCCTGAGGCCAGGATGGGCAAGATTTACAGCTATGGGATCGACTACTGGTCCTTTGCCGTTTGCCTTTACGAGATGATTACTGGCCTCCTCCCGTTCGTCATCGGCCCCGATGGTCGCTACATCCAGCCCATGGAGTTTGACATAGACGCCAACGCCGACGACGAGGTCCCCCTCACCCCCGAGGAGCGCCACTTCTTTCTGAAGGTACCGTTCTTTCATATTTATTGCTCCATCTTCTAACATCCAAATTATCCAGGTTCTTGACTGGGATGCCGAAGACCGCTATTCCTCGGTGCTTGATATGAAGCGGCACCCTCTCTAGTGGGAGTTGTACGTCCAGACTTCCTTGTTTCATTCACTGTTTCTTATGTTCTGCTCCAGTGACTGGGACGCGATGTCGATGCGCACCGTGCCCGTTCCCGGAAGTAGGATGCCGATCTCCAATCCGAACGCATGGGCTGGTCGGGTCGGCCGCCGTCCGAAAGGTTGATCGTATATTACTATAATTCTGCTCGCAAGGCTGAAGTATTACCTTTCACTTCGTTTTCTTTATCTATCCGTCATTTATGGTAGCGCCCCCTTGGATACCCCTCCTTCTATCCTCTATACCCTTTTCTCCTTCTCCTATTTTTGATCCCCGGCCACTATACCTTCTTGTTCCATCCACAATATACCCATGGCTTCTGCCCTCCGTATCTTTAGCCATATGTCTCTTCTCTGCTTCATATATTTGTTTCTGCACCTTAAGTCCAGTGAGAGACCTGTCCCATAGTGAACTTGCCGTAACGCATGAGGGAACCTGTCGACTTGCACGGGGCCCGTTGCGAATCAACGGTTTTTGCGGAGTCTCGTCTGACGACCTCCAACATAGGGCAACTTCCACGCTGAACTATCATGTTACAATCCTTCATACTAAGGTCTGCCTCAAGATCGGACGTTTGATGAAACATGGCACTCCTCAGTTATCTTTTGCTGTGCCTTTTGATGGCTTGCGTTTGCATCTGCGCCATGGCCAGAGGACAGGATCATTGTATCATCGTTTATGCAACTCGAGGCTTCAATTACCCTTAAAAAAAAAACAGGGAGTTGCATGATATTCTAAATAGACGAACAAAAGGAAAAAACCTGGCAGAGCAAAAAAGGATAGCATCAACTCGTTTCGATCGAGTGACCTCGGGGTTCTGTGCTTATATAAGCGCCGTATGGGCCCCGCGCGCTTCCATCTGCGCCATGATGCTATGAAAGGTCACCCTAAGTCCACACTAGTACCTACTTTTCAATTAGTACTATATATATCGCCCTCAATTCCTCAGCGCTCTTTATCTTTTCAGCACCAAGTCGAGCCAAGTCGGCTCCTGCAAGCCTCCAGACTCCCAATGAGAGTGCATGGTGCATGGCAGTGCCTAATGCCACGCGCTTTCATCTACGCCACGATGCTGTGGAAATTTGAAAATTGTTCCAAGTCCATGGCATTGGGACCCACTCATCTATTTCAGTGCTCAAATCCGCGAGTCATGCAGTCTTTAACTGTGAAGCGAAACAGACCGTGAAGCGAAACACCCCGTGTTTTCATCTTCTGTGCATCCCATAAGGCCGGATTTTTTTTGAGAATATTCTCTACTCTCCAAAACTCATATTCATAAAAGGCTTTGAGCAGGTAGCGCTTCTAGAGCCAAAGAAATATCGAAATTTTTGACCACTTTTTGGCCCAGTTTTCCGACCGGTTAAGCAGCCCCTGTGCTCCAGCTGCTGTCCGGAAATTTCACAGTTATGGCATGTATTGGGGGTTTTGAAGGTCTTAGATTCAGAATGTGGCCATGCCAAGTCTTCAAAGTTGTTGCCTGAAGCACATTGTAGTGTTTCGCTTCATAGTGAATGTTCAAATTTGACTGTATCACTAAATCGGGCCCGTTCTCCGCCAATACCGAATCACTTCACTTCAACCTTTTTGTCGCTTCCGGGTTAATCACTGTACACCAAGTTCAAAATGTATCAACCGAATCGGAGTCGCGGGATTGAGACCAAAGTTTGAAAGCTACGCAAAGAAAAACACCTTTATTCGTCCCGCAGTGCCTTCCATAATCAGCCGCCGGCGCCGGACCCATTTCCGTGCGTGTGGCCGGAAACTACCGCATTGGGACGATATCGGTTGTTTGTCTCAACCAAACAACACGGATCGGGTATAGATCAGAACGAACAGCCACAGCAGAAGCCAAGTAAAATAATAGTGAGTGGTGAACGATAGAGCCCTGTTCAACTTGTAGCGGATACTTACCGCAATCATCGATGATTGCGGCGCACGTAGTACAACTATAGAGGTACGAGTTATTGTTGTCTGTCTAGGAGAGACTTGTACGCTACCTCAATGGCAGGCTGCGGGGAGAGATTGCGCGTTTTCGCATTCCAAGACTTGAGTAAACGCCTATTGTATGATTATGACGGCGACAAGTCTGTTGAATATTTGAGGTACATAGATACTACGTCGTCGATAATACCAAATCACTTCGTCACCGCCCCCTTGTAAGCGGCTTTAGGCCTGGGACGTAGCTGCGCAGCAAGTTGATCTGGGGCCACCTCGCCTCCTTCAAACTCTGCTTCGTCCCCAGAAGACGCCGCTTTCGCCCGAGATGAACGCTTTTTGCCACCACGTCCGCGTCCACGACTTGTTCCACGCTTGACCGCGCGTGCTTTGGGTGAGGTGCCCTTGGCCTTCTTTTCGCGGGGGACGTCCTCGTCACTCTCAGACTGAGAATTGACATCCTCTGTGGGTGAGTGTGAACCGCGTTTCCGCTTCTTTCGAAAGTCGGAGACGACTTGTTGTAAACGCTTGCTGGTGTACGCTTGGCGTTTTCGAGGTACAGCGGTCCCACTCCCCGAAACATCGAAGAACCCGTTCAAGTCACCCTGCTTGTTCAGAGCGCCAGCCTAAGGGCAAGTTTAGAGATTCGAACACAAAATTGAGTTGTCATACTTGGCCGCGTTTGCGAATTTTCTGTATAATAGGCAGCAAAGTCTCGTCGACTTTATCGGAATGCCAGCCAAGCTCAGCATACAAAAATCTGCGTCGGAATGAGTGGGTGCCAACTTTCCTCAACGGAACACCTACTCTCGGAGAGCATCGAGATCAGGTAAACCCCATTTAAACGGCTCTTCGGAGTCGTCTACTGTTGGGTGGTAATAGGCATCCCTCTGGTGTAAACCTGAGCACCAAGTCATAAATAGGAACGGTAGCTTACCACGGTGGGATTGGGCCATTCCGAAGGCAGGTAGAGATCCTTGAATTTCTTTTTCTGTGCGAGGAAATGAGTACACAGCGTCAGGAGACTTTGAAATACTCGCGAATCGTCTCCGAAACTTGGACTTGTTATCCTCCGGCTTGTCTTTTCCAGACTGCACCTTCAGCCACCAGTCCTTGAACTTGTGCAATCCATCTTCGCCAGGAAATTCATCAAGGAGTTCCATGGCTACGACGGGACCGACACCTGGAAGACCGTCGACATAATCACTACCTAGCAAATATGCAAGTCTGATCAACCTGTCGCGATCCAAGCCCAATTCGCGACTTAGGTCAGAGAGCAAGAAGCACTCGACCGTTTTGGACTGATTAAACATGTTCTTGAACACGCGCTGGCTGCCAAAGAGAAACACATCCGAATCATCCGTAATCACGCCGTTCGCGAGGCCGAGCGATACGAGCGTGGCACATTGTGCCTCAGCTTCCATCGGCGCTGTTATATACGGAATACCAAACAGGCTCAACAGCATCTACCCGCTACTCAGTAGGGGTCTTGAGAGGCGCTACGAAGTACACACCATGATTTGAGATATCATTTGCTGATTGATGTCTTCCGAATCACGCATAGCGGCCTTCTTCTGTGCGTTTAATACCTTGATTTCGTCGTCGATTTCTCGCCGTACGTCGTCCAGGTCTTTGCCCTTGACTTGAGATATAAACCGCGCAAACTCGCCCTCTTCCACCTCGGGGTCCATTTCTTGGGCAGCATCCCAATTTTCGGCAATCGGGGAAGCGGAACGCGGCTCAGGCTGTTCTAAACCAACAATCGGCGACGGAGATCTGGACCAGTCGCTGACTGGATCGCCATCTTCGACGTCGCTTCTCATTGTGGGCTCTGGTGTTGTGGGTACTGAGGGTAGTGTCACCGCCATCCCGCTGGAAGGAGTGCCGTTATGTTGGGGGGTCAGCTCGGAAGGGCGAACTGAGGTGTCGATTCCCTCGGAGGGTCGAGGCACAGCACTACTTGTTGTTTCCTCAAGAACCTCCTCCATGTCTTCATCCGAATCAACCTCTGGCTGCGCCTTGGCCGTTGGAGGAGAGCGTGGTCCAGGCGAAGTTGCCTTCGTGTAGGGCAACACGGGCTCCCCAAACACAGAGTTTGAAGGGAGTTCCGTCCGTGTATGCGACATAGGCTCGAGTAAAGTTGGCTCTCCAGCCAGAGAGCCGGATGATGTCGATGGAGGTTTCGGGGGTGTGTTCATTGTCTGTAGTAACACAGGCTCTCCAAAAACCGAGCTCGAAAATGACACGGAAGTCTTTGTTGGTGATGCAGCAGGTGACTGGAGAAGGACTGGTTCTCCAAATATCGAGCTTGACGAGGTTGTTAGGGGTGTTCGCGCCGCAGATACGGAAGCAGAAGAGTGGTGGAGGAGTGATTCTCCAAACATCGAAATCGACGAGGTCGATGGGGGTTTGGGCGGCGGCTGCGAAAATGACACGGAGGTCTTCGTTGGCGATGCAGCAGGTGACTGGAGAAGGACTGGTTCTCCAAATATCGAACTTGACGAGGTCGTTAGGGGTGTCCGTCCAGCAGAAGATTGGAGGAGGAGTGGTTCTCCAAACATCGACGAGGTTGATGGGGGCTTCGGCGGCGGTCGCGCGGCCGGCGGTGTAGAAGTTGATTGAAGCAGTAGCGGCTCTCCAAAGATGGATTTCGAAGACATTGAAGTTGAAGGCTTGGCGGGCGTCCGGACGAGTCCCGCATTCGCTATGGACAACGCGGTTTCCAGTCGGTTTCCATTGATGTAAAAACCGTCGCTGTGATCATTATAGCGATGAACAGCGTCGGAGGACCAGCCAGGTGTGGTGTCGACGAGCTTGGAGGATGACGCTACGGCATTAACCATCGGCGGACGTCTAGTCCGGGCAAGTGTATCGGACGACACTTTGGATGCATTGGCCTGATCAATAGATTGCTGAATTGCAAATGCTAGCTCCTCGTCATCATCATCATCCGCTGGAAGAACAAACGTGTCGTTGTCATCGACGTCAAAGAGCGGCTGCGAAGGGACGGTCGCAGAATGTTTTTTGGGCGGTTTCGTAGGTGCACGTCGGCCAGCAATGGCTGAAAGTGCCATTGATCGCTGATATTCTCGCAAGTCAGCGTCCGGTAGGCCGGGTTGAGGACTAAATCGTGTCAGTTTCTCACTGCCATGGAGAGTAACCCCAAAACATACATATACACTTCTTCCATATCCTCGTCGCTGTCGTCGTCGTCCTCTAATTCTCTGTCGTTGTCCTGGTCAATTTCTATCGGCTTCTCTCGCGTCCCATCGTCTCTAATACCGAGAATCCACCCGCCGTCTTTACCCTCATTCTTGATCAACACGTATTCTCGATTACGTTCGCTGGCAACACGGATAGGAATAGTGAGATTCGCCTTTCCAATACTATCCGTGGTTGAAAGAAGTTGCTGCGTCAAAGTGTTACGTTGTCGCAGATTTTGAATCTGTTGCTTGGAAAAGTCCAATGGCGTCGACGCTTTCTTGAGCATGTTCTGCAAACGAACATAGGAGGTCTGGCGAGACTTCAACCGAAGGTCGCCCACTATTTCGTATTGAACTTCCGTCGGCAGTTCACGAAAAGCGGGCGAGGGTAACGTCAAAGTCTTCCGGGCGCATGTCTTCTATGAACGCGCGGAGCTCCTCTTCAGTCGCGAGGCGTGGATCAGGGACTGGAGCACGCGTCGCTTTTGCAACAGCGGCGTCAAAGTCGAGATCTGGAAGGTGATACGGGTCATGATCATGGAATTTGGGTTTGCTCGGAGATGCCGACGACGGCGGCAGCGTTTGCGTCCGTGCAGGAGTCTTGGGCATCGACGAGTCAATGTCTTCAAGATATACAGTGTTGTCGTCGAGTACAACGGGACCGGTAGGCGCTTTGCCTTTGCGTTTGGTAGGTTTCCTACAACCGTTGAGACCCTGAATACCTACAGGGCAAATACATACTGCGCCCCCTTCGTCTGGTTCAGAGCCGCTCGTCTCAACTGAGCAGCAAGGAGCTTCTCCGCCAACTTGACGTGGCTTGTGGCTGCCCCGCTTTTCTTCTTTCTCCGCTCATTCTAAAAACAGTCACGAACTGAGATAAATGCACCGTTCTGCGGCTCACAAGAGTGTTCCGCTTTAAAGCTGGTGCGCCTCCATCAAACACGAAGACGGGTTTGATCCCATGAAACAAGAGTTTGATAATTCGACGGAGAAAGCCAAGTACATGGGCGTTAGACAGTGCTCGTCCGTCGTTGTCGCGCATGGTGGCTTGAAATTGGTAGATCCATATACTCGAGTCAATGGCCATTATTTGACCCTCCATGGTTTCTAGCCTGGGGAGGGATCTCGGTCATTCGAGTCAACAGAAAGGTGAATGCACCAACATTACGGGTCTGCCTACTGGATAGAGCAGCTTCCATAGGGATTTGACACCCATGGCGACCTGGTTCCATGAAGGTGGGAGGTAATAAAGAGCGCGTCCGAGGACGTTGACTCGCGAGTCTCAGTTAAGCCACTGATTAGATCGGTAAGCCGGAAAATGCCGGCAGCCTATAAAACCCCAGTGTTGTCGGGGTCAGAGTCTGACCTTCAGAAAAGGTCAGATCATTTGGCGGTCAGAAGATTTGACCCGTCAACGACGGATCATTTGACGGGGTCAAGTTCTGCCACGTGATATTCACAGCTTCCTTTTCGCATCCTCTCGTCGCGTTATACTCGCGCTAGCTATAGCATTTTCACCTCAATACTGTTTTCTATCGACCATGGTTAACAAAGGGCCCATCTGGGATCTATTTTACGATAAGGAAGTGAAGTATAAGACGAATAAATCCAACTGGGCTGCATGGTGCGACGCGTGTTTGGCGAAGCTCATAGCGGATCTCAAGGCGAAGAACCTGGTGGACACGGTGCAGGGGACGGCACAGGCTATCGTCAGGACGGATGAGGAGTGGAAAGCAGCCGGTGAGTTGTATAGCACCCACCAAATACCGCTCGATGATGTTTTCTTTATTCCGCTTTAATCCTAGCCTCATTCCCTGAGAATGCAATATGCGGGAAGCTGGAGACTATGCGCAGGCATGCACTCAATTGCCAGCATATCAACAGCTCTGCAGAGAGAATGCAGCAGCGTGCAAGTGTCTTGGCCCGCATCGATGCTTCGAAGTCGTCACGGTCAGCTCCATCGGTCCCACAACCAGCCATTCAGCCCTACGCCTCTACAAGCACACCTCCATTCTATATGTATTCGCCTCCTCTTCCTTCGCACCATCTCGGCTCGCTCTACACAAACACACCGCCACCTGGATCCCCGATATTTGGCTCTCCACTTCTATCTTTTCCATCCCCGTCTGGCTCCACACCCGAGCTCCCTCCTCTATTCGAAGAAACCAGCAATAAGCGACGCAGAACATCGTCAACGGCTTCGTACTCGCAGTCTCATGCGACCTGGGCCCCGGAACAGCAAGATGTATTTGAGCAGGACCTGTGCAAGCTTTTCGTTTCCTGTGGATGGTCGTGGCAAGCAGTCATGAATCCTGAATTTCAGATGTTCTTTGAGAAGTACCTCCCGCAAGCGAAGCTCCCAGATCGCCGAATTCTTTCTGGTCGGATTCTGACTGCCGAGGCGGATAGAGTCATTGCGCGTACTCGCCAGATTACGAACGGAAAACTTGCCACATATTCCGAGGACGGCTGGAAGAACATTGCCAAGACTCACATTGATACATCTATAATCAGCGTCGAAAGCGAGGTCGGAACTGGACAAATCACATGGCATACACACTAACTACAATTTCAGCCGTTCCTCTTACGAACTCACGACATGACCGGACGCCCCAAGACCGGCAACGAGTTATTCTCGATTATGAAAAGTGATTTCGAGTACGCTTTGACCACTTACGGTGTTGAGATCATCTGTGTTTGTACGGATGATGGACCGGATGGTAAGAAGTCTCGTCGTCTCATCAAAGAACAGCTCCCTTGGATCGCGGCGTTCGAATGTTGGGCGCATCAGTCTAGTCTGATCACAGGCAATTACCTTTCGCTCAAAGCACCATGGATGAAAGCGGCAAAACAAGCGGTCGAAGTAATCAAGTGGTTTAACAACCATGGGACGGCTCTCGATCTCTTACGTTCCCAGCAACTCACCACATTCGGCAAAATCCTTGCGCTGATCGTTGCAGTTCTCACGCGATGGGTCTCTCAATACTGTTCTCTTCGACGTTTGAAGAAGCTCGAAAAGGCGATCCGTGCTTGTGTCATTACCCACGAGGAGAAACTTCGCCTCTGTGCAGGACGTACAGACGAACAGATTGCGGCAGCCGAACGTGTCATCGACATCTGCAAAGATAATAGCTTTTGGAAGAACGTTGAGCGGTAGCTTTTTTCGTTTCCATTTTTTTTTGGTCAAGCCGCTCATACTTGATATCAGTATTGCCAATCACATTGAGCCGTTAGCAATTGCATCTAATATTCTCCAATCGCCCACTTGCCGACTCGACACGGTTCTGCTTGTCCTGGGCAACCTCTTCCGCATCTTCCAGAATCTTCCTGCCAGCGATTTACTTGCTACGCAGACGGTGCATGCCAGCCTGGAGCGCAGATGGGCGAAGACAGATCAAGAACTGATGATTCTCGGTGTTTTCTTCAACCCCTACATTCGTTCCCGCTGTTTTAATCCCGACTCTCTCCCGTGCATGACTATGTTCCACCTCGTCCGCCGCGCATATGAACGCCTTTTCCGCCGAAGCGCTGATAGCGACGTCGAATTTTTACTTGCTTTTCAGTCATATTTTGACGACCAAGACTTCTTCTCATCCGAGTCTATGTGGATCGAGGGGCATAAGAAATCCTACGAAGCATCCGTAAGTAAATTGTTTGCGAACTTTCATCATCACTAACACCTCACTGACTTTTCAGAAGAAGCCCATCGACCTTGTACCACTGTGGAAGCGATTGGATGGTGCATCCACCGCTATGTCTGGCCGAAGCGGCTTTGTCAAGCTCGCAATCCGAATTCTAAGCATGCTCCCAAACTCCGCCGGTCCCGAGCGCACATTCAGCTTTTTTGGCCTAACACACACGAAACACCGCAATCGTCTCGATCCCGGCAAGGTGCATAACACTGCGATAGTCCGGAACGACTGCCAGAAGCGCCACATTGCACTTGGTTTGGTATCGCCTCGGCAACAGCGCCATTTCAGTCTTGCTGACGACGAGGCGGAAGCTCACAGAGGGGATGAGAATGACTCAACCACAGATGCCGGTGCAGTGATTGGCGAGCGCGAAAATCTTGATTTCAACACACTAGCCGAGATGCTAGTCGATCTAGCTGAGAACGAAGATATCACTGACGATGATTCCGAACTCGAAGCGATAACCACGACTTCAGCGTCTGCATCTCGCGTGTCCGCCTCGGCTACGGTCACTGATCCGCGTATGCGAATCCCCGCTTACAAGAAGATCCGACTTGAACACCTGTTTCTATACCCATCCGCGGGCAGCCCTGCAGAAGATTTGGAGTTTTTCTGGAAGGGAGGAAGGGACAGCCTGGACGACGAGGAGGAGACTCTAGGCGCTGGAATGGAGAGTGGTGTTGCTGAGGCAACTAGTTCTGTATGAGCAACCATCATTATTATTTCACATTGGTTCTACCCTGCTTTTTGTTATTATTCAACTTTCTGAGACTTCCGGTGTTCGATCGCAAGGAGCCCAAATGACCCGTCGATCAATGACCTTCCCAAAATGGATATCTGACCGTGACCCCTCAAATGACCCCATCAGACGGGGTCAGTGACAACACTGTAAAACCCATCGCAAATAAAACGTGACCTTCGAGTTTCTCCCCCATAACCGGCTTCGGGGCTACGGCCTTGTACAAGTGACCTTGGGTGATGTGCAGTGAAGAACTGATGAAAGAAAACAGCCGTCATCCGTTGGCTGTGAAGAGCCTTTGGATTGACCGAGGCAAGTCTCCTTTTTTCCTCCATTCCTTCTTCAGCTCATCTCGTTTAGGTGCTCTGCCTTCCAACTGTACTTGTTTTTCCGTTGAGAGGAATAAGTGCGGTGGTTATGCAGAGGTACGTCGCTTGTCATGTTCTCCTTCCGTTCCCCGTCCAACACCCTATCGCAGGTGCCATTTCGCCTCCAGGAAGTTGTGGAGGATGAAAGGCTCGACTTGTAGTACGTCACCTCTGCCCCTCCCTTGGCCAATCCTTCTTATACCATCGCCTCACAGGTGTTGCTCTCTATTACATCGACCCTTCCAGCGCCGGCGGGTTGTAACTGGTCTCGATAAGAGAACCAGAGTCGACCCGTACTTCGTGCGTGCGTCTTTTTCATCTTATCTCGTGCCTCTTCCAGCTCTAAACCTTTTCTTCTCTGGCAGATCGCAAACATCTCTGCCAGTCATACTGCCCGAGATGCTTGCAATGCATGGTATTTCAAATCAAATAACCCAGACCATCCTTGCCCGGCATTTACTCTGCTCGCCAAGTATCTAGATGAGCTTATGTACGGATGAAAATAGACTTGTTTTTGAGTCAGTTGTGTTACCAGTGAGAACTAGCACTGTACCTTCAACCTTCCAACTGCAAGCGTAATTCGTTGATTCTTCGGAAAAGTCCATGTCTTGTCGCGTTCCGCAATGAATAACATAGAAGGCGAATGAAAAAGTAATGAATGTGTGTGTAATGTACTATACGGTCTTCATATATACGAGTCCATTATGAATGAGCGACGAGCCTCGACAGGAAAACATGATAGCATGGTATCATATGCTGGATATCTAAGATTCAGAAGCATCCACAGAAACGGACGCCATTTTAACACTGTGTGCGCGAGAATGTCTAAGGAAAAAGAAACGAAAATCAAGGCTTGGGCGAAGATCCCCGGGGCAGAGAGTCGGAAATGAGGGGAGAGCCTCCGTGTGGGGATCCACGCGAGCCGCGCGCGGGAGAGCTGGTGCGCGACGGATACTGGTTTTGTGGGAGCCCGTTCGGGGGGACGAGCGGCGCCTCCATTGGCGAGCCGTTGTTGGGCGAGAATCGCGGGTCGAAGCCGCCCATGCCCGTCATCTGCATACCCATCATCGGCGGGCTCATCATCGGCATGCCCATCATCGACATGCGCGGGTCGTACATGGACATGTTCCCGGACATCATTGGGTTGAGCTGCGACGGATTGCCCGTCATCATTGGGTTGATTTGCGACTGCCCGCCTCCGCCGCCGTTGCCGTTGCCGTTGCCGCCATCGCCTCCGATTTGCGAGCCCGCCGTAGAGAACGCGACCATCGCCTGCTGGTATGCTTGCGCGGCGGCTTGCTGAGCAGCGAACATATGCTGCGGGTTGTAGCCAGGCATCATCCCCGGGTATCCCATCATCGGGTTCATTCCCTGCCCCGTCATCATAGGATTCATCCCCTGCCCGGTCATCATCGGGTTCATCCCCTGCCCAGTCATCATCGGATTCATCCCCGCGCCGGTCATCATGGGATTCATGCCCATCATCGGGTTCATGCCCATCATCATCATCGGGTTGTACCCAGGGAACCCCTGCCCGCCGTACATCGAGCCGCCCTGCTGCATCTGGTCGAGCTGCTGCCGCTGGTGCTCGTCGAACCTGCGCTGTCGATCCTCCGCAACGCGCTTCTCGCGCTCCCGCTCCGTCAACGCCGCGCCGACACCCCCCTCGCGTTTGCGCTCCCGCTCGTGCGCCGTGATCGCGCCGAGCAAGCCCGTCTGCGGCGGCGGCGGCTTGTTCGGGACATTGATGAGCGACGCGCCGCTCTCCCGCGCGAGCTCCTCCTGCCGCTTCGCCGACCGATCTTGCTTGTCTTGCATCCCCGCCGAGAGCAGGCCCTGCGGGGTGAACGCCTTGGTCAACTTGGACTCCTCGAGCTGCACGAAGGTGTCGCGGCCGTCCGAGGGAGGGGGTGCGTTGGGGTTGCGGCCGGGATCGAGCACTTGACTCCACACCGACTGGCGCGCCGCGCCTGGATGGGGCATCTCCGCCTGGCTGCGCAGCTGCGCGCCGTCATCGTAGTACGTGCGTCGCCCACCCTCCGAATACGCGTCCGACGGCATCCGTCGCTGTTGTGGCATACCGTCAAAGTCGCCTGCAGCACAAGTCAGTCAGCATTCATGTACGGCACCAAAACGTCAATGAACAGCACGCACCGGGTCTTTGCGGAATCTGAGGCAACGTCCGTGGGGGCCGCAGATGCGAATACTGCTGCATGTCCTCGCCTGAGCTGTGTTGGGCCGAGCGAGACTGATTGAGCGACGCCGCCGCAGACGTCGGCGTCGGTTGCCGATTGATAGGCGAGGGCTGCGCATCCGAGTCGGCGTCGTCGTCCTCTTCCTCCTCCTCCTCCTCTTCCTCCTCACTGCTCTCATTCCACCCCCCACCCTGAGCCGCGCGCGGTTTTTTTTCGTCCATTAGCCCGCCCGGGACGATGCGCCGCGGCCGTTTGTGCGGCCTGCTGTGCCTCGGCCTTTGCGCGGCGTTCTGCCGCCTGCTTCGACGGCGCAAACGATGACTTGAACTCGGCCGGTGGTGTGCCAGCCCGCTCCCCTCCCGACACCACACCAGCATGATGTGGCCTCAACGGCGCGACCGCCTGACTCTGCCCGGCCCCATACCGCTCCCGCTCCTCCTCCTGCTGTCGCTCCTGCGTCTGCGCCTCATCGTTCACGTCCAAATACGACAAGGCCGCAAGCGCATCCAGGTCGTCGTTGGAGCTTGCGGCCGCAGGCTCCACAGGCGCAGGGGCCGCGTTCGGGGTCGGGTCGTCGTGGTGCATGCTATGCTCGCTCTGCGAATCCTCTTCCGTGAGCGGCTCTGAACGCCCGGAAGAAGAAAGTGCGCTTGGTGGCTGTGCTCCACCAAGCCCACGGTATCCCCGGCCGGTGGGAGCACGTGCACCGGACGGCTTACGTCCCAATGCGGCCATGTGTACGGCGTTGCTGCTGGTGCTGGGGTGCGACGACAAGCTGCTCTGTACCGGTGACGGCGACGAAAGTATGGGCGACGACGCGGGCTGGTAGGACCCTGTCGGTGTGGCCTGGCGCGCAACGGGCGACTGCCCATGCGGATTCGGGATGGTATCGACCGGAGACGCGGAGTCGTCCTCCGACTCGTCCTCCCCTTCGGAAATCGTCGTCGGGTGCTGCCCACGCCCAGGGGGCTTCCCCCGCAAAGGAACAAGCGGCGACGTGTCAAACTGCTGCATATAATAAAGCGCGCCCGCCTCGTTCGAAAAGTTCGTGTTCGTCTGCTGCTCCTCCATCCCGTTCACGTTCGTCGGCGAGTGCCCGTGGTTCGAGAACGGGGACGTGAGCACGGAGGCGCGCGACACGGTCGACACGGAGCGCGTAGGCGGCGTAGGCGCGTCCGCGATAGAGTGCGGAGACGTCAGGACGGAGCTGGGGGAGTAGTTGTTCATCGCACGGTTAACCGGGTCGGTCACCATCAGTTGCGGGGAGGCAAGGTACTGCTGCTGTCCCTGCTGCTGCGTCGCCGACGGCGGAGGGGACGTCACCATGCGTACGCTGCTGCTTCCGTTGGACAGGGTGTTTGAGCCCGAGCTGAGCGTGGACTGGCGGGCGGCGCTGCCGGGCGCCCCGCCGGCCGAATCCTCGCTGAGGCGCGATACGTTGTCCTTGACGGGTGGAGAGGGGACGCGCCCGAGGGACGACGAGGGACTGTGTGTAAATCGGCCGCCGTTTCCCAGCACAGACGCTAGGACGGGCGAGACGGCTTTCGGCGGCGACGCAGCGCGCGGTGGGTCCTGTGGGGGAGGTGCGCCTCGGGAGAGCGTCGGGTTGCGTTGCGGGGCAAGCACAGTCTGCGCATCGATCGACGTTTGGCGCCCGCCCGCGGTCGAAATGCTGTTGCTGCGCTCCGTTATCGGGGTCAACGGCTGCCTCTCTGGTGTGGGCGCCTCGCCAAAGGTGAGCGGGGGAAGCTGTGGGCTGGAAAGCGGTTGTGAAGCGAGGGGCGAGCTGTTCTGCGGGGTGTTGGGGTTCCCGAAATTGTTCATAGGCGGGAGAAGTGGCGGCCCATCGGCGCGTTGCTGCGGTCCACCCAACCCGGGCGACCCGGGCGACCGCGTCGGATCCTTCTGAGGTAGTCGTTCGAGTAGAATATTCAAGAGTCTAGCCCTAATCGACGAAGTGCGATCATCCCTCACGTCCAGCGTTTCAGCCTGTTCTCTATCGAGGAAGAGAAGCTAGAGAACAGGGATTTGAGTAAGGCCACGTCGAATGAAAAAAAAGCTACAGACATCGCGGTGCGGGCCTACAGGGTAGCCAAACATCATTCCGGCGGGATCGCGCGGGTCCCAGGTCCAGCCCTGCGGCCGGCCGTATAGCTGGAACGCATCGTGCAGCGCTGAGAAACCATCGTCAGGAAGGCCAAAGTAGCGCACACGCCATTAACTGACCTACGACCCACTTGAGCATCTCCTCCGCTTGTCCGAGACCGCCCTCAAGTTCCGGCATGACCAAGAGCCAGCCCTCGCGGCGCCGCATATCGCCCGCAGTGTCCTCATCGCCGATGAGGCCCTCGAGCTTAATGAGGGTGCTGCGACTGATGAGCTCCGGGCGCTCGGGGTAGACTGCAAATGCCTGAGTGATGTTGTGAAAAGTGAGCAGCGCCTTCTTGCGGTCCTTGGGCTTGGGGCCGGCGAACATGACAATGAGGGGTTTGGACGGGAGCGGCCCGTCGGGGGAAGAGTGGTCCTTGGAGCCAAAGAGGTTGGACATACGCCGTTTACTGGGACCGCCCCGGCTGGCGCCGGTGGACGCGTCGGTGGCGCTGGCATCGGCCGCGGCGGTGACAACCATCCAAACTTTCTTCCAGTCCGTCTGCCCTGCGATGCGGATGCGCACCCAGCCCTCCATGCGGCCGTTCTGCAGGGTCGATGGGTGGTCGCGTCCTGCGCGTGCGATTATTTAATTAGTGTACAACTAAATAAGGAGGCTCACGCACCGCTGAGAGTTATGCGCAACAGATGGGCTGTGTAGATCTCCTCGAGGCGCGACTTTTCCCATGCGGAGAGACGCAGTGCCGCGGCCCAGGACAGCAGGGCCTGGGTCGACGGACATGAGAAGAGCAGCAGATTTGAGCCGGCGGTGTTGAGGGTGAGGACGTCTGGGTAGCGCTTCGAGGGCGCGGTGGGTGTTTCTGGGACAGTTACGGATCCAAGAACGTGCACGAATGCGTCAGTCATGTTGACGTAGGTCGGGGGGACCTCCTTGCCCTGCTGGCTGGCCTGGAAGCAGCCGGTGAGAACACGCGCCGGTGCAGAGTAATAGACGCGCGCACCTCTTGGATCTGCTTCATGTCCCATATGCTGAGGGTTGTGCCGCCGAGCTGGGCCCAGACCTCTGTCCAACCCTCGTCCTTTGTGGGCTTCTGGCCGTCTGGCTGGCGCTCGATGCGGCGCACCAGCGGGCCCGAGAAGTAGATCTTGTGGGCATGGGCTGCGGTCAGCTGGACCACCGACCTTATTTCTGGATGCAGTGGGGGTGGTGCTACCTGGGGTCTGTCGAGGGAAGGACGCGAGGGGGGCAGATCTGGCTGTGGTGGGGGCTGCTGGGTGGACTCCATGCGAGGCTTGGAGAGAAAGGACGGGCTGCGGGCTGGCCCGTCTTTGCGAAAGGAAAAGAAGGAAGACGATCTGTTGTGGGTGTTGTCTGGTCTTCGTGATGGATCCATTACAGCGGTTGGCCGGCGTGCGCTTGCTTTGGGCTGCTGCAGTTTAGTGGCGGAAACAAAGCCTTGATGTCGGCTGTACCACTGTGGTAGAACTGCTCATCATGGGTTACCGCATGAATACACGTGCTAGTACCCTACATACACCCACAAAAATACAATTCACTATTCTCAAGTGCTGCCGCACAGGAAAGTCAGACATCTCTCATCAATAAATTTCATCAGCCGATGTTCCTAGTACGCCGTATGTATGACTTTTGAACGGCGTTCAAACGTTCAACGTTTCAAGCCGCGTCGAGAAATACCGAGTCGGAATCTCCAAATTTGCGAATCTCTGCGTCGTTTCAGCACATTACGCGATATTACCTGGTCGTAACTCTCGCTTTGTCCGCGCGAGCCACGTGTGTACGCCCCTTTGGAGTTGCGGATATCCGAACGACTCGGGGGTAACTTTTCTGCGAACGATGCGTCATGGGACTCATGGCTAGGAACTCCTCTGTGGCATGTTCTGTCGTCGTTCATGCATTCATGCCACACGTCTTCCAAAGTTATACTTATGTCTGTCTGGATGCGACCAAGGACTAAATGTCAATCGCTCACTGCAAGCAACTATCAATCTTCTCTCGTTCTTGCCTAAACGCTGTCTTAGGAGACTTTTTTTTTCAAGAAATCTGAAGAGGCAAAAGGCCCAGCATAGTGGTCATCGAATTTTGACCAAGAATTCGCAGATAGGGTGGTTTGTGCTTGAGAACAAGAACGGTGGAGTGGTGTTTACTTCTGCGGTGTGTCTGTGCCGTTCAGTCCTCCTACAGATGTGGTATATTGTAGATCGTTGTCGAACCTCAGGAGGGCAAGTGTTTGGCGGGCGAATTCGACAATGGAATCAAGTCTTTCCCGCCGAGCGTGAGGTAGCTGAGATATTGGGCAGTGGTGGCTTTGCATAATGTCGAGTGGTAAGAAGCTCAGGATCTAAGTGGGGGCAAAGAGGGTGTTCTTCCAAGTATCACAATAGACTCATGGCGCATCCTGTTGAAAATATCAAGGCAGAATTCAGTCTCCAGCACGAAGAGTAAGCCTGAAGTATGAAGTAGTCCAGTATAAAGCAGCTTGAAAGGCTTGAAGCTTCCTTAGGAAAAAATCGACATGACAATTTGGGACAAGGGGTTGATGCGAACACGTGCCCTTTACCATTGTCCTTAAGTTTACGCGACGCGTCTCCAAGACTCCCTTGTTCTCTACCGTCATGGCCCCGCCTGCGCAGCTGTCCGCCTGGCTGGACGCCAACTACCCCTGCCCGCGCGTCGACCCCGAGTGGCTCGACGCGTGCTACGCCTGGATAACCGCCGAGCACCACCTCGACCCCGCCACCCAGCTCCCAGAAATAATCGTCCACCTCGAGGCGCAGCTCCTCCAGTCGGATCTCACCGACTCGATGAGCCACGGCACAGGCATCCCCCTCGCGCTGCTGCACGCGCCGTCCGCGACGCTCGCCGGGCCCGTGCTCGTCGAGATCACCGCGCTCACGGAGGTCGCCAGCAGCGCGCTCGCGCTCGACCAGGTACGCGCCACGCGCGCGGAGCGGCTGGCGGCCGGAGCAGGTGCGGGCGACGAGGAGAACGAGGCAGACCTGGAGGTCGACGGCGAGGGGCCCGTACCAAACTACCCCCGCGGCATGCTGCGCTTCGAGCTGAGCGACGGCGCGACGACCCTCCCCGCGATCGAGTATCGCCGCCTGCCCGAGCTCACCCTCGGCGTCACCCCGCTGGGATACAAGGCCCGTTGCTTTGTGCTATTTTTACGCGCCGGCAAACTCTTATATATTTATTTGTAGATGGTCCTGAGAGACGTGCTAATTCGGCGCGGAATGGCGTTTCTTGAGCCACGGTGCGTTACGCACAAAGGGCACCAGACGGAGGACCGCGAGGCCCTCCAAGAGTCCGACTTTGCGCGAGGGCTGCGCGTAAGATTAGGGTTCGATGTCCCGCTAATATACTTTCATCCAATGCTAATATCACTGCCAGCCGTCCTGAACCCAATCCCGCTCCCGCACCAGCACAACAACCAGCCCCGCCTGCACCCCGCCAACAAGCCGCACCAGCACAACCCCCACCCCCGCCTCCACCCGACAACATGCGCTCCCCCCTGCGCGAAATATCGCCCCCGCCGTCGCCCACGCTCCCCGTCGAATCGCACCACCACTCGGACGACGAGGACCAGCCGCGCCGCCGGCGCATCCCCAACCCCCCGCCCGCCTCCGCCCTCTCCTCGTCCTCCGGCCCCGCCTCCTCCTCCACCCTCGTCTCCACCACCTCCTCCTACTTCCCCTCCGCAGCGCCCGCCCCGCAGCTCGGCGCCTTCCGCCTCTCGCCCCTTGCGCGCGGCGCACCCATCGACATCGACTCGGACTCGGACGACGAGGGCGAGAACGCCGCGCCGCGCCCGATGATCCCGCTCCGCGGCGCGAATAAGAACAAGTCGGCCGTGGCACCAGCCCCACGCCCCCACCAACCAAAGGTCGAGGAGCCGCCGTCAGACGACTTTGACGTCTTCGATCTGGACGCGGACATGCTGAACCCCGCGTTTGTCGAGGAGCTGGAGCGCGCAGAGAGGCGGGCAGGCGCCAATCCCAATCCCAATAACAATAACAATCAAGATAATGGTGCAGCGAGTGGTAGTAGTGCAACAATGCACGTCGACGAGGACGAGAACCCGGTAATCACCATCGACGACGACGAGGAGATGGAGGACAAGGAGAACGTGCCGGCGCCGCAAAGGCATGTGCGGCGGCGCGTCTTTGGGGGCGGGGACGTGATTGATATTTCGGATTCGCCATGAGGATGTGGTGTGCGACCAGATAGATAGACTCGCTGCTTGTATATTGATTGTACTATACCACGACGGCCATCGTCGAATGCGCATTATGTATTCAACACTATCATACAGATTCAGAGGGTGCAGACCTGTGAGGCAAAATATGTTGTCGGAATCATAGTCCGAATCGACCTTGATGTAGAGGACGGTGAGCACAGAAGGTTGGCAGGAGCGTCAAGGACCATATTCATGCAAATGTCGCAAGGGATATCCAGGGACAAGTGAAAGAAGACGCCGTCCAATGCTGAAGAAATAGTGCCGAAAAAATAGAGGGGTGTGCAGGCCAATGAGGCGTTACTGGTGTAGTGGAGACCGATTATCTGCACGCGCTGATTCACTACTTGTTGTTCGTTCGCTCTCGTTGAACTCATCTGACTACAAATGCACAGAGGGAGTGCGAGTTCGTCAGGAAACGCGGCGTCAGATTGTGGAGCCGGCCCTCGTTGAGAGTAACAGTTTTTTCTGGGGCCGAAGGACAGAGTTTTGTACCGTGCTTGACAATATTTTTTTTTCTCCGGCAAAACCCGAGGCGGCCACTGGCAGTCACTGTTAGCCAGCGTCTTGTGTGCTCGGCCCCTGGAATGGTGTTACAGCTGGAGTCGTGGGCTTTGAAGTTTGAACAGAGAGCTCGAGTTAGCGACGGTAAGATAGCTGTTGGCGATGTCCTGTCGATAGCCATTGACAGGAAGATGAACGACTCCGCGCTCGATGTAGGACGCCCTCGGATGAGGTGTACAAAGAGACAGAACCATGCAGCGGTGCGGTGGATCGAGGAGTGAGGCCTAGTGAGGTCTGAGGAACGAGGACTCGGGGCTCTGTGCGAGACTCTGACAGAAGTTCAAGTGGAAGAAAGCCCGTTCGTGGCACCACTGGCACACAATGGATTTGTTACAGCGCAATTACAGCGTTGTCTAGAATGCCCGAGGTCTATTCAGCTTGTTGGCTTAAAAGCTGGAGCTCGCGTACGCTGAATGTTGAATCGCGTCAATAATAAAGGTCAACTTGAAGTCAAAAGCTAATTTTATCCCCTTTTTGGACCTCTTTGCAATTCCGAGTCTCACGCCTGGGTTCAAGGCCAAGCACTTCCGAAGGATTCCGGTAGTTCTCCCCTTGAATATACACCGCGTCTCAATGGATCGACCGGGTCACCGAGACCATGACAATGCACTCAATCTGGGCGGCTCCAAATTTCAAAAATTCCGATAAATATTAATAGACACGACGCAGGACGGCGCAATAATTATTAGAGGCGGGTTGTAGACCGGCAAACCTTCTATTCGTTTTCACAACAACGGCAGAGATATCCCGACGGGCCCACCCAGAGAAGGGGCAGAAAATAGCACCTGCAAGAAGAGCGCGAGGCGAGGTATGGTCCGGCGAGTCGGCCCCTCAGGCTTTCACTACCAGAAACCGCCCAAAAAAGATTTTCCCACCAAGCCGCCTTCGTGTCATCGCCTACCTCCCTGGTGGTGCGCGAACTGGCTCTTGGAGCCGTTGTCACCTTGCAGCGGGAACACGTCCCCGTCCTGTGAACAGCGGTCAGAGACGAATGCGAGAAGAAAAAAGCAAACACGGAAGACGGACATTGGCGTGCTTCGTCGTCTCCGTCTGCGTGAACACCTGGATCGCGCCAAGCTCGATGTCGCCCTGTATGTTAAATTTAAAAACCATCTCGTCCGCAATGAAGTGACGACATACGTTGGGCCCGCGCCGCTGCGGACGGGAACGGGCCGAGAGATCGTTGCTGCTCGAGCCCGTGTACGTCCCGCTCCGCGTGCCACTTCGCTGCGCGCGCATCGCGCGGCGCGCATTGAGCGTCCACATCATGGAGATGGCGTACAGCTTCGGCAGTGGCACGTTGAATATGATCGATAGCGTGGGCTGCGCCAGGCCCAACAGGATGACGTTCAGCAGCGCGCTGGATGGTCGAAAGAAATTAAAAACCAGCCGCTTTTTTCATCGTGTTTTGACGCACCATAAACTGGCGGGGGCGCCGGTTTGGAAGGTGAGGCGGATGAGGCTATCGATGAGGCCGGCGGTCTGCTGGTGGATGGCCTTCTTGGACCGTATCAGGAAGAACGCGGTTGACACCGAGATGAGGATGTCTGCGGCTGAAGAACAAAGAGATGGTGAGTGCCACTGCATACTTTGGAACATTTAAACCGAACAGTGCGCACCGCATGCGGTGCCGAAGTGGATCTCGACTGGAGGGCGGGGTTATTAGTCGCTTGAGGGTGCACCTGGGTGAATAATCCTTACTCCAGAGTCCGGAGGTTAGCCCACCGGGGGCGGTGGCAATATAATACATCTGGAAAAATCCACCTTAGACGATGCTAAACGGCGGCACAATACAGGAACGGACCGAGATTATGGCCGCGATGTAGCTGAAAACGCACAGGGCCGCCGCGGGGGCGACAACATACCATTTCTTCGAGATGACGTAGAGGCGGAAGCAGAAGTAGGCTTGAACCAAGATGTCGATGGTTGCCCCCTGGGCGAGGACAGTGAGTTTTTTGGGGCGAACTGAACCGCGGACGCCTACCATCAAGGTGCTTCCGGTTTGCCACCACGCCGCGGTCGAAAAGTTCAACAAAACCGCGCTAGGCAGGTCTCCGAACAGCACGACGAAGTTGTGCCAAATGACGGCGCTGGCGACGTGAGTTTGTGAGTCGAGAATGGAATTCGCGTTGTAAAAAAAAATAGCGGACAAGACATCGCACGACTTGAGGGTGGTCAGGACCGCGAGGACCGCGACGGCAAGCTGTAGGCCGCCCTTGTCGTCGCGGTACGACCTGAAATAGCTGACGAACTGGCGGGCGTGGCGATCAGGTGTGTGCCCGACATCGAACAAAACGGCACGGAGCAGCACGAACCTGGCAGAACAGAACCCCTTGGAGCAGGATCTCGAACCAGCCGCCGATGAGCTGCCATAACCGTGTGTGAGCTTCGCGTGCCCATCGCTGGTTTACGCGTTCCAAAACTCACCCATGGCCCGATAAAGAGGCCGACTTTGTCGCCGAAGTCTTGGTCGATTAGGCTCATTGTCCGTGTAGGATCCTATTCAGAAATATCTCGCTATATATGCATCGCGAAGGGCGTGGAATGCTGAAATGAATGGGGTCGCTGGGACAACATATTTCTGACAGCAAGTCCACCCATAATGAGAGCCGAACGACCGGATGAATGGGATCTACGCGTCGCTTGAGGGGCTGTTTTCAAGTTCTGTTTTTAAAAAAGAGTCAGAGCCTGTGCCTAAGTCTTCGTCGCGCGACATACCGAGTTATATAAATATTGGAGCCGCTAGGGATAATGATATTGTCTGCAGAAACATTCCGAAGCATTCCAAGCCCATCCCCGTGTGTTTCTAGTTTTTGGCCAGTCTTCGCAGGGAAATGTTGCCCAGGCTGAAATGCCGTTGCGCACATTTCAAGACTCCGTCACGAAAAGGACCTGGTGAAATTGATTGTGGCGCGGCGATTCATGTGATGGGAACGTCGGTTCGCATCCTCTGGGGCTTTGACCCTTCTCTGCTGTTTCGCATACCGTTCTTCCTGTCGACGAGTGAGAATGCGGCGCGGCCGAATGTATATAATAGAGATATGGCATGGGTTGGTGTCCAATCTCGATGTAGAAGGAGGAGGTATCGAGGGAGACTACACATTTTGTGGATGAAGGACAACACACATATTTCCGTCCTTGAACGATTGTTTTTACAATTCCCATGTAAAGTTGGTTGATGAGACTCACCCTCTCGGGGATTGTCTCTAGCCTAAAAAAAGCGCCAATGTTCAGCCCACGTCGTCCGTTGCGCAACATACGCATCGACATAGTAATGTAAAATTACTGTTTTTGTGGCATGGCAATGTAATGAAGAACGACGTCGCTTCGCTATCTGTGGGGCCTTGACCATTCTTCGAGTGGATGAATGGGGAGTACTAGGCGTCGCTTGAGGGGGTTACCAAAAAAATTAGTCCCGCTCCACGTCCTCCATTGACAACCATTGTGCGACATACCTAGTCATGCACATGGCATTCCCCCCTGGACACATTTCCCCGGCAATGGCTGGCTAACACGAGCGGCTGTGCTTGAAATTGAATTTCATTATCATCCCAAACGCTCAACCAAAAAAAAAAAAGTGACACAATACTTCGGAGCCGCTGTTAAATGCCCCGCAGGGATTTTTTTTGGCCAAAATGGGTCCCAGATAAGGTAAGATAAGGTAAATCAAGGTCTGCAATTTCGCAAGATAAATCAACGGAATTTTGGAGGCCAGGGCGGACCGACCCAAGTGTGAGCGACCAGGGCCTGGCGTGGCAATGCAAGTCAATGAAGAGCGACGTCGCTTCGCCTTCGCCTGTTGCGGAACTTTGCCCGTTCGGGGCTTCGTCGTCGACTCGCTTATTGCAGGACCTTATCGTCGATCCGCGCCCGTTCTGGGCCCTGTCGTCAATTCGATTGCGGGGACTGTCCTCGCCTCGCCCATCCATTCCGGGGCTGTCGATTACCGAGCTTCGGCTCTTCTTTGCTGTCAAGTATTTTAATTTTCTCTTGACCATGATGGTGCACGGGGTGCACAGTCCGATGTGGGCGTCGAATGGCAGCAGCCAGCGTGCCCACGCAATGTACATACGGATGTGCGCACCTAGTCTCTCAGGGGACAGACGCTTTAGTCGAACAATCGATCTACCGCTTTGGGACCAAATCCTAACAAGGGCAAGCAAAAGTCTTACTCTTAAGCAAGATGTAGAAAAGGATTTATCTCACCGCGAAATAAAATGTCTACGCAGAGCTATAACACGAAAGAGAGAATAAAAAGCACGGCTTCGGACACGTGGCCGTGGCATCCGGGTCGGAATGCCATGCCTTCCGTTACTCCCAACCAACCATGACCTTGCCTGGCCCCATCCTCCGCGCCGCCGCAATCGACTCCCTCCTCAAGCCACACGCGCATCCGCTCAACCCAGCCTTCTCGCGCACGACCGCCTCGCTGGGCGACGCGCTGGGCTTGCGGCGCCTGGGCGTGCACAAGACGGCGCTCGCACCAGGGGCGCAGAGCACGGTGGAGCACTTTCACGAGGGCGACGAGGAGTGGTTCTATGTGCTGAGCGGGGGCGGGACGTTACTGCGTGCAGGGCAGCAGGCGGACGAGGAGGTGCGCGCGGGGGACTTTGTGGGGTTTGGGGTAGAGGGGGAGGGGAGGCCGCATGCATTTCGAGCGGGTGGGGAGGGAATGGAGTATCTCACCGGTGGGACGAGGTGTGTTGTATTATTCTTTCTTGCCAGTTGTGCTGATTGGGGTGAAGGGAGCCGGTGGACGTTGTGCAGTATCCTTTGTGAGGCGTTAGTGGTGTGTGTTGCTTGTTTGACTGACGCATATATATGCAGGATGGGTAAGACGCTTGTTATCAACCGGATGCTAGGGACAAAGACTGTGTTGGAGCGGCCTGAGGAATCCAAGTAACGTGGACGAGAATGTGTTTGCTGGATTCATAATGATACTGTGATTTTGTGGAGAATTCCCTACCGAAAAGAGATGCCTCAGGAGATCGCGGGCCGAAGAGAGAATGTTCGCAGGAGGATCAAAGAACGCAGCAAGTCTGTCATATTCATGCAGATGTCGCGAGGGGAAAGAAAACCAGGCGTGCGCTGGCCAAGGCTGAAGAAATAGTGCAAAAAAATAGAGGGGTGCGCAGGCCAATGAGGCGTTACTGGTGTAGTGGGGACCGATTCTCTGCACGCGCTGAAACACTACTTGTTGTTCGTTCGCTTTCGCTGAACTCATCTGACTACAAATGCACTGAGGAAGTGCGAGTTCGTCAGGAAACGCGGCATCAGACTGTGGAGCTGGCCCTCGTTGAGAGTAGTGATTTTTTCCGGGCCGAAGGACAGAGTTTTATACCGTGCTTGACAATATATTTTTCTCCGGCAAAACCCGAGGCGCCCAGTCACGTTAGCCAACGTCTGTGCTCGACCCCCGGAATCGTGTTGTGCTGGCAACAGCTGGAATCGTGGGCTTTGAATAGAGATGTCCTGTCGAGGGCTAAACAGGAAGCTGAACGACTCCGCGGCGAGTAGTAGGAGTCAAGCGGAGTGCCCTCGAAATGAGATGTACCAAGAAACGGGGATGTTAGGAGGTTACAGGAGTGAGGCGCTAATAGGACTCGGAACTCTGCGACAGAAGTTCAAGTCAAGTTGAAGTCGTACCAATTCGTGGTCCGTGTGGCACCACGCAATGGATTAGCCTGTTTGCGATGCAGCCATTGGAGCCACCATGTGGCTGATTTGCGTTGCGATAGTTGATGGCTGATGGCATGGTCAAGTTTCTTTGTTTTCACATCTGAGCCACTAGGAATGGAGATTAAGCTATTAAAAAACAACTATTTCATTCAACATGATTCTCGGTGATTTTCTAGAGGTAATAAATTCCCAAGAAGGCTGGTTCCAGCCAGGTGGTTGCATAGACTTGAATACACTGGGTGGTGACATCTGGCTAGAGCAATTCTAGTGATTCAGTATTCTGCAGTGCCCTCTAGTGAGTGTACTGACCAATTTTTAGCATGGAAGATGAAATGTCATTTTTGTGGAGCCATCAACTTTCGCAACGCAAATCAGCCACGTAGTGGCTCCAATGGCTGCATCGCAAACACTCTATTAGATACAGCGTTGTCTAGAATGTCTGAGGCCTAACAAGTGCCGTTCGGCGAGTGTTGGTTTGGTGTTGGTGGTTTAGAGGACCCCCGAATAGGTCAGATGCCTGTCCAAAAAAAATCGGATTTCCTGAGATTTTATCCGCACCCCTAATTGGGCGATTTTTATCCGATTTCGACCCAGGCCTCCGAAAGTTGGGGTTTTTATCCGAATTTTTTACCAGGCCTCGAAAAAAATTGCTAAAAAATGCGATAAATTTATTGTTTTTCTCTCCTGCCCCCTACACGAGTTTCTGGGTTTTCAGGGGCCCTCGGTGCGGTCTGAATCCTCGTCATCAGAGTCGGGGATTTAGGTGGAAGTAATCTTAGGTGTGACCAAGGGGCGTTCAGTGTTGCGAGATCAAAGATGGACCCTCTGCAGTATGTTCGTGTTTGTCTACAGTATGTTCGTGTTTGTCACCGGCATTGATCCCGTTAGAATCAATCGACGCGCGACGCGGGATCAACACGATTATTACAGAAAAGTCAAGTGAGGTATTGGAGCATTATCGATGAACCGGGATGGTATCTCAATCAAAATGAGTCGGCGACAAACAAGAACATACTGCAGACAAACACGAACATACTGCAGAGGGTCTCGCAACACAGGGTTCTTGTCTAGTTGACCACCACCATCAAAATTCTAAACTCGTCTAATCTACGATACACTTGTCCATTTCTGCGGCCATATTGTGCACTGCATTCCCACAGTCTGTGCGATTCCGGCCGTGGTACTTTGGTGTCTTTTCGTCGATATCGGGTTACCCCTATCTTCGTCGTCGACGTATTTCTCAAGTTTCATGCTCAATACTTCTCCCACTGCTAGCGTACGCTTGTCCTACCTGGTGAACGGCCTTGTGGTGGCTCTATTGCTGTAATTTTGGTCGTGATCGCTGTTACCCCTAACTCTAGGGGTGACGACGACGGGCAAAAGTCCGATTCCTGATACCTGATATCTACTGGGGCTACTCCCTTTCTATTCCTGTGCTTTCGTACAATGGTCAACGACGGCGTGCTTGATTATGGCGACTCGCCGCCTCCTGAGGACGAACTGGCCAGTGCTGTGGCCATGACGCCAGTGATACCTGTCCCTGCCCCCGCCGCCTCGGGCCCCCTTCCCTCCTCGACGCCGACGACGGTGCCGCCCAAAGTGGAGGCCCGTGCGTCTACTGCGAAGCGCTCTACCGCTCGCAAGGTGTCATCCTCTGCGGTGCTGGACCTTGCGTCCTCACCCAAGGATGGTGTGGAGCCTTCAAAGAAAACCGTCGCACACCACAGAGGCCATTACCCAAACCACCACCATCAAAAATCCAAAGTCTTCTAATCTCTCCTCCGTTTGACTAAATCATCGGCCGTCTTGTACGCTGTGTACTCTCTGCTCGTACGATTCAATGTGTGGTTTTTTTTTCCGTACGTTCGTCGTCGTTGTGTAACCCATATCTTGGCAACATCGAGTTTCTCAGTGTTCTGGACTATCTACTCTCTCTCTCTATTGCTTCAGGCTACCCCCAAGTTGCCTAGCGCTTGCTGCATCTCCTAATTCTTCAGATCGTCTCTCTCTCAGGAGACTTTGGAAGACGTTGTCGAATGTGAGACATTGACACCGCCACCTTATGCTCCCACTTGGTGAGGTCTCCTGCAGTGCCCCTACCTCTGCGTCCCCCCTCAAGCTCTAAGGTAAGTCCCCTGGCCCAAAGGTAAGTTCTTATGGTCCACTCTCTCTCTGGTCTCGGGTCTACTGGTCGCATCGAAAATCCGGGAGTCTCGCTCTACTGTTCCGGGGTTACTCCCTGCTGCTGCTGGCATGCTAATGTTTCTGAGGTGCTGTTGGACCGAGTGCGAAGGCCGCACTGTCCTCCTTGGCGACCATGTCTCAACATGATGTCTCTCCGTGCCAAGCTCAAGCTTTGTAGGGCCGCCGTGAATAGTCTAAAGCTATCATGGGTCTCAACGGCTCCTAACTGCTTGTACTGCTAGCTGCTGCTAAGGCCCAAACGTTGTGCTGCATCTACGCTTTCGCGATCATGAGATTGTCACCATTGACATATATTCTTGTCTTCACTTTCGGCTTTCTTTCAAGGCACAGCAAGTTTAAACTCGCTGCCGGCGCAACGATATGAATGAAATGTTATATTCTGCTAATGATCCGGAGCACCTCTATCTTATATACCTGGGACTACTCCCATACTATTCTATTGCACACGACGCTGTTCACTAAGCTGGAAGATGGCTTGTATCCACTCAATTGATATCCTACTCTGAAGGGTGTATGAAATTTGTATCCGGCCGTAAAACCTTGCCAGAACAGGTGGATGATGGGGATTTATACCAGAACCTGCCTATCAGAAGTTGGGCTGGCCGGCCTGCAAGAACTTTTTCGAGAATTTCTGGTCTGGAGCATTTTATGCTGATGTTCGAGTGGCTGCACCGTTATTTCATGCTCTAAGGTGACTTTTGGCTGGCACTCAGGTACTTAGATCTACAGCCTTAAACGTGGTCAGCTCGTCGAAGGTAAATGAGTGTCGGCGTAGGCTAGAGTACATAGCTGGGCCGCATGTATTTCTACCTACAACCTGGCACGTTCCGAAAGGGGACCTAGCTAGGCTAACAATTTATCCTGCTTCTTATCCTGAACGCCCCTTGGGTGTGACAGTTTATATACATATGTAAGTTTCAGCAAGCGGCCCAAAAATTCTTATCCGAATATGACCTGGGCTCCCTGTCTGGTGCAACGCTTTATCCGAATTTTTGGTCTCCCATTGAGGCTAAAAATGTGGATTTCTTATCCGAAATCGACTTGGGATTGCCGAAATTTTCGGCAGATTTTATCCGAATTGAGTTTTTGGCCGGACAGGCATTTGACTCGGTTGTCGGGGGTCCTTGGTTTAGTCAAAGCTGCCCCAGGCTATGCCGTCGTAATCAAATTACTGTATCCAGTAGACTCGAGGCAGACGCAAGACCCTTTTCGTGCCAACCCAAGATTGATGACAGTCGATCAATACGTGGACGGATCTTGGAAAACTGTTGGGCACTGTTGCTCTGGTTCGAGCCTACTGTATCCGCCGTTGCTTGTTCTAACTTGTCTTCCAAAAATTTGTTCCAAGTACTGCTGCATCGAATCATCACCACCCGTGATCCGCAATTGTGGGTCCCATGAGATAAAGAAAAGAAAAGCAAAGGCCTTTGAAGTGTCAGGTCAGTGTACCAATCTCCATAGACCCAAGTTCGGAGAGGCAGGGCGTTCCCAGAATCTCCGAGTGAGCGGGAAATTAAATTTAAAATAAGGTAAACAGAATAATCAGATTTGAAACAGAATATTAAATAACAATGCCCCAATCGTGTTTTGAGGCCTCCAGCGCCGTCATCATGTCCATAGCCAGAGCGGGTGATGCGACTGATTCTAGTGTTAAACGGTATATAAGGGGGTTTTGAGAATAGGCTGCCAGGGTAGTGAAACTGTCGCCTGTCGCTTTGTGCGTCACCAGTGGCTCGAAAGTTGTTCGGAGGTAGCTGGGTAGCCTCCCCCAGAATTTTTCCACCACTTGCGCTCTCAGCGCCTAATTTGTCGCTAATGAGCAAAATAAATCTGTAATGACAGTCACTTACTTGAGCTGATTTGGGGAAGATCCCAGGGAATCGAGGCCACCAATTGGGGTCCGGATCGGTGGTGAGGTGCATTTCGTGATGCTCCATGAACGAAGATGCCACAGCTCTTACAGTAGGTGGGAGTAAGAGGGAGCGCCCCTGTGGATGCCAAGCTTGGAGACTGTTACAACATCAGGTCTGTGATCTAGAAAGGTAGTATTCCCTACCTTTTGAATAGCAGATCAAGCCCCATTTCTGCAGGTTCGTCCGAATTCAAAATTGCCGCTCTTTGGAAGAATGCTCTAGCCTCGAAGGCGAGCTCTATGGCAATGTACCAGCTTGTTGATGTTTGTCGATTGACTCGGGCGCCTAGCGGTGGTGTCATGGCGGCTGGCGTTGCGACTGTTCGATGGGAGCCATAAGGTTTGCGCTAAAGCCAATGAGAAGAATATAGTACATGAAGTATGGCCAAACACTTACATCTCCCTGCTCTCCACGGTGAAGTGACCGCTCATAATAGAGCTGGAGGGTCTGGTAATACCCTTCCAGGAGGAGTGCAAATGTGTAATGCTGCACTAAACTCGAGAATTAGCATTGTTAATGAACATGGGGGAACTTGAAAACGAACTCGGCAATGACACCTCTAAATAATCCTCAATCCCATTCAGCCTGTTCAGGGTTGCAAATCCAAATATGCTTCGACGACTGAACTGCAGGCCGTTGTAGCTTATATAGTGAGTAGTAATTCCGTCACTAAGGGATGCTGAGACAGTGATGAGCCTATTGGGTGGAATATCTGCATTCGCTCGTCAGTTGACGTGCCAGACGGCTTTGCATTAAAGATGTGATGAGCATCGAACAATTTAACGGGTAAAATCATACCAAACAGTTCACTCAGTACATGGGCCAGCGAGTCGAGAAAATTTGTTTGAAGCCTGAAGCGGTGCTTCAATTCTCGAGCAAAGATGAACATCTCTGCACAGAAGACCTCGCCCTCAATTATGCCCCCGCTGTTAAGTTCTGTTCCGGCCACTGGTCGCTCTGGCCTGTTCCGCAAAATGCCGCCAAATAGGCCAAGCAACGTTTGGAATGTCTGATGTTTCTTCTTCAGTGACCTGATGGGTAGTGGAGTAGTACTCACTGCAGAAAGGAACAGCCCCGTCGTGGCTTCGTTCTCTAGCTCGAGGATGGGGCCGGGGGTGGCGAACGCCGCGACAGTCTGCGTCACCAGTTTGTCCACAACGGTTGTCGGGAGCATTACGGGCGGAACATTGAGCTCGGCAAAACCCTCAAACATGTATTGGGGTTTGGTAGGGAGGCCGAAGATCGGCGCCACGACGGAGTACCGAGCCTCAGAGAAAGGTTTGCGGTAAGACATTAGGATCTGCGCAGCGTCTATGAGGGCGGTCCCGTCATAGTACTGGAGGGCCGTAAGCAGTCCAGGGAGGCCCCAGTTGACGTAGGCATCGTTAAAGTGAGCCGCTAGAATGAAAAGAGCATCTTAGAGCAGAAAAGATCGGCGCCCATAGCTTCACAGACCCGGATCATGGTGATTATGGCGCAGCATCCAAGTTGAAGTTACAAGATGAACAAGAGGGGCTGAGTTTTCAGACTCAAGCACTTGAAGATCGATGACATAATTATTGCCCCTTTGAACAGCGTTGAATCGTTGAACGTTGAACAACCCTTGTAGCTTGAATCGCGTCAATAATAAAGGTCAACTTGAAGTCAAAAGCTAACAATTTTATCCCCTTTTAGACCTCTTGCAATTCTCACGCTTGGGTTCAAGGCCAAGCAGTTCCGAGGATTCCCGCAGTTCTCCCCTTGAATATACACCGCTCCCAATGGATCGGCCGGGTCATCGAGACCATGACAATGCACTCAAACTGGGCGGCTCCAAATTTCAAAAATCCTGATAAATAGACATGGCGCTGGCAGGAGGGCGCAATAGTTATTGGAGGCGGGTTGCAGACCGGCAAACCTTCTATTCGTTTTTATAACAACGGCACAGATATCCCGACGGGCCCACTCAGAGAAGTGGCAGAAAATAGCACCTACAAGAAGAGCGCGAAGCGAGGTATCGTCCGAGTCATAGCCGCTGGTCCTTTGACCCCCAGAAACCGCCCCCAAAAGATCTTTTCACCAGGCCGCCTTCGTGTTATCGCTTGCCTTGAGTATTCGTCGACTGGCGGTCGCTGTCCCCCTGGTGGCGCGTGAACTGGCCCTTGGAGCCGTTGTCGCCTTGTAGCGGGAACAAGTCCCTGTCCTGTGAACAACGGTCAGAGACGAATACGAAGAGCAACGGGCAAGCACGGAAGACGGACATCGATGTGCTTCGTCGTCTCCGTCTGCGTGAGCACCTGGATCGCGCCAAGCTCGATGTCGCCCTGTATGTTAAATTTCAAAAATCATCTCGCCCGCGATGAAACGACGTACGTTGGGCCCGCGCCGCTGCGGCCGCGAACGGGCCGAGAGATCGTTGCTGCTCGAGCCCGTGTGCGTCCCGCTCCGCGTCCCACTCCGCTGCGCGCGCAGGGCGCGGCGCGCATTGAGCGTCCACATCATGGAGATGGCGTACAGCTTCGGCAGCGGCACGTTGAATATGATCAACAGCAGGGGCTTGGGCTGCGGCAGGTTCACCATGATGACGGTCAGCAGTGCACTGGATGGTCGAAAGAAATTAAAAAATCAGCTGCTTTTTTCACCGTGTCTTGACGCACCATAAACTGGCGGGGGCTCCGGTTTGGAAGGTGAGGCGGATGAGGCTGTCGATGAGGCCGGCGGTCTGCTGGAGGACAGTCTTCTTGGACCGTATCAGGAAGAACGCGATCGACACCGAGATGAGGATGTCTGCGGCTGAAAAACAAAGAGATGGTGAGTGCCACTACATACTTTAGAACATTTAAACCGAACGGTGCGCACCGCATGCCGTGCCGAAGTGGGCCTCGACTGGAGGGCGGGGTTATTAGTCGCTTGAGGGTGCACCTGGATGAATAGTCCTTACACCAGAGTCCGGAGGTTGTCTCATTGCAGGCGGTGGCAGTACAATACACCTGGGAAAATCCATCTTAGACGATGCTAAACGGCGACACAATACAGGAACGGACGTTGATTATGGCCGCGATATAGCTGAAAACGCACAGGGCCGCCGCGGGGGCGACAACATACCATTTTTTCGAGATGGCGTTGAGGCGGAAGCAGAAGTAGGCTTGGACAAAGATGTTGATGGTTGCCCCCTGGATGAGGACAGTGAGTTTTTGGGGCGAACTGAACCGCGGACGCCTACCATCAAGGTATTTCCGGTTTGCCACCACGCCGCGATCGAGAAGTTCAACAAAACCGCGCTGGGCAGGTCTCCGAACAGCACGACGAAGTTGTGCCAGATGACGGCGCTGGCGACGTGAGTTTGTGAGTCGGGAATGGAATTTGCGTTGTAAAAAAAAAATGGCGGACAAGACATCGCACGACTTGAGGGTGGTCAGGACCGCGAGGACCGCGACGGCAAGTTGTAGGCCGCCCTTGTCGTCGCGGTACGACCTGAAATAGCTGACAAACTGGCGGGGGTGGTGATCAGGTGTGTGCCCGACATCGAATAAAATGGCACGGAGCAGCACGAACCTGGCAGAACAGAACCCCCTGGAGCAGGATCTCGAACCAGCCGCCGATGAGCTGCCATAACCGCTGTGTGAGCTTCGCGTGCCCACCGCTAGTTTACGCGTCCCAAAACTCACCCATGGCCCGATAAAGAGGCCGACTTTGTCCCCGAAGTCTTGGTCCTTTGTGCTCATTGTCCGTGTGGGATCCTGTTCAGAAATATCTCGCTATATATGCATCGCGAAGGGTGTAGAGTGCTAGAATGAATGGGGTCGCCGGGACAACGTATTTCTGACGCCAAGTCCACAGCCGAACGACCGGATGAATGGGACCTACGTCACTTGAGGGGCTGTTTTCAAGTTCTGTTTTTAAAAAAGAGTCAGAGCTTGTGCCTAGGTCTCCGTCGCGCGACATACCGAGTTATGTAAAATATTGGAGTCGCTGGGGATAATGATATTGTCTGCAGAAACATTCCGAAGCATTCCAAGCCCATCCCCGTGTGTTTCTGGTTTTTTGGCCAGTCTTCGCAGGGAAATGTTGCCCAGGCTGAAATGCCGTTACGCACATTTCAGGACTCAGCCACGAAGAGGACCTGATTGTGGCGCGGCGATTCGTCGCTTCACCTCCTACGGGGCTTCGACCCTTCTCTACTGTTTCGCATACCGTTCTTCCTGTCGATAAGTGAGAATGCGGCGCGACCGAATATATATAATAGGGATTTGGCATGGGTTGGTGTCCAATCTTGATGTAGAAGGAGGAGGTATCCAGGGAGACTACACATTTTTGTGGATGAAGGACAACACCGTCCTTGGGCGATTGTCTTTACGATTCCAATGTAAAGTCGCTTGATGAGACTCGCCCTCTCAGATCTCAGGGATTGTCTCGAGCCTAAAAAAAGCGCCAATGTTCAGTGTTCAGCCCACGTCGTCCGTTGCGCAACATACGCATCTAGTAATGTAAGATTACTGTTTTTGTGGCGTGGCAATGTAATGAAGAACGATGTCGCTTCGCTATCTGTGGGGCCTTGACCATTCCTCGAGTGGATGAATGGGGAGTACTAGGCGTCGCTTGAGGGGGTTACAAAAAAAATTAGTCCCGCTTCACGTCCTCCATTGGCAACCATTGCACGACATACCTAGTCATGCACATGGCATTTCCCCCTGAACACATCTCCCCGGGAATGGCTGGCTAACACGAGCGGCTGTGCTTGAAATTGAATTTCATTATCATCCCAAACGCTCAACCAAAAAAAAAAAGTGACACAATACGTCGGAGCCGCTGTTTCGATAGAAAACGACTTGTGGCGTGGTAGGCCCCCCCATAAAGTAAATCAACGCTTGAAATCGCGATTTTCGGGTCCGTTTTGCAAGGTAAATAAGCCGGAAACGCCCCATACCGCGTCCGCTGTGAAGTAAATTTTGAGGGGCCGCAGAATTTTTTCTTGAGCGAACAAGAGGTGTATAGCCACCAGTGCGCAAAATTTCACCTGCCAAATGCCCCGCAGGCAGATTTTTTTGGCCAAATGGGTTCCAGATAAGGTACATCAAGGTCCAATGAGTCAGATTTCGTCATGGTAAGGTAAATCAACGGAATTTTGGAGGCCAGGGCGGACTGACCTAAGTGTGAGCAACCAGGGCCTGGCGTGGCAATGCAATGAAGAGCGACGTCGCTTCGCCTTCGCCTGTTGCGGAACTTTGCCCGTTCGGGGCTTCGTCGTCGACTCGCGTATTGCTGGACCTTATCGTCGATCCGCGCCCGGTCCGGGCCCTGTCGTTGGTTCGCCTATTGCGGGCCCTGTCCTCGCCTCGCTCGTCCCCACTTTGCTCCTGTCGTCGATTGCCGAGCTTCAGCCCTGCTTTGCTGTTACAGCACCCCCGCATCGTCTCCAAGCTCCTCACCCTCGGCTACAAATCCAAAATCTGTCGCCAGGTGCGCATAGCATCGTTATCCTGTATATGCCGCTCAGAGTCACTATAAGTATTTTAATTTTCTCTCGACCATGATGGAGCACGGGGGGTGCACAGTCCGATGTGGGCGTCGAAGGGCAGCAGCCAGCGTGCCCACGCAATGTACATACGGATGTGCGCACCTAGTCTCTCAGGAGACAGACGCTTTAGTCGATCTAACTCGTACCTCGTTCACTAAAGTGCGCACCTTATGCTCTTTTTTTCTCGACTGAATAAGCATTATATATGTTATGTATGTGGGCAGAAAAGAATACACGTTACGATACAGGTACAACCAGCGCTCCTCCTCCTTTATTCCTCTATTATTTGATTCGAGCAACTCCGATATGATTGGGGTTCGCGGAACGCCTGGAGTCGAGGAACGCCAATATTATATTTGGAAATGTCCGATGTATGTCGAGATCACCCGAGGAGCGCGACCTTTGTCTTCTTCTTCTTCTTGGTGTTGGAAAAGGTGCGCCAGCTGTCCACGCGCTGGTCGCGGGTGTCTGCGTGAGGAGGGGCAGCATCAATCAGCATTTCATTGTAATTGGTGTGGATGGAATGCGCACCTTCCCACACCTTGTCGTCCTCCGCCTTGCGCTTCTTCCCCGCGACCTCCTCGTCCTTCATGCGCGCCTCCAGCCCCTCGTTCGCCAGGTTCATCTTCACCGCCCTGGAAAAAATAATATAATTCATCAACAACCATCGTCGAGGGGGGACGAAGCGAAAATGAAAACGAAAACGCACTTGCGCCGCCTCAGCTCCTCTTCGATGAGCAGCTCCTTTGCCTGCGCGCGCAGGCGCACCTGGAAGGGGGGGTTCGCGACGCGGCGCAAAGCGGGGTCCGCGGGGGGCGTGCTCGGCGGGAGCGAGAGCGCCTTGAGCACGAGCGCGCGCGCCTGCGCCATTATGGCGTCGAGGTTCTCGCGCTTGGGCTCGTCGGAGAGCTCGGATTCGGCCTGGTCCGGGGTGTTAGCAATTACACACAGTCGGAGTGGGATGGAAGGGCACACCCACCTTCTTGAGGATGTCGAACGCCTCGGGCGCGCGGGGGTGGGGCGTCTTGTCGGGGTGGATTACTGTGTTAGGGGGATGAAATGAGACGAAAGTTGTTTATGTTGTGAGAGACGCACCGAGGGAGAGTTGTCGGTAGCGCTTCTTGATCTCCTCTGCTGTGGAAGACTCGTCTATGTCTAGGATATCGTATGGACTACGCAGGGTTGTGAGCCTGAGGGCAGATAATAATAATAATAAATGGGAGGCATACTTGAGCTTGAACGCCTTGAGGATGCGGTCGACCTCGAGCTCGCGCTGGAGGGCGGACGCCTCGCGGCTGAGCAGCCGGTCGATCTCCGCCTCGGTCTCAGACGTTGGCGGCGGCGGCTTGGAGGACGAGGACGACGACATGGCGGCGGAAGCAGACTTTGGCCGGGCACGTGCAATCTTAAATAAATAATTGGATGTCGCTCCTCCGACCACTACTGGCTTGCTCTGTGCGTCGAGCACGGTTCTGTGCTCGGTTTTCTCCTCATTACTTACATCTAGGCCAGGCCATGTCAGTTCCGGGCGTCGGTGTTCCGGGATCCAGGCATTTGGCGCAGGATGGCGTCGTCGACGGCAGAGAAACCGCCGCCCAGACGGCGCACGTCGGACGTGTACAAGGAGCGCAATAGGAATCTGCTCATGTACACCAGCGCCGTCGTATGTCTTTTAATTTACTCACTGTGATAATAATAATAATGATAATTTTATTCAGATAATCACGGCGCTCGGGGTAACCTACGCCGCGGTCCCGCTGTACCGCGTGTTCTGTGCGGCGACCGGGTTCGCGGGGACACCCAACGTGGGGACGGGGCGCTTCGAGGCGGAGCGGTTGGTGCCTGTGGAGGGCGCGCACCGCATCAAGGTGCACTTCAACGCCGACCGCGCGGAGGCGCTGCCCTGGACGTTCACGCCGCAGCAGCGCTTCGTGACCGTCCTCCCGGGCGAGACCAGTCTCGCGTTCTACACGGCCAAGAACAACTCCACGCAGGATATCATTGGCATCGCGACCTACAATGTCACCCCGGATCGCGTGGCGCCGTATTTCTCCAAGGTCGAGTGTTTCTGCTTTGAGGAGCAGAAGCTGCTGGCGGGCGAGGAGGTAGACATGCCGCTGCTGTTCTTCATCGACAAGGATATTCTGGATGACCCCGCGTGTCGCCATATCGACGATGTGGTGCTGTCGTACACCTTCTTCCGGTGTGTTCCTTTCGCTGTGGTACTTTATTTATCTAAACCAGCTCAGTGCCCGCCGAAACCAAAAGGGCCAACTGGAACCCGACGCTGCCGACGCCGAGGTGCAGACGTCGATGGGCTTTGGCGGCTACGAGCACGCGCCCAAGGCTGAGGAGCGCAAAAAGTAATTAGTTGGATGTATAATACTGGTCAAAGCGAGAAATTTGCTGCTCCGAAAGCTCCCGGACGTTGCACCGCCTCTAGATTGATGAGGTTTTTTCCGCGAAACACAAGTATAAAAGAATGAGCTCCCTCTCGCGATGATGGGCAGACTCGCTGGGTTGCGGCCAAGGACGTTCATGCGACGCGCCAGTTCTTCTGCGCCCTTGCCAAAGCCGCTGAGCCTCCCGCGGCTGCCTGTGCCCGACCTGCGCAAGACGCTCGACCGCTATCTGCGCTCGCTCGAACCCTTCCTGCTCGAGGACGAGGCTCATGGAGGCCTCCCTTTCGTTTCCGCCTACGCCCTGCGCGCAAAGTGGGCAGACCAGTTCGCCCAGGGCGTCGGCATCCTCTGCCAGGCCCGCCTTCTCGCCCTCGACCGCGCGTCCCCGCACAACTGGCTCGACGACAACTTCTGGATGAACAAGGCCTATCTCGAATCGCGCGAGCCGCTCCCCGTAAACTCCAACTGGTGGCTCGCCTACCTCGACGACATGCAGATCCCCGACGATGCCAAGAAGGTGGAGGCGGCGCGCGATGTGACGCCGTGGCAGGTGCGCCGCGGCGCGTGGCTCGTGCACCGTACGCTCGCCTTCAAGGACCGCTTAGACAGGTGAACGCGTCCAACGATTTATTTATTTATTTTATTTTACACCCATTTCCAGGCAAGAGCTCTACCCCGACACCACCCGTACTGGTGCGCTGCTGCTCTACCTATGTATCGAAGATAACACCACTGACCGCACCCAGGCATCTGGCTCCGCGAAAGCACCGCCAAACTCTTCAACATCGCGCGCACGCCCAAGCCCAAGTGCGACATTCTTTCCAAGCCGCCGCACCCCGCCCAGGCGTCCGCGCACAACATCTACATCATGGTGCACGACTGGTGCTACGCCGTGCGCGTGTACCGCCCCCCGACAACATCCGAGTCCACAGAGTCCGCGCCGCAGCTGCTCGATGTGCAGACGATCGAGGCGCGCATCCGTGCGGCCGTCGTGGACGCGCAACGGCGCCGCGCCGCGGGCGAGACGGCCGTGCCGGTCGGCGTGCTGAGCGCGGACGGGCGCGACCGGTGGGCACAGGTTCGTGCAACACAATTAATTAATTATCTACGCACTTACTTACTCACCCGCTCCCAGAACCTGCAGCGCCTCCTCGCCCTCTCCCCCGCCAACCACCGCACGCACCAGGCACTCTCGCACGCCCTCCTCGGGCTCAGCCTCGACACCGACCCCAATTCCGATTCCTCCGACTTCGCGCACGACCCCAGCCACACCTCGCACCTGCGCGCCGTGCGCACCACGTACTCCAACGTCGCGAACCGCCTGTTCGACAAGCCGCTCACGCTCGTCGTTGACCCGGGCGCGCGTGCAGGCATGACAGGCGAGCACTCGCCGTGCGACGCGCTCGTGCCGAGCATCGTCGCCGAGTGGAGCCTCGTCGAGGGCGTGGACGCCGCGTGCTTCGCGGAGGGTGTGCCCGCGGCGTTCGGGGCGCGCGAGGAGGTGCTTGCGGGCGCGGATGGGGAGGCGGGCTGGGCGCGCCTGGACTGGGAGGTCGACGACGCGCTGCGGACGGAGTGCGTGCACGCGCGCGCGCGCGCCGACGTGCTCATCGCCGAGTCGGACGACGACGTGTTCTGGTTCGAGGAGTACGGGACGGACTGGATGAAGAGTGCGCGTACGTCCCCTTTCCGTTTCCCGTTTTCCCTTCTGTACAACACAATGCTGAAGTGCGGTGTGTGTGAATGACAGTGAAGCAGTCGCCGGACGGGTACATCCAGATGGCGCTGCAGCTCGCATACTTCAAGAGCCGCGGGGAGTTTACGGCGACATACGAGACGGCGCTGACGCGCATGTTCAAGCGCGGGCGCACGGAGACGATCCGGAGCTTTACGCGCGAGAGCCGCGCGTGGGTGCTGGGCATGGTGGACGGGAGCACCTCGGTTCGTCGCTTCGCATCCCTCCTTTACTATCTATCGCATGCTGACTTATTTAATTTTATCTTATCTTATTTCACGCACCACCAGCAACAGACACGGCGCAACCTGCTGCACCACGCGTTGCACGCGCACAGCACGCTGACGCGCGAAGCGGCGACGGGGCGCGGGATCGACCGGCACCTGCTCGGGCTGCGCCTCATGCTGCGCCCGCTCAACGGCGAGCAGGCCGCGCTCTTCGAGGACGAGCTCTTCGCGCGCAGCCAACGCTGGACGCTCAGCACCAGCGGGCTCAGCGCGGGGAATCTCTTCAAGGGGACTGGGTGCGCCTTTGCCTTCTTTACATCTACATCTACCCGCGGTGTGGCTGATTGCTGACCCAGATTCGGCGCGTCGTACGAGGACGGGTATGGGATTAATTGTGCGTTTTTGTTTGGCTTCTTTCTGCGTTGGTGATCTGACCCGTTAAATAAAATAGACCTCGCGGCCCCGGACATGATCAAGTTCGGCATCGAATCGAAGTACTCGTGCCCGCACACGTCGACGGACGGGTTCAAGGACGCGGTGTTCGAGGCATTGAGCGATATGCGTGCGCTCTGTCTCGCGACGGACGGTGCGGCCGTTTCTCCCAAGGGCGAGCAGCAGCAGGTCAGCAGTCGGTTGTAGCTTGTTCTCGTTGTGTGTTCAGTGCTTTTGGTTCTCATCGTACATACACTGCTTTTAAATAAATAATTTTCTTTTGTTCCACGAAGTAAAAAATATACAATGCGGAGCATATCCGATAGCAAGAAGACCATATTTCATAGACCACAAAAAACATATCAAGAAACCCAAGGAGGCCAATTCCTCAGCGCTCAGCTGTTGCAACCCAAATCCGCTTACTCATCGCCCTCCACCTCCGGCCGCTTGCGTGGGTTTGCCAAGAAATCACCACTTTCCACATCCTGCACAGTCAGCCACCCCAAATCGCTGACGTGTTCCGCAAGCTCGCCAACGATACAGTCCTTGCCCGGTCCGCGCCGGAGGAATGCCCGGCTCGAGACAATGTACATTCCCCGTTTGCACCGCGTCAGCATCACGTTCGTTCGTCTGTGCCGTGATTAGATCAAATGCAATTAATAGGAATGGAGGAGGGTTGAACACACCTCAAGTTCTGCAAAAAGCCGAGTGAGAGAGAGCGGACAAGACTGATGATGATATAATCTTCCTCGTTCCCTGTGCAGTGGGATTCTCATCAGTCCTGGTGCACACTGAAACAGATAAACACAGACCTTGGAACGAGTCCACATTGTAGACCTGGAAAATACGCTCAAGTCAATGGATAAATGACAGGACAAAAGCGCGCTGGATACCTTTTCCTCCCAAATTAGATCCTCCCTGGTCTTCATGCTGTCCTCAATCAATACACGTTGAGCATCGTAGGGGGTTATGATTTTGTATGCCTTCCCGCTGTCTTGGAGATGCTGCGCTAACTTGATGACCGTCTCTGCTTCAAGCGGATTCTGCCACCAGATTAGAATGAAGAAATAAATGGGCCATAAGCGACATACAATGCTGGATGTGCTGTTCCGCTCAAACTGTTCCTTGCCACCCTCCACATCAACAAACTGGCATGCAACGAGCGAGTTGGGTATCGGGTGTTGTGGGTTTGATTGGAGTTTGCTGTCATAAACCTTGTCGGAGATGAATGCACCAATTTGCGGAGGCATGCGATCTGCATGTTCAACAGTTAGTGCAGGATCAAATTCACAAGCTCTGAAATACGCACATTGTGTGTTGAGAAATAAACAGAGTCGTTCAAGATGGGGCAGCTCGAATATGCTCTGTAGGTCTTGGATATCCTCTTGACCAAATGGCGGCACTGATCAGGCAGTGAATAACCAAAGAGCTAAATTAAAATAAAAGCGAGCCTACATTGTTTGTTGTCGCCAATAAAAGTCATTTTTCGCAGGGTTGATCCAAACCTGTTGAAAACTAGAAACCCAATCAATAAATATAAGGAGAATTGAGGTGGTAACTTACTTGGGATATAATCACCTGGATGGTGCATAAGAAAGTAATTTCAGAGACTCAAAAAACATTGAGCACAAACCAATCTCAATCTGGGATGCCTCATCCACAACAATTTGTGTGACTGGAATGTGATGTGTGAATCTTGAAATAAATGGATTGGAGAGCTGGGTGAAAGTGTATCAGTACTGCAGCTAAAGAAACGCGTCAAAAAAGAATGATGGATGTCACATGTCACGTGCACGTTACACTACGTGTACCCACGTTTCGAAAACTCATAGAGAGATCAGTGTACAGCACAAGAAAATGCTCACCATAGCAGTGGTACATAGAATCACTTGACACCCTTTGATTCTTGATGCACTCATCTTTCGGAATTCATCAGAACGAATGAAACGGTCTCGAATTCCGTCGTAAAGGTGACCATGCCAGTCGGCATGCGAAAAATCCTTTGCACCGAGAAGTCGCCAATCAGTGAAACCTGCTGATGTGAGCTATCATAACATTAGTGCATATTAAGTTATTAATGGCAAGCTCACTTACCTTGATTGCGATGTTTATTACAGCCACATTGGACTTTGCAACCAACCAGATGCCTGCACATAAATAAGTACATGAAATATAATGTACCAATGTCCTTGAGAATGAAATAATACACGTACCTGATTGACTTGCCTCGATAGCAACCTTAACAAAGGCAGCTATAACAGATGTTTTTCCGGTTCCTGGCGGACCTGTGAAAATAATGTTTGAGCTAGACAGTGTTGATAATAATTCATCTTACCTTGTATGATTGTGATCCGGTTTGTGTCGGTACGAGAGAGCATAGTGTCTACAGCTGTTTGCTGAGACCTATTCAAATTAAGACGGTCTAGATTGTCCTTGGCAGATTTATCTGAAGGCCCGTTGGACCAATCCGGAGGCCATCGTAAAGGTTCGAAGTTGCCGGACTCGTCGGCTGGGGCTGGGAACCAGATATTTTGCATCCACGGATTTTCGGTTAAAAGCTCCGTTTTGCCTTGCAGAATGCGCAAGATCGCAGCCGCTCGTTGGGCTTCGGCGGTAGTCGGGTCGTCTCTACCAATCGATTTGATGGACAGAATCGTTTTGGAGTCGTCAAGTGTGTGGGGTAAATTAAGGCCTGCGGTTCGGCCATCGACGGGACCTGTGGTCCCGTAGTAGTTGATTTCGGTGCCTTGAGAAGTCTTCGCTGACACGACAACATTCTAATATATGCATGTTCGTTATGTTGGCAACAAGGAAAGAATGGGTGCGTCGTCACCTGGTTTTTCGACAGTTTGTTCTTGTACGCTGTCGATTTCGCCCCCTGGCCTTCCGCAGTTTGTACAGCAGTGAAACCATGTTTAATCTCCAATGGTTTAATATGATTCAAGCGCAGAGAGTCTTGTGTCATTTTCGCTAAATTTTTAAGCATCTATTATGGACAGTCAGGTCGGAGACAACATGATCAACGAGTCTTTCAAACCTCCGATGAAAACTTTGTCGTATCAATTTTCGGGACTTTGCTGAAGGTTTCGGCTCCGTTCCCAACAGTAACGAGATATTGGGATATCCAGGCGCGCATGGCTAGATCAGATGCGCAATACTTGTCGTTGGTGGAGTCGTAGAGTGGATTTTCGAAGACGGAAAGAACATTGTCCGTATTGACTTTAGTTGTGTCGCCAACGGCTGCTCGAATGGCGCTCAGAGGGCGACGATCTACCGCCGAGAAAGCAGATTGAATGTCCACGCCATTAGTAATGTGGAGGTCGACGCCACAGTAGAGAGACATGGATAGCGGTCCAAGATCGAAAGCGTAGAGGTCGCCTACGGAACGGCAGAGAATGAGCTCCTCCACAAGTTTGCGGCCTGTGGTGTTGCGTTGAATTGGAGAGGTTGGCTCTTTTTTACCGCCTCCACGACCCCGGCGCCCATTGTTTCCGCGTCCTGCTTGAGCACTGTTGCTATAGAATTGGACAATGAGACAACGGATGTCGTTTGCTATGGCCAGTGCGACGAGCCCGCCATTTTTGGAGTACCCTGGGGCGATGCCGATCGGTCCTGATTGAATATGTTGATGCATCTAGCAGGGTATCATTGGAGGTCCATGATGTACCTGGATAATCTCCCAGAACTTTGAGCAGATCGCGCCCCAGATCTTTTTCGTGCTTGGTTATCAGTTGAAACCTGCTGCCCTCGACATCGAGCAGGGTTTGCATTAAGAACTATATGGTCATTATCGAGCAGTGAGAAGAGGAGTCCAGTACTCACCTTGGGTTCGGCCATAGTGCACTGTCCAAGAACGAGGCAAGCCTCAAATGCCGTACAGATCACGGGATCGCGTGCAGGGTATCCAAATTTAAATTGTGATAAATATATTAGATGGGTAGGTACTGTAGATTACTATGCAGAATTGTAGCCCTAGATGTCCCAAGCATTCGGACCAAGTGAAATCGCCAAAAGTCCCAAAAGAGTATCCCTCGCCTTACCCTCCGCGAACGCCCGATTTGTACAGATCTCCATACCTTTCTTGCAGCGAGAAAGCATGACATTTACCCGCCTCGGCTCTGCCAGGAAGCCAATCTTTTCTGTCCGAACGACAGACAGGATTATGTAGTCGTCTTCGTTACCTGTCGTAACAAAATCATTGAGTATTGGACGTCAGCCAAGCTTGCGGCCCAGCTGACCTTGAAACGAATCAACACAGAACACCTTGTCCTCCCAAGGAAGCTTGGACGCTTTCAGTTCGGCCTCCAGCATGGCGCGCTGTGCGTCGTAAGGTGTAAGAATACGATAAGATTTCCCTTGCTCGTGATACTTGTGTGCTTGGGCGATCACAGCCCGAACTTCTGCCACATTCTGACCTTTTGGTTAAATCCGTCCCAGTAGAGTGAACCCGAACATACGGTCCAGCTGGAACCTTTCGCAGCTTCTATCCCCTTGACATCGATAAAACGACAGCACGCCGTGTCTATTGGATGGACAGTCTGCAACCGGTCGTTGTAGACGTGTTTTCCGATAAAAGAGCCGAGTTCAAGAGGCATGCTTGAGTAAGAGTTAGATATCGTGGATCAGAAATGAAGTTGGGACAACCGACCGATCTGGAGCGAAGTGAGAACGAGCTAAAGGGGACGAAGGCGAACTTACATTGTGTGTCTAAAATATGGCTCCCTCGCGTAAATGTTCAAACTCGAATATGCTCTTGAGCGAAGGGATATCCTTCTGCCCATGTGGGGCCACTACAGGTTGCGGTAAATCATCGATGCGGGCGCATCGAGAACAAAACTGACACTGTCTGTCATCGCCAATAAACACCATTTTTTGCAGAGACCCCGAAAAGGTGGAGAGTAACGGCAGGAAATTTCCCATTTCGATCTGGGGTGTTGGTGTCAGGCATGAGCGTAGATAGCGTGAGATTACGTGCCTGACTAGCTTCATCCACCATTACGGTCTCGACGGGGACAAGACGTGCTATGGAGGCTATTCTGGGACTTGAGATCATGGATAGAGTGCACAAAACCACTCTGGTGCCCAATATCCGCCGTTCGATACTGTCAATGCTGCCTACAAGCTCGTCCGACCTGACGACATTCTCTATGATTTGGCCATACAAGTGTTCGTGCCTTGAATCCAAGCCACGTTAGTAATCTTGTCGAAATCCCTAAAAAGACTCACCAATCATGGTGGAAATCTGGTTCGTAAAGTGTTAAAAGTGGGAATCTAGATTACAAGAAAAAAACTCGCCTTTCGAAACCAGAAGGGTAAAGTCACATTTAACATCGGCCAGCTTTTCCGCGATGTTCTTGACAGCAACATTACTCTGAGCAACGATCCACACAGTTCGTTTCAGGTCGGAAGAGGACAGTATGCTGAAGATAGAGGCAGCGATGACAGTGGTCTTCCCGGTTCCTGGCGGTCCTTGGATGAGAATGATACGTTGTTCATCTTGGTTCGAAAGCACGGCGTCCACAGCGTCCTTCTGTGAGCTGTTGAGCTCCGCGTGGGGAAAATAGAGGGAAATCGGATGAATCGACCGGGGAGTATTCAACCACGCAAGTCCAAGAGTCTCGTGGGGTAACCAGATAGCTTTGAAAAATGGGCTGTAGGTAATGGCCGATGTGCGCTGAAGAGCTTTCAACAGGATGGTCGTCCGTTGTTCTTCTGCGTAAGTAAAACCATCTCTTCCAAGGGTAGTGATTCGAATGGTATCGGCACCGAAATTGGCGTCCAGTGTGATCTGAGCAGCACGTCCGTCGACGCGCACTTTCCTTCCCATGACCTTGGTATGCTTGCCTTCTCTAGTACTTTTTATCTCGATTGTCTATTCCGGTACGCAGGTTAGGTGCTATCTTCATAAAACCAGGACCCGCTCACCTGATTTCGGGAAGCCAAAATGCGAGTCTTGTACCGAGTCGACGTGACTTGAAGTTTGCCGTTCTTGCAACTAAGGTCGCCGTCGATTTCGTTTTCGACCCTTATCGGCTTTATCGCGACGAGACGGCGCGCGTCGCGGACCATCTTTGCGATAGTGGCCAAACGCTTAATTGTTGTTTAGTATAGGCATATCGACAAAAATCAAGAAGGCGCACTGTGCCTTCAAAAGTCTTTGTATCGATGCGCGGCACCTCTTGATGTTTTTCTGCCGTATAGAGACCTGCTCTCCAAGCAGCCCAGGCTTGCAAAGCAGTATTCCGGGCGGGAGTAGTGGCGCTTTCGTCGTGTTTGAATAGAACTGCAAGATTGGACTTTCCGCTGAGAGCATCTGCTTCGCCCATCACGTTCATTATCGCCGAAAGCGATTGGCGGTTATCCGTTGTGGACGAAAGAAGATCGACAGCATCAGTAATTCGGATCCCGAGATCGAGGTACAGGGAAGTAGCAAGGATGTCCATTCGGAAAGCAAATTTAGACTGCGTATTTGCACAGATGAGTTCTTGAAGGAGATCTCGCTGACTGGATCCGGTCTGCTTTCTGTGTTTGCCCTTTTTGAAAGAACGCCTAGGCGATAGGTGGACGAGGAGCACATTCTTAGACGAGGCAAATGCAAGGACCGCCAAGACGGATCGCGCGCCATATGCAGGCGAGACGCCAATAACGCCATCGCTGGCGGTATCGAGGAATTTCTGGAGGATATCTCGGGAAAGATTGGTTTCGTGGCAGGGCGTAACACGGATCGGCGGGTGAGGGTGTTTGAAGAGGTTCTGGACAATGGTGAATGGCGCGTCAGCCATGGTGGCGAAGTCTGGAGAGAGGATGGCGGGAGAAGCTGGTTGAAGAGCGGGAGAACGAGTCCAAGCAGTTCCCAACGTGGCCTGGTCATGCAAGTTCAACTGGCTGAACTTGTTTTTTGCCGCCAATCATTTTTGAAATTTAGGGGCTTTTTGCTGGACACCAATTTCGTTTGGTAACTTGGCTGGAACGTGCAAAAAGTACGGCCATGATGCATGATGCATACGACGCTTTCAGAGAAACGGCCGCGTCTGCTTAAATTGTGAAGGATGTGGGGGGAAACGAGGTTCTAATCGTAATAACCACAAACAGACGGATCTACGGATAAGTACTAGTCATGCCATGCATTCACACCGAGTGAAGTCGCCAAAAGCCCGACAAGAGAGTCCTTCGCTTTGCCCTCAACGAAAGCGCGATTTGTACATATCGTCATCCCTTTCTTGCAGCGAGAGAGCATAACATTGACCCGCCGTGACTCCGCCAAGAAGCCAATCTTCTCTGTGCGGACGACAGACAGGATTATGTAGTCGTCTTCGTTTCCTATAAAGATTCGTCTGAGTATCGAACACTTTCTTATTCCAACTCGCTAACCTTGGAATGAATCAACACAGAACACTTTATCCTCCCAAGGAAGCTTGGATGCCTTCAGCGCAGCCTCAAGCTTTGCCCGCTGCGCATCGTAGGGTGTGATGATGCGGTAGGATTTTTTCTCCGCGTCGTACTTGCGCGCCTGGGTGATTGCTGCTGCAACCTCGTTCATATTCTGAGAAGATGTGAGCAAAACATGAATTTTAGGTAACATGGGCGACGCACGATCCAACTCGAGCCGCTCCGTGTTTCCTTTCCCTTGTGCACGTCCAGAAACCGGCAGCACGGGAAACTGTCGCTATGGATAGTCTTCAGCTTGTTGTTATAGACGTGTTTGCCGATGAAATTGCCAAGTTGAGTGGGCATCCTGAACGATGTTTAACATTTGTTTCAAGGCCTCGCACAGAGTACCAACCGATCTGAAAAGATAAACAATATTAATATGGTGATTGAGATTTCTGAGACTGCAACTTACATTGGGTGTCCAGAAAAAGAGCTCCCTCCCGCAAGTGCTCCATTTCGAATACGCTTTTCAGCGAATCGATGTCGCCTTGACCATATGGCGCCACTAATAGGTATAGCGTCAATATTGCCTTAGGCGAGTAAATACGGCTTACACTGTTTGTCGTCTCCAATGAACACTAGCTTCTCCAGAACGCGGGAGAATCTATGAACCAGTGGAAGAAAGCTACCGATTTCAACCTATACATCAATATTGATAGTTAACACTACGGTATGCAATCGACGAAACTGCGTACGACGAACCTGAGAGGCCTCGTCAATTATAACGATTTGTAGAGGAACCATGCGCGTGATCGGGGCTATTCTGTCGTTTGAAAGCATACTGAGAGTGCAAAGAATGACCCTTGTGCCCATGAGCTGTCTTCCGATGGCCACGGTGTCTTTGGCCAAGTTGTCCGACCTGATCACATTGGGCTCGATTTTCTCATAGATGTGTTCGTGCCTGGGATAGATAAATAATAGGCCGATTAGTGCAAGACACGACGTCGTGCCGTTTACCTTACCAGTCGTAATGGAAATCTAGCCGGAACTGATAAATGGTGTGTTCACGCGTAGGATATAGAATTCACCTTTTGACACAAGGAGCTTGAAGTCGAAGAAACCAACTGAAGCCAACTTTTCGGCAATATTTTTGACGGCCACATTGCTCTGAGCAACGAGCCACATCGACTTCCCCCTCCGATCTTTGATAGCATCCATGCTGGTGACAGCGGCTGCGATCACCGTCGTCTTTCCCGTGCCCTGGAGGGCCGTGTATTACAGAGATCCGCTGCGGCGACAGGATGGCGGCCACGGCCCTCTTTTGAGAATCATTCAGAGGACGCTGAAAGCGGATGGGGAGAACGGAGCGACTCGTTGAGGGGACAGCACGCCACGCGGGATTTTCTCGCGGCAGCCAGATGGCCTGGAAGAAAGGGATTTCCAAACTGTACTTTCCCTGCAGAACGGACAGAATGATGTCAGCCCGCTCCGCTTCAGCATTCGTGGGCGCCTCCTTTCCGACCGTCGTGACCTTGATGGGGCCATCTTGCAATTTGGCTTTGTGGGTAATTTGAGCAGCGCGACCATCGACCCGCGTTATCGTCCCAGGTAAGGTGACGCGTTGGCCATTCTTCATCGTTTGAATTTCCACCCGCTAGTTTCGTTGAATGAGCGGCTGATTATCATAAACTACAACGAACATACCTGATTGCGGTCAGCTATACGAGTCTTGAACCGAGTACTCTTCACATGAAGCTGATCTTTCTTGCACTTGTACTCGCGCTCGATGTCGTTTTTGACACGCGTGGGCTTTAGAGCTTCAAGGCGACATGTGTCGCGAACCATCTTGGCCAGCACAGATAGTCGCTGTGGGGTTTTTTTTTCAGTTCAGAAGACGGATAAGGAGTTTCTACCCGACTCACAGTTTCATCCAAATCTTGAGTGCTGATCCGCGGTGCTGCATTCAAGCGTTGCGCAGCACTAGTGAGAGTGGCAGCCCGCCACGCACACCATGCTCGTAGGCTGACGTCCTCAAGACGCGAGGTTTTGCCGAATTTCTCGTCGCTGAAGACGGTGCCAACCCTCGAACTTGTTCAACTGTCCCCTCCCCTCCCATTGCACTCATCGTGGCCGCGAGCGAATGTCTTTCATCCTTGCAGTGCAGTGGCAAGTAAGTCCACAGCGCCACGAATTCGGAGCCCATAGTCGAAATATAAAGAAGTCGCTAAGGATGTCCATTTGAAAAGCAAATTTCGAGCAAGAATCTGCGCAAAAAATCAACTCTTCGAGGAGATCAAGTTCATTGGCCTGAGTGGCGCCATTCTTTCCTTTCTTCCGTTTCTTCCCATTGAGCTTTGTGAACTGGACAACGAGCACGGTCGTAGACGTTGCAACCGCGAGAACGGATAGCACACAGTTGGGCCCATAGCCCGGTGCTAGACCAACAACACCATCGTCTGCGGTCTCTAAGAATTTCTTCAGGATTGCACGAGTAAGATTGGCTTTCTGGTGAATGGTGACAAGAATAGGCGAGTGCGATTGTCGGAATATATCCTGGACGAGCGACATGATATTGCAGTAGATTCAGTGTGGCTGCAGAGGTTTGGGTGAATAGGCATCGAGTTTACGTCTCCCTATATATGAGCCTCGCTTTGTAGTGCGTGAAAGGCAAGTGAACGCTACTAGTAGGCGCCGAAATTAGCACACTGTTGCCGAGCTGCAGGGAAGGCGCCATTGGCTTTGGATCGAGGCTTTTTGGCTTCGAATAGACGCCCCATCTTGAATGATCTTATTGGTGGAAACGTGCAAATCTGGAGACTGCAGTCACTGAATGAAGAGTGTACATGTCAAAGTCGTGGTTCACTTTGGAAGGTGATCGACAGTTACAAATTTAGAGTCACCTGATCTTGACCAAATTTATTTCTTGCGCTTCTCTCTACTTACGAGTAACGACATCGACCCGAGTGCAAAGGCAACTCGTCCTCCCGTCACAGAAAAGCCATCAGCTTTTACCAATGGCCACGCCAGTTATCCTCGGTGTCGGCGCGGTTGCTGCCGCCCTCGCAGGCCGACATCTACTCAAGCGTGGTGTTTTTGGTGCCAGGGGTGCAGCGGAGCAATGGGCAAAGGGTGGCTTCCGGGCAAAAATGGACAGAAGAGAGGCTGTCGCTATTCTGGGCCTAAAGTGCGGCCCTGCCTCTTTGCTTGGCCTAAGAAAACACCCATCTAACAAACTTTCTATAGAGATGGGCCAACCCTGCGAAACAAAATCAAAGACGCACACCGGAATATCATGCTCGCTAACCACCCGGATCGAGGAGGGTCGCCGTACCTGGCAAGTAAAATCAACGAAGCCAAGGACCTTGCTGGATAAAGAAACAGCGAAGCGGTGAAGGCGCAGGTGGGGAGGCTTATGTATTTTACTAGGTGAGCAGCGTGTTTTACTCGTAGCGTCGTCTGACTAACTCGGCTCTCTTGCAGTGTTCTGTCGCGGCCCATTGTATCAACAGCTACATATCTAATTTCATCCTCTGCTCTTGCATTCCAGGAACTCCGTTTGAGTTGAAGCGAGCCCGCAAGTTTTCGCATTCAATTATTTCTGTATCTGAATCTGTTTGGAATCTTTCATATTTTTTTTTCGTCCAGCTGGTCGTGAGGCTTTCCCTTGGTCGTCCTTCCAGGAACAAGCAAGCCGTCTCCGCTAACTTGAAAATATTAGTAGGGTCGAAAATGCGCCCTTCGTTCGCGCAGAAATGCCTTTTCATGTCTTTACATGCACAGGCTACAGCCACTTAGCTCCAGGGGAACGCATTTCAGAACACAACAAAAATTAATCAGGATAGTACGACTCGGACAATAAACGTCGGTATATGATCGTAATCGTACACAAATGAAGGTTGGTATCAATACAGCACTTGTCCGAAATGTCTTAATTTAAAGCTCACGAGCAAAGATGGTTGCTCTACCGAGAAGCACTGGCAGCAGGCCGTTCCAGCGTCGACAAGGTCTCTTCAAGACGTCTGGCCCTCTCCGCATTTTGAACCTCCTCCCACTGCTCGTCCACAGACACATAGCTGAGAGGCCGCTCGCCCGTCTCGATCATGTTACGCTGGCTGGCCTGTGTTTGTGTAGAGGCCGGTCTCTGTGCCCGCAAGCTCTCCCGTAGAAAGCCGGACAACAGGAACGTAGACCCTCGAGTGTTTCCGTACGCCGGGGGAGGTGGTGCCGCGATAAGGTGATCCTCGACATCGCCGGTACCGACCCCGCTCTGCGCCAATGCAGCGGCGTATGTGGGGAGCGGCGGTCGGTTCCACGGCGAGAAGCCGATGGAGGGGTCTCCTCCCCCATTGCGCGGCGGCGAGCACTGGGTAATATTTCTCCGGGGTGTACGTAGCTGTATCTCTCGGCGCGCAGCCGGAATATACGCCGCTCGAGGAACAGGAGTTGCACGATGGTGATGACGGTGAAGACGACGTGAATAAAGATGGCATGAGGAGGTACTGCCCAGCGGCGATGAGTTCGAGTCTTGACCTGGTGGTGTGCTGCTGGAGCTGCCGACGTGGGACAGACGGGTTGCAGCAAAGTACCAGCCCACTATGGTACCGACCATCAATAGGCATTGGAAGGCGAATGTTATGAGAGTGCCGAGATGGAAGCCCTTGTACTTGGCGCCACAAATGCGTTTCTTTTTGGAGAGAGAGCCGGTAGAGGTCCCAACAAGGGTGTTGGCCAATGATGGGGTGGAAGACGCAGCAGTGACCTGAGGGGGCTGGAGCAGTCGCCTCGGGGGCACTTCTGTCCTCTGGGTGTCTTTCGGGAAGGGCAGTGGTGGGGGTGGTGCTGCGGCCTTCCTCCGCCTGCTGCAATAGCTCCTCCGAAAAGCCGATTTCGCCCCGCTTCTGTGGCAGAGGGCCCGCCTGCGGCCGAGATTCTGAGGCGACGGCTGGAGCTGAAGAGGAGGACGCCTCGGTGGAGGAAGTGATGACCATGATACAAAAGTCGGACTGGTAAGCCGATAAGGAAAAATGAAAAGGCTTGCGCCTGGCAAGGACTGAGGCGCCGACCAGAGAACGTCAGTCAAGATGAAGGATGGGGTTGAAGGCTGACAAGGGACCCCGAGCTCGCGCTGGTGGCGGCTGATTGTCACCAAAGGTTACTGATGATCTCCGGAAGCTGTACATACCCGGCCCGTAAGTACTACTCCCTGTTCCATCCATCTATGAGCGTTTCAGACCTCCAGCCATCCAAATTGGGGACACAGACCCACTGGGACTCGGTGTACGCGGGGGAGCTTGCAAATTTCCACGAACACGGCGATGAAGGCGAAATCTGGTTCGGTCTACAGAGTGTTGAGAAAATGGTGAAATGGGCCCGCGAGCATGTTCCGAGGCCAACTTCTGTGCTCGAGGTCGGCAGCGGCAACGGGACCCTGCTCTTTGCGCTTGTCGAGGCGGGTTACGAGCCTGCACACCTCGCTGGCATCGATTACAGCCCTGATGCAGTTAATCTGGCCCGCGCCATCGCCGCCACCACCGATTCTGGGGAAGCCATCCTGTTCAGCGTCTGCGATTTTCTTGTTGCCGACCCCCCGCGTCTTCCGCACATGGAACCAGAGCAGCGATCGGACGTCTGGGATCTGCTCTTGGACAAGGGCACCTACGACGCCATTGCCTTGGCCGACAAGGATGCTGACGGCAAGTCTCCCGCATCGCGGTACCCAGGGCGTGTCGCTAGACTTTTGAAGCCTGGCGGCAGTTTTCTTATTACTTGTGCGTGCCACATCGGCACCTATTTTTGCGTAGATGCTCCATTAACGCGCTCACAGCGTGTAATTTTACGGAAGAGGAGCTGCGAGCCAGTTTTGAGACGTCTGAAACAGAGCTTGTGTATCAGTGCGTTCTGTCCCTATGGCGCAATCCGCTGGAGCCTTATGTTCGCCCAGTTCTCGCATCCAACACCGTACATTTACATTTGGCGGAAAGAACGGGAGTTCTTGCTCGAGTGTCGCATTTATCAAGCCACCAGAACGTGAATGAAGCCATTGAGGGATTTGCTTGTGCAGTTATAATGTGTATCCGAAAAAATAGACGATCACGATGCAGGGACGACGTCGACGCCAGTCCGTAAGGTGTCCTTGGCCACACCACTGGCCCACTTGACCATTTTCCTCGTCCCTTCCTCCATCGCCTCGACGTCTCGGAACGCTTCCGTCAGGAAGAACACCAATCCCATCGCCAGCGTCTCTATACGACTCGCTTTGATGAAAATATCCTCCACGGGTCCCCGGTTCCGTGTTGCAGGAACAGCATTCGCAACCACAGGTGTCGCCACCTGGCTGCAAACAAATACCTGAATGAGCAGCTCCTTCAGGAAGTCCCTCGACTGTGGTTTGAGGTCCGTAAAGTCGATGGGCTATTTCATGTTACTTGAACAAAAGTTTGGAGTTTGTGGTATTCTCGACACACCTTCAGCACAGCGAGTGTAACGGAGTCTTTTGCAATCCACCACCCATACGCCTTGGCGACGTTCCGCATGCGCGTGGTGGAGATATTTTTAACATCGAACCCTTCGTCCTCTTTGAGGTTCTTGATGACCTCAGCTCCGCCGACGGTCACCTCTCCGAGATCGCGGAGAAAATCCCATAGACAGAACTGCAGCGTTATCTTGTACGAATGCGACGAGCGACAAAGGTGCTGGCAGACGAGTGTATAGTACGGATTGTAAGATTTTTCCTGCGGCGCGGGATCAGAGGCGGGGGTATTGTTAGCGGATAGCACGTACGTTCCCGCAACAGTGGAGAAGCACCCGAACTATCTCCCTCTGCTGTACCTCTGTCAGACTGAGCTGGCTCAATCGCTCACACGCATCGACGTAGTCCTGCCAACGTCAGCGTTACAACGATATCGGGAGAGCAAACCAAGACAAGCTTACATCGCTGCTCATCAGCACGACAAAGATACTTCGCCGAATGTCAGTGTTCATACCCTGCTTCCGTGCGAGCTTGAGCAGGTTGATATTGCCTATGTCTGTCGTAGGCTCTTCCGAAGCTGCAGTCTTTGGTGCCTCGTCTTGTCGGTCAACGAGAGGATCACCAGCCCAGGCTGCTCCGACGAGCCACCACTTCCCCTTGCTCTCTGCCGAATGCAAATCCTGTAGAGACACCCGCAACGGCTCGTGCGCCATCACTGCATTGCTTATTAGACTCCGCCAGGCTCGACGAAGTAGATTTATTTGCCTTTTCTGTTCTTGCCGAGTCCGCTGAGGAACTTCTTCATCCTCTCGACGGCCTCACGCCCTTGGTTCAGGGTGGCGTTTCGCTTCACCTTGTTGTTCTTGAGATTTGTCAGCGTCTCGACCATAAACCGGGTACGGGAGCTGCGGAATGTGATGATGAGCAACGACAAGTTGTCAAAGAAAGCGAAAGCGTATACCTCAAGGCTTCGTCGTGATCAGATATCTTATTTTGCACGATCTGGATGATATCTTTGAGGGACGAGGGGTCATCTTGCCGCAGCTGCTGGCCAGAATCTGTCAAGATGAATGCTATGAAGTGGAGTAACAAATAAGACAATGATAAGACGCACTCCGCACAATCTTCAGTAACAGCTCCACGCTGAATTCTGATAGATCCGTCTCTAAGAGATCGCGGATAATGTCAAAAACGAGGACGCAGGATATGACCTGGAAGTTGTAGAGCTCGGACAAAAGGACGATCAAGTTCGAGCATTCTTTGCCGCTGGTCGAGGTCTCGGTTGCGTTTGCCGGGACTGTTTCCCCATCTTTCAAGTTGGTATAATGTTGCTCGAACGCAGAAACGACCTGCTGGACGAAGTAGGCAGCTAGGTGCACATCGTGAGAATAGAGCCATGCTCAACTGAAGATCGACTTGCCGAATTCGATACCGATGATCTTGTGCAGGCTGGAGACGAAGGCCGCATAAAGCACGACGAAAGAATCCAAAAGCGAAGAATGTGAAGATATGCCATCCACAATCAGTCGGGTAAGTGTCGATGTAACATCTGTTGACGCCACGTTAATAAAATTCTACCATGCCGAGAGAGAGCGCTGCACCATTTCGCCGATGTTTCCGATATATTTCCTCTATGCCGTCCAAAATGCTACTAATATTCTGTTCAGTCATCCTAGGGGGAAGGTGAGCTAGCTGAAAAAAAATAGGTGTCCGGTTGAGCATACCTGTTCAGGAGACCCTTGAGCTGCCGTGTTAGTTGCAGGATGAGCTCAGAGTCGTCCCGCGGCTGATTTCGCATGTGGGGCGGGACATAGGCTGCGGCTATATGTAGCAATGACATTAGTGACTTGAAATAGTGGTGTAACAAAAAACTATACCGGGTTTTGGTACTTCGTTAGTGGCAGGCGGAGCTTCGTCTTCATCTTGCGCGGAGATAGTGTCCTCCTCTTCTTCCTCGATTCCTTGCCATTCTTCTTCCTCTTCCTGGGACCCTTCACTTTCCTCCTCGGAGGCGGAACCCACATCCTCGTCGCCCAGCTCAAGGTCCAGCTCAAGGTCCGACTCGTCCTGATCCGCGTGCTGAGGCTATATCAGCCGCGCACCAAAATAATTGGATAGCACTAACAAGAGGACGTGAATCTGCGAGAGATGACGCGAAATCAAACAAATCTGGGAGAGGCTGTCAGAGTGTCGCCCAGTTCGAGAATCAGTGGAGCGTACCGTCTAAACCATCATCCTCCCTCGGTTTGGTTTGCTTGCCGCCCTTGGTATACCCTAGCTTAGACTCTAAGTACGCCATATAAGCATCCTCTTCCTTGTCCTTTTGAGAGCGAGGCGGCAGGGTCGACGAAGAGGGATCAGGTCGTCTGACCAGTTTCTCTAGTGCAGTGACTGGTTTTTTGGCCGATTTGACTGGAGGAGTAGAAACGGAAGGTACTAGCAACCCTTTTAAGCTCAGGATTTACAGCAGCCTTTACAGGCGCTGCCGGCTGAGGGCCAGCAGGCTCAGTCGCAAGCTTGACCTTTTTGCGTTGTGGAGAATCGGCGTGTTCCTCTTCGGCTTCGCGCTTGGCCGTGTTCTGCGGCGCAGAGAAAAACTCTGCCTTTCTCTGCTTGCGCCCACTGCGTTCCTGCTTCCGCGACTCCTTGCGGGAGACCTTCTTATTGTTGGTCCATTTCTTGCGCGGTTCCACTTCGTCGTTCCCTGTTCATCAGGTTATTCCGAGTCCTGGTAGAGATATCGACTGCAACTAGCCGGTGGAATCCCCAATGCGCTCGACGAGGGTTTGCGGTAGACGCGTCGTTGAAGTCTTGACTCTCATTAAATTCGAAAGCCTTGATGAAAGCGGCAAAAAAGTTATGAGGTTCGGATCAATAGCCGATCTTACGTTGACAAGATCGGAGACGCAAACAAGAACAAACAGCTTTCCAACTTGAACCTGTATTTCCGAGTCGATTCCGAGCCGCTTCCTCTCATCCTCTGAAGGAACTGTTCCCGGACACTTCGATACCCCCAAATAAGCACATATTTCTGCCACAGTGACTCTGCAACACCCCACGGTCGCAGCGGAATTCCAACTAAATAAAACATGTCGGTAGTGAGCAGCTTCCCGGAGCCCCCTTCTCTCCAGCAGCCATGGGTTTTTTTCAAGCAACTATTCCCCCTCTTCCCGAGTCTCTCTCGTTCGCCGGGAAGGTCGCTGTCGTCACAGGGGCCAATTCAGGCTTGGGACTAGGCGCTGCGCTACACCTTGCTCAGCGCAATATTTCCACACTCATCCTAGCTGTGAGAAAGCAAAGCGTAGGAGAGACAACGAAAGCGGCTCTGCTCGCGGATCCCGTCGTCCAGGCTTTGGCAACCCAACCCACCATTCTGGTATATGAACTGGATCTCGCGCGTCCGTCATCCGTGGCGTCGTTCGCGTCCAAGATCATCTCCGAGCTCCACACTCTTAATATCCTTCTTTTGAACGCAGGAATTGTTACCCTGACGTATGGCACGACCCCAGAGAATAATTCCGAACAGATGTTCCAAGTCAATTATCTGTCGAACGCCATCCTTTCTGTGCGCCTCCTCCCGCTCCTCCGCGCCTCAGCGGATAAATCCAAATCGACGTCATACATCTCCATCGTCAGTTCCCGCGTACAAAATGTCAATTCCCTGGAAAAATACCCCATCCCCGACTCGACTTCACTCTTCGACTTCATGAACGACCCAAAGCGGTACCGTGGCATATACCGTTACTCGGACAGCAAAATATTCGTGTCGCTATGGGTCCGTGAGCTTGCCAAGCACACCGACGCGTCGATCGTGACCGTGAACAACATGTGCCCCGGCATGGTCAGTACAAATCTCGACGCGAGGCAGGTGTGGTGGCTGAAGTACATCGTATTGGCTGTGCGCGCGGTAGCAGCAAGGTCGCGGGACGTGGGTGCGAGGACCCTCATATACGCCGTGTCCGCGGGAAAGGAAACTCACGGCGAGATGATGACGGATTATAACGTGTGGCAGTGAGTCGTCGGCATTTCGCAAGTGAGGTCGCAACTCATAATATTTGTTCCAGAACCCCGTTTTGGGTGACGGAAGAGGGCAAGAAATTGCAGAAGAGGCTTTGGGAAGAGACCCTGACCGCGGCAGAGCTGCTTTTTCCAGGTTCGCTGGATGAGGCAAAGCTGAGGAATTGAGTCTGTCTATGGTGATTGCCTCATTCATTTTCATTCTTGAACTGAGACCAACCTGCGCAGACAAATCGCCCTTTTTCGTGATTCTAATGAAATATTGGTGTGATAGTTTCTGAAGTCCTGGTAATAGTAAACTAGGGCGTGGGTGAATGTGGTCTATGGGCATAAGTATGTGGATATGAACGCGTTCCTGCTTCCTCGAGCCATCGATTCCTTGCGGGAGACCTTAGTGGTCCATTTCTTGTGCGGTTCCGGTTCGTCGTTCCCTGTTCATCAAGCTATCCCCAGGCCCGCCAGATATCTAGCCCGTAGAATTTCCAATGCGCTCGACCAGGGTTTGCGGTCTTTTCTGGTAGAAAGTGGTGTGGCTAGAATATTAATCACACGGCTGACGACAGGAACTGGAACTTGCGAGAGCAAATGCGGATACTTCAAGTTACTATATAGACAAGAACAAACAATACCCCTTTAACATGTGCATTTCACCATCAGATAATCTAGCTCCCAGCCTCTCCCAGCTCAGCAGCGCTTAGCAACCATGGGCTTTTTCAATTTACAACCAACCGTTCCTCCTCTTCCCGAGTCTCTCTCGTTCGCCGGAAAGGTCGCTGTCGTCACAGGGGCCAATTCAGGCCTGGGACTCGGAGCCGCGCTACACCTTGCTCAGCGCAATATTTCCACACTCATCCTAGCTGTGCGAAAACAAAGCGTAGGAGAGACGACTAAAGCGACTCTGCTCGCGGATCCCTTTGTCCAGGCTTTGGCAACCCAACCCACCATTCTCGTATATGAATTGGATCTTGCACGCCCGTCGTCCGTGGCGTCGTTCGCGTCCAAGATCATCTCCGAGATCCCTGCACTCAATATCCTTCTCCTGAACGCAGGAATGAGTACCATCACGTACGGCACGACCCCAGAGACTAATTCCGAACGGGTCCTTGAAGTCAATTATCTGTCGAACGCCATCCTTTCTGTGCGCCTCCTCCCGCTCCTCCGTGCCTCAGCGGAGAAATCCAAATCGACGTCGTATATCTCCATCGTCAGCTCCCGCGCACTACCTACCAACTCTTTCGCTAAATACCCCATCCCTGACTCCACTTCACTATTCGACTTCATGAACGACCCAAAACAGTACCGTGGGATATACCGCTACGGCGACAGCAAAATGTTGGTGTCGCTGTGGGTCCGTGAGCTTGCCAAGCACACCGACGCGTCGGTCGTGACCGTGAACAACGTGTGCCCCGGCTTGGTCAGCACAAATATCGACGTGATTCAGGTGTGGTGGCTGAAGTACCTCTTATTGGGTGTGCGCGCAGTGGCAGCGAGGTCACAGGAAGTGGGTGCGAGGACTCTCATATACGCCGCGTCCGCGGGAACGGAAACTCATGGGGAAATGTTGGCGGATTACAACGTGTGGCAGTGAGTGCTCGGCATTTCGTGATTGACGTAACTAATAAACTCGTTCAAGAACCCCGTTTTGGGTGACGGATCAGGGCAAGAAATTGCAAAAGAAGCTTTGGGAAGAGACCTTGAGCACAGCAGAATTGCTTGCCCCGGGTTCGGTGGACGAGGCAAAACTGAGGAATTGAGCCTATACTTGCGTCATGTAATTTCACCTTCGAAATGCGAGCCCGCAGACCAAATCGGTGTGATTCCAATAAAATCGTGTAACAAGGCAATATAGGTGAAATATTCGTGTACTAATTTCCGATGTCCAGGTAATAAACTAATGCGTTGGTAAATGTGGTCGTCTAAAGGTATAAGTATGTGGATATGAACGTGGTATGCTAAATGTCAGTCTATCGTCAATGGTGGTCGTAACATAGATTATAAATTAGCGGATTTGGCTTTTGTTCGGTTAGTCGAAAAAGTCCTGATTAGTCTAAAACATGTCAATGAGAACGAAGCCGTAGGGGGAGGAAATAAACCCACCTGAACCATATTCTGCCTCCAGTGCTTTTCTCTCGCACAATCTGCCACTCTCTCGGTGGGCCCTTCACTCCCCGCAAACAGTCCAGTAGCACCTTCTGTCCCTCGTGCGTTCCTTCTCCCTCCAACACCCATTCGCCCTGCCAACCCAGCCCAATGTCATCGTCTTGAGCGACCTGCCGCCAGACTCGCGCGATCCAGGCGGGCCTTTTCACAGCCGCATATCCGGTGGGCGAGTGGGGACTGCGCACCTTCGTGGACACGTTCACGAGCGTGAGCTGTGGAATGTCGTCACATGGGGGTAAGCTGCGGACGGTAAAGACAGGGTCGGTGGAGGGCGGCATGATGTGTGTGTAGTAACAGGGTGACGGCAAGATGAACGGGTTACTTAAAGGAAGGGACTCCGGTGGGCTAAATGGCACGAGGGACTGCCTGGACCCATTAAATAGGAGCCATTTCCTTCGATTGTGCAAAGCGGGTTCGCTTCCCACGGCGGAGTCGGAGAGGCTGCCGTTCGAGGATTCGGGCTCGTCTGGACTGTGGGGAGGGAGGTATCCCAGGTTGCATACGATGTCGCCTGTGGAAAGGTGATGCCAAAGCCCGGAGTCGTAGAGCTGGTCCTCGCATCGTGAGATACTGTCGGAATTTGCCGAAAGGTCGGTACACGGGACGAAAACCCTGATAATCGGAGCACGGGTGCGGGAAGTTGCGAAGCTAAGGTCGTGATGAGAGATGATGCCGCGACGGAACGGGGGGGAGGAATTCTCTCGGGTGGAAGCGCGGGAGAAAGGGGGAGAGGGGCTGTTGGAAAAGGAAGATGAATCGCTGGAAAGGTTAACGGACGCGAACCGCCGATGGGGACGTTCGAGGGGCTTGCGTCCCCATTCGTCGTCTGACGTCGACTCTGAGGCCCGAGACAGTGGATGCCTCCAACCCCCAGTGTAATATTTGAGTGACCGTGGTTCAGATGCGGGCGGAGGGGGGACTTTAAATGAACCCTTTCGAAGGAGTGACAGTCGATTCTGAGACTTGGAGAGGCTCGGTGAAGACTTGCCACTCCGTAGTGAATCGTGACCAGCCCTGCCGCTACATCCAGAACGCTCCAACGGAGCAGATACCGGAGTGACTGGCGGTGGCGACTGTGATAAAGGTGCAGGAAAAGTGAGCTGCCGAAGCTTCGGCTGCAAATTGGGCGGTGTCCAATCATCTTCTTCTGGGTCTGGCGGTGGCGGCAGGTTGGAGCTATGTGCGAGAGCCTGCAGCAGGAGCACAAATCGAGAATGCACCTGTGCGAAAGTGGCCAATCTCGATGTCCGTTCTAGCTGTTCATTGTCCGGCTGAGAGGCGGAGAGATACGACAAAGCATGCATTGGATAACGGTGCAGCGGAGCAACGGTCTGGGAAATCGCTGTGGGAAACGAGGTAAAGTTAGAGAGTTCGATGCACAGGAACCGGACTTACTTAGGAGATGAAGGTCAGTCAAGGTGACCGGTACATTCTGCAGCCGGAGTGGATCAGAAATACGAAGGCAAGCAGCATATCCCGGGACGAATCGAGAAAGGATCACGTCCTTGAGCTCTGAGGAGGCAAAGAAGTTTCTGAAATTTCGGCAAGTGTTTACAAGGGTCCAGCAGGCTCGCCAGCCGACCTGGGAGAGCAGCGAGGCCAAAATACGAGGATGCAGCAAGGCTGCGGCCAGTGTGGGGCGCGTCTGAGCGCGTTCCAGGGGTGTGATATCATATGGTGCTGCGGTTTGATGCATGGGGATGAGGGCGTGTGGAGAGAGCAGAGATGGAGGATCGCGCGCAGGTTCATCCATAAGTATGAAATACCACGACGGGAAGGAGACAAGGATGAGGATAAGAGCAAGCAAGCGCCACTAAGTCTGACGCAAGATTATTATAACCCCCCAATGTGTAATAGGGAATGCAGAATCGCGATGGGAAAGCTTGAGAATGGCAGAATGGCACAGGGGGTTGAGCTAGCAGTCGAAAGCTTTCAAAGCATGGACGACGGACATGCCGGCGCCTCCCGCAACGAGGTTGGGGCTATGGAAGCCGGGAAACAGTGTTGTACAGTTCATAAGCTAAATTATCAGGGACGCGACGAGCGGCCCGAGTTCATAGATCCCAATCATTTAGTCCGTGACTGGTCCGTGACGCCATCACGCCATCGCACATCGGCAGTGACCAGCGCTCATGGCAGACCCTGAAAATGTTAGTGTCCTCTGTCTCAGATAGTCTCAAGCTCATTCCTGCGATAGAAACTCGAGCGTGCCATCTTCGGAGGGTCCGATTCTGAGCTTTCGGACGAGGACCAGGGTGCGCTCAGCGGCCTCGGTTCATCTACTCAACCTGACCGCGTCAATTAGAGCCCCAGAAACCCGTGCAACAGCGCCGCAAATCGCCCGCTGGGAAGCAGCACGATGACTATGAATCGTCGGCGGACTCTGAGGAAGAATATGTCCAGAAACGGATAATCAAGTCAAAGAAGCGCTCAAAGCCAAGGAAGAGCAGCGAGGATGTGAGACCAGTCCAGCGCAAACGGAAGAGAAAGGCTCCAGAACCCGTGGACTTGAGTGAGCTTCCGCCCGAGCAGGGTTTGTGCACATTTCTGCTCAGTTTAGATCGCGTCCTGACGGCTGTAAAGCTAGCAAAATTCGACTCGACATGCAAATTGAAGCCATTCTCAAACCAAAGAAGAGCAACCGGCCGAAGAAGAGGAAAGGCAATGACGAGGTACTGGATAGCTTCGCCGACGACGAGGTCGCGCGACTCCGAGAAACCATGAACAACGCTGCCGAAGAGGACATAAAAGCCAACGAGGCCAAACAACCCGCTGGGGCCAAACTTAGACTGCTGCCGGAGGCAATGGAGACTCTACGGAAGTATGTGCTCTTTTGTCTTATATCATATTGCTTAGTACTGACCTCGCTCTGCAGATCCTCCCTTGCCCAGTCCATGATCGACAACAACCTTCTAGAAGCAGTCAAGCGATGGCTCGAACCACTTCCCGACCGCTCTCTCCCCGCCCTCAACATCCAACGCGAGTTCTTCACGCTCATAAAAAAAATGGAGTTTATCGACAGCGCCGTTCTCAAAGAGTCCGGTCTCGGCCGCATCGTCCTGTTCTACACAAAGTGCAAGCGGGTGACGCCAGATATCAAGCGCACCGCAGACGAGCTCGTGTCGACGTGGTCGCGTCCTATCATCAAGCGCTCCGCGTCGTACCGTGACCGCATCATCCCCACCGCGCAGCAAGGAGACGGCACCGAGGCCCCCGTCCGCAATGCGGAGAGGTTCAATGCAATCATGGCCAAGGGCCGGCTCCTGGACAAGAACCGCGTCCGGAAGAATGCCGTGGCCATTCCGCGCAGCGAGTTGCGCGACTATACGGTGGCGCCCAACTCAAATGCCGGTATGCGGTCGAATGCGAGCGTGGACGTGGATATCGAGAGGAGAAGGAAGAACGCGGAGAGGATCAAGAGCTTAACGAGGAAGGTTTCGGTTAAGCAATGAGGGTCCTGGGTATTGGTTTTGTATTAGAATAATTGGTTTGTAGGCAATGTATCGATCTCACTTCAACACGTTCTTGGGTGTAATTTATTTGGTGTTGACTCCTCCGCGGACAAGCTAGAACCAGAGGTTCGTGGTTGGCCTTTCGAACGTCCCCTGTCTGGTTCACGATTCCTTGTTACTCTTTTCAGAGCACGTCGTACAAGCCTGCAAGGAGGAGGTTCTTTGTACGGTGGGTGCTACAAAAATCCTTCGTACTTACTTCTTTTTGGTTTCCTATTGCAAGGACAAGAAGAACACTCCATATTCGTCGAATCCTCAGAATGTCTTGATTATTTTCCGAAACTTGAACTTCAGGCTAGCGATTGGTGCGGAAGGACGAGACGAAAAATAGGAGATACTTATACGAAGGTTGCGAAGCGGTTGTGGTCTTCTGAGCGAGATGCGAGGCAAGAAGATACAGGGGGACCCGAACCAGGTCGATTTTTTTCGAGCAGCTACTCGGCGCTCTACATCGAGCAACTAGTTCAAAAAATGATTTCCTCGCAACGACGGCGCGTATCATGTCCAATTTCTACCTTTGCTCCTTGCGCCTACAGGTCGACTATGGTGCTCTGGTGAATATTTTGGGGAACGTAAAGATTCACAGATCGTAGTGCATCTATATACTCCACAATTCAGGCAGTGACGCTCCTTGACGCTCCTCAATACACCACCCGTTTTAGATATCCCTTGAATTAGGCAGCAGGAGTTATCAAACCAACTTGCCCAAGCCAACCCTCGTCTTACATTTCTCGCTCCATAATCAATTCGAGTGAGTGTAGCATCATCTGTGGAGTGCATGTCTAAATATATAGTTTCCAGTGCTCCTGATGAATTCTCAGCGCCTTCATCTCCGAGCATGATATTATCACTCCAATCCCTAGTATTAGGCAGCATCCGGGTCTATCTAAGGTTGGCTCTCCCACATCCCTTCCGAGACGCACACACTTGAAATGAACTTCCAAGCAATATCACTCAGAGGCACGCCAGTGCATTAGTCGCGGCGCGGTTTTCGCGTTCGCGTTCAACATGGATATATCGTTGCTGGTTCTGTCTTCGACGCTCACGTACTCGAAGTAGCTCACCTGAATCCCGACACCGCATATGTATGCGTCGAGTGGATACTGTGTTTAATTTCGTAATGCAACGCTAAAATCGAGTGGTGAAATTTAGCCGACCCTCTTCCATCGCAGGGGATATATCGCAACGAGGCTCGGGCAGACGCCGGCAAGTCTCACATATCCCAGAATGAATCAAGGTGTGGCGCAGCGGGAGACGAACATTCGATTTTTATTCATGGAGCCTTTCGACCTGTGCGAAACGGTGACAGTGGAGCAGCCTGCAAGGTATAAAAGGTGGCTCGACTTTTGCAATGCTCCTCATTCCTACATCCAACACCAACAACCAACCCAAAGATCCTCATTAAATTTCTTACTTCGACTCTTACCCATAAACTGATATAATGGTTCAATTATTCTCTGCTTTCACCGCTGTCGTTGCCTGCGTTGCACTCGTCTCAGCTAGCCCGACCAAGAAGGCCTGCACACCGATGACCAATGCTGAACTCGGCGCTCGTTCGTATATTCAACGCATTTGTTACCTTTGACCCTCACCCTTCTTATCTAGTTTCGGATGATGCGCACAACGCAATCCAAGCCGCAGCCACGGCTGATCATGGATCGCACTCCAACAACCTTGTCGTCAATGACCCTGACGTGAATTCATTCCTTGTTTACGCGTTAAATGTATTTCTAACACTTGAACTTCACAAGTTCCCGGGGTCTCCCGCAAGCGTCTGTGACAACTTGGCGACTGGCACAGTTTGGGTCGAATACAACGACTCGGTAAGTCTGGGTTTCCTGGTTGAGGAATACCTGTACTCACAAGGCATACGCATCTAGGTGGACGGCCATTTCAAGTGTTAGTCCTGACCCCTGCTTTTATGCTACGGATCCCGTATTGACATTTTAATTTCTAGGGGCGTACAGTATGGATGCTATTCTCACGCCTGAGCAGAGACGGGTCACCTGAAGTGGTTTGGTACCGACGACTAAATTGATGGACACACACGTATCGCATTTTACCTAATGAAAGAATGATATTTAAATCGGATTTGGCTTTCAGCGGCACTTGAAATCAATTGTGTACATAGAAGTGTGATTTGAGCTGCCTGGCCAATGCGGACCCGCTGTAAATTGCGGCGTGCTGAATATTTCGACGCATGCGGTCAGTGGATCGATGCGAATTGCACCGTATTCCGAATCAGGTCGTTCTTTTCGAGTAGGGAAGGAATATACGTGAATCGGGTGGAGCGCGACGCGTTGTTGTTGTTTATTTGCTCCGAGTCTGTGCGATTGACACTCAATTCACCTCCTAGCTCTTACCGAGTTCCCGTCCCTCTCAGCGCATTCAGGGTCTTTATCATTCGGTTTCCCGTGTCAGATACTCCTCGACACCGCCGCCTTCCGCGAAGTTTACGCTCTACGACCAGTTCGTCGTCACCCTCCTTGCGGCAGCCGCCTTGTTCATTCTTGGCGCGTGTACGATTTGCCAGACCAACAATAACCAAGTGTGCCCGGCGAAGACGTTCGCCGTCCGTCCGCGATGTGCGTTCTATCGTTTCGTCGGCATTTGTTGGCGCTGTCAAGACCACCGTGCATGACGTCGTCTTTGTTGAGCTTAAGCGGCCAAGTTCAAGAAGCCGGCTCAAGCCTAAGCCTTCTTCTCGGTTCAATTCGGCCACTATAAATACCCATATAGCTTCTATCCTCTGTATACCCATTCCCCCTCCCCTTGCTCCATACATCTCTTTTTCATCTACCCTCGACCTCAGAATCCGTGAGTGCACCCGCTTTCGGGCAACCACCATGTCTTCCAAGCGAGGCCGCAAGCGCAACGACAACCTCCCCCCGAACAGAGCCCGCACAGTGACTGATTGCAGCCCGATTAGGAAACTAGGCTTCTCGATTACCACAATGGCGCTTCGAGTTGGATACGGTCCGTCGTGAATTGAGCGGTCTTCGGCCTAGTCTGACGGTCTCAAACTCAGTGCGAGAGCACTTCTCAACCCCTCTGTTGCAATACCAAGAGGTCGACCAAGATAAAACCTTCACACTTGTCGAATGCCCCAGTACATTGCTACTAGACTTCTCCTGGGTCTAAATCGACTGATGACGACTCAGGTGGCACTGGGCAGCTTATATCTCGTCTAACTAAAGACGAGATCGACGTCGCAATGTCAGACATGATAGCTTAGAACAAGTTCAACCGGCTGACGTAGCACCCAGAGCCCTAACAGACCCTTTGATCTCTGGAATAGCTAACTGGCTCTACGGCCTACAAACTTTGCGGGAGCTATGTCTCGACTCCGTTAAACTGGTACGCAAAATATTATGCTGTCGCGTGAGCCGATATCAAACAGCAGGCGTCAGGGCGGTGATTACCGGCAAGGACACCAAGTTCGAGAATATTTCTGATCTCAAAGGGACCACGATTGGTATTTCAAGGAACGGAAGTGGGAGCCAGACGATGGCGTACGTTATGGCTCTGCAGCAGGGCTGGCCTACCGACGACCTCAAATTTCAAAGTGGGTCTAGATAACTGTTCTGTAGGCTCCTCGGTGTACTGATGGCCCGCGTCCAGTCAACAACGATATTCATGGCCTGATCAATTCAGTCAACGACGGGTCGACATCGTATGCCAGACTCTCGAACCGTCCTTTCTCGCATCCTAATTTTTTTTCTCTGCCAGTGCCTTCATGTGGGAGTGGTTCACGACGAAACCATGGGTCGATAAGGGTGAAGCTCGCTTCGTATGTTGTCAACACTTCTCGGCTGGGCGGAGATTGACTTGCAAGTAGATCGGATCTGTCCCTACTCCCTGGCCGTCGTGGCTAATTGCAGCCCATCCGTCTCCCTCTCGCGCACCTCCAGATACGCTTCGGGTCATTTTTGGACGGCTTATCGGGCTATGTTCGAGACTTCGACTCGGCCTCGAACAGGGCTGGACCTAACATCGAGGTCATCAAGGATAAGTTCGGTTATCCTTTGGAGGACATCGAAGTCTTGACATTTACCACTCGTAATGCTGCACACCTTTGACTATTTCATCCAGGCTTGGCTCAAGACCGTCGCGTATCCCCAAGACTGCTCGGAGATTCCGAGGAAGGTTATTACTGACACCCTAAGGCGAGTTTCGTCCCAATCTTTTAAGTAAGTGTATCTGAACAAAATTTTAGCGTCCTCGAGAAAGCGGGTGTGGTCAAAGCGCCCGAGGGAGGATTTGATGTGGGGCATTTTGTGGCCAGTGACATTGTGAAGTTGACTTGAACGTCAAAGATGCTGGTATATAATCGATATAGATGTGCGTGTGTACAAATGTTCCCAAAAGCTGTCGTGAATCTTCGTTACGAGTGATTGGTGATGGGGCCCAGGACGCTCCCTCTTCTCTCCACCTCTTCAGCCGCGTCGTCGTCTTCATCGTCACTGATATCGATGATCAAACCCTCCGGATTGCTTTGTGGCCAAAGGTCTTTCCGCCGCATCCGGTTTCCAGCCCTGTTCGGAATGTCAGCGGAAAGTGTGAATATACAATGTGGCGCAGACCGGTCCATGCTTGCAGCCCTGGCAAGTCGTGCTCTGGCGAGTGCAATCTCCGCGGCCAAGCGGTTTTGTTGGATGGTCAAACTATCCATGACTTCCTGCGAAGAAAGTTTGCGAGGGCAGGAAGGTTGAGGAGGGAGGTCGAGCAGCTCGGGTGTGTTGGATGCGGGGCAAGAGTGCACGTCTGAATAATTTATAAACGTCGCCGCCACGTTTTCCTTCTTTATATTCCTCCTGCTTGCCACCACGAGTTCTCTCATTCTCGCCTCCATCTCCATCGGATTGACGAGCGGGTCGGCCTGGGTCAAATGTGAGAGTGACATGGGGGATAAAAGGGGAGAGGAGGAATGTTGGAGGTTGTTGGGTGGATGTGGTGGGAGAGGATAGGAGGTGGCATGTGATCGCGCAGGCCAAAGCAGACATTACCATTTTGAGACACAGAACAAGAAACGCATTGTTCGACAATTTATTGTTCCAGGATGAGCACAAAACTATATGATATTGAAATGTATGCAAAATGTAGCTGAGATCCGGATACCTGGACAGAGGGAAATATATATGTAGAGATGGCCCGGCTAGTCGCAAGGGAAATATCTCACTTCACCACCAGAGAGCAGTTGGTAACTGTATAAATATCTGGAGGTCATGGCGCTACCTGGAAGTAGAAGAAAGATTCTGAAGCACCACCGGTTTCTTTGAGGGCTGCTTCTTATCATTCCCGCGTTTATTAGGCCTGAAAATGTGCGAGTCAGAAAATCCACTGCGTTACAACCGCGGGTAGGACGTACCGAACGCTAATCACAGGGCAGGGGGAAACAGTCAGGAATATGCAACACGATGAAGGAGGCGAAACAAACCCTTTCTTTCGACCTGTCTCCGGGACAATATTCTCCTTCGATTGTTTCGCAACCTTCTTGCGCTTAGCGGGACGCTCTTCTCCGCATGAATTACCAGCGGCAGCATTATTCCGGCCCTCGGCTTGTGGTGCACTGGTCGTAGGCGGGGTGGGCACAAGTTCGCCGCGCAGAAGCATATCGACGGTTTCGTTGAGAAACATGACGGCATCCTGTTCTGAGATAGGTGATGGGATAGAGTTGGCATTGAGCGTGGTATGAAGATCGGAGCTAATTTGCGGCATGTCAGAAATCAAGGGATCCTTTACGACGTTCTGAGGGATATCTGGAGTGGGAGAATGGACAAAGACATCGGTCGATCCGGTCGTGAGCGTGGTAGGAAGATCACAATTAATTTGCGGCTATGTCAGAAAGCCAAGGGAGCCTTTACTGACGTTCTGAGGGACGTCTGGAATGGGAGAAGGGGTACAGGCATCGGCCGATCCGGTCGTGGAGGGGAATTGAATAGCGAGGTGTGACGTTGTTGGTTCTGCAGCGGGAGGCCCGGTAGATGCAGGGGTGGTATTCGCAATTTCGATTTTTCGTCTATCAGTAAGAAGTTTGCGCAGCCGGGCTTCCGCGGTAGTTGAATCCGGTATGGTTGGAAGGCAAGTGGCGAGAGGCGCTTGAATCATTCCATGACGGCAATCTTGGAAAGTCGGGCGTGTGTGGCGAAGATCAACAAGTATCGCGTATTCAGATTGCCGAGGAAACATGAACGCTTGGAGTTGGTGTAACTTTTGCAGAATTGCAAGCGCTATGGTAGCTGAGTAAAGGCTTCCCTTGACACAATGCTTGCACGTACTCAAAGGGAGAGGCTTATTATTAGCGCCACTGAGGAGGTATCTTGAGGAAAAGCTACTGTTGGGTATGAAGTTCCGGGATTCTTGAAGACCCACGCCACTGAAGACGATTAGCTTATGACAACCCAGAATGCGGCGGAATATACCTGGTCTCGCAGACTGCGAAAGCAACGGAGATAATGGGATTGAAAGTTTCGGCGAACCAAGTTTGAATGTTGACACTGCCTTCCTGGGCGAGCATAGCAACGTAGACCAAAAACGCTCCGCTAATTTGCTGGGCTTCTTCGCAGGTATACACAGGCGAGGATTCAGTAACACCCGCTCTGGTCAATAGTCTTGTCAAAGCCTGGTCAGAGAGTATGCATTCACGGAGTAGTTCCAGATGCTGCGAGGAAGGTGAGTGTCATTGGGCGAGGTCCAAGTCATTCGGAAAAAAGTAACGTACTTCAAGGTGCTCAGCCGCGCCTACAAGGGCCGCTACAAGGCACGAATACGAAGCCAATAATCCAAGAGAGCGCATTGTTGCCAAGTCACGTTCGGTGTAGAAGGAGGCAGCATCCCAAGTTTGGTAGGATAATGGCGGCAAACGCAAAACCAACGGAGCACTGGAAATAAACTCGTGAACGGCGATTTTTACGCGAGTCTCCATAGTAGATGGTAAGGAGTGTGATTTCTTGCCAGCGGTGTTGTACATTTCAGGTTTCGCCGTCTGTGGTTCGGCTGCGATGTTGTTGAGCACTGAGAAAGATGTCACGCCGTGACTGGCGTAGAATGGAAGTTCCCCAAAACGAAGTTTACAAGAGAATAATATTCCTGTCACGGTACTGTGTGTAACTCGAGGACTTAGAGAGAGTCGCAGTCAACTAACAATGTAGTCGATTCAATTTCACAGGGACAGTATGCCCGAAAAATCAAGATTTTCCAAAAAAATCGGACGTTCGTCGCAAAGATGGCCTTTCTCTCAATTGGGGGGAAATGGTATTAGATGGGCAGCAATAAGAACACAAAGCAAGATGAGAACAAGCGGACAGAAATTAAGCGGACGAAGTCGAGGCAATGGGTGACCCGTCGTCGTTGACCTCCACGATTGACGCTGACTCGACCGCCTCGACCTTCGTACCTTTGTCGCGCATCAGGAAGCCTTTGAGCTTTTTATTGTTAGCCCGCTCGCGTTCTTTATCGATGGCCCGTAGTCGCGAAAGCTCAGCATCGGCCATGGCGGTGTCTAATGGATGATGATGAGAATCTAAAAGAAGTGTCGAGTAAAATAATAACCTGATGGATTCTTGGTCTTGAGATCTTCAAGTATTTTCACTGCCCTTTCAAAGTAGCCGAGCTCTCCTAGGGCCTTGGCTTTTCGGAAAATAGCCTTGTAGTTGTTCTCGTTCTTGGCAAGGGCCTGGAGAAGTCTACCATTAAAGCTGTAGATATTGTTTCCCCGAGCCAACCAACCTTGTCTGCCGTTTCCAGCGCGCGTTTCCAGTTCTTGTTCTTCAGATGGCAGGCCGACATGTTTGCATAGATCTTCTCAACGATATCGTCAACCTGGGCGCGAACGAAGGACGTCAGATGAAAAAACTTGAAGGGGGTGTGGCAATTACCGACCTCTGTCTTCTCTTTCACCTTCGGGTCTGCTGTCGAAGATGATGAAGGTGCTGGCGTCGGCGGAGCCATCCCAATACCCTGCAGCGCGGTCCTGCGTAGAAAGAAAGCATAAGCAAAACACGGAATCGAATGACTCTGGCCACGCACTTGTCCAGCCCGAGGAGATACATCAACGACTAGGATCGTGCTTGAGCGCGCTGCAGGAGCATAATAGTCAATGCACGGTAATTACCCCATGATATGCCATTAGAGCTATACGCATCCAGGTCTTGATTCAATACGATGAAATGAACAAAAGGTTCCGCGGTGGCTCACCCACCTTCTGTGATCTTGCCCTCTTTGAAGGCCTGGTCGGCGATCTCCTTCTTTTCCTTCGCTGTCGCCACCTTCTGGGCAGTAGTCGAAAAATCAGCCATGGTTTACAGCGGATGGAACGCGTCTAAGATTCAAACAGCGTGTGTGCGCGCCTAATTGGCTGTGGCTATGTTTGGCAAAAGCTTCCGCCTTAGAACAATATCCTGCCCTCGACCTGACCTAGTCTAATACTCTGCGACATGCCGCTCCTCGGGCACATTATTGGCGGGGCCACCTTTGGGCTCATGGCTCGATTCTGGCAACTGGGCATTTTGAAAAAGCCCATGATGTCCAGTACGCTTGTCTCATCCTCACTCCGTCTCCTCTGCTCAGTTTAGTCCTCGCATGCAGCCCCCTCCGGACACGTTGCGTGCATGGCATTCTTTGGCGCGGGCGGCTACTGGTGGTGGAAAGCGACCGTGTACATGCAGAGCGTACTGGCCGATAAAGAGGCGGAAATGCGCGCAAGGCGCGCGATGCTGCAGGCTGTTAGCGACGAGCGGCTAAGGACCTCCATGGATCCTGATAGAGCTGAACGGTTAAAGCTAGTATTCGGGAACCAGGGGGATTTCAAGCTGGAGGCGACGCCGGAGGAACTTGCTAAGCTGAAGAAGGAGGCTTGACCGGTACGTGTTTTGAAACCCGAATCCTGTTTCATTTTTCTACCTTTCTCACTGGAGGTTCAGGGCAGAGGGAGGAAACTTGTATCATTTGCGCCAGAAATACATTCGGTGTTGAGTATCAATCTGAAAGACCGAGTGCCTTGTCTGAAGCGTCCCACGTTGGCCGAGCCAAAGAACCCAGCGTCTCTTGTCGATCGTCTCATGTCCTGCTCGAAGTGACTCGTTCGCCGTGCGAGCCCGCGCCAATAATAACTGGGTTTCAGTGCGATATCACCCCCGCCGCCGATGACCTCACGTTCTTGTCAAGCGGAACAATTTACATAGTTACTGTGCTGACTCGCATGCTGACTTGCAAACAGATTGCGGGAGGCGGGAAGATTTCACCCCTGACATACCGCTTTCCCGGTGCATCTCAACTCCAAAAATAATATCTAGATGTGCATTATATTCAATGTCCTTGTGTCGTATAAGGCTATAACAAACAATACACCGTAACGGACCAAAAACTCGAATTGCACACGATATAAGGAAGTATTATGGTGGTTGGGGGATAGATGATGGGTTGTATGAACAAGAAGGGACAACAAGGAACAGATTCGAAACGCCAGTCGAAACATGTATGGTGGCGACAGGCCAGAGTGAAAAGGAAGTATGTATGTGCAGTGCAGAGCGAGAAGCGTCTCGTTGGTGTTAGTACGACTTTTTGTGGTGTACAGATTCGTCGATGCGAACCAATCCGCGGGCAATAAAAAGATCGATGGAACAATGGAGAGACGAGATGGAAGACAACAGTGGGGAAGGTGTTCTTTTTGCTGCGCCGTGTGGTAGTGGTGCAGGGGTGAAAGGTGAAGGACGAAAGAGTGTGGGTGACGCGACGGACACGATGGAGGGCGCGGAAGGGGAACAGCGGCCGTAAGGTCCACGGACATGGAAAGAGGCGCGGCTAGAGCGGTACGCTTGAGGGTTGAAGGTGGCGGTGGAGTGGATAGTGTGTTGAGACAGGGGAGATGAAAAGGTAGAGATGTAATATATCCGGTGGTAGTACAGAACGATAATGAGTGTTTGTGGTGGATGTTCGAGGGTCCACCGTAGTATAGAGAAATGGATGAAGCCAGGCTTTAGTGAGTGTTGGATTCGACCGAGAGAGATGGGATGGGATGGGATGGGGTGATTTTTGGCTAGTAGAACAATGACCAAGAGCGATTTTAGATCGATCGATGGTGGTGGTGGTGGTGGTGGTAGTGGTGGTTAGTGGTGATACACGAATATACACTGTTGAAACAATCCTTCCTGGGTCTTGAAGGCAATTAGTACTTCCTCCTGGAAGCGTCCTTTATCGCAGCTGGAACGCGCTGCCTAGACTGCGCTCCTCCTCGCATTCTTCCATATCAGCTTCATGACCGTCTTCCCCGACAGGAGGAATAAGACTGCCAAACGAGATCCTCCGGGCAGGAGGTAACCTCCGTACCCGCCGCAGTGTCTTCACCTTCGGCGTAGCAATGGGGGCGACAACCGGGGGCTCGGGCACGAAGGAAGAGAGCATTGTGGTCGGTGTCTCCGGTTGCTGTACCGAAGACGGCAAGCGAGGTAGTTCGGCACCGAACATGCTCGGATTCCTCTTGATGTTCATTCCCTTGGGGCGCTCTCTAAGCAGATTTGCGTCCGACTTAACGCCTTCCTTGTTCTTTGTAGACCTCTTCGCGGTCCCGGTCGCTCCCGTGCACATAGCAGGCTGTTTCACTTTGCGCGACGAAACAGGCGAGGGCGTTGCCGACACCGGAGATGAGGGAGCTGTGGAGGGCGAAGGGGGAGGCGAGCTAGTGCTCGCGCTTCGTGCTCCTTGTCCTGGGCTTCTTCGCCTGTCGGGCCCGAATTTTCTCTTCCTCGTCGGATGACGGGTAAGAGATACCTGCGTCCTGATCCACAGGCATGCGATCGCGAGATTCCTGTGCAAGCGCGCCATAAGAGGGGGCACGTTTGATGGAGTGCCGGGAAGCTGCTGTAGTCTCTCTAAGCACCGGAGGGGCGCAAAAAGATTCGGAGCGTCTGACGCGCTGGACTCGGGGGTCGGCAGCAATGGGAGGGAGCCCGCCGGCGCTACTGAGGCTCATCCTCGAGCTAGAAGTCGAAGACGATATGGTAGACGCAGAGCGGCGGAGGATACGAGGCTGAGAGGCGGCAGTAGATAGGGACGCGAGGGATGAAAGAGTGGAAGTACTCGGAGTCGACGGACTTATCAAAGAGGGAAGATGACTGGGCCTGGGAGGTGATGAGGATCGACGCTGAATTTGGCTCCTGGAATAGGGGTGATAGGCTGAATTGGGGATAAACCGATCGGTGGTCTTCTGAAGACGGCTTGAAAGACTGGGGATAGTTCTCATGTAAGCGCACGCTGAAAAAAGCTGTTATGGGGATCGACTGACCGGTTGATGGTATCAGTGTCCTTCAAGTCCGAGGAATTCAAAAAATCCATGCTGGACTGCCGGTAGAGTGGGCGCCGTGGGCCCAGGCCAATTCCGATACCAAGACCAGTGGTGCCGATTCCAATGTTGGTGGTCTGCTGCAAGACATCGCCCTCAAGATAAGATGGGTACTCTGAGCAGTCCATGTCCTGTTCCTCTGGAATCATCTTATGCCGTTTGGCATCCTCCTCTGCCATGGTCCGGGCGAGCTCGATGAGCTTGACACGGGTAGCACGAAGAGAGTGAGGCCAGTCCTCTCCTTTAGCCTGGGTGACTCCGCGGGCAATCTTGTCGAGGAGGTTTGAGGGAGGAATGGGACCGTTGAATGGAGTCATTAGATGCGGGGGCAGGGCATCTAGCGTCTGTGGATAAATGTAGTGAGACGGCAGCGAAGAGACTCGAGACTGATAGCACGGCGTACCCGTCTGAGCAGGAGTATCTGGTCTGGCTTCCACTCATAGTCTAGGTCGTCTAGATCCTGATTAGAGCTGTTCCAGCTGTCTGTGCTCTTTCTGTTCGAGGCGAAGAATATAGAGGAGCAGGTAGGAGAGCTGCAGCTGCGGGGTGTGCGCGGAGACGGTGCTGAAGAGAAAAGAGCGGATCTGCGGCGAGGAAGAGACGGGTGGGGAAGTACAATTGCAAGAGGAGTCAGACCTGAAGCACGGCGGGTCTGCATAGGTTAAGGAAGAAAAGAACGAATAGGATGTGGGTGCGGCGCGTATGTATTGGGGAAGAGAGAGCTAGCCCCGCGCCTCGTGTAGGAAGCTAACTTCAAACTCCGCCTCTGATCTATTTCCGATCATCCGCGATCGTATGCTGTTTTATCTCCAAACTATCCAGTGCTTCTTATCCCTTCTTCTTTTTCCGGCTCTCTGCTGCAAATATACTATGCCCTCCCCGTCACACCGCCGTTCTCCTCGCCATTCTCTCAGTTACCTCCAGCTTTTTTTCTGCCTCGTGTTTTGCCTCGAGGCTTGTCGTGAGAATGAAGACGTGATGTGCAGTCTCCTAGGTTTTTTTTTTCAATGTCCTCCAGACTCCCGTTACACTCCGACACTCCCGAGTCCCAATGCGCTGAACGGACCAGGAATTGTACCCGACTCTTAAACTTTGCCCCGAGAAACGTCGCTTCACCGTAGCGTTATGGAAACCCTCGCCAATTCTTTAGCGGTTTGACCCTGAGAACCTAGTTCTGCTCTGCAAGGTTCCACACCCGATGTTCTGTTTCTCAGTCTTCTCGAGTTAATTCCCGCCCCCATCCGAAAATGAAAACGACGGAGATCAGCGGTCTTCAGTAGTGACCCGACTCGGGGGAATGATTGCCACCGACTGATTCACGGCACCTCGATGGTAACAAAAGCCTTCTCTTCTCTTCCCGACGATTTTTAGTGAGTTCGTATCATCCATCTATCTTCTGCAAGCATTGTTTGTTGTGCCTGGGCCTGACAACCTCAAATTGACACCAGATTTCATTTTCTTCTGTCGCTGCTCATCAGAATACCAGCTGCGTGATCATCTCAAGCTATCTAAGCTCACCACCGGTCGATTATTTTTTTTCAAGGCGGGAGGTGGAAATATGCAGTCCCTGTTCGAAGTCCAGAGGTTTTCGACTGCCGTACTTTACCGTTAACGTTATGTACCACTAGACGCAATTTGGTACAATGTGACTTGATTGGCTTTAAGCACCACCTTGGTCTCAGAAGGTGGTCGCTTGCGAACATGGCTACCGTTCTTTCTCGAACGATTTTTTCGTCTGATGCCAGCCGAATATTAGTGTCACCGTTGTGACGGGTATCCCGTGATCGCGCCTCGCGAGATGTCACATCACCGGGTGGTGCTCAACCCCAACCATCCGCTCTCCGCGTGTTAAGGGACATTGCTCTCTACCCGTGGGACACAATGCCTACGAATCAGCGTCTTACCCTGCGGCTCTTAGACAAATATTTTGCATCCGTGAAGGATTTACGATCGTATCTTTCTGAACTGCTAGACCCGGCGGTTGCTTTCCTTCCGAGGGAGCACGATCCCATGGCGTACACAAATCTGATTGAGACATCTCTCATAGGCCTGAAATGCACGAGGAACAGTAGCCGGTCTCTCGCATTTGCACCTCCTATGTCGGACATGCTCGAAGTTCGTCGTGCTCGACTACCCTGTTCCGAAGTCTAACGAACAGCGCAGGTAATCGAGCGAGCCCAGGAGAAACTAATCAAGTTGAACAAGTCGGGCAATAACAATGTAATCACGCTGGGATACATTATCGTATGTCGAGCGGCATTGCCACTCGCATTTACACATCTCATGCGTGTAGAATAATCGCAAGCACCAAAGAAATACTCTCAAGAACTTCCATGTCAATACCAACGTCACTGCGCTCCAGAGCCCCGAGTGGGAGCTACTTCTCCAGCGGTATGTGTGCCGTATCTCTATCAAACTCATTGATTATATTTTTCTTCCCAGAATTGGCACCGATGCGATGATGCACCTTCTCACAGAAACAAGTCTTTTCATCACCTTGCCAAATGACTGCCTTTGCCAACTCATTGGAGAGCTCTTGTTATACGTCCACTTGGACAACCTCCAGTTGTTTACTGCTGATCCCCCACCGCAACAAGCCACGAAGCGGAAACTGCCGTTCACGGACGACGAGCGGCGGCCTAGGAAACGCCTAAAACACAGTACCGACTCATCCGCTAATCTCAACACCCACTGAGTGCGTACCTTGGAATTCCCCATGGTGCTACTCTCATTGGACCCGCAGAATACCCCCCGCCAAGCTTCTTCTCGTGCGTGGCAGACTGTTTTACGCGCGCCCCGTAGTGGAACGAAATTCCAACCGGATTGCCGCTGGTCTACCTCCGCAACGTGCGGGTCCTCTTCCCTCTTCGAGCTATTTATCCATCTTCATTTTCAGACATACTTCAGCGTCTTAATCCGAATCAAACTCCTCGCAGCGCTCCGCCTGAGCCTTATGTTGATCCTGATCCTCGGAAGCAAATGGATGATGCTCGCCACTTAGCCAAATACGTCTTTCCGCGACAGTATGGTCTTCCGAGTGTATTTTTATTCTATACATCAAACAAGGGGGCTATACAAACTCCCGACTTCAGTGACAGAGAACAACAGCTCAAGGTGCGGTACAGTATCAATCCCAGTCCTCGCATATCAACCTGAAAATCGCAGGGATCATTCAAAACTCCAAAACGGCTAAAAGACGTTATTCCCATGCTGGAAAAACTCATCTGGCGGCATGGCAAATGCGGATATAAACCCCTGAGGGATCATGCATGTCCATCAAAGGTGATGGTCATTTCCTCTGACCTCCGCGTCTTTTTTTGACGTTCTTCCATTAGGTGAAAACTCTCCAACGGGACCGTGTGGACAGTAGCGGTATCCTGGTAGGTGTTCGATACCATATGCTCGAGTCCGCGGACGTTCTCACCATAGCGGCATTAGGAACTCATCTCAGAGCATACCTCCTCGGCCCCTCGCACTCAGCCATATGCCAGTGAGATCTCAGTTGACTCTGAAGGCAACTCTGTGTTGCCCATCGGTCTCACGCAAGCAGCGTTGCATGCCAAGACAAAACCTCGTTTCGTCGAGTACTCGTGCAGCTATATCGAGGTTCCTCGCCCAAATGATTTTTTTCTCGGGACGGATCGTACTTATATCCGGGTGATAGGTGTTTCGATATGCCGTACTGGTGTCCAAAGCCGTAATTCCGAAGGCATTCTGGGGGTCTGAAAGCAATTTTAAGCAAGTTCTTACCCGTCAGTTTTTTATCACCTTCTTTCCATTTCGTATCTTTTTTGATCAATTGACCCGCTCAATAGATGTCAAAAGCTTCATAGCGGGCAGACGATATGAGAGCCTTTCGATGCACAACATCGTGCAAGGCTTCAGCACATCTGCTTGTGAATGGTTGATGCCACCAGGGAAGGGGCAGCAGCAAACCAGGGTTTCGGTCTCAGATGCACTGAAACGCCGGGAACTTCTGGAAGACTTTTTATTTTGGTACTTTGATTTCTTCCTCCTACCTTTGCTGAAGGTTTGTTCCATTCTACGTGTTCCCAGACAATATTCTCACGTGAGATGAAAGACCACATTCTACGTTACGGAGTCTTCTGCCTTTCGTAATCATGTCCTCTATTTTCGGCAGGATGACTGGGAATTTCTGTGTGCCCCTCTTGTAGAACGTTTGACGGGTGCTACATTCGAAAAAATGTCCGAGGTAAGGAGCATACCTACTGTCAAACCCCTTAATTAACTTCCTCAAAAGGCTGAAGCCACTCAAGTTCTTCGCCATCGCAAGCTGGGATTCTCGTTCATTCGGCTTCTACCTAAGGAAAACGGCGTTCGACCCATTGCCAATCTTAGACGCAAGAATTCGGCAGAGAAGGTGGGGTATTTCATTTGATTTTATTGAATGAGTAAGACTGAGTTATTTGACAGGGAAAATCGATCAACCAGATACTTCAGACTGCCTTCAAGATTCTCACTTACGAAAGAGTGCGTGTAGACCGACCGAAAAGAAATTGTTTCTAAGCACGCACAATAGGACACCCGCCCGCACCTGATAGGAGCGTCTGTTTTTAGCACGAACGAATTCTACGCTCGGCTTAAACAGTTCAAAGCGCGGCTGCCTCCAGATGATCTGGGAAATTTGTGAGTTTTTGTGACTGATCCAATTCGAAGATAATCTGAGCTTATTACTGAAGGCCGAAACTTTACTTTGTCAAAGTTGATGTTCAGGCCTGCTTCGATACTATCGACCAGACCAAATTGCTCGAGATCCTGCGCGAGCTGATATCGGAGGTAGATTTTGCGTCCCACTCGGTGTCCTGTCCGTTCATTTTCGGCTCAGGACATGTATTTGATCCAACGCTATGGCAGGATCGCATCCGAGGCAGGGAATGTCAAACGAACTTACGTCCAGAAGGCCATACCGGACAGTGAGCATCGACTGACGCACGCTTCCCCAATGCCCGTTACTGACCTTCGCCCTAAGATGAATACCCACACTTTTTAAAAGTTGCAAGCGATCTCGCTAACGTGCTTCATCACACAATCTTCGTGGACCAGGTAAGAGTCGGTGCAGCCTTTAATGCTGGTGTCATAAGTTGCATCCGTAGGTCAAGTATTCGCGCTCCGCCAAAGATGAAATATTGCAACTTCTTGAGGAGCATATCACTGAGAACATCGTCAAGGCAAGCTCGATGACATTCATCATGTAACCTACTCAAACGTACTATTTTTTCAGATCGGCCATCATTACTATCGCCAGACGATCGGCATTCCTCAAGGATCTATCCTGTCCAGCATTCTTTGCTCGTTTTTCTATGGAGATCTCGAGAAGCGATTCGGTAATTTTATGAAGGATCCTCAGAGTGTTCGTCGTGGTCCTTCTTCGTCATATCGGTTCCCTCATAGTTTGCGGCACAGGCTCTCTTCAGACAAACGGATGACTACCTGTTCATCACGACACACCTTTCGAAGGCAAAGGAGTTCCTAGCTATGATGAACCAAGGTACGCACTCCATAGCTTGTTCGATGTACCTGAGCCTGGATCTCGCCAGGCCATCCTGAGTATGGCTGCTTCATCTCGAAGGACAAGACCTTGACAAATTTCGATTACGACGAGGAATTAAACTGCATCCCTTCACAGCAGCGGAGTAAGATCCGGCGGCTTTCCGCTCCTGTGCCGTGTTGACGCTTCTTCTAGATTTCCCTTGGTGCGGGTACATGATTAACGTGCAGAATCTTTCCGTTTCGGTCGAGTACAGCAGATACCATGGGTCCGGTTAATATTTTTCTTCGATCTCGTTATGGTCAGTGTGCTGACCAGCGTCTAGATTTGAGTAACACCCTGACTGTTGCTCGAGGACGCCGACCAGGCGCTGCGTTCCGTCATAAGATGCTGCAGTTAGTCAAGCGTAGCATTTCACAGATTTCCGTTGATTCCACCCTGGTTTAGACTCGCCAAAGCCAGAAGCCATATAATCTTCACCGATACGGACTTGAATACTCCGCACACTGTGCACCTGAACATCTACCAAAATTTTCTGCTCTCCGCTCTCAAGATGCACAGCTATATCCGAGATTGGGGTCTAGACACCCATAAATACGCGATTTTCCTACGAGGTCCGCCGGCCTCATCTCCACCGTGGTTTCGCTCACAGGGTTCCGTAGACACGGTCGAACAGATGATTAGCTACGCCGCTGCAGCGATCCGCAACAAGGCTTCGTCCAAGTTCTCCAAAATGCACGGTGGTGTATCTAACATACGCAAGTCCACCGTTTCTTGGTGCGCATATACTGGATGGTGATTTTTTCGTATTAACTTCGGAATTGAAGGCTCGGAATGCACGCGTTCCATTCGGTCCTGTCCCAGAAGCCGGCACGGTATCCGGCCTTGCTGAAATTTCTGCGCCTTAACCTCGCGCGCTCCCACAATCGCATATATGCGCGAAGATTTCGTGCACTCGTCAAAGAAGGGCTGGCTGAACTTACCCCTATCGGTAACCGACCTTTGAATAACCGGTTATTCGGCACGTTTGTAAGCCGAACTCGGGTATTTCGGTCAAAACACGTGCAATCGATGGAGATCGCTGACAATGATAAGACCAGGACTGTTGCTCTTTAACCGAGCCCTCTCAACTCCTCTCATCCACCGCTCTTTTACTACATCCTCTGTCACTATGTCCACCTTCTATACCCTCAAGGCTACCAAGAAAAACGACGATGTCTTCGATTTCGCGGACCTCAAGGGGAAGACTGTACTGATTGTTAATACGGCCTCCGCTTGGTGCGATTCCTCCTTCATTTATCGATTTCTTCTGACAACTCCTCGCAGTGGTTTCACCCCACAGTATACGGGTTCGTCTGCCAGCCCCATGCTGGAAACCCTCCTGATTGCCGCATCCAGGCTTACAAGCGTTGTACGAGAAGTACAAGGAGAAAGATTTTCTTATCATCGGCTTCCCTTGCAATCAGGTAAGCATATCCCATACTGCAAGGCCCATACTTATCACTAAGAACCGCCTCGTCAGTTTGGTTCGCAAGAACCCGGTGATGATGAGACCTATTGCGACATTTTGCGTCGTAAACCATGGTGTCACATTCCCCCTTATGAAGAAATCTGATGTCAATGGCGACAAAACCAACGAGGTCTTCAAATGGTTGAAGGCTCAGAAGTCCGGACTTCTGGGACTTGCCCGAGTCAAGGTTTGAGCATGCCGCGCTTTCCGGCCAGCAGTTTAGTGGCTCACAACAAATCACAGTGGAACTTCGAAAAATTCCTGGTTAACAAGGAGGGCGTTGTTGTACAACGGTGGGCGTCCACCACCACACCCGAGGCCATCGACGCCGAGGTTGCCAAAATCCTTTAGCGCAACCTGGGTGAGGAAGTTGAAAGTTGAATATCTAATGCGCATTGCTGGAATTTATATAAGTACTATTGTTATAACTGAAGTAAGTAACTTAACAGTATGATTCACATTGGCGAGAAATAAATTCCCAAGAACGTTACAAACCACATGCGATACAGAACAGGCCAGCCCTCCTCTGCGATGATTTTCTTGCCACAATCGATGAGACCCAGGTATGGATCATTTTCGTCGCGTAAACTGTGGCTGGGTCAGTTTCGGCAATTGTGGCAACGAGTTATCTCTTACTAGATCACCACATCATTGGACTCCATAGTGGGCGTTCCCTGTTCAAGGTCAACCTCGACGTTGGTATTGGTAGATATGTTCTCCACGGGTTGGACCACAACAGGTTTTTCAACCGGATAGGCGACCTTCTCGGAAATGAGCTCAGTGGTGGCCGACACAATGGTATCGGCCTCTGGGGTAGAGCCTGCTTGTCCCGGAGTAGAGCCTACTTGTCCCGGAGCCGCCGGCGAGACTTCTTCGGGCATAGGCTGAGCCCCGACGATGGTTGTTTGCGTTCCAGCAAAAGTAAGTCCACCGTAGTTGCGTTGCAGGGCAAGGCGGGTCACTATGACCTCAAGAGGTGCAGAAACAATTGTGGCGATGAGGGAGACGACGACAAGACCGGCGTATCGAACCCAAGTTTCGAAGACGCTCATATCCAGGAAATGCCAAGGGAATATGATCCTTTTCGCCTCATGTACAATGAAAGAATTAAATATAAGATTGAGCACGAGGGCTGAAAAGAGGCCAGGGATTTGATATATGGACCAAGGCTTCTTGCGTTCGTGGGCGGAGAATAGGATGTGGAGGGCCTCTCTTCCGTTTAGAGGGTCTAAGTTAGAGGGAGTTACGATTGCCCTGTCACGATGTATTAGTGGAGTCGAGAGGTCGTAATATGTGGACAAACCGGTAGGTTGTCACAATGGCAAGGACATAGAATGCGGCGTAAATCACGCCGGAACCGATTTCCGGGTTACGCGTGGTCGAAGCTGAAGGCGAAAGGTAGATTCTGGTCACGAAGGGCGAAAACAAGCCATAGAGCGTCATGAAAAACGCGGTCGGCACTATAGTAAGTGAGTTTCAGAGGAAATAGGTGTCAAAAAAAGGGACCTAAGCCTTTCATCAATCCCTTCAGCCCTTCCCGTCTCCAAACACGCTTCGCCAAAGAAAAGAATGTAGGGGGTTCAGGGAACGACACCCTCATCCACCGAGACCTTCGGATGGTAACTAGTCCTGTATCTGACCAGGATTCCGTTGAAAGGAACGGATGCAACGGCGAAAAGAAACATGGATGCAGCTCAGAAATGTTTGCGTGTCGGGCGGTCCAACTTCGCCGACTAGCACAGCTTTTATGATTCGAAGCGAGTTGCTTTCACCGGCAGCTACCGATTGAAAATCCTTGCCTGAAGCTTGAAGAGTACGATACAGAGAAGCCTACCAATAGCAACCAACAGATCATCGAGTTTAGCCTGTTCGTGGTGATCATACTATCAAGTTGATCTTCCGGATTCGAAGAGATTCGAAATCAGATGTTTGCCCATCCTCTGTAGCTTGGAAATTCGTTTCCTTCCGGTAGACAATCCTGTTCCAGCTAACCCGAGTGAGTGTTTCCTGATAAGGACGCATGCGGTTGTTTGTTGCAGTAGCAAAGCTCGGCACGATCGGCATTTAATTCCTTGTGCCGCACAGCAATTACTCATACCCATCACGGTTGTGCTCACCAAGGCGCGCCGCTGTTGGAAACTTCGACAGTGAATGATTCACATCTCGCAGTCATCTCAGATTCAACAACACTCTCTTCCCACCACCTAAACACTTCGAAGCGCTGAACACATGCCGCCTAACATACTCCGTCGGATTCCCAGTTCCTTAAAGTTGCTCCTCGCTAAATCGCGAGGGAGCGAGCGCTCAAATCCACTGAGTTGTTTGCCAGATGATATACTGCTTGAGACCGCACGACATCTTTCGCCTGTGGACGTCTTGAACATGGCGCTCACTGTGAGACCTCTCCATTTCATTGGTGTTTGCTGAATATCCTCTGGCCGCAGTGCACACGCATTTCTGCGATGATGTTACCGACTCTGTACAGTTCTGTTGATTTACGATGCAACTCGCACTGTCAGTACACTCTCACGTTCCTCTTGACTCATCCCAACATTGCGCGGTGTGTCAAAAAACTGGTCGTGAGGCCAAATAATGAGGAATGGGTGACGGCCGCATCCCCGAGCTCGATGCGGGATATTGAGAGCTGGGTCGTCGTGACCTATCGATCAGCTGGCGGTCCACTTGGTGAACTTGAGGACATTCATTTGGGACGGAAGGGAGTTTCCGAAATATGACAATATTTGGCAGTCTCTCCGAGCGTCGTAGGTTAGATGCCTCACAATTTGCTTTTGTGCTGATTATATTTTTCCAGTTGTCCAGAGCTGCGGCACGTCGGAAGCTGCGTGGGCTTGGGGGATTTTACCTTTAGGTTGGCTACTTCATGTCTGAGGCTGTGTTGGCTGATTCTCTATTAGATCCAGAAAAGTCATGCCTAGCAATAGTACTGTTAGTGGTCTTATCACCGAATATCACTGGTTTTAATTCAGCCCACAGTTGTTCCAATTTAGCGACCTGCTTGGATTCACACTGAATGTCAAGCAGCTGGTTGGCAGTGGTATGTACGCCAGAACATAATATACATTGAATTAACGAGCAGCTATGCTAGGACTACACCCGCCATTTGACGAGCTGCCGCAAACATTTTGGGATATGCTTAATCGATGTCCAAATCTGCAGCATCTAACCATCGATACCGTCAATGAGCGATACATTGATGTGCGACCGTTATTCGAAGGACGATGGCCTAGTTTGCGTCATTTAACTCTGGGAGATTTCGTTCTTCTTGACGCATTCGCAACGGTGAACCCACTCGAAACAAACAATGGCATGATGAATTTCCTGTCCTACCATCAAGGCTTGGAGCGTGTGGACCTCCACCAACTAGAGGGCTGGTACTTTCCTATCTCTTTGAGTCTAACTCCAATCGCCCTCCCCAACTTGAAGCACTTCAGCGCCAGGTAAGCCTGGACATCGAATTGAATATATCTCAGCTGAAGAAGTGTCAGGTTCTTGATGATTCGCCACCTTCCGAATGTCATGTCTCTAGAGAGCTTGGAACTCGTCTTTCATCCACACGGAATGTACAGAATGCCTGGAGCGCTTTGGGCAATTAATCAGCTCCCGGCACTTTCGTCACTCTGTATCTGGATCGACTGCCATGACTCGGGTGATGCGGATGTCCAAAGTGAACACATGAAGTACTTTGCGGATATTCTCGAAGCAGCCCCCCGTCTGCTTCACCTCGATATCTCCTGCTCCTCCGACCCCACCTTTCCTTTAGTATGTTCGCGTTTTCCAACAAACGTACAGTGTTGACACCATCGTCCAGGCTGAGCTCTCTGCTGCTCTGAGCACTACACACCACCGCTTGCGTTCGCTCGTAATTACTCAGGTGAAAAAATTGAGCCGCGATGGGGACATGCTCAAGACCGCCACCATTCTTTTCCGAGAAAACTCGACACTCAAGCGCCTCAAGTTGCAGGACGCGGTTGCTCGTTGGCGACAGCCTCGTGATCTGCGTTTGCAGAAGGTCGCTACATTTGAAATTGTCGCCCATAACCCTCCTGTTCTCGCTGTTCAAGAAATTGGGTTCAATCGTCGTGGACAACGAAACTGCCGAGGATACCGGCAGGTACTGAAGCCGCAGGTCGAAACCTTACGCGTCATGATTTAGGCGTGCCCTATTTGGGCCTCTGATCGTGTCCCAAAGCGGCAATGACGTACGATCTCCTTTTTCATTAAAGGGTCGCGCGCGTCAGCCATCCAGCATCCTTCCAGCATCCTTCATGAACTCGACCCCCAGCAGCGAAAAATCCGTTTATTTCGACGCACCCACCCACATGTCTACTACACCTCCCCGCCCTCTTTCCCCAGTTGTAGACACCCCCATCGATCTACCCGCTGCCCCGACTGTCGACGCACCTGTCGTGGCCGCACCCGCCTGTGGTCGCACCTGTCGTGGCCAAACCCGTCGTGGCTGCACCGCCTGTAGAATCACCTGCCGCTGAGGCTACCGTCGCCCCTAAAACGCCTCTGGCCGAAATTGAAACTACTGTCGCACCCACTACCCCCCCAGCCACCGCAGACCCTATAGCACTGACTGAAGCCGAGCGAGTTGAAGCCGAAGATGTTGTCGATCCCAACGGTGTCCCTGAACGGAAGGCGTCACCGACACCCATGATTGGTTCACCTACACCTAATGGCCATAGTCGAGCAGCTTCTTTGGGCTACGCTCCCTCCGTCAGCAGACGCAGCGTTTTCACCAATGCCGACGGCCGCACTGTAGCTGGATCGACCTTCATCAATGGTGCCGGCACGACAGGACCAAACGCCACAGCGGAGCACAATGAGAGCATGCACAAGAGAGCTGCCTCGGCCGATGCTGCTCTGACGGAGGAACAGAAGGCGAGGATCACCAAGAACGGAGGTTAGCGATCTTCTATTCTCCCTTGGGACGTGTACGGGTTTCTGACCCGCTTCTTTCTAGCGAAAGGCAACAAGCAGCTCGCGAAGATCATCAGGTCCGAGGCTAAAGTGGAGAAGAGAAGGCCTGAATATCGCTGTCAAGGAACTCGCCGAACTGCAAAAGATCCAGATAACCGCAGTCAAGGTACCCATCTTCCTTCTTACTGTGTTTTACAGCGCTGACCCTCCGTTCCAGCGCGAAGCGCAGGCGCAGTCAAAGTACAACAAAATATTGACTACTTTCCAAAAGCACGAAGTCGCCTTCCTCGCGGCCCGAGCCAAGTACGAGTCATCGCAGTCCCTATTGACCTCGCACACCGAAGCGCTAGATATCAGTCGCACCACCGCCAGAGAGGCAACTGCGAATCTGCAAGACAAGTCGGTGGAAGTAGACGCTTTACGAACCACGTTCAATGTGGATGAGAAAGAGCGAGAGGTCAAAATGGTAGAGCTTACCGAGAAACCATCCACAGCTTCCCGGTGGCCTTTTTAGTCAACTGGCTGCAGCTGGTGACGCCAGGTAGTTTTACTTTTACAGTTTTATTTTCACGGGACAATGGGGACATCAATATCTTTACACGCATTACATATCTACCACATACATACTATCTATTCATTGGATCCGGAAATCGCCCACAACCTCTCTTTCTAAGTCGACGATGATCTCTTGCCTGTCCGGATATAAGGCGCTCACAACCTCTCTCTCAGTCCATCGTTGGCTTTCTTCTTCGTCTCCGATGGGTGTGAAGGTATAATGAATTGAGAGGGCCGATAATACACCTCCGTACGCATGGGAGATTCCCGTGTCGATTATAATAATCTTCGCGAGTTGGGTGAGTAGAGAAACAAGCAGCGGGAAGTTCATCTAACCTTGCCGTCACATCGCGACACGATACCCTGACACCAAGTAGATGAGTAACTTGCTAACAGAGCCTGGCGAGATCGCATACGTTAAAATCAGGTGTGTGGCCCATAATCATCCGCCTTGTGCCTGTCTTGGCAAGAACCTTCTCGACGTCAACACAAACCTTCTCGTCGCTGTCCGTTGCCCATCCGCGATACCAAAAGGGACCGTTGGCGTCGTACATTTCTACTTCCTCACGAGTAGTGCCTGCGGAACAGCAATTAGCTACGACGAAGAATAGAAATGCTGATATAGGCCTACCAGCGGGCAATCCCGGATATGGGTTCGGGGGGTGCGGTGGCGGTTGCCGCCGCTCTTGAAGTTTGCGCAAAAAGGAGGAAGACAGTTCGTTGATCTTACTGGGGAATGGCGCCAGGTTACTAAAAGTCGGCGACAGTCCGCCATGCACGAAAGACAGCGCGGAATGGGACAGTGGCTGGCTCTCATCGTAAAAATCTTCGTCTTCATCGTCGTCCTTCTGGAAATATAACGGGTGGTTTTCAGGAGGAAACGGTGTATTCGGCGGACCTAGGTGGGGGTGAAGAGGAAGCCGAGACGTGGCGGTATAATTCATTGCCCAAGCGCGTCCAATAGCTCCAGTGGAAATCATTTTCTGAATTGGGTATTAGCCCATAGTTGATTGGAAGGATTGGTGAGCTACGCGCCTGACGTGCGGCAACGGAGCCGAATGTTTGTATCTCCGAGGGGTATACATATCTTGGAGGAGAGTCAGTCGTGCTAGGGAGAGCTAAAACGGGCTCTTGTCACCTCCAGTCGCCTGAGTTTCATTCAGAACAAGATAGCCGGAAGTAAACGGTCGCGTACCTATGGCATTCATAACTTCATGGTTGCCTAGGTATAGGGTTAGTAAGAATTCGGTCGAAGTATTCGCGGTATTCCATACCAAGATGAGATAGAACCACTCCTCCGGTTGCTGCAGCCTGCACGCGTAATTGTTCCATCCAAGCATAGAGTTTGATTGTATCGTCCCCTCTGCTAAATATCAGGTCATGCCTGGCAAGGTGCACGCATTGCAAACCTGTCGACGATATCGCCTACATATTAAATCGGTAAGCCATTCAGCTGAGGACCATGATCGTATTACCCACCGGTCTGCACGAAAGTAGTCTAGCCTCACCCGTCCAATTACCGAATCCATCGACAACACCAGGAGAATTGCAGAACAGTTTGCGCGTTCTTCATGTCTCCGTGGAGATCTCCAACGGCCACAATGTGACGCGTAAAAGGTGTTCGCGTCGTCGTGGAATCCTCTGAAGCAGGCGGAGGACGGAGAAGCAGGATGAGTGAGCACCTCCTGCGAGGGCAGCCTCTGGTTCATGAACACATTTTTGAAGGGAACGTAGACCGCCGACAACGCTGCAACAGGAACCCGGAAGCTTTCCAAGATGACGGGTGTTTTGTGTATCTCAAGATGGACAGCGAAATAGACGCCAATGAGAATCGCCTGCAAGGACCAAGAACCGGGTGGAGGGCATCGAGGTAGCGTCTACGTATGAAGGTGCTCTAAGTGAAGTCAAGTGGCATGATGACCATTGTCCTCCCGACAATAACAGTGCAAGACATGCACACCATCACTTTGAACTTGGTCATGTTTACTCGCCTTCCTCTCGAACTTGTTACGGAGATATTCCTTCTCTGTCTTCCGTACGATCTCTGCGATCCACTTCCATCGCTCGCACCGTTATTACTTGCCCACGTATGCAGCGACTGGCGTCGTATAGCCTTCGGCACACCCAAATTATGGAACACATTGGCCCTCTCCGACCGAAATGCATGGTGCCCCAAAAATAGAGCTCATAGAGGAATGGGTTTCCCGCGCAGACCTAGTTGCTCTCAGTCTATGGTTCAGCTCCTGGGAAGTTCCAGCAGCAGTACTTCATCTCATTTCCCGCCACTCAGCCAAATGGACGACCTTGGAGTTCCACTATCCCTTTCAGTGGGGAATGCCAGGTCGGGCCACATCTGTTCCAACACCTGCGCCATCATTTTCCATACTCAAGAAGCTTGTCGTCGCCTCACACCCTAGAACGGATGAATACCTGCACCAGTCCGACGCTCTTGGCAGTGCGCCTCAGCTATGTGAGGTGCGATTCGAAGGAACTCCCCAAATCTTCAATCTTCCCTGGGCGCAGCTAACGAAGCTCACATGCGCGCATCCAATTGGAGTCACAGATATGTTGAGGGTGTTGTCGTTGACCCCCAACCTCGTGCATTTTGGCGTGGCGTCGATCCCGGTGGGCATGGAGCGGACCACAGCACAGCCGTTGCTACGCCTTATCCATCTTGAAACTCTCATATTCCACCACGGCAGACACGACAGGACCCAAAGCGTAGCGCTCTTGGGTAAAATAGCCCTTCCTGCCTTGCTGAAACTCGACGTCGCCACGCTAAACCCCTTCGAAGTTCCGCTTCTCAATTCATTCCTGTCTCGCGCCTCTTACAAACTCGTCGAATTCGCCGTCAATACCCAAGCTACGCCCATGGCGTCCCTGATTCCGTGTCTGCAGATCATACCGAACCTTAATTCGTTGCACCTCACCGTCTTCCCATCGGATGGTGCAGTAGCCTTTCTCGAGCGGCTTGGAACCGACACCACATATCTTCCGAAACTTCAGCACCTCACCGTGGTCAGTGATGGCAGATTTAAACTTCCATACAGCACTCTCTCAGAAATGCTCTTGTCAAGGGCCGAATCGGAAGCGGCCCCACTTCGCCGCTTCACTCTGCATTGGACTAGCCAACCTTGTGGCTTTTTTCCGGATCACATTGCCATCCATAAGTTGGCCGTGTCGACAGGAGTAGAATTACAATTCGAAGCCGTTCCTGCTCGAGACTACTGAAATTCTTGTACACGATACACAGTGCCTAGCTAGATAAACACTTGCAACGCATACCTGCCGAACTCATTCTCGAGCTCGCCAAGATCAGGGTAGTAGGGCACCATTGCATCCTGAGCACCCAGATAGAGCGTATCGTAGATCCTCCAATACACCTCGCGCACCTTGCGCGCCGGGTGGAATAGGCCTTGCAACAAGTAGCTCAAAAGCACTCCGGGACCTAGCGCGACTTGCATGGCCTCAAGCGCGCCCATCACAGCCGACACGACGTGTGGCGACGTCTCAAAGCAGTTGGGCCACACGAGATTCATCAAATGCAGCATCGAGTCCTCACAGCCCATCCCCGCGACCCCCAGCGCCAGATGCCTTACGATCGTGCTTGCGGTTTGCCTATGAACAGCGTCGCGCTCCGTCAGTGCATCTTCGAGCAGCGTGATGACCGAGTCACAATAAAAGGCGGACTGTGGGCCGACATACTCGAAGACGAACGTCAGCGCTTTGAGACACCCCGTGCGGACGTTGAGTTCCGCTGTACGATATTCGTTGAGGATCGCGGGGATGCAGGTGAAGGGCCCGCAGGTCTCCGCGAGGATGGCGATGGCGATGGCGCTGCATACGCGGCTTTGGCGTTCCTGGACGCGCAGATTCGTCAGGAGAACGGAGAGTACATCCTGTGGGCCCAAGCTTTTCGCGATGTATCCGAATGTGTTTGCTGCCGCCCGGCGGATGTTCTTCTTGCGCGCCTTGAGCAGCTCGAGCAGCTCAAAGCAAATCCGCATCCACTCACGCGCGGGCACGAATTCCGCTCCTCGGTCGGCGATACGGCCAATGAGGTTGATGGTGGCCTCCTGCACCTTCTCGTGCCTATTGCGGAGAATAGGGGTCATGCGGGGAACTAGCATAAACGAAGAAAAGTTCATTAGTTGAGGATCATTGAGACGAAAACAGCAGGATGCTCACGTAGATCTTTTACAGGCGGATTCATCTCTGTCATCCCGACCGTGCTGACGACCGCTCCAAGAGCTTCGATGATACTCCCAAGCGTATCGGGATACTCTTCTCCAAGCTGCTCAAACAGTACAAGACCCAGCTTATTCAACAGCTGTTCTTCTCCACACTGTTTGATGACGAGAACCACCCTTGTCGTCAAATCGGCCGCTTGCTGACGGACTTTCGCACTCTTGTTGTTAAGACGCCAGAGAACTGTAGACACGATTTGCGTGAGGTAAGGTTTGACACGGACGCCAAGAGCGGTGACCACGGTCCCGAATCCGTTCAGCATAACCTGGTCGTCCGTGGTTTGCTCTTGGAATGCATATAGCACGCCGTCAACAAGCTTCACCTCGAGGCGGTCATCAATATCTGACACGCCCTGTTTAGAGATAACTGCCATGATAGTTTCCATGACCATCTTGCGATATGGCTCCGCTTCGTTCTTCAGGCCTTCTACTATCTTCCCAAGGACTCCAGCGCTTCCAGCCTTCTTCGCGAGTTCGACGGTGGTCTCAACGACCTGCTTGTAGCCACGACGATCGAGTGCCATGCGGCGCACCCAAAAAGCCTTGAAGAACTCGGGCAAAATGTCTTGCTGGACGTATTCGGGCGTCACGCCCTCGGTGGCCACGCATTGTTTGACTACCTTGAGTACAATTTTCTTCATCTCCTCGTCGGACGTCTGGAATTCGCGAATGAGCACCCCCATCGCGGCCTTGGTGAATGACAAGGCATACTCGGGATCCATAAGAGGCACGATAAATCCGACAGCCTTCAAAAATGCGGCAAGGCCCTTGCCACGGTGCATGCGGATGCCCGACCAAAGGGGTTCAATGACACTGGCGAACGACTCGATGCCATACGGCGCCGCTGCTTCCGCGAGGGCTGCAATACCCAATGCAGCCATCGTGCGCACCTTCTGCTGCTCATCTGTGAGCCCGAGGGCAATGCATTCCACTAGGCGGTTAAGATGCGGGAGCACCGCACATCCTATCATGATGGCGATGTGTTGCACAATGCGAATGCCCGTGTGCCTCGCCTGCCATGACTTCTTGGATCCGCAAACGGCCTTGAGGAATGGTAGGACGGATGGGATTCCCAACGCGGTGGCGACAACAGCGAATGCGCGGGCAGTGGTGTTGCGCACGTACTCATCGGCGTGGTCAATATCCGGTCGCAGTGTAGAGATCATGTGCGGGAGACCCGCAGCCTTGGAAAGGTTCGAGATTATTTCACGACCCTCAACGCGGGCGTAATAGTCATCGTCGATGAGAAGGGGCTCAATAACCACGAGGATTTTGTGGATGTAGGGGCGAACGAGGTCGTCAAGCTGGAAGAGAACGCGGTCAATGACCTTGACAAGGAGATGGCGTTCCTGGTCCTCGAGTGTCCGCTCCATAAGAAGCGGTAGGATTTTGTCGAACAAAGGCGCAGCACCGAACTCACGAGCTTTCTCAGTGAGCTGGCGAAGTGCAGTTTTGCGAACAGGAGGGGTACCGTTCTTGATCTTGAGCAGAAGGCGCATGATTTTACGCTCCTTCAGCTCCTCCTCTTCTTTGAGGATTTTTGCAAAGTACTCTGCGTCCTCTGCTTTGAAGAAGGCCAGATTGCCGATGCTAGTGGGAGGTTGAGGAGCGAGGTCAGCACCGATACTGACGCTCGATTTCTCGTAGATGACGAAGCCACACGCGTCTACAACAGGTGTAGCTGTAAGCTTGTGAGATGTCGCGTTGTAATTAGGAGGAGGGGGCACAATGATATAACCGGATGTTGGGAGGAGCGAGTCTAGATCCTCAAGCGGGTACTTCAAGTTGTTGAAAGGATTCATGAAGATAGGTGTCGTGACTCCGACACGTTCGGTGGTAGGAGTGGCATCCCAACGAGATCGACTTTTCTGGGGTTTGACGATGGCATCCAAGCTGTCCTCAGAATCCCAACGCCGTTTCTTCGAAGCCATCCCTCCATCTGTGACATCGGCAAGGTTGAGCGCTCGAGGAGTTTCGTCAACGTCCATACCCTGCACCTTTTTCGCTGCGATAATCTCCTTGACTCGAGCTTCTTCCTGGGCGAGGCGGGAAGATCGCATGGCGGTTTCATAACCACCATCAGGTTGAGAGGCGCGCGCGAAGCGAAGCGCTTGATCGCCCGACTCGCGGGCAGCAATCTGGTCTACGGAGGCTGTCTCTGCAAACGGATCAACATCCTCCTTCTCTGCGAGCTCTCTGAACTCGTCGAGTATGTCCTTTGGAGCTGTATATGAGTCCAAAAGTTTGGTGGGAACTTGGGAAGACATTATACCTGAAGGCTGCAGAGCGAGGTTGGGAGCAAGTGTTGGAGGCGTTGATCCAGGAAGGCTCTAACTTATAATAAACAGTTCGGTCACATTGACTCATCACGGAACCGAGTATATTTCAGTGTATGCAAAAGTATTTACTGCAGGTAGGCCTCATTATGGTAGTTGCGAATCTAATGGATAGTACGCACCTGTCAGGAACTAGAGAAGACGAGAGACTCGTCTTCCGGAGCCGAAGGGCATCCAGACATCCAGGAAAGACATCGTAAATTAGAATGTAGTCTATATATTGGCCTTGCTCAGCAGAACTGGAAGGAAAGAGCATATACAGAAACTTCTCAGAAGTGTCGACTCTCCAGTCATTCAGAATCCAAGCTTCGACTCAGAGGTACACCATTAGATGCAAAGCCAGAAGATCGCAGAGTGTCACAGTTTCCTCTTGAGGATAGATATTTGATTTTGAGGTCCAGACCGAGTCCATTGAGCAGGAAGGTGAGCGTTGAGCGCTGAGCTTATTAGGAGTTGCGGGAAAAGGATCACATTTACTAAGCAGCTAAGTCGCTCGGCAGACTCGGCAAGGCTGCCAGTACAAACACAAGCACGGCCTTTTTTGCACCTTAGTAACCTACCACCACCAGCTAGGAATTTAACGCTACTAGTACTCGGTCAATCTCCACGATTTCGCCAACCCACTCCCCCCAGTTCACCCCCCGCATCTCTCTGTCCAGGCAGAGATTCATGCTTCGACCGCCAACGATATTTACGCACAGAAGAAGATTTCCGCCCCACTTGCTCACCAGTTTTGTGAGTTCCGTCTTGCCCCTCCTTTTACGCTACTCACCGATGTTCCAGCGTTAATAAATCTCTCTGCCCAGCATGGCTTCCGGAGTTGTAAACATCCGCCGCGATGTGGATGATAAATTCTATCGTTACCGGTAGGCCCATTCTTTGCCGCATGTCCGACGCATGGCTTACCAGCACGCTCCGCAGCATGCCCATTCTCCTTACCAAGATTGAGGGTAAAGGCAATGGCATCAAGACCGTCCTGCCGAACATGGCGGACGTCGCCCGCGCTCTCAGTCGTCCCCCTAGCTATACTACCAAGTTCTTTGGCTGCGAACTCGGTGCCCAGACCTCTTGTGACGAAAAAAACGAGAGGTACATCGTCAACGGCGCTCACGACGCCAACCGTCTCCGCGAACTCCTCGACGGTTTCATCGACAAATTTGTCCTTTGCAAGTCATGCAAAAATCCCGAAACCGAGATCATCATCCTCAAAGTCGGCAGAACCGAAAACATCATTCGGGATTGCAAAGCTTGTGGAGAAAGGACGGATATTGATATGCGACACAAATTGACTACCTTCATTTTGAAGAACCCGCCGATCAAGGCTAGGAAGGGTAAAAAAGCAACCAACGGCGATGCTGCGGCAGGTGTGGGTGGCGGCGGAGGTGGTGGTGATGTTACACCCGAGGATAAGGAGGATGGCGGCGACGCCGCCGAGAGTGACGATGAATTGACGAAGAAGATCAAGGCAGAAGCGGCCGAATTGAACCAGGACACCACGCTTGCCAAGGAGGACTGGTCTGCGGACACGTCGCCCGAGGCCGTCAAAGCCCGCATCAAGGCGCTCGAGGGCAGCATGGCCGCCACTGTTCTCGCCGGCGACGACGATGGCAGTGACGATGATCTCGACAGCCCCTACACACGATTCGGCAACTGGATCATGGAAGCCGAAGAGACTGACGATCCGAAGGCTTTCAATATCGCCATCTATAAGAAGGCGGAGGAGCTCGGCATCGAGAAGAAGCATAAGACGGTGCTTATCCTCGTCACGATCTTCTCGGAGGATGTCGTTTCGGAGATCCCCAAGTTCTCCCCGTTGCTGAAGAAGGTATTCAGTCTCCCTACTACGTTGTCCCGTCCAGTTCCTGATTCCGATTTGGCAGATGGTAACTTCGGAGAAGCATCAAAAGGCACTTCTCGGCGGCATCGAGCGCCTGGTGGGCCTCGCCTACCCCGACCTGTTGCCGCAAGTCCCCAAGATCCTCATGGCCCTCTATCAGGACGATATCCTCGACGAGGAGGTTGTCACTCAGTGGGGTACGCACGTCAGCAAGAAATACACGGACAAGGACACAAGCAAGAAGGTTCGCAAGGCCAGCGAGCCCTTCTTGAAGGTGCGTTTGTTTCATAATTCGGCTTTCATCTGGGTTACTCAAAGGTTACTTTCGCAGTGGCTTGAGGAAGCGGATGATGACGATGACGACGATGAGTAGGCAGAGGCTCACGTCCTCCTGTAGCAGTTACGTTTGGGTTTCAGCTGTATTTTGTATTCTGTATGCTTGTTCGTACTATTTCAGGAATCCCCACTCCAAATACATCACACCTCTTCGTTGCTTTGTTCTTGTTCGAACAGAAAATACTCTGAGTTGCTGTTCAGAGGGGCTGCTATTGCCCGATGTGGGCTTCAAGTTGGATGCGCTTAGGATTCAAATGTTTTCAGCTGAAGGTGACCTGATATATGATATGACATTCAATTTAGACCGGTGACCGATCTCTCGTACGAAGACAATCGTTCATAGAGAAATTATCCTCATACGAGAGATCGGTTGCCGGTCTACATTCGCTCCAAAAATTAGACACAAATCGTTTTCAAAGACGCCGCTCTGACTTTGCTCGAAGAGTAACTTCACGTCTGGGGAGTATATGCCCACCACACATGGTATGAAGGTTCTGAAGTGGATCGTCAAAAGGTTATTTTATAAGAAGTCGTTGGTGAATTTGGCGTACCACCGGTTGGGCGAACTGTGCTTGAAAACAAGTTCGGTCTGGAGCTCAGCCGTCTTCCACGCGCATGAAAGAGACTTGGGTTATTTGATTTTGAGGGCTGGCAGTGCACGTTGACGACGAGTTCTGCAACAAACTGAGAACATCGACAGTAAGGAAACGATGCGGTCGCACCTGTCTCTCGACGGCAACGGAAGCCTATTACTATGGTATATGGGCAAACCGCGACTGGCAGACAGCTAGCCGTGCGTTTCCAAGTTCGAGCGCATGCCGTCGCAGGACAGCGCGGACAGGACCGCAAAAAACTTGGGAGCCCTAGTCAACAACGGCAAGGGCGGCGCATGAATTCCCCGCATCGCGATATCTGCCCAGGAGCGGCAGTAGATTGTGCGCAATGACTGGATGTGACTTCGACGGCCCACGACGGGGAGGGTGACCGAGGACGGGGTATGTAGTCCGGTAAGATTGCTCTTACTTCCCTAAGCGAAAGTGATAAATGTCTTGAATCTGGTCGAGAATCAGGCGGAATCTAGGCGAAACAATGAGCAACTCTTACCGACCCTGCTGCTCAGAGGACAAGAGTACGCAGAGGGCGCCGTTGGGGTTTCCATTGGGGTTTCCCAGGAGCTCCAGCGCATTTTCACCGGCTCTTATATTATCTCCCAACGGGGTTTCACGAGGTCTCATGAACAGTTCCAAAAATACTGCTTGCTAGGACATAAGTTGGTTCTGTACAACCGCTTGAAGCGGGAAGCGATGCTACATACGTCGTCTTAAGATCACTTGGTGGCTGGGCGAGTTTGCTTCACTCCGTCCACGAAAACATCCACTTTTTCGTCATAAAACGCTACCAAGCCAGTTGATCGCTGCACACTCAAGATTTGGGTTTTGGTACCACCATACGACTGTTCTCGACTTTCCTCTCAGGCGAAACTTGAACATGGTAGTAGTGCGCCTCTCCCTGAAGCGATGAGATGATTCTTAGCCTGATAGGTGTTAAGAGCATGGTATGACACTTGCCTTGTATGGACAGCCCGTAGTGAGATTAGAGGGCACAAGAAGATCTAGTCTGCAGTCGGTCTTCGGGATGTACGACCGGATGGGCAACGCGGTTTCGTAAAGGAGTTTCGCTGAGCGGGTGTTTGCAACTTCTACGCCCTCAACCTCAACGCGAATGTGCCGCGAAGAGCTGAGCACATCGATACGCTAGGCCGTCGTCAGAAATCATCACAAGTGACAATCCGGCAAGAAAGGGTTATGAACCTTATAAGGATCTTTGGGATGAATGAAAATCTGTTCGTCCTCCTCGAACCAGGCATCGGCAGCCCTGAGCTCGTCCGTTCACTATGTTCAGCACACTACAAAAAACGCCTCACTTGAAGTTGATCTTGAAGCAAGCCGTTAAGGTGTTGGTGGGTCGGGTCGGAATAGACAGTAACAGCCCCAACAGCCTTCGTAGTACCGACCAGGAGGTCGTAGGTATCACCATCAGGGTGTTTGGACGCAAGTTCGATGAACTCCGGCGGCAGCTCACTCTGAGGGAAGAAGTATATCGGATAGAACTTGTTCTCCCATCTGCAATGACATGTATGAGCACAGAAAGTCTGGAACTTCGGTGTCTTGTCTCGACCCACACCAGCTTTGCTTTCACAGTATCGACCACGAATTTTCCTCCGAAGAGCACACGGATGCGCCTGGGAGAGTCCTCAATGTGAGATTCGGTGAACGGGGGAGCCATAGGTACAGGATGAAGGCCTAGCCCAATCCCATTTATCACGAGAGAGCTTTTGGGGCTTCTGGGCCATCTGGAACCGGCGGTCACGATCACATGATCAGTGACCACTGCTATAGTGAGCATATCCAACCGCGCTTGGATCCAGAAAACGCACGCGTTTTTTGGTGGAATTTGCGAGAGGGAAAGCCCTTCAAACCCCCTCATCCTCTTGTGTTGGATCGGCTCTCGGATGTGAGTCCAAAATCCTGGTCAAGCGATTTGAGACAACTCAAATGCCACTCCGCAACTTGAAGCTTGTATACCGTTCGTCAAGTCCTGACTTACCTCACGGAATCCAAACCTGCTCTGAATTCTGATGAACCAGCTTTGGACGATCCCAATTCCCGAAACAAGGACTCTCTTCCAAGGTCGCTCAAAATGGCCTTTGTCACAAATCTTTTTGCCTTTTCGGAAAGGCGGCATGTACAAAAGCGTAAAGAAGCATTCAACAGCTCGAACGAGTGGCTTATATCCTTTATTGGGCGACTTTTTACCGGACAATGCACCATGATCGGCGCTTTGGCTGGCGGCCACCCGCCGTGCTTTGGTTCGGGTACGGTCACAATGTCGCTTTCCCCGTGCTCTGGCCAATGTTTCCTGGCCACAATGCGATCCCGAACAGTACTAAAGCCAGGGCTCCGTTCCTTGGTCTCGCAAGATGTCTTCCTACAATCTCGACTTTGCCCCCGACACGTTTTATTCTGCCACGGCACGGAACCCCCTCCCCGTCCGTGTCGCTGGAGCCATTGCTGCGCATCACGGCTACCCAATTTTGAACAGCTGGTGCGTCCTAGAATATAATTCATCAGGTCCGCCGCTCATCTATACTAAATTATCCGGATAGCATACCCCCAAAATCAGTATACCCCACCCCCACAATATATCAGTCCTCGCCCAAGCCACCGTACACCGCGTACATACGATCCATCGTACTCCCCTTCGCGTTTCGTCCAGCCGTCGCTGCACAATCAGTCGTATGGTTTCCCTGGGGCTCCTCAGACGACGGACATGTCGTCGCACAGCGCTCCCTCCCCACTTGCCCGACGCAATTCCGTGGTGGACACCCCGTCCCGCCCCCTGCCCCCCGATTTCCGACTATTCAGCCCTATCTGGCGCCCTGGAGGCGGTATCATTGGGCCCCAGCCGCCAACGGTCGAACGTATGTCCGCTATGCCACCCTAGTTTAAGTCAGTTCAATCTTAACGTTGCGGGTTATTTAGTCCATCCACAAGCACGCAGCGTTGTCTCCTTACAAAACGTACACGCGTCCCTAGGAGTAATTCCACTGCCTTTGCTATGGATCCCGACGTCAAGCCGCGGAGCAGCAGGAATCGGAGGGGCTCCAAGCACATTGGGCCATGCCTCCCCGGCGGCCCTGCTGATCACATTCGCGTCCCCCAGGAGGCGTACCAAGAGCCGGTCTCGATAACGGGATACCAGAAAATAGACTACCACCGTATGCAGCCCATCCCGTTCAAAACCGAGCGATCGGCCACGCCCGGGATCAGCATGGTGACTGTCGGCGGAGAGTACTATCCCGGGCTCGAAGACGCCAATGCGCACGTATTTGAGAATGTCGTGGGCTATCGGGAGATCCGCGTTAAGCTTCTCGTGAGTTCATTTTTGTATTGGGTGCGTCCGCGGGCTCATTTTACCGCCTCCTAATAGTGGCCTGGGTACCCCATGTACGAGAAGCGGTTCAAAGCGCAAGCTGACCGCGGCATGGTACTCATGCTTGTCGCCAACGTCATTTCGAACGCCTTCAGGGATATCATAGTGAGTTCTTCGTTTGCAAGCCGGGGACTTTATTGACAGACATGCAGTCCAAGCGAATTCCTGCAAAACGGGGCTTCGAGGCATGGTCCATCGGTAAACGCCCAGATGGCAGCGATGGGATCCAGCCCAACGAGGTCATTATGTGAGCTGTTTTTCCTGGCCTTTTTTCTACTTCTTCTGACATCGGAGAAAGCACTGGCCTCGAACATAGAGGAGGCGCCGTTTTCCAGCCAGAAGTTTGGGTTCCCAAGCGGAGGATGGGCATCCAGTAGCGCGGTCCACCGAATATTATTAGTATGTAGCAGCATTAATATTTACACTTATATTATACTCCTCAACGACCATATGCTATGGGTGAGCCACGTCATTGCTGTCTTCAAAAACGACTTCAGCTCCGAGCCTGGAGATTTCTGAAAAGGCGACCCTGAGCAGATCAAGATCGGCGTCGAGACTCTCTGCCCGCGTTTTCATCTAGGTGCTCATCAGCAAAATGCTTGAAGAGAGCACAGCACTTACCGCTGCGATAGTGTCGCTGGCTGCAATGAGCTCATGATGATGGTTATACACCAAAGACTGCCGTTCGCTGTCGAGTTCCCGGATTTCTATTTCACCGTTCAATATGCATGCTCAGAATAGAGTAGAATACTGCATATACCGGAGAGAAGCTCGTTTTCTCGCTTCAGCAGTCCAGGGAGCGACGACGTTGTTATCAACTGCTCGTAGTACGTCTTTGGGTCGAAAGCAGGAGAATCTACGCCGCAGACCTCAGTCAGAGAACGTGTACATGCTTTGCATTGGCCGCACCCAGGCTCATGGGATCTTGAGACCTTCCGGGAACCGAGGGAGGTGGGCCGACACCGAGACCATAGTGTTTCCTAAGCAAATCTCGCGCTCGGGTCTTCGAATTCTGGGGGGGTGGAGATGCGGGCATTCGCCGCGGAGACAGAGGCGTAACACCAGAAAGCGGAGACGGAATTGCAGGGGTATTCGAAGGTTGAAGAGCGGGAGAACGTGGTCTTAGAGGTGAGGGCGGTGGTCTCGGAATCGAGGCCTTGCGAGGTGTGGAGGGAGGACTGGACGTTGCAGACATATGTCAGAGGTCAATCGGAGGTCAAGGCTAGTTCGGCAACTTCCGCCCATTCCTCAGCTCATACCACCATGACCTCTTACTTGAAGAGTTGGTTCATCACCCCTGTGCCCGCTACTCCTGCCGTCCCCAGCTTGGTCAGAATATCTCCCCCAGCATCGGACGATGGGGAAGATACAGAAACTGAGCGGGAGGATGATGACTCGGTCCCAGCATTTCCTAGTCTAAACAGTGCTCAGCGCGCCTCGTCTGGACCACCGCGCATTCTCTCGGATTCTGCCCTAATGCCCCCTCCGCCTGTCCCCTCTCTGGCTGTACGCACACCTGGCGTCTCCAGGCCCTCGTCTTCCCTTTTAGCTCCGGCGGCGACAACCAAACCCCCACCCAAACCCACGAAGAAGCGCGACATGGTTGCTCTCGCACCCGGGCATAGCCCCCTCGACTGGGCGGCGTTGAAGTCGTCGGGCGAAGATCTACGGGTGCGTGCAGTTCATGACACTGTCCGCCTCAAATAACAACGTCTAATTTCAAGGGAGTGGATTCTCTCATGCGCATCCCGCCGTCGGTCCTGAAGCAGCACAGGTCGAAAGCCGATGCCTGGTCTGCAATCAGCGGAAAGGTGTACAATATTACACCGTACCTGCCGTTCCATCCTGGCGGCGAGCGGGAGCTTATGCGCGTCGCAGGCCGCGACGGGACGGCGCTCTTCGGTTTGTCTGTATCCCAACATCTCTTTCCACCTATTTATTTTATTTCATCCAGCGTCCACCCACGCATGGGTCAACGCGGACTACATGCTCGACTCGTGCCTCGTCGGCTTCCTCATTCCCGAACCCTCGAATTCGTCTGACTAGAGGCTAGACTCCCAGCCCTAGATGCCATTTTTCATCAGTGTATTTTTAAGTATGCACAAGACGACCAGATACCACATTATAGAAGAACAGGCCGTTTGCTTCAAGATGTGCTACACGTATAGTAGATAGGGACAATGTAATAATCTATAGATTCAAGAATGAAGCGGTGTATCAGTGGAAGGGGAACCGAATAAGTAAAACATGTATGGTACAAGATGCTGGTATATGCTGAGGTGATATGCTACAAGATCAGGAATTTGAAACAGCCACTGTGGCGTGAAAGTTAAATAAGCTGTTGTCGGTGTCCATTGGTATGGCCTTGTTGAACATTTCGGCGAACGGGTCGCGCTCGAGGGCAGGCGACGCATGCAGAATAAAGGCGTGCTCTTGCATGCCCACGAGCTGGATGAGTCGGATAACGTTGGGGCCAGGTCGAATGAAGCCCGTCAAGTCCAGAGGAAGAGTTGGATCCTGCCAAAGATTGTTAGTGACAATACGACAAATGCAGCGAAGGAGGCCCCACAATTTCGCTGGGCAGCCATGTCTTCCCCTGCGCCGTCGTGTTTATTGATATCCACGTAAAGGGTCCCGTTCTGCGGCCAGGCCGTTTCGATTTCGGCCATCGTTTCGGCCACAGTCGCGGGCGACACATGCGGTCCCAACTTGCTGAACCGGTCCTCGACTTGGCCTCGCGGGAGACACAGCAGCCTGACGGAGAGCTTGGGCTTCAGGGGTGCGGACGTGCCAGAGAGGCTGGGTAGACATAAAATGAGCAACGGGCACAGGAGATAGAATAGGCAGGAACAACGCACCGAGGAAGGAGATTCCAGTCGATGGCGAACGCGGGTTCGACGACGAACCTGCACTCCAGGATGCGGCACCGCTCGGCGCCGAGCTTGGCGAACCACAGGCCGGGGACATTGTTGCACGGGTTCGGGGGTGGCGGGCGTGCAGCCGTGTCTTCGGCTGGTAGGTGGTCAGAATGGGGCCCGCGAGAATGTCTCTGCTTGGAGGACGACGTGAACTCAGAGTCAAGGTCTCCAGATTCTGAACCCTCCGGATACGCTTCTTTCCGGCGCTGGAGGTGGCGCCCACGGGGGGCAGAATCTGGGGGTGGGGGCCCGAAGCTCGGGATTGGACCTGCGTCGGCGTGGGACCGGCGGGGAGCACGATCTGCGGGGAGGAGACGGGTGCGTTAACTTGCGCTTGCGCGGGAGTGGGCTGCGCGATCGGCTGCGGGGCGCTATTGAACTGGGGGGCCCACGCAGGCCGTATGGAGAGGGGGAGCGAACGAATGTGCGTTTGGTGTATGTAGCTCGGGAGTTCAGGGCGGGGGAGCGGGAGCGGGAGTGGGTCGGGATGAACCTGCCAGAGGATGAGGTTCGTGCTGGAGAACGCGATCGTGATGGCTGGCGGGCGAATGTTCGCGAATGAGATGTGGAGGGCGGTGGGGAGCGGGAGACGGAACGAGAAAAGGGACGGCGCGTGTTGAAACTGTTGCGCTTGGAAGAGGCGCGACCACGCGTCGGGGAGGCAGGAGGATGAGAACGAGAGCGGTTGCGGTGGGTGCGGCGGTTGGAGAGGGAGTCCCCCGTGATACGGGCAGGAGTACGCGAGCGAGAGCGATGCGATGCCTTCCGGCGAGATGGACGTTCACGAGAAGGGGAGCGGTATGTGGGCAATTCATCTGGATGAGGTGGCCTCCGCGATCTTGCCACAGGGGAACGCGACAACGAAAGCGACGTCGGACGCGACGGGGACGGCTGTTTGTTATGAAACGCGCGCCGCTCCGAACCCCACGAGTCGGCTCTGGATGGCACGCTATCCGAGTTGGCATCTTGCCCGGTTTCGGCTCCTGTACGTGTGGAATGGATGCTGCTGCCTCTGCTACGTCCATTGGGGCCGTCCCGTGAATAGGGAGACTCGCTGGCCCTTTCCTTACCCTTTAAGCTTGTAGCCCGGAGTTTTGGGGGAAGCGGCGGCGTGTCGTGGAATCGGCCCAGCATTGCCCTCGGCGCTTTTGGGGCTGGCTTGATCATATCAGCAGCGAGGGATATTGGGGGAGTGAAGGATGCTGGGGGAGTTGGGAGGACAGATGTTGACGCGACTGAGGTGATATGAGAGTTACTGGCGCGTCGATTAAACAACCACGTGTTGCTGTTATTGTCTCCGACGCCATTCTTTGGGTCCAAACCATCCGGCAGTTTATTGGCGGCCAACGCGTCCCATTGTGCTCGGGCCGTGTCCATCTGGCTCAAGAACGACTGGGCCACGGATTCGGTCACAAGCTCACCGATTCTGCTCTGCAGTCTTTCCATGTTCATCGTGCCTTTCGGCCCTCGTCGTGTCGCGTTTTGGGACACCGCCGAGCGCAAGGCATCGCCGATGCGTTCCAAGAGTGGAACCGTGGCAGACGCAGTCTTTTGGCTCGACGTAGAATCGGCAAGAGGCATACTCGTTTGACCCTCATGTGGGAAGTCGGGAACAGCCATGACGGAAGGCGTTGTCAGAATCTGGCAAGAGGCTATCAACGACGGCAGCCTCATCAGTCGGACTATTGTTGGCGCAGATGTCCGCTTTCGGATACGCGTCGGGATGCTCAGGGTTCACGGTAAGGGTTGGAGGAAAGCTCGAAGAGGGGAGTGGGAAACGCACTCCGCGACTGTATATAGCCGTACAAATGAGACGACGGAAAACATGCAGATAAAATCAACGCACATGGATCTTTTCGGTCTGCGTATTTTTCATCAACGATGACATTTGACTGTCCTCCCGCTCGTCGTCGCGGACATTGTGAGCGACGGATATCGGGCCGTCTTCTGACACGTCCATTTCGGAGGACCGCACAGCCTCGAATGGGATGAAATCGTGGTCTGAAGACTCTGATTGAGCGACAGGTTCTATATCTGCCACACCATCCAGTTCGAGGCGCTCGAGCAGAGACTGGCGCTTGGTAGCCTGCGCAACCTTTGGTCCTAGACGGTCAAGGAGAGACGGGGAGACATGTGTTGAATACGGGTCGTGCTCAAACGAAGGCTTGTGGGGAGGACTCCAGGCCTGAGAATGGTGATTAGCGCTATAAGGTTTCTGCTTCTTCCATGTTTTTTTGGGCGACGGTTTGCCTGTCGGCGAATATTTTTTGGCGGGGGCGCCATGAGCTATTCGCGCCTCCAGCGTCGTCTCGGACATTCGACGACTAGATGGGCGACTGGCGAGAAATTAAAATAGGCAAGTGTCGCAACTAATCCCCATCAGGAACTCGCGTTTCGTTCAACCAGCCCTCAACCACACTCAGATATACATTTGTAGCCTTTCAACGTTTTCAACACGCACCCCAGACGCGTCGCGGATAAATGCGGCATAGGACGTCTTCTGGCTTATCTCACGTTCATAACTTAGACGCCACCACCATGTCGGCGCTAAACTGCGGCTCTCTCGACCCGACCCGCGCCTTCGGGGTAAAGACATCATTCCCCTAAGCCTGCAGGACCTTCCAGCATTGGAGAGACGTCGTGTTGTCCGACCCCAAGCTGAAGTCACAACTCCTGAATATATGTGGATCATACCCAGCTCTCGCTCGAAGTACCTCCCCTCGATGGGCTCCGATCTCATGATTAGGCAGGAGTATTATAATCTCATCACGGGCGGTTCTGTGGTCCTTGCGCCGCCAGTCTCAAGTCATCCAACTGAAGCGGGACTTCCCAGAGCAACCCAACAGTAAGCCGTCTAAAGGCCCAAGAGCTCCCTGGGTTTCTTTACTGATATCCTCATAAGAGTTGATGATATGGAAGTGGACGAACGTAGCACCGGACCACCCGCCCGACATATTCAAGGAGACAACTTTTCCCAACCCCTTCAAGCACCAACACGGGGGTTTCTACAGGTCCCGGTAGTGGTATCATTATTACTGGACCCCCCGGAATAGGTCAGACGTTCGCTGTGTATCTGCGACTGCTGTTAATCATTTGTATGACAGGGAAAACGCTTTTTTTTGTCGGCAATATTCCACCTCCGCGTACTCGCTGGTCTTCCGACGGCATACATGCAGTGCGACTACCACATGCTGGTGTATACTGGCGAACAACTCTTCGTGCTTGAGAAGCTGTCTCGGCTGCAGCTGCTGTGCCGGTCACGGCCTGGATTCTACTCGGCTCAAATGTGAAATTCAAGTCACCCCCCCCAGGACGTAGTAGCGAGCGAGCGCTTCATCGTTCAAGCAGCGTGTCCCGATCTCGCACAGGATGGATTGATAAGCTTCGGGGTGGAGGTCAATTTTGCGTGATGCGACCGTGGATCTCGGAAGAGCTATTCACTGCATATAATTCGCTCTCATACTGACATGTGGGGCCGCTGACACGATATCGATCTCCCCTTCAAAACCGTGTCTGCTCGGGCGACGACATCCAGGCCTTTTTCGGCAAGTTCAAAGGTTCAGCTCGGCACGTGTACACGGATGGCCAACAACTCTGTATATTTGAAAGTCAAGTCGACAAATCAGCGCGGGCCCTGAATGGCAAGCTCATCCGCCGAGTTATGACGCACGCCTCCCCTACCGTTGCGGTGTCAGTCATATGCTCATTGGGGCGTTGCCGTCGGACGACGAAGACCGGCCAAAATTCCGGCTGACCTCTCCGACCGCTTACCTCGAGGCCAAGCTCCTAAAGCAACTTCACACCAACGTCCAGATGGCGCGCCGTGAAATGTATGTCATCAATATGGGGGTGCCAACTCCTGGGTGCAAGGCGACCGCCTGAAACCTGCTCGATAAACACTATCATGAATTTATCGCACTGGGTGGGAAGCGGCGTCTCCGCGAGTTCACCAAAATAGACCATGCCAGCACCAGTTCAACCAATCTGTGGCGAGCGTCTCTGGAGGAGTCTGACTGGGTTCAGCAAGCCGACAGGAAGATGTCAGTTTTCCGCGCTCCGCTGAATGCGCGCTCTAGTCGCTAGAAACGGCAAATCACAGCCTTGACAATGGCCAACTTTCCGTCGACCAATGTCACCGAGCTCCGAAAAGATTAGTACTACTACCAACCGTCTGCGGCAAAACTTTCCCTCATTTTACATGGACAAAAAGGGCCACGGGTTGACATTCCAGGCGTCGGAGGGAGACAAGCCACATACTGTAAATAGTGAGGGCCGTGAATGGTTGGAGCAATGCGGCATCGAAGCATTCTGCAGATATTTTGGAGAAACTGGCTGTATCTGCAAAACTGCCGGAGGAATCCAAAGGAATCTGAATATTTTCTTCCAGCCTGTATTCTCTACATAAAATCTAGAAACCAACGACTTATTATAGCCATACAAAGCTAAGAATAGAGCATATTCGCACCGCCCAAAATCGCCTTTTGATCTAAAAAGTGATGCTGATGCCAGAAAAGTGGATCTCCCAAAGTGAATAAGTGACACTCAAAAAGCGAAGTAAAGGCGCAGTTTTTGGTCATTTCAGCCCGAGGAAATTCCCGGACCGCCGGTGCCTTGCCTATTTTTTAATCCAATTTTTTTCAGTAGAAAATTTCTCGCAGGCGTTGCACAAAGTCGAAGGCGAGAGCCAGGTCAGTCACCGAAGTCACATCAATCAAGACTCTCGCTTAAAAGTGATGCAAGGATCTGAAAACTTTTGGGCGGTGCGAATATGCTCTAATACAAGAACACATGCGAATATACAGCCAGTTTACCCGAAATATCAAGTGAGATATCTGCCGCCTAATATTTCGGGCAAAGTCCGGTGGAGGAACAAACGGGGCTACATACACAGCGTCCAATGTATGCTATAGAGCATATTCGCACCGCCCAAAAGTTTTCAGATCTCTGCATCACTTTTAAGCGAGAGTCTTGATTGATGTGACTTTGGTGACTGACTTGGCTCTCGCCTTCTACTTTGCGCAACGCCCGCGAGAAAATTTCCACTGAAAAAACATGGATTAAACAATAGGCAAGGCAACGGCGGTCCAGGAATTTACTCAGGCTGAAATGATCAAAAACTGCGCCTTTACTTCGCTTTTGAGTGTCACTTATTCCCTTTTGGGAGCCCCACTTTTCCTGCATCAAGCATCACTTTTTGGATCAAAGGGGGATTTTGGGTGGTGCGAATATGCTCTTATAACGGACACTCAATTACTTCCCCGCTGTGATGATTCCCATACTCCCACCAGGCGCCATGGCTATTCGCGCGTCCAGTGTCGTCTCGGGCTCGGGCTCGGGCTCGGACACACGACGACCAGAAATAGCTAATCCCATCAGGAAATACGACCCCGGGCCCACCGGCACTCAGATACCCGTAGCAAATATCGTAGCCCTTCATTCCTAACTTAGACGCCACCACCATGTCGGCGCTAAACTACGACTCTCTCGGCCTCAAGCACTTCATCGTCACTCTCGATGGCCCGGTGCTCGTCGTTCTCATGAATCGCTCGAAGCAGCGTAATACATGGGTCAACCTGGTGCCGAAAGAGCTCAGACTCATTTTTGAAACCGCCGACAAGGATGACCGCGTCCGTGCAGTTGTGTTGACCTCGGAGCATACTGCACCCGCATTTTGTGCCGGGGTGCGTCTGGTTAGCTGTGGTTCATTCGCCGCGGTCCAACAGTTTATAGGCGGACATCTCAGGAGGCTGGGAAGTGTTGTGGGATCCTGAGGAGGAGAAAGAGGGCCCGCACGGTTCGTCGTGGAGTCCGTCTGGAGATGCTCCTTTATAAACCATACCAGCCCACAGAGATTCGGGCGGGGCCACCTCTCTCGTCATCTATAGGTGCAGGAAGATTACCATTGTCGCCGTCAACGGACATGCTGCGGGAGTGGGTATGACCGCCATGCAGCTGCCCTTCGACTTCCGCTTCGTGTGGGCTAGCGCGAAGCTTACATTCCCCTTTGTTCGCCGTGGAATCGTTCCCGAAGGTTGCATTGGTTGTCCAACATCTGTAAATCCTTTGCTAACTGCCAATTCACAGCAACGTCAAGCTACCTGCTCCCTCGTCTCCTGGGTCACTCCCGTGCCAACTCGCTTCTCTTGACCGGCGACACCTTTACCCCTGATTCGCCCTATGTCCAAGGACTCTACCACAAGATACTTCCCACTCGTGAGGCCGTGTTCCCCGCCGCCCTCGCCTTTGCCAAAGAGCTCGCGGCAAACACCTCGCAGGTCTCAATTGCCGTCGCAAAGGGGCTGCTGCAGCACCCGGGCAACTCTGCCGAAGAGAATCATCTCATTGACTCGCGTGCCATGCGCCAGCTCGGAGGGACTGTGGATGGAGAGGAGGGTATTCGCTCCTTCAAGGAAAGGAGGGAGCCCAAGTTCGCCGGGACTCTATCGAAGGATTTGGGACCGTGGTATCCTTGGGTGCGCATTTTCATGGTCGTCGAAACAATATGCTAACGACCTCCTCAGTGGTCGGAAGTGAATACAAAGCATCGCAGTTCCAAGCTATAATAAATCATTTTGTTGTCGGCCCATTTGTACAGTATCATTCATCCAATTCAATGTGACAATGTCGGTATCCCGTCCAGGCAGCCGCGTTAGTAGCACGTTCACGTGCCCAAGTCGCGTCATCTTCGATCGCGCTCGCGTAAGAATTGGTCTGGATTGCTTATGTCTCGGTATATGAATAGAGCTTCTGTGCTTCCTCATCGATAATCCTCACTTCTCCTCCCATGGCCCCAGTCGCAACCCACGAAAACACCACCGCAGAGGCGACCAAGAGCAAGGTCGAGATCCTCAAGGAGGAAAACAAAGTCTTCAACCCCTTTTACTCCCCATCCATCGGCGACGATGGAGACGACAAGTACGAATTCGCCCAGTTCAAGGTCGGTTTCTGCCTCTCCCGCACGCGCCTCTCCTCACTGCGCACCCAGCCATCGTTCCCCGACGTATCGTGGGAGCCGCTGAAGGAAGTACCCGTCAGCGACCGCGGGCTAGTAGCGGACCCGGCTAAAAAGAGTCTGCTCAGCGCCGCCCAGAAAGTTACGCATCTTACACCTGCGATCGGGACAGAGCTGCTGGGGATCGACCTCCGGCAGCTGTCGGACACGCAGAAAGACGAACTGTGCGTGCCTCCCCATCCTGATTGTACTCTCCTCTCCTTAATGTGATTGCACAGCGCTCTGCTGGTTGCCGAACGCGGAGTTGTGTGTATGCCGGTTGGCCTGTTGCATAACCCACTGTCACTCACGACGTGCTAGTTTTCCGTGACCAAGAAATTGACATACACGGGCAGCTGAACCTCGCACGCTATTTCGGGCCGCTGCACAAGCACGCGACGACGCCGATTCCCAGGGTGGGGTTGGAGGAAGTCCATGGTAATAATCTCCGCTCGGCATCTCCAACACTGCCTATCTTATATTTTGTTTCAGTGGTATACAACGACTCCTCCCGCCGCCCCGACCCCGCGACATTCTCCAAGCTGGAGCTATGGCACACGGATGTCTCGTACGAGATCCAGCCGCCGAGTACCACCTCCCTCAAGATCATCACCGGGCCCGAGGTCGGCGGCGACACCCTCTGGAGCTCTGGGCAAGTATTCAACACAACAGCATGGACTGGCTCAAAGCTGAACTGATTACATAGATACGCACTCTACTCATCCTTCAGCCCTGGATTCCAGAAATACCTCGAGGGGCTGAAGGCGGTGCATAGCGCCGCCGCGCAGGCGGATGGAGCCCGCGCTGCGGGTCTTCCTGTGCGCCGCCAGGAGGTCGAGACGGTCCATCCCGTCGTCCGTGTCCACCCCGTTACCGGCTTCAAGAGCGTCTATGTCAATCCTGGTCCGCAACTGTCTTTCAAAACGTGCAGAGTGAGCCCACACTGACACGCATGCAGGCTTCACGCGGCGTATCGTCGGCGTGCCCAAGGCAGAGTCGGACGCCATTCTCGCGTTGCTGTTCCGCCAGATCGGTGAGAACCCCGACTTCCAAGTGCGCTTCAAGTGGGAAAAGAATTCGATCGCGTTTTGGGTGAGAATTGGCCATTTTTCTGTCGCATATTAACTAATGCGTCTTCTCGCAGGATAACCGGGTATGCCTACAACCACGACATTGTTCGTTTTATCGATGCTTACGGTGTTTGTTATTATCAGGTCGTAACCCACTCTGCGATATTCGATTTCTGGCCCGCGACACGGCATGCGCTGCGCGCTACGCCGCACGGAGAGAAGCCCATATCCGTGGAGGACTGGGAGAAACAGACGGGCAAGGTCGCGAAGGACCGCCAGCAGGAGATATGGAGGCAGCAAGGGGTGGAGATTATTACTGGCGCTAACTCGACGAAGGCGCCGGGGTACAACGATTGAAGTAAACAGATCATTCACCGGTTTTGTCTGTACAATATACATACCGCGAAATTGCGATCATCAACGTTTCAAAATATGCCTCAAATGAGAGTTGAGTCCCAACCGCAGACTGAGGAGTATTTTTTTTGAGAAGTTGGCGCGTCTCGACGCGACCAGTGTTTGGTTGAAACGCGGTAATTATTTTGGGAGATTCCCAGAAAGGAAATATGTCCTTTAACCAGAACCACCTTGATCACGAACGGCATGTCTGAAATCCAACGTCCGCTTGAACCGCTTGGATCTGGATGCGGCCCGCCTTCCTATCCCCTAAATCCCTCCACAAGTAAGGGGTCCTGGAACTTTGAAACTTAGACTTGAAAGGGGTCCAATGTTTTCTTATAAATAATCCGTCCCGACGGATGTCAGTGCAGCTGTCCAGCACATTTATACCACCACCATGATTTCTTGGGTTCACAGAATCGTCCTCGCTCTCGCGCTATTTTCTATAACTGTACACTCTTTCACCCCGCAATTTCCGTACGGCTCCCAGCCGGTTCGTGGTGTTAACCTCGGCGGATGGTGAGTTCGGGCGTACAATACACAAAATCCTTCACTAATCCAAGCTAGGCTTGTTCTGGAGGTACGTGACGCGGTCAACCTTGCGACAAGAATCCAACATGCTGCTAGCGGTGGATCACCCCTTCGCTCTTCAAAACTGACCCAAAGATCATCGATGAATGGACGTACGGACAGTACAAGACTACCGCTAGTGTCTCCGCGCTCCAGAATCACTGGAAGACGTTCATTGTGGAGGACGATTTTAAGCAGATTGCTGCTGCTGGGTGCGTTCGTGTTATGTGTACTTCTGAGGCTGCTAACATCGGAACAATACTAGGCTTAATCACGTCAGGATACCTGTAAGATACTTTCCCGCTTCAGAACAGGACCAGTACTGAGTGTAGTTTAGATAGGCTATTGGGCTTTTCAAGTTACGACTGGAGAGCCCTTCATCCAGGGATCCTTGACATACCTTAATTTGGCGATCGGATGGGCCAGGTGGGTTGGGAAAACTCCAGGTTTACGCCGTCGTCTGAATGTAACACAGGAAATACGGTCTCAAGGTTATCATCGATCTCCATGGTGCGCCTGGAAGTCAGAATGGGTTAAATACGCCTCCCTCTCCAAGTTTTTATCAGCTTACATTGAGATAGATTCTCCGAATCGGGCCGCAGGGTGAAGGATCCTACTTGGCACACCAACAAGAACAATGTTGCTCGAACGCAAGCCGTCATCAAGATGATGGCGAACATGTACAAGAACCAGGCAGATGTCGTGTCCATGATTGCACCCTTGAATGAGTAAGTCAAACAGTTCATGTGTAAAAATATGTCGTTTCATCGGTTCTGTTTCTAGACCTGCTGGATGGCTCAACGGTCTTCTCGCTGTCGCCAGGCAGTTTTGGAACGATTCGTATGGAGACATCAGGTCCGCGCTGTCGCGCTTCTACTTTTTTTTTTGCCTGCTCATACCAGAACACCTACAGGTATCCTTTCGGCACTGCGCAACAGAGCAACATCGTTTCCCTGTAAGTTGACCAGCTTTCCATTCAGAACTATCCTGATTCAGCATAGCATCTCGGACTGCTTCCAAGATCTCAGCTACTGGAAAGGATTCCAAAGCTACCCATCCTTTGAAGGCGGTATGCGGACAATTTCCTGCAGCTGCTAGACCCGACTGACTCGTTGCTCATACAGTGGCTATGGACAATCATCATTACCAGATTTTCAGTGACGCACAAATTGCGCAGACTCGCCAACAGCACATTCAGCAGGCGTGTGGGACGAAGGCCAAATATAACGGATACCAAACCAATTGGCTTTTCATTGGTGAATGGACCGCCGCAAGCAGTACGTCAAATAATTTATCTCCCGTATGCGACATACTTATTCAGGCCTTAGCCGACTGTGCCATTTCCAAGAAGCTCAATCCATGGTAAGGCTAATCAGAACCTATGCGCGACTCTTGAAGCTTAGAAAGAGTAAACAGGAATGACGGTGCCCGCTATGACGGAACTCATCCTGGTTCTCCTGCTGTTGGCAATTGCACTGCCTCTATCACTGGCAAGGGCGAGAAATTTTCGGCGGAAACGAAGACTTTCCTCAGTCAATTCTGGGAAGCCCAAGCTACCACTTTCGAAAAGAATGCCAACGGCTGGATATTTTGGACCTGGAAACATGAGACCTCGGATGAGTGGAGCTATAAGGTGGGTTTGAAGGCAATATTTTTAAAGTTTGTGAGACTGACTTGGCCTGTAAGGCTGGACTGCAGTACGGATGGATACCCAACTTCAAGACGGGAGGTTTCAAGAACCCGAACATCTGTGGTTGATGCGCGATGGTTATTTTAATATTCTATGTAGAACCACTTTTTTTTAATTACCCGACCTGCATCCACTCATTTCTGCTTTTAACCAAATTGATACAAGAATGAGAGAAAAGTTGCGAATTATTCGCTGCATCTGTCAGCTCGCTAGTGCCACTGCTTTGTGCCTGGATTCTGGAAGCCGTACTGTACCAGCAACTGCACATTATTTAATTTACCCGTATAATTGCTGCCTCTTGCCCCAATGATGACCCCATGCCAAGCCAGGGGTCTGATGGAGGATCATCGCGATGGGATCTGATGGGATTGTTCAATGACGGCACCCTTGGTCCGTGTTTCCGGTTTCGTACAACCAGTTGAACCAGTTTCAATTTCTGGCTTGCCTATTGCTCAAGCTCAGTATGAATCGATACTCTTCTTGGTAGGTTTGTGGACTGAACTGATTCGTTTCGGGTCCGACGGAGATATTTGAGGTCCGCTATTCCTTCAAGTTTTCGCCTATGAATTTGAACTCAACATCAGTTCTAGTTCCCATGTGAAAGTGACAACAGCTTGCAGTTTCATCAGCATCAGCCAACGCGCATGCGCATAAAAGCAGCCATCGGGAAGAAGGCACTTTAATTTTCCCCAGTTTTTTCATTCCTTCCAACCACTCGACCTTTTTTTTTTTCGGTCTTTGATACTTTCACTGCCAGTCATGAAATCTTTCGCCTCAATTACTCTTTGCTCGGTTGTTACCTCCGCTCTGCTTAGTTCAGCGCGCCCCACAGAAAAGCGCATCTTCGGTTCTGACATCGGTACGCTGCTGAAATCGCCGGTTGAATTCTGAGCCTTATGATCTTCAGCCGATGAAATGAACGACGTCGTTCTCGGCGACGGAGACTGCAAAGACGTGGCCGTCATCTTTGCCAGGGGAACCTTTGACTCTGGGTAAGCGTGCTGGTTGCCTGCGTGCGTATCTACGGCTGACTGACATTTCTCTTCAGCAACATGGGTGTTTGGGTCGGCCCCCAATTTAAGACTGCCTTGCAAAGCAAAATCAGTTCGCTCGCGTTTCAGGGTGTTGAGGCTGCCGACTACCCCGCTACCCTCGGCAGTTATCTCGCAGAGGGGGGAAGCAACAGTGGTGCTGAAAGCCTTGCTGCTATGGTCACCAACTATGTGGGCTTCTGCCCTGACACCAGCGTGATCGTCTCTGGATGGAGGTCAGGCTTTCTCTCTTCATTTTTACTCGAATTTTCTCTGAACTCTTTCTAGTCAAGGTGCATTGGTCGCTCACAAGGGTCTCTCCTTGCTTGCTCCTGCAGTCCGAGCCAAGGTCGCCGGCTTGGTCGTCTTCGGTGACCCACACAATCTCTTTAGCAGCGAGGCCGTTCCCGCAGGCGTCGCAGTGCACTCTGAGTGCTTCGGTGGCACAGCCCTCGACCCCCTCTGCTCGAAGCTCGCGACTGACTTCAAGTTCCCCACCTCCATCTCAGACATCACCGGCCCTTTCAGCTCACTCCCGGGTCTTGTTTCTGGTGCTGAAGAGGCCGCAGCAGCTGCATCTTTGGTCCTCCGCTTCCCTGGCCAACTCCTGGCCAGCACAGGGGCTTTCGTGGAAGCCTTGACCGACAAGACCAAGATGCAACGTCTGCTACTCTCTCCCCAGCACTTCATGTACGGAAACAAGGGTCTTACGGAGACAGCGGCTGCATTTGTCGCTGGTCTTCCCGCCGTAGCCGGAAAATAAAAGCGCACCTCTTTTCGTGGGACCGAGCACTTGTTTATTATGTTTATACTTATGTTTCTAAATAATTTCAGTTTGATACGTTCATCGGCTTCGGGATCTTAATTCTAAGCTGTGTGTCCGCGCAGGCCATTCCAGAGTTCTTGTTTCTAAGTACAAACAAGATTTTTCCACGTCCCACCAAAAAAAAAAACTCGAAGATCAGGTCAGGAGACCATGAGCACGTCCGATTGCAATAATGGAGGATTTGCCTGGATTTGCGGTATCGGACCTCGGTCCGCCAGTATGTATGAATATGGAAGTGAAGTTGCCTTTTGGGGTTAACCCCTATGTAACAGTGCCGAGCGGCACCGAGCACTGAAAAACCCGTACAACGGCAAGGCTATAACAATGACAATACTTCCTCCGTTGTGCCTTTCTCTTTCACCGCGATTGGTGCGTATGTACTGTCGTTTACACCTTATTTACCTTGCATGGTCTAGTGCCCGACAGCTTCTTTGATAGCTTTGAGAAGGTGATGGATTTAAAACACCTATCACCTGTCGTGAAATGGTCATCGCTCACAACATGTCAATTTTATTCGCGACGCGGCGGAATGTCCGCGCAAGCCGAAGGCATACGAGAAGACCAAGAGAAGGCATTCACATTTTTCTGCGTCGAATTTCGTACGGATGCCTTTAGTTCCGTTGTGCTTCGTCCCTAATTTCTTTTTAGCTGGTAATGATTCATCATCACCACCGTCTTAGTCTCACGTAGCCAGACTCCCTAAGTTCAAAGACAGTCGATGAACTATATATGAACCACCGTCTTGAGGAACAATATTGTTTCCATTATACGAAAAAGAACTGGGAACTCACAGCATAGACTCCAACGTTGACCAGCACAACGCCTTCATGAACTTTGTCCTCAATAATCTCGAAACACATGTCAAGGAGGTGGATGCCAGCGAGACAAAGTTCTCTGGACAGGTACTCATCGAAAAGTTGAATACTTTCACTGAAGCGCTCGTTGAGCGCCTGCGACGTATGCATCTCTGATTACCAGGGCTCTTCAATATTCACAAACTATCTCAGGAAATTCACACTCTAGAATCGAGCCGTCTGCGTGTAGCATTTACAGGGAGACTTGAAAAAGGAGGTGGAGACCACGTCCGAAAATAATATGCTTGACGGCGTTAGCATCTGGACTAGCCTTCCAATAGGTTTCGTCTGCCACGACCGATCTACCGCGTCATAGTCATCTCGGCTTTTTGAAGGCTTTCTCGGATCGCTTATGATATTTTGCCCCAGTTTTGTGCCGATTCCTAAGGTTCTATGTGGGGCAACGTCGGTTACATATTTTGCAAACGCCACAATGATGCTTGGGCATTTGGACCCTGTGATGTACATGAAAACTCGGACCCGACTTGGAAACGGAACTTGAGGGCTGTCACCACATGTTTGCAATAATTTATATTGTCGCAGCGTCACATCTTACGGGAAGGTGAGTGCAATTGGAAAAAACTGGGATACATTTTCATTGAAACCTAGGATAATTCCTTGAGGTGTTCATCAATACATAAGGCGTCCTGTTGCTACAATACGACTTTGTGATGATCACGCAATTAATATATGCCGCCGGGTGCGCAGCAGATTTAAATCTGCTGTGCTTTGCTACTGCTATATCCCCTTTCTCTGCCCGAGTTTTGAAGAGTTCGGCGGGCCGGGAAGGTCACCAACTGACGTGGATCATGTTTTGGCTTCCACCACGGCGAGAACCCCGCAAGTCCCATTAGGAAACTGATGATTATAACTGCTTGGACGTGTTCTTTTTTTTTCATACGCGCTCAAACGCTCGTCTCAATCAAGTCCGAGGCAAGACAGGGTGAGACGGGTGATTGTCCCGAGGCAGTCGAACGAAACGGGCTAAATTTTAATTTACGGGGACTGAGAATTTGCCGAAGTCGCCGTCGCTGAGCCTTGGCGGCTATGCTCACGGCGTTTTTTTTTCGTGCCATTCGACGCTATTGCATCCATCATCTCAACCCCCGCTTAACGACGCGCAAAACGCGTCGGTGCCGGAGATCCACGAGATTAACCTACGCGACCACGCACGCACAAACAACGCACTAATTCGCGTCCCAAAAAGGAAAATTACGCTTTATGGACAACGGCAGCTTGACGGCAGCGATCTGTATCAGAGCCCCTATCCTGAGTTCACCCTGTCGCACGGGATTTCGTGTGCCCTCTGTCCTGATAGAGTATTATTTTTCTGGTCGACATAACGACGGGGCTTTTTACGAGTGTCCCCCGGCGGCACACACCCCCGTCAGAGCCACGCTTCGATTTCCCTGCCCAAGCACCGTTTCTCACACGGAACCCCCCGGAACTCACCGGCGTGTCAAGCGCGCCAATCCCCCGGTCCAACTCCGCGATCCCATCCATCCATCTATCCATCCATCGATCTCGGATGTCGCGATGAGATTTGACCGCGTCTGTCAAACCCATATTAAGAAAAGCCATTGTGCTCGTTCGAGGAGGTTGGAGGTTGGAGGTAAGTGAGAAATCGAGAGCCAAGGGAGCATTACATTAATATATTAATCAAGCCCGCACATAATGCAGCGGGCATTATAGTGATACGTACACCATACACTCCAGCCATACGAACGAAGCGTCCGGTCCAGGGGATAATTAAAGGGGGTAGGCGCGATATTTTGGTGGGGCTGCAAAAAAGGGGAATCATGGGGGAAAGACGAACAATAATATGGTGTGAACCGTAGGATAGACCATGGATGGATGGATGGATGCTGAAGGTAGTGAGAATGCATGATGGTGATGTGTGGTGTGGATAGCAAGGGAGCGAAAGCAAGGTGGAAAGCAAAGCACAACGATGCGACGAGAAGGGGTGGCGGCCAACCCAACAAACCCCTACCGCGGCGACACCTGCCCGACTGTCTGCGGCGTGCGCATGAACGACTGGTGCTGCAGCTGCTCCGGCGCATACCCCCTCGGGGGTCCGCTGGCCACCCATGCTGTCGTCGGCGGCGGATGCTGCGGGCCATCCCGCCGCATCTGCGCCTGCACCTCCGACGGCGACAGCGCGCCCACGGACAGATTCAGCTGGAAGGAGCCCTCGTGGTGTGGCTGAGTCTGCGGCGGCACCATCACCGCCTCCCGCTCCCTCTCCCGCTCCTTCTCCCGCTCGCGCTCCTTCTCGCGCTTCCCCGCGTCCGCCTCGCTCGCCGCGGCCGCCGCCACCGCCTGCTTGTTCGCGCGCGCCTGCGACTTCTCCGCCATGTCGGCGCGCGCCGACGCGCGCAGTGTGTCCATGTCGATCTGCGGCCCGGCCCCCCCTTGCTCCTTCTCGCGCTTGCGCATCAGCTTCGCGTAATCTGCCATGCAATAAGTAAAGCAATCCCACACGAATCCAATGGCAACTCACGCAAGCCACACGCATTGCACAGCGTCCGCGCGCCGTCCGGCCCCCGCCGCCACTCGGGCGTCTCTCGGATATTGCACGAATGGCACTTGCCCGGCGGCGTCGCCCGCTGCCCCGACTACACACCATCCATTAACGATCCGAAAAAAAAGAGGTAAAACAACAACACAAAAAACTCACACTCCGCTTCCGATACTTCGTCTTGGGCTGCCCCGAGCTCGTCGCCGCCGCCGCGCCCACCGTGCTCGCGCGCTTCGTGCGTATAATCTCCATATCCTGCTCCGCTGTCGTCTGCGCCGACGCCGACGGCGGGCTCGCCTTTGTGTCTGTTGGCGTCGGGTATGGGTGAACCGCCGCGTCCTCCCCCGCGCCGTACGACTCCTCCAGCTCGTCCACCTCCTCCTCCACGTCGCCAGCCCCCCCACCGGCCATCTCCTCCCACGGGCGCTTCGGCGCGCGCTCGGCATCCACCGCGAGCATTGGCCGCCCCGCAGAGTCCACCATCATCGCGCCGCCGCGCTCCCCGGCATGATGTTGCTGTTGCTGTGAATGCGAATGCGACTGCGATTGCGAATCCACGACCATCGCGGCCGGTGTCCCGTTGACACCACCGCTGCTCCCGAGGCTGAGCCGCCGCACCTCTTCGAGCAGGCGCACGACCTCGTTCGCGAGACGCGCCATCTGCACGAGCTCCTGCGGATCTGGCTGCATCGATGGCACGGAGGCTTGCAGTTGGGCTGACGTTTAGTAATTAATTATAATCTGCGAAAAGACCCCCAAACTAAAAACGCACCGCATCGGCTCGCAAACTGGTACAGCACCGCGCAGTGCTCCAGTATCTAGGTCGTATGTCAGTCAGTCAATCCGCATAAAAAAAAAATGAGCGAAATAAAAAATCGGAACAACGAATAAAAAGAATAAAGAAAAGACACGCACCCCCGCCATCGCCCCGCCCTGCACCGTGCTCGGGTGCTGCTGGTGCTGGTGCTGATGTTGGTGATGCTGCTGCGGCTGCCCGCCGTGCACTTGCTGCCCCTGCTGAATCGCCTGTGGCTGCCCCCCATGCGCTCCGCTCGCCGGAATCGCCTGCTGCTGTCCCCCGTGCGACGCCTGTGCCCCATGCTGCCCATGCTGGTGGTGCGTCTTGCCCTCCGCGACGCTCACATTCACATTGACGTACAAATCGCGGCCGGGCGGCGCGCGGTCCACGGGCGTCGGCACCAGCGGCGTCGTGCGCGGGCCCACAAATGAAGCCTGGGGCTGGGACTGCGTCTGAGTCTGCGCCTGGGACTGGTGCGAGTGCGACGACGCGTGCCCATGTCCGTGCGATTGTGGCGGAGGATGGTGTGCGTGAGATTGCGACTGTGATTGCGGCTGTTGGTGGTGCGATGGAGGCTGGTGTGCTGCGTGCGACGGGGCCGGAGGCTGATGCGAATGCCCATGGGGCTGCGATAGCGGCGGTGGTGCATGATGTGTTACGTGCGTTTGCGTTTGCGGTGGCGGCGGCGGTGGAATGGTCTGAGACGCCGATGGCGTGTGCGCGTGCGGGTGTGATTGCGCGTGTGGGTGCTGCTGCACCTGCGCTTGGGGCTGATGGTGCAACTGGGCCGGATGCGCGTGTTGGGGCTGTTGCGGGGGCTGTGGTATTGGGTGCGCCTGGGTGTGCGGTAATGAATGCGAGTGCGAGCGAGAATGAGAATGCGAATGTGGCTGAGATGGCTGGACGTGTCCATGTGAGGACTGGCGCTGCAAGTGATGTTGTTGCTGTTGCTGCTGCTGCTGCTGCTGTTGGGGCGGCGCGGTAGCTGGGAGATGATGCTGCTGTTCCTGAGGAGACTGCAGTTGGTGCATCGACGTCGGAGTGAGCATGTGCATCGGCGCAGCGGATGGGGCATGGTGTTGCGCTGGCGGGGTGGGGGTGTAATGCTGCTGTTGGGGTTGTTGTGCGGGGGCCGGCTGGGGCTGCGCGTACTGGGGCGGGGGTTGTTGTTGCTGCTGCTGCTGCTGCACCGTGTACCGATGTTGCTGCTGCTGCTGCTGCTGGTGTTGTTGCGCCTGGGCCGCCTGCAACTGCTGGAACTGATGATGGCGTTCCCAAGGATCCTGCGGCGGTGGAACGGGGGGTGGGCCGGGCGACGGATACGGATTCTGATGTTGCGGCGGGGGTTGCTGCTGGACCTCCCTCGGGTGTACGTACTGCTGCTGCTGCTGGAACGCGGGATTATACGTCTGTTGTACCTGTTCTGGGGGCGTCGGCTGCTGCTGCTGCTGCATGGGATAGGACGCCGTCGGCTGGGAATAGGTTGCATACGGCGGCGGGGCATACGCGGGGGTCTATTATTTTATTTATTTTACTACTGTGCCAGGTAACAAAGAAGAGGCACGGACCTGAGCCGGCCTCGACGACGAGCGAGAACGCTTGCGGGCGTTCAGATCATCTGTTCTGGGCGGAACTTGCTGCTGCTGCTGCTGCAGCGACAAAGGGACGCCCGGAGTGAGATAGCCGCCGGTGTCGTGCTTGGAGGCATACTGGTCGTTATTGGCCGATAAGGGTGGCGAGGGCTGCTGCTGCTGCTGCTGCTGCTGGACCACCGGAGAACGTGCCCACTGCTGTGCATGGCGGGGCTGGGCGACGTCTGGGGGGTCGTCTGGGGGGGGCCTTGAGCGGTAGTTGAAGTTGAGGTCCTTGAGGCTGGGCAGACGAAAGGATTCAGTGTATCGCGGGGCAGAGGCCATCCAACCCAGTGCAGAGCAAAGTCAGTCTAGTGACCGTATTACCTGCCTCTATTGTGCTCAAAATCTCTGAATCAAATCTCTCACCGCTTCCTCAAATCTTACGTAGCTACTCGTGTCTCCCGCGACAACCCAGATCCACATGCACAACACGCTGCAAAAATAATCACACATCATCCCGCCACCTGGGGCCACATTCGCCATATCCAGCATCCTCAACAGCCGCCCAAAAAAAGCACATTTCCTCATCCATCGTGCGAACGGGCGGGCGCGTCGGGCGCGTCAACGTAAGAATAAGCCCCGCCAGGGACATCACGGACATCTCCCTGATTTTCTGTCGCTCTGGCAATCAATGTCTCGTCGAGTTTTGGCAGACATATTTTATATTTGAGAAAAAAAATCAAATGAAGGGTCGTGGCGCAACATAGTTACCAAGTAAGGCGGCATGAAATACACAGGGCGTAATAAAACAGATGGATGCAGGGTAGCCATGTACACGGATATGAGGTTCGGGGTTCTGTTGCGGACCTGCGAATTTCCAGAGTAACACCGTCGAAATCCATATTCCGGCTGGTAGGTTGGAGGGTGCAAGGCAATTAAAATTGACAGTACAGAGAAGTGCCGTATTTCACAGAGCTCCCGCACATTTAATTAAGAGAAGAAGGCCGCTGAACGATGTCGTTAGCGCTTTGACATAATCATAGTCCCTAGAATATTTGACTTTTGTATGGACTTGATCACATCTACAGAAGCAGAGACGGACGAAGAGCAGGGGACCAAGACCTAAGCACACTCAGGTGCAGCCCAAGCCAGTCAGGATCCACACCAGGCTTCCTGAGCACATCCCATCACATCCCCAGAAGCACCTACGGACGCAGAGCAGGCGATACAGACCCAAGCGCAGTCCAAGCAATTCAGGACCTACATCAGACTTCTTCCGAATCATGCACAGACACAAACCCGGGTCCGAGTCCGCTTCCGAGTTACATTCCGTCTGTCCAAGATGAATAGGGGCCTCCAAACGTCAGTTCGTCGGCTACAGATAAGTTAGGAGCAGCTTAACACCAATACCAGCGGCCTGGTCCAGGGCACTCCGCACCACCCACGAATCACTCCATCCAGGGACCAGGGCGCCATGCGATGCGCTAGAATGTAAATAGGTCCCGGGCCCCTCCTTCCTATTTCGATTAAACCCCACAGGAGTCGTTGTTCGTCAGATTAAGCCCTAGAGCAGCTGTAGGCTTGTCGTCGTTGTCAATCAATGTCGTCGGAGGGAGGGCCGGGCCGACTCGAGTGACCACATCAAGATCAGCGCGCATCCCGCCCCGAGTCGGCAACGCACAACTTTTAATTGTCGATCAAACCGGGACGCACCACCACCGGCACCAGCGCTGGCAGCTGCAGCGATATGAAGTGACAGTACATCGCCGCCTGGTCAGATATATATAAAAAGAAGAGAAAAAGAAGAATGAGCGTTCAATAATAGCCTGAGGCATGTACATATCAAGCCCCGGATGGATATCGATACCGCGGGAAGGTTTGCATTTCGCACGGTTCAACGTCCACGGTTCGAGAGGTGGTCCTTGTTCTAGTTTGGGCGAAACAGGCATCAGTGCGTTGTTGAGCAGCCTCCTCGATGGTAGAAGTGATCACGGTAATAGCGCGCGCCAACGACTCGGAGAGGAAAAGAAAAACACTGATTGACTTCTTCATGAATCTTATACAACACTGTACATTGGTGAAGAACAAAAAACAAGCCGATACATCTAAAATGCCGGTGAATCACATATTACTATAGCCCGAGCCGGCACACACCTTGAATCTGCCTTTGCAATTACTTAATAACATTGTCGCGGCCTACTTCTTAGTCTGCTGCCCCGACGACGACGTGTACGTCGAGCCCCCGTTGCCGTCGTTCTATGGTGGTGTTTATTAGAACTGTGACTGGGTCCCCAACAGAGAATTAGGAGCACATAATAAGTCGATCCATTCGCATTGCTATAGTAATAACTCCCGTCACTGCGAAAACAAATACGCGTCAGGGAATCCGATATATATGTGCGAATGGAAGACGAAAAACGCACTTGTTCGAATAGTGGTACCCCGATCCACCAGAATTGTACTCGCGGTGGTCGTAGTCGTTGCCCTGCAATCCGAAAAGAATACAGCGATCAGCCGCCTTGTCCACTACTAGTAATATATATACTACGGCACTCCGGGGGCGTCGACTCCCCGGATTGCAATACATACGATACCCACCTGCGAATTCGTGCCGCTGCTGGTGACGGTGTAGCTATTATCATACCCTGAGCTGCTGGAGCTGCCGCCGCCGCCGCCGCTGTTGGAGTTGGAGTTGGAGTTGCTGCTCATGGTGGGGGGTGGTAGTGGTGGAGATGGTGGTGGAAGGAAGGAAGAAGAACGTCTGGGAAACTCTCCTTTCGAGTCACGGGTGGCGCACGGTCCCGGTCGGAAAGAGCCGATCTTCGTCCAGCTCGCCGCGAGGTGACCGTGACCTGAACTGGACCACTGCTAGCTATTTGACTCGGCGCCGTTCCCTCGAATATCGAGCTCGATCTTCGTTTCAGTTCGTTTCGTTCAAGTTGCTTTTACTGGGAGAAAGCCTCAGAATCATCGCGTCGCACGCACTGGCCACTGGGCCTACACTCTGATAAGACGCTGAAGGGTCTTTGAACGCGTCTTCTGGCTGCAAGTTGCTTTTACTGGGAGAAAGCCTCAGAATCATCGCGTCGCACGCACTGGCCAGGCCTACACTCTGATAAGACGCTGAAAGGTCTTTGAACGCGTCTTCTGGCTACTGTATCGCGTCCTTTCAAACAGGGGACGCGTCAATTGAAACTCGATGGCACTCGCGCGCATTTTCTCCGTTTCCACCGGCCGCTCTTCCCTTATACCCATGCATCTGGAGCGACTTACTTCTCTCCGACCTTCCTTGCCTGTGGCCTGAAATCCGTTCACCCAAGAGATACAAATCTCCGAACTCTGAATCCCGGCTAGAAGTCCAATCACGCGTCCATCCTACCCCCCCCCCAAAAAAAAAAAAATCCATCAGAAAATCGCACATCAGCTCTCACAATCATCGTTACTTCCAACTCTATCATCTATCTACCCACCGGACTCTCCGTCCCTAATAATAATCCAAAAGCTAATTAATCCCTTATGGTAAAGCGCGCCGAGCTATTCCAACACCCTCCGCGTAACGTTATTGCGGGCCCATTTTCCTGATAATAATACGCTGATTTTCCGAGCATCTTACGTGACGCATTCATTCGAAGCCACACGCACACGCGAGCGATCAAGCCTAGCCTGAATGGATGTCCGGGGTGGTGCAACTTGCAGTGCGGTGTTCAACGGGAAGCTTATACATGGCGCTTGTGCCACCTTACTTATCTGTTTCAGCGGATCAGCCGGCGACTCGGTTTTTCAGCGAGACTCGGCCTGCCTTCTGGTCTCCATGTTACAACCTACGGCGTTCCTGTCATATAAAAATAGTGTTGGGAAGGCCTCCTCCACCCCCCCTCAAAAAAAAAAAAAAACACACACGAGCGTGAGTGTCCGTATCCCAAATCACCCCTGACCAATCAGAATTATGACGGGTAAAATTTTGAACTGGATTCATCTTTTGACCGCAGCCGGCGCGGCGCTAGGAAGAAAGTGGCATTCGAAAATCGAAATTAGTTTGATTTAATTCAGATACCAAACCTTGAGCCTGCCTTGAGCTCTGTACATAGTGAGAACTGCGAATCTAGATCGGATTTAGGTCGGCACCGAGAACAGTCTAATTCCTATTCCGGCTCAGCGCTCAACACCCACATCACCGCATCACCGCCTCACCCCGCCCCCGCAAATAATGGGGTCAAATGCATGCTTGTTATCATCACCGTTAGATGCCAAGGCTGCCAAAAAGTTGAAACACTGGTGGTATTCACAACTGCACTCGGTCTCGGGCTTAGAGAAACTTGTTCTCACGGTTCAACCCCGAAATTGTCGGACTGATTTTCCTTCAGGGTTGCCCCATGTTCGATGAAGCTTGGAAGGCAAGCTGAGCGTGCTTTCGGCAGGGCGATTAGCCACTTTGCCATATTCGCCCTCTGGTGTGACAAAAAAGATGACATTCCCTCACCCCATCGCAGAAACTAGTCATACATGCACCAGTGGTAACAAATTGAACGTAAAACTTCCCATATGGAGGATACTTTGAAATACATCTGCGTAACCTGGGTTAATGACGATACCAATGCTGAATCGTTGTGCCATCTTTTAATTTGATTATACTGCTTATTGACCTGGTAGCCCGAGGGAGTGGTATACGTTCCCGTTGTCGAATACGTGGAGCCGTTTGGGTTTTGTATTAGTAGCTCCCATCCTTGCGGCGTAATATTCGTCAGCAAGTAGTGAAGTTGCTGGGCGGCTGCGCACTTATTGGAGTAGTGATACCCCGAACCCGGCTCGTAGTCATATCAGTTCCCTGCGCCGTTAAGCACGCATTTAGCAACACATCTCTCCGAAGATTAGCTGGAGTACCCGGGAATTAGTCCCCTTGCTCGTGACGATGTAGTCTTTACCCCAGAGCTGGAGCTGCTGCCGTTTGAGTCAGAGTTTGAGTCAGAGTTAGAGTTTGAGTTTGAGTTCGAGTCGCTGTTCATTGTGGGTTGCGTGGTGGTGGTGTGGAAGATGAAGGAACATCTTGGAACCCGCCATGTAGCCGACCGGTATTTGCCTTGAACACGTTCCTGCCGCATTACATTCTCAAGCAGTTAGACGCCGACGGCGAGCCTTCTTTTCTCCAATTCTCTTTGTCAACGCTGTAGCAGCATTGCACTTCGTTGTTCCTGCCTTCAGTTTGACCTAATTTGCCAGTGATCTCGACTTCAGTCCCCACTGGCACGACGCCAGGACAGCGCGGTGACTTTGAGATCGCGAATTTCCGAGCCAGGCAGTGAAGTCTACGAAGGCATTAATTTCCGTCGGCACTTATTAAATGCAGAGAAAAATACCGTGATGCTTGCTAAACCTTGACGCGTTGCAGGTGAAGTTCCGGGGAAACTTCTGGTAAGTAAACATTTTTGTACTTCCGGTTGGATCATCTGCAAGTATTACCTGCCTGCACCGCCCGAAAAGGTAACAGTTGAACTTGCCACGAACGACGTCCCGTGGGCTCGGCTCAGGAAGATCAATATGAACAATTAGATTAGCGCCGAGTTCCAGGAATCACTGAGAAATATTAAACCTTCGCGCGATCCAAGCGCAATCAGATTTATCACTGATGAACGGAAGAAGTTCCCTAACAGGATTCCTTATTGTCGTCAACGATTGGACAGATGCAGTGGGGATTTATTGAATGGTGGTTTCCGCCAACTTCACACCCACACATGTTTCAAACGCGCGCGCGCCTTGGGAAGTCAGGAGGGTAAACAGTTGCCGACTTTTACCTCTCTGGGATTCGCAACGAGAATCAAATAATTCAACCTCGGATTGAAATTAAACTCGCCATGGCGATTGTTGTGGCGAGAATAAAAGACTCTGAATAGAAAATAAAAATAACGAACACTGCGACCAAGTGCTTAGATATTGGGCGGTGCCTGTTTGCTGCCACCCCAAGATTACAGGGGGTAACGAGGTCCGGAAAAATAAGCTCGTCCGAAGATTGAAGTCCATAGGAGAGTAGGAGGAAGCGATTTATACTTTGAGATATGCTACAGCAGGTGTGGCAAAGGAGGGCAAGGTGCGGACTGATGTCAGCAAAACCAGCAAAACGACTTGGAGCCAGTAACAAGGGTCCCGTTCAGAACATCAGAAGTCCAGGGGGTTGCTGTGAGAAAAGAATGACTTTGATCCCTAAAAAAGCTTAAGTGTCTGGTGTGTGTGTTAAACGAAAAGACAAGGTTGTTGACTATTGTGTGTTGAGGCGACGCCAAACACCCCTGTTCTTTCACAACACCCACTTCAGGACCATTTGACTGCTACATTACCATTCGGCCGCCATGGTCTCGTTCAAAGGCTCTACCTATGAGCTTTAGTACCCACTCTCAAGCTCGGATCCCACTGGCGCCCATGCCATTCTCGCTTCCGGAGTACCATCATGATGATTCGATGAAGGCCACCGAGTCGTCTCTCAGCCTTCCATCCGATGGCGTCCAAACTCTGGCTAAACATGCTCTTTATTCTCGACGGAAGAATTGGGTGTTCGAGTCGACTGTCAATCCTGCGACATGGAATCGGGGCAAGACTTATACGAAAAATGACATGGCTGGGCGGAGATGTCTCCTAAACATATGGATCGCTGTCTTTGTGAGGGCTACCCACCTACACTCTCGCCATCCGATCTAGCTGGCATCCTAGCGGTTTCTACTCATGAGCGCTCGTTTCTTGCTGGCAGATGTATGTATGCCCTCAATGACTCTCACAGAATGTGTGATCAATCCGGAGGTGGATACCTCTAACATCGCAAGGGGCCCTTCTACTTTTTATGCTCAGGACTAGATATCACATCATGCTCGACATCAATCCACGAATTTAAACGACCTGGTCATCGGTGTCGTCAATAATCTTCCTTTCGAGGTTACTGGGCCCGGGATGTGGAGTCGAGCTGACGAGGGACGACAGACCAATATTCCTGAAGATCTATTCCGATTCGACCCGGAGTCGGGAGCCCGGACTGGAACGGAAATTGTGCACGGTCATGTTTAATTTTGCTCAAAAGTTGGGTGTACCCTTGCTAACGAGAGCAAAACAAACGGGAATTATTCCCGTAACTTTTGGATTGTCTCACGGAGCTCCTCTCACGCTGGGCTACCCACAAGCTTACTGGAATTCGCCTTATTTCAACCTCTGGGCAACATGCGACAAGGCGAAATTCACGGAAACTTTCTTGCACCACATTAGACTGACCTCGCACTGGAGTAACTGGATCATTCTTCTATGGATGTTGACAGAGGTAGAGTGTGTGTCAGAACAAAATGTGCTAGCGGCATAAAAAGTGTGTCAAAGGCCTAGGTTGGTGTGGGCGGCGGTACATCATTTCCCAGACCAGGCTTGATGACACCATTGACGTCGCAAGGGCCGAAGGCCCAGGCGTCACTATGCAGCCGGAAGAGTCCATACTGCACTACCCATAAGATTGGCTTGGGCAACGGCGGGAAACTGAGTAAGTCGTTAGTCGCCATCGAGTAACAGGAAGCGGTACACGCACTATGGAGCGGTGGACTTATCATGGCAGATCAAGCCCAAGGGGAGCGAGGTGACAAGTGAGACTTCCGCGAGAATTCGTTTGCCGAGTTCAGCCTCCAAATCCTGCAGCTCTTTCTTGGTAAAAGCGGCTCGCATCTTACTCGACTCGAGAGTGGGAATTTCCTGGAAGTGGCTAGTGAATATGGAGTGCGAAATGAGGTGGCATCTGGCGTACATCGCGAAGGTGCTGGACGAGCAGTTCACTGAAGCTGTCAAGCTTCTCGATGACTTTCGGTCCCGAGTAGGTTGCCGTGCCGGCGTGCACCTCGTTAAAGTATTTTTCGAGATCTTCGAGGCCGGCCATGAAGCCATGATGCTGATCGACGTTGTGGTCCATGCTATGAAGGCCCAGCTTTGTTTCGAAGAATGGGAAAAGAAGGGTCTCTTCCATTTTATGGTGATGATGCAGCATAACCACCTACAGCAGTTCATTTAAACATGGTGCGCTTGGATAGTGTAAACACGGACAAAATTTATACAAAAAAAGGCGAAGGGTTTGACTTGTTCCGGCTTGATCTTTTCCGCCTGAGCGTAAATGGCGTTTATTCCCCGGATGTACATGTTGTGGGCGATGGACATGTCACTAGTATTCTTCTTTCAAAATTAGGGCCAAGAACTGGCGTGTAGCACCCACATGGCTTGGTTGTCGAATATATCCTTCCAATCACCAGGAGGGCGCTCTGAAAGAATGTGAATAGGCTGTACAGGGCACCCGAGCAGAGGAAATGCCCACCGATTAGAGGGAATGGGAACGGCATGGTGGTAGAGAGAGAGAGGACAGCTTACTGTACTTAATAATACAGGCGCTACTTCTTCATGCCAGTCCTGGCGGTACATTGATCATTGATCTCCGGTTATGATGTCCACTCAAAGCCTCTCGAGTTCGGCCTCGTGGAAACGAGGCCGCACCCAGCTTAAATGAAGTGTTTCCTAATATAATGTGTGAATTCTTCGTACATGACCGCATCCTGGATTGCTTTTAGCATTTCCAAACTGAACTTGAGTTGGCGGAGGTATCACATCAGACAATTTCGAAGACCTCTTTGACTGCAGGAACAGTTCCTGCACATGTCACGGCATATATATCTGCTCAATAAACGACAGATAGACGTCCAGATGGGCTTCTGGATCTGCTGTGCTGGCGGTGCCGCTTTCAAGTCCCGACAGTCACTAGATTTTGAACAATCCCCTCAGGCCGAGAACTTGATGAGTGATCCCGGATTGATTAGTAATCATAATCATATTCATGAAATTTCCGAGCGCTGGAAGCCTGGAACAATGGAGCGATAAAATCATTGGAAGGTCTAGCCCCGCTCGTACGTATAGCGGCCCGCTTCTGTCAATCTGACGCCGGTGGAACGAATGAGACCCGTTCTGAACTCGAATAGCCGAGTAACGGCATGTGAAGTCTCATTTAGGCGAAGTGGAAATTTAAGTAGATCGCATCAGTGGCGGTGCACCTGGTTCAACCGTTCAAGTTCAACCGTCGTTACCTGGGCGACTGCACCGCGGAATATAATTGTGGTTTCAACTAGGTACAGTGATTCGGGTTGAAAAATCACAAGTTGAAGTATTTTTTTGACCCGCCATCGGTCGCCTTCAAGTAATCACCGCACACCGGTCATAATGACCTGCTTTATTTGCTCCCCACCATTGCGGGAAGAGATGGGCTTTCCCAGCCGCTCCTTGAACTGCGAAGGAGAGAATGAACACCATGACTTGGGTCCCTCCATCAAGGGCTACATTATTTGTTCTTTAGAACCGTTTTCATTGAAAAGCGATGACACGCACCCGCAGCAAGAAGATAATTGTACTTGGTGAACCATCTCGGATAGCGCGTGCGTAACCACCACTGGGATGCATAAGCTACGGCGAAGTAAGAAAGGACAGATGAGTTAATTCCAACGGAGAGGTAGCCGATGTAATAGCTTCATCACACATGTTGTTAGCTGAAGGTGCAAATAACGGGGCATATAATCATACCAGATTATAGGTGTATACAGATAATCTGTCCGCAATTTGGGCCAGATGCGGTAGATCACCCAGAAAGGGACCGGCACGAAGAGACCGACCAGGTATGCCCACGCCACCTATGTACAATGCCCTCATCAGGCACATCTTGGTCTGGAACAAAAATATCTACGCACCCATTGGTAACGTTGATGGACGGCGAAGAGTTGATGGCTAAGTTCGGATGTTAGGAGAAGCGAAACCACGATGACATTGAGTACCCTAGTCCGCCCCATGCAATAGCCTGCGAGTTGTATTGCTGAGGATTTTGTCCGCTCCCTGGGAAAGAAAAGAACCATTCAGTCAAAAACTGAGCGGCAGGGCTAAATGACAAACAAATAGGAGTGCCCTCTACCGACAGTAATATCTCCCTCTGGTTGTCAATGATTGAGTTCATCAATACTATAGCCACAAGTTAGTGCGCAGTAAAAAAAAGTCGAACATAAATTCGAACCAAAATTCAAGATGGCACTGGTGATCCTGTTAGGCGGTCGTGAAAGGTAAAATTAGGAGCTCACCCAAACAACGTCCCACTAATTTGGGCAGTGTAAGCGGCTCTAGGAGGCAGTTTAGTGTCTGTTGAATTGTCAATGGATGGTCCATGTCAAACGGCGCAACATCTAACACTGCGCAATCTTGAGATCCTTGAGTAAAAGCTGCGCTTGGGTGACGGAATCTACCACCTCTGTTTAGGCGGAGGGTCACAAATTAAACACATATACGAACTATAACTGTATAGGACAAAAAACATATTTGCCATGGGCCTGCCGGGGTGGATAAATCCACCGATCATCTATACGCGATATTCAGGAAGTGGGATCAGAGAAATTCCCGACATACCTGAACGAAGGGCTGGATGATGAATTGAATTCCAGTTATCGCATATAGAGCTCCGAAGAACACGATAGAGATAGAGGCTAGTAAGAGAGAGATTAAAAATCCCCACCTCCCGGCACAGTTTAGCTTTCAAATTTGGTATATCAGCAGTGTCGACTTACCACGGCAAAGTCGATTCAGTTTTGTAAATGACGACCAGAGAGATAATGATAGACAGAAGCAACGTGGTGATGTACCAACTGTTAGGTGCATCTGGATACTACAGAAGAATATAAATATGACATACAAGAGGGAGAAAATGCCAGCCGCCTACCTTGAGCATTTCTCTATAATGTGGGTCGATATCTGAATCGGACTCGTCGGAAGCCTTTCGCATCCCGTCGTCGTTCCAGAACCTCCAATCGAAATTGGCCCAGGATTGTTTCAGAGCTGTTGGCGTCATCCAACTCCATGTGCCGCGCAGTTCCTCGCGGTTCCACAATAGCAAATGAGTGAAGGTTGCCGCCATGCCTTGTTATAGTCAGCAAGTCCCAACTAGTACACGAAGCTGCATTAAAGTCCCGCACCTAAATTCGAAGTAAGGAGGTAAACCACCCATGTCGACGCATAGCTACATAATGACATTCATAAAGGGAATCCACACGCGAGAAAAATAACTTGCAAAGGTAGGCCTTCCTTTGCAAGTAAGGTCGGGTCGACTTCCAGGTTCTCGTTCAAAATAAGCAGCTGGTCGTATGGGGTCCCATTCGCGTAGAACAGCGACTGGGAAAGCTACAGAACTTTCGTCAACAATAAAAAGGGTGTTACAAGAGAGAGAAATTCACGAAAGGGTAGGTTTTCGCATTCCAAATATTATTATAATAAACGGCGACGAAAACGATCCTAAAATACTTAGTTAAGACATAACGCCGTGGAACGTACTTACATGCAAAGTATGTAGCCTATGAAGCCGGAAAATTGGGCTTTGAGAGGAATCGCCAGGGGATTGGTGCCTGAGATAGTCATGGTCAAATTGAGCGAATATCGTGACCCAGAACGCCTCGCCTCCTGAATTATATTGATCAAGATGGGGTTGATGTGTGGTAGTTGAAAAAGGAACGAACCCGAAATATACTGCCAATCGAAGCAGATTGAGAGAAGTCCGAGGCCTGTGTAACATGTTTACGTTGGACAACAATTATTCAAAGAAAAAAGGGTCCAACACAAACCTTCATTGCCGTTCGACCCTCCGAATATTCGAGTAAAATCGGGTGAGCGCTGGTTCGCAAGACAGAAGACAGAAACCCTGTCAGCAGTGGGAACATCCACTGCGGAAGCAGCTCCCAGAAGAAGATCACGAAAAATGCGATCCAGAAAAACCGGACTTTTTTGGCGGCACCCTCGGCGTCCTTGTACAAGGCGTCAAACATGGAGACCAGAGGAAGAATGCTAGGATATAGCATCTTGGACGGGTACAGCAGCACCGCTGTTAGCGAAGTCACAAATAAATAAATTAGAACATGGGAGGTCGCGTACATCTGAACAGACCCCCGATACCATAACCAGCAAGCTACAGCGAGTAAGCTCGTGTCTTAAAAAGAGCAGGGACAGCCTAACCTGACTAGCGAAGAGAAGGAAGATGGAAGCTGCAGGATTGGGTGTGACTCTGTAATACAGTCGTTGAACGGACAAGACCTGCGTCCCGAGTGCGGAGTTCGCCGCGGCACTAGCCTAAACGAAATAATTATGGTTGAGCTGTTGGTCTGTTTCCAGGCAGAAGTCGAAGAGACCATAATGACGATGAATGCATTCTCCTTTTTATTGAAAGGGTGCTACAAGTAGTCAAGGATGAGTGGAAGGCCACAAAGGTTAATTGGATGGGCTAACAGGGTTGAGATAACGAAAAATACCCCGAGTCGGAATCACACTCTCCAAAAATTTGCCGAGGATAAAGGCGATGATGGCAAGAAACATTGTCGAAACGAACACTGTTTGCTAAAAAAAAAAAACAGAGCTTTGAGTATAAAAATGTGGATATGACGCAGTGACAGCCCACCGGTTTAAAATAATATATTTCAGCTGAAGGAAGATATAAGAACGATTCGGACGTGAGGAGAAGACCGGATACCAAGAACACCACCAAAGGCGGAAAGCCCCAAGCCTAGAATCGCAACTCGAATTGTCCAAGGATTCAGGGTTTCGTCGTCGGTCACAGTGATAACATGCGTGGCAACATCGCGTTCGTCCTCGAGGACGGCAAACTCGGGAGAGGGTTCCGAAGTACTTTCTACATCTCCATGGAAATCCTTTTTTCATCCAGCGAGTTCGAAGGTGGTTTCTCGGCCAGTTCAGCGTCTTCAGTGGCCATGGGAGGAGCGGAGGAGATTATGAGAGATTATGCAACATAGCGCAGCTATTTATGATATCTCGTTATACAGATCCTCGGGCCATCGTGTGGTCACCACAGAGCCGGTAATGGCAGCATTGACAGACAGCCTGAAAGAAAATTGCGGTTGTGGTATACTCCATTCCTAAACCTGTTACATGATGGCTTTAGCAATGCTTTCTTATTAACCAAACCGAATAACAACAAACGCATTGACTCCCTAGTAGCCCGAGTCGACAAAGGTGAAACCGTTGCATACCAAATATAACCAGAGCGCCGGAAAGGTAACGTGGGGAGTAACACCTTTTGCGGTATAATTCTGTGCGACCCAAAACCCCAAAGAAGTAGATATGTAACACAGAAAAAATGCGACGCATCAGAGTTCTGAATATCTTGGCTTATTCCAAGCGTATTCGCATCCATGTGTATACCTATATTGGATCCGACGATTCAGCTGGTCTCATTCTTGGATGATGAACTGACCAACCAGTAGTGCTTAAATTTAATTTTAGTGGAGGGGATCATTGGTGCCTGGATGCCACGCAGTCATGATGGCGCATCAAAGTCCCGCCATTCCTGATAGTTCCTGATGCATACTTAGTGCCAGGCCTTGTAGTATCTCCTTCAAGTTGTATCGACTCATCGCTGTGTGCGGAATGAACATGGGGAGGACTTATGCTCACGACATTAACCTCGGAAATTGGGATTTGGCCTGGTCTGCTCGGGTTGATTAGACAATAGGGGTGCTCAATTGCTATATCTCGTGGGCCCGTCCCGTGGGTTTATTTGTCCCGAACAAATAGAACTCAAACTCCGCCCGGTATTTATGCCGTTTCCAGAGCTACACTAGCTCTCAGTGGAGTTCCAACACCACTTATAAAACATGAAGAGGCTCTAATGAGCTAATGGACATTTTTCTGAGTGGTATTTGGAAATGAATCCACGAAACTATGCGCGCAAAGCTAGTCATCAGTTATTCATACCTCCAGACCTGCTTCTACACATCAAATCTATCCAGAAATGTTACCAAAGTACTCTAGAATGTGTTATGTGATTTTGGGGCAAGATATATGCACCGTTAGCGGCCGCACCGTTGTTATAAAAAGTCTTTTTGGATGGCGGAGTTTGAATTCTATTTGTTCGGGACAAATAAACCCACGGGACGGGCCCACGAGATAGCAATTGAGCACCCCTAATAACCCACGGAGAGACACGGAGTCATCGCACTTTATTGTTCTCCAAATTGTCTCCGCCGAGATGATCGAGTCAGCTTGTGATAAGTGAAATATCTATAAGCTGAAGAAGGGGTTGAGTACCGTCTAACTATGACCTTACCCTGCTATAAGGTGGTAACTTACCATCCCCGTCGGAGTATCGAATTTGAGAAATTTAGTGTTTGTGGCCAGTTTAAGCCAATGGCGATCGATCATAAATTGTTAAAAGATCGGCACGTGCTCGGCCCGAGTTCTCCGATTCACAAGATGTCTGATCGCCAAGTTGATCCAAAAGTCTTTTGTTCTCCAGCTTAACTAGGCTTAACTTCAGCATGACACGCCCGGACCATCTGCGACACCTCTCTTTCTCTCTTGTATATCTCCTCGCGCTACCCCAAGTCCCTCTCCACTCCTCTGCTTTTCCGCCGGTTATTTTAGGTGCAATATAGCACCAGCGATTCGCAATAAGCAATCCGCTGAACTGTGTGGCAAAAAAAACCGGCCCACAGCGAATTTTCTCGCCGTAATCCTGTCTTACATCCAAGCTACTGCCCAAGATGTTCGGAAATCCTAATGTGCGCTCGTCTCTGGCCCTACCTCCCTCGAGTCTAACCTCCGACGCAGGGCATTCCCGGGAATGTAGAAGGACCTTCGTCTGCAGATGTCGGTTTTTCTTGCATATCACAACGCACGATTCCCATCTAAATTTTCCGTTCTTTAGGACTGGAAGAGGGCTGTATATCGAGCACCTCCCTCTAAATTTGTGGTGGAGATGCTTCCTCCCATCAAGCTTGGTGAGTCCGACGAGCTCGCGCATGAATACCTCTAATGAATCTTCGTAGCGGGGAGCTATAATTTCCAGATGCGCATATGTCCTATCTCTCGAGGCGATCGTACCTCCGTGTCCTCCAGAGGGTCCAACACCGAGTACGACGTTGTCCGTAGATGGGAGGATTGTCTCTGGTTCCAAGACACTTTGGAGAGAGAATATGCCCGTTTGGCTCTCTCGAAGCGGCAGCGTCTTGTGGCTGGAAAGGGAGTCAGGAAGAATGGCATGTATCTCCAGGACAAGGCCTCGTCTTGGGAATCGCTTCCTCCTGGGCCTGATCCAGATTCCGTCGCCCAGACCATCCACGCCTACCTTCCTCGGCTGACAAAAAAGGGCACAGTGTTCCGTGCCAGTCAGGCGACAGTAGACCAGCGTCAGGCCGAGCTTACGGCTTTCATTGCGGCTCTTTTCATGGACGACGTGCCTACTTTACTCGACGACTTCCGAAAGGAGCGTACTGTGACAGATTTCTTCGGCTTCTGGCGGAAAGACCAGGACGTCTATAAAGCCGCAAATAAAGCAGTGCCCAAGGCTCGAAGTTCCGTTAGTAGTATCAGCACTTCTCCTCGATCTCCGACACTCGACAGTTCTTCCGAGAGTGGCTCCTCACGGTCTCGGGCTCTATCCACGGCTTCATCCGACTCATCCTCTTCCCCATCGTCTGGTAGTGCCAGAAGCTCCATGAGCGTCCAAATCACCCTGGATGATGGAGTTATTCCTTTTGGACACAACCCGCATCACGGCTTGGACAATCTCGAACCTCTTAACGAGGCATCTGAAACTAGCCGTAAAACTGGTCTTCGAGGCGGTTTGCTGGCGGCTGTGTCACGGAAAATACGAAAGACTGCCGCCGCCGATAAAAAAGGTCAGAGTGTCAGCGACCAGAAGCCCCGTCCCGATTCTAGGTTATCCACCGCCTCTACCGGTATGTTTACAAGTCATTCACATCACATCCGTCTAAATGGAGCTTGTAGTCCACCGTGCGCACCGTGAATCGTGGCAAACGACAGCGTCCGGGATGACTTTCCTAGATGAGCTCAATGTCACTATGCCAACCGAACCAAACGACGTTGCTCGCAATCCGTCAAGGTTATCGACGGCAAGCTTCATGACGGATGTATCCGCCGATGCTATCATACCCCGCTCTCCTCATCGTCCAGACTCGCGCGCGACTTTAGGACGCTCTCTTTCCTCAGCATCTCGTGGCCACAAGGCGACACCTTCAGCTGACTCCGACGAAGATAGCGACCCTGATGAATGCTTCTATGGTAATTCCGACCATGTGTCCCGCTGCCTACTTCTGACCCCGCCGCAGATGCATTTCCCTCGCCATGTTCCTTTGTCCCAGAGGAAAAGCTCTCGGAATCGTCCACGCTGCTGGTGACGACCGCATCGGCTAAAACCTCCCTTGCACCGCTCAGAATCACCCCTGGCACTCCGGTGTCACTTCCTAATTCCCCACTGCGTGCCCAATTCTCTCCCACTCGGGAAACTGCAAAATCGGAACCAAGACTTCCCAAAAGTCCCCCTTCGAACTCGCCAGACTCCCCCAAAACTCCGCTCAGCTCAAACTTCTATCAGAGGTCGGAGTTTTTGGCGAGGTCACCTTCGCCAAATGGGTCCATCGTCTCCTCGTCGTTATCAGTCCTATCCAGCGGGACATTGCAGTCCTCGTTCTCAGACTCCACGAGCACCACCGTCACCCCATCCATGTATTCCTTCGCTTCGACCGCGACATCTCCCTCCACGCCAACCGCGCTCACAATCAAGGCCGCGCATAATAGCGCGATTATCCTGCTGCGGGCCGACCGCGACTCCTCGTTCGACGAGATTCGGCGGCGCCTGCGGGAGAAATTCCTCGGCCAGGAAAACGTCACCCTGTCTGAATCATTCACTCTCGCCTATACGATTCCCGCGACACCCATCAAGCCAGTAGTGAAGTCCCGCAACCGTTCCAATTCGACTGGGGGGCTGGGGGACACGGCTCTGATGGAAACGATTACCACCAGCGACGAATGGGCCCGTCTTGTGTCGACTGTCGACGGTGCCAAACTTACTCTCCGTGTTATGGACTCGTCCGCACGAATGACCTGATGATACCTATCTTTATATTCCGAGTATGTTACGATTCGATATTCGACCTTCGCCATTACGACCGTTATTACCTTAGGTAGATACCTCGCTTACCCTTATGGTTTGCCTGTACTTGTACTCTTCGATTTCGTATACAATGATTTTTACGCCCTACAAACATAATGCTATGCGCCGACACGGACATGAGCAGAAGACATCATCCCGGGAGACAATAGCTGCTGGCTCGGAAGCGCAGACGGAGCACCGGCTGGGAGCGGCGATCTTGTCCAATCAGGAAGAATGAACTGAGTCGTTCGGTGATCGACGTCGAGCGAAATGTCCATGCTTCCTTCGCCGTCACGGTTGGCGGCGTCGGCCAGATCCCACTGCTCGCGATTCACCTCCGTGCCACCAGTTTTCAGAGATCTGTGAGGAAATCAGATGGAAGACGACGAATAAGGAGAGGGAGGGACTTACCCTGCTAACGAGCCGCCCACCCACGCCATCGTCGCGGGAGAGAACGCAGGGGCCTTTCCGGCGTTGGCGCCTGCTCTTGTTGAGGTTGCAGGGGGTGGATTGGGATTATTTAAGATAGCAAAGTAGGGAAGTAGGGGTCGTAGAGAAGCATATGGGTCGTACGACGGAGGACTGGGTCGGTCGGGTCGGTCAGATCTGGTCGGGTTTCGGGCTGGTGGCGGGGGCGGCGCAGCTGCTCGGAGGAGTTCATTGTGCAACCGTGGTATAAATCCAGGGAGCATGGACGTTCCGCCCACTACCAGGATTGAAGATGCGAATGTTTTTCGTAGATCCACAGGCACCTACGTTCTAGATTAAATATGCGGCACAAATGTAAGAAGAACTCAGGTACCTTTAAGAGAGAAGCAAGGATAACTTCCGCCGTGCTACTCTCATCAACATCACCGCCTTCGAATAGCACCTCTGCAGTACGCTCCCGAACCCAGCCGGGGATAATTAATGTGCCCCGTCCAGTACCCGTTTGCTGTGATGCGGGGGGGACTACTCGCATGTGAAGGTCCGTAGCTGTAGAATGCCGATTATACAAGCCGGCAAGGGCCTGCAGATGCCCTTCTCCGCGTGGGTTGTCAGCGGCAGGCACGCGAGGGTTTGAGATGACTGAAAACTCGGATGAAGCTCGGTGGACCGAGAAATCGCTATCTCGTCCTGCATGCGAGAAATCGGACTCGGACTGCGTGGAGTCACTCGGAGGGATGTCCATTTCGGATGCCTCCTCAGCCGGAGTTGCTTCTCGAGTTTCATGAGAGTGACCCAAAGCGTCTCCAACAAAACAACAACGGGCTTTGATCTCCTCAACAACTGCGTCTGTGAGCACTTCTTGAGGTACACGCGTTGATCGGTTGGCCGCAGGTATATTTGCAGCAGCGCTGAGAGATGTTGGAGGCGGTAAGTATGTGCCGAAGAGTAACAGGAGAGCGCGGAGGTGAGATGTGAGCCGTGCCCCGGCCAACGGGGTTGTTCGCAGGTGGGGAAAGAGGGGTCTTGCGGCAAATATCTGCTGAAGGTCAGTAAATATTCGGAAAAAAACAACGCAGTACTGACAGGGAGCGCCACAGTCTCCAAATGGCCGCAGTCAACAACAAGTCCAGTTATTCGCCCCACGGCAAATAGCGAAAGCAGATGACTTGAAGCGAACGACACGGAAGGCACCTTCATGGTTCGACATGAGCTAATACAGAACACGGGGGAAGAAAACCTACCTGCAAGTTCTCAAACAGAATGCGGGCCATCATGTCTTTGATGTACAGCGGCAACAGTGGATGCTCGACGAGGATTACCTTTCGAGCCTTTGGGTCAGTTAGAAGTGAGCTTCAGAAACAGTTAAACAACTCTCGGCAGCGGGAGGAAGGCCAACTTACTCGTGGAATACAGATCTTAAGCAGCGCTCGAGCTTGACTTCCAGAAGCTTGTCCTGCTCGTCTTTTTCTGCAGGATCGGTGGCTCTACCGAGGTTCCACAGCGGCGCTTCATTGGGACCGCCGGCGTGGAAGACATCCCTCGGTCGGCCTTCGCCACTGAAGCCTACTTTCCATATGCGAGAGCCAGCGTCGATGATAACTCGATCCTCGACTCCGTACAAGGAGTGTCTCCGGGTTGTTGTATAATGTGGGGAGGATTGGATGGTAGCGGTGCTCGTAGATGCTACACGCGAAAATGTCGGTGTCTTGGGATCGACAGAGCCTTTGCCCTGTGGTGTATCGGGCGGAGCAGACATGTTGTCGCGCGGAGAGATGATTCGTCGCGTCAAGCGCGCAGCACCAAAGAAGCATAAATAAATTCCGCTAAGTAATTACTATAATATCTACTTACAAGGCTATTCCTCGATGAGTATCTACTTTGAAATCTACACGGCTCCTCCTACAATCGCATGCGTGCAAAGAGTATCATTATAGCAAGTGCCCACTGCTCAAATTGTTCCTTCGACATGAATAAGAGAGCTTGCGAAAGCACGGCCTTCGTGATCTGAGCGGACATACCCTGTTGTGGCTACCAAGTGAGAATTGGACTAAACAGGGAAGAAATAACACTGACCCGGTACCATCCCACCATACCATCCCTCCGCCATACCTGGGACAAAATATCCAGAGCTCCGGGATGTTGCAGTTTGGAATGGTTGTGATGAGGACGGTTGGCGACGGGAATATCCAGGTTCTGGGATTCAGCTTCTTCCGTATCCGCCGTGCGAGCTTGGATCCGCACTTTGGCCATGATGTAGGGATAAGTCACCTAAATGAAACAGGTCAGATGGTAGAAAAGGGGAATGTGAATAAGCGCACAACTGTGGCCAGCGTTTTGCTGAGCGCGCCGACGAGGAAGGATAATCCGGGCCCAATTTTGTTGCCTCCTCCACTCTTGAGTTGTGCCGCAATGGCGAGTCCCTTGACGCGTTCAAACACGCCGTACGTGATGGCGGGGTTGACGGTGAGCACCAAACCAGGCTTTATGCCCAACCACAGTCCTGTTACGCCTTCCTCGTCTATAATTTCACGCGCGACGCCCAGAAAAGAATCATCTTCAGGAGTGGCCTTTGCAACCCCCTCTACCTTTTCATTTTGATTTTGACGACCGACTTGCTGTCGAGTAGCAATCACCGACACAGGAATGGTGAATATTTGGGCAAGAGCTCCGGCAATGGCTCCGATCAATAATTCAGCAGCGGTTGAAAGTGCGGGCAGTGCGGCGCCAACCGGGAGCTTGCGCATCAGGCGATTGATATACGCGTTCCGCACGAAAGAATAAAAGAAGAAGTATGCATATTCTGAAGTATGGCTTAGCATTTTAAGGGAAGTGAGACAGAAACGACCTACGCATAGAGAATGTGTTGAGCATTGTTGCTCCAAACCCTCGATAGAATCCAGATATGCCCTCCTTTTTAAAGATCCGCAACAGCACGGCAAGCATCGAGAGTTCGTCCTTGTTCTTGCCCTTTGATGCTGGCAAAGCCTGGATCCGTGTCTTGGCGCTAGGAACGGTCTTTTAAATTCGGTACAGGGATGACTTAAAGCAGGCATACACATCCAGTGGATAGACGACGCTGTAGAGGTTTTAGAAAGCGGTTCGCCGATAAAGATGAGAAATACTGACGCGGAACTGAAACAACCGCCCAGTGCGCCGGCCAGAGCAGCACCAAACGGTGTCAATTTGACGGGAAGAGCCTTTGACTGAACCGACATGGTGGAACGGGATAGAGAGCGGCTACTTCGACAACTCCTGAAGTGTCGGGAACTAAAGTCCCTAGCCGAATCCGGAATCCGGAACATGTGAATTTAGCACCCTCCGAATGACACACGCGCAAGCAGTGATTACCTGATCGCCCTTTACTTATGCAGAACCACTCCGACACCAGACCCAATTTTCCGCAAGATTTGGATATCCAACCCTCAGTTCCTCTGTTTGGAGATGAATCCGAAAAGTTTGACTTCCTTCACCAGAAAGAGTCTATAGCGCGTTTTGGCATAGCGGGAAAAGTATGGAAAGTTCCAGCGTTCTCCTCGGGCCTCAAGTCTCTCGTCTCACATGAATTCACAGGGAGGCGGCCTATGCCTTGAAATTATATGTTCGGCCTCTCACCGACCATTTTTTTGATCCCCCATTTTTATTACCTGGGCCTTCAAGTAAGCCGACAAGAATGATTGAACTCGGGTCTGGGTCGGGGATTGTCGGCGCGGCGATAGCCCCATTGCTAATTCCTGGACGCGACATTCTGGTTGTGACCGATCTACCGGAGGTATTGCTTTTCTTTCTTGCAGGCTCCCGTAACGATTAAGAACGTACAGGTCTGTCCTTTGTTAGAAGACAATCTCAAAGAGCATCTTCAATCTCAGGGCGGGCCGTTACTGGTCAGACCGTTGTCCTGGGGCGATTTTCAGCATGCGCAACGCATCGCGGAGGAGCTATCACTATCTGCCGCTCAATACGATTCCCTCATAACGCACATCGTTTGCAGCGATCTCGTCTACTTCCCAGAGCTTCTTGCGCCTCTTCTTCGCTCTCTCATCCAACTTTCCTCACCTCCATTCGCAACACCCACGAAGGAAGTCGTCGTTGTAATTTCCTACAAGGTCCGCAGCCTCTCAAAGGAGACGCCGTTCTGGGCCGCATTTGGCTTATGGTCAAGTATCATGGACCTCCTTGCTCATGTTCCTAGTCTCAGACATTCCTAGGTTCCATTTCGCGCCTGTTCTTGTAAAAATGGCAAACGCCCCCTGGCATCGATTTGGGGCAACCCATGAAGACGAAACGTTTATTTTGTGGCTCGTCGGCGAAAGGAATCATTCAATTGGTCCTTGCCCTTAAGCGACAACGATTTACTACGTGGAGTCGACGTGAGAGGAACCTCGTCACCAAAGGGTGATGACACCTTTGAAACACTGCTGCTAATGTCTGTAGAAAGTTCTGACGAGCCATAATACATACGTGTGCTCTTCATGTAAAGGCATGATGGTCTGGGGTTTACGCATTTTAGAGGTTAACAAAATGTGGATTTGTTCGTCTTACAGAATCGTTGGTTCCCATTCTCGAGGTACCCAACCGCGGAATTATAATCCCCCTCTGGTGGCCTCTCGTAGCCTGGCGGCGCATATGACCTTGGGGTGACGCCAGGAACATGCCTGAGCAGAGATCAGTAACGTAGAGGGCCAGAGAGTATGACAGACTTCGTGGTAATTTTCACCGGCTCAGAAAATAACGATGTCCCGGGAGCAACTCCAAGAGGTGTGAAGCCTGTGATGGCGAAGGGCAACAGGTCTAGCGTGTACTGTAAATTCGGAGTGAGCGGGAGTAGCCAGCAATCCGGCAATTAAAGGCACCTACGCGGACTGAAAACCGGGGGAAGAGAAAACTCGGCTTGACCGTTTTCTTGACATCCAACTCTCCCATAAGAGTGCGACTGCCTTTTTCTGGCGCACCTTCCGTGGAAGGCCAGAAGAAGGCTTGGCCAGCACCGGAGAGGAAAAAAGTGTTGCTCCTCCTCTCTATCCTCTCTTCCATGGAGTCAGATCCAAGCGCCACAGATCGCACAAGATGTAGCTGAATAGCGAGTGGATTCGCCACAGTGTCAAGAGCCTGTTCATCGTCACACTTGATTGTCAGTGTGAGCGGGATCGGTGAGCCGATAGTGAAGGCCAACTATTGGTGGATGAGTCCACTGGTATATGGAATTCAATGCAATATTACCGGAGTCGCAATGGCCAGCTAGAAAGCAACATCAGACTGTGAATAATCATACGGGGTTTGGCTGGAAACGCACACTACATTCAAGGCTCACTTCCTTCGCATCGAAGAGTTTCCCTCTGAGCGTTACAGGCTGAAGCACTTTCCATCCAGCAGGATCTCCGCTCGGTCCCACTAAGTCGCTGCCCTCCCTGTACGCGAGTTGACGCAACGCCGAAGGTGGTTCAGGTTGTATCAGAGGTAGATACGCGAAGTTCGTTTGTAAACTGCAAGAAATTAAAGTTGAGTGTAGAGACTCAGTACTCAGAGCTGACAAGCACACATACGTCTGATTAGCCTTGAATGCGCCACGCTTGATTGTGGTCACGATACGATAATCCACGTAGCTAATATTGAAATCAAGCTCAAGTCAACCATACTCTAATGCCGTCACGTACGCCGGGCTCGCTCGCTCCGAGAAAGTGGGCGGAAGAGCTATCGGGAGCCCCTTTGCAGTTACGTCTGCCAGAGAGACCTTGGGGGGAAGCGTGAACGTGAATGGCCAAGAATGTTTGCCTTTCCCAATCTTCCCGGACGCTTTCTCGTTGCCTTCGGGCCAAAGAGGCTGGTTTAAGTCAAGGAAAATCTGCTCTTCCTGCCCCACAGCCGTTGTACCCGCCTGGAGCTGGAATCGAGGTTCAAACGGAGAAAGAAGTAATGCTAATAGACCCGAAGTACGTACAGCAACGGAAATGCTCTTCACTGCCTCCGGTTTGTCGATATCGAGTTCAACGCGCCCCGTTATCGTATCAGCCTCGAGAAAGAAAGGCGCAGAAGCAGGAGAGGGAGAGCGGCTCTGTACGAATAGGAATAGCCACGGCCGGCCCTTGCCAGTCTCGAGAGAGTATTTATGTTCCGAACGCCTAGCGCCAACAGCGGCGGGCAGCGTTACTGAGGGGCGACGAGTGTAGCCTGGTAGTTCGTTGCCATCGTCCGCCATGGTATGCCTCAGGTACAGGAATCCTCAGACTGACAGTCTTGGCGCATTGATGATTTCAATGATCCTGCGAAGGGCAATGAGCATCGTGATGCTCGGTCGAGTCGGCCCGCGGTGTTCCGACAATTAATTCTGGCGTCCTTGCGGTGTCCGACTCAGAACTCGCCATTGAAACAATTTATAGGTCGTCAAAAAAGGCGTACAATTAGGGCGTGAGGTATGTAAGAATACAAATGTAATGCTAGGTGAATCCAATAGACGCTACAAGGAGATCCAGGAAAGAGACAGGAAAGCGCGGAGTGTGTCCAGACACGCAGCCGCCAAAGCACAAGAGAGCGAGCGACCAAATTAGCGTCCCTGACGGGTAGTGGCTAATGCGGCATAAAAGTCATTGTGTTGTCGTGGAACAGGAATGGGGGCGTAAGCAGGAGGGGCGTAAGCTTGGGGTCGTGGACCTATTCGATCAACAAGGTTAATTGGAGGGGAGAAGATACGCCAGGGAGGTACTGACTATCTCGGGCGTGCATCGTGGCAATCGTAACGGGCTCAACCAGGATAATAGGCTGGGAGCTAGAGGGATTAAATCCTACGCCGTCGAAGGAAGATACGACGACAGCATACTGCAATCGTGAGATTAGGATGATGCGTGATAAAGGGCGAAGTAACGCATACCGAAACGCTGAAGCGACCGATGGACGACGTGGATGTTAACTCTTTGGGAAGTTTTATCTCGCCCTCGAGATGACGGGAGTACGAGGTGTCATTTCCGGCGGGTGATGGCCACCATACCGCACAACCGACATCCTCGAAGGACTCCATCCAGTCAACCTCCCGCTTGGAAGAGGTCGAAGGATTCTGATACCGGACGCAGCGCCGTAAGGTCACAACCGGGGCAGTAGAAGCCGACAAGATATCCAGTGCCTGGGTGTCGCCACTCTCTAGAGTCATTCGGCATGGGATCACGGTTCCTCGCGTGTATGATAACTATTGAGAGAGAAGACGTCAGAAAATGAGTCATGCACAATGCTGAAACAACTCACAGGATTGGCGAGCGACAGCTACGATAGATGGAACAGATCAGAAGACGCCAAAGATGAGCAATGTTGAAAACTGACTGTGGTGTGGACCGCGACTGGACGTGTCTTGAAAACAAGGCCACGGACGACTGCCATTGAGCTGGTTTTCCAACCTTCTGGGTCGACCTGAAAATCGCTTCGTGGTCAGTATATTAAGAGGGACTGGGCCTGGACGGGACGAACGTCTGGGCCAGGAAGTATGGAGTTGTCGCGATATGCAAGTGCCCGAAGCAGAGACGGAGCATCTGGTCGGATGGACGGGATGTAACCGAAGCGAGTTTTAACCCTGCAGAGTACTGAGTAAGAGTTGTCAACCAACGGTGGATTTGGCTTACTGGCTGTCCGCTCGGAGTTTACCACGAGAAACTAGGACACATATCTCATAGGATACGCTCGCTTTCGTGTGGCGCTCCAGGAAAGTCTCGGGAAGACGGAATAAAGTGTCGTGACCGCCTTCCTTGATGCTCACAGCCTTCGGCAGAGGTATGGAGAAGGGCCAGAGACAAGAACCGAGAAGTTTAGAAGAAGCACCAGACGACCGACTATCAGCCTTTGACCACAATGTGAGGGACTGATTCAGGAAGGTAAAAGTGTCGTCCAGGCCCGCTCCAGTAACGATTCGCCCAGTAACCTAATCAAATTTATTAGAGGCTTTGCAAATCGTGATAGGCAAGACTTACAATTGCGGTTACAGATTGAATTGAATCTCCCTTTTCAGCCGTTAATTGGAAAGAGCCGTTGATGTGCTCTTTCTCGAAGAAAGTGGGCACCGATTTGCCGGATTTGGCGCTGCTCCTGAGCGTAAGGGAAGCCCAAGGCCGACCTTTGCCGTCTGTGAGTGGGTATATATGCTCCACCGGCTCCCTGCGAGAGACAGGCTGGGCGAGAGTATTACGGCGGGTATAGGCAGGCAGGTCGGCAACAGACAGTGGTGCCGGACCAGGTCTGCTGAAACGCCTGTAGCGGGGAGGAGACGCGTCCATGGCGGGGAGGGGGAGGGGGGGGGAGGGGGGTGGAGAACAAAATCAGAGTCAACATCTTATATATACGTAGGGGAAGAGCGGGACAAAAGCGAAAGAACAACGGGAAGGCCAAAAAAGGAAATTTGAAGCTCGGCTACGCCAACGGGTCGGTCAGTTGAAGCCCTTTGGGGACAAGACCAGTTTGATTGCTTCATTGCACAATAAGCGCATACGCGAGCAAGTGCCTGCGCAGTGTCTCGCACACGGTGAACGGAGACAATTGAGTTGTGACCGTTACACAATTGGACCAACAGTGGCTGTGCGCCGGCGGCATTGCCGCTTCGAGATCCGCACCATTTATTCCGACATTCGAAATGAATTATTGTGCCTCGGAATAGTACTGGACGACTTCTGTAAAGGACAATTAGGTTGGTGGTTAAAGTAGTAAGACTTATTGCGACTGCATACGTATAGAGGGAGTACTGTACGTATTCGGTATCAGATCCCTATTACTGTTGGAGTGCTGTATGCCAGAGGTCGAGGACCACTGGCAAATTCGGAGGCTATCTCGACCGGTTCGATGAGCAAAGGCTCGGAATCGAAGGACTCATACCCGGAGGGACCGAAGGGAAACAGCACCACGGAGTACTACAAGAGCCAAGTGAGAACGAGAATGATATGCGAGAGGAAACGAACCTCAATGCGAAAATTGGCGATCGAGGATGAGGTGATAAGATCGTGTCTGAGATGTATTTCGCCTTTGAGCAGCCGCCTGAAGCTGTTGAGGGCAATCTCATCCGTTGAATCAAGTTCCAGTGTTCTGTCCGCCGCCGGCCACCATGTTGCCAACTCGGAATGGTCCAATTCTTCTTTCCACACATACTGGTGTGGAACATCGCCAGAGTTGGCTGCGGCTTTCTCTCCTGTGTGGAATCGGACAGCCCGTCGCAACCGTGCAACGGGGGCGTCGGGAGCAGACAAAAGCTCGAGTACTTGGGAATCACCGCACTCAATTACAAGCCCGCATGGTATGACTGTCCCGCGAGTATAGCAAAGCTAGCGCAAGATGAATGGAGTCTTGACGAAGATGATCAAATAGCTCACAGGTTTAGCCAGGGAAAGCTGCGCAGCGGTTGAGTGGGCGACTATCGCGAGAGTGGAATGAACGCACTATACATTTCGCATCGATAGGTCCGGAACCTATAAGCCTTCCTCGAGCTCTGACAGATGGAAAGGTCTGCCACCCTTCTACGTCAGCTGAGTTGTTAAAATGACAAGGCTAAGGTTCAAACTGTGCACAGACCTGGATCGGAATCTGGCCCCAATAGCGCAGTATTGTGCTGGTAAGCAAATTGTCTCAAACGCGAAGGAGGGGCGGGACGGGAGATGGGCATATAATACAACGTTGCCGTTAATCTGAATTGATATTACCACTGAGGAGAGTAAAAAGATCGACAATGGGCAACGTACCTATGGTCGGATCGCAGTTTCGTCCGTATAAATCGAACAGTGATTTCATACTCAATCCGAGCGCGAGTATGCCTCTCGAAAAAAGTCTGAGGTAGGCGAAATACCTCGTCGCGTAGCGAAACCTGGGACGGCACCGAGATTGAGAAGGGCCAGACATACTTTCCCCTTAGTTTCTGGGTCCATTTGTCTCCCGTCATAGCCTGAGGATTCCGTGGGTCCCCCATTGAACGGGACCAAAGAGTTGTTGGCAGTTCAAGAAAAGGGAATATCTCACTCGGTGTCGCTCCAGTTATTATCGAACCGCGTAGCTGAAGGTGTCGCTGTCAGCAGTATGTAAAAAAGAGTTCTGAGGCAAAATTCGCACCGAGAGAACCACAGAGTGAATTGGATCCCCAGACTCCAAGTCCAACCGGACTTCACCAGTCACATTGGAACCTTCGGCGAACGCTGGGGCACTCTTGCTGTATTCTGTATCGCCTAGCAGCGATAACACGGCCCAAGGCTGCTCGATCTTGTTGAAGAGACTGTACGTGTATTCCTTGATAGACGGAACACTTGGTTGTTGCGGATGAGCAGAGTCGAGAACGATTGGGTCGAGAAAGGGATTGCGGCGCGGCGACTGTTGTATCGGGGCCACATACGACATGGATGTTCAAGTCCGAGTTGTACAAGCTAGTAATACAGGTAGGATGAAGAGCCGGGCAGAGAAAAACATTTTGACAACTTGAATGACGCGCAAAGGCGATCAGGTCTAAAATTAATCTTCCCAACCATACATCTCCCGGTCCCACTTTGCCCGTCTAGCTGCCTTCTGCTCCTGTTCACTCAACAGTTTCCAATCTTCCCACCCACCGATAGCCTCGATCATTTCCTCCTCCCAGCGTTCCTCCCGTTCCTTTTCCTTCTTCGTCTTGGGCTTCGGGGGCGGAGGCGGCAATGGTGGGGGAGGAGTGCGTCTGTTCGGATGTAGCGGCGCGATTCGGGAGAGCGCGCTGCGGGAAAACTTGTTGTACGGGGAGTATGACAATCCACTAGGTGTCCCTGGGGTGGCGCCACCGCCCAGCGACGAGGTGCGGGAGCGCGGCGCGATTACTGGGAAGGGCGACCCTGGCATTGAATTGACCTTCATAATCAAGTCGGCCAAGGGTATTGATTTACGCGGAGCGATAGTGTATTGGGCCGCAAGCGAGGACGTAACTGGTTTTGGAGTGCTTTCGGTGCTCTTTTTCTTCTTCGGACTGCTAGGCTCGTCGACTGCCTTGTTTTCTGCCTGACCTTTGGAGCTGGTGTTAACCGGCGCATTTGCCTGTTAATCAACGGCGTATCAGTATTTTAGGGAATACACAATCCAGCAGATTGCGAACCTTGGACTTGGGCTTGGTTAGGGCTACTTCGTCGTCTTCGCCTTCAGATTCCGAGAGGACCATCTTCTTGGCTTGTTTCCTCTTTCCTTTCTTGAGTTTATTCTGGGGTGGTTCGTCCGCGTCTACCTCTGGATCAGATACCGGCCCATGTTGAGGTTCCTGCCCTGTCTTGTCTTCGTCCTGGACCGGCGCGTCTACATCCATCTTATCCTGCGGCAGCGACTCGACGCCACCAGCATCACCTTCCTCGTCGTCAGACACCACCGTCTTGGCTTTGGCCTTCTTGGCCGGGGCTTTCTTCTTCTTCTTTTCCGCATCGACACCAGCGATTTTGGCCTTTTTACTCTTCTTCTGAGTCGCTGCTGCCTCCTCGACATCTGCATCCACTGCTCCACCGTCATCATTTGCCACAGAGCTCTTCCGCTTCTTCGTAGTCGCCAACAACTCCTCGTCGGGCTGAGAGTCGGGGATAGATATAGCAGATATGGGTTTCTCGACAGAGGGGCCGCCGATGGGAGTGTCGACCTCCATGGGCAAGTGAGGCAAAACAGGTTCAACGCGCGTCTGAGGATTCTCTTCGTTGTCGCTGCTGTCAACAACGAACTCCGTGCTTTTGAACACCTCAACTTCTTTGTCCTTCCCTTTCCCCTTTTTCGCTTTCGCCTTGGGCTTTTCCTGCTCGCCTGCATCTACTCCTTCCCCGTCCTTCTTTCCCTTCTTTGCACGCGGCTTCTTGGCAGGCTTCTCTCCGTCGTCGGCAACCTTCTTCTTATGTGACCTCTTCTGCGGAGGCTTGGTTGAAATCGTATCTGCGGGAACAACGGCAGCAGGGCCGGAAGCAGACGAAGGCCCAGGGATGACCGGTGGTAAACGGTCAGAATCGTGGGGAAGGAGTGGCGGAGGCATCCTGCGGGCGTCGCTGTCCCCATGCTCCTCAGCGTCTGTGTCGAATAACTGGTCCTCGTGGTTCGGTAACAGCAGTTTCACCGTCTTCACCCTCGACTTCCCCTTCTCCCGGTCTTTCCTAGCCGGAAGGTCGCTCGGCGATGGCTGCAAGTCGTAGCTGGTGTCTTCAGATCCACCGAGGGTAGCAATCGGGGGGACGAAGTCGTCCTGCTGCTCATGCCGACTGTTGCTATATTGGGGAAAGGGCGCGAGACCGAAGGGAATGGGATTTCCTGTTTTCTTCAGTGCTGGATCGTTAGAGCTGGGGAAGGGGAAGGCGGACGAGGAGAAAGCGCCCAACGGGGAGACATTGTATTTCGAACGTGATTTGGAAGTCGCGGGTTTAGCGCGTTTGCTATCGAGATTTAGTTCATCATCAGAGCTGGAAATTTCAATGACATCGCCTGCTACTGCAGCTTTGGGAAATGGTGATGCGGAGGAAATGGATTCGGGGCCAGAAATAGAAGCTTTAGGTGCTACACGTTTGCGCATTTTAACGCGGTCTGAAAGCGTGCTCGAAAGGAGGTCGGAGGTGTCCATGCCCGGAGAGTCTGTCGTGATGCTGGAATGGCGGCCTGGTGCACCTCTAAAGGCAGGTTTGGGTCTGGGCCGAGATGGTACGGAGCTGGACGACGATATTGGATCTTTCGTTGAAGCAACTGGATAGTCGTCGTATAGCATTTAGCAAGCTCCAAAAGGGATGAGCTACGCGACTTGCCTGGCCGAGCCGTCACTGGCCCAAAGGACGATATAGAGTCAGACAGCGCCGCTCCTCCAAGAGGCAATGGTGGATTTATGGGCTGAAGGTAGTCTTCGTCATCGCTAGCGGCGACAACCTCGTCGGATAGTCCATCCATTGCGGCTTACTGTGGTGGTTGGGATACTCGTGACAATGTGACAGGTCGCGTTGACGCGTTCGTCACGGCGTAAGTAACTGAGTCACTGCTCTCTACATCGGCCCGCTCAATCTTTCGCGTTTTGAACCGTCTACTATTCTCTCATGATGTGCAACTCTTCGGATATCTGCGTGGCACATCGGTCTGGAGAGTGGCTACATTGGGCACTATTACTCGTCTTAATCCAGCTCGTGGTCGATACAATAACAAAGGCGTGGAAGAGAAGGGCAGCCAAGAATTTATACAAGCATATCTGGAGCCCCTGAATTGTTTAACGTGCATTTGGTCAGCTCGGCGGTAAAGCACAAGCGTCAAGCCCATGGCCCACGGCAAGGGAGCACGGGGATGGAGCCGGAGCTCGCACCCATCCACGGGAAGAGTCGGCGAGGGGAAGGCCCCCCGGGGAACGGTAACTGGGAACGCCTCCACGCGTCAAGCCACACTCCCCATCTGGTGGCGCTCTCGATATCCGCACATACATCTTTTACTGTCTTTGCCTCGTACACGATGCTCGGAGCATCCCACATCTCCGTGGCCCCCTCCCCGCGCATACAAAAGTGAGATGAGTTCGGCTGGGGAAGGGAGAGAAGTCGGGAGGAGGTGGTGGGGGAGGACAAGGAGTGAAGCTCTGTCAGCCACCGTCAGCCGCTTTTATGGATTTCAGGTCGCCATGCGTCCAAATAACCGCAAACCTACCTGGTTCTGCAAGTCTGGTCAATGCGTCAATGCTGAAGGTGCGCATTTCTGCATTGGTGGCTGACCCATATTGATGAACCTGAATTGATCCACATTGTTAGGAAATAGTAATTCGTACTAACTCCAGTCGATGCCGCGCAATTACCGACGTAGAAAGGCGCGCGACCATACCCTCATGGGGCGGGCGGCCAACCTGTCTTTTCTCGACGCGTTGATTTTCACGCGTTATTTGTGGTTGTATACCTCTCCCACACCACATCATGATGTCACACTGGGCGCTAATTTAAATTAAATCCTAGCGTCTACACCGCGACTAGACCGCAACTACCATGAGCTTCGCGCGCAGAAAACCAAATGTACCGTGCATCCTTCGAATTCGCCTTCAGCTCTCTGATGCTCGTATAATAGGTCTCCAAAGAACCAGAGGACCCATGGGAAGACGTCGACGATGAGTCCGAAGTTCAACTTGAACCTCCAAATTCCGAAGTAGTCTTGCGTGCGAAGGAAGAGATCATAGACGAGGAGATATCCTCCAACGCCTCACACTCACGGACATCTTCCCGGACGCGTACCTCGAGCCCCCGGAAACGCCGCTACAAGACCGTATACATCGCCGCGCCGGGGCCATCTCCGCGAAGGATATCCCCACCTGCGCCTCACCGGACCGCGGAGAAACCGCCCCCGCAGAGCTCCGCTTCGAAACTGGCACTCCCAACGGAGCACGTAGTCGACGGCAGCATCTTCGTGGTCGGATACGCGCTGGACGTCTTCAAGACGGCCGTGCTGCTGCTCCGCAAGCCGCTCTCCTTCCTCGTGTTCCTCTGGCTGTTCGCCACGATCCTAGCGCGCATATCCGCCACGTTGCGTGCGGCGTTCCATCCCTTGTGCTACATCCCCGGTATATCCAGCTCCGCGATGTGCATGCCCGAGGGGTACTACTCCGCCTCCACGCCGCCAAAGTGGGCAGACTACCCGCGGTTGGTGGACGTGCAGAGCGCGACTTTGGAGCAGCTGCTGGACGAGTCGAGCTCGGGGTCGGAGCTGGCGCTGCAGATCAAGAAGGCGGAGATGGCGACGACGGACCTGGTGACGCTCGTGCGCGTCAGCGAACTGCGTAGTCGCGACATGCTCGCGGACAACCTGCGCCAGTTTGTCGACGATGCGCGAACGACTGGGCGCGCGTTGCAAAAGCTCAACAGCAAGGTCAACGGCGCGGTCGATGGGTAAGCGCTATCCTCACTATTAACGCAATACTCATGTTCTCCCCGCACAGAATCATGGCAGTGAACGATTACGCGATGCACACCATCGAAGCCGCACATTCCAATTCGCCCTCGGTCTTCCGTCGCCTCGCGCCGTGGCCCGCACAGATATCCACCTCCGAGCTTATCACAAACACCTTCGAAGACTCGATGAACTACCTCGCCGCGACCATGCGCACGCTCGTCGTCGAGTTCGAACTGAACCTGCACAACCTCAACAAGCTCGAAGAGCAACTGTCCGTGCTGCACGAGCTCGTCTCGCGCGAGGACCACTCGATCTCCGCGGCGCACTCGGAGCTGCTGGGCGAGCTGTGGACCAAGGTCGGCGGGAACCGGCGTGCGCTACGCGGGTACGAGAACCACCTGCAGCTGCTCAAGGGCTTGTCGGAGTGGCGCAAGCGCGCGCTGGTGCACGTCGTATCGGCGCTCCAGACGCTAGCGCAGATGAGCGAGGATATCGAGAACCTGAGGGAACGCGTCGCTGCGCCGGAGCTGGTTGGGTCGCGCATTCCCGTAGAGGTCCACATAAAGAGTATACAGAGTGGTTTGGAGCGCTTGAAGGAGAGTCGGACAAAGGCGAAGGCGAGGGAAAGTGAGGCTGTGAAGAAGGTTCTTGGGTCCGAATAAATGTAGGGTAGTATTATAACTTGTAGTATATCTTGTAAGTATTCTATGTAGCCCTAACTATGTCTGTTGCTTGGTTTAAATTAATCTATGCCTGCCCGAGTCTACTAGGGTCACATTCAAAGGCGCGAGAGCGTCAATTGAAATTTCTATAAAACAAATGCAGTGTCCTTTAGCGCACACAGATCTACACGATCACCCTCACTCCGCGCGCGTGGATGGGCCACATCGTAGGGATCGGCATCCTGCACACAAATATTAACCTAAGCTTAACCTAAGCCCCACGAAACCCGAAGAGCGGAAAGGAACTCACAAAGACTCGGTTGGTCTAATCGCTTCCAGATTCCGCAGCCAAATCCGTGTCTGCGCCGTGGGCGATGAGGAGCTCGGCCACTTTAGTGCGACCCCTCGACTTTGCTGCACGATAGGCAGTGCCGTATTTTCCTCCCCGCGTGTTTACGTTGGCACCATGCTTGAGGAGAAGCTGTACCACTCTTTGCTTCCCCTTCGCTGATGCTGCCTGTAAGGCGGTTCCATAGTGCCCTCCCTGCATATTCACGTCGGCGCCGTGCTCGAGGAGGAACTGGACTGCCTTCGTAAGCCCATACCGCGATACTGCTTGAAGAGCGGTTCCGTGTGTTCCTCCCTGCAAATTGGGATTGGCACCGTGGTCCAGGAGGAGCTGGACTAGTTCCAAGTATCCCTTCACTGAGGCTGCTTGCAAAGCGGTTCCGTAGTTTCCTCCCTGCGTGTTCACATCGGCACCGTTCTCAAGGAGAAGCTGCACAACTTCCATATTCTCCAACCACGATGCTGCCTGCAGAGCGGTTCCGTAGAACCCTCCCTGCAAATTTACGTCGGCACCGTGCTTGAGAAGGAGCTGGACTACCTCGATACACGCCCCTCTCCTCCATCGTGCTACTGCTGCTTGCAGAGCCGTCCCGAAATGTCCTCCCTGCATGTTCACGTCTGCGCCGTGGTTGAGGAGGAGCTGCACCACTCCTGCTGACTGCGTCACTAATGCCGCCTGCAGAGCGGTTCCGTATCCTCCTCCCTGTAAATTCACATCTGCGCCGTTCTCGAGGAGCAGCTGCACGACTTCCACACTCCCTATCCACGATGCTGCCTGAAGAGCGGTTCCGAAGTGCCCTCCCTGCATATTCACGTCTGCACCGTTCTTGAGGAGGACCTGGACCATATCATTATTACTCCATCTCGATTGAGCAGATCCGTAGTGTTCTCTCCGCGAAATCGTGTCTGTGCTGTTCTTTGGGAGGACCAAGAACATATGACTATTCCCCCTCGTCGATGCTGCTTGCAGAGCGGTTCCGAATATTCCTCCCTGCAAGTTGACCTCGGCGCCGTTCTTGAGGAGAAGCTGGACGATCTCCATCTTCCCCCACCGCAACGCTGCGTGCAGAGCATTTCCGTGGTATCCTCCCCTTACGTTCACGTCGGCGCCATGCTCGAGAAGAAGCTGGACCACATTGATGTCCACCATCGATGCTGCTTGAAGAGCAGTTCCGTAGAATCCTCCCTGCGTGTTCACGTCTGCGCCGTGGTCGAGAAGGAGCCGCACCATTCCTTCCCAAGGGATCGCCGACGCCACCTGCAGAGCGGTTCCGTAGTACCCTCCCTGCAAATTGACATCGGCACCGTTCTTGAGGAGAGTCCGGATGATATCATTGTTACCCCTCATTGATGCTGCTTGAAGAGCAGTTCCATAGTACCCTCCCTGCAAATTCACGTCTGCGCCATTTCTGAGGAGGATCTGGACTGTATCATTACATCCCCATACCAATGCTGCTTGAAGAGCAGTTCCGTCGTGCCCTCCCTGCAGATTGACGTCGGCACCGTTCTCGAGGAGAATCTGGACGATACCATTGCTCCCCCTTGTCGATGCTGCTTGAAGAGCAGTTCCGTAGTGCCCTCCCTGCACGTTCACGTCCGCACCATGCTTGAGGAGGAGCCGCACCACTCCTTCCCACTGCTTTGCCGATGCTGCTTGTAGAGCGGTTCCGTAGTATCCTCCCTGCGTACTCACATCGGCGCCGTGCGCGAGGAGGAGCTGGACTGTCTCCGTGTGTCCTGCCCCCGATGCCGTCCGCAGAACGTTACCGATGAATGGTCGCTGTGGATTTTCATTGGTACCATGTTTTATCAGGACACCAACAACATCCATAAACTTCCACTCCAGAGCAGCCTTCAGAGACCCTTCTTTTTCTTCTTCACTAATAGACTTGTCACTGTTGAGAAGGTGCCTCGCGATTTTTTGCAAACCGAACAACGCTGCAACCCAAAGTTTTGAGGGCAGTGGAGGCCAAGGTGCACAACGCCACTGGGATGGCACATCATATCTAGAACTGCCAAGAAACTGCCACCGGTGAGCATCTCCCAAAAACTTGATGATGATATCCTGGAGTAGTAATTCAGGCTCTCCAGCAGCGTGCAGGAGGCAGTAGTGGGCAGCATATGAAAGTAGTCCATGTTGCCAATAGTATAGCTTGTCAGGAACATTGCTGAAGGAGACATATGTGAGGCATTGTCGGGTAATCTCGATCTGAGCCCCTGGAAAGTGAATGGCTTGGGCTCTGTCGAGGTACTCCTGGATGGTGAGGTGGACCAGTCGAACAAGGCTGTACCGTGGATCGAGACCAGACCACTGGGACGCTTCGACAATTACCAACCCAACACAGACGGAAAGAATCATTTCTATGTCAAGAAGGCCGTCCGCATCAAGTGCTTTGGAATCTGGTTCAATGGCTAGTGCTTCCTGGAGCTCGGACACAGTTAATGGTCGCTTGGCATTCACTACCCAAATGAGGGTCCGTCGTGCGATGTCTCTGTCATCCTTATTCTGTGCCTCGATCCGGTCCATCGCTTCGTCATATGTATGCTCTAAATCTTCGGGCAGGGTTTGCAGAGCATCCCGAACTGCCTTGACTGTACTTTTGGTGGCTAGAGAATCGATGTGGAGTTTTGCGATCAAGAACCTACAGTAAAAGCATTGAGAGCAAATATTTCACTTGATTTAGTGGTACGCACATTCCATCGGTGTTCTCGGCAATCGTAGTCTCGATCTCTTCGCGCAGTTCTGGTCTCGCTTTAATATGCCTTGACAAGCGAAAGGAGTTCTGTATCTGCCCGCCAACATAGCGGCGAATATCCTCCTCCTGGGCGCTTATCTCGAGAACTGATGCTGTGGGGAAGAAGGCCTCTGGAGCAATGTTTGGCCGCGAGGTGAACATCAATGAAACATTCGTGCCCATCGCAACCAGGGCCCCCAGTAGAATATAGCGATGGGCTTCAGGGTATTCATCCAGGGCATCCACAACAAGGAAGACCTTTGAATACTCTGCGACTGTGGAGCAAAATATCTCACGGACCTCGTCCAGTGAAGGCCTGGTGTGTCGGTTCTGATGTTTCTGATACAATTGCTGAACCAGGGGCGAGATAAGTCTTTCCGATGCGAGTTGCCACCACAGACCGGCCAGAATATTGGATGGAGATTGGGCTTCACTCTCCTTGTGATTCAGGTACGCAGCAGCAACTCCAGTATTGTCACCCTGAAAATCGTTTCGAAGGTAATCGACAACGATCGATCTACAAGTTATTTTTGAACAATTGAAGGCTCTTGAAGAGAAGAATACACACGTTAATACGGTTTTCCCAGCCCCGGCTGCGATAGGTAATGAAAATTAGCAGAGAAGATGCTGTACGTAAGTGTGATGAGAAGACCTACGAATTCCCAAGCACCATATACTTTCTCCAGTGGATAATAACCAGTTTCTAAACCGAGAGTCTTCCAGAAACCATCTGCCAGTCCCTTCTTGTCGAGTTCTAAATATCTCATCGTGCCGTGCGAAGAAGTTCAAGGGTGACAACCACTCGATGATTTTATCCCGTTCTGCCGCTGTTTTGATATTAGCAATATTCACTTAAGCGAGCTTCATTCAGATAATATTGGCTTACAATCGAGGAATTGGTGTTGGTCTTGGGCAACATTTCTGACCTCTGTTAGTATCCCTACCCCCAAGGTGAATATAAAACAGTATCGTCTGCTGATTCAACTCACGATAGTTATCCTGCCGCTGCGTGTTGCTACTACTGGTAAGAGTCTTCGCTATTTCTATATAAACACGTCAGCGGCATTCAAGTGATGGCCTTCGAACTAACCGTCATGGTATTCTCGTTGATTTTGCGAAATATTACCGAGTTCTGTTCTTATTTCTAATTCCAATGTCACCACCATTTTGCCGCAGATACGGATTAAACTCACGATACTGATCCTGCCGTATTTCTAGGTGAGCACCAAGTAGTAAACATCAGTATGGATGGATGCGTAACGCTAACAAACTGACGGTTATAGTTCTTCTGCTGCTGCTGCCCAACGTCCCTGATGCACTAATTGAATATCCCATTGGTATTCTAATCAAGACACACACCAATTATCCAGGAGCAACCACGCATTAAGTACGGCTTTAAAGCGCTCAATCTTTGCCAAATCCGCGTCGGCCTCTGTCTTATTCCAAAAGGTCCACATTAACGCTCTGGAGCCGACCTTGTTTGCAGATCCTAGCTTTCTATTAATATGCTCCATTGTTTCTCTGAGCTGACCCAGAGGTTTCTCGAGCTTCTGGATGCCATTCACTGATTGGTTGTTCGGCTGCTGCAAGCGGTGTTTAAGATCCTCCAGCAGCAGGGCAAGGTTCTGGACCTCCAGAAAGAGATCTCGTTGGTCTTTCGTTGCATTACGCGCATCCCTACCGAGATCGACAACAGACTTGGCGGCGGCGACGAGCTGCAAAATACTGGCGACGAGACCAACCGCAGTAATGGGATCCATGGGGTCGAGGGAAAAGGGCAAGAGCTGTACAAGCCTGCGCGTCAATCAGCAACCTAGTTGAAAATAGACTCTCGCATTATCGCCGTAAGAGTCGAAACTTGAACATGCCAGGACGGAGGGAGTTTGGTAAGTCATTTCCTTGATTTTCGTAGCACCGGATAGGGATATATATCCACAATGGATGGTGAAGCTGTTAAATCTATGGAGCACAGCAGCAGCGGTATCATTAATGCGACTAGCGTCGTCAAGGACGACTCGGTATCGTGCTGTATCGTGTGTATTCGGGCAAAAGTGGCACAGCCGCACAGATTACGACGAGGGTGGCTGTAAGTTGGCACGGAGAAGTCGGCAGCGTCCAGCTTTCGCGATCCCCGCTTCCCGAAAAAAGTAAAGTGGAGGTTTGTTGCCAAAGATGGGACAGCCCACCGCCACTGATGGCGCGTCAAACTGCCCATCACAATCGCGGACCGCGCAATTTACTGGAGAGCACACCTGCTCTCTTTGTAACCCTACAAGTTTCTGCCAATTTCTTTCATGCCTATAACTTCTGGTATATGCGCGTCGCGCCACCACAGGAGGCAGCGCAGAAGGGTTTGTCAATTCACAAAATAAAAGGATATTACTATAGAGCAGGTGAATAGTCTAGTACAAGGCGTAAATCTAGCTATAGGCGGCGGAAAGGATGCCAAAAGTTGTGACTGCAAGTTACTTCAAGCAGAGGGACGATAAGTACCATACAAAAATCCAAAGAGCTTGGCCGACGTATCATACAACTTGTTTTGTGAACGGTCTTTCCTACTGGGGCACCGCGGTCCGTCTGCATTTCGGAGGGGAACCCATCGCCGAACTCAGACACATGTAGTAGCAGATGCGCCACGGCGAACATCAGCGCGCTACCAGATGGATATCGGCCAGGAGGTCAGCGCAGGCGAGGACAAAGAACAAGAGCTTCCAATCACTTCAGGGACAGAGTCCCAGTGGTGGATTTCTTGCGCCAAGAAATACATCCACACCGTCTCGCCGATGGCGGGCGTACCGTGGCACTGAGGCTACTGAACTCAGAGCCGGCTGATCAAAAGAGTGGTGCTTCTGGAGAAGCGTGCAGAGTTGGCCGCGCTGTACTTGAATATCAGAGAAAAATTCACGTAGCGGAACTGAAAGCAAGTACGTATGGCGTCCATGCGATAGAGGAAGCGAAGCCCCTTCTGGTAAACTAAAAAATAATATGTTATCATCATTCGAAACCGTCCCGAATGTAGCTGTTGAAGAATTCGTGGTTTCCGACAGTGAAAGGCATGATTGAAAGAGTTCAGTGTAGGTCTGAGGTCAAATCGAGAAGAAAAAGAGGAGTTAGGGGTGTTTCGCACGTCCATGTGTAAAAAAGCCTCCAGCAAACAGAATTCGAATGGGTTCAGTTTCAGGAGGTTCAACTCATGAGGCGGGCAGATATGAGGCGAAATAAGACTGACGCGATGAACAGTGGTACAGGGGGAGAATATAGAGGTAAAAAAGGCTATATAGTAGATGAGAGGGAGATCCAAAAAGAAACGGGGTATAACACAACAGACTCGGCGGTCAACAAAGCGGACGACAGACATCCCGGCGAGCCACGACAAGCCGGCGCTGTACAAATTTAAGTCAGGGAGGAACGACAATATAATACGGAATTGAACACGCACACGTCACAGACAACCAACCAGATAGGGAAAGAACACGGTACTTGCGGTGGAGGTGAGCGATACTGTATATAGATTTTGGTGGCGAGAAGAGTGTGTAAGGCGTCCCTTACGAATCCGTCCTCATGGCCGCACCAACAAACAAACAGTCTCGTCTCGCGCCTGTCCTTCCGGTTACTTGTACAAGTGTGATTCGCTCTCTGCCGTGGGCGTCGCGTTACCCGCTTCTACTGGCCGTCGTATCGTCGTAGTGGTCCGGGTCCGCTAGTTGATTCTCAACCGAGTCGACAAGGAACGTATCATGAGCTTTTGAGGAAACATCTAATTTGTTTCTGCGAATCGCGCGCTGGCCTCCGCTACGATGCGTGCGACCATATCGGAGAGTAGAATGACCTGGGTGAAGCACAAAGTCAGTCCAGTGAACACAACAATAGAAGGAAGAGTCAACATACGAATTCACGCCAAAAATAAGCAAGATCTTCTATTACACACTCGAATGTGCACGTATGCTCGGGTCGAGGTACTGGTTCATAAGGGGCGAGACAATCATAAAGGAACTCCCAATACAGACGCGCACGCAGCCAGACCGGTACGGCACGTTCTTGGACAGACAGGACGCCGTGGAGCGTAAAAGTATGAACTCGGCTGCAGAAGGATGCGAATTGCGCGCCTATTTCGACACGGGCGTAATGGAAAATACGGACGAAGGGTGCTACGAGCTTTTGAACGGCGACAGCAGCGCGGCGCAGCTGGCGCCATTGGGCGACGACGAAGCGCTGGATGAGACGGCGGTGCTTGATCATCAGATACAGCAGGAGGCCGGCGAGGAGGAGCGTCCAGAGCCACCAGAACTTGAGCACCCAGTCGGCGACAGCCTTGGAGAATGGGTCGTCCGGTGGCAGGCCGTCGGGCCCGAGAAGCGTCAACAGATCGTGCCAGTTCGGGGGCAGAACCTGAACGTAGGTTTGCTGGAAGGTGATCTCGCGGTAGTCGACCCTGTGTCTGTTGAAGTTGAGGTCCGGGATGGGGTTGGGATTGGGTGCGGGGTATGGTTGGTCTGCCGGGCGGGCCCAGCCTTTGGCGAACTTGGAAATGCAGACGAGGCTGACGAGCATAATGATAAAGTAACCGACGAAGAAGTGGAAGGGCGAGCCCAGGGCGTCGTTGGACAGCAAGCAGCGCGTGGGAGGTGCTGAGATGGTCCGGGTTACACTGTACGAGGTGTGCTTGGTGTCGACCTTGGAGTCGCGGCCAGGGACGACGACGGTGTTGAGCCCGGAGAGCACAACGCTGACGATGACGTGTGTGACGAATACGACGCCATCGAGGATGCTGACGCGGCCCTTGTTGGGGGCAAAAGACAGAATGGGGAGGGCAGAGAGCATGTTGTGGTACGGGTTCAAGATGTGAATGCCTTGTCAGCCACTCGAGAACCAAACAAGTCAACAGAGCGCGTTCTTCCGAAATCACGTGAGCGCATATATTCCGCTTTGGCTTTCCAAATTTAGCACACCGCGGAATAGTATATCGACATTTCGTTCATGAGATTCAGAGGAGACAATAAGTAAGCGTGTAGAGAAAAAACTTGAACGCGAACAATAGGTCGTAATCGAGTAAAGGAAAGATACATTGGGACGTAATTAGTATTGTATAGCAGAGAAAAGGAGACGCCTCTTTCTTCATATAATCCCCCCTGTACCGCTATTCATCGCGTAAGTATTATTTCGCCTTATATCTGCCCGCCTCATGAGTTGAACCTCCTGAAACTGAACCCATTCGAATTCTTTTTGCTGAAGGCTTTTTTTTACGCGAAGCACCCATAACTCCTCTTTTCTTCTCGACTTGACCTCAGACCTGCACTGAACTCTTTCAATCATGCCTTTCACTGTCGGAGACCACGAATTCTTCAACAGCTACATTCGGGACGGTTTCGAATGATGATAACATCCTAATATTTACCAGAAGGGGCTATGCATGGGAGACGCCATTTGGACGCCACACGTACTTGCTTTCAGTTCCGCTACGTGAATTTTTCTCTGATATTCAAGTACAGCGCGGCCAACTCTGCACGCTTCTCCAGAAGCACCACTCTTTTGATCAGCCGGCTCTGAGTTCAGTAGCCTCAGTGCCGCGGTACGCCCGCCATCGGCGAGACGGTGTGGATGTATCTCTTGGCGCAAGAAATCCACCACTGGGACTCTGTCCCTGAAGTGATTGGAAGCTCTTGTTCTTTGTCCTCGCCTGCGCTGACCTCCTGGCCGATAACAGCTAACTCTGCACGCTTTACTAGCCTCGGGCAGGCATGGATTAATTTAAAGCAACCACATAGTTAGGGCTACATAAAATACTTACAAGATGGGGGCAGAAAGAGGGACAGATGGTGCGGGAGAAAGAGCTTCGCCGACAGACACCTACGTGGACTTGACGACCGGGTAGACGTGAATGTCAGGGAACTTCTTCTGGATCTGCTGCAGGAGCCACCACCAGGGCGTGACAAAGGAGATGTCGGTCTCGTCGGTCGGGCCGGCGCCGCCGGTAAGGGGCCCGAGGATCTTGCCGTCCCGGGTGAGGACTATGGCGCCTGAGTCGCCTGCGTCGGAGAACTTGCCGCGCCCCCCGTAAGGCAGGACGGCGAAGTCGAGCGTGGTCACCTTGACGAGGCCGATCTCCGAGTAGGTACGCTTGGCGGATTCGAGGCCATTGACGTAGCCGAGGGTGGTGCCGGTGGTGCCCCCATTCTTAATCACCATCAAAGACTCCTGGCGGTGGATGTCGAGGTGCTTGGGCGCGCGGATCTCGGTGTCCTGGACGACGCCCCAGGCCTGGAGGAGGCCGTCGTCCGGGTAGAAGTAGCCGGCCGAGTCGTCGGCTGGGAGAACATCAGCTTGCCAAAGTCGGCGGGCGTAAGGTTACCGCCTAGAGAGTAGCGGAAGGAAAGAAAAAGCATAAGAATAAAAGATGAGACGAAAAAAGCAAACGACGAACCGATAAAGACCTTGTTTCCTCCATCTCAATCTGCGCGAGGTTCATCCGGATGAGGGCCCAGTCCTCCATGAAAGGCTTGGGGCCGTCAGAGACCCGGATCGGCTCGGAGTGAAGCACCTCTCCCACGACGCGCAACTTGGGGGTGGAGCGGTACTTGGTGACCTCGGTGTGGAGCGCGTCCAGTTTTGCGATCATGCTGGTTGCTTTCTCGATAAAGCGCAAGAGCTCCGCGCGCTTCTGGGTGAATATAGTGGCCTCTGTCTCTCCCTCGGCGGGGGGCGCCGGCAGCCTGCCGAGTTCGCGGTTCCAGACATCGATGTGGCGCTGGTGGTCGCCGATGTCACCCATGATGTCAGCGATGGCCTTGTCGTAGCCCCCGGAGCCAAGAGCGACGATGTACTCGCTGGGCTGGCTGTCGTTCCTGCCCGTCATTACCGTGTTGGCGCGCAACTCTGGAGGAGGCCGGGCGACGTGGGCGCACGTCAGCAGGATCAGGCTGTCATCGTCGCCGCTGAGGTGGAGGTAGATCGAGCCCGTTCCCTCGTAGTACGGCGTCTTCAGGGGCGCAATGGAGAGGCCGAGGGTGGGGGTGAAGTGCTTGCGGTGCGCGTGGACATCGTCGAACTGCGGGTCGAACGAATGGAGCTTGGGCCCGCCGGAGTTCTTGACGACCATCTCCTGAAAGGCCACCTCGACCTCGGAGAGGTCATTGTTGGCGAGGATCTCCTTGACGCTACTGGCAGCAGCGACGGCATTGGGGTATTTGAGCGAGTGCGGCCTCACACCGACGCAGACGATAAAATGGCAGAAGGGCTTGGCCTCCCCTTCGTTGGCGTAGGCGAGGGGGTTGACGCACGTAAAGTCTACGTTCATGGACTCCAGACCCTCGCAGATGCTCAAAAGGATAGAGACCCAAGCGGCGGCAAGGTCGGGACGGTAGACCGGGCGAGCTTCACGGACAATGCCCTGGGCCTCGGGACCCTCGCGCACTTTCCAGGCAGGGCCCGACTTGTACACACAGCCAGCGCGGCTGGGGTAAAAGTCGGTGTAGGCCGCCGGGTAGTTGTCGGTAAGACGACCAGCCTCGGAGACGACGACGTCAGTCTTGTCCGAGCCCAAGAACTTGCCGAGAGGGACGGTGGGGGAGATAGATAACATAGAATGGCTGTCGTCCTTATTATTATCGAAGGTTAAGCAGAGGTCGACGAAGGCCCGTTCAGTGTTGAGAGCGGCGGTGCAAACGAGAAAACAGGGGAGGGATAGGAGATAAAAAGACGAATGGTTTTATACCTAGTAGCGGTGATCGAAAAAAAAGTAAAGGGTGCCTACTTCTACATAAGTAAATCCGAGGCAACCTCGACGCGAGGCACGAGCGGCTTGAGGTTGTCAGAGGATAAGAGGCAAGGAGGGCGTGATTCGGGATAGAGTGACGCGACGTGACTCATGTCACACTCCTTCTTCAAGTTAGTCGCGTAAGTTACCGCCATCGCGATTCACGCCGGCTCAGCTTTTCTGCATTCTCTCCTCTGTATAATCACCTTGTATCCGCAGCCTAAAACGATCTGTATCTGTTCCTTACACCTAAAAAAACTGTCAGACGACACGAAACGAGCTGCCCGCAACCACCCGCACACGACCTCCGCTTCTCAGCATGCGGGCTTCTGGTTGCAGTCCGAGCTCCCAACACAGTAAATCCCCGCGCAGAGCCCTACCTCCAAATTTTCCTTACTCTGGCTTACGCTGGGGCTGTCTCTCGCAGACACCCCTTCTCGACTAAGACTCGGGGCGGTGATGGAGATTCGTCACCAGCACGCTGTCTCCCCTTCGAGTGCGGTTTCCTGCGTTTCTTTTCGTGCACATATACACACCTCTATTCTTCCTAACGTATGACTTGAGCCCGAAAAGCACAACGCTGACGATGACGTGTGTGACGAATACGACACCATCGAGGATGCTGACGCGGCCCTTGTTGGGTGCAGAGGAGGCAAAGGACAGAATGGGGAGGGCAGAGAGCATGTTGTGATACGGGTTCAAGATGTGAATGCATTCGACGAAACAACAGAGCGCGTTCTTCCGAGATCACGTGAGCGCATATATTCCGCTTTGACTTTCCAAACTTAGCACACCGCGGAATAGTATATCGACAATTCGTTCATGAGATTCACAGAGGAGACAATAAGTAAGTGTGTAGAGAAAAAAACAGCGGAATCATGAACATGAACAACAGGTCGTACTCGAGTAAAGGAAAAGATACATTGGGACGCAAGTAGTATGTATAGGTGGACAGAGAAAAGAAGAAGAAAAGAACAGGAGGAGGGAGACGGGCGAGGGCAGAAGGGGCGCAGCGCTCCATTACTCGGAGCGCCGGGCCCCTTCCTTCATTCCTCGCCCGCCTGCCCCGACAAAAAAAAAGAATATACAATATGTAGACGACAGAATGTAGAAGAAAAGAGAAGTGCGAGGGGGGCCGAAGGGCCGGTGCGCTTCATTACCTGAAGCGCACCGGGCCTTCACCCGCCCTGACAAGAGTGTATGTAACTGTAAAAGTGGGAGGGAGGAAGGAAACAAGCAAATAAACAAGCAAAACAAGGCAAGACCGTCCGACTCGGAAGACCCCATCGCGTCATTAATAGTGTTTTGTACTGCGAGTATCAAGTATATTTAAAAGAACGAGAAGGAAAGAAACAGGTAGAAAATGGTAGAAGGGGAGAGGAAGACGGAAGGAAATTCCATGCCAAACAAACAAGCAACATAAAGTAAGCGGGGCGGCGATGCGACGCCGACCCGTGCGTGATTCATACATACGGTGCAGGACGGATGGGGTGGGGTCAAGGGTGGTGGTGGTGGTGGTGCTGGGTGGTGGCTGGTGATACAACGTGTAAGAGGAGGAGAGGAGACTTCCGCATGAGACGAGGAGTAGCAATGGGAGGAATAGGAATAGTACAGCAGAGCAGCGATGATGGACGAAGACGCAGACGGAGATAAAACAGAGGGAGAGAGTCGATTCGATTCGAAGAGGAGGAGTGGAATGGACACCGGGTCAGATTGGATTCGGATCCCACCCGCCGTCTAGGGCCTTATCGACCAGGGCGGGCGGCAGCAGCAGAGCGCGCCTACCTACCCACTCAGCTCTGCACTAGATCGATCCCCGCCCCCAGCCCCCGCTCGTCCGGCCGCTCGCGCTTCCCCGCACCCCCATGCGCCGCATGCCGCATCTGCTCCTCCTCAAACAATTTTCGCCCCACGTCCGCCCTCAACCCCAGATTCTGGTGCTGTTGCTGTTTCGCCACAGCCGCAGCGCCCGCCGGCGCGCCCGCCCCGCCCCGCGACGGCGATGGCGACGAGTTCAGAAAGTCGTTGAAGTTGAAGTCCACCTGTTGCGGCTGCTGTGGGGGCAGCGGCTGCCCGTACACCGGCCGCGGGCTCTCCTTCCGCAGCCCCGGCCCCACATTCAGGTTTGGGTTCAAATTCAAATTCGGACTCGGGCTCGGCACCGCGGACACAGGCGCGGTCCCGGGCAGTGGCGGCGGCGGTAGCAGCTGCGCAGGCCGCGGCGTCGGCGCGTACGTAGTAGGCGCAGACGCAGGCCCGCCACCTACACCCATACCCGTACTCGGAGGTGCGGGTGACGGCGCGGAAGGCACCGGCGTTGCCGTCCGCGACCCTCCGCGCATTTCGCTCCCGATGCTGGACACACTCGACGTAAAGCTCTCTGCGGTGCCGCGCGCAAGCCCCACGCCGCCGCCGCCCGGCGCGTCCGCCCCCGCCCCCGCGGTGGGGAACAGCACGCGCCCCTTGGCGCGCAGCCCCGCGCCGGCGCCGTTCAGGGCGCGGTACGCCGCGAGGTCCTTCGAGTCCTTGCGCACAGGCGACGGCGACGTCGCGAGGAACAGCATCAAGTCCGCGGCCTCGTTGTCCGTCGGCGCCGGGCGCGGCGTCGTCTGCTGCGTGGGCTGTGACGGCGGCGGCGTTGCGCTCGCGCGCCGGAACTCGGGCACAGCTGTAGACGTAGAGGGCGCATTGGACGGCGGCGGGGCGGATGAGCCGATGTTCCGCGCGGAGCTCTGCGCAAAGTGCGAGTAGGACTGCGTGGAGCCCGTTTCCGACTCGTCAAGGCTGGAGCGGGGCGACGACGCGCTCCCTATCGACGGGCGGTGGTGCAGGAGGAGGGATGTGAGGGTCGCGGCGGCCTTCATGTCGACGTCTCCGTCGGCATCGACGTCGACGCCGTGCCGCCGCTGTTTTTGCTTGCCCTTTTCGAGGGAACGCTTTGCTTTCCGCTTGTCGGGCTTGTCGTCGCGTCGGCTCTTTGCCATTGCACGGGTGCCCTCTGCAATGCTGCGCGACGACGACGGCTTGCCTGGGCGTGCGCGGGGTGAGGCAGGGGGCCGGGAGGGGGCAGGCACGGGGGGGTCCGATACGTTGAGGATGGTGCGGGCCTGGTGGGACGGGGGCGGCGCGAGAATGGATGTAAAGAGATTGTGGGCAAGCGGGGGCCGTGAGAGGTCGCTTCCGCTGCCCGTGGCGGCGGCGTTTGGTGCACCGTTTAGCGCGCTCGGATAGTAGGTGCGGGGCCCCATGTTGGGCGGCGGCGCCATTGAACCACCTCTACGGAGCGGGAGCGCGCTGGGACCTACGTTTCCGCCACCCTGAGTCGCGGGGTTGTTGTAGTAGTTGTTTGTGCCGAGATTTGGCTGGTACGAGGTTGTTGCCTTGCGTCTTGCGGCCATGTTGCGGGAGAAGGACTGGGCCTGGGAGAGACTCTGTGCCTCGAGGTCGCGCAGGGGCACATGCGGGATGTTGTGCGCCGCCTTGTACGACGCATAGGAGAGACGCGCGCGGAGGCTGCGGGTCACCTGCGAGAAGGACGGATAAGAGGGGCTGTCAGACAAGGGCATAAAAAAGGCGGGCAGAATAGCGGGCGATACACGAGACGGTGGCAAATCAGTCGCTGGCCGCACTCGGCAACATCTGGCGCCCGCCCCGTCGCGACACCATCGCGGGTGATCTTGCGACGCGTCCAGAGACTTACATTGGATATTTCTGCCCTTGCCTTGAACTTCTCGACTGCCTTTTTCCTGTGGTCCTGCTCTACAGGGTCTTGGTGCGCGGCCTGGGCCTGCTGGGGAGGCAGAGCGAGGGCCATGGTGGGTGAGGGCGTGGAGGGGGTTGCCATGCAAGACACCAGTACACGCGTAGACTGGTGGCGGAGAGCGGGCTAGGCGCTGGCTGCAACGACGGCGACGGGGGCGGGGGCGACGCTGTGCGCGGCGAAGACGGTGCAAGGTGTATGGGCTGTTACAGAGTCGCGTCGTCTGTGACTATCCACGCGTATTAGAAATCCGGACCTTGCCGGCACAGGCCCGGTCCAGTCCCGCTTTTCTCCCTTTTTTTCTTCTTCGTATATTTATTATAATGCGCGCCAGAGTCCACCGCGAACGCGGGCAGGACCCCCTCCCGCTCACCGTCCGTCCTCCCCGTCCCCACCGCCGACTCCCACCATCACCACCACGTATCAGATGATCATTACTGACAATTAAAATCAAATCACCTTACCCCCGACCCTCCGCTTCCAGCTACATTGCCAATCTGCCGCCCTACTGCTCAGCCACTAGTGCAGCATGCTCACCCAACAGCACAGTTCAGGGAAATCCACCCCTCACACACCTTGAGCTCGCCGCCGGCCGGGAATCGGTCCCACGAAGGGGCTTCGGAACAGTCACCTGCCGGCCCCCGAAGCAAAGCACGAGGATTCTGACTGACGCATCCGGACGCACAGGAACCCCTAAATGGAATGATGCGCTCAGGAACTTTGCGGTGTAAATTGTCGCGATGCCTTGGGAACGGAGCTGTATTTCCAACTTCCGCACTCCTCTCAACCTCAAAAAAACCTCTGGCACGGGACTATATGCCGACCGGAAGACCACTCGTCCGGGGATATGGACCTAAGAAAAGAGCGAGCATCAAACCAAGTAAGACTAGGGGGGAAAAAATCGATACTGTACCAACACCGCCTCGCTTGCCTCCCCGAAACTGGTTCTGAACTACTCAAAACAATAACAATACCGCACCCAAACCCTCCGACTCAGGTCCGACCCGCTCTACCCGCATCAAGCCACTGAATATATATTGCGGTCCGAGTCGATTCCCTAGGCGGGCACCTGGCTAGCCACTTTCTCTGGGCCTACAGTAGCTTGCCTTAGCAGTACTAGTCACGCGCTACTATCGTCAGTGGTATGTTTTTAAGCTTGTTCGACTGGACTATACGATCTGCTTGTTTAGCCCTCGGCCAAGCTTTACATTCGGTTCCGAACGCCACTAACCCCGGGACATGTATTAATTATGCACACGGCGCTTGGACGTGGACCTGGATATTCTTCTGCTTTTCAAAATCTGGACTCAAGTTACGCACCAACAGGCATATGAAGTATGTATGTCCACCCTCCGAGTCCGACTCGCGTGCCACTCGCAATTAGTTGTGGCCAAGGCTAATAATATACGCGGTAAAAAAAAAACTGCGAGTGAGCTATATTTCTCCCGTTTATTAAATTTAGTTCAAATATAGGGCCCCGTAGATCTCGTAACCAATTGCCGAAATATGTGGCAAGCACTTCGATGGTTACACGAAAGTGCTCAGTGCCACAATTTTCCGGACTTTGGTTACAGACTGGTTTGAACGAGTCTAAGATCCTGCCTTGACTGGCAATATGGTAAAGGCTGAATTAATTACCCACGTCAGCCATTTTATTTATTTCCGCCACACGATTATTGTTAATTATCGGTAGCGCTCTTTCTTCGATATATATAGTACATAGTAGTCGCGTCGCGTGTTTAGTCGCGTTTAGTACTTAACAGCTCGTTTAGTGGTCTTGACTCTGAGTTAAAAATCCTCTCAACGGTCTCACCACGTATCCGTCTTGAACTGGCTTCAACGCTCACCACCGTGTACAACCAGAGAAAACAAAACGCGTTCCAATTTCTCACGGTTCAGCGGGCGGGCGCTTATGTATTTCGCTTTCTTCAGTTGCACGTGGCCGTGCTCTTTGAGTTACCAACCACATTCTTGGTCAGGCTCAGGAAGATCCTGGATCCCTGGATAATTCTCCTCGGGACGCACAAGTTCGTGGGATCTACAGTCTAGAGTCTACTGCTCAAAACAAACGTGGCTTTGCCTGGATCGATTCCGAACCGACACCCAGCAGGTTCAGCTGCCCGCCTCCCCCAGACATTCTACGTGCGCTCTGCCAAATCCTCCAGTCTCGCGAATCACACCCCTGAGCTTGAGTTCACTAACCCCTTGGCCCTTGGGAGAGCCGGTCCGGCCCTGTGTTCCTGGAGAGTGCCGACGCGACTTGATGAATCCTGTAGCTAATCGTCTCATCAGAGTCCTTTCACCGCTTTAACAACTCTCGCGTCGTACTTGCCTCCATGTTCAGCAGATTCAGCAACTTTGCTCGTTCTTTGCATCCTACCTACGCTGTGGCATGGAAAACTACGGCAAGACTCTCGCTGCTCGCACCAGGATATGTATGAGAACGGCGCCGGCCAATCGCGCGGGAAGCACTACTTTTCGGTGCGGGGCTCGAACCCCTATCTGAGATTTACGACTGCACGACGCCGCAGAAAGTCCACGGCGTACCTAGGCTGCTCCGGCGTCTCTAGCGGCTCCCGGCCGCACGAGCGGAAACCTGCGAACAATCTGACGTTAGCACTGCGAACGGCCGATTGGGAAAATACTTGCGTCGGTGTCTCTGGCGGCGCGAGACTCGGAGGAAATCGAGCGGCCAGCAACACCACCTTCGGACTGGGCGAGCTCGTCAGACCTCCATCAGCTTTGTTTTCACCACATACGCCGCCCTCGCAATCACCTTGCTTGTCTAGGTCCGTTGAAATTATCTAATCGCTATCAATCTTGACAAAACAAAATATAATCAAATACTACACTGGCTTCAACCGTCGATATCACCTTCTGCCAAAACCAAACAACCCAAATAATACTCTGCCTCCAAACTCTTCGCTGAGCAACACCACCAGGGTTTATTAGAACTAATTTACGACGTAATTAACGACACCTGCGAGTTCCTGTACCTTTCTATGATGCCATCGCCTTTGCCTATCCCCCAGCAAGGTTACAGATGCCGCTGGCGACTCCTCGTTTTAACCCAGGCAATGCAGATGGCTCATAGGTACATGGTGGTAAAAGGATTTTTGACAATTTATGTGATATTCATGGTGAACAAAGCCCATTCTTGGAGACATCAAAAATAGATGATTCACCGGAGAACGAAACACTAGAACATCATTGCTATAGCCTTGAGGGAAAGTATCGACGGTCTGGGGTGTCCATATTTGAGCTCTATGACCTCAAAAACCCCCCATACCTGTCCAACCACCCAGCTGACGCCCCACAACATGCCCATCCGTGATAAATGATATCAATTAAAAATAATTCAAACAAATGAATTTATGTATCGCCACAGAGCCGCTCTTTTGACGAATCCTTTGATAGGTATGCATTTTACAGCTCTTAGATTCACCTAAAAAAAAAATCGGCCCCGCCATAGCAGCCGAAGAGGCAAAGCACGTAGAGTTTCACTCTCACGTGTTATTTCGCTCAACGGTTAATTACTGTATGTTCCAAGTATTTATTTACTTTGCATGTCCCCCCACCTTTGCGCGACAAACGTTTTGGACAGGATACCTTGAAAATTGTCCACGGAGAGCTGGTGCTACTTATCACAAAATTCCTAGACAGTGAATGTGGTGTCTGAAATTATGAGGTCCATGGCGCGGAATGGCGAAGCAATCGAGTGGTAATAATGATATTCGATTGGGCAGATGATAAGAACTAAGGGAGTTCTATGTCCTGGTATGTCAGCCTTGTCGGGAGACCAGTAGCAAGACATGCATTATTTGCCGCAAACAAACGCGTCCCCATTCCACACGCTCCTAAGAGGGTATCTGCAATGCTCCCTCGTCGACCCGTCCTCCGCGGTCCCAACAATCGTATCCGGAGCAACCCCGCCCTCGACCCAGTCCACCAGCGCCAACAGGATATTGTGCGAGGACGAGCTCACGGCATTCGTGCGGTTGCCAAACTGCCCAAACCGCCATGCCCCTGGCCCACCCGCGCAGTGGTCCATCCCCGGGACGAGGAACAGCCGGTAAAACGCGTCGAGCGAGGGCATGCGCAGGGTGCGGGAGATGAGGTTGTACACGCGCTTGGAGTTGCCGGACGGAATGAGCTGTGTGAGTCGAAGTGTTGAGTAAGGTGATAGAGTGATAAAGGTGACTAGAGGACGTACGGTGTCCCGACGACCATGGTACGTGAGGAATTTGCCGCCGCGGTCGCGGAAGGCGGAGAGGTCGCCGTCAAAGGTCGCGATGCCGCCTGGGTTCACTTGATCGAATAGAATACCTTGTTCTGGTCCGTACTTGCTCATATCAAAGTCAGTGACATTGAGAACGGTGTATTTGAGCCAGTGCTGCGAAGATGGGTGAGCTACGGCCACTACGATGAAAAAAAAGTTCTTACTTCGGGGTAAAAGGGAAAGACCCCGCCGAACACGAATGAATTGAAGGAACTGGCTTCTGCGCCGGGATCGAATCGAGGAGAATGCAGTTCCCCATCCGCATATAGCGGAGAGTATATGAGACGTAGGGCGTCAACCTGCGGCGGGGTTAGGCATGTCTCTGCGTCATCGTCCCCGCGGCATATGAGAACTTCTGGGCGGAAGTCGCAGGCATCCGGCTCGTCAATTATCCCGTCGCGTACGCCATCAAGTGCGTCGCACTGATTCAATACCTCCTCGGCCACGACTTTCCACAGTGCGGGGGATAAATACGTTGGCGACGCGGCCCCGCTTGGAGCGCCGACACGCCGCGCCACCATAGCCATCGAGTGCATAAGATGATTGAAGTTGGTCCCCGGTGCACCAGCTACAATACCATCAAAGTCCTCGGGGTATTTCAGCGCCTCCTGTGTGCCCTGGCGCCCGCCAGTGGAGCACCCTAGAAAGTAGGACTTGTCATGCGGCCGCCCGTAATACGCCTCGACGATCTGTTTCCCGATAAGCGCCTCGACGTGGATAGCACGATGCGCAAAGTCATTGATGACTTCCGGCTGCCCCAGGAAGGGCAACCCAGTGTCCCCATCGTGCCCATTATTGGAGCCAACCGATGCAAAGTGGAGGGAGGAGCCGTAGTCGAGGGTGTCGTAGAAGATGCCTGAGAACAACACGCGGTTTGCTCATTAGCTATACGTACATCACCAAAAAAGACACGCACATCCGCCGAGTCCACCATTGCCAGCACCGAGAAAACGGCCATGCCATTCGTCGGGTAGCCAAGCCTCGCCGTAGACGACGGATGATTCGCTCGTGTTGGTAAAAAATTGTACGCGACAGAGTGGCACACTGACGCTGTCGAAGGCGGTATCAGGGCACTGGCCATGGGTTCCAGGTACCAGTTTACCCCCTGCAGAGAGGTAAGAAACATCCACAATGGTAGTGTTTTCAAGGTCGAGACTGGATTTCAACGAGAGGCATTTCGCGTGGAGTGCCCCAGCGTTCGAAGTCAAGACCCCAGAGCCAAGAAAGAGTTGCGAGAGGAGTTGTACGGTAAAATGCATGGGGCCAAAGTGTCGAAACTTTGAAGCTTTTTAAGTTCTGGATAATGCATCCTCTGGAACAGTGGAAAGTAGTTGAAACCCGGTTTGATCGGGTAATAAAACAGCGACTTACTAACTATTATAGCGCGCGTGTGCGTAGACCTTGCCCCGTAAGGCTTACCAGCTATTTTATTGGACATTCCTCACCCATTCAGTCGTATTGTGCCAGTCTGAGGCTTGCCCAAGGTCGAGGTCGTAGGTGTTCAAAAGATAAACTTCTTGAAAAATGAACGGAACCTCCCCAAAGACAAGGGAGATTGGGATTTTATCGGCGGTGAAGGTTGTTCCGACGGCTCTGCCGTCGGAGGGACACCAATGCGCAGTTCCTCGAGAGATTAATATTCATGTTTCTGACCTACTAGTAGGCAATAATTCCGCAACTTTTTTGTTCAGTTCGCACTTAGGGATCTTCATGATCTCCCGCTCCTTGTTGCTTTGAAACCCGTCTTAACGCGTTGGAATGAACGACTCGAACGGCGCGTCAAGTGACAGTCTTAAGGCTCCGGGCTCCACTCCTCAATTCTCAACTGCTACTTGGCTGGTATGGGGAAAGATGAACTACCGTCTTTCCGAATGGTACATCAGAGCCTGCGGGCGAATTTATATTACGAGCCGTCCTTGCGTCCTTTTGCAATCTTTGGTTCTCACACAAACTGTTACCGGCGCCTTTCAAATGACGAAAAATTGACCTCCTTTCTCCCTAAACATTATATACTACTGCTTACGACTTCCCAATGTATATTTTCCAAATCTTTTCCTTTTCCTCTATAATTAATACTCGTTAAGAATGTTCATGTTCCCCCTACAAACTTACTGTTTCCTTGTTGAATCTCACGAAATGTCGATATACTATCCGGCGGCAGCGCTTTGAGTTAAATTTAGAGGTCAAAGCGGAATATATGCGCTCACGTGATTTCGGAAGAACGCGCTCTGTTGACTTGTTTGGTTCCCGAGTGGCTGACAAGACATTCACATCTTGAACCCGTACCACAACATGCTCTCTGCCCTCCCCATTCTGTCCTCTGTCTCCATTGCCCCCAACAAGGGCCGCGTCAGCATCCTCGATGGCGTCGTATTCGTCACACACGTCATCGTCAGCGTCGTGCTCTCCCGGCTCAACACCGTCGTCGTCCCTGGCCGCGACTCCAAGATCGACACCAAGCACATCTCGTACAGTGTAACCCGGACCATCTCAGCATCTCCCACGCGCTGCTTGCTGTCCAACGACTCCCTGGGCTCGCCCCTCCACTTCTTCGTCGGTTACTTTATCATCATGCTCGTCAGCCTCGTCTGCATTTCCAAGTTCGCCAAAGGCTGGGCCCGCCGGGCAGACCAACCATACCCCGCACCCAATCCCGACCCCATCCCGGACCTCAACTTCAATAGACACAGGGTCGACTACCGCGAGATCACCTTCCAGCAGACCTACGTCCAGGTTCCGCCCCCGAACTGGCATGACCTGTTGACGCTCCTCGGGCCCGACGGCCCACCGCCGGACGACCCATTCTCCAAGGCTGTCGCCGACTGGGTGCTCAAGCTCTGGTGGCTCTGGACGCTCCTCCTCGCCGGCCTCCTGCTGTATCTGCTGATCAAGCACCGCCGTCTCATCCAGCGCTTCGTCGTCGCTGAATGGCGTCAGTTGCGCCGCGCTGCTGTCGCCGTTCAAAAGCTCGTAGCACCCTTCGTTCGTGTTTTCCACTACGCCCGTGTCGAAATAGGCGCGCAATTCGCGTCCTTCTGCAGCCGAGTTCGTACTTTTACGCTCCACGGCGTCCTGTCTGTCCAAGAACGTGCCGTACCGGTCTGGCTGCGTGCGCGTCTGTATTGGGAGTTCCTTTATGATTGTCTCGCCCCTTATGAACCAGTACCTCGACCCGAGCATACGTGCACATTCGAGTGTGTACTAGAAGATCTTGCTTATTTTTGGCGTGAATTCGTATGTTGACTCTTCATTCTATTGTTGTGTTCAAGAGACTGACTTTGTGCTTCGCCCAGATCATTCTACTCTCTGATATAGTTGCACGCATTGTGGCGGAGGCCAGCGCGCGATTCGCAGAAACAAATTAGATGTTCCCTCGAAAGCTCCTGATACGTCCCTTGTCGACTCGGTTGAGAATCAACTAGCGGACCCGGACCACTACGACGATACGACGGCCAGTAGAAGCGGGTAACGCGACGTCCACGGCAGAGAGCGAATCACACTTGCACAAGTAACCGGAGGGACACGCGCGAGACGAGACTGTTTGCTTGTTGGTGCGGCCATGGGGACGGATTCGTAGGGGACGCCTTACACACCCTTCTCGCACCGACATCTACAGTATCTCACACCTCCACCGCAAGTACCGTGTTCTTTCCCTCTCTGGTTGGTTGTCTGTGACGTGTACGTGTTCAATTTCGTATTATATTGTTGTTCTTCCATCTGACTTGAAAATGGTCTAGTGCCGGCCCCGCTTGGGTTGTCGTAGCTCGTCGGGATGTCTGTCGTCCTCTTTGTTGACCGCCGAGTCTGTTGTGTTATACCCCGTTTCTTTTTGGATCTTCTCTCATCTACTACATGGCCTTTTTTTTGTCTCTCTGTCTTCTCCTCACCACCTTGTACCACTATTCATTGTTTCTCTTCGCGCCAGCCTTCAAATCTGTCTCGAGTGATCGGCAGCTGCCCATTAAAAAACCACTGGCAGTCGCCGTTACCCCTGGTCATGGCCGAAAACACGCTGGTCATGGCCGTGTTTTCGGTGGATTTTACTGGCGTACAGTTGCTAGGTCCTCAGATGGAGGTGCTGGGCTCCTTCGAGCTAAATAAGACACTACAGTCTTGGATAGTCTAGTATTCTCATTTTATTTCTGCTAACTATTTGAGTCGTACTGCGACGAAATGGAAGCAGCAAGCCGTGCTGTAAAAGCGGGAGCTGCCCCCATTTCGGCTCCCTCTCTTATATGCCCATCTCATAACCTGTATGATTATTTATTAATTATCTACCATTACGCTTGAATCTATGTTGGCACTGTCTATGAATTCCATCTTGCCTGTTTTACAGAAGAGTGTACAGAGGATACTAACCCAAGCTACCCATTGTCTGCAATACCATCCACTAGGCACAACGTTGGTTCGCCTCGCCTCACAAATACTTGCTCCGCTAGTCGGAGGTGTCGTACTCATCATCCACTGATGCAAGGAACTCCACCATCTAGGAGTGCGGTTAGTCTCGCTACACAGCTACGTAGAATACAAACTACCACGCGGTGTCTCTTCTGTCCCATGAGCTTTCCTGGCTCCGTCTTGAGTCTTTCATGGATTCGCAGTAGTTTGTCATGAAAGTGTTGAATCGCAGAGTCTGGGCTTTGAACATCATCGACAGGAACATGAAGAGGCCTAGGATCAAATAAGAGAAGTCGGTCGATTCTCGAGATCGAAGTCGTACCGATTTACAGCTGCACTGTACGCAGCGACTCGCAAGATCCCTTGTCCAACTTGTGAGCCGCATAGCCGACTGTGATATTACTGAAAATTCACCGAAGGCACCAATGGCGTCCAACCTATCCGCGTCCTGTACACAGTGTAACTCTACGCAATCGTCATGCCACTTGGTCCACTGGTTATTTTTCCGCAGCTTGGTTTCCGTGCTCCAAGATACGTTATCGACAATTTGACTAATCTGACGAGCGCGCCCGTCCTGAATAAGATCGACACCGTGCTCCGTCGACATCTTCGAAAAGAAGGGTAGAAAAAACGCGTATGAGTCAGAGGCCTGCTCGGCGGATACGTATTTCTTGTCCAGGACGTCGTGAAGTAGCGCAGCTGAGCACCGGACACCGAATCAGAGACGCAAAAATGACTGAGCAAGTATTTGCTCCACGAACCGAGCTCCACGACCAAAAGATCTGGTTTGGGAGACAGAGAGTTGGCAATGGCTAAGGACGTCTTTCTAACGCGTTGGACTGTCGTTCCATTGCATTTCGTCAGCGAACGACGTGACGTCGACCAAGATAGGGTAAGACTACACGCACCATGGAACGCGTCGTGAGATGGATCATACTTTGCCATCGCGTCTCTCATGACCTGTTCGGCTTCCCAGACCACTTTAAGTTCCTTTTCACTATGAGACATCTTTGAGCAGTCGGGATGTACGCGCGTTAGCGACTTAAACGTCCGTGAATAGTGAATCCCAACTCTGCGACGTGGATGGAAGGACCACAGACCGTAAAGACTGTATGCGTTCAGCTTTTAAGCTTGTGGGCCAAGCGATAGTCTTAGTTTTATGACTTGAAGTGCTCGAGTGGGCCGACTGTGGCGGCCTTTTTCTTATCACGATCACGTGGCATGCATGCGAGTCAATAAGGAGGCGCACATCGAACTAATGTCGACAGATAAAGTAGAAGCATGTGTTGCATAACAGGAAGAAATACTACATAGATCCAATTCAACGTCGCAATATACTGATTCCCATCCTATCTTCGTTTAGTCTGTCAAGCCTCGCCAAATCATCCGTATGATTCGCGTCGAGCATGCAGAAGACAATGCTCAGCAGTTTCGTGGGACCGCCGTCACGGGCCATCCACCGTGACTCGATCATGTCAGCAAGGACACCGTCAGAGGAAGAACGGCAGTCCCAGAATTTGACGAGAGAAAGACGAGGGCAGATATTTCGTGTCGGTGCCTCTCCGACTTCAGGTACCCAGGTCAGAAGCCGCAGAACATCGTCATTGATTATGGTCTGGTTCATTCTGCGGTCGTTGGCAAGAATGAGCTTTTCAAGCGAAGGCGACATGCGAAGAAGGCACTCCGTCATCTCCTCACTCGTAATATCCATGTCGCTGAGACTGAGTGACTCCAAAACGCATTTGGAACGCGACAAGAAGGACATAAAGTCTTTCTGAGGCCAAACAGGGGCAGGGTGAGGTCCAATGTCGAACCGTCTGACCGATAGTTCTGCTAGGAGGGGGAGCTCGAGCTGGCTAAAAATAAGTCCCAAGAGGTCCGCAGTCAGGTCAAGCGATTGGAGGTTATGGCGGAGGAGAACTGGGGAGCTAGGAGGAGTCAGGATTGAGGCAGTAGCCGCCAAGACGAAGAACTGGCATGCTGTCAGATTCTCGCCCTCGCTAAGAATGTGTATGAATTCCTCTGTCGTGAGCGGACGCTCGAGGAAGAGCGTGGCTAGCTGGTGGATGGGAGCCCCGAATGTGCCGAGATCAGTATTGCTGATCCATGTGCAGTCCCGAAGACGGGGAGCGGACAGCATCATCGATAGCTGTCTGCTCTCACTTGAATGCCAGAAATCTCTGGCCAAGTAGAGACTTTCAAGCAAAGGGGGCGACATGTCGCATGGTAATTTGGTGAACCCAGTATCGATCCTCCAGTCTTGGTATTCCAGTCGCACATTTTTCCAACGGGCGTAATGAGGTGTAAAAAGCTGCAAGACTGATGACGAGGTCGTCATTCTGGCGTCGTAATAGTCCTTCCGAATCGATTCTGTGATATGGAACGAAAGGGGACACGAGCCCGAGCGACCGATCCATGTCTGGACCAGGGATAGGTTGGGAAGGCAAGACTTTATGGTCAGATTGACAGTGATTGACGTCCAGAGCGTAGGAGTCGCGAGAGCGACATACCGCCAATTGCTGCTAACCTAGATAAAGTTAGAGGTGCGGAAGCGTCGACGGGAGATCGCTGCTGACCTGGGCCAGAAGGAGAGGGCAAGCCGCAACTGAGGCTTGGACAAACTTGTCTTTCGGGAGACAGTGCAGGAATATCTCGCTTAGGACCTCGGAGGGAAGTCGACGGATGGGTGAAAGAAGTGCTCTGTGAGTCTCTAGGGTAATATGCGTCTGGTCGCGTTGCATTCGAAGGCTCTTCAACATGGACCGAGATGTCTCGATGTCAGCGTCGAATTTATCCAGAGAGCCAGGAGATTGACGGGAATCGACTGCTTGAGCTCGGCTGTCCATGATAGATTCCAGATTCGACTGCACCTCTTCGATCTCTGCCTCAAGCTGCTCCATTAACCCTTCCTTTTCAATGATGATCTCGCGGATCGCGTGAGCTTCAGACTCGGAAGGGGCACTGTTGCTTTCGAGCAGTCTCTGTGCCTCACTCCTCTGGCTGACTAGTTCAGCAAGTGCCGCCTGAGCCTTTGCAATTTCGGCGTCAAGGCTTACAGAAGCTTCAGCGACGTAGTTTCTGACACGCGAAGTGAACACACCTAGCCATGAGGAGCTGGTTCTGCTCAATGACATTGCGAGCTTCCCGGGCCTCTTCCTCGGTCACTGCAAAGAGGTTAACTCCAATCAAGTGGACAGCGGCGCCAGGGATGTTCATGACGGTGGTCGTGGGTCAAGTCTATAAAAGGCAATGCCGCTGTCCACGGCTCACTTCTTAACGGCCATCTCTCTTGCGATCTGATACCGGGCTCAAGCGCTCACGGGTCACTGGGTCCCCTGTTCGGTTAGAAATAATTCACCTCGCCGCATTCCAAAGCCTTCTTTCAGACGTCGAATGGCCTTCGACATGGCGGCCATTTCCAATTGACTCTCAGGCTATCTTTCAAACACTGCGCTCTTTCCGGGTTCTTGCCGGCTACGACTCCGTCGGTGGTCACCTCAGAACACAAATTAAGACGTTCAACATCTTGACGCTACAGCGAACTACAACTACCTCTCCCTCGAGGTTTGAGGCGTTCATTCAAGTCCCCGCTCGACAGCTCCCAATAAAATCAATGGACCTGCAAGCCTTCTGACCCGGAAATGTCTCTACGACGCTCGCATACCCCTGCCCCACTTTCTTCGTTGGCTGAATGGTCCGAGCGAAACATCCGCGACGTTTTTCAAGCCCCCAGCGACGACTTGTCTCGCACCGCAATTGCTGCAACGTTTTCGGACAAACTTGTGGGGAGCTTGAATGGGGCGCCGTTGAATTTCGAAGGCATTTCCCAGTTGGTCATGACTATGCGACATAATGCGCCGGGGGGTTTGCAAGTCGAATGGAAACAAGCAAGTGATATGCCGGATGATTCACTGAATCGAGTAGGTTCCTGCTGAATCAAGCGCTTTTCTCTACTGAGTTACGTTACTAATGTTTACAGGACGGCTCGCTACTTGGTGCATATGTTATCCGAGGCATTCACAAACTTATTCCGGGCTCAAATCGACTGGCCGAGTTTGAGAGACGCAAACGGGTTTCTGTGAGGTTCGTCGCTGATCCTGGAATCATCCTTGCGGAACCTCAATAACTGCTTCTCAGAATTGAATCTCAGTCCTTTGAATCCGGTCTCGATAGCCGAAAGATAGTTAACCTCAATTTAGACGCGACGGATGTTTTGGTGGATAAAGCCTGAGTAAATTGATTGTATTCTTGGCTAACGAAAATGCCCTGCTGTCTTATACTTGACCATACATACCATTTTTGAGTCGACGAGCGGCGTATATCGGTTGTCCACTGCGTTCTTGTACTATTTTGTTAAGCATTGCGTCCCGAGTTTCTTTTGTGACCTTTGTGACGGAACGCGCCAAAACACGTCAATAAAGCACAACATTCTATCTCTTTACCACCATGTCCGCGCACGAAGAACAGCAGTATCTCGACCTTATCCGGCGAATTCTTGATACTGGGGCACCTAGACCAGACAGGACCGGCACCGGCACCCTCTCCCTCTTTGCGCCGCCTTCTTTCCGCTTCTCTCTCGCAAACAATACTCTCCCGCTCCTAACCACGAAGCGCACCTTCATGCGGGGCATCGTCGAGGAGCTCCTCTGGTTCATCAAGGGCTCCACTGACTCGACACTGCTCGCCAAGAAGGGTGTGAAGATCTGGGACGGCAACGGCTCCAAGGAGTTCCTGGATAAGCGCGGATTGGGACACCGCCGCGAGGGCGACCTGGGGCCCGTGTACGGCTTCCAGTGGCGCCATTTTGGCGCGCAGTACGTTGACTGCGATAAGAACTATGACGGGGAGGGCGTGGACCAGCTGCGGGAGTGTATACGCAAAATCAAACAAGACCCGACAGACCGCCGCATCATCCTCAGCGCGTGGAACCCCGCAGGTCTGTGCTTATTATTATCCTCCATCTCGCGTATGCAGACCATGCTAATGCATTCATGTCTGATTGCGCACCCAGATATCCCGCAGATGGCGCTCCCGCCATGCCATATGATGTGCCAATTCTACGTCCATCTTCCCCCCGCCTCGTCGCCCACGGATAAGCCGAAGCTGTCATGCTTGATGTACCAGCGCTCCGCGGATCTGGGGCTCGGGATCCCGTTTAATATCGCGTCGTACGCCCTCCTTACGCACATGATGGCGCAGGTGACGGGCACCACCGCGCACGAACTCATCATCCAGCTGGGCGACGCGCACGTCTATCGCGACCACGTCGACGCGCTCGAGGTGCAGCTGAAGAGGGAGCCAAAACCGTTCCCTACCCTCCGATGGGCTAGGGAAGGAATCGACGATATCGAGGCTTTCGAATACGCTGATTTCGTGGTGGAAGGGTACGAGTGCCACCCGAGCATACCGATGAAGATGAGCGTGTAATTTCTGTATCGTCCTGCCTCAAGTTCTCTGGTTGATGTATCCATATGCACATATGTAAAAAAATGTTCAGTGGGTTTCGAATTACAATATATGGCCAGTGTACAGTGGGTGCTAGATTGTCTATACATGTCTGGCGTATCATTATTCATACTCGTCATAATTCATGATGTCGGTGCGGCACCCACAAGCAGGTAATACAGGTCCGCGCCGGGTATCGGAATGTTTTTTTCGCGGCTGGACAGCGGTGAGTTTCACAATTATGCAAGATATAGATCACGTACAGTTCGCGCACTAGACAGACAGAAAGCGTTGTGAGTAAAATATAATTGCGACAAAAAGGCGGTAATTACCTCGAATCCAGAAGTTGGCGAGGATCGCAAAGAATAGAAAAGCACTGATGACCAGAGGCCCGAGAATCATGTCTGGAAGAGTGGTCAGCTCACGACAGTGAGAGCGGGAGCAAGCCATACCGAAATGACCAGGATCTCTTCTCCGTATCATCGTGATACGATGTTGGTAGAGCAAGTAGCCGTAGATCTACATCGAAAGGGTGAGGCAGGCGCAGAATGTTCTTATTCAAGAGGCATACCACTACACAAAAGCTGATGAAAGCGTATGCGTACGCAAAATTCCGGGCGACCTGGTCCTTGGATGCATTAAACAGCGCAAGTGAAAGAGTCCCGATGAGGATCGCGATGTTCAGCCAGGCCACCCAAGCTAAACTCAGTTAAGCAGTCAGGATGATATTCGCCCATATCGAGTGAAGAAACGCACTCCGCTCGTTGGCGAACCACACTTTGCCCTCAACCTTGACGGGTGTAGCGATTTTCTTTGGAACGCGAACAAGCGATGGCACAGAGTTGATAGCGAGGTAATTACGGACGCCGTTCTCACTCTCATCCATCTCTGGTATGCCGTCTGCACGGGTGTATCGAACAGGGCGCTGAGGATTGGGTAGTGAAGCCAGGGCGGACGAAGAGAATGGCGAAAGCATATCCGACATGGCATGCCATGACCGCCGTATGAGCGATTCTGGTCGGTTCTCGTGCAGCGGGTTGCCATTAGATCGCTGCCTTGGAGTTGCCATTGCGCTGCCGAGTTGGTTTGCGGACGTCGAAGAGGGCGCTAAGAGAGCGAGTTTGCGCAAGCTTGACACTCCTTGACATTTGGCCTACGTATACTACATGATACTCCGCCACTCATCCACTACACTATGCTTTCAATAGCTATAGCTGCTTCACATCTTTACACTGGCAGCAACAACCTCGAACTTGACCAAATCCATGGGGCCCGCGAAGAACTCCTTCGCCACAGAAATCAAATGTGCAGCAATCTTGCCTTCCATGTGCAACTTGAACGCCGCCTCGTCCGTGAAGATATCAAAAAGGATAAACTTGTCCGTGCCAGGCAGTTCCACTGCGTACCAGGCGAGCGTGTCAGGCTCCTCCTCGAACAAGGAGACATAACTCTATAAAACGGGTCAAAATAACCGCACCAAAAACGTTATCCTAGCTCACAATAAGCAAGTCTTTGAAGGCCTGAACCTTGTCGGGTTTGATGGCCAAGATCACCCTCACACCTACGCAAGCCTCCTTGATCTTGGCGGGGGTGTTGAACTGGCCTTCAGGTCAGATCTGGGATATCCTTGTCTACACAGTCTCTCACATGGCTGGCCACGATGTTTACGGGAGTGATTTCGGGACCGGAGCTCAACAGGGTATTGGCGTTGGCCATGAGCGCCTCGGCTATCTTTCCAGCCAGATGGGCCTTTCTGCCTTCTTCCGTGCGGAATGTATCGAGAACGGCGAACGTCGGAGGAGTGTGGTCGACGTATTTGATACCATACCACTGGAATGTCTCCTCTTCGGCCTTGGATAGCTCGGATCCAGCTTCAAGGAACTTGCTGACATCCTCGACCTTTTCCGATTTGGCGATAAGAGGCACAAAAAGCGCGAGGGAAACTGCAATACTGTCAATTTGGATCGGACGGGTTTCTCGAACTATGGGGACCTTGGCTACTCATTGTGGGGTTGTAGCAGTGAAGGGGAGGAGACTCCCACGGATAAGTAATACGATTACTGATAGGACTTACCCAGTTGTGGCACCGGAACCTCCAGAATCTCAAATAGGAAAATATCTCTCACATCATTGCATGCGTGCAGCATTTTTCACGTCAGCATGAACTACTTTGCGGTATAAACGAGAAAGCTGGTTGAACCTGAGCCACTATGTCACTGCTCGATCTCCATTCTCCAGCTCGTTCACTGCACGCGCGCCATCCTTGCTCTTCATTTATTCGTCTTCCGCTCGTCCCTGGCTCCCTGTGCAGGTCGTCTTCTGGCGCGCTCATTTCCTTCCCTCTGTGCTTTCGGTCCGAACTAGAGCCCTTCGCTGGACGACTATTCATTCATTCGAGACTCTGGACGGTTCTCATACGGCGGGTTCACATTGGACTTCCACTTTCGAGCCGTCATTGTTGCCTTTACAGACGAAGTTGAGGGAGAAGAAGCAAGTTTTGCACCAGCGACCTTCCAAATCTAATGTACACACAGTATTCTCATCCAGGACACTACGTTCCCAATGGCCTGCTCCAACAACTGCGTCACATCTTCACACTGGCAGCTACAATCTCAAACCTGGCCATTTTCGGTGGGCTCACCACAAAGTCTTTCGCTGTCATAAGCTCAGCACCAAATTTGCCATCCATTCCCCCCTCGCTCGTGATGAAATCGACAACCATGAAATCGTCGGTGCCAGGCAGATACATTGCGTACCAGGCAACCACGTTGGCCTCCTCCTCCAGCAGGGGGGCGATACGCTGTAATACGAGTCAAAAGAGCCCCACCTGAATTACCTTAACTCACAATAAACAAGTCCTTCATGGCCTGAACCTTGTCGGGTTTGGCGGTAAATGTTATCTTAAAACCTGTTGTCTCGTTGATATTGGCTAGGGACTTGAACTGGCTGGCGGATTAGATTCTAAGATTTCTTTGTGTACAGTCACTCACATGGCTCGCCAGGATGTTTGCAGACGTGATTTCGGGACCGGTGTTCAACAGGGTACTGGCGTTGGCCATGAGTGCCTCGGCCACCTTTCCGTCCAGATGCGCCTTTCTGCCCTCCTCCGCGTGAAATGTATCGAAGACGGCGAACGTCGGAGGGGTCTGCTCGTGGAATTTGACGCCATACCACTGGACTGTCCCTTCTTCAGCCTTGGATAGCTCACATCCAGCTTCAAGGAAATTCTTGACGTCCTCGATCTTATCCGATTTGGGGATAAGAGGCACAAAAAGCGCGAGGGAAACTGCAATACTGTCAATTTGGATCGGACGGGTCTCTCGAACTATGGGGACCTTGGCTGGACATTTTGGGCTGTAGCAAGTGGTGAAGACGATGTGTTACTGATTCCTGATCTTTAAATGACAGACGGGGACAAGGTCAAGTCAATCATATTTATTTTTGGCCATTTTTAACAATAAAGGTTCGCAAGGCCATCACCGGCCTGTATCTCGGGGATCACAACCTAAGCGCTAAGCGGCTCCGTTACCCTTTACGATACAGGGGAGCGGTTCCACGCCGCCTTAGGTTGTGCAGATTTTGTAGGAGGGCTGTAGAAGACGAGGTGCATGCACTTTTTGATTGCACTTTCAGCCCTCGCCTCGTGCTTTTGAGGACGCAATTCCTAGCGAATCTGGACAGCTGCGATCCCGATACTAGATCACAATATGCGGCAATCGCCAACTACGCGTTCGTTCCCTCTCGGAAAGCCGTGAGGTTGTTTACCAAGTATGTCTGCGAGGTTCTGGCTGTCTTCGACGACACACCACGCTACTGCCCCGTTATATTCAGGATTCCTGGATAGACTGCGCATCTCGTCGGCCTATTGTCTAACTCGTGAGATGTCTACTTACTGATCAGTAGGTTGGCTACCACAGCGCCGTGACAGCCGATGACTGTCGCGTACATTTGGACGTTGTGTACGTAGGTACAGTACCTGCTTGTTCCTTTTAGGGACCACCGTAGTAATACATCCTCCTCCTCCTCTTCCTCCTCCTCCTCCGCTGGACGCGCGCAACTTCAGAACCTCAAATAGGAAATTTATCTCACATCCATGGTATCCTCAAAAAACTACAGTCCGAGCTGTACGAGCCAGAGTCCGACATATTTCCGCTGCACCGAATCAAAGCTTTGTACTCGTAGTCACTGCATCTAACATGCTTCATCTGGAGGGCTCCCGACGCAAAGACCGCTGCAGTATGCCTTTGACGTGTTAGCGTCACTCGAAGATTTCCCAGAGGAAGAATTAGTTGGTTCCGGCGAACTCCAGCGCGTACCAGAGTTTGTAATGTAACCCAACGTTCGTTCACACCGTGACATTTCAATATCTACATCAACTCATCGCTTCGCTCAATAACTGGCCATCTTTACACTGGCAGCAACAACCTCAAAGTTGACCACATCCGGCGGGCCCGCGAACCACTCTTTCGCTGCAGAAGAGATTTTTGCAGCAATTTTGCCTTCCATGTGCGTCTTCGGTCCTGTCTCGTCCACGAAGATATCGAAAAGCATGAAACTGTCGGTGCCAGACAGTTCCATTGCGTACCAGGCGAGCGTCGTAGGCTCTTCTTCGAACAGGGGAGCAGAACTCTATGAAACGGGTCAAAATAACCGTACCAGAAATGTTATCCTAACTCACAATAAACAAGTCCTTAAGGGCCTGGACCTTGTCGGGTTTGGCGGTCAAGATCACCTTCACACCTACGCACGTCTCCTTGATCTTGGCGGGGGTATTGAGCTGGCTGCCGGGTTAGATCTGGGATATCATCGTATACGCATGCTCTCACATGGCTCGCCACTATGTTTATGGGAGTGATTTCGGGACCGGAGCTCAACAGGGTACTGGCGTTGGCCATGAGAGCCTCGGCCATCTTTCCAGCCAGATGCGCCTTCCTGCCCTCTTCCATGCGGAATGTATCGAAGATGGCGAACGTCGGAGGGGTGTGGTCGACGTATTTGACACCATACCATTGGAGTATCCCCTCTTCGGCCTTGGATAGCTCACATCCAGCTTCAAGGAAGCTCTTGACATCCTCGACTTTGTCCGATTTGGCGATAAGAGGCACAAAAAGCGAGAGGGAAGCTGCAAAATACTGTCAATTCGAGCGCGGACGGGTGTCTCGAAATTGAGCCCTTGGCTGCTCATTTGTAGGTTGTATGTAGGAAGTGATGGGGGGGGGAGGGGGGTTAGGATAAGCTGTCGCCTCGTAAGTCTTTTAGATAAGTGTCATATTTGTAGATTTGTAAGTAATACTGATACGATTACAGATCCTTTCATACCTGGGGAAGTCCCGCAACTTAAGAATCTCTAAAAGGAAATCCCGTCCATCACGGTCTACGTCTAGCTGAAGTAATCCTCAAGAAACCTGCGGGTCCCGCAACTTAAAGAATCTCTAATAGGAAATCCCGTCATCACGGTCTATGTCCAGCTGAAGTAATCCTCAAGAAACCTGCGAGGAGCCCGACTGGGTTTCACTGTAGGCATACAATCCATTCATTCAAAGCTTTATACTCGCCACCACAACATCGAACATGGCCACATCCGGAGGGCTCGCGAACAACTCCTCCGCCGACGCAAAGACCGCCGCAGCAGCCTTGCCGTTGATGTGCGCATGGCGCCCCACGTCACTCTCGAAGAAATCCCAGAGGGAAAATTCGTTGGTGCCGTCGAACTGCAGCGCATACCAGACGCGTGTGCCGCTCTCTGTTCCGACAATGGGCAGGAGGCTCTGCAAAACTCTGTTGGGGGAGGCGCGCAACTGTATCTGACCGACTTACAATCAGAAAATCCTTCACGGCCTGCACCTTGTCGGGCTTGGCTGTCAGGAGGGCCCTCAGACCTACAGTCAACCCCGTCGTCCTGCTCTTATCTCCTTCTGTAACCTAAGGGTATGAATTAATTATATCTGTGGCGTCGCTCGCAGAGCACCAACTTCAATCACCTTGTTCGCCAGCACGTTTGTTCGGATAATCTCGGGGCCGGAGCTCAACAGGGTGCTGGCGTTTGCCATCAGCGCGTCGGCCACCTTTCCATGGAGATGGAAATCCCTCCCGCCCTCAGTGCGGAAAGTATCGACGACGGCGAACGTGGGAGGGGTGTGGTCGTTGTACTGGACACCATACCACTGGATCGTCTCGTTTTCCTCCTGGATGAGATCGTACCCCACGCCGAGGAATTGTTTGATCTCGTCAATTTTGTCTTCCTTCGCATGAAGGGGCACGAAAAATCCGAGGGATACTGTAATGGCATTAGATTGAGGGTGCGTGTCAATTTGTTGACGACGTGTACCTTGACTGCTGCTCATTGTAAGATGGGATAGGAATGTGGGGTTACCGAACTGGGTGAGTGCTATTTATCAGAAACACCGTTTCCGGGCAGAGCGGGCCATGACTGGCAGGGAACGCGATGGTTGGCCATGTCATTTTGCCAAGGCTTCATAATCTGAGGGAATTAGCAATCTCGTAACATCCCGACTCCGACTCCGAGACAGGCCCGAGCATGCTGACCGATGTCGACGCTAGCGGTAACGTAACAACCAAAAAATTACAGTGTGGGCAGACTCGGAATACCAATCGGAAATCGTCACCGCATGGAAGGGCCAGGATTCGGTCACTGTGGCGGCGGTGGGACCAGGATTTGGCCACGGAGAGCGATCACCACCATTATGCCACGGCTGCTACGGAGGTGAGTGTAATGGACTCCATGGAATGAGGATTTGCTAAGTAGACAGGAAACCCCAGCGCAGAACCGGAGATTCCGATAGATTCCGAGCCACCGCTCGATAGATGATGTAAATTTCCTCCAATGGCTTCGCCATCATTAATTACCGTTTATGGATCACGACGCCAGCAACCTTAAATAGGAAATATTTCATCATTAACTCAAGTATATTTCCTGCAGCACCACCTTCATATGTCGAAGGCTAAGAGGAAAAAACAGTTCACATATGGACCAATAGGTCTAATTCCTGGTACCAATTTAGGTCCAGGTCTCCCTTTCATAATTCGCCTGGATTACAAATTTGTATCATCATGTGATCTCCCGTTGCGTTCCGCCTAAGGCCCGGCTTTGTCCGCGTGCTAGCCGCACACACATGACGTCCCGTTATGATCCGTTACACTCCCCATCTCAAAAATCCTTTATCACAGTTTCTCTCGCCCGGTCTGATCCGGTCTCTTTCCGTTCAACTCCTTGGCCCTTTGCCCCGCTGCAATTTTGGAATAAGTCGGACATTGTGGATTTTTATCTTTCACATCGCATATATGGCCCGTCGTTGACGGCTTCGGTCGTACCTCAGACTTGTATTAGGCATAGGCGTGGTTTCCAATAGTAAACAGGGTCCCGAATGTTCTGAATTACACAATGTGTCGCCACTACTTTTTTGATAAGTGGACAGAATATGCTTCGATTTATAGAGCCCGTAATTGTACTATATACTGTACGCTGACCTGTATTTTTTTCATGGAATATATATCGGCCTTCATGCCATACGTGGAGGAGTAGAGGCTCTAGTGCTCTCAAAGTTGAAGAGCTGTGCGAGGTTGTGCGTGGCTGCAGACGTGGTTTTTTGATCTTGATCTGATCAAAGCCAAGCTGACTCCGAAAATTCTCGACAACTGTCGGGATCCCGCTCACTGGTGTCGGGAATCATTCTATCACTGCGGCGGCGGCGGGGGACCAGGATTTGGCCACGGTGGAGGGCATCACCACTATTATGCCACGGATGCCACGGAGGTGGGTGTGGTGTAACAATGGACCTCCAAAGATTGAGGACTTGCTAGGTAGATAGGCAACGCCAGCACAGAACTGGAGATTCCGATAGATTCCGAGCCATCGCTTCGATAGATGATGTAAATTCCTACAGCGGCTTCGCCATCATTAATTGCTGTTTATGGATCACGACGCCAACAACCTTGAATAGGAAGTTTTTCATCATCAGTTCAGGTATATTTCCTGCAGCACCACCCCCATATGTCGAAAGCTAAGAGGAAAACACGGTTCACATATGGACCAATGGGTCTAGTAACAGCTCACCATCGTTATTACAGCATTTACCGTCCCATCAAGGAGCTATCTAATTCCGGATATTCAATACAATGCAGTCCGGGGCTGATTGGTCCCACAATTGAATGAGCCGATTCCGTATCAAGAGCTGTTGAAACGGTGCGTTCAGAGAAAATTTGAGTTACACACCGACTCCACAGACTCTGAGAAGCTCCAGATCCTTGAAGCTGTGCCGGTAGGGAGGGGAGATAGGGCTGTACTTTGGGATCAGGAACGAGAGAAGCGACGTCCTAGCTCCGCACTTGGGTATAAAAGGATGTAGGATGTGCCCTCTGAGTCAAATCAAACATTCCCCTTGACTTTTTCCCGTTGACCAAGAACAAATAACAATGGACGGCGGCTGTGCGTACTATTTATATCTCTTCAAAATACACATTTCTAATTAGAGCATAGCTTCAGGCGGTGGTGGGGATGGCGGTGGAGGAGGCGGCGGCACAAGCTGGGGAGGAGATGGCGGTGGAGGAGGTGGCGGCACAAGCTGGGGAGGAGATGGCGGTGGAGGAGGTGGCGGCACAAGCTGGGGAGGAGATGGCGGTGGAGGAGGTGGCGGCACAAGCTGGGGAGGAGATGGCGGTGGAGGTGGTGGTGGTACAACCTGGGGAGGGGATGGCGGCACAAGCGGAGGTGCGGACGGCGGGGGAGACGGAGGGGGAGGGGGAGGGGACGCAGGGGACGCAGGTGGTGGAGGGGGCGATATAAGGGACTTGTTCGGAGGTGGCGGGGGCCGTTCAAGTGATAGAAAACGAAGAGGAGGCGGAGGGGGAAGAGGAGGGGGAGGGGGAAGGGGGAGGGGAGGGGACGCAGGTGGCGGAAGGGGCGATATAAAGGGCTTGTTCGGAGGGGGCGATATAAAAGACTTGTTCGAAGGTGGCGGGGGCCGTTCAAGTGACAGAAAACGAAGAGGAGAGGAAAACGGATGCAACTGTTGCAGTATAATGTAGCGAGAGGTGGCGGTGGTTGAACGAGAGGAGCGTCTGTGGCCATTCATGGGGGGACAACTACGAATAGTCGCGGTTCACTAGACTCGTGAACCAGTCTACGTTGGCGCGGGTGATAAGACAGCGGGCGGAAATACGGATTAGGAAGGAGAACAAACAGGAGCAACATCAGAGCAAATATAAACAAGAGGACCCTGCCAACACCACTATTATGCCGCGGATGCCACGGAGATGGGTGTAACAATGGACCTCCAAAAAATGAGGACTTGCTAAGTAGATAGGTAACGCCAGCGCAGAACCGGAGATTTCGATAGATTCCGAGTCACCGCTCGATAAATGTAAATTTCCTACAACAGCTTTGCCATCATTAATTGCTGTTTATGGACCACGACGCCAGCAACCTTGAATAGGAAGTTTTTCATCATCAGTTCAAGTATATTTCCTGCAGCACCACCCCCATATGTCGAAAGCTAAGAGGAAAACACGGTTCGCATATGGACCAATGGTTCTAATAACAGCTCACCATCGTTTTTACAGCATTTACCGTCCCTCAAGGAGCTAAGTATCTAATTCCGGATATTCAATACAATGCAGTCCGGGGCTGATTGAGCCCATTCCGTATCAACTTGAAGAGTTGTTGAAACGGTGCGTTCAGAGAAAAATTGAGTTACAGACCGACTCCACAGACTCCTCGAAGCTCCAGATCCTCGAAGCTGTGCCGGTAGGGAGGCGATAAGAGCTAGATAGGGCGGTACTTTGCGATCAGGAACGGGAGAAGCGACTTCCTAGCTCCGCACTTGGGTATAAAAGGATGTAGGATGTGCCCTCTGAGTTAAATCAAACATTTCCCTTGACTTATTCCCGTCGACCAAGAACAAATAACAATGGACGGCGGCTGTGCGTACTATTTCTATCTCTTCAAATACACAGTTCTAACTAGAGCATAGCTTCAGGGGGTGGTGGAGGTGGGGATGGCGGTGGAGGTGGTGGTGGTACAACCTGAGGAGGGGATGGCGGCACAAGCGGAGGTGGCAGAGGACATCACCATATGTCGGGGTGCTGTAGGATCGTTGAGTGAGACCAGCATTCTAGTAAGAAATCTAAGCTACTCACATTGTCGGGGAAATCCTCCGTTAACGACTGATCCCTAGGATCGTATTCATCGGGGTGCTGTAGGATCGTTGCGTGAGACCAGCATTCGAGTAAGAAATCTAAGCTACTCACATTGTCGGGGAAATCCTCCGTTAACGACTGATCCCTAGGCTCGTATTCATCGGGGTGCTGTAGGATCGTTGCGTGAGACCAGCATTCGAGCATGAATGCTAAGCTACTTACATTGTCGGGGAAATCCTCCGTTAACGACTGATTCCTAGGTTTGTATTCATCGGGGTGCCGTAGGATCGTTGCGTGAGACCAGCATTCGAGCATGAATGCTAAGCTACTTACACTTTTCGACGCTTGTCCGCGCACATCGCTAATCGCGCGCGCGAAGACACCGAGATTCGAGGAGGCCTTGGTAGGAGGGTGAGGGCTTGGTGGGGCTGGACGAGTGTCCTCATGGGCAAAGGCGCGTCGAGTGGGGAGCGGTTTTATGTGACGACGCGGGGAAAAGACGTCGGGCGGTGGCGGGGCGGATTGGTCGGTGGGTATCCCCAGCTCCCGATCTAAATACTAGTATGGAACAGGGTTTTCAAGAAAAGTGAGAAATGGATGTGCAATCGTTACTTGCCTGGCTCAAAGTTGACATATCGAGTGAGTCCTCCGGATATATGCTCTGTTGTGATACGATGCGCAGTTCTTGTAGTCCAAATAGTGTCATGTTTGAACGATACGGCTCAAGCCCGCGCGCAAGTATCATTCCACGGTGATGCAATGCGAAACATAAACTCGTGCAGGTATGATTTGGGTCGGGGGTGGAAAAGGCTGAGGCTGAGAAGACTGGAGAGCGACACCATTTTCCAGTGTTATAAGGAACTGTTATGAGCGAGTCCATGATGGACGATGAGACGGAATCCGATGTCGGAAAGTTGGGGGCGTAACGCGTTGGGGCGTGAAGCGGTCACGTGTTGCGCTGAAACTCATGTCCGAAAACGGTCATTTCAATGAGCGACAGGTTGGTCAAAGCCAGCTGTTCAGACTTTGGATTAACATTTTTCAATAGAATCCCCAGGAACGCGCCATGCAGTCCCCTAGTAACATTGTTCCTCCGGCCAACAATACCACATCTCCCGTCCCGCCATCGTCTTCGCCGATAGATGAATCCAGTCCGTGCGTCAGCCCGCCGGCGTCATGGTCTAGTCCGCCGAAACGAATTCCGGATGGGCGCTCTGACAGGGCATGTAATTTCTTTTCACATCATTCCGCGTTTCGATTCCAATACCAGTGACAGGGACGTTCGCCGAAACGTGCAAAGGTAGAACCCAAGGCAAAGCCCCTCCCTCCCTCGCTCAACAAAAACAAACGGTCGCTGGAGGAAGGGAGGCCTGCGGGCGACACCGACCTGAGGGCTGAGAAGAGTCGTCGCTAGGTTGGTATTGCATTTTACGAGTTTATTGGAGACCCAGATCCTTGCAGTGAAATAGTTACTACTTAATATAACAGTTCTATCCCAGGGAGAATGTGGACGACAAGCTCGAGGTGTGGAGGACGACGGTGACGACTCGACGCACCACCGTCCGTCATCTCTTCTCGAGCACATCAATGCTGCTGCACGAACAGCGATCCTCGGCGCAAGCCCCTTCGGCCACTCCGGAAAGGAAGACGAGGACGTGCGCGACCGGTCGCCGAGTCCAGACCAAGATCCTCTTGCGCCAGACGCCAGCAATTACATGCGGGCCGAGACGCCATCCGATCGGTAAATGGTGGAGGCAACGAGCAGGCCAGCCCAGGGGCGATATTTTTTCGATGGGACTAGGGATGGCGAGCTGGAGTCACAGTAAGGCCGAACACATGGCAATAGCTGCGGTGTTACGGAGACGGCCTTATTGCCACCCTTCTTGGCGCATGTAATATCTTGGGGCCAAAACAAAACTACTAGTGTGAGGCCAGCTTGAATACCGCATACTTGCTTGCAGCATCATAATCATCATGCGGACGGCGGAGGAGGGGGAGGGGGAGGGGACGCAGGGGACGCAAGTGGCGGAGGGGGCGATATAAGTGGCGGGGGCCGTTCAAGTGACAGAAAACGAAGAGAAGAGGAAAACGGATGCAACTGTTGCAGTATAATGTAGCGAGAGGTGGCGGTGGTTGAACGAGAGGAGCGTCTGTGGCCATCCGTGGGGGGACAACTACGAATAGTCGCGGTTCACCGTTGGACATAGACCTTTGTGGTTTGTTGCAACTTGTTTGGTCATGTCGGTCAGAAGCTTGGAGAAATTGCCTTATATGGAAAAATTGTTCTCAAGTCTAAGAAAATCCAGAGTCTGCGGGAAATATATTCTAAATATATCTAGATGTTTCACCTTGGATTTTTCGTTGACTTTGAGTCTTGGTTGATCGCAGCTCAGTGCCTGTCAACGAGTTGTACCAGTCTGTAACCACCAAAAGTGCTTGCCACATTTTTTGGATTCTGGTTACAGACTGGTAACAAGTCTAGGGGGTGGCGGACATGGGGGCCATTCAGACGACTGCGACTGTTGCGGTATAATGTAGCGAGAGTTCAAGTTGGAGGATCCTGGTCAGTCCCCTACCCATCCGCACGTTACGGGTTGAATATTAACCGTGCAAATCCTCGGCGATTCTTTACATCTATTGGTTTATCTCCATCGAGATTATCCTCTCTCCCTCTTTTCGCAACGTCAAATTGAAATGGCCAACTGCGCTGACTCAATAAACACCAACCCCACTGCCTTTGCATGCCTCGAGGCAGCATTTCGTTTATATGCTGTCAGTTTGTTCAACCATTGCCGCGGCCGAGGCGTTGCAACCCGGCGAGTCACCGTGAGCTGTGCAAATGGCATGAATTGCCAGTGGCCAGTGGCCAGTGGAGGTAAGGACGCAAGGCGCGTGAGTCTACAACTCTCGAGAAGTCCTGGGACGACACTTTGATCGTAGTAGTTATGCTGTGGCCATGTAGGCCCCTTAAAGATATATAAAAACCTGCATGATGCTGGACCCTGGTCTTCTTTCTGCACCCTTCTGCACCCTTACTTTATTCGCGCCATTCTTGCCTACCATCCAACTACCATCTCATGCTGTGATTTCTGGGATAACGTCCAATCACACTCCCGTTGTGGCCCTTCGACTTCTCAGAGTCTGACCAGTGCTGGCTCACATCGCCCCGACTCCGACTCAGAGACATGGTGACCGATGTCGACGCTTGCGCCAAAGAATTACAGCGTACAAGATTGGGCGGAATACCAGTCGGAAATCGCCACTGGAACATGGAATTCGAAGGGCCAGGATTCCGTCACTGCGACCAGGATTTGGCATCACCACTATGATTATGCCACGGATGCCACGGAGGTGGGTGTAACAATGGACCTCCAAAGAATGAGGACTTGCTAAGTAGATAGGCAACGCCAGCGCAGAACCGGAGATTTCGATAGATTCCGAGTCACCGCTCGATAGATGATGTAAATTTCCTACAACAGCTTCGCCATCATTAATTGCTGTTTATGGATCACGACGCCAGCAACCTTAAACAGGAAGTATTTCATCATCAACTCAAGTACATTTCCTGCAGCACCACCTTCATATGTCGAAAGCTAAGAGGAAAACACGGCTCACATATGTTCTAATAACAGCTCACCATCGTTTTTACAGCATTTACCGTCCCATCAAGGAGCTATCTAATTCCGGATATTCAATACAATGCAGTCCGAGGCTGATTGATCCCATTCCGTATCAAGAGCTGTTGAAACGGTGCGTTCAGAGAAAATTTGAGTTACAGACCGACTCCACAGACTCTGAGAAGCTCCAGATCCTTGAAGCTGTGCCGTTAGATAGGGCTGTACTTTGGGATCAGGAACGAGAGAAGCGACGTCCTAGTTCCGCACTTGGGTATAAAAGGACGTAGGATGTGCCCTCTGAGTCAAATCAAACATTTCCCTTGACTTTTTCCCTTTGACCAACAACAAATAACAATGGACGGCGGCTGTGCGTACTATTTCTATCTCTTCAAAATACACATTTCTAATTAGAGCATAGCTTCAGGCGGTGGTGGGGATGGCGGTGGAGGCGGCGGCGGCACAAGCTGGGGAGGAGATGGCGGTGGAGGTGGTGGTGGTACAACCTGGGGAGGGGATGGCGGCACAAGCGGAGGTGGCGGAGGACATCACCAGCATCATCATCATCATCATGCGGACGGCGGAGGAGGGGGAGGGGGAGGGGACTCAGGGGACGCAGGTGGCGGAGGGGGCGATACAAGTGGTTATGTTGAAGGTGGGGGGGGGCATTCAAGTGACAGAAAACGAAGAGAAGAGGAAAACGGATGCAACTGTTGCAGTATAATGTAGCGAGAGGTGGCGGTTGAGGTTGAAGAATTGAACTGTGACGCGGTCACAGTGACACGCCACAACGCCGCGCATAATGACATCATTCTAGTGCATTCTCGACTGTTCCACTAGGTCCTCGACTGAGGCGCCCCATATATACAGCTGCTAACACGGGCACACGGCTGTCACTTTCGTCTCTTTGACTCCAACTCATCATGGGCGCCGACTACTACAAGCTCCTCGGTGTGAGCAAGGTATGGGGGACATTTCGTCATAGCTTCACTTCCTCTAACTAACCTCGACCTTTTCAGACTGCTAGCGATGCCGAAATTAAGAGCGGGTACAAGAAGATGGTGCGTCCAACTCTGAGATGTAAGGAACAGAAACCGTAAACTAATACTTGAATATTCAGGCTTTAAAATGGCACCCCGACAGAAACAATGGGAGCGAGGAATCGTCTAAGAAGTTTAAAGAGGTACGTTAATCAAATGCGCATCTGTGACTCTGTTTAACCGTTGTTATAGATATCTGAAGCCTTCGAGGTCCTGAGCGACAGCAATAAGCGCGCGATATACGACCAGTTCGGCGAAGAGGGTCTCAAGTCGGGCGGTGGTGTACCGCCAGGACAAGGTGGTGGGCCCGGCTTTTCTGGATTTAGCGGCTTTCCTGGGGGCGGTAGCTCGTCATTCCCCGGAGGCAGCACCTTTACATTCACCACTGGCCCTGGAGGTGGAAGCTCAAGCGGGTTCTCGCCCGGAGACCCGAATAAAATATTCGAGTGAGTGCAGATACGTGTTTCAAGTTGTGCAGGGTGCTAACGTTTGTATAGGCAATTTTTCGGAGGCTCGGGCTTCGGCGGGTTTAACATGGGTGGCGGCGGCGGCGGCGGCGGCGGTAGGGGTGGTAGAAGGGGCAATCCGTTTGACGACGACGTCCCCATGGGTGACTCCCCTTTCAACGGATTTTCCAGTATGGGCGGTATGCCCGGTGGGATGGGCGGGATGGGCGGAATGGGCGGGATGGGCGGAGGCAGGTCCCGGCGACGACCAGCAAGCGCATCACCACACAAAAATCGCACATCACCCTCTGAGATATCGCGTCCCCTCAAAGTCTCCCTCAACGAGCTCTATTCCGGCACCACCAAGAAACTCAAGGTCGGCCGGCGATTAATGGACGGGACGTCCGAGGAGAAGGTGCTCGAGATCAACGTACAGCCTGGATGGAAGAGCGGGACGAAAGTCCGGTTCCCCCATGCCGGGAACGAACAGCCCGACGGGGACGCCCAGGACCTGGTGTTCGTCGTGGAGGAGAAGCCGCACGACGTATTCGAGCGCCAGGGGAACGACTTGGTGTGCAAGATTCCGATACCTCTGCTAGACGCCTTGGTCGGCACTGGAGGCAAGAAGACCGTCGAAGCACTGGACGGGCGGAAGCTGCAGATATCCGTTCCGCCAGGCGTCGTAAATCCGGGGCAAGAAACAAAAGTAGCAGGGGAGGGTATGCCGATTCGAAAAGATGGGAGCGTCAAGATGAAAGGTGATCTAATTGCCAGATGGGACGTTGTTTTCCCGGAGAGAGTAACTCCTGCGCAAAAGGAGGGGTTGAAGAAGGTGCTGGGTTGAATCGGGACAGTTGTTTAGACCATGTATTCATTCACATTGTATTATTATACCATGGAGGTTTAGAGTCACGAGCATTAATTAGTCCGAATTATTTTACAGCGAAGAATCTCATTGCGAGCGACGGGTCTCTTCATATTGTAAGTCGTCCTTCCGGTCGCTACTATATGGACTGATGGAGACGCTCCTCTTTAGATGAGAAATGTGCATTTACTATTCACATTTGTATCATATCACGTTGATACGGAACATCGAGGTACGAGTTAGAACCACCAAAAGCGTCGGTCCTCTGACTAAACGGAAAATGAAAAAGAGAACGCGAACACAACGGAGACAGTTGCGAAAGCAGTTACGTCGGTCTTTTTTCGTCTGCCGATTGTTCCTTCCACCAGCGATCCTTCTGCATTACAACGCCAACGATGGCGATGTAGTCCGCAGCCCAACCAAATTTTATAAAGAAGCCCTTACTAGGAGGTAAGCGGCGGCAAGCCTCTTCGTATTGTCGCTGCAGGTCCGAAAGTTGTCGCTGCAGGTCCAAAACTTGGCGCTTGACTTCGTCGTCGTCCTCCGGATCCGCCGCCGGATGGAGGCGGTCCTCGAGCTCCTGGATCAGGCGTCGGTGATTCGCCTCTGCACGCTCTGCCGCTCAGTTCGCAGCGTCGGCCGCTTCGGCCATCCTTTCCAGCAGCGCTTTCTGCTCGGAGTAGTCGGAAGCCAGCTTCTGCAAATCGTTCTGGACTCTGGCCATCACCGCCTGGAGCTCTCTGGTCTCAGTTTCAAGCTCCTTCCTCGTCTCCTCGTCCTTGTCGCGAATCGCCGCTGCAGCCGAATTTTCAGCCGAATCCGCGTCCAGGACCTTGAAGCACGAACCTTTCATCTCGTTTTGCAGAACGATCATCTCCTCTCTGTTTCTCTTAATCTGCTCAGCGAGTTCTCGGCTGAGCTCTTCTCCTGCCGCCGTTTGAGATATATCTTTGCCCTCGTCAACAAGTTCTCGCTGGATACGGAGTGCACGGGGTTGATTATCGACCAAATAGTGCAGAATCGCATGGCCAGACGCGGTGCAGTTGTCGTGCCTCAGCAGGCGCGCCTCTTTGTCGAGGACAGGCTTGAAGAATCTGTCCTCGGCCGCCAGCTCCGCCTCTCGAGCCTCCCCGACTGCGAGCCCGACCTCGCTCCACATTGTGGTTACGATGACGACGTTTCTGAGGGAGCTCTCGCCGCAGAGCTGTCGGAACATCTTGAAGTTCCGCGTCGAAATACCCCCCATCCTCACATCGGAGATTCTGTGCATGTAAATCACGCCAGCGAGCTTTTTCCCGTTCTCGTATCTGGAATCACGATTTGTATGCTAAATTACGTGAAGAAGCTCAAGTAGGGAGACGCACGTCAGGGCCAAAAACGCGGCGATCATACTCAGTATGTCCGTGTCGCTCCTGGATGTGTCGTCGAAGCCGGGGGTGTCGATCAAGGTAACCGTTCGACCGTTGAGCTGGAACGAGGGAGCCATTTGGACCGTGTTCGTGCACGAGCTAAGACCGCTTCCAACGCGCAGATTGGCGCCGCTGGCAACGTTGATGAACTGAAGAACATTCGCACTCTGAATCCATGGATGGTCATATTTACGACAACTGACCTCAGTCTTTCCTGAACCTGTAGGGCCCATCACACTGAAACATTGGTCAGATATTGTTCCATTGAAAGAGAAGACAGAACTGACACGATCGCAACCTCATCATCTTCGACCGCTGCCTGGAGCGTGCTTTAACGGGGTCGATATCCATACGATGAACGTGCAAACCGTGCAACTTCCGTGCGGAGTCAAGCTGTTCCTCCATCATAAACTTTCGTTCATAAAGCAGAAAACCGACGAACCTCGTGTTGTCGGGAAACGGGAGAAGGGGTAGCGCCATGGCCATCGCGGCTTGCGGGCGATTAGATGCTCGCAAAGTGTCCTCGTTGGTTATATAGAAAGGTTGATACGAAGGAAGAAGCGTTGTAGAAAACTTGTAGGGGGAGCAACCTCCAAGAGTGGCATCGATGTGATTTGTGTGCAACATATATACCTAAGGCCTCGAGGCTTGGGGTTACAGCGCGCAAAGGTCATGGTTCTTCGAACGATTGACATCCACAGCAGCACAAGAGCAGAGCAGAGGCTCTGGTACAAAGATAGAAAAGGATTTATATTGCTAAACGAGAACTGCAAAATTAATAAATGGCAGTGCACTGGTCCAAAACATCCACCTAACAGAAATACTAGACGAGGCGAAAGGTGGAATCCAGAGCACGCCCAATTTTCCCGAAGAATCCTATTCGACGGGGCTGTGAGTGGCGAGCTTCTTCGTATTGTCGCTGCAAGTCCGAAAGTTGGCGCCTGATGTCGTCTTTCTCCGCTGCAGTGGCGACTGTGGATTGATGAAGACGGTCTTCGAGCTCCTGGATCTGGCGTCGGTGATTCGCGTCTGCGCTCTCTGCCTCTCGTTTCGCAGCCTCGGCCACTTCGGCCATCCTCCTCTCCAGCTGGGCTTTCTGCTCGGAGTAATCGGAAGCCAGCTTCTGCGAATCGTTCTGGACTCTGGCCATCTCCGCCTGGAGTTTTCTGGTCTCAATTTCAAGCTCCTTCTTCGTCTCCTCGTCCTTTTCGCGAATCGCCGCTGCAGCCAATTTTTCAGCCGAATCCGCGTCCAGGACCTTGAAGCACGAACCTTTCATCTCGTTTTGCAGAACGATCATCTCCTCTCTGTGTCTCTTGAGCTGCTCAGCAAGTTCTCGGTTGAGCTCTTCTCCTGCCGCCGTTTGAGATATATCCTTGCCCTGGTCAACGAGTTCTCGCTGGATACGGAGCGCACGGGGTTGATTATCGACCAAATAGTGCAAAATCGCATGACCAGACGCAGTGTTGTTGTCATGCCTCAGCAGGCGCGCCCCTTTGTCGAGGACAGGCTTGAAGAATCTGTCCTCGGCCGCCAGCTCCGCCTCCCGAGCCTCCCCGACTGCGAGCCCGACCTCGCTCCACATTGTGGTCACGATGACGACGTTTCTGAGGGAGCTCTCGCCACAAAGCTGTCGGAACATCTTGAAATTCCGCGTAGAGATACCCCCCATCCTCACATCGGAGATTCTGTGCATGTAGATCACGCCAGCGAGCTTTTTCCCGTTCTCGTATCTGGAATCACGATTTGTATGCTAAATTATGCGAAGAAGCTCGAGTAGGGAGACGCACGCCTGGGCCAAAAACGCGGCGATCATGCTCAGTATGTCCGTGTCGCTCCTGGATGTGTCGTCAAAGCCGGGGGTGTCGATCAAGGTAACCGTTCGACCGTCGAGCTGGAACGAGGGAGCCACTTCGACCGTGTTCGTGCACGAGCTAAGACCTCTTCCGACGCGCAGATTGGCGCCACTGACCACGTTGATGAACTAAAGGACGCTGCCACTCAGATTTTTGGGCGACTATAGAAATGGTGACTGACCGATGTTTTTCCTGAGCCAGTAGGACCCATCACGCTAAACGCTGGTTAGATCGAGCCCCACCGAAACAGAAGGCAGAACACACGCGATCACCACCCCATCGTCCATGGATGAAGTCTGCAGCATGTTTTCAGTCAAGTTGATTTCCATGAGACAGGAGCGCGCAAACCGTGTCAGTTTCACGCGGAGTCAGGCTGCCGCTGTATCATAAATTTCCGTCCGAGGGCCAGAAAAGCTACGAACCTAGCGATCTCCTCGGGAGATCTTCGAAGAGATGTGACAACTTGCATCTGGTAATTGCGTTTGGCGGCTGCGAGACTTTCAGATGCTGGTAGGGTGTCTTCCTTAGGTAGGTAGAAAGGCTGATATGAAGAAATAAGGGTCTTCGAAGAGCTTGTAACAGCGGTGTCTGAGAGTAGCATTGACGTGGAGGAGTTTGCTTGAAATATATAAAGGCGCCTCGAGGTTTGGTGCGAAAACGCGGACAAGTCATGGTTTTTTCGTTGAATGATTGACGCCAGCAGCAGCAACATAGATTGAGTTCCAGGAGCTTGGCACAAAGAAACTTCGCATCAAGAAACATGGAACAGATTTCATATGGTTGTACATGAGTGGAGAATGAGGGATACAATGATGGTACATTTGCTTTTGCATAGGGCGTTACATCCTGGAATATTGTTAACATTCTTAGCGCATCGAGAACCAAAGGAAATACCATGATTGTTCCTCGGTCTGGGGCGGAGATTGCACGAATTTGTAGTGCCTCTCGGAGGGCAGAGAAGGGCGGTACCGGCGCATATACTCGGGCACGTCGTGGTCGGGTCCGTGGTGGCTTGGGCGCGCGCCGGGCATAGGGAAGGCCTTTACGGGGGATACGGGGAAGGGGATGGGCATAGTGGCGATGGTTCTGCAACTCAGGACCTTCCGCCTAGCTCTGGCGGACCTGCCACTGTCGCGCAGGAGCCTGCGCTCATCAATGGGACGGGCGCGGATTTCGTCACCCATTATTCGCTCTTCGTCCTTCTTTGCCACGCGACGGAGCTCTTGTTCGAGGCGGAAGCGGTAATTGATTTGTTTAGTCTCGTCGTAGTAGACAATGCCATCGCAGTATCCGCACGGTTTGCTGAAGCGGTATGGCTCGGGGTCATTGGGGTAGGTGCACCAGGGAGTGTCGCATCGCTCGTGCCAGAAGGATGGCCAATCGGGTGGGTTGGGCAACGCGCACTCCTCCTTGGTAGGAAGAGGAAGGTTTTTTGCGGCTTTTTTCTCGCGCTTCTTGGCGGCGGCTTTTTTGAAGACGTCTATGAAAGTGTTCGCCATGAGCCAGCATACGAAAAAGCGATTGAATACAACATACTAAACATGCTTGGAATGAAAATATGAAACTCGAGAGCGTAAAGGAAAGTGAAAGGGTGATTGAAGGTGTGGAATCCTGCAGCGAGGCTTTATATGTAGGCTAGAATCGACGATGGCATTGATCTTGAGTGGCTTCACCTTTTCGGGACAGGATGAACAATGACCATCAAAGCGGCCACCGTCCATAAAAATCAAGCCACTCACTGCCGTAGAGAAAAAGAGTCACATTGTCACTAGAAGGCGATGCGTGAGTTCAAGTCCCAAGGATAAAACCGATGGAAGCAGTTCCGAAGAGAAATCCAGTCGAATTCTGCACTGTGCAATCGAATCCACGTCCGCATTAAGACATAGTCACGGTCCCGTTGAGTGTCAAGTGGAGAGTTAGAATAAAGCTGTTCTGCGCTATGAATACCATGGAGGTGACTTGGAGTGAACCGGGCCTGACTGCGAAGGCCGACGCCAGCACCAGGCTGAGTACCGCAGAAGATTTCTGATTCTCTTTTCCGCAGCGCATGTGGCCAAACGGGTAGCTAGAAGGCATTGTAGGGAGCCAGGGATGTGAAAGTGGTCCGTTAGATGGCGTGTCCTGTTTCGGCTTACGCATTTGTGCTTTGACCGGGTTTGTTTTGGAGAAGCCTTCTCGGAAAATGCCGGCCCATCAATCCACACTGCCACTTGCAAAATTCAAATGCAAAGCCTGGCTTGCGCGCGAGCTGCCCTCAAACGCTGCGTGAGCCGCACCTATGCGACAGATATTTCTCCCTCGCCGCTGAGAGGGGACCGCGGTACCCCAATTCGGCCGTGCCGTTTCTCAAATGGTTCTCATGCTCTACTTTAGTCGTCATTGGAATGTCTGGAGGCATTGACTCTGCTGTTGCCGCCAAACTTCTTGCCGCCCAAGTTAGCAAAGTATCTGGATTGCCACCAGTGATTCTCAACATTATCTCATGCAGGACTACGATTTATCTGCAGTCTTCATGCGAAATTGGGACACACGCGATGAATACGGAGATTCCAACAAGGGTTGCGAATGGGAAAAAGACTGGGACGACGTGCAAAAAGCTTGCAAGGTCTTCGACATCCCCTGCCAACTGGTGATTTTCCATTTACTGTCGCAAATCACCAATATTGATTCAGTGCAACCTCTTAGATTGATTTATCCAAAGAATATTGGAATCGCGTGTTTGAACCTTCTCTACGGCAGTGGGAAGAAGGGGTGACTCCGAATCCTGACGTCTGGTGCAACAGGTGGGAGTTGCTCTACATCCCTAATCGGTCCGTCTCACCTGTTGTTACGAAGGGAGATAAAATTTGGAGCTCTTCTCCAGCGCTTGCCTCACGGGCTGAACGAAGAAAAACCGCCATGGCTTGCGACTGGTACGCTAATTATCCCCGTCAATTCTTCATGGAGCCTGACGTCGAGAGTAAAGGCCACTACGCGCGCAAGGACTGGGCTGGGTCCCGCCCTCGATTGCTACGTGCAGTTGACCCACTCAAGGACCAGTCATATTACCTTTCTTCTATTCCCGAGACGGGCCTAGCCCGGGCATTATTTCCCCTCGGTAATCTGACCAAAGCGGAAGTGCGGAGGATCGCCCAAGACGGTGGGGTCCCCACCAGCATACTCGAGCGAAAAGAGAGCATGGGGCTCTGTTTTATTGGCCAGAAGAAGCGCACGGACTTCAAAGAATTCATCGGTATGATTTTTTCCCTTTCGTGCTTCCACATTCTAAGTACATTGATCTCGACAGTCTCGTATCTCGGTACGTCTCCTGGGCCGGTCAAAGACCTTTCAACGGGGCAAACCCTCATGAAGCATCGGGGCCTTTGGCAGTTCACCATTGGCGAGAACCTCAGGCTTGGGGGATTACGGGAGAAGATGTATGTCGCGCAGAAAGACATTCCCAGCAACACTATATTTGTTGCCCCGGCAAGGTTTCATTTATTTAATTCGCAACATCTCTGCCGTCCCTGATTAACGCCCAGCGACCCGTCCCTTGAGTGTAAGCGAGTCCGCACGACAAACTTCTCCTGGATATGGGCCGAATCGTCACCTCAAGGGCTGGAGCAGGGCAAGAAACTGTCCGTAAAGGTCCGCCACCAAATGTCGCCCATCGACTGTACCGCTAAGACGTAAGAAACCACATACTTCACATCCCGCTACAGACTTACAAGCCCCTCAGCGTGGATGATTGTCTTGAGATAACATTTGACGAACCGCAGAAGGCGGTTTCCGCAGGGCAGGTGGCAGCACTATGGGATGGGGAATGGTGTCTTGGTTGTGGAATAATCGCAGACACCTCCTAGCTTCGTCTAGATAATCCCTTATACAATCTAACGTCCACTTACGCCCCACCTTGGTCTTGGTCAAGACGACAAACGTCAAACTCTAATTACAAGGGAAGTCGTGACCCTCCGTATTGGAATGTTCTGTTGCTCAAGACTATCTGCATGCACATGTTCGGAGTTTTTGACGTGTTTGTGGATGACTGTTTTCTCTATCGGGGTTTACGAAGCTCAACTTGACGAGCCCTTCTATGAAGACCAACGCCCCGCCGCTGCACCATGTACGGGTTACCCAGACCACCTCAGAAACTCCTCTGGCCCACTGCACCAACTTCAACCAACCAGCAGACCTGCTTGGGCCCGAGCCTGAGCTCTTGGTCAACTACATCGAAACCTGCTTCGCAGTATGGCCTGACAACCGGGGCCCGGACGGCTCGGTACAGTCAGCCTCATCGATTCGTAACATCGACCTCACCAAGCATCAGAGCTTGGCCATCCACCAGCTCGCCAAGTTAACCACGTTCATCATTCGCCAGGAATACATCGATTTCATGGCCTACGCTGCAGAAAGGACTAGGCCGGCGTCCGTCAGGAATACTTCCTCACAGGCTAGCCTGGTATAGGCGAGTACATAGTTGCATTCCCTCTGCGTTTGGCGCTCATTCATTGCGTGGGCAGGTAAGAGGATAGGCGCGGGCTACTTTCTCTTCCGATTGCTCGCGTCCGGCCGGCCCGTCTTCCTTGTCTCTAACCCTACCACGATGTACTACTTCTCTGAAGCCGGGGTCGAGATGGCGAGTGCAAACCAGGATATGCGCTCCCTGCATATCAGTGAGGCTCTCGCCAAGAGCTGGGTTCGACTAGCTGGTCCTAAAGGGTGGCTCCCCCGCCCCTGGGCCAAAATTGCCCGATATGTCGTCTGGACTGCTTCGCCACACGAGAAAAATATGCGTTATTTCACCAGGAAGTACGCTGGAGCGGCGTGGTATATGAAACCTTGGTCGTCAGATGAGGTCCCTTACCGACGGGTAGACTCGTTGAGAGCCATCTGCAATCACAGAGAGAAGTACGCCCGCCAGATCATTTGCAGCAGTCGATTCCATCTTCATCCCGAGCGATCACCTCTACTTAATGCAAAGTGCTGTCGGCCGCGAGCACGAGCAGAGTGATCGCCCAGCTGAGCATTATCGCGAGACTCCAGGCCCTCGGTATCCCGGCCGAGTTCAACTTGACTTATTGCCTCTATAGCATAGCACTTGTGAACGACTATCTTCCAAGTGCGTGGTCCGCTAGAGAGGCTGAATCGAGCCTATTTATTGCCTCGTGGGCGCCGACGAGACTCGTCTCAGAAAACTCGTGGCAGCGGCCACAGAGACAGTGGCTTTGCTGCAACGTGAGGTTGAGGAGGACCCTTTTGTCCCTGAAGAGCTCGCGGCGCTTTCCGAAGATGTTCGTGCGAGGTTGCCGAGGCTGAAGCCTGAAGGGTATTTTTTCGATATCGAGCGGAACAGGTTGCAATTAATATACTACTAGGGGTTTTAATTTAATTTAAGCATGTCAGAGAATCCATTCTAATTTCACTGAATCTCATATTTTGCAGGTCCCCGACTAATTGCGCAAGATCGAGTCCCAAGCGATTGCCGATGTTTGGTAAAGACAGTAAAAACAAATAGCTTTCAACCGTCATGTCAAAGCGCGATTTCGCCGACCTACTCAACGGCGCCGACGGCCCTGCTTCACCCTCCTCTGACTCAGATACCCGGCCCACAACGAAACCGCGTCTGCGCTCTCCTACGCCTCCGACAGCTCCGAAACTCACCTATGCGTCCGCGCCGACAGGATCCTCGCCCCCTTTCCAACAGCCCACATCTCTCATCTCTTTCTCCTACACCCCCGAGCGTGAGCTCGAATTCACAAACTCTGCCCTACGTTATTTTGTTCAGCCCCCGCGTGATGCGCAGTTAGCGCACGCGTACGATCGCTGGAACCGACGCCCAGAGACTCGCGGACGTCTTGATGGCCTTCTACGCGCCCTGTCCAAAGCGCGGTCTAAGAAGCATCCCGCACTCGCGTCTGGCGTGGGCGTTGTCGCGTGGCGCGGGGTGATCACTAGGTGCGCGACGGGGCGTGATTGGACGATGTACATGCTGACGCTGCTTGAGGGAGGATACTGACGTCGCCGTATGAAGAGCGGGAAGGGTGGGATCTAAACGTCATGTGTGTGCGCGGCGTTCTTTACTTTGAGGAGCATCTCTCCGAGGCACGGTTACAGGAAAAGTGAGGGTTTCTTTTTTATTTTATTGGTGAGCTGTGCTTATCTTATTTTGTAGAAACGACATAGAACCGCGGCATCGGATCCAGACATACTTTGGGTACGCGTTCGAGTCGTATTGCACATCAAATTCGCCTGGTGTAGCGAATGTCCCGCAAAATCCGGGTGATCCGCCGGGATGGGGCGGAGACGTTGACACGAACGTACAGTGGTGGGTTAGGTGTAGCATCACGCTACGAATACTGACCCTTCTCAGGTGCAGTGTCGTGCGCACCAAGCTCGGCGACACGCGTATTGTCATCGGCGGCGAGGTTGATTGTGTCCGTGGTTGGTGATACTCCCTTGTACGTTTTCGCATACTAACATGATCTCTAGATAAATACACCGGCGGCACAGATACCTTCGTCGAGCTTAAAACATCCCTCGTTATTCGAGGACCTCACGACGAAGTGAAATTCGAAAAGTGCGTACTGTCCAGCGACGAATAATTATTTGCGTCTAACGGGCCCGTGCGCAGGAAACTGCTCAAATTCTACATGCAGTCCTTCCTACTCGGAGTTCCCGTGAGTCTAAGAATAGTACTCAATAAAGTTTCACCGACACTCGTGCAGGAAATCCTCGTCGGATTCCGCACGCCCTCGGGCCAGGTGACGACGACGCGGCTCTTCAAGACGATCGAGATCCCGCGTTTAGTACGCGGCAAACCACACGCGTGGGACCCCGCCTTGTGTTTACGGTGGGGAGATGCGTTTCTGCGGTTCCTACAAAGACACATCGTCACTGGCGGTCAGGACAACGACGATCGTTGCGTGTGGCGGGTGAAGTTTACGCCGCGGGACGGGGTGGAGTTGGCCGTGCTGGGAGCGGGCGATGTGGCTGACATTGTGGCGGGTGAGGACCGGGTGGGGTTCCTTCCGCGGTGGTATTGGGAGGAGGTTACCGCGGAGGCCGGTACAGCGCCGCCTCAGAAAGCGGATAGTCGGGGGTAAGAGGATATATTTACAATTCATGAAAGGCCTGATATTCCATCGTCTCTGAGAATTTGAGGCTCTTGTCCACAATCTCGTGCGGCGAGAGCGTCGGTGATTGAATAACCCATGTGGGTCCCTGTGGTCATGGAAGCCATCGGCTATTCACATGGTGCTACCTTGGCTCATAGATACTCCTTTGTCTCTCCTCTCTCACGTTCATTTCCACTTGCAGCCACAAAGTTATATGTTTTCTACTCGGTGGACGGTAAATAATATTTTCAACGTCCCCAGTAGTAGTATCCATATTGACATACGATCCAGACTTTACGGCTTATGGTCATTGAATTCTGCCTCCCAGCGGAGTTTTCTTTCTCCTTGCTTTCTCCCAAGTGGATTCTTAGTCACGCGTCACGGTCACAGTCAGTTGAACTTATCTTCATTCCCCAGCTAGCCGCGCGTCATGTTTCAAATTTTTATCCTTGATCTGTCCGAATACTTCTGGAACACCTTCTGAGACTCTATTGGGGAACTTGATCTGCTTCCGCGGCGACTAGTTTTAATGGATGCTGGAACCACCGAGAGCATCCAACTCCGCCGAGCGGTCTGTCAAACTGGTCGCTCCTATTAACCTCCTTTACTCTCTTCCTGGATCTCTTCATGCCAGCCTCAGAACCTCACAGGACGAAAGCACGGACCCGCCGAAAATCTCAGCGACCCAACTACGTTTCAATATCTACCGTCGCCCAGCTTGGAACGGACTGCAGCCAACAAGTATTGATATGCTCACAATTTACTTCTGGCCGCACGATCTAATAATGGTCCTTCTAGGATGCGTCTGACCGCCTCCTCAAAATTACCGGACGCAAGTCGTCCAAAAACCTCAGAGATAGTCCGGAGGCCGTCTGGCCTCATGAAGCGTACGCAATATTTAATTACTACTAACGATGTATGTTCTTAACATCTCCAAGTGAAGCAGCGCTTCTGCAAGGTAGATGCCTAGCCGTTTATACATGTTCTATCCTGACACGCCCGCCTCAAGGGTTAGAGGCCTATTATTCCCTTCACTTTGGGTTCGAATCGGAACCTGGGACTAAAAGAAAAAACATGAGAAGAAACAAGTTTTTAGCCGATTTCATAGCCGAAAAAACAAACGTGCCTAGGAACGCGAAACAAGTGGGTAGTCGCCTGCAACAGCTTCGGGGAAGCACCCAAGATGAACGAGGTGATTTTTCTTCTTAGGTCTTGAATATCGACTAATGCTCCCCCAGTCAAGCGGCTCATATTGGGGCGACCGGTTCCCGAAGTCGACATCAAACCTTTGACCACAACGCGTCCTCTCGCGACGTCGGAAGATATCGAATTACGGGATCCCAAGACACCATTCCAAGTCAAGATCCGTTTGCACAGTGCACGGCACCCATCCCTACCACCCGTAATTTCTTTGGCGTCTTCACCTTCTTCACCGCCTGCGATTCAGTTGGCAGTTCTATCGGAGTGGCTACCCTTTACCAGGCTCCTCAAGGGCATGAGTCCAACGATTGTCATCGTCTCTCCCACTCGTCTCAAAGAGCATTGCCAGTGGCGAGTTTCTCTCCACGGGAGCTACTGGATGACCCCTGCCGATCTTAATTGCGACAGCATGTCAGACGGGAAATGGCGATACACTGCTAATTTTGCGGCAGATCTTTGGAACATGATTTGTGACGACCGTGAGTCAATGCCACACCCCTTTGCCGGTGTTCTCGTTCATACCAATCCTCTAGAAAACGAAGAATGGAAAATCCAGCAATCTGTATTCAGCGCAGAAAAGGGAGTGCCCCCTGGAAGCCGTCTCGTTACGGAAATCGTTTACACTTTCGAAGCTGATGGCTCAAGACCAACATTGAAAGCTCTGCGCGGAGGTGGAACTGCGACGGCCAAACGCAAGAGTGTGAAGCCCGCGCCACAGGTAGTACTTATTCACGCCGTTCTTTGTTTATTCTTACGCCTCGAGCTCAGAGTCTTTTCCGAAGTACGCCACTCGTACTCCCACCACCTCCCGAACAGGTCGATGGGCCCATCGTTCTTCCAAGAGTACCTTCCTTACGTCCATATTCGATACGGCTTAATTCAGCAAAAACAAGGGCGACCCGTCAGGTACACATTCAAAACCCATATTTCCGCCTTAACCGACATTTTATAGATAAAGTCAACCACTGCCGCTGTGTTGCACCATGAGATGCGAAACACTGTGCCTGCTCTCGTGGTACCGAATAAACCGTCGACCACATTTTCCTCCCTCGCGGATTGGGATAAAATGCCCAGGAGGCTTACCGGTACCGCCCACCAGGCCCCTCCGGCATCAAACAATGCGAATCAGATCTCCGTTCATGTCGACCCCCAAACCAACAGCCACCTTTATTCCCGTGGTGGGTTTTACGACCCACAACTCTACGCGTTTCATTTCACCGATCGAACGCAATCTCACTTCACACTGGTAAGTGATATGTCTAGTGGTTGCCTCGCGTGCTTCTCACCAAATTATATAGCCTGGAGGACTTCTTGAAGATGTCGAGTCCCAAGTCAAAGCTCACAACGCCGCCTACTCAATGACCGGCGAATTCCTGGGTTGGTACCCGCCATATAACCAAGACTTAATTGTATAAATTCTTCTATTACATCCTGTTGATTGATTCTCCTACTTCCGAGGCCTGTGCGATCTCAACAACATTGAACTTGTGCAACTTGTAATAGTCGCGAACGACCGACACGCCGCAAATGCTCTACAAGAACAATAACGTCAATCGATGTCCCGCCCGGCGCGACCCAGAAAAACAACAAACCTTGAACACTTCAACAAGAATAAAGAGCTCAGGGTCGTTCAAGTCGACCGTGTGGCCCTCTGGAACACACTTTGCGATCCCGTCGATAAGAACTGGGCGGGTAATTGTCGTATGGTTGCGTATGTGAAGTTCAATTTTGAACTATGGGGTTAACGAACTGAATGTGTTGTTCGTAGCTGAGGGTAGTCAGACCCACCTTGAATTTTTTGACCGCTGCGTCGCCAAATACGGGTTCAAATACCTTGCGGCAGAGAGCCTGGATCTCTGGGAGGTTGGCAACACAAGTTGCAACTACTGGCACTAGCCGGAGTATTTGCCTGGTTTGTGTGACTCCAGTTTTCTGCACGTTGCTGACGTGGGTTGTAACAAGTTGTAGGGGGTCGACGGGTGCTTTACAAGAAATGAACACCACTGCAGGGTTGTAAGTATGGGTTTGGATATCGGGAGCACAATATTTACAGCACGGCGTGTTCGTTTGACAGTTGGCTGATATTTTTTAGTGGTGGGTGGCCGACGACACCGTTGAACGTACCAAAACGCTGCTCCGCTCGAGGTCGCTTCATTGCCGACACCTCACTCGCGATTTGAGCCTCTATACTCAAAGACTCGTCTGGATCGCCTTCAGAGTCATCCTCGTCAATCTTTGCCGGCCACAACTCTGAGGCCAACTGCAAGCAAGTCAACGCTCGCACTCAAAATAATTGCAATGCAGAACACACGTTATCGAACAACTCGTAGAGTTCTCCAACGGCTTGTTTCTCTTTCCCCTTGATGCCTATCGGTCATTGAGGACGCGCGGGTTGGACAACGGTCAGGAACATTACTTACACGTTACCCAGACGCCAGGACCGTCGATGAAGCGCTTTCCCCACACGGGCGTCCCGTCCTGATTGGGTAGATTAGACTTGACCTGGAATACTGCGAGATCTCACAGAACGATATTTTTTCTTCCGCCGGTCGCCACCGCCCTGCGATTCTTTGGCGCGCTTTGCAGACATGAGCGAACGAAATCACGATAATGATCGATCGCTGCAAGTGATGTCATCACTTCGACTCAGAAGGCTCCGGAGTCAATAAAGACAAATAGGGGTTGCACTTTTTTTGGGGGAACATGCCATTTGCGGTCATATAAAATGTTCGCGGGAGAAGAGTGGTGTGGAGACCTGGGACTACGAAAAGCGTCCGCGGAATCGAAGCTCACCATAATCCGAAGCAGCTGCGGTAGATACGGCGGCCAAAGGACCGGTAATTTAAATTTTTTCTGATCTCAGAACATCCTCACAACTCAGTCTCGTTGGTGCCTGGCTAAATCATTCATTGGCGGCTTCTTTGATTTTTTTCCGGAGATAGAAGTTGATTCTGCCGACAGGAAACTTGCAGGCTCAACAAGGTTCAACTGGTGCAACAAGCAAGCCGCTGTGGGTCCACAAATTCAGGGTCTCACTGAAACAAAGAGAAAAGAATCGCCGAATGTACAATAAACTCATAGCAACCCAATCCCCATCCGCATTTTTCCTGCTAAAAGTACTTTTCCACGGTTTACTTCCGCTCCAAGAAGTCAAAATATGCTACCGCCGAATATCGGGGGAGTGTGTAGACGCCAAATTCCCGGAGACCAGCCAAGATTTTCATAGTTCGTCAACCACGGTACAAAGGGCCGACCTGGGCCGGCCTGAAGACGATTGGATATCGAGGCGCCACTGCCGGCGGTGGGGCTCCATCCACCCGTTTAGGAACACACAGGGACTCCAACAAATCGGAAGTTCACCGAGGAGGCCCGATATCTTGGTGGGTGAACCCAACAAGACCTGGGAAGAAAGCCTAAGTAGTACGCCTCGTGGCTGATATCGCAATGGATCGCTCAGCTGTTCTGGAACTAAAGATAACTGTCGTACCATTCCGCTTATGGGTTCAGAGGTGGGCGACCGGCGGCGATGGTCAGAGGGTGATTTTTTGCCAAGGTTATATGGCGGCACCGACGTTTTTCGGGGTCAAACGCATTCAACTGAGTAATAGGATCGATTATTCCCCCTCCCAGCTGAAAATTAATTTCTTTCAAGTAAATATCCCGCGACGAGCTCAACACCGTTCAAAAGCTTCATTCTGCGGTCAGCACCCAATCTTGTATTTTATTCCGATATTGGTTTTTAATTATTATCAGCGGTGGCTTTTCCTTTGTGATGTTATCGTTATGCCATCGATAGCGGGCTCCCCGCATTTTTCGTGTGTTTTTTTCGGGGTGCTCATGAACAGGTTACCCGCTGTGACCTCGACGAAAGGTAGCAGTTATTTTCAACACGAGTAATCTGATCTGGACTGTCGTAGGATGGTCCCTCGCTCCGGTACTGGGCCTTTTCAATCTGTGGAGGTCCTAGAGGCGTTCAGCTTCCTCAAGTACACACCGACTATCGGCTGTATATCTAGCTTGGGGCTCTCGAACCTTGCGCTGAACGGAGCGATCGCCCGATGGTCGTGATTCTAACACACACTTGCGAGTTCACTTCGTGCATCGAGCCGCCGCCTACTCATTTCCACGGTTGCAGTGATCTACTGCAGCTGGACATGACATTGCGACGTACCATGTACCAGCCAGAATCGTCCAACAGCGAAGTTCCCGGCATCTCTTTCCTGCCCCGCCACAAGGATGCTGGGTGCGATCATCAGCTCAGGTAGCACGTTGACTAGATCGCGGTATGCCGTCGACAATACATTCGATTCACTCCCCCTCGATCCGACAGGGCACCGGGTTGTTGAACTCGGTAAATTTTCCAGCGCACGCCTTGCGACGGATACTGCCACTTTGCGCTGGTTGGACTGATTTCTCAAATAGTGTTCTCGTATAGACGTCGGACGACCGCAGAGGAGATGATGAGATGCAACCCGCGTCGAGTGGTCGATGCCTCGGACATTACCTGGAATCTGGCCTCAAATCGCCCACCGACGAGGCGTATACTGAAGAATTTTGGATGTTTATCGACACGGGCGTAGCGGATGCTGATGAAGTTCGACCACCGACGGGAAGCTGAACATTCTCCCGGATAAAGGTGCGTACCTATGCGTAATGGAAACACTGTTTGATTTGTTGACAGGACAGAAAGCGGGTTGGACTACCCCCTGTGGACGTGGCCGGGTCGCACCCACCTGATTCTTGCGTTGCAGAGTCGATTTGATTTGTGTGGAGCAATGGGCAGGAACCATTAGCATCGAGCACCAGCTGTGCGAGTGCGAGAGGTGGTTTGCCTTTTGTTTCCCGGCTAGAACTGATTATGATAGACGCGCTGCAGGGACGGGCGACGAATTGAAGGAGGTCAGCGCAAGGTTGAACAGAGCATTGCTTAGTCCCAAACGATCGATTCGCGCCGAATAGAAGAGGCAGTCTTTGGAACAGTCCCGGCCGGCTTCACCTTTTTCGCATCGCCACGCCCTAGGACAATCAGCCGCGAGAGACCGGGAAGCCAACAGGATTATTGAACCCCGCCGTCGACTATTACTGAGGGCGAATGAGAGATACGCACCTGACGACGGCACAACGCTGGCCGCTTCGCTGACATTCGCCTGCAGCTTAGGCATGGCCAATGACAATCGCGGTATGCAGACACAGTACTGGTCGATAGGTACCTCGGGACAAGATCACCACGGGTTGAAAAGGATGGTGGATGTCCACCTTCGTCACGGCAGGTGTCCTTCTTCCGCGTCAATGACGCGGGTACTTGCGTTATTAGACGACAGGGAGATAGACCCACAGGAGGACAAGTGGCCCCCGATGGATCGATGCACCCGGAGCTTCATGGTACCCAAATGGTACCACTGGCGTGACGCTAGCTGGCGGACCTTGAACTTGAAGCAGCGGGTTGAAACCCGAAGCTCCAATGAGACTTGCGGTGCGGACAGTCAGAGACTAGGTCGAGGAGACGTGCAGCACCCTGCAGAGTGTGTCCTCAAATGAGTCGAAGATCGCTGACTCAATGTGTGTGGAAATCCTGTGGCGGTGTTCAGAGATAAGATGGGATCATTACAGTCGTAATTAATTGACCCCTATCTTTTTGCGTGCAAGCAAAGAAGGTTGGCGGGGGAGAGGATGGGCGGCTGCGTGTATATAGTACGTACTGCAGCGGAACATTGGAAAATACCCGTCAGAGGGACTTTAGATCCCTGCCCTAAATATCTCATACGACGCACGGCAAGTCCAACAAACGAGGTACGATTAGATCTGTTGAAGCGTCTGTCTACGAGAGACTATATGACAAGGTGAATTTATTATTTAAACGTCCAAAGGGCAGCATATATGCAGTAGCGCGGAACCTGGCCACGACAGCTAAAATCATTTCAGCGAAATGGAACTGAACGGCGTTCCAAGTGCGAACCTTGGCCTGTTCGTTTAGTGCGAATTAATTAGTCCTTTACACACTATCATTCCTTTACACACCCCCATATCTTGGCCACATATGGCCAAATGTGGGGCAACTACTATTATACCATGAAGATAATCCTATATACATTGTTTTAGGCCTCTTGGTTGCCTCAAACTGGTACCGTGGTAGGATAAAAAACCTGCCACCAAAACTGAAAAAATTGATCGCACTAGGGTTTCACTCCTTTACGCGCCACATTTCAGCCACTTCTCATTGCTCTAAAATGCTCAAGATATTCCTGATTAGTTGTATGTCATGGAATGTTTTTGCCCACTCAGATTTATAATGGGAAAGTACATGAGTCGGAAATGAGCTGTTTCATTTCCGTGTGTAAAGGAGTGACAAAACACTGTATAAATTCGTGTGGGGAGGCCAACTCAGTCTGTATTACCGATGATGCCCGCACAGATGTCCATATCCATAGTACGACCTGTTCATTCGTGGAAATTACTTTGGCTAACACGGAACGCGATTTATTCTGCTGTCTTAGGGATATAAATATACTTGCGCCGACTGCGTATATCTACATTGGCTGGCATCGTTGCGGATGAGGGCTTGTATTTAAATTTCCTTTTCGTTTCTCCAACATAATTATAATACCTACTACATTGGGGACGTGGAATCAATCCATTGTGCGAGGTCCTCAGTCTGTCCGTTCTTTTGTCTGCAGCGCACCTCGTGACTGCAATAAACGAGGTATACTGAAGCCTCTGGATAGGAGATATTATAGACCGCGAGATAACGAAATCAACACTATTGCGTATATAATTATGTGGATGCGTCCATGTATCTCGAGGTCCTGCACCTGAACATTATTCAAGAGGAGTATGTGTCGTACAAACATGGGGCGCGCAATACTACCACAAAATCGGGTGCGCATACCAGGGCCCATGATGATAGGTGAAAGGCCAGGTTCATTGGCGGACAAAAAATTGAAAATTTGGCCCCAAAACCCAGGTCCCGGACGGAAAAAAAATGGTGACTTGCGGCCAGTCCAGGTCCCGTGGCGCACAAAATTGCTGGGACTAGAGCTGAGAAACCTCACCAATAATATTCTTATTTATGGCTCAAACGCTCCCTGTTATAGTCTGATAGTTCTAAATGACAAAAGGCGGGGCTGAAAACGTCCTAATGCATTATATGTGGCCACGATATGCTATATTTAGCCCTACAGGGCGGAAAAAAACCGATTTTTTTGGGTAGGCTACGGAAAAAATCCAGGCAATCGGCGCAAAACCTGTGCGGACAAAAATCGGCCAATCGGCTGAGCTCTGGACCTGGCCTCCCCCCCTATTATCATGGGTCCCCGCATACCGCGATTGGGAAGCGGAGTCAACGTAAACCGTGGTTGAACTTTGACGGAAACACCCGAGATCAGCGAGCTCTGCCGTCACGACACAATGATCCCATCACTTGCGGCCCAAGCGACTGATCGCGCATCGCCTATTCAGGTAACTGACACTTCATGGCAGTTCTTGGCACGCGTCTCGCTGCGTACAACAAATACATTACATACGCGTTATCGCGTTAGTAGTCAATTATTGGCATTCCCTTGTAGGCACATGCATACATACATACGCGTGGTTCAAACCAAGTACATACTGCCTCGAAATGCGCCGTATGGGCTCGCTCTTAGTCTCTCCTAGACAGACGCTTCAACAAGGTAAGTATTAACTCGTTCCTCGTCTTGTTGAAGCTCGCTCCAGACACTACCGAGCTCGCTCGAGTTGCTATCAAGTATGCATCGGTTGATGGGGGCGTGCGGTTCGAGGGAGCGGTACTTGGCGGTGGATCATATCTTGATCATCTCTTGATCATATCAGATGGTTATCAAAGTTGTATTGCGGAATAATTGCAAGCGCGTTCGACTTTTTTTTTGGGGGGGTGGCGGAATTCAACGACAATAATGTTGGCGACAAGGATTTTTTTTCAGACGTTGGGTCGAATTTAAATTCAGGGAAGCATGTAGTCTCTCGGTGGACAGACACTTTGGTGATTCTCACTCGTACTCGTGCCTCGTTCACTAAAGCGGAAGTGCGGAGGACGTCGGACCTGCGCTCAATTCTCTCACTGAGACGATAGCTCCCCTTTTGGAACGTGTCAGGTTGCAGGTAGAAATACATGCGAGCGGCAGCGGTCCAACTAACACTACGCCGACGCTTATTTACCTTTACCACGTTTCAATAAGGCTGTAGATCCAAGCACCTGAGTGTCAGCCAAAATTCACTTTAGAGCATGAAATAACGGCGAACATCAACCAACCAAAAATAGCCAAAAATGCTCCAGACGAGAAATTCTCGAAAGGGTCAAGCAGTTGCAATTAAAACCCCCAGGCAGTTGGACAGAACAATCAATCCTAAGCGAAAAGTCGTAAGTGAGATTTGAGGCACTGGGCAAACTGGCAAAGCTATATTTATTTATAGGGTTCAAACTTCATTTCCGACGCGCTTTCGACGACGCGTCCCTCCCTTTCGCCTTGAATTAGGTAGTCTGACTGCATATGTTCCAGACACAGTTTATTCTACTTGAATCCACTCCCGCCACACAATGGTGGAACCATCAAATGGCATCAATTATCGGAGACGCACGCAAACACCGTCTCTCATCAATTATCTGGAGCCTGGTCTCTTCCACGGAGATTCGATCTTCTGTGTACTGCGGAATACATATTCGGAATTGCAAGCGCGTCCCTGTTTGTTTGTTTTTTAGCCTGCAGTTGGCGGGGGGGGAATTTATTCATAACGGCAGCTGGCGGGAATTTTAACGAGTAATGCGCCCACATTTGAGGTGGAACCACACCGTCATTGGGTCGAATCCTTGGTTCCGGACTTAGGAACCAGGTCCGTTTGTCCGTTGACCATGCTACAAAATCATGGCTTAGTCATGACCTCATTGACATCTTTGCATCCCGCAACTTGCCGTCAGCAACATGTAAAACTCGCCGCACCTAACTTAAAATCCTGGCCACCCCAAAAAAAAGCTGCAGCTCCCGCGCTTTGTAAAAAATTCAAAACTACAGGCAGTAAATTAAGCAGTGGGGTGGCGCCGGAAAATTCGAGGAAACGATCACCTTCTGAATCTAATTCAAGGAGTTCAATCTTTAATCATTATGTATGAGTGTAATTATTATTTTTTACTAAGAGCGTACAGTTCTGAAGAGGGACAGGACTATTTTGCCGGTGGAGGAAGCAAGGGTTCCGGGAGGGCTTCTGTGTTTGGGTTTGAATTTTTAGTTGGACGTGCGCATCAGAGGAACTGTTTTTTTGCGCATCATTCCGTATCACGGTGTGCGGACCGCACTCCGAACTAAGATCTCCAACAATGCACGAAAACACAACTCTTACACAACGGCGGGAGGGTAAAATTTAAATGCCACCCAGCACAGTAATACCAATGCCCAACCCCGACTCCGACCCCAGCCCGACCCCGAGGGTATGGGATAAGTATTAATTATATAGCTCGGCAGTCGGGTATGTACAGTAGCCGCGAAATAAATAGTGGCGTTAACGTTGAACCGCGCTTAAATTTGTCTGGGCATACACGCATGTCGCGTCGCGTACAAAATTAAATGAGGGGGACATATCGCGAAGCCTCGAGGGACCGCGCTTACGCGTATGGGCGCCTACACACTCGGGACCATGTCCCGAGTCCCCGATATCCGCGTAAGCATCAATACTCCATGTCAAATCATCCGGGCACCTCGAGCTCCTCCCCCGCGTCCGACGCGTCGCTTGGTCGGGCGCCTCATACCCCACGTTCGCGTACGCGTACCCCGCATCGCATTGAACGTATCATATCGTACCTGTGCCTTGGCCCTGGCCCGGTGACGCACACACACGCATAGGTATCCTATACATGTACTTGAAGTAATATTATAACGTTCCAGTTTCTAAAATAAATTTGAGTGAACATATATATGTAAAGGTACACTTGGAGTGTACATAGTTAACGGTACAGCGATGGTCGGTGAATTATACGTGGTGGTGATATAATGTAATGTACGGTGTATTGTATGTATGCGACATGATATAATGTGTGCCTGTTCGAATGGTATGCCGATGAATGGGAGTGCGACGATGCGATGCAAGCGAGTGGGTCCGGGGGATGGATACAGTAGGGAGAAACAACAGCGAAGGAAAAAGCACAGCGGGGGGTAGAAATATAAGCGCGGACGGAGCGCAGGATGCAGTAGGAACGGAACGAAGGGCGCAAGGAGGACTCGCAACCGCGTCATTCCTCGTCGTCCTCCTCGCCCTCCGCGTCCTCCGTCCCCCCCAAATCGCCCCCTTCCCCGCCCTTCCATTCGCGCTCCCACAGCGGCTGCTCCCCGCCGTACCCATTCCCGTTGCCGTACCCGTTGCCGTACGCGTCCCGCAGCGCGGGGTGCCCCGGCGGCAGCATCCCGCGCGCACGCTCCAGCCGCGAACGTAGCGCCGCGCGCTCCGCGAGCAGCTCGTTCATGTAGTCGATCGCTGGAGAATAAATAATAAATCAGATAGATTCGCATGAGACCACGTTGCACGACGACGCACTCTTCGACAACACCACATTCTCGCTCCTCGGGCCCGCCCGGCCATCGGTCTTCTCCCCGCCGTCCGCATCGCCGCGCTTCGCCCGTCCCGCGGCGCCGCCCCCGCGCTTCTTCCCGTTCCCACTACCGCTGCCGCCTGCGGAGTTTTTCGTGGAATGATTATGATGCAGCGTGTCCGGGAGGGCGTCGCGCATGGCGGCCTCCTCCTCCTCGCGGATCGCCTCGCGCAGCGCGGGGACGCACTCGCACAGGGCCTCGTACCCGCGGCGGATGTTGGCGCGGCGCTTCTGCTCGCTCTGGATGTGGTTCGCCTTTTTCTGCGAGGGGGAGAGGAGCGCGGCCTTGGGGGCGCCGGGGGCCGGGGCGGCGCGCAGTTTAGGCTGCGGGGGTAGGGGTGCAGGGGCGGGTGCAGCAGAGCGAGAAGTGGAGGTGGATGCGGATGCGGAGGAGGAGGCTGTTGGTGGGCGCTTGGGGGACGGGCGGCGTGGTGTGGGAGAGGGCGGGAGGTCTGGGGGGAAGGAGAACTGGGAGGAGGAGGAGGTGGATGCGGATGCGGATGATAAGACCGGTGTAGCGGACGAAAAGTGACTGTTGTGCTGCTGCTGGGTGTAATGGGGTGCAATCGACAGCGGGTGCGGCTGCTGGCGTGGCTGGTGCAGAAAGGGGAACGACTGCACATAGCTGTTGTATTGGTAGTGGGTGTTGTAGTCGCTGTACTGGGGCGGTGCCTCGAGGGCCATGAGGTCTTTTGTGGCCTTTGTGAGCTGCCTGCGGTCGTGGTTGTGGTACTCTGGCTCCTGGGACTCGTACATCGCCCACTCTGTCGAGTAATCCATGTCGTCGAGGAATGCGTGTATCGAATGAGCCTCGTCTTTAGAGAGCAGAGCCATTTTCGGTGTTCTAGGTTTTAGTAGGCACCTCGCTCAAGCCCAAAGCCCCTCGGTTGGCATAGCACGCCATGTGATTCACAATAATCCATCCCCATCAAGCATCCGCCAGATCCCGGTTCAGGGAGGCCCTGTCCCGTCCCTATGCCCACCGCGTGAGCACCCACGCGAGCCGCAACTCCTTCCGACCAACACAGTTAGCTTTCTGCACCCTATCCTCCCTTTCGGTCATTTATACGGTTCACTCCGAAGATCAACCAGTCCTCGAAAATTCACCATCTGCACATTACTACACGGGGCTCCGTACTTGCGCTCTTATACGCTCTCAGGAGCGGCATCCGCGCCCGCGGTGGGCATCCGACGTCTTGAAATCTCTTCGCTAAAATTTTCTGTAATAAAGTTGACGTTGATCTGCCAACTCGGGTTTCTCTCCGACGCAACCGTATGCGCAGTAAAAGTGCACCAACCCAACCCACCACAGCATTGACCAGTCCTATCCTGTACACACGCACCCATACCTTCGCCGAGTTGGCCGCTGCAGACCTGCATCGCGCGAGACGAGAGGCGGTGCGTCGATCTATCTATATATCTCTGCGCGTGGCGTTTAATTATCGACATCAGAGCATTTTAATCGTTGGCGCCCGCCTACTCGGTCAATGCATACCCGGAAGTTATTAACGTCGCCGACTTCTCTTTCCTCAAGGATCTCGCCGACCCCATCTTTTCTGGCTTTGTTGGCTTTTCTCGGCACCCAGCTACTAAATAAATAAATCCCCAACACACCTCCGCCCAAATCCATGGCCAAAATTCACTAATCAACCAACCAAACAAACAAACAAACAAGGAAAATTCAACGCAACCAACAAGAGCGTGCATGCATAGCCCAGCTTCTCCCAGCCTGAGACGCAACCCACCACAAGCAACGCTCTTATCCTGTACACACACTTCCCATCGCCGCGTTCCCCGCAGACCTGCGTCGCGCGAGACGAGATTGGGCGGTGCGTCGATCTATCTACAGTAAATCTGCGCGTGGCGTTTAATTATCGACATCAGAGCATTTTAATCGTCAATTGGGTTACTCGGCCAATGGATACCCGGAAGTTATTAACGTCTCCCTGCTTACGCTTGGGATACATAATGTTTCTTTCCTCAAGGATCTCGCCGACCCCATCTTTGCTGGCTTGTTAGCTCATCTCGGCGCCCAGCTCCTTAATAAATAAATAAACAAACAAATCCACAACACACCCTCCGCCCAAATCCAAAAATTCACTAAGCCAACCAACCAAAACAAGCAAACAAGGAAAATTCAACGCAACCAACAAGGGCGCAGCTTCTTCCAACCTGAGACGCAACCCACCACAAGCAAACGCTCTCATCCTGTACACACACACACCCACACACTTCCCATCGCCGCGTTCCCCGCACCCCTGCGTCGCGCGAGACGAGAGGCGGTGCGTCGATCTATCCAATCCATCTCTGCGCATATGGCGTTTAATTATATGTCTGCGTGGCGTTCAATTATCGACCATCAGAAGTGACAAAGGCTCAAATCAAGATTCATGCGCGTTCAATTTTAATCGTGTCCGGTCTTGGAGCCATCGACGTCGCTTACTCTGAATCATACTCGGAACGCGATAATACATTATGATTTGGACTCGGACCGCGCGACAATACATATATGACTTGGCATGCGGCTTGCTAGATCCTGGATACTCTCGTGAACGTAACATCTAGGATCTCGTCGACGGAGGGGGGGGGGAAAGAAGAAAAAACATAACGCATCAACCCACCTCCCCCCAATTTCATCGAGCAAGAAAATTCACCCCGCGCTAGCTAAAGAAGAATTCCACCCCCACACCCCCGATTGGCAGGAGGCAGGCAGGCCACTATATGTATGTATGGACCGCGCACACGCATGCATACATGTATCTTTTTTTTTTTTTTTTTGTGTTGACGCAGGGATAAGGAATCAGCTCGATGCACATTAGTAGGAGCATGAACTCTGGCGTGGGACCACAACTCGGGAGCGATTGCGGTGAGTTCGGAAGTATTATTATTATTATCACTTACATCCATCCATCCAGACCGACTCTTTGGCTGGGACTGGTGAATTTGGATACATATAGTATTCGTACTTGAAATTCAACGCTCCTGCAGTGGCGTTGATGTCCACACAGATATAGTACCCGACCTACCTATATTTCGCCTTAGTCATGGTTGTTAATTTAAAAAATCGACATGTTTCAGCAGTGCGTGGTACGCGAAATAGAAATACAGGGCTCTACCTCCTCCTGGAAAAAAAATAAAGATAGGGGTCAATCGATGACGACATGATTTGATTTGATTATATGATCGCATCGCAGAGTCTAATCTCCCTCGACACCGCCACGGATTGAACACACACCCAGTAAACATTCCAGCCTCGCACAAGCCATCTAGATCTGTATCCACAGTCAGTCTTCTTGGAGCATGAAGGAGGCAGAGGGGGCAAAGAGAACATACCCAATTCGGAGGAGCGCCTCCGATTCATTGTGATCATACGGGCCGCAACTGCCAGTGCACCTGCCAGTGGATAGCAGTGGATTCAAGGTCCGAATCACTCAAGCTCCGACGACGGCTGCAGGCCCAGCGCCACAAAAACCAGAGGCTGTGCCATCGGGGGCCATCGCGCCAGTACCGCGCGCTCCGCTCCCGTCGATATTTGCTTATCATTTAATGCTGCATCCGCGAGGCAATTGGGCCAGATTCCGCGATGAACGAATGAATATCCACCATCGCAGGAATAGGCACCTATATCGTGGCCGTCTGCGGGCACTGCAGGGAAAGAGGTCAACGTGCAAATCAGGGACGCTATTTATTAGGTACGTACCTCGTTCTCAATGGCAATAATCGGCGACGGCCTTCTTAGCATTGGACACATCGTCGATTGAGGCGTCCTCTCGGTCCGGCAGCGACATGTACTCATCTATATAGAAGAGCGGATCCAGTCAAACTCGGGGAACAGACCTCACGGATGGAAAGCTGGGTGTGCTTACCTGAACCGGGATGTGCGTTGGCTCGCCTTCAATGCTGATTATCGACGGGCGGTCAGGACTCCGCTGTTCAGCCTCGCGCCGCCTTGGTTGGGTTTCGTCGCCCCCCTGCACTGCGGCTATAAAATAATCAGTTCCGACTCCGGGAAACACAAGGGCAAGCACGTCGTACTTACTTACTTGAACACAGCCGGTGCTCGATACGCATGGTTGCGTGCTGACCCATCCCCCCCTGACGTTCAACGACCTCGCATATCCTCCGGGTCGTGTCGGATTCTGTCGGGACGCAAGGTCCTCGACGGCTGGCTGCTTTGGGTGCCAACACACCGAACACTAGTTGCACTAGGTACGCACGGTTGCACGCTGACCCCATCACCCTCCCCTTCGTTCAACCCGACTATCGTTTGCGCCCGATGAAGTATATGGTGTCGGATTCTCTCTGGATGCAAGGGCGCGAATAGGTAAGACCTGCTCTAGGTGTCAACAAGCCCAACAATGGCTGCATTTACGCATACTAGGTACGCACGGTCGCACGCTGACCCCATCATCCTCCCCTTCGTTCAACCCGGCTCGACTGTCTGCGCCGGTGGTGCCGGATTCTCTCTGGATGCAAGGGTATGAATAGGCATGGACGACTGGACGACTGGGATGGGTAAAACCTGCTCTGGGCTCAACATTGGTTGCATTTACGCATAAGTACGCATGTTTCCCTCCGACAACATATTCTCCCGCCGGCGTCGGCGGTGGAATTTTGTCCACGTCCTCCATCGCCGTGTACCCCAAATCGTGCATCGTTGGTAGGTATCTTATTGCGCGCAAGCTCCGATCGTTGGTGGCAATGGGGTGATCTCGGGAGGGCTAGGGTGAGACTTCTCGTCGGCTGCATTTGCTCTCCTCTGGGGCCATCGCCTGTACGAGAACACATCTGCGTTAGCCCCTCTCGTCAACGTCCTCCATCGCCGTGTACCCCAAATCGCGCTTCGTCGGTAGGTATCGTATTGCGGGTAAGGTCCGATCGTTGGTGGCAATGGGGTGATCTCGGGAGGGCTAGGGTGAGACTTCTCGTCGGCTGCATTTGCTCTCCTCTGGGGCCATCGTCTGTACGAGAACACATCTGCGTTAGCCCCTCGGGGTGAATGGAACAAAGGAGCTATTGCTCACACAGTCGACACCGGATGGTCCAAGTGGTTGCGCGGGAACAACCAGCGCGAGTGGTCCCGGAGCGCTCCCCTGGAAGTTGAACGGCGCATGAGAGTTAATTGGGACAACTGATTCCGATAGTCGGCCGGGTCGAGACACCCAATAGCAATGTGGGCGGGCCCTCGGCCAGTAAGGCAATGAATTGAATGGGTGTTGTCAACGCTGAGGACAGCAGACAGCGATCTTGTAGATGGCCTGTATTACATTGTTTCTGGGAGGCGCAATTGACCCATCGTGCGAGATCATGAGCGGCCAGTGCGTCCCGAGTTGCAATTTAGAATATATGGGACCAAGCGGGGAGTTGAACCGCGGATCGCACCCGATAACCCTGCAGGCCCGCAGAGTCGGCAGGAGCAATGTGCGAGGGACCGGTGTTGCACGATCTTGGCGAGAACTCGATACTTCGCCATCTCAGTGGAGCTGGGCGCTCGCCTCCTGTAATTTAGCGAAACTGCGTCAGTGGGTAGGCGGCGATGTAAAAGAGGTGGCGAACTCATAATTGGGCCTGTCTTAGAGGGCGGCCCTGAGCCGATTCCCTCGGCGTAACACCATGCCCGAGTGCGCCGGGCTAGAGATGGTCAGTCGATGGTCGGCGTGCACTTGACGAAACTCATTACATTGAGGAGGTCTACCCATGGAAAAAAATCCAGTATCGGCGTTAGACTGCCAGTGTCCAGATCAGAATCAGGTGTGTTGAAAATAATTGCTACCCTGTCGACGTCCAATTAAGTATGAATAGTCGGCTAACCGTCACGGAGGGGCAGCCAGTGGATGACCACCTCGTAGAGAGTGCTCCAGGGGATGTGGAGAGCTCGCGGCCACCACGTGACAAAATTAATTTCAAAAACCGGCTAACGCAGAAAGACTTGGGACCGACCTTAAATGCCCCGACGACCGGTGCGGAACCAGGGCACAGAATAAATATCTCTTTCAAAGAGAAAAATAATTCCAACCGTGGGCAGGGGGAGGGAGATTCATCGATCGTACACCCAACTTGACGCGTTTGACCCCCAAAATTTGTGACGGCGCATGACCTTTTGGCTGATGACGATCGACAGCGTCTTTTCTTGTTTTGAAACCTATAAGTGGAATGGTGCAAATGTTTATCTGTCAATTTGATGAGTTAGCCCCATTGCTGAAGTTCTCAACGTCCCCGGAAGCACCGCCGGATTTTGGAGGTCCCTGTGTGTCCCCACACCGGGGGACGGGGCCCCGCTGTAACGGGGGCCAATTCGTGGCGTCCAGTAGGCAGTTACGGCCGCGGATAAGAAGCAGGATAATTTTTTCTGAACCCTATCTCTCTTCCCTGGGCGTCCAGAAATTTGGCTTGTACACACGCCTATCATTCGGGGCTTCTTGAGGCGGAATTAAACCGTGGCGAAAAAGTGTTTTGACGACGGAAAGAAAATACGGTTGAGTTTCTATGAGCCTGAAAAGAGGGGATATCCCTTCGCTTCAGTTTCCAGAAACCTTGAGCTCTGTGGACCTACAAAGCACTAGTGCATCCAAAGTGCATCGCATCTTTATCGGCTTGCACAATTCCCGTCGGCACCAATCGTTATCCCCGAATAATAAGCAAGGAAACCGGTTCAATTAAGGAGTTACCAAGGCACAGGATAGCGACACAGCTACGGTCCGAGAGCAACTGGGGAACATGTGGGTTGTGATTGTCAATGATTGAAAGCCGCATCTGCCGGAGTCCACAGAAAGTCCAGGTAAGCTTCGATTGGGGAAAGGGCTTGGATCTTCTAGTTCACGAGGTCTTCCCGCGACGTGGTGGTATTATATATATCGACCCCCGAATCGGATGTTTTGGCCTCTGGAAAGTCGAACTTGTTTGTCCTTGTTGATCCCACCGCTGCCAATCGATGACATCACTTGCCCCTATTCCGAGGAAGAAGCATGAGTTTCGATGTTCCTAGATTTTAATCGCCGTAGTGTTGAGATTGGTGGAGCTTGTGAATGTTGCGGTCGATCGCGACAGTTGTTATCGGCAGTACACACCAGCGGAAGCAAACTAATATTGATTGGATTGTAGGGTGGATTACAACCTCCAAACAACCTCATAGCTTCAGTAGGGGGTATTTTGGAATTCGACTTGGGCTTGAACAGTGTTAGGATTCCCTCCAGGATCCAGCCTACAATCATGTAAGAACTACGTCGGCTGCTGTATGGCCCTGTACTTACGAGGGCTGGTGATTAATCGGAAGTGTGAAGAGTTGAGGGTCGTAAAATCCAGTAACTGAGTAGACTTGTGTGCTGGTTTGAGGGTCGACATGGATTGGACTCTGTATTGCGTTGGTCGATGGTGTTGGTGGAGGGGGGTAAGAAGTCGTGTCAGCTCGTGAGAGAGACATCTTATCCCAATCAGCGAGGGAGGAGAAGGTGCTCCGTGTTGCGCTTGCGCAGTGCATCATCCCGGGCGCGTCAGAGCTCGCAATCGCAGAAGACGGGGTCGTTTGCCCTTCATGGTGTAGTAGAGCGGCATTGATTGCCTCCATCTATACAGTGTTAGACAAGTGGAAAAATGTTATTGGAGTTGTACCTGACGGTTCGTCGACATTTCTGTTGAATATAGCATGAGGAACGGATGCGCGGGATATCTTGTTGCGATCTCCAGCGATGTATCGGCCTGGGTGGGAGGTAAACGGCGTACTTTTCGCGGATTTCTGATTAGTACTTGAGGCGGCCCCAACACCAGATATTTGACTGACAAGATATTAGTCTCATTAATATGAAACACTGGCGACGGATAAATTTTACTTTGTTCGTTGTGAGTGCATTTTTTCAGGTGCTGCACACGGCTGGCGACTTGTCTTGCAGTCCGCAACACGTTCGTTCTGCTGAATATAAAACCAGCCAAATAGCGATTTCTCTGGCTGTTTCTTCTCCCAGGCTGTGGATCATGATAATAAGCCTCCAGCCCTTGAAGTGTCAGGCTTTAGCATGGTGAAAAATTGGTTATTTACCTTGTAGAAGTGCTGCATCGCTTGGAGAAATTCAATAGCATAAACAGCGGATAAATAAATGTTCACATACGCCTCAGGAGGCCAAACGACTTCTTGATTGTCTTTCAGTTGTTTGGACGATTTGCGTCCGGTCGCTTTGTTGAGACGTCTAGAATCTTCCGTATCCTAGAAGAAGCCATTAGACATTCCGACTGAGGTCAAGTGTAATGCAGTACTTTTTTGCAGCATTCCATCCGACACTTGGCGACGCTCATAATCTGAACCTAGATGAAGGTTCGTGGGTAGGATTTTTGACAGTTTGAGGCTTTGGTCCTGGGAGTCGTCTGACGGGGCCTTGGAAAAAATACAGGAAGAAAGTAGAGAGAATCGTGAAACCCCAAGCGGTCATTTTGACAGAGCGCCATCCGGTTCTCAGTTCTTCCAGCATCCATTTTGAAATGTCGTCGCGGCTCAGGAAGATCACAGATTCGAGTGGCATCACGTAATTCCAGAACTGTTTTGACGTCTTCGTTCTCACAGGTATCTTGATCTGATCCATTCGGAAGGAATCGAAGTTTAATTTGGGCAAGGTCAGGCGATACGACCAAATTGTGTTGCGAATTTTCACCCTCGAGTCTCACGCATGATTACGATTCAATCCAGTTCTGCGGGCCGTTTAATTTCTTTGTAGCGGGAACTGTTTTCCGGCGTACCTTCATGTCCAACACGAGGCCACCAGTCTGCGACCAGGTTTGGGATAGTTCCGAACTAAACTCAAGAACCGAGCATGATGGATCGGGAGATAAGACCAGAAAAGCTGCGTATGGAGCTAGCATGCTGAGGACGGTAGACGATATCGCTTTCTGAACGATTATCGACCATCAATGTAACATCTGTATATCCTCGGTTTGACTTACATAATTGACTTGCCGCAGCGATTCCGGTGACTGTGAGAGCATGATTGTATTTCGCTGAGGTTTTCAAGTGGTATTTCCCTGCAGGTTTCAAGTGGAACGTACACTGGCGTACAAGTTCTCCTGGGAGCCAAAATTGTCGGGTCGTAGATGTAGTTGGAGTAGACCACGAGTTTGTGGAGTGGCGCTCGAGCCGAACGACGAACAAGATGCTGTTATGCGAGAGGATTTGGCTATTCCTGACCTCGCAGGCTAATTCAGCTGTGTCCGTACTTGAGCGCATGTTCACTCCCTGCAGCACGTCGCACTTTGACTGAATCCCGGCTAATGGGCTCGGGCTGGGTACCCGCACGTCTCTGGGACACAATCTCGCTATTGATGATCGCAGACGAGAGATGGGACGTGTCAATAAGCAGCCCAGATTAATGAGCATCTTGAATAGGTCCCGTATACCGCCGACGCCGCCACATGGCCATTCTTTGGAAGGTTCGTAGGCTGCGGACGAAGAGGGACGAAGCTTCAGGTGAGTAACGACAGGCTTTGGACATGAGTCAGCATCCAACAGTCTTTCTCAGCCCCTCTTTCGTTCTCCCTCCTGGTCACATCACCCACTGGCACCGAGGATATTCTTGAGGGTCGGGAGTCGTGGGGACGAACTTTGAAAGAAACGAGAAAGTGTCAAGGGCAGAAGGACAATTTGCGGAGGCAATCTCCAGTAGTGCAAGCGACGGCACTGATCGTTTCTCCGCAGAAGGTGAAAGGAACAAAGCGTACAAAGTTGAATACAAGGCGAACTTAGAACGCGTGACTGTGGCTGTGGTGGCTTGCATTATTGATGGGATCGTGACAGTTTTGATTACATCACTTGCGGTCCAAGCGACGAATCGTGCTCCCCTTGAGTGGGAAATTGAAAATTTGAATAAGATCGTAGTCTGAATTGGATCCAAGAAAGAACCCTCTTTGTTTTACAACACATGCCTATGCGACTAAAAACAATATTAATGTCAGTCTTCAAGGTTTCAATTTAATGTTTCAATTGGAAGATACCACCGCGAAACAAAAGGAACATTCTCCCCAACATGACGAAAAACCTGGATACATCTACAGAAAAAAACAAATAACCATCATCGGAAAACCATGCCATCTTCTAAACAATCCTGCATCCTCACCCTAAATCCATCACTCACAGCCGGAGTTGAGAATCTCTTCGTCAGGGGGTAAAATTGGGACGAATAAATGTACACGCTCTTCAAGCGCGACACCTTGCGCGAAGGAGCCGAACCAGATGTCGAAGGCCACCATCTGGACCGAAGCATGTCTTCGAGCAACGCCTCTGTGAAATTTGTCCTAATGTCACACGACAATGTGTCGAGTAACGGCACCAGCGGCCCCTGCGAGTCAGACTCGCGATATCGAAGTGCCTGGAGGAACGTGTCATCGACACATCGAAGGCAGACGAGGTGCAGGGACCTGAGAGTCGGCGATGACCGGAGCATAGCAATCAGCTCCCGCGAGTTGATGGCGCAAGAGAGGCTGAGGAACTGAAGGCTCGGGGTTCGTAACTGGAATTGGGTGAAATCGTCCGCGGACCAGCCGGTCGGCGGCCACTCTATACCGTCACAGTCAATTTTGAGAGATACTAGAGCCGGAAGGACAAGAGGTCGGAAAAAACAGGGGAACTGGCATTCATACGGAGTTTCTCCAGTTTCCATGATGAGGGTGAGGGAATGGAGGCGATTTAGCGTGACGGGATTGTTGGGGAGAATGAGATCGCCCTCCAGGGCAACGATGTCGACCGTTTCGAGATTTCTGCACTGTCGCAGTATCTCGAGGGTGTCTCCCGGCCAATCACAGAGTCGAAGGTGTGTTAACAGCGCCCATGGAATTTCGAATATCTTGACGTAATCATCACGATACAGGGAGGCGCGGCGGAGGCACGGAGCCACAGCTGCCAACTCGATGACGGGTCCATCGTGAGGGTCAATGGTGGCGTATTCGTTGAGGTGTAATGCCTCGAGACTATCCAAGGACTTTGCGAAAAGGGGCAAAAAGGGCGCAAAAGAATGAACCCAGAAAGTTAGGCTCGCAAATCGATTCCTGAAGGGGACCAAGGCGGCTACAATTGCAGCCACCCTTTCATCATCTTGTGGATAATATGTGAGCAGTGTCAGGGACAGTGTGAGCGGAACCGATCGATTAAACCAGGTCTTCAGCGCGGCGATATATGTGTCGCCTGGAAATAAATTGAGGTCGATAGAGAGGCACGTCCAGAGCTGAGGTGTGCTATGCGCCACCAGTCTCCAGTGACGGGACACTTGGGAAAGGCGAAGAATGTCGGTAGGTTTATAAGTCCTGTGTGTCGTAGAAACTACTAAGGACCATAGTAGAATTTCCGCCAGCAGCTCCACAGGTAGTCCATCGACTGGAAGTGCGGCCATGATGCTAGGTCGATATATGTCGATTGAGGGTGCTGGAAAGGAAATGAGCGAGTTGGAATGCTATTTGTGGTGAACTCACCCTAGGAAATGCCGACTGCCAGGGTCGGACCCTGTTGAATGTACTTGCGGTACTTTTACGAGGTCAAAGTCAAGAGCCGGATTTGATCTGATCTGGGCGCCCTATTTTCTTTCAACCAAGTAGTCTGCTGAACCACGGAGCGTCTGTTGTGTGACTTGACGCGTCACGCTTGGCCGATAGCACCGATCCGGTTATGGCCCCAATTCCCAAACTTTCACTTATATACGGCCTGAAGAGCCGGTCCTGGTCGCGTGTACCATCCGCTTGCATCCGCCACAATGTCCACACCAGTCCTCAATTTTCCTCACAACCCCTCCACTCCTCCTCCCCCTGCACAAACCCCCCCACAAACCCCAGCTGCCAATAGTCTTGATAATCAACGCTTGGCCTCATATGCGCAGTACTCATCCAACAGTGGGCCTTACCAGCAGGCAGCTTATGTGCAAGCGGCGTCCGAGCTCGAGAATAAAGTCGTTTCCATGAGTGCTGCCCAGTTTGTCAAGTTCTATTTCAGTACGGATCCCGATGCTGGCCCTCCACCACAAGTGGACTATGACGCTCTTTGTCATATCTCTAAATTCAAGAACGAGATCAAGATGTATGATCCGTTGGTACGCTATTGAAGCAATATTCTCAACTGCATCTTATCGCGAGTAGATCAAAGCCCTGGAACCCGCTGTTGCAGGGAACTGGTCCTTCGTCAACACCTCAGCCCACCTCGATCCCGACTCCAAGTTTCTCCACAACACGCCGGTGAAACCGGATATCGCGTTATATGGGTCAACTCCCCCCTCGAACGCCAATATATGTCGATCTTGTGATGCTGAAATTTTCATCGAGCTAAAAACGGATCCCTCCGACGACCCCTTCGAAGATACGGTCGATGGCGTCGTTCCTAGGTCAACTGCGAGAGGAAGGGATACCAGGGGTCAAGTCATCACTTACCTGAATGCAATACTTGCGGCTCAGCTGCGTACGCACAGTTTTGGTGCTCTGATTATCGCCAACCGTTGCCGTCTGTTTCGCTTAACGAGGAGTGCACTGGAAGTTACGGAACTCTTCGATTATACCACTTCGTCCCTCCTCGTGCAATTCCTCTGGTGTCTCTCCCATGCTCCCCCTGCTGTCCGCGGCCTCGACACCACCTTCAAGAAGATTGTTGCTGGAGGTGAACACGATTCGCCTCGAGCACGGGAACTCCTCCACGCCAACGGGAAACCGCTCTGGAGCGTCACCATCGGCGACCACTCCTTTTTCATCTCTCACCCCTTCACGCGCTCCCACCATCTCCCCGTCGGGCGCGGTACGCGGTGTTTCGTGGCGGTCGAGACCAAAACCCATCAGATCTGTCTTCTAAAAGACACTTGGCGAGTCATGGGTTACCATCCCGAGGGACAAGTCTATGCGCGCTTGAAAGAAGAACAGGTTCGAAACATTCCGAACGTGATCGCTGCCAATGATGTGGACGGTCCCTATCACCGCTGCAGTGTTGACGACTATGCCTTGCCCTGGAGCAACCTCAAGGGGCAAGCGATTCGAGACCACCAGCACTATCGGCTGGTACTCGACATTGTTGGACGACCATTGGTGGAATTTGAATCTACACACGAGCTAGTGAAGTGCATGCTGGACGCCCTTCAAGGTAGGCCCTCTCACGATTGGTATTCTGTATACTCAAGTCTACAAGCGCACTGGGATGCTTGGATAAAAGCTCGCGTAGAGCACCGAGATGTTTCGGTTGGGAATATAATCCTCGTAGTCGACAAGGGGATTACAAAAGGGTTCCTAATCGATTGGGAACTATCCCGGTACGAAAGCGACGATGGCGCCAGGGCATATGAGCGTATAGTGCGTGTTTCTTCTCGGTTAAAAACTAGCCAATTCTGATCCACCTTAACAGGGCACCCGGCAGTTCATGTCTGCCCGCCTCTCCGACGCCACCGAGCCGCAAGCGCGCGAACTGGCAGACGACCTCGAGTCCTTCCTGCTTGTATTGCTTTGGGTAGCGATCTCATACACCCCCGGAACTATGACCGCGAAAGCGCGTGCCGACGAGCTCCAGGATTTCAATAACGCAAATACAGCTGCGAAACGACGACTAATAAGCAGTGGAAGCAACTCCGTCGGATACTTCAACCTCGACTCGCCCCACTTCGAGGAACTTCTAGGAAAGCTCTTGGATGGATTCAGAGCCAGATATCATAAGCCTCTTCGTCTAGCTCCTGGCCCACCCATCTCTACAGATCACCTCGAGAGCCACGGCTGGATGATGGAGATACTGCAGAAAGCTCTGGAGGATAAAACCTGGCAGGCACTAAAAGATGCTGGGAAGGCGCAGCCAGTGGAGAGACCAGATGTTCCGGGGCTTAAGCGCAAATCCGAGATCCCGGAGTATGGGGAGGTGCTCGAAGCGAGGCGTGAGCAGGCCAGTGCCGGCTATCGCAAGTCCCAGAAAGATGTCTTCACATAGAGTCAAATTCAATCATAATGTTGGAATGTCTACGCTTATAGACTGGAATGCTCCGAGAGCACGCACGATGTAAGACAGACGAATGAAATAAATTGAGTGGAGGAGAGGCAAAGCCTCCCTCACAGCAAGCGCTCTCGGGCCCAAACCCGAGATAGGTAACATAGAGTGCGTCGCGGCGCAGCAATAAAATCCGATAGTGAGAAAAAAGAATGATGGGTGATGGAGTGATGGGTAACCCCTACCAGGAATTCAACCAGCTTAACTCCAAACCACTCCCACAAATGCGATTCGAGGTCCTTCTCTGCGATATTTGCAATTCCACATTTTCTTCGGATCTCCTCCCAAGTCCCACAGAAACTTCCCAATTCATCGAGGTCATACGCTCAAATTGCGAGCCTCCATCCTATCCGCGTTCAGTACTTTCATCGGCGCCTGCTGAGCTAGCGCGGTATGATGAAGAGATCTGCCGATTGCAATGCATTCTGGATGAGATGCAGACCGCTCGAGATGCCCTTCAATCCCATTATGAGGCGTGCCGAAGCGTCTTCTCCGCCATACATCGGTTGCCCTCGGAAATCTTGTGTGGCATCTTCGCCTTTGTCCCAGCAGATGTTGGCGGCCGCTTTGATACCACAGAGGAGGCCGTGAATGGGGCATTTGCGCAGGTGCATCTCGAGCGTATCGCAGGCGTTTGCTCGCGGTGGCATGGACTTGTAATGGGAACCCCTGCACTTTGGTGCGAGCTCAGCTTAAACACCGCTCATTTGCCGTCAGACGCAGAAGAGCGCTTGATAGGCTTGCTCAAATCTGTTCTCGACCGGGGAGGAGATTCGCCGTTGACTGCACACGTCGTTTGTAGATATCTGCCCAAGCTATTGGAGCTCTTTGCTCAATATTCCCACCGATGGCGAGATTTATACCTCCGGATTCCATCCGCCGAATTTGGATTCCTCAACTCCGTCAGAGGTCACCTACCACTTCTTGAAAGTCTTGATATTATTGGAGTCCGGCGTTCGCAAGGCGCGATGGATATCTTCAAGGATGCTCCGCGCCTCACACGACTGACGCTCTGCGGCTCTAGCGACAGCCTCTCCTCATTTCCTTTGACGCAGTTGCAGCACCTTTCATGCCAAGTAGAGGCGTCGGACCTAGATGCTGTTTTAGCTGTCATAAGCGACCTACCCCGGACAGCGACATGCCGACTCGAAATTCATGTTACTAGTAGCGATAACGAACATCCGCTTGGCCTGTCGCCAGTCGTGGCCAATATCCATGCGCTCGTGCTCGCAGTGATCGACCCCAACCCGTATCACGCTGGAGACGTCCTCGGGGAAATCTTCGACAGCCTTATTATCGGTGTACAAAAACTGACCATCCTCACTACCCTGTCCACCTTCCATCTTCGTCTACATTGGCCTCACCTACAATCCCTCGCTTTTTTCTCCCGTTGTTCGTCTTTGAGTCACATTCTCAAAAGCCTTAACATTCGGGATGTGATTATTACGGAAGAGGACCTTATCCAATGCCTGAGCGAGCTATCCGCATTGGAGGATTTGCTCATCTCTGACCATCTCCGGCCCCGACTCGTCACCGATACATTTTTACACCGCCTCGGTTGGACGTCTGAGCCAGCATGCATTGTTCCTCGTCTCAAGTCACTCACCTGCCGAACCTTTCTCGAATTCGACGATAACGTTTTTCTCGCCTTCGTTCTTTCGCGGCTGCATCCGACAACAAATTCCGAAGGACCGTTCAGAGTTGAGCTGGTGCGCCTTGTCCCTGGGAGCAAACTTGGCGCCCAAGTGGAACAACAACTACAGGAACTGCAAACCTTGGGGAAATTCACGTTCTCTTTCAGTGACGACGGCGAATGCGACGACGACGGGTAATTACATCAGGTATGCCACCCGACCATTCAGACTTGTGCGCGTATACAACTCTTCTTAGCATTCCCGCAGACGCAATATCGCCAGCATTATCCACCCCTCCAATACCCATTTGGACATCTACTCCTCTCAATCTCAATTTATTCTAGTTCCCAATGATTGTCTGTCGAATCCAAGGACTCGACTTTTTTTCTTTCGAATTCGTTATTCGCGGTCGCACCTCAAGGCCGATTTAACTTTCCAATGTTCCGCAAGGTTGCCGATCCAGCCATTGAAAAATTTGTGTGCCATGTATGTCTCCCTCCCGAAAATTATTACACCAGTTGCTTTCGGACCGCGTAAGGCCACAGCGCTCTTCGCTCGGAACCCCGCCTTCTGCGCGTCCCTCGTCGGATTTGTACCACTGTTAATAATACATTAATAATAGCGCGCGCCAGCAACTTGATGCCGTGAACCTGTTGTACGAACATTGTTCTGGTGCTGGCATGCCCTCATCTGTAATAATATATTAATGATACCGCGCACCAGCAACTCGATGCCGTGAACCTGTTGTATGAATATTGTTCTGGTGCCATGCACTCATCTGCATCATCGAAATTTCAATCGACTGCTCTTATCGACCACCACTCCAAACGTTCCTCAAAAAAAAAAAAGACTCGGAAAAGAAATCTCGATCAGGAATAGTCGGGAACGGATCTTGGTCGGCCGTCGGCCCCGAGCTAGATCCACGCGGATAAGAACTTAAATCACGATGCCATCATGCACGCAATCCCTCATCGTGGCTGAAGAACCGAAACCCCATCCGGATTCTGGACTACCTAAGATACATAAACCACGGTTCGGCTGAGGCTACACAGACGGCGACATTTATTTTGATGTACAAAGTACTCTAGGATAAGCTATTTTAACAAGGCCCAAGAGGATAATAATACGCGTACCAGCGGTGGGATAGGTATTTTAAAAAAGGTAAGAGCCAGAAAAGAGAGGAAATCTACACGAGAGAGCGTCATGTATGGATATGTTGGGTGGGATGTTACAATTGCTGTGGCTACGATAACGTTACTATGCGTTGCTTGCGTGTCGGACGGGAGCGGAATTTACGGGTGGGTGTTGCATGTATGTGCAGGCGTGGGGACGAGGCAGTAAAAAAACAGAGAGCGCGATAGAGAGGGAGAGAGAGCATTACGTATGAGCATACGGGCATAATGCGATTGCGGAATAGTAATAACACGCTCCGCGTGGTTGTGCAGCACCTGCGGTTATACGAGTGCCGCCGACTGGAGGTACCCCCGGAAAATCGAGTCGCGCACTGCAATGACGGCCGTCAGAATAGAGTTTTTGGCGCCCCGCTTAACAAAAGAACGTACCGTTTGTGATGATGCGCTGCGTGGCCTTGGTGTCCTGGAAGGGAATAAAAAAGTGAGCATGTCAACGCACAATTGATTGACGGGCGGCGACATACCACGACGCTGGTGAAGTGCGTATACAGCACACGGCGGTTCTCGTTGTTCCGACGGTGCACCTGGAGGAAATGTGCGCGGAAGTACTGCACTACAGTCTCGTAATCGTTTGCGCGGTCGCCGAAGGAGGTGATACTGATCAAGTCATCAGAGCAGAAAAGATGGTTATGGTGGGCCTTAATGCTTACTACTTTTGGACCCTCAGTCCATTATCAATCTTGGATTTGAGGAGATCGGTTTTGTCTGCGGCCGTACCGTGTTAATTGGGTACAATGAAAGATGCGGATGCAAATACGCACTGAGGAACAGCACAAGATGGACGCTCTTTAGTAGCGCGTTGGAGCAGACCTGCGTAAAAAGCTGCAAAGAGTCGTCGATTCTATTCGTTCGCGGGTCTTCTTCGAGATACTGTACGCAGGTCAGTAAGGGTGCCGAAATTGACCCGCACAAGACGCACTTGGTCAAAGGCGCTGACAGGAGCAACGAAGATGATGGCGTTGGCCGTGTCGAAGTACGGAATCTGATCGGCCAAAATTTTAGACCGTGAACAATTAAAGCGATAAGGGGAAGTACCCAGGAATGCCTCTGGCCCCTGGCGCCTCCGACGTCGAATAAGTGCCAAGTGACGGATTTGCCGTGGAGATCCACATCAAATATGTGCTCCGCGACGCCCATTGTTTGGATGCGGGCATGTAGAATGTCGTCTTGATATGTCGTATATGTGAGTATATGCGCGTTTTTCTGTAAAAAAAAAGGGACGGACCAGTAGTAGGAATGTAGTCGGGTGCAGCGATGCGAGTAATGTCCTTGAGGAAACTGCAAGGGCCAGTCAGTTACGGCGAACGGACCGGAGGAACAAAAAGAACTAACAACTCGGACCACTCGTCGAGCTTAAGTTTCCGTTTCATAATTAGGCCCTTGACCGTCGGGTGCCCCCACAGCTCTCTGATGTCCTCTTTGAGTAACGAAAGCATGCGACCCACTTCCTCGAGCAAAATTTCGCCGTCGTCCTCGAAATCGGGTTCGCGACCCCGGCGGAAGTCTGTTTCACTCGCAGACTTATGGAAGTGTTTGCCGACCTTCTCGGTGGCGCGCGCTTGCCAACCGCTGCGTACGAGAACACCGCTCTTGCCGCCAGAGATAGTGACACCGCCGCTAAGACGATGGGCAAGTTGTGAGTCGGTAGCGAGAAGAGGTGTGAGGCGACGGCGCATAGCTGCGATGTGATTGGACCTTCCCGCGAACGCTGGGCTTTCCGGCCGCGAGGCGGAGCGTCCATTTGGCAGTGGGGGCAGGCCATGAGAGTTGCTGGACGAAGGAGCCGGGGAGTAGTAGCCTGTGGGCTGAGCGCGAGGGTCTTCGTCGAACATGTCCTCCCATGTCTCGAGGGTAGTTAGAATGTGTTTTAAGGAATGGACGACGTTGAAGTAGATGACTGTGCGCCAGGAAGACCGTTCCTGCTCGAGAGAATTTGGCTTGTACATGAGCTGAAACTGCTTCTGCAGGGTGCTCTTCCCGCTCTCGGCTAGGACCTAGTTAGAGTCGAGAAATGAACCAAGCTGGAGGATGTACCTTGGCCAAGAAGCAGCAGCTATATACGCTTGGTGAGTCTTTGAGCCATTAGTGCGAGTTGTACGCACCTTGACATCGCCTCTGGTGCGTCTGAGCTTCTCGCGGTCCTGCCTGAGCTCCTCGTCGATCTGCTCAGAGACCCGTTTTGCCTCTGCCTCCTGCTGGAGGCGGGCCCTGCGCTCATCGACTGTCTCCGAGGCATGGCCTGTGCGCATTACCTGGGAGATGGGGTCGACCGAGTCTGTGCTGTACAACGAGGGGGTGCGGCGGGGCATGGTGGTGGTGGTGGTGGTGGTGGTCGGGATTCAAGAACGGACCCTGCTGATTCCGAGACTAAAGATGGACGTCGGTTATAACTCTGTGAAAACGTGACCCCTCGCGTTTCAATCAACGATTTTGCTGATACATTAATATCATGGTCCCGCCCTTCATATTCCCCGCTGCACAATCTTATACTCACTTTTTTTACAGTCTGTTACTCTCCACACCACCCTCGGCGACCTCAAGGTGCCCCCACCCCCAATCGACGCGCTCCCGTGGCTGATCCAACCGTTCCCAGCTCGAAATATTCTGCGAGGCCGTGCCAAAGGCTGCTGAAGTGCCCCACATCCACTGTCTCACTTGCCCCGTGTCTTACTCTTGCCGCTAGAACTTTCTGGCTCTCTGCGCATCAAATTACTACGACGGATGTATCTTCCACCGCAATATCAAGGGCTTCATGGTTCAGACTGGCGACCCGACAGGATCGGGCAAAGGTGGCCAAAGCATCTGGGGTAAACCATTTCCCGACGAGATACGGTCCACGCTCAAAGTTCGCCTTCGTTCGGCGTATCCAGGGGCTCAGCACTAATCGGTCGATATTTTTTATAGTTCAATACCCGCGGAGTCGTTGCAATGGCGAACAGTGGACCCGACAGCAACAAATCCCAGTTCTTCATCACTTACGCCAAGCAGCCTCATCTAGACGGAAAGTATTCCATCCTGGGTAAGGTCATCGACGGCGCTGACTCTACCCTCGACGCGATGGAGAAAGTGCCGGTCACCAACAAAAACAGACCACTCAACGAATTCAAGCTGACACATGTACGTGACGATATTATCCTCTTTGAAATGCAATCCAGATCTCACCCATGGCGCTACAGATCACGATCCATGCAAACCCAATTGCAGATGCGGAACTGACGCGATAATGTTGAAGAGGTTGTGTATGTACATTACGATCGCTTGAAAAGGCATTCCCTCCTCCATTTCGGAAGCAAATGCATTGCCGCGCGGAAAATACAACGCCGTTTCGATCTGCGTTCTTGCTATTGTACACAGAATCAACGCTTGATGAACCCAACCAGCTCCTTCTGCAGCTCTCTCTGTCGCCGCGCCTTCTCCAAGTCATCGACGCTCCGGAGGTCATACACAATATCGCGCGTCTTTCCAAAGTACACCTGAATGCAAATACAGTCAATGAACGAAAGAACCGGCACATTGAAAGCCCGACCTCCTGCAGGAGATTCCGCATCTTGATCTCCATTTCCTCAATCATCCGCCCGGTATTCGTGATATGCGAAGAGGAGTCGAGGAGCGGCCAGTCCTGCTCGGTCTAACCATTCACAATACATTTCAGCGAGGGCGGCAGCAGGCGGAAGCAGCATGGTGCACGTACCTGGCGGGTCATACTCCCACTTAAACTGACCTCGCCCTCGTGCTTCCATCCCGCAGGGCCGCTCCCCTTACCCCCGTCCTGCGGCTCCCCATCGGAGCCCTTGCGCGTCACGAGCTGCAGCATGACCGTCGACGTCAGTTTATAATGCGCCTGCCTCCCCCGCTCCGCCGTCTCAAAGACGTGGATCGAGTCCCACGATCCTGAGGGCTCGTGCGCCGTCGTCGGTGTCATTGCTGCAAAAATTGGATAAATGGATCCGGAGTACCTAGATAATGATAATACACACTCTTCTTGAGCAGCACCACGCCCGCGAAGCCGCCGTCATCGAGATCCCAGAGGTATACCGACGAGGCGCCGCCTTCAAAGTACCTATATAGCGTCAGTTAGCCAGCCAGTCCGACCCGTGGTTCATCGCACAACGCACATTTCGCGGTACGTATCGAACGCCTCGTTGGCGGCGATCTCCAGCTTGCGCAGCTTCGCAGTCGGGATCGTCCCATCCTCTAGCGGCGGATCGTACTCGTTCGACCACGGCGACCTGCAATATCAAAACCAAGCAAAATATAGGCCATGAGCATTCAGAACATCCGGTTTGCCTAGAACGCATCGGTGCCGCCGCAGCCATCCGCAAGAGCCCAGCACAACACGAACCTGTAGCTCTCCCCATCGCGATTGTAGTCGCACGCGAGGTATTCCTTGCCCGTCGCGCGGTCTGTCCTAAGCTTGAGCGGCTGGTCGACGCTGCCCAGCAGGTCGTCCGCGTATTCGGGGCATATCCCGATCAGCGCCGTGACGTTCTCCTCCGTGCGCGTGGGCGGCAGGCGTCGCATCAAATCCAGCATCGAGTCTACGAGGTCCGCCATATTTGCTAGGTAGCTGGGTAGTAGGGAGAAGACGACGGTGTGTGGAAACCGCAAACGGACGGACGATAGAAAACAAGCTGGGGCAAACAACGCGCCGCATTGCTCCAAATATGGTAACTCAGAAGTTGTGGCACACGAAAATGAAGTGTACAGTAAGTGTAAGAGATCAAGCTTCAAGCTTTAAGCTTCCAGGCTTGCCCACTCCTGGTCTCTCTATCCAACAATTTCTTTCTTCGCCTATGACGCGTGAACAAGATTTCTGTCTGAGTAAATGAGCGATCTATCGGGAACAGTGTAGTAAGTGGCATACCTGGGATAATTATTATTCATCGGGACTAAAAGAGAAGGCGATTTTCCCCTGCGCTTCTAAATCCCGAAGCCGCTGGTCGACAGCAGAGTTAAGTTCGCGAACCATATACAAGTTATAGAACTTCATGTTAACTGTGAATAGCCCTTCATAGTTTTTTTCCTGCTGCTCGGATCGGGAAAGGACGAATTCAAGAAGGAGGTTGTCGGCGAATTCAAGAAACGTTAGGCATTCGAGGAGCCTGAGACGAGGAACAATGCATGCTGGGTCGGACGTCCAAGTGAGGTTCCGTAGAAGGCTATCGGTGACGAGTCGGGGGTGGTGGAAATGTTCACGGATGAGCAAGTCCTCTAAAGCAGGTAGCTCGCCCAGGCATTGAATTAGCTCATCCTCCGCAATGATCACATCCCAAATATTAAGGCGTTTGAGAGTACGACTCAACGACGGACGTGAGAAGAAAGCGACGGATTGTGGGTGTGGCCAACACAGAAGGATATTGTAGGGGTGCGAGGTAGAGACGATGGATAGATCTTGTACACCGATAGTAAGGTTTTCAAAGATTTCCCCGAGGACCTCTCCACCGTGACGCTCGTCGTCGTCGATCACTGCGAGCACGAGCGCAGGGACGTTGGCGACGATAGGCGATAGGCCAAACGGAAGGGCGCTGTCGCTAACCTGAGTTTCGAGTCGGCACGTCACTATGCGGGGTAGGTCGCTCATGACAGCTAAGGCAGCACCTAGGCCCGACGCCTCTACTTCGTATGACAGGTGCTGCAATTGCGTCAAAGGAAATGAGGAGAGGCTGTCGCCGGAGCCGCAGAACGTCAGCCGCGTGAGGCGCGGAGCATCGTTGAAGATATCCATCGCGCCTGGCGAAGCGCCGCTTGCATTAATGTCAAGACTTTCAAGAAGTGGGAGGTGACCTCTGACGGAGTTGAGGGGTCCAAGTCCGCCATATGGTATGCCATGGACGTATAGATCTCGCCATCGGTGGGAATATTGAGCAAAGAGCTCCAATAGCTTGGGATGAAGTCTACAAGTGACGCGTGCAGTCAGCGGCGAATTTGCTCCCCGGTCGAGAACGCATTTGAGAATGTGCATCAGGCGCTCTTCTGCGTCTGACGGCAAATGATCGGTGTTTAACCAGAGCTCGCACCAAAGTGCAGGGGTTCCCATTACAAGTCCATGCCACCGCGAGCAGACGCCTGCGATACGCTCGAGATGCACCTGCGCAAAAGCCCCATTCACTGCCTCCTCTATGGTATCAAAGCGGCCGCCAACATCTGCTGGGATAAAGGCGAAGATGCCACACAAGATTTCCGAGGGCAATCGATGTATGGCGGAGAAGACGCTTCTGCACGCGTCATAATGGGATTGAAGGGCATCTCGAGCGGTCTGCATCTCATCCTGAATTCTCCGCAATCGGCATATCTCCGCGTCATACCGCGCCAGCTCCCGCGGCGCCGACGAAAGTACTGAACGCGGATAGGATGGCTCTGGAGGCTCGCAATTTGAGCGTATGACCTCGATGAGTTGGGCAGTGTCTGTGAGACTTGGGAGGAGATCCGAAGAAAATGTGGAATTGCAGATATCGCAGAGAAGGACCTCGGACCGCATTTGTGGGAGTGGTTTGCGTTGGGTTTGCAAGTTCGTTGAATTCAGTGGCAGATAAGATAGAAGTTCACGATCGGATCAAATCCGGCTCCCAGGTTATCTTGACTTTCACCCCCGACTCAGGATTCTGTGCACTGTCCTAATAACAAGTTCTGGTGGCATTTTCGACCCCGAATATTTTCCCAGTATCTAGCGATATTCTGGCGGCGCTGTTCTGGCTGTCCGGCTTTCCCGTCGTTCATTTTCACTGCGCGATTGGAGCTTCTTGTTCTAGTCGCTCGCAGGAATGCAGGCGAACACTACAGGGTCCTCATTCGTAACTGCGTATAACATAGCCATTCTACGAAAGCCGGACCAGTGCGCGTCGGTCACGAACCCCCGGCTTTCCGCTGGGGCTTGAAGTTCAGATTGTGGACCGCAAATCGCCTAAGAACGGGCGGGATCTATCAATTGGCTGGATAGCGGCTTACGACAGTGCTGTTTCAGGTCCCGGATTTCCGATACGCCGCAACAGCGAAAGTTGCGAATCGCCGCCGACGGTGTCTCCAACTTTATGGTAAATTTCAACTCACCAAATTGTGCATGGCAGAATAATAGCTCAGGACTTCCAGCGAACTACAATTGTCTCATAGCCCCGCCCATTCTTTTTAACTTGATCCAGAATGTCTCCCCGACCCACCCCGCAAGGAGTGAACTCCTCGACCTTCCCCACTCTTCAGGTTTAATTTTTCAAGTGATCTCTTTCCTTCCCATTGACCCTCCTCCCGTTCGGGAACTACGACCTTCCCCAAACCCATCAAATCCACGAAGAAGGGTCTCATTAGTTTGTCGAACATTCCTTGTAAGTTTGCTGTTGCCTAGCTCGTGAGGTTACGGCGAAGTGGATCTTGGAAACAAGCGTGTAGCTGCGCACACTAATCCCATATCTCGTAGGTCTTCTAATGTTTCCTGGTCAGTATTAGCTTGAAACTTGGGCAGATGCGATGGGTACGGGGACGTATCTGGTAAGCTGACACATTCCTCCGTGCCCTTTGTCTGTCAACCTCTGCAGTGGCCGGTGAGAGTTCTCTTGACGCAGATGTGTCATTATATTGACTCTAAAAGATATCCACTGGCATCTTCGCCTTATACAATCCCGTTAGTACAACGATCCCTAAACCCGAGAACTTTCTCGCCAGCTGGGTTGCGGACAAATGCAATATTATCTTTTCTGTTCCTGTTTTTATCGAGGCCAGTTGTCTATCATTGCTGCCTACATTGTGCGATTCTTCATTCTCAGGCCTGGGCACAAGACGCAAAGAACATTCCAAAACTCAAGGCCTTGGACTGCATTGTTGGTTGATCTGATGAATTTAATAACTAAGCCCATATGAACATCCTACATTCTTAGGTGTTTTCTGGTGCCTCGATCGAAAAAAGTATCGGCGATATGCTCGCAGATTCGGTGTTGTTATGCATCCTCTTTGGGGAAGGTGTGTCTATTTCCAGTAGACTGAGCAGCACAACCCCTGAATTCAGATAGCACTGAAGTCGGCCCTGCTACCATGTTCATCCCTCGGGATTCGCCTCCCGCAGACGAGTGGGAGTACTTCAAACTCTCCAACCACGTTACGGTTGCCATGAAACCTCGAGAAGACCTGTATAACATTTTTGAACCTATCCTGATCGTACGCTTAATAAGATTGGCCATCGCAAACTAGCGCATCTTGCCCATAGCCAACCGAAATTTGCTTCCCGCAGGCGTTGAACACAACGCTCGACAACCAACCAGCATTCGCCGCCGGAGATCTTCTGAACGCCACCCTCGGACCCTGCCCGCTGGCGGGTCTATGGCCGTCAAGATGACCAAATTGTGTTGTCGACGGGTGAAAATGTGTGTCATGTTCGTGGATAATAAAACCAGCTGACAGCCTCCACGAAGGTAAATCCACTTCCGATAGGTATGTACTGTTCCACATTTCTCCTTGAGCACCAGTGATTGGGTCTTCTTAGAAGGCATTATATCGCAAGACAAGCACATCACTGCAGTTGTGATGTTCGGCACCAGATTCATACCGGAATTATCGTTCAACCTGCCCAGGATTTCATGGTGAAGCCTGGCGATAAACAACAATTAGCCAGATTCCAGGACATAATCTGGTACGGAAAAACCGGTATTGTTCCTTTTGCGATCTCAGATTATTAACGCCTTTGGCAGGCTAATGATCGAGAAAGCCAACACCAGAGCCACGGAATATGCTCGTATTAAGAAGAATGTGGGTGGTATTCATTACCAAAACTAGTACTGAGGAAAGGGAAAAAAACAGATGATCCTAACTGCGTCCCCTTCGAAACCATTCGAGTACACTCCAAAAGGCACCCCACGCCGTCCGGTGGCTCTCCGGCTTTATTCGTCTGAAATCGAAGCATTATATAGAACAGAGGAGGTGCTTATAACCGACCGCCAGTTCCCAGACCGCGTGTAGTGCCCGCAAGTCCGCAAGCTTCCGCGAGTCGATAATTCGACAGCCGAAGAAAATATTTGATTGAACCTTGATTGAACCACATGTCAGAAATAAATGTTGAAGTTGATTGCTACTCGAATCTGACCCGACGCGTTTATAAGATGCAATGCCGATATCCTGAGGCTGAGGTTGGGTGCAGTATTTACACCGAGTATAGCTTGGACTGGGAGAGAACTGCGAATCGGAGTTTGATCCGAGGATTACACGTGCTTCACAGCCACAGTCGGAGTCGCGTCGGGACTCAGATGGTACCATGCGTCGAAGTACAAAGCATCGTATGGCTCCTCCTCCAACAGCCCTGATTCGTCCAACAGGGCTGATTCGGCGGTAATCAGGCTAATAACACGCAGTTGGTTATTAACCTCCATGCTTGCTTTCAACCACACTGAGCATGGCCGACTTCGTCGAGCGCATTGCCCAGACGCTGAATTCCATGGACCCCACCGTGACCACTCCGTCGTATGGGTCTGGTAATACTGGGGGCCTCCCGGCTTACAGTCGTCGCGAATCCATCAATCCCCCAGCTCCTGCACAGCTTGCGACAGAACACCAATATCATCTTAGTTCTCGAGGATCCAAACCCATGACATGGGCTACTCTCAAAGTGCTTAGTCGTTCTCCCACTCCAGGCCATATCCCTACTTTTCTGCAAGGCGACAAAATCGGTGGATTTTTTTCTGTCAATCTCGGGCGCAAGGACTCTATCGTGTCGATTCATGTCACGGTAAGTCCGCCGTTCTCCTTCATCACACCTGTTCCGCGGCACGCGTTGGCACGCGTGTTTGTAGGCGCTAAAGCGCTGGACCTTTTAATCGTGGTGTCATTTATGGGGCCCTTTGCTGTGCTTCGCCCGTGGTTCATTCTTGAATGGGCAGTCCCGCAGTCGTATCTCGTACTATAAGACCTCGCCGCTGATCGCGGACCGCATGGGAAATTTCCTGAGCCGCTCACAAGTTCGTTTATAGGCAAAAGGTCAGATCATGCCCGGCCCCGTTGACTCCGAGGCTTTGACATTCGTCGAGGTTGGTGCCACACTATGGTCCAAGGATACCGGGGAGTTTCGGACTGGCTCCTCATCTTCCATGGAACATAAGCTTTCTGGCCAGCACGTATGGCCCTTCACTTTGGAACTTCCTGCGGCTGTTACATTACCCGCAACAAGATATTCTAGTGCAGGGACTTTTGCTCTCCCACAGACATTTCTGGAAAGACGTGTCCAAACCAGCGTCCAATATTCCCTCTTGGTCAGCATCATCAGGAGCAGATTCCGAGTCAACTCGAAGCAGGTCTTTTTTCATCCCTCCTTGCATTATGATTTACAAGCATCCCGCAGAATTGAGACCACGTTCTCTTATATACCTTCTACGCGTCCACCCCCACCTTCTCCTCTACGACAATTGGCCTACCGGGAAAACAGGCCGCTTCTTGGGCCTGAGGTCGACTTAGATGGCTGGGTAAGTAGATTTTCATATGATTTCAGTTCGCCGCTGAAGCATGTATCAGGCACAATTGCCGCCCTTCACAGTCAGAGGTACCGTGTTCAGCAGTCGAAACGCAGAGGCAACATGCAATGTGCGTTTTATCAACGCTCCCTACCTGAAGTTACTAACGCGCTTCTAGTTATCACTAGCCATACCGGTAAGTTTCCATCGCACAAAAAGGGAAGAAAATATTATTCATAAAATCTAGCTATGTTACACTCGAGGCTCGCCGATACCCTGTTCGCTTACGATATTCTCCAACGACTCACAAGCCCTCGACCTGCTCTCTTCCCCTCGCGCTGTGGAGGTGCATCTCCGCCGGCGTGTGCGACCCTGCACACCCGCCTCAAAGCGCAGCGGGATGTTCGACGCCAACGCGGACTTATCTGTCGACCCGGTGGAAGACATTGCAGCCGCGTCATGGTGGCCCACACAGGATCATGCGCAGGGAACACAGCACGGCGTCCGGCGGCGGCGGCTGGAAGGAGAGATACAACTGCCAGCGAACCTCAAGCCCAGTTGCCAGATAGCACATTTCGCAGTTGAGGTTTGTCCTCTCTTCCATTCATCCATTTAAATCGATGTTGACACGCGATCGTAGTACACCGTCGAGGTCCTGCCGTTCAAAGCTATCGCCTTCGTATCCGTCGACGACACAGGCCAGCCGCTGCTGAGCCAGCGCGTGGAGGTTACCACGATGTTTGCGAGGGATTGTCCGCGGCCGCGCACATTCGCGGCGCCCCAGTACAACGCCAATACGACCCGTGGATCGCAGGACAACAGCTACTTCAATGCGGACGGCCTTGGACACGTGTGTCGCACTTGAAAGTGCCATTGGTTCCGGGTCCGTATAATTCGCCGTGCATCCTTCCACTGCGGAACGCCGTTGTTATCGTCGTGTCGACCTTCGGCAGCCGCAGTCACACGGTTACGAACGGCATGCTGAGGGAAGTTCCCCTGCATAGTACGCAATACCACAGTGCTCATGTACACGACTATCCCGGTTGACATGGATCCCATGGGATTGATGGCCTTCGAATACCAACAGATACCGACGTACATTCACATGGAAGACATTACAGTAAAAAAAAGGCCCGTCGGAATCCAATGGCACCATCGTTGAATTTCTTCCGTAGTTTATTCAGGTGTCAGAGCCATTTAATTACAATAAAACAATGAGAATAATCCGAATGAGGTAGATTTGGCGAGGATAAATGCCACCACCGCTGCAAGCGTGCAAATGCGCTCCCGTTGTCTTCGCGTGTCATGCCGTCGTCTGACTCAATGAATTTTTTTTTTTAAAGTTGTCATATACTTAGCGGCACATGGTAGTACAGAGTGGGAAGATCGTGACTACGACGGCTATTGTTGGGCTTGGGTTGAATGTAATATTCAAGTCAGACAACCTCGAACTCGGAAACAGGCTCGGAGTTCTGTAGAGCGCCGTTGTCGATGATTTTCCTCGAGGTACTCAACGGAAACAGGGTTGACTTGCGAGAAGGTTCGATTTGACACCGTGGGATAGTGTCGGGATGTTGGTCGCTGTTTGTTTCTAGCGCTTTTTCCCACTTGACGTTGACTCGACGACGGAGATTCAGAATGGCCAAGAAGAAGAACAAGAATGTAGGCGAACTGCTCATTGATAAGTGTACACTCACCCATCTTTTTAGATCATTCGTCCGTGGTGTTGGTATTGCGAACGAGAATTTGAAGATGAGAAGGGTACGTTTGCATGGTGTTCCGCAGCATTCTTATAATCTGAGGCTTGCGTTTTCCAGTGCTCATGCAACATCAGAAGGCCAAGCATTTCAAATGCAACATGTGTCCACGGCGTCTGAACACTGCGGGTGGATTGGCGGTACACATCCAGCAGGTACACAAACTCGAACCAGAAAAGTATGTTTCCAGCTTTCGCGGGGCGTTAACAGTGCTCACAGCTTTTATTTCAGCCTTCCCCGCATAGAGAATGCTCTTCCCATGCGCGATGGGTACGAAATTGAGATCTTCGGCATGGAAGGCATTCCGGCTCCTGATGTGGCGGATTACAAGCGGCGTAAGGAAATTGAGCTTGGGCTGAGTGCCGGGAGCATCAGCGCCCCACAAGCGAAGAGACCTAAGGTTCGGCGTAGTCCCAGAAGGTTTTTCTTCTGTCGTTGACATCTTCGATTCGCAGATCGAGAATAAACCTATACCCGAAGACGAGCTGCAAAACCTTCTTGAACAACACAAAAAGCTCATGGGAGCATCAGCTGAAGCCTCCTCATCCAATGCTCCCGGTTCAAATTCTGCTGTTTACGGTGCTGGTCCTCAAACCTACGCACAACCGCCGATGCCGCCTCCGGGGATGATGCCTCCTCCTGGATTCCCTATGATGCCCCCGCCGGGAATGCCTCCATACCCAGGATTCCCAGGGTAAGTTATTTCTAGCCTGCTTTGATTGCCCATTGATTTTCTTTCGCCAGCCCTCCCCCTCCGGGGATGTTCCCATTCCCGCCGCCCCCTGGAATGCCTATGCCCCCGCCCGGGATGATGCCGCCTCTCGGTATGCCCATGCCCCCGCCAGGCATGATGCCTCCTGGGATGATGCCACCTCCCGGATTCCCGCCTCCAGGGATGCCCGGAATGATGCCTCCCCCGCCCGGTGCCGGCCTTCCGCCGCCACCCCCAGGCATGGGCATGCCCGCCAATTCGCCAAGGCCTCCACAGCCTCCTCGACCAGTTCCAAGCTTCGTGCCTGCCGCTACTGCTCAGGGAGGGGCACAGGCACATGAATCAGCTCCCTCCCAGTCCTCGACCCCGGGACAAGGATCGTCTCGTCCGACCCCGCAACCTGAACAGCCGTCGCAGGCAATGCGGCCCACCTTGCCGCATCCGTCGAAGGCTCAGACGAACCCAGAGGCTAAGAAGGGCATGGTGTTGATTGGAAATGAAGACGAGAACGGGGTCGGAGGCGATCCAAACTTTTCTGTCGTGAGTTGCTAATCCTCGCGTATCTTTCTCGACCTGACCTATACTTTTTTTACAGGAGGAAAAACGCGCCTACCACCCCAAGTACTTTGTACCCCGGCCGCTGCCGCCGCCGGAAAACGCGGAATCTAAAAGCAAGAAACGCGCGCGGGCGGAAGACTTCCTTTAGATCCATGTATTCATCCTCTTTCCATTATAACGACCCGTCTCATACCATGTTAGGATGGGGGCGCCGCGGACAGTAATCATGCCGAGACTCTTACCAGTCCGTCCCTATCAATCCCTCTGCCGTGTTGCTGGACGCGCATACTCATCTCGTCTTTGCTTTCTATTGCATCCCCCCAAAAAAAGAAAGTCGATAAGTGTCTTGTCCTTTCTTTTCTTTCATCTTTCTTCCTCTTGTATGATACAAACCTCGTGTACTACGGTCGGTCGTTTCTTATGTCATTGAAAAATAGCTGCGGTATGTAGACTGGGCAAGGTTAGTCGTATTTTGAGATGAAAGCACTCAATTGCAGGCATGCAGAACGGCGCCGAAAAAAGAATCTTCGTTCCTGCATATGACCAGTCCGTCCCTCTACGCCTTGCATATGCATGTGCATTAATGAATCGCTTGCAGTCATACTACACACCCGTCACATCAACGTCGATGCGAAGCTGTAGGTATATAGGATTGATGCTGCGCAGGCTTCCTCATCTTTATTTTCGGCGTAAATGTCGTAGCCACAAAAAATGAAATACAATCTCAATATATCCCGGATGTGAATTGTCCACCGCGAGGTGTTGAATATTTAATAGTAGTTTCAGTGGCAGACGAGGCCGTAGGATTCGAACTGGGTCGCAATCTCAGTAATTCAGTTTGGCTCTGTTGAAAGCTGAGCATTGGCGGAGCTTGAAAAGGCTCTCTGCTTTGAGTCTCGTCTCTTCAATTTCTCATCCCCACGTCTAGAGGCCTGACGGGCCTTGCTTCCTCTAGATCTTCTGATCAGACTCTATCCTGCGGTTTCCCCGGTTGACTGACTCTCCGCAATCGTTCCGGAGCCGCTCCCACTTGTCCAACTCTTCCCTTCTCTTTTCATTCGTCTTTAAGCCATGGAAAAAGATGCCGATGGGTTCTACACCCCAGGTCTGACTATTTACACGTCCCGTCGCGTGGAAATCTGATTTATTCTGCAGTAGCGGCAGGCACGGCCCCGAAAGCTGACGAAAAGCCGCAGCCAGGTATTTTCAGTTCAAGTCTGCCGTCAAGTCGTCGCTGACACCGTGAAGGTCCCAATAGTGACCTGATAAAGTCCACCTTCGAAGTTACTGTACGTTCCGAGCAAATCCGACACTTCAGCTTTTCTCATCGCGTCAACAACAGGTAACACTCGCGGACCAGCAGTTAGACCCAAATTCTCCCTTGTATAGCGCCAAGACCTTTGAGGAGCTTGGGCTGTAGGTTTTTTCAAGGATCAGCTTCGTTATCTGTGTCTGACAGTCTGTAGGCACCAGGATTTGCTTAAAGGCATTTATGACATGGGTTTCTCGAAACCCTCCAAGATCCAAGAGCGCGCTCTCCCTCTTTTACTTTCTAACCCGTAAAAATGGTCTCCTTCTTTTGAAATTCGTATTGACCCAGACAACAGGCCCACGAACATGATCGGGCAATCACAATCCGGGACTGGCAAGACGGCGGCATTTGTACTAACCATGCTCAGCCGAATCGATTTTACCAAGGATACGACCCAGGTACGCTGTTTCGCCAGCGGTGTGCTTGCCCTATTTCTCTTCTAACCCGGAGCGCATTCAGGCCCTTTGTCTCGCACCTTCACGAGAGCTTGCCCGTCAAATCATGTCCGTAGTTGTCGCTATGGGCAAGTTCACCGCCGTCCAGACCGAATACGCAATCAAAGATAACCTCAGTCGCGACTCGGGCCGGATCAAAGCACACATTGTCGTTGGAACGCCGGGGACGATGACGGACCTGATGAGGAAGAGGATAATTGATGTGGCAGACATTAAGGTGTTTGTCCTTGATGAGGCGGATAACATGCTTGACCAGGACGGTCTAGGCGACCAGACTCTACGTGTCAAGAAGTACGACTTCGTGGCCTCGCACATTTTCTCAGGCACTTACATCGTGACAGTATGCTTCCCCGAGACCACCCAGTCCAGATCCTCCTTTTTTCTGCCACGTTCCCCGACCACGTCCGTTCTTTTGCATCTAAATTCGCGCCCAGCGCCAACAAGATCGAGCTGCAAAAGGAGGAGCTCAGCGTCGCCGGTATCCGGCAATTCTACATGGATTGCAAGAACGAAGACCACAAATACGATATTCTTGTCCGCCTCTATGCACTCTTGACCATTGGGCAGAGTATCATCTTCTGCCAGGTTCGTTATTTCGGCTCATCCCATTCTCGTTTCACTTACATATGCACCCGCAGCACAAACACACTGCCGACCGAATCTCGCAGCGCATGAGTGCAGAGGGACACAAGGTCGCGTCCCTTCACGGAGCGAAAGACCCCGCAGAGCGCGACGCGATCATCGACAACTTCCGTGACGGGCGCGAAAAGGTATGCCTATTCCTGCTTACTTCGTGTTATTATTCCCCATCTCACCTACCAAAGGTGTTGATAACGACGAACGTGATTTCGCGGGGTATCGATATCCTCCAAGTCAACATGGTCGTCAACTACGATCTGCCTCTTATGTACGAACGTAACGCCGGCGGAGGCGGCCAGGGCGGGCATCTCGACAACCCCGACATTGAGACATACATCCACCGGATTGGTGAGATGCCTCGCGTTGTCGTATCTTTTTTCAGACCAGACACTCAATATCCGCAGGCCGGACGGGTCGTTTCGGACGTCGCGGAATTTCTATCAACTTTGTGCACGACAAGAAAACCTGGCTGCAGATGGAGCAGATCGAGAAAGCTACTGGCAGGAAGATCATGCGAATCGAAACTAACGACGTTGATGAGATGGAACAGGTCTGTGTCGCAATTGACTCCTCCATCTGTGATTTTAACGTTCTGCACCAGAAAATGAAGGATGCGCTGAAGTAATTGGACTCGACGAATATTGTAATATCTTGTGTCGCTTTGTGCTGTTCAATAACAGGCACTCAATATGCTGTATTCTATCTTGCTCCTTCGAAGATCGAAGTTCTATGGCTTATACGCCGAGATACTTTTGATTTTGCTGTTTTTGTAGAGATTCTCGGCAGCGTTGGTCAAGAACATTGAATCTATTGGCAGAAAATCTATTATAGTAGTGTATAGCGAGAGCAATGCGATGTAAAAAAGGTGGATGCAAGTAGCGTAAGCAGCGATATGAGTTCAAGAAGTGGCCTGGGCAAAGGCAACAGCGACCGTCTGAAAATAAAATATTAGTGGGGATGCTTTGGAAGAGAAAAAAAGAAAACGTACTTCAGAATGACTCAAGGATATGTGGATTTTGGCGACACCCTTGCCGTCGGCAATTGTCTTGGCATCGCCGTGCAATATGACAGTCGGAGCGCCGGTCTCTTCGTCGTTGAGGATTTCGATGTCGGACATGGCGGCGGCAGCCCCCTTGGACTTGACGCCGAGGGATTTGAACACGGCCTCCTTACCAGCCCAGCGCGCGGCGAAGGAAGACGGAGGAGACGGCTGAGCACGACAGTACGCAATTTCCAGCGGCGTAAAGTTGCGCGACACGAACGTGGGGTTGGAGCAGGGGACAGCCGAAATGAGCTCTGTTTGTCGGCTGGTCAGGAGCCTGCCACGATAACGGTAAGGGTAAATATCGTACCTTGGTCAACACCAACTCCAATAACACCAGACGTCGCGTCAGGCGTAACGAAACTAGCAGTAATGGGCTTGACGTTGGTGGTATCCATCGGAATCTGCGAGGGCAATCCAGCTTTAAATGTGTACGATCCCGTCTTGGGGTCAAGACTAGCTCTGGCCAGCGAGTTCAGTAGAACTGGCGCTTCTAGATCAGGGGTGTAAGGAGGGGCTTCCTTGATCTTGACGAGCGAGTTCTTGATCATCATTTCGCTCATCGCCTTGTAGGACTGCAGGGCGCGTATTGAATGACGCTGCTTGTACGCCTCGTAGTAAGAAGACTCGAGGGTAGCAAAGAGGTAGCGTGGATTGATGACAAGAGCCGTTCCACCGACTTGGCCGAATCCGAACGAGGACTAGAAGGAAAGGGGATGAAAACCCGGTTTGAATTTTATGCAGAAAGAATACCGACCATGACTCCTGCACGAATACCATCTGTGTGAACGGACTTGGATGGGAACATCAGGAATCGACGGTCCTTGAAATGCTCATCGACATTGCTGACAACCATTCGTCAGAACGGCACAAGGTCATTTTTAAAAGTAGCTTACTCGCTGTTGCGATTGCCCGGTACAATTCCAGTCGAAACAGTCTGGAGAAGTCCCGCCATCTGCCACGCAGCAGATCCGCCCTTGGCGTGCCCGAGTAGACTCTTCTGTGCCATAATCGGCACAGCGTTACCTGGGGTGCGAGCGATGGAGGTGAAAATATCGTTCCAAATGCGGGTCTCGTTCTCCTCCTATTGTTACAGTCAGTAAATATATCATGAAAGGGACGCTTGCGACTAACATTCGCTTTGGTACTGGTACCATGTATAGACAAGACACCGATGTCGTCAGCGGTCAAGCCCCAGACTGCAAGGGCACGACGAAGGGGAGAAACACGAGGATCAGTCCCCTCGAGCATCCCATACATTGCGAGAGCGTCTCTGTCCTGACGCGTGGCCTCTTTTTCGACATCTGCGACTCTCGACGCGAAGTACTCTTCGTCGACAGACGCGCCTTCCGATTTCAGCATTTGAAGTTCTTCTTGTAGCTGAGAGTGCTCGTGCGTAAGCCATTGGGAGATTTGGGTGCGGCGGAAGGCGAGTTGGCGGGACCGGTAGGCAAGTTCGAGGATGGGAAGGGGGTGTTTCGATGGGACTTCTTTTGCAATAGTCAGAGGGCCAAGACCTGGGGCCGGAATAGATCGCCCAGCTTTGTCGCTATTGTAATCATGCGCTGTGAGCATTGGGAATGGTGAAAACAAAGAAACCTTACGTGGAAGTAGATGTGAAAGCAAGGATTCCACGTATTGGGGCACCAAGCTCCAGAGCGGTTTTGGCACTCATGACAATGTGGACACCGGTACCTTGAGCTTCCATGAACTTGAAGGCAGGCATCAGTATGCGAAAGACGACGTAAGAAAGTGCTCACCCCGGAGCGCGTCGTCGTGGCAGGACGAGACATTTCAGTTGGTTCACGACCCATAGCGAACTCGCTTTCGGCGTTGCTGGTGGCCTTCATGTTGGCGAACTCGTACGAGCCTTCTTCGCTGATATCGTCGAACCCGCCCGCAATCATGACCTTAGCCTTGCCCGACAAGATCGTGTCGCAGGCAATTTCGAGCGATTGCAATGCCGTAGCACTGGAAAGAGGAGAATAAATCAGTCCCGTTCAGAGCGAATAGCAAAGGAAGACCTACCACGCGCCGACAGGGATCTTGACAGGCCCGCTCGACGACATGAGAAGCAAGTTCAGCCATCCAGCGGTCGTATTGATGAAACTAAGTAAAGTCAGCTTGGTGCGATCGGAAGAGTCAGAGCCCAACTTACGTTTCCTGCAGAATATCATTTTGAACCTCTTTCTCATCCCGACGGTCCTTGAACATCTTGGCCATGCTGACTGTACCGCCCATGCCACTACCGAGAGCAGTGCCGACCTCAGATGGGTGGACATACTTGTAGAGCTCGTACGGGTCGGTGATTCCAGACATGTTGAGTGCCTCGGCAGTGCAGACGAGAGCCCATAACGTTGCTCGATCTGCCTGAGCGATAATATCGTCGGGAATGCCATATCGTCCAGCGTGCCATCCGGTGGGAATCTGTCCAGCCACGGTGCGATTGAACGAGAAGCTCTTCGGAACAAATACCAGTGCGCCCTTCTTGAGTTTGAAGAACCACTGGCCGCCCTCTCCGGCCCAAACGTCGCACTTGTCCCCGTGTTGGAGCTTGAACTTTTAGCCTCAGATTCGGCCACTTCAATAGGCTCGAGATCATGGATGAGCTCGATCTCTTGATTGAAGACCTTCTTCTTTGGGTCGTAGCCACGGAAGAGCTCAGGCTCTATAAAAGGGTCAGCTCCGAAATGACAGTAGGCGCGAAGACACATACCTATCAAACGAACACCAGCATGCTCAAGAATATCTTCTGATAGCGACCCTTGACATCCTTGTCGTCAACGGGTTCCCCGGTTTTGCTATCAACCCAACCAACATAGAGCGACCCGTCTTTGAGGCGGCCATCGAAGTGCTTGATATGGCCCATGATCCACGCCATCTCGATGCACCCTTCGATGGTGAACTCTCCCCTGGCCTCCATCTCCCAACGGGTACGCGAACTTCCCCAAGGTCCGACCTCGCCGAATCCAGTAATAACCATCACCTTCTCGAGATCGACCATGCCCTGAAGGCTGGACAAATCGGAAAGGCTTTCATAGGACTCGAGGATAGGGAAATCGAAGCGGAAGTTGGCCCGGGGCGTCACATTGACGGTCTGAAGCAGCCGCTCGGCCTCCACTCCGTTGGTGATTTTGAAGTCGGCGGAGTTGTCGAGGGCGATAGCGCGACGCAATTCACTCTTTTTCATGAGGTTAGAGCGGATGCGACCAGTGATATCGGCGAGATCGGGAAGTTTGTCCATTCCACCGTTCAAATCAGCCCAGATGGGCTCGACCTGCGTGATGCTGAAGAGGAGGGGGTGCATTAGGCCGAGGATATTGAATGCCATCTCCTTCGCAGAGAAAGTGCGAACACCGTAACTCTCGAGTTCATGTGCGACGATGTTTGTAGGGCCCATAAGACCGGTTCCACGCGTCCAGCTAGAAACGAAGATCAGACTTGCAACAAAAAAGGCACGAAGGGCACGTACCCAATGACAGCACCAGCTAGGCAGAGATATTCACCCCAGCTCTCTGAACTCCAACGCTGGAAGAGGGTTTCCAAAGAGATCTTGGACTCGGAGTATAAACCGTCATTCCCGAATAGGCCGTGATTGGGAGAAAGCGGGAGAATGACTTGAGTGGGACGGGTGACGAACTGCCGGCTCGCCTTCTTTGTCTTGACGGCTCCCAGGATACGGAGCAGGTTTACCAGCATGATTCGGTGGGCGAGTTCAGACTTGTCGTCCAAACCATCAATTTCCCGGCCATTTTCTGGTACACCGGCGAAAGGGATGATGTAATCAAGATCCATCTCGAGGCTGGCGTAAATGTAGTCGACAAGGGCTTCAACGTCCTGCTTGGATCCCTGGTTGAACGGGACGACGGTAAGGGCGGACCCACGACTGCCGAATGTCTGGAAGATAGACTGGTAATACTCGACAGTGGATCGATTGTATCGCGAAGTTGTGATGACGACGTGAGCACCGCCAGACAACAGGCCTTTCACGATCTCGACGCCAATGGAGCCCTTTCCGACGCCAGTAAGAAGAGCGTTCTTGTCCTTGAAAGTAGTGCCGGACGTCGCGATCTCGTGCAAAATGTCGAGGTAGACGCCGGTCAAGTTGCTGCTGTACTCCCAGGTCGTGCCGACTTTGCGCTTCAAGTGGAGGAGGGGAACTTTATCCGCGGACACGGATGTAGATGTCGGAAGCTGTGGACGAAGGAACTGGGAGGATGACCGGCGCTGCCTGGACGCGTTACGGGGGCGAGCCTCCGGGCCCTTGCGAAGAGAGCGCACGACTCCCTCGTAAAGGGCCTTGATGCGATTCTTCTGCTCTTGGCTGATTCCCGGCTGAGATTTGACGACCGTCCACAGCTTTAGAACATCGTCTTGAACCTTGGTAATGTTGACAGCACCAGAGACCGTGTCCCCGCTCGCCATCTCCTCTACGTACGCCTCGAGCTTTCGTACATTCTCCCGAACAACTTCTGAATAGACGATTTCGCCTTTTGCCGTGACTTCAGTGTGAGGGGCTGTAGGGAACGTAACTGCACGAAAATGAGCAAAAGGACAACGGCAGCAGTGGGGTATGCATACCATCTTTGTAAAGCGGCGGCTGCCCGATAGCCTCTCGTACGTTGTCGATCATCTGCTGGCCGAACTGCTTTGCGAGTCGGTAGTTGTCGCCTTTGCTGGGATCACAACGGTCGATACCATACTGCATATAAGGGAGAAGCTCTGGATCGGCACGGTTCATGAGCGCGATACAGCGAGCGGTAATGTCACGGTCAACGGTGGTCAGGCGGCCAAATATGATATCGTAGTACATCAACAGGGCGTCCTGCCGAACCCAGTTCCAAGACGAGTCGAAGCGACGAGCCTTCAACGGGTCGAACATGGGCTGGATCCCTTCGATATAAATGTCGCCGTGCTCCTTTGCAATGTTGTCGAGTTTGGTCTGAAGGGCGAGACTGTTGGCTTTCTCCTGATCGAGCGCTGTCTCTCCAGCACGCGAATCGCGATTCAAGTATCGCATGTAAAGCTCGACGTGTTGCGCAGCGAACTTCTCCTGGTCGGATTGGAACTTGAGGAACTCCTCGCTATTGATGGTCGCGCCTCCCGCCCCACCTCCACCACTGCCCGAGCTTCCAGTGGACAACGAGATGCCTGAACGTTGAGCGTAAATCGCGACGATTCCATCCAGCCACGACTTGGCCTCGGCTTCAGAGGCAAGACGCTTCGCAGGCTCCATGGTCGTGCCCAAGAGAAGCACCCCGTCGGCGCGCGATGAGCCGAGTCCCCAGCTCTTCGAGAGATACGTCTTGATTGCAGATAAATTGAATCCTCCTGGCATCTTGCCACCGACGACGCGCGACATGAGCCCGGTGGTATATTTACCAGGAGCGCCGCCGAATCCAGAGGCCAGTGCCGCACCGAGCTCCTCAAGAGGAAGCTCCTCGCCCTTCTCAGGAGCAGAAGAAAATTCCAATTGCAAATCACCGAGGATCTCGTTCTGCAGGGTGGATTTGCCGCCCACGAGTTCCTTGATCGTTTTGGAGAGCGGAACTTCCTCGACTCGCTTCTTCAACTTTTGAGCAACGATGACGCTCAGAATATCGACTGCCTTGAGGGGAACATCCTCGATGGTGGTAGCAGGCCCAGTCGGTGCGGCGGCGACAGGAGCAGAAGGCGCGGCGGCGACAGCGGGAGCAGGAGCAGAGGCATCGGCAGTGCCCGAGTCGGATGCTGAGGCTTCGAGTTCATCTTCGAACTCGTAATAAATCTCCTTCGCGTTCTTGGCGTGACAGAGAATCGTGCGAGTACGGCTGGTGGAGTCGTCCTGACTTTCGTATTTGGCCTTCAGAGTTCTGGTCGCCATTCCCGTGAGAGTAGGAGATGGGCCCAATTCGATAAGGCGTTCGAACGAGTACTCCGTGAAGAGACGGTCCTGAGTTTGAATCCATCGTACCGGTGACGCAAACTGATAGGAGAGAAGTTCGACGAGAATGATGTATGCGAGCTTTTGACGCTGATCGTCGCTGGCCCAGTTTTCCTGGTCCCACTTCTTCAAAACTTTATCGAGTCGTGGAGAAGATGTTTGGTCGTAAATTATCTGCGCATATTCCTTGGTAACCGCGAAAGGAATGGCGATGAGATTGGGGATGTATTTGCCGATCAGCATGTCGGGGTTGAGATGTGCCACGTTGATCTTCTTCGAGAGGTCTGTAAAACGGATGGGTGAGTCAAGCGCCTAATAGAAACTGAAAGCAAGGAACGTACAAGCACGGAAAGGCATAACACCGGCCCAAAGATAACGCGAGTGGAAGGGTACATCAATCCCAGGCAGAGGGATGGTGGCAAAGCCGCGCTCCAGCTTGATGTAACCTTCAGCCTTCTGCTGCTCTGTTGCTCGCGTGTGGCATTCCTTCACGATGTCGCCCAACATTTCCTTGACCTTGTCCACGGTGAACGTCTCCGTCAGCTAGCAAGGTGCTCATGAAATTGGAACACGTCAGATTAGAAGACAAAGTACCTTGGCAATGTCGATCTTTTGCACCTTGAGATAGTTCAGAACATTCGTCATGGTTTGGAGAGCGACAAGTTCTCCAGCACAAACATATTGTTGGCCCTGAAAATCATTGGTAAATAAAATCGACGGGAAACGAGGCCCGTACCTCGACGTTGTAGTTGACGATCTCTAAGAGACTGCCTGTTGAAGTTGCGATACTATCAACAACTTCACGCAGAGCCGCGTCCGTGAATGTCGGGGAGATACGGCTCGGGTTCACGGCGCACATGGCGTAGTTGGACCTGTTCTCGGAGTCGCGCTCTACCGCACGCTGCATAGTGATACCACGGTAGAAAACGACGTCGACGAGGGCCGAGATCGCCAGGACATCGGCGATGGACGCGAGAGCCGAATACTCTCCGAGACTGTGGCCAGCGAACGCGCAGTCTTTCTGAACGTAGCCCTTCGCGCGCATGTCTTCGAAGGCGGCCTTTTCAGTCACAACAAGGGCAATCTGCGCGAACTGGGTCGCAAACAACAGACCGGTGGGGTGGCTGAAGGTGTACTTGGGGGTCCGGACGTCGATGTCGGAGAAGAGGGGTAGAGTCTTGACGTTTCCATCCTTGTCCATCGTGTCGTAGCTCATGTCCATGTATCGTCTGCGAATCGCTTGACCCTTGATTCCACCAAAGTGAACGGTCTTCTCCTTTGGATTGTTTTTGACGATCTCGACGATGGAGAAGCCGTAGACGGCGAGGAGATGAGAATCGGCCGCGTCCCAGACCGCGCGCGCAGCAGGAGAGGAATTGTAAAGATCCATGCCCATGCCCGCCTCCTGGGACCCTTGCCCGGTAAAGACATAGACCGTGGTAGGCTGCAAGACCTCGGCTGAGCCTTCGAGGACCTTTTCCCCGCGGGTGTTGGAGGTGATGACATTGACGACGATGTTGCCGTCTCTCATCCCCACGTGTCGGATCTTGACGCTGAGCTCATCGCCCGGAAGGACCATGCCGACGAAGGAAACATTGTAGCTGACATGAACGTTAGTTAGTAAAATAATATATGTTGAAGCAAGAAAGACTGACGCAAGAACGCGCTCCGGGTGACCCTTTGCGACAACGTTCTCGACATAACGGCGCGTCGCCGCACTCGACCACAGGCCATGGGTAATGGTGGCGGGAAGGGACGCATAGTCCGAAAAATAGGGGTTGATGTGGATGGGGTTAAAGTCGCCGGAAATCTTGGAATACGGCTCGTTGGTGAGCGGAGCATTGAAGACGATTGGACCCTGTCGTGCTGGACAAAGTGTAGCCCTCATTAGGCAGAGGGGTCGCAAGGCCTTGAGGGGTGCCGTGACGCTGAATATACGCGACAACAGGATTGCCGCGAGAATCGTCCTGCTGGAAGTCGACGGTCCCAACCAACACGAGGGCCTTGAGCTGGTTACGAACGAAAATGTCGCCCGAGACCGAGACTTCGCGATATGAAGTCTTGTCCTTGAAGGAAACCTGCGACTTGACACGGAAAATCAGACTCGTGCCGGCCAACAGCGGCTTGGACTCGTCAATCCATTCGAACCATTCCTTTGACTGGAGAACGCCGACAGCCGCATCGGTCTCAAGTGTGACGATATAGTCGGGCTCCTCCGTCGTCTCGAAGGTGTTCACATAGTCGACGAAACGCCCGCGGTAGAGGAAGGCAGAGATGACCTCAATGACTGGCTTGTCGGCCCGGAAAACGTGACCCTTGACTTTAACGACTTTTCCAGCATCGGTGTTGATGACTGAGACGATCTTCGCCTCTGCCTTGCAGACGTCACCAACTTGAAGAGGTTTCGCGCCGTCGATCATGCGGAAGCCGTTGGAGAGATGGACGAGCTTGAGCAAGTCGCCATCGATGGATGATGGGAAGATAGACTTCATAATGGCCTGCGAGGGACAAGTCAAGTTTAGTTCATGGGCTAAAACAAATTATATGGCCATACCTGCCACCCGGTGACGATAGCGAAGTCCATAGGCGCGTTGACTTGCTCGTTTCGGACCGTCTGGAATGACTCTGCCTGGTTTCCGACGACGGCACAGAACTGCTCAACGTCCTCAGCCTTGATAGTGACCTCAGGGCCGTGGAAAGTCTCTCGGATGTCAATCTCGGGGAGGACGGCGTCGTCGCCATACCAGAGCTTCCAGTAAAACTCTTTGATGCGCGTGTTGCGGTCGGTGGCAATCTCGTGAATGGGGGCGAAGCCCAACGACGGTTTGTACTGGAACTGGAGAGCAAGTGGTACCGACACGTCACGCCTATCTTCGAAGATGGTGATGTCGATGAGCTGAGATGTGGGTGTGAACTTGATCTCAACAGCTTTGAAGGCCGATTTGTGCTCGCCGTGTGAGCGAGCGGCACCAGTATACGGTAACAGAGGATGCCACGGCGCCATCATAAGCAACGACAACCTTCTGACCGACACGGGGAGCGAGGAGGCGACAAATGGGATTGTCGATATAGGACGTGCCTTGGACAATGGTGGTAGACGTCGTCAGCGCTCTGAGCCAGCTCAACTCGACGCCGCCGAGCGATTCGAGCCAGGCGGAGGACTCCGGAAGAACAGAACCGAACTCGTACACGACCTGGCCTTTCGTCTCGGTGCGCTTGACATTGGAAACCGCGGGAGCGACTCCAGGCTGAGCACTGAGATAGTCGACGGTGGGGACCTTAGTTTCGTCGCCGGCATACTTCAGCTCGAGGAGGCGCTGCACAAGGGTCGAGTTGATGTTTCCAAGAAGGTCTTTGATGGGCTCGTCCTTGACCTTAGAGTGCTTGACGGCGACGGGACCCTGGAGAATACATACGCGCTGAGGGTCCTGGTCGAACACAGCCTCGATGTCTTCTGCGGCCCAGAGAGAGTCCTATGTATAACGGGGTCAATATGATAATATCGAATAGGAGACGGATCCAACCTTCTTGAACCAAACTTCGAATGACGCGTCCAGCACCGGAATGAAGGGAACGGGTTTCTGACCAGCGCGCTGGGAGATGGCAAGGAAGAACGCAGAATCCTCAGACGCAAGGAGCTGCTGCGTACCAACCGGATACGCTTGGAAGAACGATTCGATGAATGGGAGAGGGTTGTCCAACGAGGTGTAGGATTGAAGGAGAGACGGCTTGGCTGCTCCCCCGTTAACACCCGCGAACCGTTCTTCCACCCTTCGGAGCCAATCGCCAGTCAAGTTCCTTAGAGAAAGGTCCACCCAGCGCTCCTCGTGCGCGACGAACATCAGGCGCACCATCCTCAAGACGACCTCCTCGTAAGTCATATCCCCAAGTTCCTTGGCTACGCTCCCGTCCTTCTTCCACCCGAACCAAGGCTTGCTGAAGTCCTTGTTCAGCTTCGTGATAATCTCATCCCGACGTTCCACCAGCCACGCCACACGCTTCTCCTTCGCCAGTTTGAACACCGTGTCGTCAAACTCCTTCCACAGCTTCACCCCACGCGTCGCGACCTTGTGAATGGGCTCGCCGAGCTCCGACTTGACAGTCAAAATACCGCCCGTTGGCTTCGCGTACGTCCCCTCCCACGCGCCGTCGTCCACGCCCGCTGCAGCGACGATCAAGTCCTTCACCGATGAGCTAGTGTGCGCCTCCTTGGCCACCATCACCCTGCTCGCAAAGAGGAACCCATCGAACGGCATCGGCTGCACCTCGTAACTGCGCGACCATTCCCCAGTCAAGTAAGGCCAAACGTCCTCCGCGGCACCGAAACCGCTTCCAGCGACGAGTGAGATGTTGCTCTGCTGGCGAATGGCCCGGTACGTCTGCAGGATGGGCTGGTGGAAGTCCTCGTACGAGTGATGTCCGCCTGCACGCCCGCCAGTCCACTGCAGGATAACAGGGAAGTCGGGGTTCGCCGCCGCGATGTTCACAACCTGGCGGATGCCTTCCACGGATCCAGGTTTGAAAGCGACGTGTCGGATCCCCGCGCCCCTCAATCCCTCGATGATCTCCGCCGCTTTCTCGGTGCTGGGAATACCAGCCGCAACACAAAAGCCTTCGATCGGGAGGCCCTCCTTGCGCATTTCCTGCCACAGTGGGAGCTGGAACCCGAACTGCCGCGGGTTGATATAGAGCGCGTTGAGCGTAATGCCAACGCCCGCTGGGATCTTAGTCTGGATCTCGGCAACCTTGGAACGGAGTGCGCCGGCGTTGTAGTGGCCACCACCAGCAAGCTCGATGTGATACCCGGCGTTGAGGACCGCACTGACGAAGCCGCCCTTGACGGTGGAAGGCGTCATACCGGCGACCATGATCGGGGGTTTGCCCAGCAGCCGGGAGAACGGGGTGTCGAGGTAGATGGTGCCATCGCTATTATTAAAGAAACTCAGGAAAGGCGAAAAGAAAAGAAAGAAAGAAAAGACAGACCTCGTCTTGACCAACCCAGGGGCGAATTTCTTGTTCCACCACTCCTCATACTTGACGTTCTGCGAATTATAGAGTTCCGCGTCTCCCTTCGCCCGATCCCCAACGACGATGACCCTCACTCCGCGTCCTTCGAGGTTCTTGGCAGTGAGCGGCCCAATCCCACTCAAACCGCCTGGGCCAAAATCGATCGCATGCGTCGCAGTCTCTGGAAAGTTGGTTGCAGCGGTCCAATGGATCGGCTTTGTAAAGATCTGCTCGCATAAGGACCGCGTGATGGAGGTTGACAGCTGTCGTAGATCCGACCCTAAAGAGGAAAATCAATATGTGCTCGGAAATGGATCTTGCACGTGAAAAACTCACCATCTTCAGTGTTAAAAACTGGGATCTTGAGATCGCCTGCTTTCCACAACTCTTCACCCCCAAGATCCTCCCCGATGAGCTTTTCCACGGCACCAGCGAGGTACTGGCTGTGGTACGGGACGCCGACGACCAAGAAACGCACAGAAAAGACAGGCTTGCGCTGCGAGAACGGCGTCTTGCTTTGGTCCAAACCGCTGGCAGCGCGCACTTTCCTCAGGCTGGTAACGAGGCCATACAGGGCCCGCGCAGGTCCAGTGACAACGAAGGCGCGCGGTCCATTGTGCAGCGAAATGCCAAGTTGAGAGTTCTCCGCGAGGTGAGTGTTGGTCTTTTTAATGTGCTTCTCGAGCTCAGCAAGCTTGAGCCCAGTGACGGATAACATGGGGCTTGGGACACCCTCTCCGCCTTCAACGGAATCATCAACGATGCTCGGCTCGAGCGCGACGACAGGGAAGGCCTGTTGTCCCCGCAGCCCTGAGAAGAATAGCCACTTGACGGCTTTTAGCGCGTTGGCCGTGAATGATTCGTAGGTGGTCGACGCGGCAATCGCGACGGCCGATACGATGCCTTGTGAGTGGCCTGTAGCTCCTGAAATTGTGTCGGCTACCTGACCTGGGGTCATCCCGACAACCTTGCAGGCGACGAGGTATTGCACGAGCTGCGTGAGCCCGATAAGGGGGAAAGACACAGGAACGGACGCAAGATAGGCGGTCGACGGACGAGGGGAAGCGCCAGACAGCCAGGAGACAACGTCGAGGCCATGGGTAAAGTGGGTGGTAGTTGTCTGCTCCGCTGCGAGAGGAATGAGCGCATCGGTTGTCACAGTCGCAATGAACGACGCGATGAAGGGTTTGTATATGTTATAGAGCGACTGGAGCTCGTCAAAGTAGACCTCGTTGGTGCCTTGACCACCGAACAAGGCGAAGACGGACGCCTTTTGGGCGGCGACGGCAGTGAGGAGGGCTGGATGGGGGCAGCTAGGAACATCGGTGACTCCGCTCTCTCGCAGGACAGCCAATGCGAGGAAATATGAGGTGAGCACGACTTTGCGGACCTCCGTATCGTACGACGCGACGAGCGAATGAATATCCTTTGTGTGGAGATGGGTCGAGGTGAAGTGCTTGAACACATTCAGCAGAAGCGAGGTGTGGGCCACTACGGATTCTGGGAGCTGGGGCAGCTTCTGGGCGACATACCCCAGGAAGCGTGCTGAAAGTTCGACTGTTGCCTCGGCTGCGTTCTCGAGTTGGGCGGTGGTGTCTATAGCATCTAAGAGCGACTGCTCGTGCGCGAATTCGTCCCTTAGGACCTCTGCAGATATCCACTCGTCTGCGTTTGTAGACACTGGGACCGAAATCTAGAGACTGTTAGCGTGTTTTACACGGGTATGTGCAGTACACATACTCTAATTTGGCCAAGGGAGACGACAAGGGGTCTCGAGGTGATTTTTGGCTGCCCTGAGACAGGGACATGGTCTGCCATTCTGGAGCAGATGGAGGAGGGAGAGAGAAAAGCCAGTGACGCTGGAACAAACTTCCCCAGGCCTCGAAAGCCTGCCCCAAAAAACTTGTCCAATACAAATTGATCGGATCGACACGTGACTAGGTGCCGTAAATAAGGCCGAACAGGACCGAACTCAGGCCGACCACAGACGAATAATTTACAAGTCCGGACTCGGGCAAAGAGCGTCGTGCTGTTATGTATGTAAAAAGTGGCTCAATATTTTTTGGAAATCCACCTGTAGATTTTTTGCCCGATTCTCCATTAGAGGTTCTCAACCGGTGATAATTAGGATTTTATTCAAGACTCTGTCCATCCGAGAAGTCATTAACGTTTAAATAGCTCCATAGCTACCCATATTCCCTAGCTACTCGTCGATATTATCCTGTTCCAGAATCCGGTTGTGGACCTCGTCAATCATAACTTTGTTCACAATGTTACTATCCTTAAGCTCCTCCTTCCATTCCTCGAAGATTCTCCAAGGTTTTAGATCGTGCTAGAGCGCCGCGTGCGGTACCTCCCCGAAGTCGCTCTACACTTAAATTAGCTGGAACAATTGTTTGATTCAGCAGCCTCGGCCGTGCCTCGGGTATTACCATAGCCACTCGCAGAGTACCTTCAAATCAGTCCCGCTGGGAAGTAGGGCTCCTAGAGCAGCTATGGTCCGTCGAGAACGAATGCATGACATAAAAATGATGATTACGGCGAATGCTGCGGCTGCGGGGTTGAGGAGCAGGTTCAAGTATTTATCTGTTTTAGATTGAGAGTGGTCAGAAGATATCGTAAGCTGTGTTCCTGGCAGTGAACAAAACCCATAATAAAGCAGTTGGAAATCGGATAGGCTTTGTCCTTGGGGGTTAACGGGCTCCTTCGGCCAGGGGGAACCGAATCTGACAATTGAGAAAGCCGCCTGACGCTTCAGGGTGGTCTCCATTCGAAACTCCCGTTGCGCTCGGGTATTGTCTGTGATGGGACGGTGAACCAGTCATTATTGAAGTACGTGGGCCCAGATACCCGGTCGATGAGAGGTACCGTTGTTTTGGCGATGTTAGAAACTCAGACTCGTCGTAGCTCATGCTGCGGGGGGCTGCAAAAATCGCCGTATGCGCTTGTTGGCTAGAAAACATATATATTCAATTTCAACCACGGGGCTTTCTTGCCGTAGAGCGCGCGAGTGCCCTTTATGGGAGGTAAATTTGAAACAAAACGACGATGTAGAAGAGCACTCACTTCCATAGGAACCGTTTTTTTCGTATTCGCAAACTCTCCCAGCTTGTGTCCAACCATATCCTGCGACACCATGACAGGTATGTAGTCCTTGCCATTGTGGACCAGAAACCGAATGCTACGCCAGGAATGTGGTCAGAACTGGTTGGGTAACATACAGATGCTAATAGAAGCACAACACACCCGACAAATGTGGGGAGAATGGTGCAGGCGCGCGCCTGGGTTTTTATGGGCATATGTGTTTCCTTAGCTTCCTTGAGATTCGGAAACGCGACGAAGTAAGGGCCTGAGACGCTCAAGAATTTAGATTCCTCAGGACTTCTTGGCTGCCTTCCCACCTTTCCATGCGGAACGACCCGATTTTAAAAGTAGCTGAGTTGGTCGCATTCTTATTACTGAGGAAGATTGCCAGGAAGGTCGTATGCTAGGCCCTCCGCCTTCTCTACTGGCTCCGATGAACAGATGACGAGGGCGTAGTCGGTAGAAAATAACAATGCAAAAATGATGCCAAATCATGTGGCGCAGTGACACTTGAGTGACACAAACACAAACAACGCGTGAAAATTGACGCGTCGAGAAAATAAAAAGCTGGCCGTGTGGATATGGCCTAGGGTTGACCAGTGTAAGATCTTATTACTTCTGCGTCGATAACTGCGCCGCGCCGACTGCGTGTACGACGTACTTCTTAATATTTCTCCTCACATCCGCCCTATTTCACCTGAAATTTCCGCCTCTGATTGATTGGGATGCTTCAAGTCATGAACGTTAGCCCCAGTACTAGTAGTACAACGCGTCGAGAAAAGGAAATTTTTGGCCGTGTTATGTAATTGCACCACATCGACGATTATACGACGCCTCCCATGTAGAATCAACCTGGTAATGGGTCAGTCAGGTTCTCGACCAATGTAAAAAAGCGCACCGTCCACATTGAACAGACCTGCAGAATCGGGTCGGTTTGGAGTTATTTGGTCATAATTGCGAAAATCCATTAAGGTGGCTGACCGTGGCTGACACTGGATCGTCCCTTCTTGTCCTCTCCCACCACCTGCCCACGAATTCTCTCCCTTTCCCAGCCCAACTCATCTCACTTCAGTATGCGCGGGGAGGGGGCCACGGGGATGTGGGATGCTTCGAGCATCGTGTACGAGGCAAAGACAGTAAAAGAAGTATGTGCGGATATCGAGAGCGCCACCAGATGGGGAGTGTGGCTTGACGCGTGCAGGCGTTCCCAGCTACCGTTCCCCGAGGGGCCTTCCCCTCACCGACTCTTCCCGTGGATGGGTGCGAGCTCCGGCTCCATCCCCGTGCTCCCTTGCCGTGGGCCATGGGCTTGACGCTTGTGCTTTACCGCCGAGCTGACCAAATGCACGTTAAAATATTTCTGAGGCTCCAGATACGCTCCTGCTTGTATAAATTCTTGGCTGTTCTCTTCCACATGTTTATTGTATCGACCACGAGCTGGATTAAGACTAGTAGTGCTCAAGAGAGTCGATGTAATAACATGCTCCAGACCGATGAGCCACGCAGATATCCAAGTGCCAGAGGAGAATATCGTAACGTTTCAAACTCGAAAGATTGAAGCCACAGGTTCTGCGCGCCGTCAAGTGAAAGTGTAGTAGGATAAGAGCAGTGACTCAGTCACGCCGTGACTCTCGTTCACTAACTCTCAAACCAACAGAATTCAAGTACTCAGAAGCACAGGGTACACTGAGTTCTCCGATATTTCGCTCCTTCACGTTGTATTCGCACAACGCCGCTGGGTGCCCAACATTCGGTGTTTGACTTTTGGGGTCGTCTAAACCGCAAACCGCCTGGTCTTCCCACACTAGATGAATCCGGCAAGCATTCAATCCAAAGGCTTACAGCTATGGCATCTGGCTCATGATATCTCACTTCTCATTCTTGCATTTTGCGACATTTGTGATGCTGGTCCTTAGCCAAGCAAGTCCATCTCCGCTTCTCTTTGGCCACAGGATCTTACTGAGTTACTTTCTCTAGACCAACAAACATTTCCATGAACTCGTATTCTCAAAGACCGTCTGGTTGAATTTTGTAATCGACCTCACACATTGTCGCTTCATCGACAAGGTGCTAGACCAGAATCTTGGGGATCTATCGACTGACCAGCTCGTCGAGTTGGTCAAAAGAACTTTGAGAGGACCGCGAACATGGTCGCTTGCCGAGAGGATTCGAGAGAAAAATATCCTACGTCCGGCCGCCCACCTTCTTAGATTTTTGATGCGGAAGAACACTTATGGGCCTGGGCCCATCGTGTCACGGCGGTTTACCCTCCACCCGAAAATCGTTGCGAAAAATGGCGACCCTCTAGAAGCGAGGTTACTCCACGGCGGGCAATACGTCCTGTTCCAGAATGGGGGGAAACTTGAATGTTGGAGCGTGTTCGAGGACAGACCCATCTGGAGGCACGCTTGCAGGATGGACGATGCAGAGGTGCTCGATTTTGCCGCAGATTTCATCGATGCACACAAACCGGTCGTTCTCACATGTCAGCGCACTTCAGATGGATCCCGTGAAAAGTGAGCATCTGGCTCTTTTTACACATGAAGCTGATATGAAGTGCGTCGCCAGTTTTGTGGAAGTCATAGAGCTCGACCTCAGAACTGGGCTTTCCAACCTCATCCTTGTTGCCCGTGCTATGAAGACGTCATATGCCCCCCACTATCACAACCCACTCATTTGCAGCCGCACAGGCATTGCCGCTGTTTCAATTATGAGCGATGTTCTTCTTATCAACTGGCGCAAGAGCTCCTATATCGTATTGATATGTGGTTTCTTTCGTCCTAGCACTCGCTGCTGATCACCTTGTTTCAGCCCTCGCTACCTCTGGGGAATCCCATATTTCTGTCACGTCTCTGACGTTGCTCCGCGACAAGTGGGTTCCAATCGACGGTCTTGAACAGGCCTGCTGCAGCCAGTATGGTCAGCCTACTGGATCTCCGCAAGTGTGTCTCCGAGTCACTAATCGTGGAAGGCTGCCCTTTCGATCCTTGCATATGGTGCTGGGCTCTTGCGCACTGTTCTCGTAGTTCTCGAGAGTCCGGTGCAGAGGGGACGATTCAAGGTCTGGCTCCACGTCTGCGACAACTACAACAATGCAGTATTATGCAGTTACGATCTCACTGTGCATGGTCCGAGTGTGGTGGATTTGAGGAGGCACTTGGCCATCCCTGCGCGATCCCAGATCTCCGACGGAGGCGTGACATATTCTGGATATATGCTGAGCTGGTCAAAGCCTCTTCCGTCCAGAAGATATTTCAAAGAGATTCTGCCTCCTTTGGAGGCAGCGCACCATGCGCCACCCTGCTTCTAGGACGCCATCCTCAACCGCATAGTTTCGTCAACGAAGCAGTTCATCTCTCGCCGTATAGTGGGGCTTTGACGTACACTGAGAAAGGTTGTATTTCGGTTGTTTATTACGATTAATTACATGTTTAAGAGGTTATTCGAACTTCGAGTGTCACAGTCACCAAACGTTGCTGACACGTGCCTGTGACGCTGCGTTCCTCTTGGGTTCCTCCATGGCGCGCCTGCAGTCATTGTCAGGGACTCGCACCAATTTGTTTGACCCATTTTTCCACCCTCTGTCGAGGCAGACAGTGAACTGCCCTAGTAACTCCTGCGCGGATCTGGATGTGGGTCACTGCAGATCGTTGATCAAGTCCTGACTCCATTCAAGACAAATTCAAGACACAGAGCCCCAGCGTGGGAGGAACGATGCCACCACCATTCCTATGTTATCTCGCTGCCTTTGGCTCTCAACTATTCTACAAGTGCCAACCCCCCCCTTTGGCCTTATTATTCACTGTTTCGGAAGTCCTTTCCCTCCATCATCCATGCGCCCGAAGTCTTCAAGTGAAACAGGAACACACCCCCATCGGTGATTGATCGGATGCGCGGGCTTCGATGTGGATGCGCAGGCTACTGGCTGCATGCCAATATAAAGTTACCGACGCACTGTTCACCCCGTCATTCTGAATCCTGTTACTACTCACCCCAGCTATGCCCGAGCTTGAGCCTACTCACACCGATGTTCCTCCTCATAGGTGCTGGCCCTGGTGGGCTCATGACTGCCCAGGCCCTTGCTCGTCTTGGCGTGAAGGTCAAAGTCGTAGACCGCAGGTATGTTCTTTTTTTATGACGCGTCTCGCGCCTTGGAACACTCTTGGAACACCCGCTTAACTTTGTGATTGATCCAGAGCTCCAGGGACTGCCTATGGCTACGCGGATGGCCTCATGCCTCGAACGATGGAGGTCTGGAAGAGCTACGATATGATGGAGAAGATCTTGGGCCCGAAAGGGAACGGAATGTATGTTATGGTGCGTGAATTATGCTTCACCTCCTACTTCCTACCAAATATCCAAGCCACTTGCAGGTTGGGTACGAACAGGATCCGAACGGTGATGGACTCGTCCGCACCACCCCGAATCCCAATGTAATTGTCCCGACTCGCTATCCGTTCGAGTATACACTCGCCACAGAGACCCTCGAGGGTACTCTGCGGGAAATCTGGAAGGGGCTGGTTCCAGCATAACATACTCCGCTGCTCCGCTTTCGATCGAAAAACTAGACACCGCTGCTGGAGAAGAGCCATTAGTCAAGGTGGATTTTATTTTGTTCTGCAAAGGCGGCTACCCATCTAACATCGCCCCAGGTCGTTCTGCAACATGGTCTTGTTAACGCCAGCGGGACATATTTCAATCCCGCTGCCGACGTCAATGGCGCCAATGGCGCGTCCAAGGGCAACACTGAAGTCGTGCATGCAAAATATGTGATCGGGGCTGACGGTCCGTAGCACACTTGCCTTGACTGGTTTCAGACGATGGATTGTTTAATCTAGGCGCGCATTCGTGGGTGAGGCGGCATCTAAAGATCCCAATGGAGGGTGACACAACAGGCACGGGTTTCTTGCCGATCCTTCATACTTCTGTGTCTCATCAATGGTTTGCTTCAGACTCTTTTTGGGGAGTGACCGATGTCATCGTCAAGACCGACTTGCCGGACTACCGCACCAAATGTGTCATACAATCCAGTGCGGGCCCAGTAATTGTACGTTCAAACTATTTTTCCGGATCCAGAGCTAATTCTTCGCGCAGATTATCCCCCGTGAGGGCGAAATTATCCGGATCTACGTGGGACTATCCCCGCAGGAAGCTGTGCGCACGGCGGATGGGCGACTCGACCCATCACTGCCGACTGAACGAGTACAGGGATTGGTCTTAGGGGTGGGTGTAGTCCCTTCATCCGAGTTAGCAAGCTGACGAAAGAATAACAGCGCATTCAAGAAAGTCTGAGGCCGTACACGATGGAATTCACGGAAGTCATCTGGTGTACCGTCTTTCCAGGTAAAAAAGCCACATGAAAGTTATTTGACCTATCTAAATATTTTATCCAGTGTCCCAACTGATTGCCACCAAATACCGCACTCTTGAGAAGGTTTTCATCGTCGGGGACGCATGCCACACCCACAGCCCCAAAGCTGGGCAGGGTGCTAACGCATCGATGGGGGATGGGCATAACTTGGCATGGAAGATGGCTCACGTCCTTCGTGGATGGGCCAAACCATCCCTTCTGGATACGTACGAAGATGAAAGACGGAAATACGCACAAGATTTGATTGCCTTCGACAAGAAGCTGTCCGACAATCTGGCTAGTGGGACCGCCATCGGTTTCCAGGAGTGAGTTTTTCACCTGTGCTCCGTACCTCATGGATCTCATGCTTTCTGCATCAATAGCCTCATTCATGAGATGAACCTGTTCACTAGGTCAGTTTCTTTTGTCTGTGCAGTTGGTGATCAGCCTACTAACTATCTTATAGCGGAGTTGGTCTCCAATACAAATTCAGCCTGACCAAGCTTGAGCTCCCGAGCGGGGCAGCGAAGCTGACAGCAGGCTTCCGTCTTCCTCCGTCTCCTCTTCTCCGCCTCTCCGACTGGCGCCCTATGGAACTCCAGGATCTCGCGCCGTCCGACGGGCTTTTCAAGATATTCATCCTCCCCGGCGATATCTTGGAACCCTCAGACAAGTCGCGGCTGGAAAAATTCTGCCAGGCGCTCACCAACAGCATCGTCTCATCCTTGACCGAGCGCATCAGGATATACACCATCCTGAGCAGCGCGAAAGAAAAGGCGATCTGGAGCGATGTGCCTGCTATTGCGCGAGACTGGAAAAAGTCTGTTTATTTTCCATCGGCAGGACGCGTATCTCACCGAATTTTTTTTCCCTCAGCGTATTTATTAGCGAAGCGGGGGCCATCTATTCGCATTTCGAGTTCTCGAGCGAGGGCGCCGCGATCTTGGTCAGGCCCGACGGATACATCTCCATTCTGACCACACTGGGGGTTGCGGCAGGGGAGATTCCTACTTTCTTTGAAGATCTGTAAAATACTATGTAAATCGAGGGCCGGATTTTTTGAGGGGCTTATTACTCTAGATACTCGCAGAATATTATTGCTGAATCCGGTAGGTTGTAGAAAGTCATTTTGGGAACATAGATGATTCTTTCATCAAAACGCGTCGCCCAGCCTGCGCGCCTCGAGGCTCAAGCTTCGCAGTCTAAAACATGCTTGACATGCGCTTCTTTCTCTCCTTCCCTATACCTGAATCCCATCGATGAACTCCCCACCAAGCACGATCCGCGAAATCGATGAGCATGAGTACGATGGAGGTGATGCCGACTTCACAACGCTGGCCGACGAAAACTCGAAGCATGTCGGCGACCTAGCCGATCCGCCAGTCACATTCTACCCGCCACTCTTCCTCCAGCGGCGCATCTGGATATTGGATATCCTGCGCAGAGAGAATATCGTCGATGTCAGTGTCCAATCGCCTACCACGCGCTTTTTTGTTCAAAAATCGTATTTATATGTTACTTTAGGTACTCGACATCGGCTGCGGCGAAGGCCAGCTCCTCAGCGTCCTCGCGCAGCCCGCGCCGTGGCTCGCGCCGCCCTCGCCTGACGTCTTCGCTTCTCTCGCAAAATCGGAAACAGAATACAGCTACACCAAAAACGACCTCATTAACAATCTTCACCCAATGCGCATCGCGGGGCTCGACGTCTCCGCTGCCGACCTCGAGTTTGCCGTGGCAGGCACCGCGCCGCCGTCCACGTCCGACACCAGCTCTGATACCAATGGATACACATACGCGCACGCACTCCCGCGCTGGGAGGCGCTCGCCGTGTCGCTGTGGAAGGGCGGGCTCGAGGTCGTGAACGAGGCGTTCGTGGGCGTAGAGTGTATCGTTTGTACTGAAGTGTACGTTGCATCTACTTCGTTGCATTATCATGGCTAATTATCCACCTTGTAGGATCGAACACCTCCCCCCGCACATCCTCCCCACACTCGCGCCGATGCTCCTCGGCGTCTACCACCCGCAGCGCCTGCTCCTCACCACGCCCTCCTACACGTTCAACGCGCGCTTCACGCACCCGGACGCTCCTCCCGCTTCCCGCCTGGGACAAGGGTACTTGGACCCTACCGGACGCACATCCCGCGTCTTCCGCCACTCAGACCACAAGGTCCGTTTGCATTGTGTCGCCCGCAGTAGTTGGTCGCGGCTAACATTTTTTCTAACCCTCAGTTCGAGTGGACGGTACAGGAGTTCCAGGACTGGTGTCGTGGGGCGGCAGAAGAGTGGGGGTACGACGTGGAGGAGGTGGGGGGCGTGGGGCGCGCGCTGGAGGCGGATCCATGGGGAAGGGACGCGGAGCTGGGAGACGCGAGTCAGGTGGTGGCGTTTCGACGAAGGGAGGATGTTGGGGACAAGCTGAGGGAGGAACGCGCGAGGAAGGTGCTAGAGGGCCTGGGCCTCGGCGCGGGGGAGCCGCACGAGCTTTTGGCCGAGCATCGGCATACAGCGCATCCGATGGCGGGGAAACCGCCTGCGCGCGAGTCGGTGCGTGAGATTGGGGACGCGATCAAGAGGAAGATGGAGGCCTTTCGGGAGGCGTTCGTCCCGCTGGAGCAAATCTGGTTCGAGAAGGAGGTACGTTGGACATGGTGCGTTTACTTCTTTTTGCTCAATTATTGTTTTTGGAGGTGTCCACGCTGTGTTCCGGGTGGATTGAGGTGTTGATATACGCGGTGCAAGAGTATGAGGGGTTGAATTTGGTGAAGGGAGGAGCTGACGGGTTATTCGAAAAAGAGTGGACGGTTGAGTTGGTAGGAGGCGTGAAGGATCCGAGATCGTTTTGGCCAGAGGAGAAGAGCGTCGATTGGATACCGCGTGACTGGATTCCGGGGGAGGATCCAGAGGACCACAGTGATGAAGAGGAAGAGGGCGATGAGCCACCTTCGACGCCTGTCTCTTCGACGGGTGCGGACGGAGATGTTTCTTGGAATGGGTCAGAGCTTGGAGAAGGGGAGCTGACTGTGGATGAAAAGAGGATAACAAAAATACCTGGGGAAGGGCGGGTGCTTGGGGTGATGATCTCCAGGAATGGGGCAGATGCAAGGATGCTGCTTAATTAGAGGGTTATATTTCTTGGATGCTTCCTTCAATAAGAGTTCGAATCAAATGCATTCAACAAAATTAAGGTACAATCCACTCTGAGGAACGTCAGGGAATTATTCAACATGATTCAAGCCGCGACGCACCTGGTATAGTCCGTAAAGTAGCGCTCTCAAACCAACATCCGCGCCAAAATCAGTCGACCTTCAGCGATCGTTGCGGTTCTAAACGGGCATTCGTATTGGAACGGGGCACAAATTGAGAGACACATACGGAGCAAAGGGTGCAGCTGGGCGAGATAGGTGACCATCCACAGCAGATAACATGCAGCCAGGGTAAGCATTATGGCGGTTCGGATGACCCTGCTCAACGGTTGAGTTATATAGCGCGATTGAAAGGAGCAAACGGACACTTGTTGAGGGCCCTTTGGGGTGAAGAGTGCACCGCAGGTCATCAGGGCGACGACTATCGCAAAGACGAATAGAACGGGCAGGATGGTCGACATTGCGGAATGAGAGCTAACTGTTTGTGCGTGTGTCGTTCAGACGCTTTCAAGTTGGGCTGTTGGCATTGTCGTGGCAACCCCTGAAGTCGAACATCCTTTACTCTGCTTCCTCTGACCCCATGTCGCCATGTCTATGATAAATGCTTCGCCTAAGGACCCCAACTTTCCAGATGAATATGTTAATATTGAAAAAGAAGCTAGTGATATTGCTACAGATGATGAGGAGAGAGGAAAGCAGAATGCAGAGAGGAATAAGAGAGATGCACTAATGTCCATAAGTAATTTTAGTCGCTCAAAGCGACGCGGAGTAAGCGGAAGGAAGAGGAGGGAGGGTACAGCTGTTATGAATACCCTATCGAGCCAACGTCGCGGCTTTAACATATCGTATGCACATGGCGATCGAGTCTGAAAGAATAAGAGTCAGAATGAGGTTCAGAAGCGAATGGAGAATACGATGTACGCACATGTTGGACGTCGGCGATCGAGTAAAAGGTGGGATGACTCGTTATGAGGTTGTATCCATGACTCTACATCGATAGTGGGCCGTTCGAGGGAAGGGGACCTGAGGAAGTGTATATCCTCAGTCGTTGAAGTCCGGGCAGGTGATGCTGTGGCTCCGGAGAAGGTTGCTGAGCGTCAGGGCACGCTTCTTCCAGACCTCCTTCTCCATATTTAGTCGTTCGACTGCTTCCTCGAGCTGCTGTTGGTGCATCAACTTCCGCTTCCGGCTGCGACGAGCAGCGAGCGTATTCTGGCGCCGTTTGTATTCGAACTTCTCCTGATCGGTGGCGTTGGCGGCTAATGGCTCCTCAGTAAGCTCGTCCTCCGCTTCGTCCGAGGGCTGAGATAATGAGCGCCGGCTTGCAACGCGCCGCCGAGCATCCCGGGCCCAATCCACGTTAGCGCGCCGGCTCCCCCCGGGCGGCAGCAGAACAACATGCTTGTGCATGTGCAAATCTCCGAGCACGAATTGACCACCGACGATCTCGAAGCCAGCGGCATTCTGAAAAAAGTTTGCTCTGGAATGAACTGATCAGTATTACGAATGTACAAAAGCTCCGACTATACCGTTGTGGAGCAACAGATGTGTCGCCGTTCAAGGCTTGAAGGCCGCTACTCACAATTGGCGACTGCATGGCGAAAGACAAGAGATATTGTTGTCGTAACCGTGACGCTTGTCTTTGAGAAATCAAATATATCCCATTGCTGTTGAAAACGTCGAAGAAGCTGACATGAACAGCCCGTTGCTGTGATATCTTCCCAACTGCCTTGAAGGAACATGTATGTAGGGCTGCGTGCCTTATTCATCGCGAAGGTTCTACGAGTCCCATCCCGTTCCGTCGCGAGTTGACTCGAAGGAAGATATCCAATGGCGTAATGAAAGCAATTTTCGTCGCCGAATTTAACCGCATACCACATCCGTGCGTGTATATGACCTTCAGATCAAAGAACGGCCCAGAGACACCTGCGGCGTACATGTGAACCCGTAGCCTCCCTATATCGGCAACTCAGACGCAGAGAGTCTTGCTCCCTCGCTGGATAGCGCATAGAATGAACCCTCATACATAGCAAGATGGATGAACTGTCGTCCGACGGCCTAGTTGGAAAGTACTAGGAGCAGAGCACGAGAACTTTGAATCGTAAGGAGATTGGAAGTTCAAGTTGAAAGCGGCAAAAAAATAAATTTCAGCCAAGTATACAAGACCAAGTAGAAGACGGTTCCGTTCAGATATACCGAAAGGGCTAGCTCCGGGCCCCTGGAGTCAATATTCGAGCGAACGACTCTTCTTCCTCCACCGAATGAAAGAGTCGAGCATTATGGAAGCGAGATTATCGTGAGGGTAGAGCCTGCGCCGCCAGGGGCCTTTGGGCGTAACATGGCCAAATATCAAGATATTGCCCTACAGGGCTTTTTGAAATTACCAGTCAACCGTCAAGCGGTAAACTTCAAGGAAGTGTCTGTCCCACATAAATTGAAATGTTACACTAGATGGCTTTTTTGGGATTGAAATAAGATCCTCTCAAGAAAGTAAAGATTAAGAAGTACTGTGGATGGTGCTTTGATGGTGGCAGTGCGGAAACAGAAAGACCTGTTGTTCTCTGTTTAACTTCGACGCCTTTGCCTCTCTCCCCCCACTGCCTTGAGCAAATTTTAATTGGAAATCGTACAACTCCAACCTTCTGCAGTGGTCGTGGTCTAGGAAAGTCTAGGGCCTCTCGTCGAAAACCGGTCAAAGCGTCCACTCCAGAGCACTGCCCCACGCCAACCTCACGTGGTTCAACTCCTTCTGGGCCGCTCCCACTCGCTTCGCCATCTACGCTCACGATCTACGTCACGAAGGGCTCCGCCCCCATGAAATATTCCTATTAGACTCCAAATTGTAGCCAAAAAACACTCACGACAAACCATGACTTTACTTCTACTTTCTCTCACTTTCCTCGTTCCGCTGACAGCGGTACATTCCTACACTCCACCCGCAAGGTACTACTAGTAGCCATATCTACCCGAATAATGACCTCGACCTTAACTTTACTACAGATGGGGCCAAGCCGCCTCTATCATTGCCTCTTCTCTCTACATCCAAGGCGGTAAACAGGACCCCTTCAATACCTTTGGATACGACACCGCAGCTGCGACCAACGAGCTACTCTTCCTTCCATTGACCGACCCTTTTGCAACCGACTCACCCCCTTGGGTCAACACCAGCAGCTCCGCGAACTCGAGCGCCTCCCAGGGCCCTCCCGTAGCATGGCATACCCTTTCCGCATTCAATTCCTCTGATATGCTGGTCTTTGGTGGCCAGCCGTCTCCCGACGTACCAATAGCGACTCTCACCGACTCTGGCTGGCTGCTCGACGTCTACGCCCGCCTCCTGCCCGAATTCCTGCATCAACCACTCGGATGGGCCGATGAACCTATGCGCCGCATTCACCACGCATCCGTCAGCTCTATTGCCGGCCATGTGTACATTTTCGGCGGCGAGAAGGCCGACGGGTCGCGCACGCCCTTCTCAGACCATTATGTCTTCGACCCCGCTGCCTCCAAATTCACCTTACTGCCCACGGACAATGCTCCGCCAGCACTGACCGGCCACGCCGCTCTCATCCTCCCCAACGGTAAAATCCTCATCTTCGGCGGCCTCTCGCCCACCGGCCTGCTCCCCTTCGACCAGATCTGGATATTCGACACCACGACCCAGACCTGGTCCTCGCAGAATGTGTCCTCCACCTCCAACCCCTCAGGCCGTCGTGGCTTTGCATACGTGCTCTTGGACGAGAATACCATTCTCATCCACGGGGGCTGCGACGCTGTGTTCCAGTCCGTCTTCCCTGACGGGTGGGTGTACAACATCAAGTCGGCGACCTGGATCAGCGTTCCCGCCCTCAACGAGCTCGGCCCCCGCAGAGACCACTTTGCTGTCAGCTACGGTGATCAAGTCATCTTTGGATTCGGTGCGTTCTATTTTATTTATTCTACACGATGGAATCGAATCTAATCCCGAACGCATGTAGGCTACGGCGAATCCACGCCCGCTGATGGTGCACTACAGATATACAAGCCGGCGTCAAGCGCGTTCCAGCCGTCCTTTACGCCGCTGCCCCCCGGGGCTTCTGTCACGCAAACCATCCCGATGGCGACCAACACTGACATCGGTGCCCCCAACACCGGCACACCCACCGCCCCAGGCTCCGTCCACCCGACGTCGACGAACGACGGCGGGAGTGGGGGCGGCGAGAATAACGGCGGGAATGGTGGTGGTGGTGGGAGTGGGGGCGGCAAGCACAACGACGACTCCGACGATAAGAGCACGACCAACCGCACGACACTCATTGCCGTCGGGACTGTGCTCGGTGTCCTGGGGCTGGTGGCTGCGGGGCTCGGCACGGTTTGGTATGTCCGCAGACAGGAGCGACACCGGTGGGCCGAGGGCAGCGTTGGGGGCGTGTTTTCGCCGATTCCGGACGACGAGGGCGGGAATGGGCGGGGCGGTGGTGCGGTGCCCGCTGTGCGTATGGCGAACGCGGCGCCGGGGGAGAAGGCCGGGGGCGCGATTTCCTCCGCGGGTGCGACGCTAACGTCTTGGGGCCACTGGGCTGCTGGGGCGGTAGGCCTCGCGGCTGTGGGTGGTGGTGTCGCCGCCGCCGCCGAGCGCGATCGGAATCAGCGTCGCGACATGCTCGCGGACGAGGACACGCGCGATTTCGGGGGGTATGGTTGGTACGACGACAACGACGGCACGTCGAGTCGGCTGAAGCGCGACGGCAGCGGGGGGAGCTCCTGGAGCCTGATGGATGTGTTCAGACCAAAGCCGAGGCGTGAGGGAAGTGCGGCCAGTGGTTTGAGCCTTGCGAGTCGTGTGGGGGGATCGCTGCTTGGGCATGCAGACGCTGCGCCGTCGTCTGAGAAGGATCCGTTCCGCGACGACCTGCGGAATATATCCTCATCGGGCGGCGTCGGCGTCATCGGCGGCCCCTCTGCCGCGTCAAGACCGCGAGGCGGGAGGCAGAATAGTTACAGCAGCGTCCACACCACGGCGAGCAACTACGTCGATCCATTTGCGGACCCCGTATTGGAGGAAGATATCGCCGGCCCCGGCGCGTTCATGATGGGTCGACATTTCCCGCGCAACAACCTCAGCCCCGTCACGGAGGTCTCTCGCATATCCTCCTCGAACGAGTCGTCCTCGAATGACCACCAGCCGCTCAGCCCCTTCGATACCATCTCGCGCTCATCATTTGGGTTCTCGAGCAACTCGAACCACTCCCCTGCGCTTCCCGCAGGTGCGTCACCGGGGGTGATGTCGCCCGCTTTATCGTCCACTTCTGGCAACAGCGTCCGACCGCGCACAACGAGCATTATCGACATCCACCCGCCGGATCAACCGCTGCGGCGCAGCGATACATGGTGGGCGCGTTTCTCCAGTAAGAGCCTGCTCGACCGGCGCGCCAGTCGCAGTAATGCGAGTAATAACAATGCGCCGGACATCCGGGATCCGAATCCGCTGCCCCAGCGGCTCAACTTTGTGGAGGAAGAGACGGCTAGTGTGCTGAGGGAGCGCTCAGACGGGTCAGACCAGAGTCGCGCGCTGGGCCGATCGGGGACGATCTACACGAAAGGCGGGCACGGCAAGTCAATGTCGTCGTTGCAGACACAACGCACTGCGGACTCGGCTGCGATTGAGCGGATGGGGGGAAATAATGTGGACGTGGTGTTAAGGGGAAATAGGCAGAGTGGGAGTACGAGCACGCGGGGGAGTGTGTCGACGGTGGGGCATGAGCGGGACAGCTGGGTGGGTGGGGAGGATGGCGGGGACGAGCTGTATACCTCGCCGGTAGAGATGGTTCCCGCGTCTGCCTTCGCATCGGCGTCTAGTCCAACCACCGACAGGCGCTCACCGTCTCCTCCTTCCCCAACTTCTCCGCGGCCACCGCTCTCGACATCTTCTTCTAACTCTTCAGCAGGCGCCGTCGCTGAGCGAATACGAGCATACGAGCGCCGCATGTCGCAGGATGTTACGCCACCCCCGCCGACGAACACAAAGCAGCGGGAAGAACGCCACAAAAAACCACACGGTGTCTACGGGCTTGTTTCTCGCCCGAGTCTCTTCGTCGCGAATCCGGACTCCCGTACTGCCCAGGGAAGTGGCGACTCATCGTGAAACTCATCTACCTAGACGCTTCCCGTATCTGTTCGATCTGCATCCAACTCCGTTTCCGTCACCACATTGGCATTTAATCTCTGTCCCTACGCCGTCGCTCACTTCCTCCTCCCTACTCCCTACCGCACTTTCCTCGCGATCACAGGACCTGCCATCGGTCCTATCCCCCCCCGACCTCCCGACCATTCCACTCCATGCGTCCATACGTCCCTTCCATCATTCATTATCCCGCATTCTGATTCCTGTTACACGATTTGACCAAAGCCCAAGTGCTCGGCATGGTCACCCTCACTACATACTGCTATTTTATCTACCCCCTCTATCTTACGACGCTTTTTACGATCACCATCTAGTCTGGGTTTCGGATTATTTACATATGGACTCTTGTTGCCGCGCTACATACGCGTTGTGTGGCGGACTTTATACAGAGTGCTACATAAATCAGAAACGCGCGCACCGAATACTTACTGTATGTATATTACTCACGAAATACAAAATGTGTTACTAGATTCGATTTGGATTGACGACGCGAGCTCAAAGTTGCATGTGGTCACGCAGGACCTGTGTACATGTCTTATTCTTGGACCGAGGATTAATCGATACTAGTCTAGTTGGCAAAAGTCGGGCTGTGCAACAGGTTTCCGATGGAGAACACGAGGAACAGAATACACCAGACAGATCAGAATGTACAGCTTGAGGTGCCCACTGCCTACTTTCAATTGTAAATTGCGACTCACACAAAGCAATTAATCTTTTCTTAATCTTAATTTTACAGTAGGCTGTGTGGTTGTTCTGAAGCACGTTAGATATTCTTGATAGATGGAGTGATGATGGGATTCCCGATGTGGACATTCTGTTAAGTGCTATTGCTGCGTCGGCTCTCGTTTAAATGAGCTTCAACTCTTTAGACCCATACGTAGTATTCAGCCGTCAACAAATCAGCATGCGTGTGGCGTTTTCGACTCGCTTCCGACATTCTGTCGTTTTAGAAATGGAGACTTTCAAGGTTTGTAAAGAAGTGTTTGAAGTGTCGGACCTCCAACCCCTGGCAGCGACTAAATAGAGACGTGCAAAGTATAATTGGACTTCACTTGTGCTCCCGATTTTTTTGCTGAAAGGGGAACAATGTTAAGACGGGTATGTTCGTATACGTGTTTTTACGACCGCTTTTTGTGCGGTAGATGTACCCGTGGCCGCATGGCCGCACCGTCGTAAGTACTGTCGTGCTGGCGACGGTCAAAACCAACATATCCAGATACCTCACTCGAGAACGGAGCCATATACACTCCCGTGCCTGAAGCAGGATCGTCGACCTGGGAAGAAATTTGAATGACAGGAATGACGGAATGTAGAGTTAGCATCTTGCACTTGACAGGAGAACAAAAACCTCGCTGAGGTCTAGTCGCCACAAAACAAACAGCGACGGACGGGTTGTGTCACTGGCCGAGTAATAACCTTTAGTGTCATTGATGCTCCAGGGTATAATTGAGTTCTGGTGAATATATTGTGGGTTAAAAACAATCCGGGCAGCTCGGAGAGGACTTGCGTTGTCTCACAAGGTCTCACAACATACGTGAGAACGGGTATAAGGCCGCCTCCGCGGTTGATGTGGTGTGTAAATTTGGTTCCGCACTTGTTCCGGATGCTTGGCATCAATATCCCCACAAAACCTTGAAAGACAGAAGTAATGTAGGTAGCTCACATCTTCCGCGACACAAGGACGACGGAACCTGGCCGAGAGGGATTTTCCGGGTCGCCTGACAACTATGCACAACTTTAATCGGTGGACATTGTGTGGAGCACCCTCGGCACGACGTCTTGCCCGTTGAAATTCCAATGGCTTTCGCGATTAGAGCGTCTATAACAGCTGCCTGTGGTCGCCAGGTTTCCTTCGCCGACTGCGATCTCGCCAGCCGTCCGTACATATTGGACAAGTCCCCGCACAAAACGGAAGATCTCCTTTCCCGATTCGGATTAGCGGAGGCTGTCAAAAAATATTAATGGCTCCGTCCGGTCGCTCGTTTAAAAAAATTTTTTGGTCACCCTCAGAGTACGAGAGAAATTCCCAGCTAGGTTTGAGGCAGTCTGGCGCTTTTTTTCTTTGAAGTCATCGCGTAATTAGGCACTTCATTCCTAAAACACAATCAGTCGAAATCCACAAAAAATCGTCACAAATGTGGCAGATACGGTCGGTGAGATCACTGCCAGCAAATGCCGTACGACCTCTTGGGGTGAAGACGTTTGAACAAATGATCCAGGGCCCTGGTCAACGTTGTGTCGGCGGTGACCGAGGGCCTTGCCTGCGATCAAAAAAGGCGGGAGAAGCTTCGTAAGCGAACCTAATACAGAAGTCAAGTGATTGTAAGCGCCGCATTATCGTAAGCGCCCTGAGCGTCTACACAGCAGCTCCACAGCGCAACAGTGCGAAAAGTGTCGAAAAATTCACAGACTGAAGGAAACGTGTACGCGGGTCGGGAAAACTATCTTTGTTCGAACAGGGAACAAGACCCTCTTTATTGTTTACGAATCGAGACGGGACCCACAGAAACAGCGATGGGCAGTGGATAATACAAGTGGCATCGGATTATGCCGCGTCGATGTCCGCGATGTAGTTCGTGGCGTCGTTATTGTCCCCGGCCTCGAGGATCTAATGGGGGACGCATCAGGAAATTGATCGTTGCGGACGATCGCGAAAACTTACCTCTAACAGCTTCTCCACATATTTCGACCAAGCGGCTGCCTTGGAAGTACCCTTAACCGCGGTCCACGCGTCCCTGCACCGTCGTGGTAAAGGCCGATAATAAATGGCGCAAGCAAATACTCGTACCACTTGACCGTGGCCACGAAATCCAGTACCCCAGGACGTGGTGCGATGTTGTCACCGAATTCCCCTTTGTGCAGGAGGGAGGCGTATTATCAGCACAATAGTCATCCGATGGCCAGCGGGAACAGCCAACCTTGTTTGTAGTATGAGTAAAACTATGAAAATCCGGCACGTAAGCTGGAACGCGGCTTTCATTTCGAGTTGGGCCAAAGCAGGACTCACGAAAAGCTGCTCTGTATGGGAAGGTCGTATGGGTCCATCTTTGGGAAGGGTGCGGATGATTTCTACAGCTTTATTGAATTTTGCCTCAGACATGGGATATGCTTGAGAAAATAAAGAATTGTCCAGTCGATTGCGCCTCGCAGTATAAATGCTAGCAGCCCTCCATGGAGCAACATGAAGGCCGAAGTAGTGAGTCAGTATCTTCGGGCCCGACTCGGGCTCAACGCAGAGAGCGGGCGACGATTCGGATGGTGCAGACTGCGCATCAGTTGACCGGATTCTAGGAGATTTACGGGCAAGTTAATTATAGCACCCCCAGAATTTTTCAAAGTCGTTCGTGAGTATGCAGCGAGAAGAGCGGACTGCGCTGGCCGAATAAGTGTTTCAGCATTATGTATCCTTTTGCTGCATCGTCCTTTTGCTGCATCGTCCGCAAACAGCTGTCGTGCAGTCGATCCCTGCAGGCCGCATATACCCCCTATCTTAGATCTGTCAGTATAAGAACAAGCTGGACACGGAGATAGCGCAACCACGACTCCAACAAGAAATTGTACGCGTCTTGCGGTGCGAACAGGGGTAAAACACCGACTGGCCCAATAGCACTTCCTCGAAGCAATAGGCGGGAGAAGTGATCAAGAGGAATTAATGTATCATGGAGAAGGCCGCGTCAGCAAGGTCAGGGAGCCGAGCCGAGTCGGATATGTAGCGGCGGAGCCTCTCGGAGGCTTTACCCAAACGAAAGATGCGAAAGCCAGACCATTTAGATTGTCATCGTTGCGTTGCGTTACATCACTGTAATTCGTGACGACTTGTACTTAGAGCAGGTGGGTCCGCGAAGACTTACATAGATGAAGCATGCGCAATCAATCACAGAAGGAGGATGCGCGAAATCGGATACGTGAGAGCTGTCCCGGTAAATCGCGGCCGACGATTGGCAAGGATATGTGGAAGTAGAATATGTACTGAAAGACGATCCAGAGGAGCCCAGGTACACGGGGAGAATGAGTGGCAAGTTTGGGACGCGTCGACGCGTATGTAATATTAGACAAAAGAGAACATGAGTGTGGGGTTGTTTGCCGCCACCGTCGAAGACTAACTAACATCTAGTGGCTTCAAGTGACCGTGTTGCCTGACCTGGGCTGCTTGCGGCTACCATGTCTTCCACTGTACCCCCGCCGTCGCCCCAGGAAATCCACAGGAAGCTCTCCGTCCACTCCATCGTCCCAAAGTCTCCAAGAGTCCGTCTTCACTATATTTCTCACTGTGATTTCTAACACTGATTTCATTCAAAATTGCAGCCTCAGCATAACGTACCCTTCTCGGGCACAGAATCCGACTCGGACTCGGTCGTAGCTCCAGAGGTAACTACGCCGTCTGCGATGGCGGGCGTAAGCAGTACCACGCACGCGGCCGCATCAGCGCAGCCTCTTTTGTCGTCGATCGCTGAGAGGAGATCGGGAAGCGGGGAGGACTCGGAGGACGAGGACGAGGATGAACAGGAAGGTGGCTGGAAGATGGCCGATGGAAAGCAGCAGCCTGGACCTCGGGGTTCTGCGGATGAGAGTGTTATTAAAGCTGGTTATTTGTGGAAGAAGGGCGAACGAAGAAAGGTTAGCCGAATCTTTATTTAAGCTGCTGCATCCCTGACGTTTTCACTCTCAGACGTGGAAGAAACGCTGGTTCGTTCTGCGTCCTGCGCACTTGGCATATTACAAGACGGCGGCGGAATACCAGCTGCTTAGACTCCTCGATCTGTCTGACGTCCACTCTTGCACCAAGGTTACGCTCAAACGACACGATAATACATTCGGTCTCGTCTCGCCCGTACGAACCTTTTACCTCCAGGCTAAAAATCCTGGAGAGGTACATGACTGGGTCAAGGCGATCGAGGCAACTAGACAGGCGTTGGTCGCTGCTTCTGCTGGCTCAGCCTCGAGTCCTATCCCAATACCTCCAGGAAGAGGGCGTGCACATGTGCCTCCTCCGATTACACCCTCACCACCCTCGCATCCGTATTACATGACCTCGTCGGATTCGGAGGATGCTTCACCAAGTGGCCCCCGATCGTCTTCCCAGACGCGTGCGGGTATTCCAGGAGGGTCTCCGTCATCGAAGGGGCATGTTACGATAGACCCAGCCAAAACTATCTTGTCTGGGTATCTGATGAAATGCGGATCCAAGCGGCGCAACTGGCGCAAACGATGGTTCGTGCTTACGAGCGAACAACTGGTGTATTCCGGCAGCCATATGGTGGGTCACGTCGGCCAAAGCGATTATATGTGATCTAATCAAGCGCGCAGGACACGAAGCCACACCGGCGCTTCCCTTTCGCGGACATTCTGGATGCCCTAGAATACGACTTACCTGCAAATCGACAGAACCCTGCGCTCATGGCGCCGCCCTCTGCTGGGCTGCCGGTCGCTCCCCCTGCCCCAGACGACGAGTCGAACGACGCACACACATTCAAGATTGTAACGACAAAACGGACTCTGCTTCTTTGCGCGCCTAGCGAAGAAGATGAGATAAAATGGCTCGGAGCCGTACGCGCGCTAATCGCACGTCGATCAGGGTCGGGGGGCATGCCCGGGGACTCGAAAATCGCCTTATCTGGCGGTAACGATATCAGCCCGACTACTTCTGGTATCTCTTCCGGAGGGAGTGGGCTGGTGACGCGTGTGCGACGACCGAGTGCGAGTGGCTCGACTGGACTGCCTGCGACGAGCATTCCTGAAGAGAGTTCGTAACTGATCATGGGCTTGCCGCTTTTCCTTTGCGTCCCGTCCTGTACACTAGCCATCTGCATACCAATTTTGCATTTTTTTCTGGGGCCGATGTCAGGGCTCACCGCCAGGTGCGGATCGCAATAAACCCAAAGTGGGCCCCCGGCAGACAAATGGAGATGAAGGGGAGTTGTTCAGACACCGAATGTATTGAGTGTTTCATAAACGCGGGAGTGCATGCGTCTCTGGTGATGTGGATTTTCCTGAGGAAGCGGCACTGCCAGATGTTCGGCTGCAACAATGTTAGATATGGGTGGGGCGAGGCGTGGCCGTGCATCCAGGGAATGTACAAGTTGGGAATAAGGGCAAAGGTGTGGGATGCGGCAACTCTGATTGGGGTAATGGCGGCTGGGACCCCGAAACTCATTTGACACGACACGTTCCCGAATTTCTCTTGTCCTGCACTGCTGTTGTGTACATATACCAAGTGGATGGCCAGGCAGGCCTGTGCTGCTTTCCTTCTACCTCCATCTCAGAACTGTCTCGCCCTCCTCATATCCCTCCTTGAAGATTTGTCTTCCAATGCCCGCGGCACCAAAGTCGCCACAGTCCGCGTCAAAGAAGCCCGGGGCGCCTAAGGCAAAAGGTGCAGTCCGCGCCAAGTCTGGCTGTTACACGTGCAGGATACGCCGAAAGGTACTTGGTTTTCTTTGTGTCCCAGGTAATCGCGTCCACACTGATCGCGGTTGTCCAGAAATGTGATGAGCGCCCAAACGAGCAGGGATACTGCGAGACTTGTGTCCGTCTTCGTTTGCAGTGCCTTGGCTTCGGGGCCAAGCGTCCGGAATGGCTCCGGGTAGGTCCCTCTTTGGCGCGTCAAGTACGCAGTGAATTGACGCCGTCGTCTTTGCAGGAGAGTCGAAATGTCTCGGAAATGCGCGACAAAATCAAGGCCTTCTTGGCCGCGCAAGGCATGATCAAAGGCCACTCTGGTTCGGGGCCTCGTGGTTCAGACCACGAGTTGCCTATTCTCCGGCTCGAGGAAGACAATACACCATCCTCGTCGGAGAGCCCCCCGACGCCGACTTTATCCCTCTCGCCGAGCGAGCCCCCACGACCCCTCCAACACGAGTCGTCTATGCGCGAACAGCGCTGGATAGACGGCTACGGCCACTCTGGTATGGATACCTATTTTTCCTCGCTCCCCCCCACTCAAGCCATGAAGTAGCCTTCCACCAGCCTAATATCAGGGGGGGCTCGCCTTTCGGAGGCTCTTCTCACTCCTCTCACCACGACATGTCTCTTTATCCAAATTATAATTCGTCGAATAGCTTAGCTCCATGTAAGAACCTGTACACCTATTAAATGTCGTAATCTAGTAATGTACTCAACGCCCTCCTTTTTGGCAGGGAATCCGAATCACCATACCCTTCAGCCTCCCTCGCCTGCGTTGGCAAGTTCATTCTCCAGCACCTACACCCAGATCTACGTCGAAGAAGACATGTATAATCTAACAACAATCGAGGACGACGACGATATGCAACTCGCCCATTTCGGCAATTTGTATAATCTCAAACCTGGCATGTATCTGAAGCCCTCTGGGGGCAACGACGAGCTCATCAACTACTACCTCGGGAGCGTCATGGATCTCCAATATCTGCTGGGCGACCGCGATCACATACGCATGATATTATTACCTTCAGTGGCGAGGTCAGGAGAGTCGCGGAAGGCTGCACGCCTCCTCGCCTCCATACATTGCCAACGAGCCACTTGCAACTCCAACAACTACGTGGCGCTGCAGGACACGGATACTCTATCACGATACAAAGAACTCCTCGGCGTCCTTAAAAAGAAACGCTACACTGAAGACGATGCCCTTGCCGCCATAAGTATCATCTCATCCTTCTTATTCGACGGCGGTGCAGGTGCCTGGGAGGACTGGCTCACCGTCTCGTACTCGTACGCCGCTGGCGTCTTTGGAAACAATGACCCGCGCGACACCCTCCTGCAGTGTGCAGAGACAACGCGCTTCATCGTGAAGACTGCCATCTGGTTCGACGTGCTCGCCGCCGTAACGACACAGAAGACCCCCCGATTTCTTTCCTTCATCCGCCAATTATACGATCCTGAAAGGAGCGGCGTCTTTGACCCGACCCTCCCTTCGCCGCCTGCGCTGTCCATGATGTCTGTCATGGGCTGCGAGAACCACATCGTCTGGGCGCTGGCTGAGGCGTCTGCCCTTTCGGTCTGGAAGCGGGAGAAGCTTCAGGCGGGCTGTCTGAGCATCCCCGAACTGGTCGCCAAAGCTTCCCACTTGGATAATTACCTCCTGGCGCCCACACAATTCCACCTCGACTACCGTTCGACCACAGACATGGCCAGGGAGCTGAGCTCCAACATCTTCCGCGCGGCCACCCGTGTATACCTCCGCTCCATCGTATCTGGCGACTATCCTCATGTGCCCGAGATTGCCGACGGCATCGAGGAGACCATGAGCTACATACGCCCGCAGTTGGCCCCCAAACTGCATAGTTCCGTCGTCCGCAGCACCGTTTTCGCATTTTTCATCTGCGGGGCGCTCACGGATAGTCGAGACCTGCAGGCCGAGATCTGCAAGAACCTTACTCTCGAGGGCGAGGATGCTGCGACCTCGACAGTCGGAAACAGCCCCACTATTCAAAAACTACTAAAGAGGATATGGGACGAGCGGTCCAGCGTTCCCAGGCTGCGGCGCGGCCCTGTACCATGGCGGACTGTGCTCCAAGACTCTAACATGCTCCTTGTATAATATATCTGACACACACACCTACTTGCTTACGAACTTGCTTTGATTTTTTCTTCTCCATTTTCTTGCTTATTTCCCCATGTAATCTCATACACTTAACCATGATTCATAACGCGAGGTAATCCTATTAACCAAGAAGTTAACGTGCACAGCATACGCTAGTCGACATAATCGAATTACTTTTGTCGAACTTCTTTTGTCGAATGCACTGCCAGCGTGCCTTGCATGGACAGCCATATTTGAGATTTCTGATATCATTGATGGTGCGGGCCGCAAGCGCTTAAGTGATCCAAATTTGACCGCCCGATCATCAAAAAAACGCAGCTACGGTAAACTCTGATAAAATAATATTTATCCGAGTGAGCCTGACAGGCCCGGCATCTTAATTTGTGTCTCCCAGTGACATACGCGCATGATGGTGTCCTAGTGGCATCGGGGGATAAACACTGCGATGAGAGACGCACGGACCGTATCAATCTCCGTTCAGTTCTGCTCGCACCGCGTTTGTCGCGGTGACTTATCCAAAGACAGGTCAATCACTTTTGATTCCAACAATATTCACACTTAGTCAGTCCGATTCGTCTAACTGTCTTAGCGACCAGCATCCGGGGAAGACCTTTCAGCTTCCATCTGAAGGCACCAGCGGCATTCTAATCCAACTTGGAGGGATCTGCCGCGTTTGAGATCTGTTCCGAAACTTAAAGTTTGCTATTCCCAAGTTATTCTTGTTCTCTCACCCCTTCAACCTCAACCCAAACTACCATGGCGTACAGAAGTCCCAACAACTCGCAGTCCAGCGGGAGCTTGTCTCCCAGCCCGTCCCTGACTTCTTCAAACGTCTCGCCCGCCTCCATTAATGTGCCTCTAGTCCCGATGATTCCAGCTCCAGACGGCAGCGATAATCGAAGTGCTCGAGCTTCGCCCAACCGTTATCCTGTGGACCTCTCACGCAGTGCAAGTGCCAGCAAAGGTGGATGTTGGTGAGCCCTGATCCGCGCGTTGATCATTTTGCACGGAACTTATCTTGGATCGTCAGGACGTGCCGACTGCGTCGAAAGGTAGCCCGCTAATTTTTTTGGGGTGATCCTTACTGACCTATTTATTCTGTAGAAATGCGACGAGGAGCGTGAAGGCGACTCATGTCGCACCTGTATCCGCCTCACAATTGATTGTCTAGGCTGGGGTCCTAAACGGCCCGAATGGATGCGGGTGAGATCAGATCTTCGCATATCCCCGCGCGCCACCGCAGCTCACAAATTCTGCAGGACAAACAGGCCGTCGAGGCGTATAAGGCCGACATAAAAGCGCAACTTACTCGAGCCGGTCTCATTCGGGGCCAACCTCGGTCATCGTTGCTAGGCTCGATGGGTTCACATCCTTCGCGGAGCCTGCATGACGGCATACGGCGGCCATACCATCGCATGTCTGCTCCCGCCGACTCGACGACTACATCCCTCCTCAATTTCGACGCAACGGGTGACTACTCGAATGCGTACCATTATGGTGGACCATCTGGCCCGCGGCATAGCATGTACCCTGGCATGCCCGGTAAGTTTTTGATATTTGCCTCGAGGTCTGACTCATTTTATTCTCAGGCGCATCGAATTCAGCGTTCCATCATTTGCCCGCAGCATCGTACAGTGATCCCAGTGTCAACACAATAGATTTCAACACGAGTATTTTCCAACAGTACGACTCGCCGCAATCGATATCGCCGGCCCCAGGATCAAACATGATACCCCCGCTCGACTTCGACTTTGCGCAGCTCGGCAACGGCGGCTTCGACTTCGAAGTACGGGCGCCGTCCCCAGTGCAGAGCTTGCCGCTCTTCTCTGGACAAAACTCCCTTCAGGAGAATCATGTCATTTACTACTTTGAACACGTCCGAAAAGTCCAGTTTCTTTTCGCTGGCAACACCGTAACTAATATTACTTGTTCTGTATGTCTATATCCTCCCTCTCCTGTTCTTAATCGCTGACGCCGCCACAGATGATAGTGCAGGAACCTCGGGGGGCTGTTACCAACGCTGTGTGCGCTTTAGCTAATCTTCATTATACACGTATGCGCGTTGCCCATGGGCTGGAAGCTCCGGATCCACATCCAGAGCATTCTACAGCCCAATACTTCCACGATGAGGCCTACTTTCAGCTAGCGAACGCAAAACAAGTGCGCGGGTCGTACAACGAAAGCGACGCAATAGCGGCGCTACACCTCGTGTGGTTCTCCCAGCTCTCCAGCGGTGCCACCAACTGGCAGCCCGTTTTCGCGATCGCATGTGACTGGGTCGCACAACAAACTGACTTGCTCTCCAACGACAACCCAAAGCTTGCGATGGGCAGTCTGTCCCCGGCAGGTCAGCTGATCGTGAAGCTCACCCTGGTTCGTACATGCCATCTATTCACTTCGGCTCTGTGCTTATGTATTTCTCAGTGGCTTGATATTTTCTCAAGTCTCACGGTGATGCGCCCGCCAAAATACCTCGCCCTGTACAGGCGCCTCTTCGGCGACTTGGCAGGTTGGCATGCGCCGAAGGAAATCCGTATGGACTCCCTGACCGGATGCTCGGACGAGGTTTTACTTGGCATGGCGGAAGTGTCCGCTCTTTCCCACTGGAAAGCAACGGAAAAGCGTAAAGGCACGCTCAGCTTCCGCGAACTCATACGGCGCGGCGACGAGATAGAGCAGCGCCTTCGCAAAAGCGGCTCGTCCCCCCGGGGCGAGTCCGACACAACGCCACTGCATCCTACTCTGATGCAGACCGAACCCGCCGAGCCAGAAGCGCCGTTCCCCAGTGACGAAACGCGCAGACTTGTCTCGAAGATCTTCTACGAGGCTGTGCTGCTCTACTTGCACACCGTGCTCAGCGACTCCAATCCTGGTACTTACCCCTCTTGACTTTCTCACACTCAAAAAATATTGACATGTTACCGACAGGTGTACCTGAAATCAGCAATTCAGTGGGGATGATCGTTCAGTATTTGGGACAACTACCGTCGTCCGAAGTCGATAGAGCTCTTGTGTTCCCAATATGCCTCGCTGGATGCATGACCGACGACTCCTCGTGGCGCGAACTTTTTAAAGGGCGACTGCAAGCATTGGACGAGAGCCTCGGCAACTTGCTGCGGACACGTTTGCTCATGGAGGCGGTATGGCAGAAGCGCGACGTCAGTGGGGTCACCGTTGACTGGCGGGAAACCATGCGCGATCGAGGGCTGAACTTGCTGTTGGTATAAACCAGCGCGCTGTCCGTTCAGTTGCACGTTGAGCCGAGTTCCTGACGAATCAACCTTACTTACCAACTCATCTAACTATACCTTGCTACTTCGAATACCTGCATTCTTCCGTATTATATATTAGTGTTGTAAAAATATATGAAACCAGCTTCAAACGCACTTGAAAGACGGGGACCATGACCAGCGTGAAGAAAGAGTTTCGACTGGTATAAAGCAGTGTTCACTGTTCGTTCTGTGGCGCACGTTGAAACCAGTCCCTGAGGAAGCAAATAAACTTAATTCGCAATTGCTATATATTAGTGTTGTAAAAATAAATGGGAAGAGCTTTGAACGCACTCGAAAGACGGTAGACCTTGACCAGGGGGAAGGTAGAGCCTTGACTTGAGTCATCAACACTTGACTGCTGAACTTAAGAGAAGCGGCACATCAAAACCTTGGGCGCCCGGTGAGGCCGGGCAGAAAAAGGGGAATCCATGTACTAACAAAGAAGTCCCGAATGGAATCACCAATACGACTAATGGTTGAGCATGCAATTCCAGAAGATGACGGCGAGGAATGGTCGACTTGAGGTAGAGCCTTGCATGGACTAGGTGGATATCCCGAACCCACGGAGATCCCCAAAGTGGAGCGAGACCAGCTGGTTTTCAAGCTGGATGGAGTGGAGTTTGCTGCAGACAGGTTGGGCTGGATAATTGAAGAAGAATTCAAGGCTGGGGGGAGGTGCAAGATGGTACGGTCCAAGAGATGAGGGTGGTAAAGTGCGATGGGCGCAGTTGTCTGTTGTGATATCTGCAGTGATATGAGCAGTGACATGTCATATCGTGTGTAGTTTGTGCTCGAAACGGATGATGTCCGAGCGCCAATTGCTCAAAACAGGTGATGTCCGAGCGCCAACGCTTGATATCCCGACTCGCTCGCGATATCCAGTTTGGGAAAGACTCGCACAGAGAGGACGAAGAGAGGGAATGGAGGTCAAGTGGTGGTGGAAACTAAGAGGGCGATGCAAAGCCCTGGCTGCCGCAGTTTAAACGAGCCCAAACAACCAACCAGCGATTTTTTACGAATTTTTGCCTTCCTGAGCTCTGTCATCTCTTTTGACAAACAGGTCTTGATTTCCGATTCCCACGCTCTATTAAACCCCGGGAATAAAAACGCCTAAGAGCGCCCACCAGCGCCCAGCGCTCATTCCTTTTCGGGATTCGGTATACCACCCGAGGGACAGGGCGCGCGCAATTCTTAACGTCGCCGGCCATCTTCAAACAGCGGCTACTTCCCTGGGACAAATTAAATTCCAATGGCTCGCTGCATTCCGCTCTATCTCGCTGGTATCATTTCATTCTGCACGGTCAACGGAGGGATGGTCATGGAACCCCTTTCCATGGCCAAACCGGAGTTTGAGAACCATTATTATGATTATACTGACTATCATCGCTCGAGGAAGACATTCTAGACAACATTGGCTTTCCTGGTTCAATTACTACTGGTGCACGCATCTGCTTTCATCCAACCCTTGACTATTGCATGTCCGACGCAAATATCCTACTCTGCGCTCCTGGCATGAATGAATACTCAAGCTGCTTATTTGCCGAAACCTTCTATGCTTTGCTTCACCGCAGGTATTTCTTATTGTGGGCCGTGGTAAACCAAGGTAGACGTGAGCGCTGTTCGGCGCTGGTGAACCCTGGACCATAGTCAACCAGAGGCTGGACGGGAACCGAGTCACTGCGGGCGCTACAGAACCCTGCAACCATCTCAGAAGATCTCACTCGGCGTGTCGAACGTCTCGTAATTTTAGTGAAACTTGACATCCTAACAAGAAATCAGCGCCCACAGCTTCCAAGTGACTCCAAGTGACACTAAGGATATATGCAGTCGTCCTATTTACGCCCTATCTCCGCAATATCTTTTGCGGAACTGGGAATGTGGTGCACTTGTGGTGCGCTGACAGATTGCCAACCGTGTGCTACTGATAAACCTGCTCGGAGAGTTGCGAGAGATATTTGCGGATTTATACCCATGGCACATCTTCCCCTTCAATCTTCCGATCCCCACCACACATTCCTATTTGCGACTCACACATACGTATGATAGCGAGCCAAAAGAGAATATACAATGGTTATTGCTATGTTACAACCCTAATATAAATTGTTCTCGTCTTCCTTCATCATTTCCGAAACGCGCAAGCCAATATTTGTAGCGAGGGCTCCAAACAACGCTAGGCAAAGAAGGGTCGGCCCATATTTATCGTAGTATAAGCCCTCTGCCCTCCTCGCCCGAAGGCGGTAGGTGCGGAACAGGAATATGCCGGCAGAGTAGGCGATGGCAAGGAGCGCCGTGAACGTGAAGAGCGCGGCACTGATAAGCCCCCGCGAGTCCTCTGGAGAAGTAAAGTTCAAGAGTGTCGTAGCGATGGTGCCAATGAAAACAGCAATATTTAGCCATTTCTTTGGAAGATAGTAGTGAGCAGTGAACGAGTACTCCAACAACAGAAACGCTCACCAGGAATGTCCGCTCTGCAGCAAAATATACCTTGGGCTCAATGCGAACGGGAACTGAGATGCGCTTGCCGGGAGGGGCCCTCACATGGCTCGACAATTGGCGGTCGTCCGTAGGTCGAGTTATCAGTGGGTCCTCCTCACTATCCGCGTCCTCTGGTGCTGGAAGCGTTTCTTCCTCGTCCTCATTTCCTCTGCATACTCTTGGATGCCACGTCGATGTCTAGCAGCCTCCCGCTCCCCCCTCAAGCGATCCCTCAGCGTCTCGTCGAACGCAGAGGACGGCGCCAATGGATCAATCGACAAGGTTCTGGGCTTCCCAATAGGAACACTCTTAGTCGCGGTCGGCTTCCTACCCCTCTCGGCAGCTTCATCGCCGCTGTCATCGTCGTCCGCATCACTCTGCCCCTCGTCTTCGTCTTCGTCATCGGGGATACGGAACCGCGACGAGGACCTGACGCTGCTCAGGCTCACGCTGATTCCAGGGGCGCCCGATTCCCGCCGGGTCTTGAGCATGTGCTCGCGGTACGCAATGGCGTCCTCGACTTCCTTGCCGCTCAGACCCGTTCGCTTGTGCTCGTCCTTTGCAGGCGCAAGGTCCTGGTCATCGTCATCTTCGCCCTCGGACACCGGCTCATGGTAGCTGGTGGGCTCTTCGTCGTCTCCCGGCGTATGAGAACCGGACTGACGTATTGCGGTCCGAAGATCCCTTGGTCGATGATCCGGATGCAGAATTTATCTGGCTGGGCCGCTCAATAATTGTCAAGTACCCCGTGTCTGGCTTGAGGATATCGGTGTCCATCTGGGGTAGCCAGAAAGGTACCAGATCGACGCGATTGGGTAAGAGGGTGGCGCAGCCGTGGATGAATTTACTGTAGGCATCCTCAATTAGTGAACATTCAATGCACGACCGGGACGAAACTCTGGCATACCTGAACTTGGGAACGGCTTCAACCAAGTGCGACTGCACGAGCTCCATCACCCACTGGGGTGGCTCCTGCCCAAACTGCGTCTGCAGCTTCACCTCAAGCACCCCGTATCTAGTTATGATCAGCATGGTTCGTATACTTGGTAAGGACTACCCACTTGAATATTTCCTTATCGTCCGGCGACAACTGCTCGAATGGGAAATCAATGCCGATATCCTCGCGTCGCCAATTATCGCCCGCACGGGACGCCCCATCCCAATTGTCTTCCCGTACCATCGTGAGCTTCGGTATCTAGTGATATCCGTACAGCGCGCGTCGCCGGGGAGCTGGAAGGCCGTGCGATTGTAAAAGGAGCGCATCACTAGATGTCCAGTTAGTCGGATGAAAAATGAGAATCGGCATCGCCGCTACCAGGTTTCAATCCGCGGTTCAGGACAGCGTACTGAACCTCGTTGGCCAGCTGGATCATCGAGTCGACCTCCTGCTGCGTTTTCTTGCCCTTCTTCACTAACTGCTGGAACTTCTGCGTCGACGGTATACTCTCCTCGCAGGAACGCGTTGACAAGGTGCTCCTTGATGGGGAAGCGCGCCTTGACGGACTTTTCGCCCTGTCCAAGTCTTCGCGGTGAGTCTTTCGCTCGACGAATATCTGAGGTGGATGAATATAGAAGCACGAGGAAGGCGAAGCACACGAACAGTTTTGACGTCGGTATCGCCGTACCAGCGGAGCCGGATGGCTTCGGCGCCCTCGGTCTTCTCCAGACGACCCAAATACAATTCGAGCTCTTCGTTGTCGAAGTAAATGGATGTGATGGCTGCAACGGTCATTTCAAATGGTGCACAAAAACCTGACAATTATGAGCCCACCAGCATCCTTGGGATCAAATTCTTTGTCGGGATCGAAGACTAAAACCGGCAGATTTCGGAGAATCGCCAACTTGAGAGGAACCAGGTTATCCGGGTGTACCTAAATCCGAAACCTCAGCGGACAAACGTAACTAACGATGGGCAACGGACCCAGTATTTTGTCGTCTGCCGCACAAATGCGCTCTGGCTTCCGCCTGCGCTCGAGTCCCCCTGCACAGGATGTCCCCGGGTGCGCACCAGGTCATACAATTTCGACAGCTTGACGATGAGCGCGTCCCAGTTGTACTTGTAGAACGGGCGTTTTTCGAGGTAGTCCTGCACAAACGTAGGTTTAAGGCGTCGGCCTGTTTGTTTCTAATACGGATAGTCAGCCCGGCCGTCGTGTTCAAGTGCGTGGGAGAACAGAACGCACGTCATGTTTCTGCAGAGGCGCTGAGTGTGGGTAAAGGGAGAGAGGAGACAACTACGCACCTTGAGGATCTTCATGAAGCCCGTGATATTCAGTTTCGTATACAAGCGCCAGGTCGTGCACGTCCTGCGACGAGATTCGCCACCTCCTCCTTCGAGGGCGTGGAAGCGGTCTTCCAGGGCATCAAAGGACTCGGCGCCCATGGACGAGATATCCTCGTCGGAGCTCGTCGTCATCGGAATCATCGTCCGAGCCGCCGTCGAGACCATAATCATCTTGGCGCCTCTGGTTCTCTGGGTCCGTGGATGACCGAGGGCCGGCGCCAGGACCCGTCATGCATTTGAGCGTCGTCTTCCACGAGGCGCTTGACGTCCTTCTCAGCGTCGCGGATGCGATGGGACAGCTCCGTCGTCTGGGAGGGTTGAGCATTATTCTCCTACTAGTAAGAACACAAACCTTAGACTTTTGAAAGTCGTGAATTTTATCGAGCTCGCGCTCCAGCAGCACCGTGAACTCGCTTTCGTCCTTTGCGTTCCATTCTCTTCCGGTCGTGCGATCCTGGATAATAATACCAAGTTATTTCCCGCGACAAACAACTGGCCGTTGAATACCCGCCTTCAACTCGCGCTTCAGCTGGTTGTAGTCCAAGTAGAATGGGCGCCAGGCATTATACAAATCGGTCTATTTGACCAAATTAGGGTGATCAGTACCGCCTCGAAGGACAACATACGCTGATTTTTTGGCCGAACTTCATGGTAGTCTCAATATGAAATAGACTCTAAGGTTCGGCGGCGGGTTCGGGATCGACGACGAACGTGCAACCAAGAATCGAAGTCAAATGTGACGATGCTGGGAAAGCTGGCCGGTGTCTAATTTTGGAGCCGATTACTCGCCGGGATGTTTGCTCGCGTGCTTGCTTGGACTAGTCTAATTATTATTCAAAATTAAATGTTATGCTACGTGTCCCCCACGGGCCTCTCGCTCGACATCGCAAATTTCCTGTACGCCCTCCCGGAAAAACACGACATTGTACTCGAGCAGTCCGCGCCGGCCCTCGTACACCCCCGTCGGTACCAGCGCCAGCAGCGCAAGATGGCGTGTAATGAGATGGTACGTCAGGGTCGTCCCGGGCGCGGACGGATGCAGAGAAGCGGCCGCGCTCGGGTAGAATCGGTCCTTCGTGGCTGTAGGCGTGGGGTTATCTGGCGGTGGGTCCGCGGCTGGTATTCGAAGGCGCGCTTCGGTGGAAGTGGGTAATCTGCGTACGGACTCGCTCAGTCGGGGAAGCACCACGTCGGCAACACTGACTGGTAGAGAGCCCCAAAGGCATTCAGCATCGAGAGGTAATCACAACATAGGTTGTGGGTCGCAGAGTCGACGGGGGATGCGTCGGTCGCGACGTACAACCTTGAAGCCGCGTCGAACAGGAACGCCTTCGGAGATTGAGAGTTCTGTAGGCGTAGGGAAAAAGATGAGAAGATGTCTGTGGTACCACAAGAAGGGACTTGCAGCACAAAAGACGTTGAGGAGGTCCTCCAGGAAGGGCAGAGAATGTATCAATTTGTGCAATACTTTGGAAAACGCCTCGTGGAGTGTGTGGTCATACACAGAAGTGAGGTGAAAATTGTAAGGCATCTGCTCGCATTCCCGCTCCATGAGATGGTCTTGCACCCGCTCCTGTATTTGCCGGAAGTTCTCTACCAGGATGAATATTTTGGCGCCGAACACTATGTACAACCTACCGATTTTATCGTCTTCCTGCAACTTCTCCGCCTTGTGGACAAATATCTCCACATGTATCTGCGGATTATCGTTGTAGGCAGCAATAATAAACTCGACCAGCTTGCTAATGGGCTGCTTGTACAAATCCTGCACCGAGTCTCGTATTTGGCCATCCCCTTTGACGCAGAAGACGCACCCGAATATCGATAACAAAAATGAGTGCGCTGAACTGCGAGAGCGGCGCGCCGAGGGTATCCACCGTAATATTACCCGGACAGTCCCATATCTCGAGTGGGATTACTGTGCTGCGCATGAAATCCACGCGTCAACCGACTTCCGGAGGGGCGGGCGCACCGAGACGCACTCGTAAGCATGTTTGACGACGCGCATGGTGGTCTCGAGATAGAACGTCTGTTTTGGAGCGAGCCCGTTGAACAAGACTTGATTAATTGAGGTTTTGCCACTACGCCGCTGGCCAAGGAGGAGGATTTTCGTGCGTACTATTCCGCTACTGGCGCCGTTGCCACTCGGCGTGCGCACAGGAGTGCCCGACGTCGACCCGTAAGTGCTGGTCATGGTTGAGTTATAAGCTGCGGAGTATCGGGCCGAGAGCACCACAACGCAATCAAAATAAATATGACCGTCGATTTAATTTAATTTAATTTCGGCGTTCGTATCTACGAAATACGTCCGGAGACGGGGACAATACATGTATATAGCGAATACATCGTCGCTGAACATAGAATCAATTACTAGCCAGTAAGTAAGTATGGTGGACCAAGAATCCCACATGATCACACCAGCCCACTCCCGCCCATACGCACCGTATCTCCTACCACCCGCACCGCAGCCGCCAGCATACGCCCCAGTATTCCCGCGCCGCCCCCACTTGCGGCAGATGCGGCGAGCAGCCGTCGCCGCACCAGCTCCGCGTTCCCGCCTGGAATCTCGGCGGCGGCCTTGGCGTTGCGCCGCCGCCGACGTACGAGCAGCGACAAGACGAGGAGGAGGACGAAGGACACGAAGGAGATGACGGAGAGTTTGGCGTGCGGGGGCAGGTACGGCGCGAGGGAGGCTTTGAGCAGCGCGTATATCGAAGGTGGGGCAGCAGCGCGCGCGGAGCCCGGGGGATACAGGCGCGGAGGAAGGTGATGTGAGCGGGGTGGAGATGCGGCGAGGGGGAGGGACGATGGCCTGGTGCGAGGCGTTGCGGTTGTGGTGGAGGCGGGGGATGAGGAGGCGCGGGATGCTGTAGATTGGGAGGCAAGCTTGGAACGTGCTCTTGGGGTAGCGGGGACTACCGTGTGCATTGACGCAGTCGAGGAGAGGGAGGACGAAGACGAGGTGGATGGAGTGGGGGAGTATGGTCGTGGAGATGAAAGAGATGGTGATAGCGGCGTCCGAGCTGGAACTGGCGTCGGGGGCAGTCGCGCAGCAATAGCTTGCGCATATTGTGCTTCCAGTGAGGACTTGAAGCTCTGGGGAAGACTGAGTAACGTCTAATCAACACGCGAAAGCCCAACTCACCTCTCTCGTACTGGACGGCAGCTCTGATTCGTAGTCCAAGAACTCCTTCGCATACTCCCATTGCTCCAGCTTCGGTAATATGTAGAGGCAATACGCGTCGATGACCTTCCCATAGTTGACACTCTCCTCGTCCGCGCTTGCGGCAGAAGATAAAGAATAATGGCGGCTTGCGAGCCAGTCCTCCACGATGACACGTCCGGCATCAGGAGCCTCAACTTTGAGGCTCGAATACACCAGAGTCAAAATGACGGCTGAGGGAATAAATGAAGCCTTTTGCGGCGCGCCGCTAGGAGTAAAGAGAGCCAGAGAGCGTTGATAGGCCGACATAATGTGGGCACGCGAGGGCTGGTTAAGCAGGTCGCAGAGGGAATCCGGAAGCCCTTCGACAGGCGGAGAGGTATAGACTGTCGTCTCCAATGTGATCCTCAGGATATCCCATTTACTGCGATGCGGAGCAAGTTCATCTGGGTTCTGGACCGCCGCTGGAGGATGAAGAAGAGCAAACGCGGACTCGAGCAGCGAATGGACGAGGAGTACTTCGCGGTGAAGAAATCCACGCGCCGCGCGGTTGTACAGTGAGCGTAGCGTTGCGACCGTCGTCGAGCCTGAGGCATGAGGCGGCGAAGAAGCCTTGAGCTTCTTAGATGGAGGCGCCTTTGTCAGCGTGCTCGTCGCTGTGGGCATCGTTGAGCAAGAGCAAAAGCAAGCTAGCGACCAGAGAGGTTCCGGCTAAGGCTTCAAATTCACATGCGGCGAATCACGAGTCTCTTATTTTTAACCAAAACTCGTCATTGCCTCATCGTTGCCGCCTCCTCAAGGTCCCTTTGAATGAGACTGACTATGGAAAACCCACTGTCTCGGTTTGCTTTCGTCTGGTGTGGCGCCAATACTTACTGTTTCAATACGTCACTGCTAGTCTTAGGCCGTGACCTTCCAGATGCGCCGGTACTACTACCAGAGCTTTCAGGTCTGCTGATGGCGTTGAGTCGCTGTGCAATCACACTGGATTATTTACGAGTTCAATTTTGCTTTGCATCCTGTATCTTTCTGACCTTCTCTGGCTGCTCATCTGATGACCCACAATTTCTTTCTTGCCGCAGAAGCACGCTACCAAATCCGACCAGCTCGTCATTTCGGCCCAAAAGGGTAACTTCTTTCTCAGTTATGTAACTCGTGAGTGGCGCAACGCCAAAAGAAAGTACAAGCTGGGTATTTGTTTTGAAATCAAAAGCAAGGCTCATATAATATCGCCACCTCCTTCAATCTAAGGATGAACAAGACGAAATAAGTACCGGCTCGAACAAAGATATTTGGCAACTCTATATATCGTTCCTTCAAGTAAGTCGAGGCGAGTGTAGTATAAAGCACTAGAGAAGAAAGTACATTTTAATATGGTATCGAAACAAGTCTCAAGAAATAGCTGTCAGAGTACGCTGCTGTTATAAAGACTCCGCCACAAGCACAAGCTTCCACATCTATAATTTATGAATGAATCTCCCACACATCCGTACATAAACTAGCAGTAGCCCCAATACCCCTTAGAAACGACGGGTGGTGCGTACTGCGTATACTGTGGCCACAGCGGTGCACACGGTGTATAAGGCCAGCATCCCCCATAGTAATCGACCTGAAAGCGCGCGTTCGGGTACTGTATCACAGTCGTGGAGGGCGGGCTCCACGCTGCACGAGGTGGCGGGGCAGTGGCGCAATAGACCCATGCAGGGGGCAGCGGCGTGCGCGGATATTCTGTTAGCGGGAGGTTAAGATTAATCAGCAGATAATATTTGGAGGGGAGAAGGAGAAGAATGGCGCACGAAGGAGGACGGTTCGCGGATTGCAGGCGGAACATTTGGAACAGGAAAGAGGTGCACAGTGGCAGCGACACGACCAGCACATTAGAGTTTTAGATATATGAGGTCTTGTGGGTGGATACAAGAATGGGTGAAGGACTGCGGCATGTATGCCAAATAGGTGTGGGCTTTATATTCGTACGCGACGAAATAAGGGCGAGGGAGGGACGGTACGAGTCAGGTATCCGCACAAGAGTTTTATAGTGCGATCGGACGATAATGTGGCCAACCACGAGTACTCTGAGTGGGTATCGCGGGCGTCTGCAGGCATGGCAATGGCAGTACAAGGGATAAAAGCGGGTATAGCGGTCCAAGCGCTTAGGCGCCCAAGGCTCGGCGCGGCCTGTTGCCTGGAACGTAGAACGCGAGGTGCCCACGGTCCGAACGCCGGCGAACCTGCCAGTTTTACACGAAAAATGCATGAAGATTGAATGCATGCCGACGGCTGATAACTGACGAAAGCGTGGATTTATGAGGAGTGCCCAAATAATAATAATAATAATAATTGCAGTAGAAAGAACTGCCTTGTCTTAGGCCCATAACAACAAATGTGCGGCCACAATGATAACCGGAAAATGCATGAACGCAGAGCTGGAGAGGCGCCGATGAATGCCCAAGGTGATCCCAAGGTGCCAGTTCCGTTCCAGAACTAAAATGTAGGCCGCCGACAGCATTGTCCCCAGTCATTGACAGTATCATACGATGTACAACACAGAGTAGTAGCCAAGAAAGTCCGTGTGATCGATGACGATCATCTGAAGTAGAGTGGGCCCCGAGTCATTGAATGGCTCGCTGAAGGACAACGCGTGTGGGGCATAAAATATGTCGACTACATTTCTGCTTGTTTTCGGCAGGGTGCAGAATAAAGAGGAGACTTCAGAAGAGCAGAGCGGCGGCAGTGATAGTATCTGCCAGGTAAGTACGGTGGTCAGGATCTCAGTGGTTGGACATGAAGAGAAAGAACGTGGCAGTGCAGCCATCAATTGATGTGGCTCACAACCTCTTCTCCGCTCCTCCTTGCGAACACTGATTGGTCTATGCTTTGTAAAATCTTCATGCTCATTAGATGACTCGAGCAATTTCGGTCGTATCCGAGCGTCTTCGGGAACGAACCCATCGTTTTCATGGTGGGGAAAATGCCTCCTGTCCAATCGTCACTTGATAACCCTGCAGCTGCTTCTCATCCGGGGCTGCGGCGCTGGGCTGAACTCAGAAAGGTTGGCCCTCGTAGCTATAAGCCGGCCGCGTCGTCATCCTCGATTTTCTATGTTCTCAAATAATAGACCTCCTAAACCTTGGGCGGCATTGGAAATGTGGATTCTGGAACGCTTTCACTTGACTGTACTGGGTTACTGGGCTGTAGGGAACGCACATACACCGGGCCGTTTTTCTTAGTGGCTTTTCTTGCGCTGTCTTCCTTCGTCTCCAGTCGATATCAGCTGCCATTGCAGGGTCCTTATCAGAGACTATCGATCCTTTGCAACTCGATGTTAGTCCTGGAAATCACCGAAATCCCCGCGCGCACCCAGCTGGTATTATTCCGCGTTCACTGCAACGGGCCGCTGGCGCGGTCCGGGAACGACAAGCTTCAAATAATAAAAAAGGGTAGTATAAGAAGGCCAAGCAATATTGCCTCTGGTCCAACAAGATGAAGTTCTTTGCTCCAATTGCCTCCGTTTTGCCTTTCATTGCCTACGCTGCGGCCCATGGGACGGTCACCATACCCACCCCGCGTGCTGTAATTCCTCTAACGCCGTTGTTTTGAATCACTATGCTAACCTTCAGCCTAGATCGGCGCTGCTAATGTCGCAGCCTGCGGTGCGACCGTCAACTCAATCCTCAAGTCCGACAAATTTGGACCGGTAGGTTGCGGATGCGTCAATTCTATATATTATTACAAACATGAATGTTCGTCTAGATTGAGAACGCCGGACTGGCTCCAGTGACCTACAACACAACCGCCTGCCACCTCTTCTTCTGCCGGGGTTACCAGCTTGAAGACAACCTCAACAACACACGCGTGTATTCCCCCGGCACGGCCGTCGCCTTCCACGTTTCCATTGAGGCGCACCACACCGGATTTGCAGTGCGTCCCATTTCTCCTGTCTTTTTTTCCCGTGCCTTCATATATTCCGCGACATTAGAACGTGTCTGTGGTGAACCTCGTAACCCAGACGCCCATTGCGCGGCTCTTCACTTGGCCCGTGTATGCGAACGACACGCTCGGGCCGCCGGACTGGCCAAAGAACGAGAGTCAGTACTGTTTGATATCGATGATACGAACGCCGGGTGTACTGATTCCAGAGTTTTTTTTCTGTAGGCGACTTTACAGTCACCATCCCGAATCTCGGCTCACAGTGTGCCAAGGTCGGGCAGTGCGCCATCCAATGGTGGTGGTGGGGAACGCAGGTCAAGCAGACGTTCGAGAGTTGTGTCGACTTTACTCAGTGAAATTGGCCGTTTTTCTTGGTTCTATATTGTCCTGCGTCGAAGAATCGTTTAAATTGATGATCATTCATTTCACTAATGTCAACTGGTATCGTCCACAGAGTTGCGAGTAAAGTTGGGAATTATATACAGCGTATCCGTAAGAAAGTCTGTGAGATCATGTGCACCCTTCTCAAGCGTATTCGCGCTCAGTAATCGGACTCCCACCTGCGCCGACACTCCCACTGGGACTCCAGACACTCATGCTCTTGCCTGATAGGCTTCCTCCGAATGCCAGAGTCCGCGTTTGCGACACCACGTTTTCGGTCAACCGCGCTGTCGGCAGAGGTATCGATGCCCATCGCGCCCCACATCAGAGGCCCTCTGAGACGCCGTCGCAAGAACGTAGTCGGGAACTGGATGGTGTCCGCCTCCTCCGAGAGAATTGGGTTTCCGTGTCTGTCGTCAGCACCTGGGTGTTGTTTGCACAGAGTTTGGTGGTTTCGATCTCGGTGATGAGATCATAGTAGACGTGCCAAGGGACCGTCGGGGAAGATCGTGGGCGCAGTATGTGTGTGTTGCGCGGCCGAAGTAGTTTACATCGGCCGGGGAATGTGGTGAGCCAATGCGCAATACCATGTTCGTAGAGGAGGACTCGCAAAGACTGTGTTCGGGTCTGTAGGTGGCGCAGTAAGATTGCTACGCTCTACGGCGCACTCGTAGACGCCTCCCCGTGTAGGCCGGGCTAGGGAGTAGCATTGTGGGAGGTAGCAGGCGTTGGTATTCTGCCGAACAGGCAGATCGTGTGCGTGTTAAAGCAGCATCCGTAGCATTTCCTTGGCGGGCCGCGACGGCCCTGGTAGTCTCGCCCCGCGTCGGGACATGTTCTAGATTCTACAGTTTTCTGGGTCCCTTGGCAGGAGCCAGTCATCGCCAAGAAGTACAGGAAATTTGCTGCGTATAGGCTGTGCTAATATAAAGCGACAGTTTCGTAGGCAAAGACTCGTCACCTCAAATTTGCCATGCTCTCCCCACAATATGGCGATACAGTACAAGGCAGGATTTTCAGCCCAACAGAGCAGAACAAGCGACCAATCCTGCAAAGATCGAGTGTAGTTTTATGACTTGCTGGTTGGGCGCACCCGCACAAGAGACCCGATATCATAAAATGCTTTCACACGCCAGAAAATCAGAACATGCCAGAATCCTTCATCAAGGAGGCCTGTTACAAACGGCATGATGTACAGGGCGGGTAATGTGTCGTTCCCGCGGAGCGTAAAAATAAATAGCAGCGACGGATAATAGTGAGATCAGAGATGAACTTTGTCGGAAACTGAAAAGGACATCCGAGGGCGGTTTGAAAAAAACCAAAGTGGCGAAACAAAACAAACACAAACGTGGGGCGCATCAATTTCTATTCAACGACTCTCGAGTTGCTCTTCGTGTGTATGTACGCGTGCTCCGCTGCAATCGAATCATCTCGTCCTTCGTGCTGATCCTAAATCATTTGGATACGCCAACCAGCGATGAAGCAATGAAAACTGTGCAAAAATTATTGGGGATCGGACTGTCCAGTGCTGTCCAGTGTAACTTCTTGGAATTCTTGAGGCAGCTTGCTGGCTCCCCTTTCCGGATGGTCTCAGGATGTCCAGCCAAAGGTGCTAGTCGCCAGAAAGTACTGCCGAAGGGCGCCGAAAATGCTTCTGTTTACTGGATCATACTTGACCTCATCGTTTCCTCATCGACCTTGCCATCGCTCCAGAGTCATACCCAGCTCTATAAAATCAGGGAGCAAAGAGTATGAAGAACTCACTAATACTTCCACCATGCAAGCTGTATCGAACAAACTAGCCGAGGTGTGTCCACGCAAGTTCCACTATGACTTTAATAACTGACGTCTAGCCATCACCAGAAACTGGGAGACGCGCCCACTGTTGTTACCCCTCAATACAACCATCGTCCTGATGGGTCGACCATGAAAGCCCTCGCTTGGTTCGGCCCTCGGGACGTACGAATGATCGATGCGCCTGTCCCCGACATCACCCAGGAAGACGACGTAATTCTGCAGGTCACAGGCTCTACTATTTGTGGCTCTGACCTCCATCTGTGAGACCAGACGGAGCCTCTCGTTGAGCTTGGAATAACCTTCATCGCAGGTACCATGGGGAAATTCTCCAACTCCAAAAGGGAGACATATTGGGGCATGAGGTGCGGAGATATTTTTTCGCAATCCTAACGACTGACCGTAATTTATCTTACAGTTCATGGGGATTGTTGACCGCGTAGGACCCAACGTGAAAAATATTAAAATCGGGCAGCGGGTTGTCGCGTCCTTCCAAATCGCGTGTGGCGAGTGCTCCTACTGCAAACAGAAACTGTCGTCCATGTGCGACCGCACCAACTCATCTGGGTGAATTCCTTTCTTTTCCAGTTATTCCGAAGCCTTCGTTAAATCCTTGGTAGACTGCAAAATGCAATGTATGGAACCAGGGACGCTGGGTTCTTCGGGTACGCTACCGCGCTACCACTCATGTACAATGTGTGCTCATGCGCCTCAGATACTCGCACTTCACTGGCGGATTTCCGGGCGGACAGGCGGAGTATGTCCGAGTCCCCAAGGGCAATGTCAATCTCTTGCCCATCCCCGACTCTGTGCCCGACGAACTGGCCCTCTATCTCTCCGACATTCTCCCCACCAGCTATCACGCAGTTGTCGACGTAGGTGTGAAGAAAGGGGACGTCGTTGGTATCTGGGGTCTTGGACCCATCGGCCAGTGCGCTGCCCGTTTTGCGCTCATGAAAGGGGCCTCGCGCGTCATCGGCATCGACCGTGTCAAAGAGCGCCTAGCCCTAGCCCGCGAAAAAACCGGTATAGAAACACTTGATTTTAGTGAGCACACTGATGTGGTCAAACGTATTCACGAACTCGTTCCCGGCGGGCTCAACATTGCCATCGATTGTGGTGCGTACCTTGCTTTTATTCTTCTCTCGGAATACATACGTCACACCTCAGGGACATTCCACGAGCCCAAGACACTGCTGCACAAGGTCGAGAAGACGCTCATGCTCGAGACGGACGTTTCAGAGACTGTGAACGAGATGATCACCGCAACGCGTAAAATGGGCAGCTGCGGTATCATCGCCGCATACGCCGGATACACCAACCACTTCAACATCGGCGCGTTGATGGAGAAGGGCATCCGCCTCATCGGGAACGGTCAAGCGCCTGTGCACAAATACTGGCATGAACTGCTTGAGATGCTCGAGTCCAAGAAGTTCGATCCGCTTTTGTGCGTCCTTTCGATTATTGCCTTTTTATACATGGCAAACTGACGGTGTCGTCCTGTGCAGTGTTGTGACGCATCGTGTTCCGCTCGAGGAGTTCCCTGAGTTGTATGCGTCGTTCGACAAACGGGTGGATGGCGTCGAGAAAGTCTTCGTGGAGACAAGTTTTCTTCACGCCCGTCTCCTGGGGCGCCACAGGCTCAGCCATGTGGCGGATTGGGGTTCGGTGATATATACCGTATAATTTCACTAAGCATATATATATTTAAGAGTACTTGCAACTGATATTGCATTCCCCTTGATCCGATGGATCGACATATTACGTAACATAACCACACCTCCATAAAAGGGAGGCTGAAGCTTCAAAAAGTTATGTTCGCTTGCTCGAACTCCGCCGCCACTGCAGAGGCACAGGCACTATACTATGATGCTACAAATGCCTTAGTAGGAAGCCCTGAACACCCCGAGCGAGGCCGCCGCCGCCTCGCTCCACAGTGACGCCAACTTGAACAGTTGAACGCCCGGACGCACAACATTCCATACTCAACGTCCTATCCAACCATCACATGCCGCCATTCGACCTGGCAGAACTGTGGATGCCATCAGCCCTCGTTTGCCTCCTCGCTCGGCATTTCGACTAAGTTGTCGTTTCCTCACGACGCCCTCTACTAGCATTCCGAGCTCCCCGATGAACCCAATGGCATTCCAACAAGCGACACCGCTCGGCGCATCTGCAACGCCCCCACATTCGGCGCTGTGGCTGTTGTTCTCGAGGATGAAAAGTACCACGTCTCGGATGAGATTTTTCCTCGCTGCGAGAATGATGTGGCGGTAGGTCTCACTGATGTCGACCCTTCAGGATCCTATGATTGTCTCGCAATTTGACTTACGCGCCGTGTAAGTGCCGACGGCATGTGGTCGAACAGCTGGAAATCTAATCCTGTATCTCTGTGGATGCCGTATTTCTGATGCTAGAGACCCCCTGTCCCCAACACCAGCCTATCTGGCCGCCTCCGCCTCCGCCTCCCTCAAGATTCCGGCCGTACGAATGGACGCATTGCAACTTCACCATGCTTATGTTCTTCAGCGCTACAAATACCTTCTTGCAGTGTTGGAGTACGATCCTCGGAATTCTGCCAGTGGAATGTAATATTACAATTGCGATTCAGGTACCCATTGCATATTACGGCGATTTTCTAGTGTGCCGAGGGTCGAATGAATAAATGAGTGCTCCCGCACAGCGCTCAGCATGTCGGTATCCTAATGCTCTTCAGAGTTCGACTAAAAGAAAAAAATCAGGCTCAAGTTGCGATCCTTCTGTCTCCCGAAACTTACTTTTGATGAAACAAGCCCCACCAACCCTTAGATTGCGGGGTTAGCATAGGGGAACTATGCTTCGAAGTAAGAATTCACCTCAACTCCGCCGTAGGTATCATCCTGCCGTAAAGTATCAGCATTACGGTGAATTTTGCCTGTGTCACCGGCGTACCTTCCACTTCTCGTCGAAATACTGTATGCCAGAGTCAGACGACATTAGTAGTACCAAGCGCAGGGATCGCACCTCGAAAAAGAAGTACTTTGTCCCGTTCGCATTAGCCTGGCACACAAACGTGTCCAGGAATATCTACCGACGCTCATGAGGGTGTCGCGCCAATCGAAGAGAAAGAATAAAACCCACTTGAAGATTTTCCACGGACGCTGCAGACGCCCCGTTACTAGCCAACGAACTATTCGATGATTGCTGTGATTGGAAGAGGGTCGGATCGGGATCTAATGCGAGTAACACTAATAATGTCTCATACCGTAGGCCAGCCTGAATGCGCGATGAAGAAGTGAAGATCGGGATCAGCAAACGACGGAGTTTTAAAATAGACGTGCCCGTTTCCGCGATGAACATTTGGGGCTTATTGGACAACTTGGCGGCAGCGGCGATATTGGTGTCCTGGAAGAACTGAGCAGTCCACGCGGCCGCCTGGTCAATCGAAACGTCCGCGAACCATGGGTGCACGTTCGCCATCTGCGTAAAATGAGGGGAAAAGTAAGTCTGACCCGCCTCAGACCGATGAGTGGAAGTAGTACGAACCCCATAGTCGACACTCTTCAAAACCTTGGAATTGAAGTACGAGCCGGCGTCAGACGTCCCGATCTACATACAAAACAGAATAAATATAGAACGTCGGATGTGCTGGAAAATACTCACGGGAATACTACCCAGACTCAAAGCGCTCATCTTCATGCGCGTATCCGTTACATTCTGCAGCAGCAGCGCCGCACCCACATTCCCGACCGAGCTGCCCGCCGCCTTCGCGCCATTTGCCGTGAGGTAGCTGCACACGCGCTCCGTCAGTTACCTATGCCACAGTCACATATCACACAGCACAAGAAACACCCACTTGAGCATAAACTCATTCCCAACTGTGATCCCCCCAATATGCTCCACACCATACTTCTTCACCGCCGCGACGATCTCGTCGCGCTGCCGCGCATACGCCGTCCCGCCGTCCGTCGCAACGTAGTTGCCGAGCCAGACGGTCATGTCGACCTTGGTCTGCTTTATCGCCTCCAGCTGCCGGTCCCAATTAAATATTTAATCATCGTGAAGGCTGGCGATGGGAGCGCACCACGAGCTCTGTCTGATTGCAGTCCGCGCCATAGAGTCGTATCCTCTGCACCTCGCATAAGTGCTGAGGTAAAACGGACGGAGGCGAGCTTACCGTCGTCAACTGGGATAGTAGCTGCAAGGGCACTATCAATTTCGCGTGAAGAAACCAAGAAGGAACGCGCCTGGATGTCCGTAATGATGTCATCTTTCGAAGAAAAAAACGGAATAATTTAAACACGCCGAATGGATAGCAATAGTTTCACCCACCAAGCCTATTCCCACAATCCGGCAACTGCGAGTTTTCCGGCGTATATGCGATACCGTAGAATGACTGCACCAGGTTCGCGTCTTTGGTGAATGAGCTGGGGTCGTTGGATGGCGTTAAAGGGGACGAGGCGGACGAGGAGGAGGATGACGACGATGACGCGTTCTTCCGCAAGAGCACAAAGCCGAGCGTGATACCCGCGCCAATGAGGCCGATTACGCTCACCGCGCCGAGGGCCTGCGAAAACACGGCTCGTCAAGTAAAAGTCGGCCGAATCACGTAGTAGGCAACGCACCAACAACCACGCGCGACGCCCGCCGCTCCTGGTCGCGGGCTTCTCGCGCCACGCGTTGTTTTGCGGGATCGGCGCCTGCACGATGACGTCAGCAGGCTGCGAGTCCGCGTAGTACCCGCCGGCGTATTTTGCATGTTGGTGGACGAGCGGGATGTCGTGCAGGGAGATATTGTTGTAATTAGGAGGTGGCACCCCGCTGCGGGCGTACTACGCGTTTTGGCGTTAGACGAGAATGTGTCTGGATGAGGGGGAGCGCGGCGCGCGCACCGGCGTCATGTTGTCCGCGTCGTAATATTGCTGCAGCTCCGTCTGCGAGCGGTGCGGTTCCGAGTCTCTGTACGGCATTAGATGTTAATTCTTGTATTCTGGCGGGGTGAAGGAACGAGAGTGGGCGGGCGGGCAAAAGAAAGCGAGCGAGAACGAGTATTAATGTGTGTTTATTTTCATGTGCAATAGTCATGATCGGTGTCCAGATGAGAAAGTCTTTGTCCTTAAACGTACGTGTACTGTAATTACAAATAGCTTGTAAGCGTAAAGAGTCCAGGGTATGGCAGAGCAAGAGGGAATAATATGGATACAACAAACAGCGTCAAGATCTCTCATCGTCCCATATCCACACGCAAGGCTAGTCCGAGGGCTCCTTCGTTCGCGGCTGGGAGGACGAGGAGCGCTTCTGTTTCCTTAGGACCTTGGGTCGGTGCGTCGGATCACCTTCAGCGGGAGATCCGGGCGCAGCTTGGCGCCCAGACGGGAGCGTGCGCCGTCGCGTCACCGTTGCCCCTGCCCCTGACTCCGGAGAGCCAGAGCCATTCGGTGACTCCACCACGGGGGACAAATCTTCGCGCGAATTGTCTGTGAAATCTTAAAAGTAAGGAAAGAACGCAGGTGTTAGTGGACAGGTGACGCACCCGTCGTCGTTTTCCGCCGTTCCATTAGAGGTCGGCCAACGCTACCCTCGTTCTTCACGAGCTTCCACGCGCCGCCGACCGGGGAATGCCCGCTGTCATCCGCCAGCACGTCGTCATCGTCCGATATACCCGATCCGGCCGATCCAGGCAGCTCGTTGGCTGGTGGCGTCGCGACATCGAGCATGAAGTAGTCCTGCTGTGCGATGAGGAACTCGAGCACGCGCTGACTCAGGTCGTGCTCTTCCGGCGACATCTCGTGCGCGGGGTGGGATATCAGCCCGGGGCGGAATATCACCGCCAGGTCTGTCGAATGTCAGGAATCTTTAGTCAACGAGGGGGGGAACGCACTCGTCGCGGTCATAAGGTTCTTGTCCGCCTTGCGCGCAAACACCGAGAGCAGGTCGAGCACGTAGAGCAGTAGGTACTGGTTCGCGCGGGGCATACCGCGGATGAGGCGCTTGTACGTTGCGATGACCTCCTCCTGGTTGAAAGGCGTTTTCGCTGCATCATGAATGAAGCTTGGCCGAGCGGGTGCAGATGGCGCCTTACCTAAGGCTTCGCGCACGGCGTGGTACATGCCGTGCGGGATGACGGGTTCCTGCGGGGTGTGAGGATGGCATAAAAACGAGCCACGTAACGCACAGGCATCTGGGTCAGGTATCTGCGGAAGACACTCGCGACGTCGTGGGTGGTGTACGACTCCTGCTTCCAGTCGAGGGATTTTCCGTACTGCGTGGTGGTTAGAGGTGCATCAAGTTGGAAAAAAGAACGCACTCGGGGCGGCGTCTCGAACAGTGCCTGCAGTTCGCGCATGCGTTTATTGGAGCCATTGACGCGGAACGTCCCCGGCACCTCCGTGGCTGGCAGAACAATTAGCAAAGTACACACAAGATTCCACAGCCTATTACCATTCTCCTTGAGATAGAGTCCGCTGCGCCCGCGCGTAAGTAAGACTGGCAACAAGAAAGCTGTCCACCGACCACTTGGCGACCACGACCGGAATGTAGCCCCATACATAGAGCTCGCCGTTGGCATTCGCGGTGGATATCTGCACGCTTGCGTACTTCAAGCTCTCCTTGAGCGGCTTCCCGAACACCGTATGCACTGGCTCCGCTGCGATTGACAATGATCCAATTAATTACCCCGCTCTGGATCAGGCCAACGCACCCTTGTCGTCGTCTCTCCGCTTCTGCGCCGAGGTGAATCCCGTCCACCAGGCCCGGAGATTCGCCTTTGTGGGTGCCTGCGCTGGCTCGGATAGCATATTGGTGTTCTCTGCGGCTCTTCCTCCAATTTGGGCGGGGGAAACGGGGAAGGATGAGCGCTTTTTCGAGGCCTTAGGGAAGGGGGACAAGCGGCGGAGTCGCGACGCCAGTACGAGGTCTTTTCCAGGTTTGTGTCTGCGGAGGTTGCAATGAGTCGCGTCGAGGTGCAGGTACAGCCACGTGCTATCACGATGACTTCACCATGACCAACACCACATTTGAGCTCAATTTCGACTCTAGGGGCCTGGAACTAGCACTGGGGATAACTGAACAGAACCGTCTTCTCTTGGTCTTCCACTTGGCTGTAAATTCATTTTGTCGCTTTCAACTCCACTGGAAGCTCCTAACTATTCGTGCTCTACTCCTAAATAGTACTTTCCAACTGGGCAGTCAGCATTCATCTTGTCATATATGAGGGTTCCCCACGTTCCCGGCAGCTGGGAAGATCATATCATGGTTCTCCACAGCAAACGGGACAGCCTGTTCAACAGCAATGTAATAATTTTAGTTCTGGACAAGGGTAGGCGAGGGCACAGGCGCTCTAAGACAGCGTCATTGTTACGGCGCTAAAATCTCTTTGTCCTCGCCATGCAGTCGCAAATTGTGAGTAGCGACCCTCAATCCTTGAACGGTGACACATCTGTTCCTCCACAACGGTACACTCAGCGCTGTCTGTACATCGGTAATACTGATCAGTTCATTCCACAGAGCAAACTTTTTTCCGAATGCCGCTGACTTCGATATCGTCGGTGGTCAATTTGTGCTCGGAGACTTGCACAACCATGTTGGTTCGCCGCCGCCCATGCGTATGTCATCTTGAGTCCTTCATCAGCATCTTACGAGCCGCGGTTCCTCTCAGAGTCGTTGGCATCTTCCCCTGTGCGAATATTATTTTCGTCTGCGAAATGATTCTTACCTACGTTTTCTTTGCAGCCAGGTAACCGACCACGTACGCCCGACTACATATCGGAGAGCGACAATTATTGCAGTCAATTATTGCGCCAAGGTCGAGGATTTCCGTTGTACGTTCCAGGCCCTCCAGGAAATCTCTCCGAAGAGTATCGAAGAAACGGCGTGTCCATCGGCGATGTTGGCACCGTGACGCCGAGGGGCATATTCGATTTTTTCTTCAACATATACCTGCCATCTGATCACCCCATCAACGCACATGTGCCAGAGAACTTTTCTCCCTTACCACGCTACGCTCCTGAGGACATAGTCCCTCTGGATTTCGATCCAGGAAACTATGTGTGCACTCTTTCTGTTTGGGAATTGGAGTCCGACTCGGATCTGGCCACTGAGTATTGTTGTAGTGCTACTGCATCCGCATTTAATTTATCATTTTGTAGGCAATTTCCAGGCGGTGACTTCTACTTTGGATGCTCGGGCCCGAAAGGCGCTGTTCTCTCCCTTCCGCATGGTTCAAATCTCAATGAACTCCGAAATTTGGATGGCGTGCGAAGATATGTGGCATGCCATGCGGATAGTTGGTATAAATTCGTTAACGGACCAAGAGGTCGGGGGCTAGAGAATGGTTCTCTCTACCTCATCACTGGCTGGGAAAAGTGTCCATCGTGGGGTATGGCTTCATTTCAAGCTGTTCCGGTTGAAGACGAGTTCCAGCTATCGTTCAAACCGACCGCTGGAGCAGATACCGGTTACAAGTACCGCTGGGGAAGAGGCAACCGTGCTCACAGAAAACAAGCCGACGCACCGAGCGGTGCTGCAAGTCCGATCAACCAGACAGTTTTTGTCCACGGCCTTACCATCTCTCTCCGTAACAGTATATGGGGGCGACTTTTCGGAGACGTAGAAATATGCCAGCTTACTGACCCGCCGTCGCCGAGACAAACCGGCCAATTTGTTCCATATGCGTCTCAGCAATCGTTGTTTTCATGGGCCGCTGGATCCTTTGGTGGGGGCAGTTCGACTGGAAGGAAACACAGTGCTGGGCAAGATGATAGCGCTGTCACGATCTCTGACTTTCCACCTACCTCTACGGTACGTTGATCAATTGAGAGTATGTCAGATACTAAACTGTCTGTAGATTTTTCACCCTTCCCGTTTATTTAACGACTATCTTCTACGCCAGGCAAGGAGGACCTATTTTCACCTTTAGAAAATCTAATTAGCCCTATTCAGGCGCCCGAAGCAACAGTTGCGATAACACACGACAATGACTGGCTTGATATTTTTCGAGACGTTTGTCTTCCCTTCTTCTGAAATTTATGCAGTAAGGAAACTTTAACCTAGGATGGCACGTTTAAAATGCAAGATTCAGTGACAAACCAAATATCCGACAAACTTCTTGTCAAGGTGGAACATGGTTGGTGTTGACGCCTGCTTTTTGTACGTCTCTGATAAAACTCTTGCTCTCAGGTGCCGCTTTCTTCCAGCCCAAGTTTCAGTCGACGTTCTCCACCACTGAGCTGGCAGCGCTTCCGTCGGAGCTCAAATATGTCGAAGGCATGGAGTCTCCCAACGTACCAGTGCTGCCCGCACCTCTCCTACGCCGAACTCGCAGTTTCGACGGCAATATTCGTCCAACGGAACCACCTTCTCCTGCCTCCCCGGAGCTCAAATATGTCGAAGGCATGGAGTCTCCCAACGTACCAGTGCTGCCTGCACCTCTCCTACGACGAACTCGCAGTTTCGGCGACAATATTCGTCCAACGGAGCCACCTTCTGCCTCCTCGCGGAACGATAATCAGTCGCAGGAAGCATTAGAATCCCGCAGGAAGCCACAATTAAGCTTCCCGTCATCACTTTTGGTTCAAGAGGACGTACGTGCTTCATTCTGCTTTGGTATGCCGCTCAATTTGTTTGCACGCTCGCGCAGTCGCCCCAATCGATTTTCTACCCTGGAGCGGGAGGGAGCTATAGAGGCTCTGGAGCCTCCTCCACTCGCTCTGAAATGAGCAACTCCCATAAGTACACTAATCCGGCATCTCCTGTCGCTTCGCAGGAAGATTGCCCACTGGAAGGAAGTGCACGAGAGGATTACAGGTCCCGTTACCCTAGTCGCACTCACTCACATGACCCCTTAAGTTCAACCCCACCAATGGTTCACGTTCAAGAGGCTCAGGCTGATGGTCAATTTGACGGGAATAGCAAAGGCCAACCCAGTTCGTCTTCGGTCCGGACCCCAGCTGGCACGTTCGCCGGCCACAGCCGAAGAAAAAGTTCTACCAAGCACTGTTGCCACCTCTGCTCGAAAGACTTTACTAGCGCGCCTAATCTTAACAGTACGTACGTTTAGTGTCTCTATTCCAACTAACATTATGCCTGTAGATCATCTTAGCTCTCACTATCTCTACCCAGGATGGAGAAGCTCGGACGCCTCCCCCGCAGCGTTGGGCCGCAGCAATGACGCAGAACCACCCTCTCTGTCTCCGGGGCGTACCGCGCCCACAACCACACTCTTTTACGAACGGTCCGGCCATACCCACACTAATAAGCACATCTATTCTCCGAGGTTGGTATCCTTCTCTCCACTTTTAAATATAAGCACGACTTTAACTCCGATCCCAGTGATTTCGATTCTTCCCTACTTTCCGGCCATCTGGATAGCCCCTTCTCGGAGGGTATGCCTTCGGACTCGTCTGCTTTAGTTTGGGATCTCGACAGGTGAAAATTAGCTTTGTCTCCCCGAGTAACCTCGATCTGACTGAAGCTCAGCACTGTCGCCCATGTGCAGGATCGTAACTCCTTGCAAACTGGCCCACTTGAGCAAGGCGGACACCCGGTTCCGGAATTCCTGATCAGCGATATTCCTGTAATAACTGTCGTAGGCCCTCCCGATTTGGATCCGCGCAGGTCAGCTTCTTCATTCCTCGAAGCGTACCTGGCGATGATTTGAATTTGACTGTCCCAGAGATGTCGACGAAGTCCTTGGCGCGGAATACCCCGATCTCTGGCACCGCGATGACGGCTGGCTTTCTCGAGGTGCTACCAGGCGTCGAGCATATTCAGATAGCGTACTACCTCGACCTTCCTTCGAAGCTATGGACGACAACAGTACATCTGCTCTCGCTGACGCTGCTCCGACAACGATGCCTGGTGCTCTACCTCCTTCCCCACAATCACCCAAATTTTTATCGCCCCCTTTTTGGCACCACCACTCCGATCCTAGGTCTGATGCAGAGTCAGACACCTCGTCCCTTCGGCCGGACAGCAGGAATTCGCATAGCGATCTCGAGCCTTCGTCTCCGGTCTCCTCGCAGGGTCATACTCAGTGGCAACCAGCAGCATTTTCCCCAGCGACACCGAACCGCCGGACCCATCTTACACCCTCGCCCCGGCCTCCATATCTCTACCCAGGTTCGACGAGAAGCTCGGACGCCTCCCCCGCCCATTCGGAGAGTAGTAATTCAGAACCAGCGTCTCCTGTCGGATGGCAAGAGGATTCTTCCCGGGGACGTACTCGAGACGCATCGCACTACTCCAGGTTGTCCCGACGCCGTAGTCTTTATCCTTCACCGGGGATGAGCTACTCAGCAGATAATCCTGCAAGTCTCTCCGCTTATGACCCCGACGACGACTCCCATTCCGACTATTCCGCCGCCCAATCCCAATTAATTGACACTTCTGGCCAATCCATATATGGGCCTGAAGTGGGCACTGCAGCTGGCACACACGCTAGCGGCGGCCGAAGGACAAAACCTCGGAAGCACTCCTGCAACCTTTGCTCACAGACCTTCACATCAAAGCACGATCTCACTCGTACGTATGTATACTGCTTGTCTACTCCCTAACTAACCGTATTTCCATAGACCACATCACTACGGCACACGACCCTACGCCCGACATACTTGTAGAAAGACATGTCCGACGCGCCACATCCCTGTAATGTCAGAAAGGATTCCACATGGCGGTACATACTCAAGAAGGGGCTGCTAAGCTTATTGCGGAGGATTACTGGATAATTAGAGTCTAGCTCCTCTTGTGTAATTGTTCAATTATTGTCTTGTCGTGCTTGGACTTGGCTTGGACCATCTCCTGTCACTCCGGCCCAAGCGAGCTACATGATGTTTGGCTGTGTTAGTCCCGAAGACCCGCCTCCAACACGGTCACCACCTGGCACCGGCGCTGCGCGCCACTCGCGCGTTGCTCGCGCCATAATCTTGCTTGCACAATGCTCGACTCTTCCCCGATTAGCATCCCGCGCCCCCTGAAGCGGTCTGCCTCTGTTGAGTCTCTGCCCGCCCGCAGCGCGGCGGGTCCAAACAGCGACGAGGGCCTGTCTGCCACCGAAGGCCACCAACAAGGACGACGACGTTCATCAAGGAGGCAGAGGTAGAGGAGTGGTTTGCTTGAATATCGACTCTAGGGCCTGGAACTAACACTTGCGGTATATCTGAACAGGGTCTCCAGTTGCTGTAAATTCGGTTTTGTCGTTTTCAACTTGAACTTCCACTCGCCGTCTTGAGGCTCCTTACTATTCAAAGTTCTCGTGCTCTGCTCCTAGTACTTTCCAACTGGGCCGTCAGACTGACGACAACTCATTCATCTTGCTATGTATGAGGGTTCGTTCCATGCGGTATCCAACGCGCGCGCGCAGAGGGCAAGACTCTACGTCTTCTTCGGTGATATGTCCAATACTTTCATGTACAGAGGCTATGGGTTGGCATGTACCGCAGGTTTCTCTGGCGATCTCATGTGGGTCCACGTTCCTGGCAGTTGGGAAGATCATATCATAGTTCTCCACAGCAAACGAGCTGTTTATGTCAGCCTCTTCGACGTTTTCAACTGCAATAGGATATTTTTGGTTTTTCATAAGACAAGGGCACGATTACGACATCAAATCTCTTAGTCTCTCGTAGACAGACGCTTTAACAAATGAAGCTCGTACCTCGCTTCCTTCGCCATGCAGTCGCAAATTATGAGTAGCGGCCCTCAAGCCGTGAGCGGCGACACATCTGTTGCTCCCCAACAGTACACTCTGAGCTGTCAGTTATTGTACCTGAGGATGGTGTTAGACAATTAAAATTTCAGGACAACTCAGTATTTCGGAGATAACATGTACAAATAACACTCCGCCCACATCCAGAAAAGGAAATGCGGAGGAAATTATTGAAAAACGAGTACATTTGGGCTAGTACATGAATGCTACGAAAGTAAAGCGATCGCTTCGGGGGATCGAGGCTTGACTGAGCACGAAAACGGAGCAAGTTGACTAGAAACTGTGGTTACAATTATTTTCGCACGGTTCAACCAAGCGTTCGAACCTGATGGTGCCCGATCGATAGTCCTCGACCAGTTCGACGGTCTTCCCATTCTCAATGGCCTTGGATATTGTGAATGTTGCCAGTGTCATGGTGCACGCCATAAAGACGGATGCGTCGGCGAGAAGTTTACCTAGTTTTTGTCAATCACGAGCAAGTAGTGCTGAGAGCATGCGTACCTGGACAAACGCTGAAAGGGTTGAATATTAATTTGCTAGTGACAAAAAGAATAATCGTACCGACGCCCAAAGCCAAATACAAAGTCCCGGGGATCGGGTTCGGGGATGTGTTTATCAGACTTGAGGAATTGAGAGGGATCAAATTCCAAAGGGTTAGTGTAAGCTTTTGGATCGTGGGCCATATTCCTAAACGACCCCAAATATCTTCAGGATTTAATAAACAAGTGAATATGCTGATTACCATATATTCGCAAGCACCAACGAGCCTTTCGTAGCGCGTTTAAAAGTCGTTCAGTAAGTGGAAGTTGAATAAATTACCTTTGGGAATCAAATAACCGTTGTGAATATCGTCTTCCATCACACGGTGCGGTAGACCTATCCGCTGCATGAGGTGAAGTTAAACAAGACATCGAAAGAACTTACCCATTGGCCCGACAGGATGGTAGCGGAAAATCTAAGCAGACTGACATAAGCTAAGACTTATGAACTGAGAGGGAACGAACCTCTTTACAAAGTGCATCTATGTAAGGCAAATGCTCCCGGTCGGCGTAGCCAGGCAGTCGGCGGTTGCCTACGACCGCATCAAGTTCCGCCTGCGCCTTCGCTTGAATTTCTGGATGGAGTGCCATCTTCAAGAAGAAAGTAGAAACAGCACAAGCTGTCTAAATACCGAGACGACGTCAGCTTCAAATATGATATACTTGAAACAACTGGCCGTGTCCGCTCCAGCACCATAGATGCTGCCCGCCGACCACTTGACATCGACGAGTTCCTCTTCCGCCAGGTTTTCCTGGAGTAAAAGCGAGACAAACGAGTCCTTCGCTGTACCGCGTGCCTGAAGTAGAACTCAGAGCTGACGCAGGAAGTATTCGCGATTAAACAAACCAGTTGTTCTTCAACCAATTTAAATGGTGTGTCGATAATGTCCGAGAGATGACTAGCCCAGATCTTTGCTGTGCGTTTAAAACCAGCACCAGGCATCCAACTCGGCACGTATTTTACTGTCGTAGGAAATGAGAGCTGGTATTCTGGTACATCGTTGTACTTACATATAGGAAGTACATCGACCATGAAAGCACCAGGGGTGATGGCAGCAGAAAATTCCTCCATAACAGTGGTGACAAGGCCGACGAGGGGATCTTTTTCACCTTGTAGAGTATATCCATAGGCGATGCGCAAAGCAATTGCACTTGACAATCTACTAAAGATTTAGTAACTGATAGAGGCCCTGAGTCTGCTCTTGTACCGGTGAATATGCGAGAGGAATTGCTCTGGTGACTCAAGGAGCCGCAGTAAAAAAATGTGGGTCTCTTCTTCCTCAAGAGGGTAGAACTTCTTCAGATGAATCTGGCTACCGAACAACTGGTGAAAATATTTGCGAGAGCGTCTAAACCCAGGAGTTCCGTAGCCCAATAGGGCAATGCCCTTGTTCCAACCAATCTAAATCGTGGTAAGCCACAGAATGCACCGCTGAAACGTAGATTACGAACTAATTCTCCAGACATCTGAAGGACAGGCCGGTCAGAATAAATTGAGCTCTTCTTGTCGAGCATTTCTGTTGCGATCTTCAGTGAACTGACGATAACCACGGGCTGCCCAAAGACTGTGACGGAGGTCATGTCGCCCCATTTCACAGCCCATTTGGAATATGTTTCCCATTCCCTATCCTTTCCGGAAGGAAGTGCGAGGAATCCAAGCCAAGGTCGGGGTCCAGGAGGCAAGGACGCGCCTCGACGGCGCAGAAGACGTCTGAGACAGAAAATTCCAAGCAATAGAAATACGACATCCAGGAATTTCAGGAAGTTAGGCATGATTCAGGCACAATGAATGAAGGCCTCCCTATTAAACATTCATCGTTGACGCTGTCGTCAGTCGGTTTTATGATAATGACGGACGTGTGATATGTGCCTGGCTCTGCAGACGGTGCGGGCGTGACCGAACCGGACATCAGGACCGAGGTTGTCATCTCTCAGCTGCAAGATGTTGGTTTTTTGGGCGGTTCCGTTCTCCCTCTACTAGTGTGCCATCCGCAAGTCAAAAAACCGGTCAGCCTTTCGAAACCTGATGATTTTCGAGCCTTGAGTCCATGCAATGTTCCGATTAAATATCGGGAGATACTCGGAAAATGTAGACAGGAACCGGTAGCCAGCCGCCGTGGCCGTCGGTGTTGGCGCGTTGACATTGCGAATGGTCGGGAAGTGGTGGAATCGCAGTCGGGCTTGCCGGCCCGGTCCCCGAGAATTGTCATAGTCGGCCCGGTGGTGCCGACTCTTTTCACGTCGAGACTGCGTCCTCCCTCCTCGCCTCGTATGCACCGATGACTGAAGAGCAACCCAGACCGAGTCCCAGTCGTCCAGGACCTACATGGTCTTGGCGACCACTTTGGGAAGCACCTGTGCAAACTGCAGCGCTATGTTAGGGCCCGTCACTTGCAGGTGCCACCGTGCCAAAGGAGCTCTCCCAACGGTACGGGCTTGCATCCCGGCCGTTCGGCATCCCTGCGTTAAACGGTGTCCACCTCGACACCCTTCAAAACGCGAATATTCTGGATCACGTCGGGGCCAAGTGTAAAAAGTCTGATCTCCGCATTCTGAAAGTTCACTCCGCCGGTGCGTAGTAAGTAGTGCCATGGATGCATGCATCCGTAACTCACACATGTCCAACAGACTCGCCGCTTGTCTCCCGCTTTTTAGAGGAGTACCTGGAGAATAACCTGGTTGCGCAACAGCCACTGGAGCCACCTTGTGGCTTTTTTGACGTGCGCAGCCGAATGGCTCCAACCCCGCCAAAATAGCCATTACGGCCAAAAATAGCCATTACGGCCAAAAATAGCCATTCAAATGGCTCGACGTCATATTTTTGGCGGTGGAGCCATCGAGTTGCGCACGTCAAAAAAGCCACGAGGTGGCTCCAGTGGCTGTTGCGCAAACTCTCTAATATCGACACCATTTTCCCGGCTTCATCATCTCCCGAGACGCAAAGTCGATCGCACCAGACGCGGTGCCGCAATACTTTTCCGTAATCCAGGCCAGTCCTGACGCGAGCCCTGCTGGAACTAGACGCGCACACCATCGGCCTAGTTGTCTTGCCAGAGGACGACTCCGCCGTCGACAATGTGCTGTTGGAGCGCCTGAAAGCGGTCCTCGTTCCTAGCGGATTCCTTATTCGAACCACGACATCGGTATCGACAGCGACCTGCCACGCCGAGCTCTCGCGCGCTGGATTTGATAATACCTCCACTTCCGGTGCAATCGTTTATGCCCAAACGTCGATCTTACCCTCAGTGTTCCCTGTGAACCCTGTCATCGACCAGAACAAGGTGATGATGGTCCCATATGCCGTCGGCAACGAGATGTCGATCAAGGCTCCGTTGAAAGCGTTGGACGACACGTACGACCGCCCCATTTGGCTTGTAGCACCTCAGGGTTATGGCGCCGATGGTCTGCAGAGCTTCGGTCGCTCCCTCCGCCGGGAGTACCCGCAGTGGAATATTCCTTTGTTTGCTAGCTACTCGGCCGACGAACGCAGCTTCATCATCGATCACTACCTGCCGCAGACTGGAATGGAGTGCGTATCAAGGTCCCGCGCATCATCTCTCCCCCGTGCTCAAGATCACGGTCGGCAGTATTGCGAGAACGCATGCTATTTCCCTCCATGAAGACGAGGTACTGGTCGATGTCTCCATCGTCTCTTTGTCGGGAACCGGCGTCTGGGCGGTCATCGGCACCGTTGCTTCACTCGGCCAGGCTTCAAATGCGCAATTCGTCGGCAAACCCGTTTTGGCCATCGTCACCACCGCACCTTCGAAGGTTGTACGTGTATCTCGATCGTCATCTCGGCGCACCAGGCTCGGAGCGCAGCAATGACGTAGAACCACCGTGATCGTCTCGGGGGCGTAATCAAGACGACTCCAGGATGTCCCGACCTGTCCCGACGCCGAAGTCCTTATCCTTCACAATCGAGGCACATCTGAGATTCGTTGGCTGCCGAGACGAGCTCCATTGTAACTGCTCCCCCAAGTCCCTCCGCTTATGACCCCGAAGATGACGACGACCCCCGCTCCGACTACTCCGCCCGCGTATCCAGCAACGCCCGAAGGACAAAGCCTGGAAGTTCGTCTGCCCGTTCTGCCCGAAGACCTTCACCGCAAAGCACAATCTCCGTTGTACGTATGCATACTGCTTGTCCACTCCCTAGCTAACATGATTTCCACCGACCACATTGATTCTCACTTTGGCAGACGACCATACGCGTGCAATATCTGCGATAAACGGTTTACAGCTCGCCACACCCGAGATCGGCATGTAAAGAAATGCCGTGGAAAGGATACGATACATAGGACCTGAATAATTAGAGTCTTTCTTTGTACTTTCTTGTCTACCTTGTTCAGTTGTTCAATGTTCTCTTCTTGTCATGCTTGGACAATGTCCTGTCACCTCGGTCCAAGCGAGTTACTTGAGATTTGGCCATGTTACGCCCAAAGGCCCCTGCCACAGGCTCCTTCCTACCCTCGCGAGAACCTCGCTTTCCCAATGCTCGACTCTTCCCCAATTGCTACCATCCCGCGTCCCCTGAAAGCGCTCTTCTGTTACGTCTTTGCAGGTCTCTGCTCACGCCCCGCGCACACACCACAAGCGGACAGCCACGAAGCCTGCCCGCCACCGAACGAAGCGGAGGAAAAGGAGTCGTTCGCTCGAATATACTCCAGGGACCCGGAACCAGCCTTTTCGGTATATCTGAACGGAACCGTCTTCTACTTGGTCTTGTGTACTTGGCTGAAATTTATTTTTTTGCCGCTTTCAACTTGAACTTCCAATCTCCTTACTATTCAAGGTTCTCGTGCTCTGCTCCTAGTACTTTCCAACTGGGCCGTCGGACGACAACTCATCCATCTTGCTATGTATGAGGGTTCATTCTATGCGCTATCCAGCGCGCACGGGGGCAAGACTCTCTACATTTGAGTTGCCGATGTAAGGAGGCTACGGGTTCACATGTACGCCGCAGGTGTCTCTGGCCCGTTCTTTGATCTGAGGGTCTTATATATATTAAATTCGGCGACGAAAATTGCTTTCATTACGCCATTGGATATCCTCTGAACGGGATGGGACCCGTAATGAATAAGGCACGCAGCCCTACGTACATGTTTCTTCAAGGATATCACAGCAAACGGGCTGTTCATGTCAGCCTCTTCGACGTTTTCAACAGCAATGGGATATATTTGGTTTCTCAACGACAAGCGTCACGGTTACGGCAACAATATCTCTTGTCCTTCGCCATGCAGTCGCCAATTGTGAGTAGCGGCCCTCAAGCCTTGGACGGCGACACATCTGTTGCTCCACAACGGTATAGTCAGAGCTGTTTGTACATTCGTAATACTGATCAGTTCATTCCACAGAGCAAACTTTTTTCCGAATGCCGCTGGCTTCGAGATCGTCGGTGGTCAATTCGTGCTCGGAGATTTGCACAACCATGTTGTTCCTCCACCGCCTATGGGTATGTGGTTTTGAATACTTCATCAGCATCTTACGAGCCGTGGTCTCTCTCAGGGTCGTTGACATCTTCCGCAGTGCGAATACTATCCTCGTCTGCTAAATGATTCTGACCTACGTTTTATTAGCAGCCAGGCACCCGATCACGTACCCTAACCACGCTTGACTACATATCGGAGAGCGACAATTATTGCAACCAATTATTGCGCCGAGGTCGAGGATTTCCGTTGTACGTTCCAGACCCTCCAGGAAATCTCTCTGAAGAGTATCGAAGAAATGGCGTGTCCATAGGGGATGTTGGCACAGTGACACCGGAGGGTGTATTCGATTTTTTCTTCAACATCTACCTTGCTTCTGATCACCCCATCAACACACATGTGCCGGAGAACTTTTCCCCCTTACCACCCTACTCTCCTGAGGACATACTCCCTCTCGTTTTCGACCCGGGAAACTATGTATCCAGTCTTTTTCTTCAAGAATTGGATTCCGCTACTGAGTATTGTTGCAGTGTTATTTCATCTGCATTTAATTTACGATTTTGTAGGCAATTTCCGGGCGGTGATTTCCGTTTTGGATGCTTGGGCCCGAGAGGCGCTGTTCTCGCCCTTCCACATGGTTCAAACCTCAATAAACTCCGAAATCTGGAGGGTGTGCGGAACTATGTGGCGTTCCATGCGGATAGTTGGTATAAATTTGTTAACGGACCAAGAGGTCGGGGGCTAGAGAACGGTTCGCTCTACCTCATCACTGGTTGGGAAAAGTGCCCCTCGTGGGGTATGGCTTCATTTCAAGCGGTTCCGGATGAAAACCAGTTCCAACTATCGTTCAAACCGAGCGCTGGAGCGGATGCTGGCTACAAATATCGCTGGCAGAGAGGCAACCCTGCAGTCAGAAAACAAGCCGACGCACCGACTGATGCTGGAAGTCCGATCAACCAGACAGTCTTTGTGCATGGCCTTACCATCTCCCTTTGTACCAGCATATGGGGGCGGCTTTTTGGAGACGTAGAGATATGCCAGCTTGCTGATCCGCCGTCGCCGAAACAAACCGGCCAATTTATTCCATATGGATCTCAGCAATCGTTTTTTTCATGGGCCGCTGGATCCTTCCGCGGGGGCGGGGCAACTGGAAGGAAACATTATGATGGGCGAAATAATAACGCTGTCATGATATCCGACTTTCCTCCCACCGCTACGGCACGTCGATTGGTTGAGAGCCTTTCAAATACTAACAATCTCTAGATTTTTCATCCTTCCCGATTATTAAACGACTATCTTCTACACCAGGTTAGCAGACCATATTTTCATTAAACTCTAACTATAGTCCGTTTAGGCTCCGCAAGCAACAGTTGCGGTGACGCACGATGACGATTGGCTCGATATTTTTCGAGACGTTCGTCTTTCCTTCTTCAGGCATTCATGGATTAAGGAAATTCCACTTAGGATGGCACGCTTCAACAAATGCAAGATTCACTTGCAGTTCACCTGCAAATATCGGACAGGTTTACTATTGAGGAAGAACATGGTTGGTCCTGGGTCCCATGTATCTTCATGGTGCTAACAATTCTGTAGGTTTAGTCTTCTTCAAACTGAAGTCCCTCCCCATGGAATTTGACGCGCATGCAAGTGCACTAGAAATACATGGTGGAATGAATGTCCTTGAAGAGCCGGCGGTGCCGCCTTCAGTTCCATCCAAGCAAGACACTTTTCCGCAAGTGCCACCACCAGCTATGCACCACAAGCCGTCGCTTTCATCGCGACTCGGCGAATCGAACATGGACGAGGTCAGTTAGCCATAAACCTCGTGGCCCCACTTGCTGACATGTTGCATCTGCAGTGGAACTCTGCCAGGTTGTTAACATTCAACCTCGACTCACAAGTTCCCTGTCCGCGGACCTCCGCATCCACGTCGCACCTCCCCCTCTCGTCCTTTCCGATGCCCATACCCTCAACGCCCAGCCGCCCCTCCGTGGACTCGCCCCGAGGCGTGCCCGCACCCAAAACCTTCCATCGCATCCGCTCTTCTTTGGAGCAGAGTCTGCGCACCGCGACGCGCTCAAAGAAAACCGCGCAACCTGTAGTCGGCGACTTTCTCACCATCTCGACCGGGGTGGCGACCGCGGTGGGCAAGGGGAAGGAAAGGGCAGGTGCTGCTGAGGATGCAAAGGAGAAGGAAAAGAGCAGATGGAACTTCCGCAGGGGAGGCAGACAGGCTGTTACACCCTCACCTTCTCCCATGCCCCCGAGCCCTGCCGACGAGGGAACCGTCCGTTTCGTGGCACCTATTCTGCGGCAGGGCTCCACGTCGTCACCTGCCCTGCGCCTGTACTCGCAGGCACTGCCATCGCCAAAGTCACAGTCTGCTATTCCGGCCTCGTCGTCATCAACGAGCGACGCACTGGTGTCAGCATTACGCGATGGAACAAGACAGCCGAGTCTCCGACCGCTGCGAAGGAATCTCAGCGACCTGCCGCCAAAGTCACAGTCTGCTATTCCGGCCTCGTCGTCATCAACAAGCGACGCACTGGTGTCACCATTACGCGATGGAACGAGTCTCCAACCGCTGCAGAGGAATCTCAGCGACCTGCCGCCAACACCAGCGAGAGAGCGAATATCGCGACACCGGGCTACGCAGTCCAACCCTCTCAACGTCATCGTCTCCGGCCCTACAGCGCCGACACATGTCGCGAGCTCGCCCCACACGCCTATTAGATCAACACGCGAGCGCCCACCAAGTCCACCAGATACACCCACGCCAATGTCCGGCTCGCGTGGCCAGATACGCTCGTCGTCGAGCGCCGCCCACGTCCCGCTCAACCTGCCCCTCACGCCCACCACGCCCCGCGGAACAAGCTCCATCCGCCCGCGCTCGCCCTCAAACCGCCGCGTCGTAACGCCCCTCCGTGGCCTGTCCTCTGCATCCGCGTCGCACCTCCCCCTCTCGACCTCTCCAATGCCCATCCCCTCGACGCCCAGACGCCCCTCCGTTGACGCGCCCCGACGCGTGTCGATCATTTCCCCGCGGCGCGTGTCGATCGACTCCCCACGGCGTGTCTCTATCGACTCGCCGCGACGCCCGAGTTTCCGCGACGAGTCCCCCTCGCCTGTGCGCCCGCGCACGCAAACACCAAACCAGCAGCAGCGCAGCCTCTACGCCAGCCGGCAGCTCAACGCGTCGACAACGTCGTTGATGAACCCGACACCATCGAATCCCGAGCACCGCGAGCTGATCCGCGCCGCGACGTCCATGTTGTGCAAGGAGGTCGTGAAGCCGCCGGTGTTTATGAGTCGCACGGAGGCGGGGCTGCGCGACTGGGAGGAGGTGGAGGCACGCATGCGCGCGTTGGCGCGGCTAGAGCACATTTGGGGGAGGAGTGGGGTCGGGAGGAGCTCGAGCAATCTGACGCTCGGCACCCCGGTGGGAGCCGGGAGCTCGAGCGGGGAGGAGCGCGAGCGGAAGCTGTTCTCCGAGGCGCTGAGGGATGGGTTTGTTCTCTGCCAGTGCGTTTGCTATATTTTTATCATTCATTGAATATGCTAATGAAATTTCTTCTTTTTAGACTGATGAACAAGCTTCGATCCAGTTCCATCGTGCGGCCGGACAGCCGGGACGACGGGTTCGTGCGCACATCGAATATCACAAAGTTCCTTGCGGCTTGCTCATCGTACGGGCTCCCCAACGAGGATTTGTTTCAACGCGATGACCTCATTGAGGCCACCAGCGAGTCCTTGGCTCGCGTGGCGAAGACGATTGTTGCATTGATCAAGTATGTCGACGACCAATCGAACAAGAAAGCCGGCGTGGTCTCCCCTCCTAGGTCTCCAGTGCGCCCCCAATCGCCCAGGGTAGAGGATGAGCAGCACGGGTTGTTCACCTGGGCGCTGAACCAGGTCTCCTCCTCCCCTAAACACAAATCGGTTGCCCCCGATTCCAGGCACGTTTCAGACTCCCTAGCTGATCAACACAACGTTAACCCGCCAAAACCGGCCGCCTCGGTGTTCAGCGCCATGACGGAGACCACCACCACCACGATGATGTCGAGCCTACTTGACTTCTCGCGCTCGAACCGGTACGGGACCATCCGGAGCATCACCACGGATGCAACCTCGGAGGCACCGAGCATCACACGCACCGAGGGGAGCTTCATCGCGGAGGACCTCGCGCGCAAGCGGGGCTCGAGGGAGCCCAAGCTGAGCGAGAGCTTCATCGACCCGTCCCGCGTGGAGGAGATGGACGAGGCCGGCACGACCTCCAGGGGTATGACCAAGAGGTGGGAGCAGCTGCAGGCAGAGGCACACCGCCCGGAAAAGCCTGCCCCCGCCATCCGGCTCGGGAAGGGCAAATGGCCCGACGACTTTATTGAGGCCTTGTCGCCATCGTCGCCGACTTCCCCTCAAGGGCCTGCCCGCTTGTCCTCGTCCTCGTCCTCCTCCACGTCCTCGCTGCGGAAACTCGCAATTGTCGGCGCATCGAAACGCAATGAGAGCGTCGAGTCGCTGCAGCACTTCCCCCGACGACCTTCGCACCGCGTGCGCCACAGCGTCGATACGCCGAGTCTGCTGCCCAAGGACTCGATCATGCGGCGGGAGAGCAGTCCTGACGGGATGCCCGCGAGGAGCAAGGTCGTCATCCCGAGGCGGAATAGCGCGAAGCCCTCGCTGCAGCGGAACGGGTCGCTCGCCCCGCGAAGCAGCTTGGATGAGTCGCGGGACCACAGCACTGACTCACTGGTCCCCTTTCCGCGGACCGCTTCTGGCGAATATTCCGCCAGCTCGACGCCGCCAGAGCGCACGCGGCCGTCGCGGTCGCGGTTCGAGAGCATGATGCTCGGCGTCGCCTTGGGCAACACCAGCGCGGACGACCTGTTAAAGCGGGATTCGTTGGATGGCAGTTTTGTGCGGCAGGCTCTGATCATAAGAGAAGAGGGGAAGCCGCTGGCCCACTTCGTAAGTACCAAGGGTTTCTTATAAGGTTGCATATGGTTTGCTTACAAGTGTCTGTTTTCCTCCCCTTTAGCAACTCGGCAACTGCATCGGTCGCGGACAATTTGGATCCGTTTACAGAGCGCTAAATCTGAATACGGGCCAAATGGTGGCGGTCAAGCGAATACGGCTGGAGGGTCTGAAAGAAGATGAGGTTACCAAGTTGATGCGGGAGGTGGACCTGGTTAAGAGCCTTTCGCACCCGAGTATCGTCGAGTACGAGGGCATGGCGCGAGACCAAGATACTCTGAGCATCGTTATGGAGTGCGTCTACTATTGCCTTATCTGTTTCGATCGCATCTAACGCCTCTTTAGGTACGCCGAGAGCGGTTCGCTTGAGCAGACGCTGAAGGTGTTCGGGAAGCTTGACGAGCGTCTCGTCGCCAGCTACGTCGTTAAGATTCTTGAGGGGCTGCACTATCTCCATTCAAGCGACGTTGTGCACTGTGATCTCAAAGCCTCCAACATTCTGACGACCAAGAGCGGCAATGTTAAGCTTTCCGACTTTGGTGTCTCGCTCAACCTCCGGGCCATGGAGCGCGAGATCAAGGATGTCGTTGGGACGCCGAATTGGATGGCACCCGAGGTCATAGAGCTCAAGGGGGCATCGCCGAAGTCGGACATCTGGTCGTTGGCGTGCACTGTCATCGAACTGCTCACCGGGCGACCCCCGTACGCCGAGATTGCCAACAGCATGTCAGGTGCGCTTCTCCCCTTTTAACCCCCCGGCCGTGCGTTCTTATTAATGTTTAAAGTCATGTTTCGCATTGTTGAGGATGACATGCCTCCTTTGCCGGAGGGCTGCACGCCCTTGCTGGAAGACTTTCTATCACAATGCTTCAACAAAGATCCGACGAAGCGGCCTAGTGCTGTTATGCTATGCGAGCATCCGTGGCTGAAAAAGAACTGGGGTGCGCATAAGGTACAAGTGGCTCCTAGAAAGGAAAGTATACGCGGCATGAAAGTCTGACACCTTCCTTAGGAACTACGCCCGCAGGACAGCATACCGTTCCTCCGCCGTGTTAGCGCCGATTTGCAGAAGTCCGAAGCTGTTCGCTTTCTTTCGCAAATCGACATGCCCGATTCACCAGCATCGCACGACGGCCACAGTAGTGCGGATGACCATATCAGCGGGTCTCCTCCCCGGGTCTCCATCTCCTCCCGTCCCATGGACCAGGGCATATCCTCCCGCGAACACTCGTTCGTTAAAACTACCTTTAGCAAACGTGCGTTTCTCGTGAATTTGCCCGCTGCAGCCCACTAATAAATACCTGTCTTCCACAGCTATGGTTTGCCGTGTCTGCCTCTTGAACGTCAAGAAGAGCGCCGTTCTTTGCGAACAATGCAGTCTAATTGCCCACTCCAAATGCGCCAACAACGCTCCTCCCACCTGTGACCTCCGTGCTCAGCTTCTCCTGTATGCGCAATACGCCGAGACGGGTAATTCGAGGAGCGCGTATTCTAATCCGTTGGACGTCCTTAATGAGCCTCTCATGAGCCCCTCCGAAGTCGCTTACGTCTCTCACACACCTCGGACGAGCATTGACGGGACTCCTCCCGCCCAAGCTCAAGCAATGGCAATGGACAGGAATCCCGAAACCCCGCCGACAGCCTTCAAGTTCATGGCCGCCTTCAATCGGTCGAGATCCAATCCATCCCCGGAGCCCCTCGACCACGTCTCCTTGTCTGGCTCCGTTCCTCTGTCGGGCCGCAACAATCAAAAGTCGTTGGATGAGACCCGGTCGCCCGACATACGGAGGACGAGGTCGAGAGCGACGTCGAAGTCAGGTGTCTCGGACGCCGCCGACGCGTCGCTGAGCATCCCTCGCAGTATGCCACCCGATGTTCGGCATCAGAAACGCTCAGAATCTCGTTCCTGCATTGTGCAGTAATTTATTATCATTCGTTTAGCTCTCTCTCTATCTCTCTCTCATATCGTCGCATATCTCACCTTCCTTTCCCATCTCATCACCTCCCGGATGCTGTATACTGGTGAGTCTCATCCGTTGCCTTCGGCGCTCGCAGCCTAATCAGTGTCTACAGCCGCTACCGCTCCGCCTTCCCGCCAGACTCTACCATCCACCCCTCCGTCCACGTGCCGCGTAGTACCTGCCGCTGAGCGCCGCCATGGCCGCCTCGCGATTCGCCTCGTTTGGGTCTTTGGCCGATGGTAGGGTTTATGGGGGCTGGTGGGAGTGGGATTAATGTACTGGGGACCCGTGTAGTAGCGTAGCTGAATATATTTGTTTTTATTGCATTACAGCTCGCTGCGAGATCGGCATGTAAGAAATGCCGTGGAAAGGATACGGTACATACAGTATTCAAGAAGGGGCGGCTATGCCTATTGCGGAGGATACCTGAATGATAATTAGATATCAAAGTCTCATGTCTAGCTCCTCTTGTTCAATTGTTCAATTGTTCTCTTCATCCACCAGTCCAATCTTGTTTGACCGTGTTACGCGCCAAGGCCCCTGCAGGAGTACGCGACACCCGCGCGATAATCTCGCTTGCACAATGCTCGACTCTTCCCCAATTGCTACCATCCCGCGCCCACTCAAACGGTCTGCCTCTGTGGCATCTCTGCTCACGCCCCCGCGCACACACCACAAGCGGAAACGCGGCGGGTCCAAGCACAGCAACGTCGTCACAGACGAGGACGACGACTCGGACGCCGCGCAGCAGATCCAGGAGGCGGAGGACGAGGAGTCCTTCTGGCTCGCCGCCAACCCCGCTGCCCCTGCGCCCCCGCTCCTCTAATACCACCGTCTGCAGGCTCAGCAGACGCAGCCTCAGACATCGATATCTGCGCACGGCGTACCACCCTCCTCCTCCGCCCCCGCGAGCCAATGCCCCGCGCCCCACGAAGAGAAGCCCACCATATCCTTCGTGTTGTACGTCCCCCTCCCCCTCTCCCCACGCGCATCACTGGCACTCATTTGATGATTTTAGCCGCGGCGTGCGCCGCAGCTTCCCGAACCCGTACTACACCGACGCCGACGCGCCCGCGCAGCTGCCGAACCCCAACGCGCAGCTGCTGCCGGAGCACCCCGACTTCGAGCCGGAGGAGCGCGAGGTGCGCAGGCTGCTGTTTCCCGGCGCGCCGCCGCGCAAGAAGGCGAAAGCGAAGGTCACAGTAGGCAAGAAAGTGCGGGCGGCCGGAACTAGTCCTTTCGGTATATCTGAACGGAACCGTCTTCTACTTGGTCTTGTATGCTTGGCTGAAATTCATTTTTGCCGCTTTCAACTTCAACGTTTGAACTTCCACTCGGTGTCCTGAAGCTCCTAACTATCCAAGATTCTCGTGCTCTGCTCCTGGTGCGCCGTCGGACTGACGACAACTCATTCATTTTGAGGGTTCGTTCTATGCGCTATCCAACGCGCGGGCGCAGGGGGCAAGACTCTCTACGTGTTCTTCGGCGATATGCCCAATACTTTTCTGTCCAGGCTATGGGGTTGGCAGGTATGTCTCTGGCGATCTCATGGGGTCCCACGTTCCCGGCAGTTAGGAAGATCATATCGTGGTTCTCCACAGCAAACGGGACAGCCTCTTTATGTAACGTTTTTAACAGCAATGCAATAATTTTAGTTCTCGGCGAGATAGACGCAGGCACGGCGAGTAGCAATTCCCCCGGTGACGCAGAACCGTCGAGTCGAGGGTGGCGCAGACAAGCCCGTCTTATATCGCCGCAGCCTCCACTGGACCCAGGATGGAGACGCTCGGACGCCTCTCCCCCAGGCTCGGAGTGCAGCAATGACATAGAACCACCGTCTCCGTCTCGGGGGCGTGCACAAAAGAGGCCGAAAGCTGTTCGCTTTCTTTCGCAAATCGACGTGCCCGATTCACCAACATATGCATCGATGCGCGCGATGATATCGCACGACGGCCACAGTCGTGCGGATGACCATATCAGCGGGTCTCCTCCCAGGATCTTCACACCTCTTCCCATCCCTTGGACCAGGACATATCCCCCCCGCGAACACTCGTTCGTTAAAACTACCTTTCGCAAACGTGCGGCGTTTCTGGTGAATTTGCCCGCTGCAACCCACTTGTTTTCCACAGCTATGATTTGCCGTGTCTGCCACTTGACCGTCAAGAGCGCCGTTCTTTGCGAGCAATGCAGTCGTTAGACTCGTAACCAGTCTGTATACAATGGCCGAAAAATGTGGCAAGCACTTCGGTGTATACAGACTGGTACAACTCGGGTTGTTGCATTGGGCTGTCCGCGGAGTTTAAAAATTTGGTGAGGGCCCTGTTCTAGGATGCAGTTTGAGTATAAATCAATTTGGAGCACACATGAACTATTTTACTTTAAAAATGGCCCAATCTGTCTCCTCACTTATTTTTTAATCTAGCTTGGGAGAGTGGAAAGAGCCATCAACTTTCGACCAGAATTGATGGGGTCTGATGGCTCTTGTGCCGGCCGATCACGGCACCTGCTAAAATTTGAAACTCCGGGGACAGCTCAATCACTTTCAACGAGTTGTACTACTACCAGTCTGGGGGCATAACCAATAAGTCCCGTGGCACCAAACAGGGTCGACATCTGTGTTAGCTGATGTGCTGCCGGTGAGCTGATGGAGGGTCGACGGGCAGACCTCCTGTCAATCAGTCGTTGTATCCAACAATGATCCTCGACTGCACGTCGTTGCACCCAAATATACGTGCTCTTATTTTTTTCATATCAATAAATTTATGGGGATGCCCCCAAATTTCCGTGCTTCTATAACATTCTGCATCCAATTCTGGATGTTTCGCTTTTATTTTTCTGGTATGCACAGAGAATTCGGTGCATATCTAATGGTCTGCATTGATTTTTGGATGCCTTCCATTGGCCTGCACCCACATTTTGGTGCATTATTTATTTCTAATGCCTAGCATCAAATTTTGGGTGCCTCATTTTTTTTTTTGGAATGCACGTAAATGTGGATGCCTCCTCTAATAGTTCCCAGCCACTTTTGGATGCCTTCCAATGGCCTGCACCCACATTTCAGTGCTTTATTCATTTCGGGGATGCACAGAGATTTCGGTGCATCCTCCAGTGGTTCGCATCTAATTTTGGGTGTCTCTCATTTGTTTTTTAGAATGCACGCAAATGTGGATGCCTCTTCTAATAGTACCCATCCACTTTTGGATGCCTTCCAATGGCTTGCAGCCATATTTCGGTGCATTATTAATGCACAGAGCTTTTGATGCATCCAATTTTGCATGCCTTGCGTCGACCTGCACCCGTGCACTATTTATTTCCCGGGCTGCACCTAAATCTCGGTGCAGCCTAAAATACCAGGCATTCAATTCTGGATGCCTGCAAAAAAATTGTTTCGGCCGGCACTCACAATTCGGTGCATTCTGATCTAGCAGACATCCAATTGTGGATGTATACATAATAAATTTAAATGTGCACTCAAATTTCGGTGCATCAAAACAGTACATGTAATTCTGGGTGCTTCACATTTATTTTCTGGGATGCACCCAGATTCCGGTGCTTCACGCCACGTCACGCATGTAAATCTGCGTGCCTGAGCTAGATGCAGACAAACATGTGTGCTATTATTTCTGGCCTGCACCGAAATTGCGCTGCACCAATGCACCGCGCATGTAATTATGAGTGCTTGTTGTAATGTACTCATTTTTGTGTGCTCAGAATCTCATTTTATTTTACACGTGCATTTATTTCTGGCTGCATCTCTCTGAGAATTCTACATTTGCACATTGCGTCATGAATCTATTTCCGACTGCTGCCAAGGCCGATCATATATTATTGCTCCGATCAGATATTGTTGCTCCGATCATTCCGATGCCGCATTAGGATTGGAACAACCCGACATTGATGCGGAACGAGAAAACACGAAATAAATTGCTCTCTGGGGAAGGTTAAGGAGTAACAAACGGCCTGGGCGGGTGGTAATTCATTTCTATTTAATACACTGGGTCTACGCTATCAATATTGATTATTTGTGAGCTGTAGGCCAAGCTGCAGAGGAGGAACATGATGGTTCACAGCTCTACATTGATTCCCTGCAGCAGATAATTCAAGATTTGCTGCAGGTATTCTCTATTCACCCATACCACGTGTTATATAGATGCAGCACAAAATTTGGACTGAGATATGGGCAGCAATTAGACTTCTGGATGAGAAACATGCCAACTTGCTCCCCAGGACATGAGTTATCATAGTACATGGATTCACTGACGGCTGTCGAGTCCTCTAGCTGAACCAAAACTTTTGTGTTCCTGGGAAAAGGCAATATAGGCTTGCAAACTTTACATTTAAATGAGAAACATGATAGTTGGCTTGTTTCTCATGTAATAATGTACCAAATCGCCTCTAGTATGATGCAGGCATGTTCTACTTGTTTAGCCAAATATCTTCCATCTACAGAGTTTGGTGGTAGGTGTTCAGGAAATTGAGCTACACCGGACTTTCCAGCCATCAACTTGTGGTACAAACAATAACAAGCACTGCAACTTTTCGTTCGAACTCGCGCCCAGTGCTTATTGGACATTCTATGCATATGTACTATTCATCTAAACACCATAATATGTATTCCTAGCTTGTTTTTGGTTAGATTCCCATCCTCAGTGGTCATATTTAGAACAAGTTACGGAACTGAGAAACTCCAGTTCCGCCGCTTGTGAATAGAACAAAGCTGCCGTGTGTCATTTAGGCATCTTCTTACACAAAATCTTTTTTTTGTGCAGGAAACACTGTCTCGGTGCTTGGGAAAATCAATGTAGTGTGGTATGGAAGAGTGATATTCTTTACTGCTTGGACATGGATCTGGAACTGCAGCACAATGTTTGGTGCGCTCCCTTGGTATCTTGAAGAGCACAAAGGACTTGAAAGCATTTTTCCTATGAATATGTACATTTCTTAGAAGAATTGGTTGAAGACCCTAAGACTCTTCTCAGTCTACATACCAGATGCTGCACCGAGGGTTGGTTATTTGGCGATTCAGGTTCAACAATTTTTCAACAATCACACTGACAACGTTCGAAGGCGAGAATCGGACAGAGTACCGCTACAAACAACATATATTTGCACTTTACTCTGTTTGGTTGATATAATATGTGCTTTGGAGTGCCCAATGGGCACTGGGCGCGAGTTTGAACGAAAAGTTGCAGTGCTTATTATTGTTTGTACCACAAGTTGATGGCTGGAAAGTCCGGTGTAGCTCAATTTCCTGAACACCTACCATCAAACTCTGTAGATGGAAGATATTTGGCTAAACAAGTAGAACATGCCTGCATCATACTAGAGGTGATCTGGTACATTATTACATGAGAAACAAGCCAACTATCATGTTTCTCATTTAAGTTCACAAATTACGAGCCTATATTGCCTCTTCCTAGCACCACAAAGGTTTCCGTTTGGCTCTATTATTCCACTGCCGTCTAAGATTTCATGCACGATGAGAACTCATGACCTGGGGAACAAATTGGCATGTATCTCACCCAGAAGTCCAATTGCTGACCATATCTCAATCCACATGTTGTACTGTTCCTATAGAGCATGTGGCATGGATCAATGGACAATGCCTGCAGTAAAATTTGAATTATCTACTGCAGGGAATCAATGTAGAGCTGTGAACTATCCTGTTCTTTCCGCTGCAGCTTAGCCTACAGCCCACAAATAATCAATATTGATAGTGCAGACACAGTGCATTGCATATAAATGAGTTAATCCTGGCTCAGACACTTTGTTACTCCTTAATCTTCCCCAGAGAGCAATTTATTTTGCGTTTTCTTGTTCCGCATCAGTGTCGGGTTGTTCCGATCCCAATGCGGCATCGGAATGATCGGAGCAACAATATCTGATCGGAGCAATAATATATGATCGGCCTTGGCAGCAGTCGGAAATAGATTCATGACGCAATGTGCAAATGTAGAATTCTCAGAGAGAGACATGCAGCCAGAAATAAATGCGCGTGTAAAATAAAATGAGATTCTGAGCACACAAAAATGAGTGCATTACAACAAGCACTCAGAATTGCGTGCACGGTGCGGCGAAATTTCGGTGCAGGCCAGAAAATAATAGCACACATATTTGCCTGCGTCTAACTCAGGCACGTAAATTTACATGCGTAATGCGTGAAGCACCGGAATCTGGGTGCATCCCAGAAAATATGTGTGAAGCACCCAGAAGTATATGTGCTATTTTGATGCAACCGAAATTTCAGTGCACATTTATTACATAGGGCATCCATAACTGGATGTCTGCTGGTTCAGAATGCACTGAAATGTGAGTTCCGGCTAAAACAAGAATTTTTAAAGCATCCAGAATTGAATGCCCGGCATTTTAGCCTGCACCGAGATTTAGTTGCAGGTCGACGCAAGGCATGCAAAATTGGATGCACCGAAATGTGGCTGCGGGCCATTGAAAAGCATCCAAAAGTGGATGGGCACTATTAGAGGAGGCATCCACATTTGTGTGCATTTTAAAAAGTGAGAGGCACTCAATTTGCGAAACATTAATTTGAGGAAGCACCAAAATCTCTGTGCATCCCAGAAAAATGGATAATGCACGGAAATTTGGCTGCAGGCCATTGGAAAGCATCCAAAAGTGGAGGGCACTATTAGAGGAGGCATCCACATTTGCATGTATTCTAGGGAAAAAAGAGGCACCCAAAATTGGACGCAGAGCATCAGAGATGCACCGAAATCTCTGTGCATCTCCGAAATGAATAATGCACTGAAATGTGGGGGCAGGTCAATGGAAGGCATCCAAAACTCAATGCAGACCATTAGAGATGCACCGAATTCTCTGTGCATCCCAGAAAAATAAAAGCGAAACAGATGCAGGGCGTTATCGAGGCATGGAAATTTGGGTGCATCCCTCAAATTATTGGGAGGCATCCATGATTGCATGCGCCGTATTAAAAAAATAAGAAACACAGAGACTTATATTTGGGTGCAGCGAGGTGCACATGCAGCGACTGATTGACAGAAGGTCCGCCGGTCGACCCTCCATCAGCTCACCGGCGGTACATCAGACAACGCCGATGTGAGCCCTGTTTGGTGCCACGGGACATCTTGGCTATATCTGCCAGTCTGTATACACCAAAGTGCTTGCCCATTTTTCGGCCATTGTATACAGACTGGTTACGAGTCTATGCAGTCGTTCCAAATGCGCCAGCGACGCTCCTCCCACCTGCGACCTCCGTGCTCAGCTTCTCCTGTATGCGCAATACGCCGAGACGGGTATTCCGGGGGGCTTCCAAGGGGCTTCTAATCCGTTGGACGTCTCTCCCAATCTATTCCTGGAGCCCCTCGACCACGCCTCCTCGTCTGGCTCTGTACTTATTGCGGAGGATATTAGACTCTTGTCTACCTTGTTCAATTGTTCGATTATTGTCTTCTTGTCATGCTTGGACCATGTCCTGTCACCCACCGGTCCAAGCGAGCTACATCTTGTTTGGTCGTGTTATGCCCCAAGGCCCCTGCAGGCTAATCTCGCTTCCCCAATGCTCGACTCTTCCCCAATTGCTACCATCCCGCACCCACTGAAACGGTCTGCCTCTGTGGCGTCTCTGCCCACGCCCCCGCGCACGCACCACAAGAGGAAGCACGGCGGGCCCAAGCACAGCGAGACTTAGGCATGTCCGCCACCGACGAGGACGCTCATCAACTTCAAGCCTGACATCAAGAAGCAGGAGGATGGGGAGTCGTTCGCTGGGATATCGACTCTAGGGCCTGGAACTAGCACTTGCGGTATATCTGAACAGAACCGTCTTCTACTTGGTCTTGTATAGGAATTTATTTTCGCCGCTTTCAACTTGAACTTCCACTCGATGTCTTGAAGCTCCTTACTATTCACACTTCTCGCTCTACAGTACTTTCCAACTGGGCCGTCGGACTGACGACAGCTCATTCATCTTGCTATGTGTGAGGGTTCGTTCCATGCGCTATTTAACACGCACGCACAAGGGGCAAGACTCTCTACGTCTTCTTCGGCGATATGTCCAATACTTTTCTGTACAGAGGCTATAGGTTGGCATGTACACCACAGGTGTTTCTGGCCCTTTCTTCGATCTCATGAGGGTCCAATGCTCCCGCCAGTTGGGAAGAACATCTCATGGTTCTCCACAGCAAACGGGCTGTTCATGTCAGCCTCGACATTTTCAACAGCAATGGGATATTTTTAGTTCTGTATATGACATCAGCATTCCAGTGCTCACAATTACAGCAGCAAATCTCTTGTCCTTCGCCATGCAGTCGCAAAGCGGCCCTCAAGCCGTGAGTGGCGACACATCTGTTGCTCCGCAGCGGTACACTCAGAGCTGTCCGTTATTCCTAACACTGAGCAGCTCGTTTCCACAGAGCAAACCTATTTCACAATGCTGCTGGCTTTGAGATCGTCGGTGGTCAATTTGTGCTCGGAGACATGCACAACCATGCTGTTCTGCCGCCGCCCACGCGTATGTGATCTTGAGTACTTCACCAGCCTCTTACGAGCCGTGGTCTCTCTCAGGATCGTTGATATCTTCCGCTGTGCGAATACTATCCTCGTCTGCTAAATGATTCTGACCTACGTTTTATTAGCAGCCAGGCACCAGATCACGTATCCTAACCACGCTCAACTACATGCCGGAGAGCGACAATTATTGCAGCCAGTTATTGCGTCAAGGTCGAGGATTTCCGTTATACGTTCCAGGCCCTCCAGGCCCTGAAGAGTATCGAAGAAACGGCGTGTCCATCGGCGATGTTGGAACAGTGACACCGGAGGGATTCGATTTTTTCTTTAACATCTACCTTCCTTCCGATCACCCCATTAATACCCATGTGCCAGACGGCTTTTCCCCTTTACCACACTACGCTCCTGAGGACATAGCCCATCTGGATTTCAATCCGGGCAACTATGTATCTTCTCCTTCAGTTCGGGGATTGGCACCCGACTGGGATTCGCCCATTGAGTATTGTTGCAATGTTATTTCATCTGCATATAATTTATCATTTTGTAGGGAATTTCCTGGCGGTGATTTCCGTTTTAGATGTCAGGGTCCGGAAGGCGCTGTTCTGGCCCTCCCACATGGTTCAAACCTCAATAAACTCCGAAATCTGCATGGTGTGCGAAGATATGTGGCGTTCCATGCGGATAGTTGGTATAAATTTGTGAACGGACCAAAAGGTCGGGAGCTAAAAAACGGTTCTCTCTACCTCATCACTGGTTGGGAAAAGTGCCCATTGTGGGGTATGGCTTCATTTCAAGCCGTTCCGGACGAAGACCAGTTCCACCTATCGTTCAAACCAAGTGCTGGAGCGGGTGCCAGCTACAGATATCGCTGGCAGAGAGGCAATGCTTGGGGAAAACAAGCCGACGCACCGACCGTGTCTGGAAGTCCGATCAACCAGACAGTTTTTGTCCACGGCTTTACCATCTCCCTCTGTAACAGCATATGGGGGCGGCTTTTTGGAGACGTAGAAATATGCCAGCTGGCTGACCCGCAGTCACCGAAACAAGCCGGCCAATTTGTTCCATACGGATCTCAGCAATCGTTGTTTTCCTGGGCTCTTGGATCCTTTGGCGGGGGTGGGGCAACTGGTGGAAGCTCGGGCTCACCTGAGACCAAGACCACCAGGGAACGATAGAAAAAGAAGCTTAGGGGAACACAGGTAACAAACAAGACCCTTTTGCGGGGGTAAATTCGAGAGGGTAGCTAGCTGGAGGAAGGTGCGATGAAGGTAGGTAAAGAAGAGCACGAGACTGTTTGGCAATAAGGCCGTAAGTAAACATAGGTAACGTGACGGAAGTAAGTAAGCGGGTTTACACTCTCCCCGTCTTAAGAGAAGTCCATGCCTTGTCAAATGCAACCAGAGAGAGAGAAAAGTAAGATAGGTAGGATACGTACAATTCGCGCGACGGCATAAACCCAGTGGGAAGCCAGTACACTCGCGATCTGCGGAGGCATTGGCCGCAAGAAGGAAAATTTAGCCCGATTCCGACTCCTTCCGCGCTTCCCATTCGTCGAGGGCAGCGTTCTCGCATAGTTCGGCGCCGGGCAGCCAGCGTTCGTCTTCAGATCCGTGTCCAGTCCAGCGCACAAGATATTGACGTCCTCGGCCTCGTTTCCGTTCGTCGATAATTTCTTCCACCTGCCATTCTTCCTGTCCACGCGGCGTAACAATCGGACCAGGGCGGGGGGAGTTCGCGATCGGGAAACAAGTCGGCATCGTTTTCGACGTATGGTTCGATCTCGGAGGTGTGAAAAACCGGGAAGACGTTTGGTTGGTTTGGGAGGTCCAGTGTAACCGTCGAGCATTCTTTGTGGGTTTTTGTGATCACGTATGGCCCGTCGAACCGAGGCATAAACTTGGCGCAGCGGCCAGTGCCCGCGCGTAGATATTGGGTCCGACGGTTCGCAGTGTTGAGCTTTACATGTTGGCCCACTTCGTAATCCGGTGTCGGTCCGCGTGTTTTGTTGGCCTGTTCGGCCTGAGTGAATTTCGCAGCAAGCAGGTTGTCTTGAGCTTCGGCAATGTCAGATTCCAGTCGTATGATAATTTCGCGTGCCGTCTCCTCCTCGTCTGTGAGGGATCGGGGGTTTGTATCGGCAATAAGAGGTGGGACAATGCGGGGGGAGCGTCCCATTCGGAGATGGAAACCAGTGAAACCCGTAGAGGCGTTGACTGAGTTCATAATGTTAAAGCGTACGCGAGGCAGTGCACGAACCCACCCCTTCTGGTTCCTGGCTACGTGGTAACGGATTTGTTGGTCCGTTCGCTGGACCCATCGGTTTCAGGGTGGAAGGATGTAGACATTTTAAGTTTTGTGCCCGTGAGGTCATGCAGAGCTTTCCAGAATTTCGACACAAAGAGTTTGTCACGGTCCGAGACGATTTCGAGGGGGAGGCCATTTTCGCAGTACCATTTGTCAAAGAAAAGAAGAGCGAAATCGGGGGCTGAGATGTCCGTGCGAGTGGGTACGATCTGGATATCTGAGCCCAGGCGGTCGGTAAAGGTGGCAATGCAATTAAAGCCTTGATCGAGGGGCAGGGGCCCGATGAAGTCAATGGCGACGGAATCGCCTCTAGCGTCGGGAATGGGTAAGGGATGAAGAGGCCCGGATTTCTTTGTGGTACGCGATTTGTTGCGTTGGCACTCGGCGCAAGAGGGGATGTAGCCGTCCTCTAGGTCACGGCGCATGTTAGGCCAGTAAAATTCGTCTCGAAGAGACTTGTAAGTCTTATCGAAGCCGAAATGGCCCAGGGCGTCATGCGCAAGCCGAAAGAGTGTTTCACGAATGTTACCGGCTCGAGGGATGATAAGGCGGTTTCCAACATACCAAAGGCCATTCGTCTGGTGTAGGCCCGGTATACTGTCGTCAACAGCCGTAAATTTGGAACACCATTTGTCTGTGGTGTAGCCTAGACGTATAGAGTCCAAAAAGCTGTCGTCAGCCTGAACATTCATAACGGTACAGATGGATGAGAGGTCAGGCCCATGGTCGGTCTGGGGGCGGATACACGTCCTGGAGAGGCAGCGTGCGGCATGGAAAGGGGAGGATTCCGAGACGCAGATCAGAGATGCTACGACATTGGAATCCAGTTCGTCCTCGAAAGGAATTGTCGCCTCGAGTTCGGCATCTGAGCTGAGTTCAAAGTCTGTGCGTGAAAGGGCGTCTGCGACGGTGTTGTCTTCGCCTTTCATGTAGACAATCTTGGCCTCGAACTGGGCCATGAACTCCATCCACCACGCTTGGCGGTGCGAGAGGTCGCGTTGACATTCGAAGTTTTCAAGCGTGCGGTGGTCTGTGTATATGAAAAAAGGGGAACCAACGAGGTCTGAGCGCCATCGGCGGAGGGCACGCATGATCGCGAGGAGCTCTTTCTCGTGGACCGGATAGTTGAGTTCGGCCCCTTTGAAGGTCATTGAGTCAAAGGCCACCGGACGGGCTGATTCCCAAGTGGGACCGTAAGATAGGATGGCTCCCGAGCGCTTGTCACTTGCGTCAGCCGTCACAAATATTTTATTTTCGCCCATGTCGGCGTGGTTTATTGTGGTGAGTGTAGCGACGTCCACGACAATCTTCTTTATCGCGTCAAAGGCGTGTTGTTCCGCCGCGCCCCATTCTGGGAAGCACTTATCGGCGGTTTTTGTAGTGAGCTGGGTGAGGACGACGGTGTGGTCCGCCAGCTTGGGAAGGAACTTTGCGATATACCGGACCAACCCGAGAAAGGCGCGGACATTCGTAGAAGATTTGGGAACAGGCCAGTTCAGGATGCGCTCGACCTTTGACTGATCGGCCTCAATTCCGCGTTGGGAGATAACATGTCCGAGAAAATTTATCTGTAATTGGAAGAGTTTTGTTTTCTTCTCGTTGCAATAAAGCGAGTTTTTTTGGAGGCAGTCAAAAATAATTTGCAGGTGCTTCTGGTGCTCCTCGACGGAGTTAGACCAGATTACTATGTCATCTAGATAAACATGGCAGATCTTGCCGATGTGTTCTCTGAGGGCGGCCGTGACCCGTCGTTGTTGGATGGAAGGCGCATTCCGGAGACCCATTGGCATGACCAGCCACTCATAAAGGCCCAGTGGTGTGCTAATGGCGGTGTACGGAATCGAGTCTGGGTGCATGCGGGTTTGGAAGAAGCTATCAGTGAAATCGATCGTAGACCAAATGCGACCCTTGGCACAGTCTGCGAGAATGTCGTCGACTAGAGGGAGGGGGAATTCATCGCGAATTGTATCTGCGTTTATGACTCAATAGTCGTTGACCCATCGTGGAAGCGCCAGCTTATCGGCCTTGGGTATCAGGAAGGCCGGAGAGGCGTACGGGGAGTTAGATGGTCGGATCCGACCTGCGTCCAAATGTTTCTGGATCAGTATCTGCCAGGCTTCCTTGTACTTGCGTGGGCTTTGGTAAGTCCGTTTGGTGAAAGCCGTGTTCGCGTCTTTGAGTTTTATTTCACAGAGCACATCTGTTGGTAGATCATTGACATGAGGAATGGGTTCGAAAATCGGTCTGTATTTGCTCTTGAGTTCGTCACCCATGAGCTGATACCGCTCCCACTCCGCCAGCACTTCGATTCGTTCGCGCACGGCCGCGACGACGTCAACGTCCTTGACGTGCTCAAAAAGGTCATCGTCGACCATTTTCTGCCTGCGGGCCTCGCAGATGTCTTTGAGCTCGGTGGCCATTAGCTTATGATCCGCCTTCGTCTTCTTCAAACGGTCACGAAGTTTTACGAGTGGAGGCTTAGGAGGGACGGGGGGTGCAGGATCAAAAAGATTGTAATTCGTGCGTTTATCTATGACAGTACGAGCGTGATGATCTACAACGATGTGGTTACATTCAAGCCAAGGAAGGCCAAGAATAACGGGTGCGCAAAGCCCCGGTGCGATAAGAGCGCGTACTGTGCAGGATTCCCAAGATTGATCGCGCGACACGGTGCGGAATTTGACGTATTCGGTGAGGCTGGTACTCGTGGGTGTAGGCGATTCATTCAATGCGACAGTGACGACTTCAGGCGTATGCAAAGTAAAGCGACGTAGACTGAGCTTGTCAACAATAACGGAATCGATCAAAACTAGATGACACCCGTCGTCGATCAGCCCACGTACACGTACAGGTAGATCACAGAGGGGACCGTCCATATAGAAATCCCATATGAGGTGGGGGGCAGTATGGGAATCGGAACTTACGTTACGCGTCGACAAATCACCATCGGTTGTCCCGCTGTCGTTAGGATCGTCGATGTTGGGCAGGACGGCGGCGACGGCGTTGTAATCGATGACGGCGGCGGCGGGCTTTGGGCGCGAGACGTTGAAATGAGCGAGGTCGTCGGTGGACAGGGCGTTGAGCGCAGCAGTACAGATAGCGGCAGTGAGGGGGTGGTACCCTTCTCCGGCTGGGAAAGCGCAGCTCTTGTCCTGAGCGCGATGTTTAACAAACGGCTTGCGGCACCGGCGGCATCCGTGATTGGCGTCAAGGAGAGCGCGCTCTGCATCGGTGAGGATGGGGCAGCGCTTCGCGCCGTTCGACGAGGAGGACGTTGAGGAAGGGGCAGTGTTCGACGAGGAGGAGTTGTTGTTGTTGTTATTGTTGCGCTTCTGCACGCGTTCGTTGTTGTCGCTGGTCGCCGTACGTTTGCGGTCGTCGGCCTGTATGCGGGCGCGCTCGTCGGCGAGCTCCTTGAGCAAACGTTGGCGGGCTTTGGTGCGTTTAACGTCGAGGCGTTTGACCTCCCCGAGCCACTTCTCGAGCGTGCCGGCGCCCTGTGCGACGGTATCGGCCTCGTAGTCCTCGATGAGGGCGGGGAGCATGTGTGACTCGATGTGCTTTTGGAGGTCGTCGTCGGTGAGGTAAGATTTGGTGTTTATGAGGAGGGAGTTGAGGGCGCGAACGTTCGTGGCGTAATCCCAGAACGACTCGGTGTCCGTCATGCGGCGTCCGCGGAGCTTCAGGCGCGCCGTGCGCTCCCAGTCGTCGGGAAGGGTGCGCTCACGCAGCTCCGTCATGAATGCAGGGAAATCCATCTTGAGAACGCGGTCGCGCTCCGTCTCGATAGAAAGCCAGTCCGTGATACGATGATCACGGAAACAGCCCACGACGACGGCGGTCTGGTCCGCGCTGGCGATAGCCTTGAGGGTGCGGTAATTGGTGAAATGCAGCTCGAATGAGCGTATGGCCGCAGGGGTGCAATCGCCCTCGTGGAGCGTCGGAGGCTTGCCTGCCGTGGCTTCGACGGTGGCGGCCTTGGACATGGTGGCGGTGGTGTAGGAGACGATGACGCGGATGGGGGACGAGTCTGAGTCCGAGTCGAGGATTGCGCGACGCTGTGGTTGCGTCGGTATGGGCGGAGGAGCGGCGGTGTGCGTGGGTGATGAAACCGGTGACGGCGTCGGTGGCCGGGGCGGTGTGGACGGAGCGGACGGTACGGGCGGTGATTCGGGGATGGTGGGGACCTTGGACTGGCTGTGGGTGAGCAGCGAGTTGGCCACGGAGGGTTTTCTGGTCGCCAGTGCTGTGACGTGGCGGTCAGAACGGTGCGACACGGCGGTCGTAGGTACGGTACGAGCTCGGCGGCTCAGCGGTGGGTCGGTAGGCGTTCAAAATAGAGCGATTCACGCTCTACTTCGCTCGCTGGGTGCTCGGTGGCAAGAAGGACGGTTGTTTGTTAAAAAATGGAAGCTCGGGCTCACCTGAGACCAAGACCACCAGGGAACGATAGAAAAGAAGCTTAGGGGAACACAGGTAACAAACAAGACCCTTTTGCGGGGGTAAATTCGAGAGGGTAGCTAGCTGGAGGAAAGTGCGATGAAGGTAGGTAAAGAAGAGCACGAGACTGTTTGGCAATAAGGCCGTAAGTAAACATAGGTAACGTGACGGAAGTAAGTAAGCGGGTTTACAACTGGAAGGAAACATTATGCTGGGCGAGATAATAACGCTGTCATGATATCGGACTTTCCTCCCACTGTTCCAGTACGTCGATTGGTTGAGAGCATTTCAGATACTAACAATCTCTAGATTTTTCATCCTTCCCGACTATTGAACGACTATCTTCTACACCAGGCAAGCAGAACCTATTTTCACCTTTAAAAAATCTAACTAGACCCTATTCAGGCGCCCAAAGCAATAGTTGCGATAACACACGACGATGACTGGCTTGATATTTTCCGAGATGTTTGTCTTCCCTGCTTCTGAAACTTATGCAGTAGTCAAACTTAACCTAGGATGGCACGTTTAAAATGCAAGATTCAGTGACAAACCAAATATCTGACAAATTTCTCGTCAAGGTGGAACATGGTTGGGTTGACGCCTGCTTTTTGTATGTCTCTGATAAAATTCTTGCTCTCAGGCGCCGCTTTCTTCCAGCTCAAGCCACAGTCGACGTTCTCCACCACTAAGCTGGTAGCGCTCCCGTCGGAGCTCAAATATGTCGAAGGCATGGAGTCTCCCGATGTACCAAAGCTGCCCGCATCTCTCCTACGACGAATCGGAGGCAATATTCGTCCAACGGAGCCACCTTCTCCTGCTTTTCTGCAGAACAAGAATCAGTCACAGGAGGCATTAGAATCCCACAGGATGCCACAAATAAACCTGCTTGCGTATGCAGCTCACCGACTCGCACAGTCGCCCCGATCAGTTTTCTACCCCGGACCAAAAAGCTATAGCCGCTCTAAAGCTCGCTCAGAAATGAGCGATTTCCATGACGACACTGAACCAGCATTTCCTGTTGCTTCGCAGGAAGATTGCCCGTCGGAAGGAAGTGCACGAGAGTATTACGGGCCCCGTTACCCCTCAAGTTCAAATCTGTCGAACACACCAGTGGCCCATGGTCAAGTGGCTCAGCCTGATGGTCAATTTAATAGGAATAGCAAAGGTCAACCCAGTGATTCATCCTTGGTTGAGACCCCAGCTGTCACGTTCAGCCAACAGGCAAAGCCCGAGTACCGTCCTTACCTTGGCCACATGCCGTGGGTAAATGTGGGGGGAACTCCTAGGCCATCATGGGCAAACACCCTTGAGTTGGCAAACATACCACGTCAAGGCTGGGTTCCTGCCGCACACGGTGGTATGTCTCCTTGGGGAGATGGGGGCATAGAAGGCTACTGGGACCGTGAAGCCCCACCCCAATCGGCCCCGGCTGACCTTTCATTGTCGTCGGGCTTCAGTGCGATGGCGGCGCCTCTGCAGGAGTCGTCTTCGGGCCAACCTATGACGGGGACTTCATGGTTCAGTGGTGGTGCATTGCAGATGCAAGGCGGACACCATGGTGGCATGATGCAGGGCGGACACCGCGGCGGCATGATGCAGGGCGGACACCATGGCAGCATGATGCATGGTGGAATGATGGGGAGCGACTGGGAAAGGGACGATGAAGACTGGCCTGGTATGCGTGAGGCGTGGGCTCACCAGGAAGGATTAACCCTGAAGCGGTCTCACTCGCTTGGGCAATCCAAGGAGCACTCGAAGGGCAAGCAACGGTCTAATTCTTTTGGAGGTGGCGACCCGCTGCAAGGATGGGGGGTTCCTTTGACTTTTGATGAGAAAAATCTCTCTCCGCGACCGGACGACTGGCGAGATGGATATTCGCCCCGCGGCGGCATCGGCGCTGATCTCTCATTTTCGTCATTCTTCCGCGTCGGCAAGAAATCCGATTCTGGTACGCGCCTATTTTCATCATACTTACGTGCCATCGAATGAGCAATGGCGTACCTTCCAGACTACAACGACACCAAGAAGCGGACACTCAACGAGGTCCTCAGCTTCAGCGCTGACCGCCCTCGTATTTTCTTCGACCTACGGCTCTCCCCCCAGGAGATACCCGACATGGGACGCTTCCGGCCACGAAGCCAAAATGACCTTCTTGTGCCCGCTATAAGGCCGGAAGTGAGGAAAATGCGCCTCGTGCACACACACCTGCCGTGGTACGTCGACGTCCAGTGCTCGCACGCGCAGCATGTCACGCTGTACGACGTGGTCTGTGCACTGCATGAGGTGCTGGACGCGCCGATTGCGGCGTGGGACTTCTGGAACGAGGAACTGGGCCCCGATGACCGCGCGGAGCTGACGCGGGCGTTCAAGGAGCGGTGCGAAATGTGGGGGAAACAATTTACTCGGGAGGAGATGTTGAAGGGTGTCAAGCGGATGGACTTTTTGGGCCGCGACTATATGTTCGCAGGCCTGGTGCGGCGAGGTGGGATGTGGGAAATCAAGACACTCAGGGATGATTAACGGTGAGCACAATTGCCAGCAGTGCCGTTTTGTTGTTGTTGACGTGTTGCTATCCTGCAGCGCTAACTTATATGTCGATTTTTGGAATGTATTTGTTTGTAGCATCGTGTAAAAATTTAATCCATCACTCGGACCGCCTATAATAAAACCCTGTAGATGTTATTCACTCAACATACCAGCTCGCAGACCCTCTCATGTATTGACCCCCACTTATTTCATGATCGTCCCAATGAAAGAAAGGTCTAATAACGGTAAAGATACATGAGGATCACAGAATTAGTTAACGCTCTCGTACTATGCTGGCACCTATCAAATACAGGATTGAAGAGGCTTGAATGCGAATAAAGAATCGGTGGTCGAACGAATATGAGTATTGGAGTGGACGCTATATCTTGGCTATATCCGCTGAAGAACTGATAATCATACTCGACGGCAGCGCCCCAGAAGGCAGGGTCACAAGCACTGACGGGAACCTCACCATTCGGTGTCGTCGCCAAGCCAAAAGCTGTTTCACGTCGACATCCGTAGTCGTGGCGGCAGCCTAGTCTCGTTCCCGACGTTATAGGGCAGTATGCTCGCTGCGCTCGCAGGCGCAGGGCGCCAGCGGTCCTCCGGACCGGTCGGAAAGATCCGAGGCAGATTTTTTGATGAAATTTGATCGCGGAGCACTGTAGTCTCGTTCCCGACGTTATACACCGCCATTCGTATGGAAACCGGGACGGGACAGCTTCGTTTTGATCAATTTTGATCAGATGCTGCCTGATGCTGGCTCGGTTAGAAGTGCAGGACCCCAGACACTGACCTGCCTGCCATCACCGAACCTACTTAAATTGCTTGCTGAGATGAAATTTAAGGTGTGAGTCACCGACTCGCTCATTCGTGAGCATGCCGGAATTAGAAGAGTGCAAAAAAAGAAATTGTCTGCCAGTGCAATGCCAGCGATAGTATGTACTATGATACGGGAGAGCAGCTCATTGCTCTCATTTTTGGAGCAAGAAATAGTATGTGAGGCACCTATATCTAGTTACTCCGAGTCTCGCGCAAACAGCATATGCAAGATGCTAATAAGACGCCGGCGGCGGCTGCAGGAACATTCCGCCCTCATTGTGACATGTGATCAAGTCGCGTCGACGCGTTTCTCGCCGTTTCGGCTGATTCAGCATGTTTTTTTGGTCGTATATGAAGCTCTAACGCGTGTATGTATGTAAGAAACCGTTCAAGACAATTTATTCACCAGCTTGAGCCCATAAGAAAAAGTCCGGCGAGTTCAGACAAAGTATCCGCAAATTGACGAGATAATCCGAATTCACCATTTGTCCTCTATGGCCCAGAAGATGTGTGGGGCACAAATTATATATTTAAATATATTTCGACCAATATTTTAAGATCACACTGTTAGAACGCGTTGCGTTCTAGGAGTTGTGGGCTCTTAAACTTAAGAGAACACAGTGACTTCGAACAATGTATATTGTTAAAATCCTCTGTGTAGTGTAAGTTAAAAAGTTAAAAAGTACAATAATGCCAAACACAACCATTATATACAGGATCGGGAACTCCCGAACCTAACAGACCTAATCTAAAGCCACTTTAGGACATTCTACCGGGCGCTCTCTAACACTTGCCCCACTAGATTGAGCCCAGGGGGTCAATCTACACAGTAGAGGAATCGGAATTGCATGTCCTCAAGATATAAAGAAAGGACTTGGAATCAGTTGATTCGGTCGCTCAACAACAAGTACGCATTATTGGGCAAGGCAAGCGCGCAACGTGCGTTGAAATATAGGTGTGTACCACACCAATTAAGGGCAGTCGCTGAATACCGAATCTTTCGGCAATAATCAAGAAATGCTTGGAATCAACGTGGAATCAATTAGATTGCAGAGTTTCAATCTAGTGAAGCGCAATTCTGCACCACTGGTGATGGTGTCCAACATGCTCTTTGCTGAGGAGGGTCTTTTCCACTGCGCTGCACACGTGCGGGATAAAGCATTCGCTGTGTCGCGCGACGGATCGTGACGTTCGCGAACCACATACGATGATGTGAGCATGGGGTTACGCGGGGTTTCCTCATGGTGATATTGAGGCGTAGACTTCTGCACGGGAAACGAAATGGAGCCGTGCCGGAGAGAATCGAAGACGGCAAGGTGCTCTCTGCATCACGTCGTTCGCTCGACGCGAAGGAAAGCACGGAGGGGATGGGTAAGATAACCAGAGTGGCGAGATGCGCGAATGGGGGCAGATCCTGGTGGAATGATGCAACTTCGCCTGAAGTGTTGCTGCCCAGCGTGCCGCATTCCTTCCGAATCACGCTCCGCTCTGCTGCATTTTCTGCCAACGTTCCACCTGCTCAAGGACACGTTGGGGTCGCTTGACCCGCGCTTCTGCCATTATTGGGTGATTGCGTCGCTTGACGCGCTCCCTCAAGTTCAACCCCAATCACTGGATTGGTGCGCTTCAAGTTCGCTGCCGAAGATTCCTTCGGCAGTCTTTTGGACGGGACTCCAAGCTGACTCGGAATCGACTGGTTTGGACAGTGATTGTATTCAACTGCGCTGTAGTCCGTTAAGCTTTCGTGCGAAACTTTCGCTTCATCTTGATGGACTCCCATATCCTCAGCTAACAGCGACTTTTTAGCTGCCGTATTTGTATGCTTCGCCGCCAAAGACTTCTTTAGAAATCTTTCTGAAGCCGCATCAATGTCTGGACAGTGCTTGTACTCACGCACACCATTGGTTGTCTTGTCACGCGATGATTTTGCGTCATCTCGCTGGACACAGTGACCCCTATCTTCAGCTAACGACGACTTTTTAGCTGCCGTATTTGTATGCTTCGCCGCCAAAGACTTATTTAGAAGTCTTTCGGAAGCCTCGGTATGTGTACGCTGCAAGTTCGCCGCCAAAAATTCCTTTGGCGGTCTTTCCAACAAACTGACCAGCAACGGATGTAGCTGAACCAACTGCTTTTTGGTCGTTTTCTGCAGCCCAATCCCTTGGATTGCCGGCGCAGCAGTCTCTGGACAGTGCTTGTAAGCAAACATGCCATTGGCCATCTTGTCGCACGACGATTTCGCGTCATCTCGATGAAAACCGTGACCCCTATCCTCAGCTAGCGACGACTTTTTAGCCGCCATATTTGTATGCTTCGCCGCCAAAGATTTCTTTAGAAGTCTTTCTGATGAATGGATGGGTGGGTGTAACCAACTTGACTGCTTCAAGTTATTGGCTGTTTTCTGCAGCACAACGGATTGGGGTGCTGGTGCAGCAGCAGTATTGGTGTGGGGACGTGAATAAACTTCACGCACTCTACTGTTTGCAGCCAATGGCGAGGCCGATAGCCCTCGTTTCAATGGCGCCTCTTCCTCATTCTCTTTCCTACTACCACGCTTGTATCCAAGCACGCTGTATGTTGTGTTATCGTGTGAATATTTATCTTCGTCTTGCTGAACACCCCTAGCATTTGACGACGACTTTTCAGTCATCATATTGGTATGCCACTTAGCCACCAACGATTTCTTTGGTGGTCTTGCTGACGTGCCGATGTCTTGGGGCACTGGTACAGTGATAGTAGTATCGGCGGGACCCGAATAAACTTCGTGTCTCCTCTTTTCTGCAGACAATTGTGAATACAATTGTTCTCGTTTCCCAGCGTCAAGGTCCTTGGACACATCTCCGGCCAGCGTATCCATTGGCTGACTAACAGTTGGCCTACGTCGTTCATAGGGTATGTTGTTGCGCCAAGCAATTCTCTGGTCAGGAATTTTCGAAAAACCTTGCTTTACAAGATCCCGAACACGCGACCGCTGTATCTTCACTTGGTCATAAAAATCATGGGTGACTCGTGGAGTCTCCATATATTTATTGGACATCGTTGGCGCGTGAGACGTGCGTCATCTTGTGCTAGGTCGCATTGCTCGACACGCTCTTTCTTCGGTGATGCAATGTTCATCCAATATTTCACGCTGAGATCGCGTTTTAAGCACAGCTATGCTCGTGGAGTCACCAATAACTTCATCGGGGACCATCCGGTGTGTTAAAGAATGTGTCGGTTGACACGCTCGTTCTTCAGCGATGCGAAAATGATCATCTAATGCATGCTGCGATTGCGTGTTACGCACATTTCTTCCCATGGAGTCGCCGATAATTTCATTGGGGATCGTTGGTGCCCGCAATGCTCTTCGGCTCGTGTTAGAGCGCGTCAATCGACGCGCTCGTTCTTCAGTGATGCGACATGGTATGTCTTCATCTATTCTGGGTCGTTGCTTTTCAGCCTCAAGACATGAAATCTCCGCCGTAAACCAACAATCTTCCTCCTCTGTGAGAGCACGCAGCACGAGGGCTTCCGAGTCTTCGACGACCGCACCTTCGTGCCGTTGCTGTCGCTCATCAGATTGCAATGCCTCACGTCTTTGACACGGTACATTGTCCAGTCTCTTCGCAGAGCATTCCTGCGCCTCGGCCTTTGCCGGTGCGCCTTGAGGTTCCTGACCGTTCATTCGGGAATCCTCGGGTCGTGGCTGACGTGCCTTATGCTGCAACGCCTCACGTCGTTGACACGCCACGTGCTCCAGTCCCCCCATCGCTCGCTCCCATGCCGCGGCCTCTTCCGCAGCGCGTTGAGCTGGAGTGTCCCAAACATTAGTTCGGGCGTCCGTGGGTCCTTGAGGATGTTCAGTTTGATGTAACATCGTACACGCAGCATCGTCCGGTCCCAGATCACGCCGAAATAATTCTTCGGCGGATATCTTCTCGTCCAGCCCACGTCATTCGCGACACTGGCATTCACTAGAGTTCCACGCCTCATCTTGAGGACGTGCTGCGTTCACAAATTGTCCCTGCGCCTCGGACTTTTCCATTGTATACTGAGTTTGGGTGTCCCAACCTTTCGTTCGGGCTTTCTCGAGTTGTTGCTGGTGGATTGCCGCTTGCAAACACGCTTCGGACGCCGCTGCTGAATGTTGCGCTCCTGCGTCCCAACCAATAGTTCGGGTGTTGTCGCATCTTTGCTGGTGTTCATGATAGCGCCGCATCTCACGCTGCTGACGATAGGTATCATCCTGTGTTGTCGCTGCTCCTTCCTGTGCCATATCATCATGCATTGCACGTTGACATTGTGTGCCCCAACCTGTAGTTCGGACCTCACGAATATGGTACGACATCTCACGTTCGGTAGTGTCTCTCGACTGAGCGACTCTCCGTGCGCGTTCATCCCAACCCGTCGCACAATACTCATTGTCCTCGGGGTACTCGTTCTTCAGCCAGCCATCGTGCTTGATGGCAGCTCGCAAACGCACTTCATCCTTCGATGAATACATCATAGATGTGCATGCGTTCCCACTGCGATGCCTCTCGTGTTCGCAAGGAGGTAACTTACTCACTGAGATGAAAGTATGGCGAGGAACGTGTAGACTGCCGACGATCGATCCGTACCCAGCACGCGGACTTCGTGCACGGTCAGAGGTTGCGGACCAGTCCAGCCGCAACAAATCGTTGCTACGGATACTGCAAGTGGAGTGGGCTGCCTAGCTTATTCTGTGGCGCTTCATTGAACTCTTTCAGTGCTTGACAGTCCGTAGATGGTGTGATTGCTGTGAGATGGGTGTGCAGTAACACTCCCATCTGATCCGCCAGCGACGTTCCGCCGCGATGCGATGGTGCGAAGGTCAACAGACTTGATCCCAAGTCCGTGGATGTCTTAGTCGTACCCAAGGCCTTAGTGTGCTGCGAAGGCACCGTTTCATTCGAAATGAGCAGAGTCGGAGCTGTGAGAGCTCTTGGTGCCACGCGAACGGTTCCTCGTTCCGTTATCCGCGTTTGGTTCTGTTCCGGCGGTGGCAGTGGCGGAGACTTTCCGCCGCTGTTGCCGATCACGAGTGTGATCGCAGCGTCCACAGGAATTGCTGCGAGCGCTGGTCCTTGGGAACCTCGAAGGTTCCTTTTGTCTGGTGTTTTAGGCTTAGCCATATTTATGGCCTCCTCAATGGTCACTTCGTTTGTTCAGACTACACATGCAAACGAGCTGTTCGTTGCGAACAGCCTCGTTTCAGAGAAACTTCACAAAATGTAAAGTCAAAAAGTGTTAGAACGCGTTGCGTTCTAGGAGTTGTGGGCTCTTAAACTTAAGAGAACACAGTGACTTCGAACAATGTATATTGTTAAAATCCTCTGTGTAGTGTAAGTTTAAAAGTTAAAAAGTACAATAATGCCAAACACAACCATTATATACAGGATCGGGAACTCCCGAACCTAACAGACCTAATCTAAAGCCACTTTAGGACATTCTACCGGGCGCTCTCTAACACACGCTGATGCCGTAGCATCTGAGACAGTTCCTGGAGGAATAGACACATTAATCAGAGCACGTCACCAATTCCAAGTCCTCTCCAGGCTCTCTCCTACCAGTACACAACATTAATCCACTTCAGAGCAAACTTCCCTGGTGACAATTTCCAACCAAATTTGAAATTAAAACGGAGATGCATCTGAGAGGAGACATTATACTTTCCAGCCGTAAAAGAATTGCGGGAATAATTTGTGATTGAACACGCACAAGGTCACTTGGTGGCTGGCAACACGGCATCATTTGTAAATCTTCTGGCCTAAATGAGACATTTGGACATTCGTGATCACATAGCAGGCCTAATATACTTTGACATGCACGCAACGGGAGTGTGTTGCTGCCGTACCTTAAGATCTAGAGACTGTGTCCCGCTGAGGCTCATCTGGCAGAGACCACTCAGGGACTTTGAGGCCGGAGATGAGCCAACAGGGCTCACAGCAAGATGGGGGAAAGCAGAAAAGACCCAATGGTTGCTGATCTATGAACATCCGAGCGTAATACGACCAAACTATAGCTACGCGCTGCCAACCACGTCACACCGGTACCTTCCAATTCATTAATCGACCAGGTTAAACAATAGTACCCAGCGATTCGAGGTTTAGGGAATTAATCTATACATTACTAGTACATTCATATAACACAGTTACAACTGTTCCATCAATGCCGACGCTTCGTAGACTCCCTATTTGAAACTCGACTGTCCCAGAGAATCATGACTCTCGCAGAACTCCCATACTGTATGAAATATCTGCGGCTACTTCCATCCTCGTTTGTCCGTTCCCACGGTTCCCATTCCACTCACAGTTAATTCTCGTACTGTAATGCAAAAATTGATGTGTGTGACTCTGGTTCAACATCAGATCCTTTCGTCTACTTACAAAATAAGAATCAGTACGAAAACAATCTATTCCAAAGCCCCTGGTCAAGTGGCAGATGCGGAAGAACATTGTACTCAGATGCGAGGCGGCGAAAATTTGACTTGCCCCAAGAATATTCCATTACATCGTAGAAGGCGCTCCTCAGAGTTTTCCCTGTGTTACAATTGGATCCTGGTCGTCCTTTTGAAATTTTTGAGATAGATGGAAGACTATTTTCAGTACCTAATCCTCATTGGACAGCTGAATGAGTGCACAGAAAGTCTTCCAAGTCCGTATTTCTGGAGTTTTCCGTAGAAACAATATAATATTCCATAGCGCTCTCGACAGAGCTAGTGTAAAATATTCTGAACAGGCCATTTCCTCCTGAAAAACGAAGCCACTCCGGGAACACAATTTTTATGCATGTACATTTAGAATTGAGCACGCCACGAGCATTCTCGCAGATGCGATCAAAGACTGCCCCAAATAGAGTGACTAAAAAGGTCGCACCCGATGCTCCACGAAGTAATGTCATGATGAAAATCTCTTTATCATCCTTGAAGATCCTTAAGGAGCAGGAGGATATGGCATGCATCGTGAATTGATGAAGTTTGTTCGAGCATGTTTTGTATGCCTCTGACGGCCTGTAAAATATTATTAGTATTTAATTCTCAGAGCTGGAAGGTATATTCTTACCTTACGAAAAGTCTGCCATAGGTCAATTTCGGGAGCAACTGCAGGTCTCCGTACGTAGAAACAACATAATATTGGGTACCACAAGCTATGGAACCAACATAAATATTTGAAAGAGCCTATTCCCTCAGGACAGACGAGGCAATTCCGATAATGTAATTTCCACATCTGTACGAATTGGGCGTTCAATGAGCGTTCTCGCGGATGCGATCAAAAACCGCCCAAAAGACAGAGACAAATTGGAGGAAAGGCCGCGCACTGTGATCCACGAAGAGCTGTCATGATGAATAACAAGCGAGCTCAAGGTGGACATTAGGATGAGATATATGTCCATAGCTGCATGCTCAGTACCGAGGTGGTGTCTGGGGTCATGCATTCCGGACCATTTCGGCATGTGATGCAATCACTCGCTAACCACTCGCTAATCAATAAACGTAAGCTGTCCCGTCCCGGTTTCCATACATTCGTGTTTGGCATCTGATGAACAATCATCACTGATCTTGTGCCGAGATAAATTGATATATTTTGGAACCTCGTACCGACGTCTGACAAACGTCTTGGCCCAAAGGTCAGTGAAATGTTCACGGAATATTTAGAAGATGTGTCTCATAAGGCCCTCCAGGCATCCCTGGTACTATTGTTCCCTTTGGGTCTGGAACCGCCCTGTCTAGCTGGAACGACTTTTTCACATTTTATACTATAGGCCTTAGCCCCCGGTATCCTCCGGCATTTATTAATACACATCTGATGCATGTACCTGCGAAAAGACTAAGAGATTCGGCGAGGGGAAAGTATAGTTTGTGCGTTGCCGGGCACGGTGCTCAAGGGTATTATGGAATATTGTGCACTTTCTCTGTGTCCGCTGACTCCAGAACCTCCGAAAAATTCAGGTGGGTTTTTAAACAATAATAAATGGTTTCTGCCTCTTCAGAATAGGTTGCCGGAACGATGTGCTCACATCCTGGGCAGGAAGGTGCAAAATGCGTGACATGGTCATGACCGTGACATGGAGTGACAATCTGGCTCTTTCGCACAGGTCATAAGCAAATCGTTCCGGAAACAGATTATGAAGAGAGGGAAACCTTTTCTTATTTTTTGAGAATATGCTTCAATTTTTCTGGAGCTTCGGACTAAGCGGACACGGAGATTTTTGGTAATATTATGTATTACACTCTCATCAACACGCCCGGCAACGAGCTAACCATACTTTCCCTTCCCCAAATCACTTAGTTCTTTGGCATGTATGTGCATTAGATATATGCTAATGAAACCCGGAGGATACCGGGAGCAAAGAATTATGGAGAGAAATGAGAAAAATTTGTTCCAGCTAGACAGGGCAGTTCCAGACCCAAAGGGAACAATAGTACCTAGATAAGAACCTGCATCAAGACATATACTCATAGGATAAATGTGATGATGATATAGTTCACAGAAATCCAAGACAGAAATCTTCAAATGTCCATGGAGGAGGCACATTTGGACTACAAACAAAGGAGTGAATACAAATATGCCTGAATCACTACACTCTGGCAATGAGGATCCATGAAAATATGCCGTGGAAGCTGAGCATTGCAGAGATGATGAAGCCAATGGTTTATGAGTACACCCCACCCAAGTATTCAAATGCCTGGATACGTAAGTATCTGGGTCTTACAGACAGTCATTTTGCCATATAAGGAGATTCTGTCAAAAAAGTGACACGGCTAAACGTTTAGCCGTACACTTTGAGGGACAATTGAGTGACGTTTGAGGCTGTGCTCGACTTGGTGCTTGTAATGATAGCCGATCACTTTGAGGGACAATGGAGTGACATTTGAGGCTGTGCTCGACTTGGTGCTTAGTGGTGTTGCTTGGTCATGTTTGGTCGTGAACGGCTTGTACCTCAACTATCATTTGTTCTCTTCTACGAAAACATATCCACGTGGTAGCAAATGTGCCGAAATATGGGTCACAAAAAATACTGCGGGGTCATTTGTTCTTTTCTATGAAAAGGGCCCGGAAATTGATGAGTTCTTTGTCATGATTGCGAGCATATCTCTTCTTTCGCTCTCATCATGGCTACCCTGTCTCTGAACATTTGCAACATCCAACCCCAGAGTCCCGAACACCTCCAGGGCAAAGTCTTATCTGCGTGCGCGAAAGCCATTCCCGCACACGCTACAGGCAAATTCAGCACCGATCAGTTATCATCAATAACCACCCCCAAACATAATGTGACACAGGCTTCATGTAAGTTCCGACTGTCTTAGTACTTCGAAACTAATGTAGTCGTTATAAGCTGGAGGAGAAGTTGCATCCGGGACATCGACTACCATTCTGGAAGACAGTGTAGGGGTGTTACAGGACTTTCAGCCATGGCCAGCTGCCGAACAAGAGTGTTCTCTTGTTGAGCACGCGGTAAAGTCCATGTTGGCACACATTCTCCGGTTTTTGGTCGACGAGATTCACAAAACGGAAGTGGATGAAGTCCCCAGCCATGTTTCAGATGCCAGTAACAGAATCCGCCAACAGTTTCAGTCTACACTTGAGACATTGCTTTCCCGAGAGGCCACTCCTTATAGTAGGTACATGGTTAAATTGACGGGACTTCGAAGCTAAATGGGTTGTGAGACAGGCTTCGAATTCAATGTAAACACCAAAACTCCCCGGTCGTCCCATCTTTTCCATGCCGTGACTGAAGCGCCTCGAACAAGAACAGTAATAGAGCACCGTGATTTCAGCAACCGCCTACTTGTGCAAGTATTCAAGGCAGATGAAGTCGTGAACGTCGCATCCGCTGCTCGCTTTGCACGATGGGCCATCACAATGCCACTGTCAACGGGGTTTATACGAAAAGGCCACCAATGCAATTTGGTAGGGTCCTTACACGGAGTAATCCGCTTCGAAAAGAACCATGGGACAAGTCCGACTATGCCCTACATCTCGGTAATCGAGGCCGTACCGCTGGGTGGGATGGAGTACCCTATCATTCTCCTCGTCGACACATTTCTTGTGAATGCACATTTCACGAGGGAAAAAACACCCAACCTAATCTACAAGGCTATGCGCGATGGCTGGCACTGTGAGCAACCCCTCGATTCGTGGATAGCACCCATCATGACTGCAATGTACCCAGACATATACATACTGGGTCCGGCTACATGCAGCACGAATAGCGGCGAGGATGAAGGTCACGACGATCGCGAATCGATCCCAGAAGATCATGAACAACAAATCAACTTGGATCGCATCCAGGTCTGGGCAGAGGCAGTGTCGGAGGAAAGACGACACATGGGTCACGTTCCTGCAGTGGAAGGAGGAAGAGCGGTGTTCGGTCACCTTGCTGCCAGAGCTACGGACCTCCGTCATGGAGCTACAAGTGGCAGCCGCACATAGCTTGTCTAGATATGACAACTATACTAAGCAGTTGCGTGGAGTTTTTTTATACAATGCAATTATGTGTATCACTATGGGTCTTCGGGAGATTCCAAGATGCGAGGAATGACGAGAACTTCGAGAAGAGCCGGAGTCAGAGTCGGGTAATGCTCGCTCAACACTTGCCAAACATCTAGCGCAGAGGTTCAATCAATAGTCGGAAGAATGACATTCGCATCAGAGGATTTAAACTCTGCTCGGCAGCGCACTGGCGAGTGCGTACCATGCACATTGCAGTGGGCCCAGGGGCGAGCGAAAATGGGCCTTAGCGGTGAGCGCCAAGGATCTGCGGGGGTCTCCCCCACATACGATCTACCTAAAAAAACTCAGGTCAAGCCGCCAAATTGATAATGAAATAAAAATGAAATAAAGGGCCCTGCGCCAGCGGAAAAGGCAATGCGAGCGAAAGGGGGTCTGGGGAATCCTTCCCCCAGAAGGCATCAGTAGTCAGACTCGCTTAAAGACGGTATCCAGGCCTCGCCTGGCAGGGCAATTAACAGCGAATAAATATTGGTGAAGACAGCAAGGATACCGCCTGGACTTGCCGGAGAGATATTTACTCCATTATGGCACATATACTGTCCATTACAGCTAATGTCAGTACTGAAGGCGCCACGAAAAAATTCCCATTTTGGGCAGATTTTGATCGAATTCAAAGGATTGCTTGTAACTGGACAGGTTTTACATGTATTGGCCTAAAAAGTGGATAGAATTGACGGGCTAATTCATAAGCAATTAGTGATAGAGCTAAAGTAGTGAAAATGTCATATTTTTGGATGTCTTGAGAAAGTCAGAGTTTCAAGTGAGAATATGGGCTTGTATGCCCAAATCACATCCAAATGAGCTGGACTTTTGGTAGGGGCTATTTGTAACTACTCCTGTAAATGTCATAGAGCCAGAATAGTTGATTTACCACAGAGCACAGGTATATCAGATAATTTTATCCCATTTGATCTGAAATTGGTTTCAATGAGCTACAAAGCTTAGGGGAAAGGTTATATGCAGTTCGGGCTCTATCACATTTACAGGAGTAGTTATAAACAGACCCTACAAAATTTCCAGCTCATTTGGATGTGATTTGGGCCTGCCAGCCCATATTCTCACCTGAAACTCTGACTTTCTCAAGACACCCAAAAATATAACATTCTCACTACTTTAGCTCTATCACTAATTTCTTATGAATTAGCCTGTCAATTCTATCCACTTTTTAGGTCAATACATGTAGAACCCATCCAGTTACAAGCAATTCTTTGAATTCGATCAAAATCCGCCCAAAATGGGAATTTTTTCACGGCGCACTCGGTACTGACATTAGCTGTAATTATTTTGCACACAACCCGAGCTGTTTACAGGGTTTTGAATTACATCTCGGTGACTTGCCCACCACTTGGCTTTTGGATTACATCTTCTGCTGGAAGTTTACAACTCAATTCATGTGTTGCATACAACCCCTCGAGAGTGTTTACATCTCGGTTGGACTTCGCCGTGGTTCGAAAATTGCGGAGCTTTAATAATGTTGGAGAACGTGATGCCGTGTTCTGCCGATGTCCATATTTGGCAGCCTGTGGTCTTTCCGCCCTTGTTGGGCAGTGTAGAACAATACAACCTTTTATTTCACTATGGGATGTCTGGATGTTATACTTTCTTCACCACGACAGGAAACAGAATGTCAGGTAATTTTCACTCCAAATGGAGCTTGTGCAGGTACCTGCTATGAGAATTATTGTTTAGATTAGACTCGTAACCAGTCTGTATACAAATGCCGAAAAAATGTGGCAAGCACTTCGGTGTATACAGAAGTGCTCGCCACATATTTTCGGTATTTGGTTACAGACTGGTTACGAGTCTACGTTTAGATATTCAGGAGGTTTTCATAGGAGCTACATTTAACTTCTTGGAGCATTCACAAATTTTATGAGGAAGCCGCAGAACTGGAAGGGATTTTTGAAGGTAAAACACTACCAAATGATGTGATATGCTGCGAGCCGAGGTTGATGGGATCACGTTCGGATCTATACCAACTATTTTAGCGAGTTGCAAGCACGTTGGAGAGGTTGCAAGCAATGGAAAGATGTAATCTATGCAGTTGTAAACACGTAAAAGAGGTTGTTGTCCAAAACCCTGTAAACCACCGTGAGTTGTCAGTCAAAACCCTGTAAAATGCAGGTAATTATTGGACAGTATATCGCCCATACTCCATGTTAGTCATTTCTAAGTCCTCCAAGAATTTGACCTTACATGCATAAATGAGAGAGACCTTTTTTGAAGGCTCAGGCGGCAGAGAATTGCTGCAAAGTGTTAGCAAGATCCCAAAAGAAGTGAACCGCGCTCTCCGGGTCCTATTCAGCTTAAACATCGGCCCTCACTATTAGACTCAATAATATTGGAATGGACCTGTCTGTTAGCTCAGAGGGTATTTGAGGCTGCGGACAGGGTAATCCTGGTGTTTGACGCGCTATGAGCATGTTAAACGCGTCGGGGCACAGAGTGAACACATGAGGATGTAGTTAAGTGGGCCGAGGCATAATATTTTTAGATTGCCATTCAAGATGATTGCCGTAGTAAATATTGATCGATCTACACTGGGACGAGCTCGCTCGCTGCTCGCTGCTCGCGGATCCACGCACTTCACAGGTTCAACTCCGTTGACCCGTCGACGGCCGTTGTTCCGCCGGCCGTCGGGTCAGCTAACCGTCCCGTCGCCGCGCCGTTTAAAAAAAGCTAAGATCGAATCCGCTGGGGTAGACCTAGTCTCGTTCCCGCCGTTATAGGGCAGTCGTTCGCTGCGCTTGCGGGCAGAGAGCGGTCCTCCGGACCGGGCGGAAAGATCCGAGGCAGAATTTTGATGAAGTATGTCAAGTCAGCACTGCCCTATAACGTCTGGTGCAACTCGTATAGAAAACGGGCGATCGTGTCACGCTTTTTTTAATCCACTTCGTTTTCCAACTTATCCGCAATTTATGGTCCCAAGCTACTTTCTATTATACTACGCTGCATATTCCATTATTTTTGGTAGTGCACACGGCCCTCCGGTGCACTCAGAATTAAAATTAGATCAGGACTGTATAAATATCGGTTTACAGTGGACTGTTGAGCCTGAAAATTATTTTCATAGCCCTAGCATCATTGGTTCGTCATTATACACAAAATAGAGCCTGCTCAAGAGCTGTAGAGCCGGCGGAACCTATTGCTTGAGGAAGTGATCAAAATGTTGACTTGTTGAATCTCACTCATCTGTGGTGTTTTTCGAGCATTTATTTCCCCCAATGACATCCATGTTACTTTCTAAGTGAATCTGAAGTATAATTTCTGAGTCCGTGTCTGTACATTGCCTATATTATCAAGAACTGAGGGCAATAGGGAGGTGTGACATCTGTGACGAGATAAGAGCGATCGCCTGTTTGCTACGCGAGATGCACCAGATGTTAGGGTATGGGTTCCGGTGTGTCTTTTTCATCATTTTTCTGCCCCAGATTTTAAACTCCGCCCATACCCGAACATCTGGAGCCGAGATTAGGGTAGACCAGGCTCCAGAGAATTGATGGTGGACGGTTTTTTGCCGGTGTGCGAAAAACTCTCCGATATTTGATGGCTCCACCTGTATTCTCCTGCCGTATCGTTGGTGTTCTCAAATAACACGCTGAATTTATTTATCTGCCGGAATCACCACAAAATTAAGGTGTTGAATAGAGCATATTAGTTGCCCTGAAAGTTGGATTATGAGGTGTAATTCTTGGATTAAAGATTTTTGTGGAGCAATTTTATTCCAGCGGTCCGCTAACACCGTGTCCAAACGTGGCCCATCAGCCTTTTCACAAAAAAGTTGTGGGGTTGTCGAACTTTTTTGACTTTTTTTGACTTTTCAACTTTTTTAGAAAAAAAAAAGTTGGCAGAAATGCACGGCCATTGATGATGGCAATGATGAAGAAAAAAAAAATTGGGGGAGGTTGTCAAAAATGACCTCAGTGTTGTTGTGTTGCCGGCTTTCCCAAGTTTTGGGGTTGTTTGGGCTTTTTTGGGGTTGTACAACCCCAAACAACCCCGACAACTTTTTTGTGAAAAGTCTGATGCCGTCAAAGCTGCGCTCCACAACATGACGCGTTACACTTTTCTCAAGGTTGGATTATTCGCCCTTTTACTTGGATTATAAAAGCCGTTTTTGAGGGGCAACTAATATGCTCTAATGAGTCGAGATATAAATATAAGGCTTTCAACCTGAGAGCCTTATTTATAAAGTTGCTAGGATTGACAGGGTACTTAGGACGGTACAAAATGTGTTTAGGACATGGGCCAGACTCACACAAAACATCTGATTTGAGCAAAAAGGGGGGAGATGCGTCAAAGGAGCTAGGACGCGTCGGAAAATGAGCCTCATATATGGTTTTGTTTGCCCGCAAAAGCCTCAACCGATGTCAATGATGTCCACCATCATTTTTTGTTCTCTCTACGACTTTCGCTTAGGATTGTTCTCTCCACCATCAGCCTGATGGCTGGCTCTAGAGTCGTCTCTAGAGAATTGATCCCAGCGGATTCGACGCCCTCAAGATGCCCGACGGAACGGGACGCCTACCCGTAGAACCGTCGCGACGGGCGCGGCGAACAGCCCTAGTCAACTCGCAACGGAACGGGATGGGACCCGTAGAACCGTCGCGATGAATAAGGCACGCAGCCCTACGTACATGTTCCTTCAAGGCAGTTGGGAAGATATCACAGCAAACGGGCTGTTCATGTCAGCCTTCGACATTTTCAACAGCAATGGGATATTTTTAGTTCTGCATGCACACTTACATTTCAGCGCTCACGATTACAGCAGCAAATCTCTTGTCCTTCGCCATGCAGTCGCAAAGCGGCCCTCAAGCCTCGAATGGCGACACATCTGTTGCTCCGCAACGGTCCACTCAGAGCTATCTGTACATTCAGAATACTGATTGGTTCGTTTCCACAGAGCAAACTTATTTCAGAATGCCGCCGGCTTCGAGATCGTCGGTGGTCAATTTGTGCTTGGAGACTTGCACAACCATGTTGGTCCACCATCGCCCATGCGTATGTCATCTTGAGTCCTTCGGCAGCCTCTTACGAGCCGTGGTCTCTCTCAGGACTGTTGGCATCTTCCGCCGTGCGAATATTATTTTCGTCTGCGAAATGATTCTTACCTACGTTTTCTTTGCAGCCAGGTAACCGACCACGTACGGCCGACTGCATATCGGAGAGCAACAATTATTGCAGCCAATTATTGCGCCGAGGTCGGGGATTTCCGCTGTACGTCCCAGGCCCTCCAGGAAATCTCCCTGAAGAGTATCGAAGAAACGGCGTGTCCATAGGCGATGTTGGCACCGTGACACCGGCGGGCGTATTCGATTTTTTATTTAACATATACCTTCCATCCGATCACCCCATCAACGCACATGTGCCAGAAAACTTTTCTCCCTTACCACGCTATGCTCCCGACGACATCGTCCCTCTGGATTTTGACCCAGGAAACTATGTATGCACTCCTTCTGTTCGGGAATTGGGGTCCGACTCGGATTTGCCCATTGGGTATTGTTGCAGTTTTACTTCATCCGCACTTAATTTATCAACTTGTAGGCGATTTCCTGGCGGCGACTTCTGCTTTCGATGCTGGGGCCCGAAAGGCGCTGTCCTTTCCCTTCCGCATGGTTCAAATGTCAATGAACTCCGGAATCTGGAGGGTGTGCGAAGATATGTGGCGTGCCATGCGGATAGCTGGTATAAATTTGTTAACGGACCAAGAGGTCGGGGACTAGAGAATGGTTCTCTCTACCTCATCACTGGGTGGGAAAAGTGCCCCTCGTGGGGTATGGCTTCATTTCAAGCCATTCCGGATGAAGAGCAGTTCCAGCTATCGTTCAGACCCAGCGCCGGAGAAGATGCTGGCTACAAATATCGCTGGCAGAGAGGCAATGCGTGCGGAAAACAAGCCGACGCATCGACCGTGTCTGGAAGTCCGATCAACCAGACAGTTTTTGTGCACGGCTTTACTATCTCTCTCAGCAACAGCATATGGGGGCGGCTTTTTGGAGACGTAGAAATATGCCAGCTGGCTGATCCGCAGTCACCGAAACAAACCGGCCAATTTGTTCCGTATGGATCTCAGCAGTCGTTTTTTTCGTGGGCTATTGGATCCTTTGGTGGGGGCGGAGGGAAACATGGTGCTGCGCGATATCATAACGGTGTCACGATATCTGGCTTCCCACCCACTTCTACGGTACGTTGATCAATTGAGAGTATGTCAGATACTAAACCGTCTGTAGATTTTTCACCCTTCCCGATTATTTAACGACTATCTTCTACGCCAGGCAAGCAGAACATATTTTCACCTTGAGGAAATCTAACTAGACCTATTCAGGCGCCCGAAGCAACAGTTGCGATAACACACGACGATGATTGGCTTGATATATTCCGAGACGTTCGTCTCCCCTGCTTCTGAAATTCTGCATTAAGAATACTTTAAACTAGGACAGCACGTCTGAAATGCAAGATTCAGTGACGAACCAAATCTCCGACAAACTTCTTGTCAAGGTGGAACATGGTTGGTCTTGGCGACTGCTTTTTGTACGTCTCTGATAAAACTCTTGCTCTCAGGCACCGCTTTCTTCCAGCCCAAGTCACCGTCGACATTCTCTACCACTCAGCTGGTAGCGCTCCCACCGGAGCTTAAATATGTCGAAGACATGGAGTCTCCCGGCGTAGCAATGCTGCCCGCACCTCTCCTACAACGAACTGGTAGTTTCGGGGAGTCACCTTCTCCTGCCCTGAGTGTCCCCTCCGCGGGCACCGGCTTGCTTGCTCCCGCGCTCCCTCCCTCTGCAGTCATGTCGTCCCTCAAGTGCGCATCCTTATTCCCTCCAAATTACCACTGAATAAACTGTCTCCAGACCCGACTTTGGCGCTAACTCTTGTCTGTTTCCCCCGCTCCCGCAGATCCTCCGGGACGATATCCGTCTGCGCGTATTCACACACCGCAGCTTTCATGCGCGCCCCACGCACGTATTCGAGGACTGCCCCGACGATCCGAGCCCCGACAATGAAAAGTATACCTCACGTTCGACACGATCAATCGGCGTTAATCTAACGTTATCTCAGATTCGAGCACCTTGGCGATTCCGTGCTCCAGCTCGTCGTGACGAGCCTTATGCTGGAGATGTATCCCGGGCTTCGTGTTGGCCCCACTACCGTATGTGGCTCTCTTGACTGGTCCTCTGTTCTCGTTTGAAGCGCTCGGGATGTCCAGAAAGTGCGGGCTATGGTCGTCGGCAATGCTACGTTGGCCGAGATGTATTTTAGCTGTTGGTCAAAAGATATTCACGGCTGATCCATCTCACAGCTCGGTCAAGTACAAGCTACCAGACCGACTTCGGGTCCATCCAGCCCAGGCTATTGCGCTGTGTGCCGTCCAAGGTCAGTTCAGCTCCCCGTCAATCACTCCGTTTGGCCGCATTCTTACACCAATCTCTTTAGCCGACGTCTTCTTGGTACATCTCCTGCCACCAGTTCTTCCCACTGACTGACCACACACCCAACAGTCATTCATCGGCGGCCTTTACACGGACCAAGGCCTCGACTGCGTGAAAACCTGGCTCGACGCTTTATTCTGCCCGTACCTAGCAGCCGCGTACTGCGTCGTGCGCGCGGACCACGGGCTGCCCCCCGTTAGCGTCCCCGCCGCCGACAACTGCCTGCCCGCCCCCACGCCCTCTCCGACGCTGAGCGCTGAGGCGTCCACCACCGGCCACCTCGCGCTGTTCAACCAGCGCCTGCAGCAGGAGAACAAGCACGTCCAGTGGCTCTACTCGGACCAGCACCCGTTCGGGATGGACAGCAGCGCGCCCCCTGCGTCCGGGGAGGAGGCATTCCAGCACGGTTCCAAGGCGACGCCGATATGGTCCGTGCAGGTGGTCGTCGACGGCGAGGTCTTCGTGCGCGGCAAGGGCAACACGAAGAAGGCCGCGCGCAACGAGGCGGCGAAGCAGGGCCTCGCGCGGATGGGCCTCAATGTGTGGTGGGTTTTTCTGTTTTTGGAGCTTTTATTTTGTATGCTTACTGTCTCGGCACGTCAGAACGGAACCTGCAACATAATCTCTCCTCACCTGCGCGAGGGGCGACAGTTACCTTGTCTGCGTCCGCGCTGGTGTGCAGAGGTTGTGTATGCAGCGTTTGTAGGTCATGTTTCAGTTAGTTATTGTGTTTGTAGGGCTTTTGTTGTACCCTTTGCGGCCTTGCAAATCTCATGTTGTATGCACCTAAATCAGATCAGTTTTTTGGCCGCCTTGTCAGGATAATCTTGTCATGAATGTGTTCATCCGTCTCGTCGACGGCGAGCTCTTCGGGCACGGCAGGGGCAACACGAAGGCCGCACGGAACGAGGCGGCGAAGCAGAGCCTCGCGTTGATGGGCCTACTGAGAATTAAAACCCAGATCGACCGGTCTAGCTAAGCTGCCCCCGGGCGCCCCCTGTCTGCCCGCCCCTGCGCCCTCGAGCACTGAGGCGTCCACCTAGTCTATTGAGGAGCTGGCGATTGTATTGTCAATTTTACCTTGTTCAATTGTTCAATTGTTATCTTCTTTTCGTGCTAGACCACCACCGGTCCAAGCGAGTTACATCTTGTTTAGCCGTGTTACGCCTCAAGCCCCCTGCAGGCTACCCATAAAGTACGCGACACCCTCGCGATAATCTCGCTTGCACAATGCTCGACTCTTCCCCAATTGCTACATCCCGCGCCCGCTGAAGCGGTCTGCCTCTGTTGCGTCTCTGCCCACACCCCCGCGCACGCACCACAAGCGGAAGCGCGGCACAGCGACATCGCCACAGACGAGGACGGCAACTTGGACGCTGCGCAGCAGATCCAAGAGGCGGAGTACGAAGAGTCCTTCTGGCTTGCTGCCAACCCTGCTGCCCCCGCGCCCCCGCTCCCCTACCGCCGTCTGCAGGCCCAGCAGACGCAGCCTCAGACATCCGCGCTCGGCGTGCCACCCGTGTCCCCGCCACCCTCGCACCGCAAGCCACCCGTCAAGCTCGCTGTTGCGGCCCCGGTTGTCGTCCCGCACACGCCCCCGCCCAAGTCCACGGCGAGCACGAGCACGGTCTCGCCCCCGTGCACGCCCCTCCGCCTCCCGCGCGACTCCCCCGACAACCCCTTCCTCGCCTCCCCCGCCTCCGCCTCCCCCTCTGACGCCGGCGCTCCCTGCCCTGCGCCCCTCGAAGAGAAGCCCACCATGTCCTTCGTCTTGTACGTCCCCCTCTCCCTCTCTCCCCACGCGCATCGCTGACACTCATTTAGTGATTTTAGCCGCGGCGTGCGCCGCAGCTTCCCTAACCCATACTACACCGACGCGCCCGCGCCGCCGCTGAACCCCAACGCGCAGCTGCCGCCGGAGGAGCGCAGGGTGCGCAGGCTGCTGTTTCCCGGTGCGCCGCAAGAAGGCGAAGGCGAAGGTCGCAGCAGGCAAGAAGGCGAGGGCGGAGCGCGGAGCGCGGAGCGCGGAGCGCGGAGCTAGCCCTTTCGGTATATCTGAACGGAACCGTCTTCTACTTGGTCTTGTATACTTGGCTGAAATTCATTTTTGCCGCTTTCAACTTGAACGTTTGAACTTCCACTTGGTGTCCTGAAGCTCCTAACTATTCAAAATTCTCGTGCTCTGCTCTTGGTGGGCCGTCGGACTGACGACAACTCATTCATCTTGAGGGTTCGTTCTATGCGCTATCCAACGCGTGGGCGCAGAGGGCAAGACTCTCTACGTCTTCTTCGGCGATATGCCCAATACTTTTCTGTCCAGGCTATGGGGTTGGCAGGCATGTCTCTGGCGATCTCATGAGGGTCCCACGTTCCCGGCAGTTGGGAAGGTCATACATGGTTCCCCACAGCAACGGGACAGCCTCTTTAACCTTTTTAACAGCAATGGAATAATTTTAGTTCTGGACGAGATAGGCGCGGGCACGGATGCTGTAAGTATGGCAAGGGTCATGATTACGTCGTCAAAATCCCTTGTCCTTCGCCATGCAGTCGCAAAGTGGCCCTCATGCCTTGAACGGTGACACATCTGCTGCTGCACAACCGTACACTCCGGGCTGTCTCTACATTCCAAATACTGATCTGTTCATTCCACAGAGCAAACTTTTTTCCGAATGCTACTGACTTCGACCTCTCCGGTAGTCACTTTATCGGACACTTGTATAACTTCTTCGTGCCGCCGCCGCCTATGGGTATGTGATCTTGAGTACTTTATCGGCTTCTTACGAGCCGGTCTCTCTCAGGATCGTTGGCATCTTCCGCCGTGCGAATATTATTTTCGTCTGCGAAATGATTCTTACCTACGTTTTCTTTGCAGCCAGGTAACCGACCACGTACACCCGACTGCATATCGGAGAGCAACAATTATTGCAGCCAATTATTGCGCCAAGGTCGGGGATTTCCGCTGTACGTCCCAGGCCCTCCAGGAAATCTCCCTGAAGAGTATCGAAGAAACGGCGTGTCCATAGGCGATGTTGGCACCGTGACACCGGCGGGCGTATTCGATTTTTTATTTAACATATACCTTCCATCCGATCATCCTATCAACGAACAGGTGCCAGATGACTTTTCCCCCTTATCACCCTACGCTCCTAAAGACATACTCCCTCTGGATTTCGATCCGGGAAACTATGTATGCACTCCCTCTGTTCGGGAATTGGGGTCCGACTCGGATTTGCCCATTGCGTATTGTTGCAGTTTTACTTCATCCACACTTAATTTATCAATTTGTAGACAATTTCCTGGCGACGACTTCTGCTTTCGATGCTCGGGCCCGAAAGGCGCTGTCCTTTCCCTTCCGCATGGTTCAAATGTCAATGAACTCCGGAATCTGGAGGGTATGCGAAGATATGTGGCATGCCATGCGGATAGTTGGTATAAATTCGTTAACGGACCAAGAGGTCGGGGGCTAGAGAACGGTTCTCTCTACCTCATCACTGGGTGGGAAAAGTGCCCCTCATGGGGTATGGCTTCATTTCAAGCCGTTCCGGTTGACGACGAGTTCCAGCTATCGTTCAAACCGAGCGCTGGAGCGGATACCGGTTACAAATACCGCTGGGGAAGAGGCAACCCTGCTCGCAGAAAACACGCCGACGCACCGACCAGTGCTGCAAGTCCGATGAACCAGACAGTTTTTGTCCGCGGCCTTACCATCTCTCTCCGTAACAGTATATGGGGGCGACTTTTCGGAGACGTAGAAATATGCCAGCTTGCTGATCCGCCGTCGCCGAAACAAACCGTCCAATTTGTTCCATATGCGTCTCAGCAATCGTTGTTTTCATGGGCCGCTGGATCCTTTGGTGGGGGCAGTTCGACTGGAAGGAAACACAGTGCTGGGCAAGATGACAGCGCTGTCACGATCTCTGACTTTCCACCTACCTCTACGGTACGTCGATCAATTGAGAGTATGTCAGATAATAAACTGTCTGTAGATTTTTCACCCTTCCCGTTTATTTAACGACTATCTTCTACACCAGGTGAGCAGACCATATTTTCATTAAACTCCAACTATAATCCGTTTAGGCTCCGCAGGCAACAGTTGCGGTGACGCACGATGACGATTGGCTCGATATTTTTCGAGATGTTCGTCTTTCTTTCTTCAAACATTTACGGATTAAGGAAATTCTACTTAGGATGGCACGCTTAAACAAATGCGAGATTCATTTCCAGGTGAAATATCGGACAGGTTTACGATTGAGGAGGAACTTGGTTGGTCCTGGGTCCTGTATCTTCGTGGAGCTAACACTTCTATAGGTTTGGTTTTCTTCCAACTGAAGCCAACGTTATCCGTCGCTCCCCGACGTCTGGTGCTCCCATCCACCAGACAAGGATCTGCCAGAAAAAATACAAGCATTTTGGAGTCTTCGAACACGAACATGTCCACACCCGCCCTACATGCAGACTGCGAAGGGACGTCCTGCCCACCTACTCCTCCGCACAGTCCGCCGCCATCACCCACTGCTCAGGGCCATACCTTGCATCTCGGAGCAGCTGTTCCTCTTTTGGCGGTACAGCAATCTTCGTCATCCTTCGAAGATGACGCCGATATTTTCAATGCCGATGGATCTTCGGCAGCTCCAATAGAGTCCAGTGAGCATGACCCATACGAACCACTGCATGAAGACTTTGGCTGCCATATCTGCGGCGAGGATTTTGCAACCCTTGATGCACTAGAGCGACACGTGGGCACATGTACGCAGAAGGACTCGTCCAAGGGGAAGCACACGGTACGTAGCAACTTCCTTCACCCATTCGTGCTAAGTATTTGTCGCCAGCCCTCCCCCATGGAATCTGACGAGGAATCTGACGAGGCACGCAGCGAGACGAACGCCCCCGAAGAGCCGAAGGCGTCGCCCTCAGCTCTACCCATGCAACACACTTCGTCGCAAGTGCCACTGCGATATGGCGGAGGTTCTCAGCATGACCGAATACAATTGAACAACATCGCAGCGCAACGCGGATGGACTCTTCAATATGCCAACAGCCAGTCGGGACCCCTGGATGATCCCGTCTGGCTGTCCGTCGTTTATGGTATTTATCCATCCCCCATTCAAACGATCACCTCTCACAGTCATTCCAGTCAGAGGCTACGAATTTGGTCGGGCCTTCGCGAAGACCAAAGGTCGCGCTCAAGAAGAGGCCGCTGGTTTCGCTCTCGCTCTCATCGCGCAAGGTCGGTAGGTATATTCCGACGCGGTCCCATCAGGAAACAGCCAGTACTCGTACTACATAGTAAGTACTAAGACTAGTCTGTATACGAGTACCGGCATTTGTCTGTGCTATTGTGGAGGAGCTGATTGTATTGCCGCGTCTACCGTCTCCCTTGTCTACCTTGTTCAATTGTTTGTCTTCTTATCGTACCGGTCCAAGCGAGGTTACATCTTATTTGGCCGTGTTACGCACCAAGGCCCCTGCAGGCTCCTTCTTGCCACCCATAAAGTACGCGACACCCTCGCGATAATCTCGCTTGCACAATGCTCGACTCTTCCCCAGTTGCTACCATCCCGCGCCCACTCAAACGGTCTGCCTCTGTTGCGTCTCTGCCCACGCCCCCGCGCACACACCACAAGCGGAAGCGTGGCGGGTCCAAGCACAGCGACGCCGCCACAGACGAAGACGACGACTCGGACGCCGCGCAGCAGATCCAGGAGGCGGAGGACGAGGAGTCCTTCTGGCTCGCCGCCAACCCCGCTGCCCCCGCGCCCCCGCTCCTCTAATACCACCGTCTGCAGGCCCAGCAGACGCAGCCTCAGACATCGATATCTGCGCTCGGCGTGCCACCCTCCTCCTCCGCCCCCGCGAGCCAATGCCCTGCGCCCCACGAAGAGAAGCCCACCATATCCTTTGTGTTGTACGTCCCCCTCCTCCTCTCCCACGCGCATCGCTGACACTCATTTGGTGATTGTAGCCGCGGCGTGCGGCGCAGTGTCCCTAACCCGTACTACACCGACGCACCCGCGCCGCCGCCGAACCCCAACGCGCCGCTGCCGCCCGAGCACCCCGACTTCGAGCCGGAAGAGCGCGGGGTGCGCAGGCTGCTGTCTCCCGGCACGCCGCGCAAGAAGGCGAAGCCGAAGGCCGCACCAGGCAAGAAGGCGAGGGCGGAACGCGGGCGGCTGGAACTAGCCCTTTTGGTATATCTGAACGGAACCGTCTACTTGGTCTTGTATACTTGGCTGAAATTCATTTTTGCCGCTTTCAACTTGAACGTTTGAACTTCAGCTTGGTGTGCTGAAGCTCCTAACTATTTAAAATTCTCGTGCTCTGCTCCTGGTGCGCCGTCGGACTGACGACAACTCATTCATTTTGAGGGTTCGTTCTATTCGCTATCCAACGCGCGGGCGCAGGGGGCAAGACTCTCTACGTTCGGCGATATGCCCAATACTTTTCTGTCCAGAGGCTATGGGAAGTTGGCAGGTATGTCTCTAGCGATCTCATGAGGGTCCCACGTTCCCGGCAGTTAGGAAGATCATATCGCGGTTCTCCACAGCAAACGGGACAGCCTCTTTCTGTAACGTTTTTAACAGCAATGGAATAATTTTAGTTCTGGACGTGAATGACGCAGGCACGGTGAGTAGCAATTCCCCCAGTGACGCAGAACCGTCGAGTCGAGGGTGGCGCAGACAAGCCCGTCTTATACCCTCGCTGCAGCCTCCACTGGACCCAGGATGGAGACGCTCGGACGCCTCTCCCCCAGACTCGGAGTGCAGCAATGACATAGAACCACCGTCTCCGTCTCGGGGGCGTGCTCAAAAGTGGCCGAAAGCCGTCCGCTTTCTTTCGCAAATCGACGTGCCCGATTCACCAACATATGCATCGATGCGCGCGATGATATCGCACGACGGCCACAGTCGTGCGGATGACCATATCAGCGGGTCTCCTCCCAGGATCTTCACCTCTTCCCATCCCTTGGACCAGGACATATCCCCCCGCGAACACTCGTTCGTTAAACTACCTTTCGCAAACGTGCGGCGTTTCTGGTGAATTTGCCCGCTACAACCCACTAATAAATACTTGTTTTCCACAGCTATGATTTGCAGTGTCTGCCACTTGACCGTCAAGAAGAGCCCCGTTCTTTGCAAACAATGCAGTCTGATTGCCCATTCCAAATGCACCAGCGACGCTCCTCCCACCTGCGACCTCCGTGCTCAGCTTCTCCTGCATGCCCAATACGCCGAGAGGGATAGCACGTACTCTAATCCGTTGGACTTCCTTGTCTCCATCTGGAAACGCGTTTTAGGCTGATTGCGAGCGAAGCGAACAATTTACCCTAACACGTCAGGTGCCTCTTGATCTCGTACCACCATGGTCGAGATTTCCCATACTTTTGTGTGGCAAGAGGGCAGTCGTGCGCAAGCACCTCTCTTAAAGATCGACAGCACCTCGTCGCCCCGCCGCCCTTCACTGTGAAGGACCCGATGAGTGGATGTCAGAAAATGAAGTGTGACATTTGTGACCGCGACTTGGGCTGTTTCTGCCATTATTTAATGTCGGATGCGCTACATTATCCTGATTTTTAAATCCATTTTTTTTGGAAGCGAGTTCCTGCCCGTACGCTCTTTGAAATCGGTAGCAGCTCGGATCTTTCGAGTCTGCCTCGGACTCAGAGTCTGCAGCAAATGTGTTGAGCACTCAGCAGCCACTGGATCGCGGTTAGTGATGTTCTGGTTTTGGTTTGGTTTCCAAACCACGGTTTTGGTTTGGTTGCAGCTGGGTTTGGTTCCAGAATCCTCAAACCAAAACCAAAACCATGGAGCACGGTTTGGTTTGGTTTGGTTTTGGTTTAAACCATGGTTTGCCCACCTTTCTGCCATCAAGAGATCCAGGCCCACATTGCAAAGGATTTTTGACTGGTTGTGGCTAGAATTTTTATCTCGCAACTCTACAGCCTGGTTGCTTCCCATTTGCAGTTCATGTTCGTGGTTGGCCGAGGTTCGGAGCCGCAAGCCGATCAACTGACATCAGATGCATCAATTAATTCTGCGGCTCAACTTGCAAGAGGTGTCAGATCTCTGGATCGGATAACCTGATCCGAACCCCCCCCCCCCCCAAATTGGGAAAGACAACGTGACGAGCCGGTACTGCCGCTCAACGATTTTTGCCCATCCTCCCCACAAAAAGTTGGAAAACACTGCAGGGGATATGCTCTAATACTTTCCGAAGAGTTTTGCAAGAGCTTGTCTGATATCTACTCGAATTGACTGCGCTGTGTGTTTTCTCAAACAAGTAACGTCATTGCACGTGATTTGCCACGCGAGCTGATCAGGTTGTCCGATCCAGAGATCTGACACCTCTTGTCAACTTGCGCAAATACCAGAGTGCTTCGGCATATGAAATTTGAGCAGGTATATTTATCTTTGGCGGGAGAAGAATGAATTGAATACCTGGTTTAGTCCGAATAGCACCGGGAAATTTCATAAGGTGGAAACCATGGTTCAAACCATTGGTTTTGGTTTCACAGGCTTCAAACCAAAACCAAAACCAGCATTAAACCATGACCTTGGTTTGGTTTGGTTTCAACAAACCATGGTTTTGGTTTGCTGGTTTCTTGGTTTCAAACCAAACCAAGAACATCACTAATCGCGGTACTAGTACTTAGGTGGCCTCAGATTGCGATGCGTAAATCACCTCGGGAGGTTCCCCCCTCCCCACTCGGAGCCAAAAGCCCCAACCAGTGGTAGGCAAAGCAACTCAATATCACATCGGATGCCCTCCATAGGCAAAGTGAGCAATTCCGGACCCTGCTTGACCTAGACTGATACTATCTCTTCCAGGTATCGACGCACCAGAATATATTATGACATGGTGGCCTGTCTTAGAGGCGCGTACGCAGTACCGCCAGCCTGAGCCAATCCCGGGTTTCAAATGCACGGTTCTTGTTTTATCGTTGTTCGCAGTTTTTCAAGTTCAAGAGGCGCTGATTTCGGTCCGACATGTCCTAGGCTCACAGCAAATATTAATGGAATAGAGATGCTGTATTTGCCTTGATGCAACTCTCAGTTTTCCCAGCTCAAGCTGTGAAGCATGCGGAACTTCCTTTTGTCCTCGACTCCCAATGGCTACCTCGATGGCTGTAATAGTGTTGCCCACCGGAGGTGACCTGCAGGTTTACGCATCTCGCGTCCTTGGACCAGGTCGAACTCTGGATGAACTTTACTCCGCTACGGGTCACCTTGTTGGGAAAGGCGCCAATAAAGCGGCCCACCATTTGGGATTTGGCCCCAGTGCAGTCGCCCATCGGATTCAGGCGTGTCTCGGTGATGGACGAGAGCGGGAAGTTAACCTAGAGAGGCTCAGGTCGAGGGAATCGTGTTTGATTCGCAAACTCGACAAAGATTGCTTCAGGTTGATGGGGTATGCACTGCCGTACGTACGCCCTTTGTTTTGCTGGAGTGTGTAACCAGGGACCGAAAAATCAGGTCTGAAGCCTCCCGAACCCAACTCCAGGCATTCAAGAGCATCGTCACGCTGTCGACACGATTCCCTGGGATCAAGTCCCTCTTTCTCGACTGTAAAAACCTGCAGCACGCGGGAGCCTCTGAAGAGTCCGTCGTGGGGTTCTGGAATCGTCATGGGGAAGCCTGTGGACGCGAATGGGAATTTATGTTGCGTTTTGCGGCAGCGTGCATCGCCGATCAAGATATCTCTGTGATTGTTGAAGATGAACCACTGCCCACCGGATCCACTAGTGATGGGCTCTGCGTGGTTGAGCGGTTGTTGGTAGCCTCCGACTGCGAGTGAGTACAGTGGCTAATTCTTATCCTTAATTTGACTCCTCCCTCGCAAAGAGGCAGATCTGACTTTTCGAGGCAAATTTCGATCAGATATCTCGCTGGGATTCTCGAGCTTCCCACATTTTGGCTACAATCGGGACCCATCTACAAATCAGTGCTCAAGAAAATATTGATTCGGACCAAGGTCATTCTGATGGATCTTGGGCTCGATGTTCCGGAACGGGAAGACGAACCACTTATATCGGATTTAGTCGGCATCGATTTTCTATGTCACGCCCTTCTGACGGGAGTGCGCATCTGGATGTTGGATAAATGCTCTGTCGACTTTAAACACGAATACTGGTACGACGGGATTATGGGCGTCATTCAACTTCTTCGAGAGTGAGCTTTTTTTTTTTTAAACCGATTGGTCATACCGATATACAACCCTGTTAGACCTGCGACGGAGGATCTTCTACCTAAATCATGGGCGACAAGCGAAGAATTGAGGATAGCGATCCCCACTATGTACCGATTGGAGGAAGTCGAAGTCCTGGTCTCACGGTATGCGATCCCATTATTCTCACCAACCGTATACTATACACAGATCCGTTACTAGCAAACCCTGTGCTCCTGGACCTGGGACTGTCCCTTTGTTTGTCCCTTTGGCCCCAAGAAAATACAGACATATCCGCCAAGCGTTTCATAAATTTGCTAAATATAGCCTTCGAGCGGTTTGTGCCCTTGCTTGAACTCTGCGCAGGAAATTAATGTCATCGACAGTATAGCGCGACTCGGAGCATGATAAAGGAACAATCAGAACTTTCCGAAAACAAGCCAGCACCGCCTCAAGCATCTGAGGAAGATAGTAGTAAGTCATTCGATTCGATTGCATGATGAATGTCCGACGAAGTTTAGGTTCACTTCACACCGAGGCTTCTGTTGACGGAAGCCCGGCTGGGTCTGATTTCACTTCGGAGATTTTTGTTGACATGGATGTTCCAGACTTGCCGGACTTTGGCCATCGCGATTCGAGGTGCGATTCAGCTGTTGTGTCCCTGAGCCCATGCGGACGTGACCATTGTGCAGTACCAGCGTCGATGTGGGGGATCATACCATTGGCCTGCAACGACAACCAGACACACGTCACGAGCAGTCAGATTCAGGCTTTCGGCAGACTGACGAGGAAACAAATGTAATTGTGGACGCTTTGAATCCGCACAGGCTACCTTCTCGACATCCGCATGCAAGTGCACTAGAAGTACATGACACACTTGTCCTTGAAGAGCCGGCGGTGCCACCTTCAGCTCCATCCATACAGGACGCTTTGCCGCAAGTGCCACCACCAGCTATGCATCTCGAAACAGCTGTTCCTCCTTTAGCGATACCGGAATCTTCATCCTCCTCCGAAGGTGAATCCAGTGCCGATGGATTTTTGGCACCAATGGAGTCTAGTGAGCATGACCTAGACGAACCGCTGCATGAAGACTTTGGCTGCCATTTCTGCGACGAGAATTTTGTGACCCATCATGCACTCGAACAACACGAGAGTGGATGTACGTGGAAGGATTCGTCCAAGCGGAAGCACACGGTACGTAGCACTTTCCTGCAGTCATTCGTGCTAAGTATTTGTCCCCAGCCCTCCCCCATGGAATTTGACGCGTGCGCAAGTACACGAGATGCACATGGCGCGATCAATGTCCCTGATGAGCTGGCGGTGCCAGTTCCATCCATGCAAGAGGCTTCGCCGCAAGTGCCACTGCCAGCTATGCATCTCGAAACAGCTGCTCCTCCTTTGGCGATACCGGAATCTTTGTCCTCTTCCGAAGGTGAAGCCAGGGCCGTTGTATTTTTGGCCGCTCCAATGGAGTCCAGTGAGCATGGCCCAGACGAACGACTGCATGAAGACCTTGCAAACCTTGATGCACTAGAGCAACATGTGAGCACATCTACATCGTCCAAGGGGAAGCACACGGTACGTAGCAACTTCTTGCACCCATTCGTGCTAAGTATTTGTTGCCTAGACTCGTAACCAGTCTGTAACCAATATCCAAAAAATGTGGCGAGCACTTTTTCGCCAGCCCTCCCCCATGCAACACACTTCGTCGCAAGTGCCACTGCAACGTGGCGGAGGTTGTTGGCATAACCAAACACAATTGAACAACCTCGCAGTGCAACACGGATGGGTTGTTCAAAATACCAGCAGCCAGTCGGGACCCCTGGTTGATCCCAGCTGGCTGTCCGTCGTTTATGGTATTTATCCATCCCCCATTTCAAACGATCACCTCTCACGGTCATTCCAGTCAGCGGCTACGAATGTGGTCGGGCCGTCGAGAAGACCAAAGGTGGCGCTCACGAAGAGGCCGCTGGTTTCGCTCTCGCTTTCATCGCGCAAGGGCAAGCAGTTCTAATGGAGTCCAGTGAGCATGACCCAAACGAACGCATGGTACGTAGCAACTTCCTGCACCCATTCGTGCTAATTATTTGTCGCTAGCCCTCCCCCATGGAATCTGACGCGAGCGCAAGTGCACTAGAAGCACGCGGCGAGACGAACGCCCCCGAAGAGCCGAAGGCGTCGCCCTCAGCTCTACCCATGCAACACACTTCGTCGCAAGTGCCACTGCGATATGGCGGAGGTTCTCAGCATAACCGAACACAATTAAACAATATCGCAGCGCAACGCGGATGGAGTGTTCAATATGCCAACAGCCAGTCGGGACCCCTGGTTGATTCCGACTGGCTGTCCGTCGTTTATGGTATTTATCTATCCCCCATTTCAAACGATCATCTCTCACAGTCATTCCAGTCAGAGGCCACGAATTTGGTCGGGCCGTCGCGAAGACCAAAAGTCGCGCACAAGAAGGCGCCGCTGGTTTCGCTCTCGTTCTCATCGCGCAAGGGTATTAGGTAGGTAGGTATATTCCGACGCGGTCCCATCAGGAAACAGCCAGTATCCGTACTACATAGTAAGTAAGACTAGTCTGTATACGAGTACCGGCATTTGTCTGTGCTATTGTGGAGGAGCTGATTGTATTGCCGCGTCTACCGTCTCCCTTGTCTACCTTGTTCAATTGTTTGTCTTCTTATCGTGCTTGGATCACCTACCGGTCCAAGCGAGGTTACGTCTTGTTTGTCCGTGTTACGCGCCAAGGCCCTGGCAGGCTCCCGATAAAGTACGCGACACCCTCGCGATAATCTCGCTTCCACAATGCTCGACTCTTCCCCAATTGCTACCATCCCGCGCCCACTCAAACGGTCTGCCTCTGTTGCGTCTCTGCCCACGCCTCCGCGCACACACCACAAGCGGAAGCGCGGCGGGTCCAAGCACAGCGATGTCGCCACAGACGAGGACGACGACTCGGACGCCGCGCAGCAGATCCAAGAGGCGGAGGACGAAGAGTCCTTCTGGCTCGCCGCCAACCCTGCTGCCCCCGCGCCCCCGCTCCTCTACCGCCGTCTGCAGGCCCAGCAGTCCACACAACCTCAGACATCATCCGCGCTCGGCGTGCCACCCGTGTCCCCGCCATCCTCGCACCGCAAGCCACCCGTCAAGCTCGCTGTTGCGGCCCCGGTTGTCGTCCCGCACACGCCCCCGCCCAGGTCTGCGGCGAGCACGAGCACGGTCTCGCCCCCGTGCACGCCCCTCCGCCTCCCGCGCGACTTCCCCGACAACCCCTTCCTCGCCTCTCCCTCGCCCTCCTCCTCCGCCCCCGCGAGCCAATGCCCTGCGCCCCACGAGGAGAAGCCCACCATGTCCTTTGTGTTGTACTTCCCCCCCTCTCCCCTCGTACATATGCGCATCGCTGACACATTCATTTGTTCCATTGCAGCCGCGACGTGCGCCGCAGCTTCCCAAACCCGTACTACACCGACGCTGCCGCGCCCGCGCCTCCGCCGAACCCCAACGCGCCGCTGCCGCCGGAGCACCCCGACTTCGAGCCGGAAGAGCGCGGGGTGCGCAGGCTGCTGTTTCCCGGCGCGCCGCCGTGCAAGAAAGCGAAGACGAAGGTCGCAGCAGGCAAGAAGGCGCGGGCGGAGCGCGGGCGGCTGGAACTAGCCCTTTCGGGATATCTGAACGGAACCGTCTTCTACTTGGTCTTGTATACTTGGCTGAAATTCATTTTTGCCGCTTTCAACTTGAACGTTTGAACTTCCACTCGGTGTCCTAAAGCTCCTAACTATTCAAAATTCTTGTGCTCTGCTCTTGGTGCGCCGTCGGACTGACGACAACTCATTCATCTTGAGGGTTCGTTCTATGCACTATCCAACGCGCGGGTGCAGGGGCAAGACTCTCTACGTGGTCTTCGGCGATATGCCCAATACTTTTCTGTCTAGAGGCTATGGGAAGTTGGCAGGTATGTCTCTGGCGATCTCATGGGGGTCCCACGTTCCCAGCGATTAGGAACATCATATCGTGGTTCTCCACAGCAAACGAGACAGCCTCTTTATGTAACGTTTTTAACAGCAATGGAATAAGTTTAGTTCTGGACGAGATAGGCGCGGGCACGGACGTACGTCAAGTATGGCAAGAGTCACGATTACGACGCCACAATCCTTTGTCCTTCCCCATGCAGTCGCAAAGCGGCCCTCATGCCTTGAACGGCGACACATCTGCTGCTGCACAACCGTACACTCCGGGCTGTCTGTACATTCCTAATACTTACCAGTTGGTTTCCACAGAGTAAACAAACTTATTTCAGAATGCCGCTGGCTTCGAGATCATTGGGCATACTTCTCCACAGCAAAAAGGCTGTTCATACCTGCCACTTCGACGTTTTCAGCGGCAATGGAATGATTTTAGTTCTGAGGGCATGGACGCTATAAGTATGGCAATGGTCACGGTTACGGCGCCAATATCCCTTGTCCTTCGCCATGCAGTCGCCCATTGTAAGAAGCGGCCCTCAAGCCTCGAACGGCGACACATCTGTTGCTCCACAACGGTATCGTCAGAACTGTTTGTACATTCCTAGTACTGATCACTTCGTTTCCATAGAGCAAACCTATTTCAGAATGCCGCTGGCTTCGAGATCGTCGGTGGTCAATTCGTGCTCGGAGATTTGCACAACCATGTTGTTCCGCCGCCGCCCGGGGGGAGCCGACGCGCTAACGTGGATTGGGCCCGGGATGCTCGACGGCGCGTTGTACATCGTCTTTACCATGGGAGAACGCGCGAGACGACACGCGGGCGAGCTTGGCACGGGCAGGAAGGGCGAACCCGTGATGGGCGAAGGCCTGTCGTGGATGCGTATGCGACCTCGAGTCCTTCATCGGCATCTTACGGGCCAGGGCTGTCTACTTCATCCGCTGTGAGAATACTATCTTCATCTGCTAATGATTTAATTCTTACCCACATTTTATTTGCAGCCAGGCAACCGATCACGTACCCTGACCGCGCCCGACTACATATCGGAGAGCGACAATTATTGCAGCCAATTATTGCGCCAAGGTCGAGGATTTCCGTTGTACGTTCCAGGCCCTCCAGGCCCTGAGCAGTATCGAAGAAACGGCGTGTCTATAGGCGATGTTGGAACAGTGACACCGGAGGGATTCGATTTTTTCTTCAACATCTACCTTCCTTCCGATGACCCCATCAACGCACATGTGCCAGAAAACTTTTCCCCCTTACCACGCTACGCTCCTGAGGACATAGCTCATCTGCATTTCGATCCGGGAAACTTTGTATCCACTCCTTCTGTTTGGGAATTGGAGTCCGACTCGGATCCGGCCACTCAGTATTGTTGCAGTTTTACTTCATCCGCATTTAATTTATCATTTTGTAGGCAATTTCCTGGCAGTGATTTCCGTTTTGAATGCCGGGGCCCAAAAGGCGCCGTTCTCGCCCTTCCGCATGGTTCAAATCTCAATAAACTTCGAAATCTGCATGGTGTGCGAAGATATGCGGCGTGCCATGCGGATAGCTGGTATAAATTTGTGAACGGACCAAAAAAAGGTCGGGAGCTAATGAACGGTTCTCTCTATCTCATCACTGGTTGGGAAAAGTGCCCATCATGGGGTATGGCCAATTTTCAAGCCATTCCAGATGAAGACGAGTTCCAGCTATCGTTCAGACCCAGCGCCGGAGAAGATTTCGGCTACAAATATCGCTGGCAGAGAGGCAAAGGTCGCAGAAAACAAGCCGACGCACCGACCGGTGCTGAAAGTCCGATCAACCAGACAGTTTTTGTCCACGGCTTTACCATCTCCCTCTGTACCAGCATATGGCGTCGGCTTTTTGGAGATGTAGAAATATACCAGCTGGCTGATCCACAGTCGCCGAAGCAATCTGGCCAATTTGTTCCATATGGATCTCAGCAATCGTTGTTTTCACGGGTCGCTGGATCCTTTGGCGGGGGCGGGGCGACTGGAAGGAAACGTTGTGCTGGGCGGGATGATCATGCTGTCATGATATCCGACTTTCCACCCACCTCTACGGTACGTTGATTGAAATTAGTTGAGAGTATTCGGATACTAAACTGCCTGTAGATTTTTCATCCTTCCCGATTATTGAACGACTATCTTCTACGCCAGGCAAGCAGAACATATTTCTACCTTGAGAAAATCTAACTAGACTCTACTCAGGCGCCCGAAGCAACAGTTGCGATAACACATGACGATGACTGGCTTGATATTTTTCGAGACGTTTGTCTTCCCTGCTTCTGAAATTTATGCAGTAAGGAAACTTTAACCTAGGACGGCACGCTTAGAATGCAAGATTCAGTGACAAACCAAATATCTGACAAGCTTCTTGTCAAAGTGGAACATGGTTGGTGTTGACACCTGCTTTTTGTATGTCTCTGATAAAACTCTTGCTCTCAGGTGCCGCTTTCTTTCAGCCCAAGTCGCGCTCTCGTCTAACGGAGCCAGCCTCCCCGCCGAGCGAGAATCAATCGCAGGAAGCATTAGAATCCCCCAGGATGCCACAATTAAACTTCCCAGTGCTTTTGGCTGGAGAGGAAGTACGTTCTTCATTCGATTTCGGTACGCCGCTCAATGTGTTTGCACACTCACACAGTCGCCCCAATTGTTTCTCTACCCCGGAGTGGGAGGGAGCTATAGAGGCTCTGCAGCCTCCTCCCCTCGCTCTGAAACGAGCAATTTCCATCATGACATTGGACCAGCATCTCCTGTCGCGCCAAACGACCTGGGGCTACCGTCGAACCTCGCGGCGGCGGCGGCGCTGGTGGAGCGCACGAGCGCGGATGGGGAGGATTTGCAAGGGGAAGAAGTGGGTGTGCACCAGCACCAACACCACCAACACCACCAGCACCCGCCCATGGTCGCCGCGATCCCACTTGAAGAATCGCGCCCGCGCACCCCGCAGTCAATGCCGCAGCGCAAGCGCGGCCGCCTGCCTAAAGAGACGACCGACTTCCTCGAGGCGTAGCTCCACAGCCACTCCGCGCACCCGTACCCCAGCGAGCTCGAGAAGAAGCAGATGTGCAACGTGACGGGCCTCAGCATGAGCCAGGTCTCCAACTGGATGATTAATGTGAGTTTGTTTCCCTACGCACGGTGGACACCCAACTGTTACTTTCCGTTTTGTCGTGCTACGGTCACTGGTACAGTCACTTTGTCCCTGCTGCAAGTGACAATACCGATGATTGTAGCCCTCAAAACGGCAAGCGATCAGGACAGTGCTTTGTCCGCCGTGCCTACGTTTATCCAAAAATCTAAATATCCACGCACACGCAGGGCCGCCGCCGCATCCTCGGCCCGTCGTACCTCAGCACCTCGCGTTCCAATTCCTCCGCGAACAATCACAACAGCAATAATGGCCACAACCCGCACGCGGTCACGCTCAGCTCGCCCAACGTGATGCTCAGTTCGCCATCCGTGCAGCTCACGTCCCCGTCCCTCATGCTCAGCTCGCCGCCCGTCATGCTCAACTCGCCCTCCGTGCAGCTCACGTCCCCCTCGCTTATGCTGCGGTCCCCCATCGGCGATGGCGACGCGTCGTGACCCTCGCCGCCGTCTCGTGACGCCCGGCCCGCTCAACAATATCCATTGTGGTACATAATACACAACTAGTCTATGGTCCCGCATGCCTGTTCCTGACCCACTCGGTAGCCACCATCGTCTATAGTGAAGATATCAGCAATGAATAGAACAACCCAGTGCAAAACCTACCGCGACAATAACGAGGCACGAACTTCATCCGTTAAAGCGTCTGTCTAGGAGAGACTACCGCGACAAGTCATCAGTAAAACATGGGTCCACTATATGCCACTACACGGCACTATGTAGTGGCCATAGTGCCATAGTGGCTGTAGTGCAGGTCTGGGTATGCATAGTGCTCCATAGTGGGGCCGCTCCACTATGGACCACTACACGGCACTACGTAGTGGGGCCCTGGTGCCCGTTCAAACAAAAGAAATCATGTTTTAATTCCACTACTGTTTCTTACTTACTTACGACTTCTTACTGTTTCTAAGTAACTAAGGAGTTCCTTTGTAAAGCAACTAATCTAATGAGGTTCTATATGTATCTAACTATCGAACGGCGGTAAACTACTAATGGTACAATACTTGAGCAAATTTTTTTAAATGCTGCAACTGCTGGGATTCGAACCGGCGACCTGTCAGGTAGGTTACATAATACAGTGATAACGCGCAAAACCAACTGCGCCACGCAGTCCATATAATACAATGAATTGCACTAGTGTTTATGGAAGACTTCCGGTCCATTAATATAATTAGTACTGAGGCAATCATGATTCGTCGTGCAACCCAATTTGGGTTTCCGACACACTCTATAGCAGGTCAGTTCACTCATGAACAGAAAAATAACTTGAAAAAGCCAATCCCCAAATAAATGTTTGTGGTAGTTATGTTCTAATAGCGTTGTCTTCGGGTCAAAACCGGCAAACAGCAACCTTTAGTACCGGCAATTTCGCACACAAAAACTTAGGTGAAGACACATAGCCCTACACAGTCTCCCATGGGCCATTATGTAGTCCTATGTAGTCCCCTGGCACTATGTAGCACTACACAGTCCCTGACCACTATGTAGCACTATGGGTCACTATGGAGACAAGGCCGCACTACAGCCACTATGGGAAAAATCACGTTTTACTGATGGTCCAAGTTGAATGCTGTCAGTGGGCCGTGCGAGTCGAAAAGCTGCTAAAATTGAAGTCAGTTGGGAGGATCAGCTTGCTTGTCAAGCTCTCCCTCCTCCGAAACTATAACGTAAACGGCCAAAGTATGTCAAAGACAAATAAACCCAAATAGTATCGCTACCATGCTCTGTGAATGGTCGTCTGCCAATCGCAAACAAATGTAAATAGTATCGCAACCACGCCCTCCGAAAGCTCGTCCGCCAATCGCAAACAACTGTAACTTGGCATGTGGCCAGTGCTTCGCATGGCAGTACGAGTCCAAATGTGGGTTATTTTTCAACACACTCTTCAAAAATCTTGAGCATACAGGGCTGCACATAATATCTCTGCTGGGGTTTGACCTGTTTGTAAAGATGGCAGATCTTACAAGTCTGATATTTGTCCATTCGGTGTACAGAAACTCCCTGTCGTAATTCCATCATGGTACCACATCGAACCGTGCCTGTCCAATAACACACTGGTGAAATGGCCCATGACAGCACCTGGTGAATGATAAATCAACCCGTGCAATCGCTGACAGGTTTCACCGATTGCAGAAGACAAACTTAGTCCTCATTTAAGCGGAGATTGTTGAACCCTGAACTAATTATCATGGTGTCTAACCACTGAGACAATGTTGAGCCAGCTGGATGTGTGGCAGGAAGTGCTGGTACCCAGTCCACATTGATATATTGGCCAAATGTACCAGTAGTCCCTGGCACCTGTTATCCACAATTATTGCACAGCATCAACGCAGATCCATAAACTTTCCTGTCGGTGATGGCCATAAATAGCGTGTCTAAAAGAAATCCCCGTGGACCGAGAGGGGAACTCTGCGGGTCCTGCAGGTGAAATATTCTGCGGATATAATCTCTGGCTTGTTCAGGCTGGTCTCGAATCTGAGTCATGGCCAATGCCCACTGACCCAGGACGTGATTAGGCACGCCCAATTTTTCTGTCCAAAGAATAGGATTATTCTTCTATAAACATATAAACGGGGTCAAAAGTGCGTCATATCCACAACTATAATTTACACTATCCCACACAAGCCCAAGATAATGAAGGAAGACGACGAAGGGGAGCTTAAGTACGGAACCCTTCAAATTTAGTTTTAGTCAGACAATGTCTTGGCAGATGTCACGATGTTTTATCGTTTAACATAAATTCCGCAGACTCTCAGCGGACATGGATTGTACTAATGGAGTCTGAGATCTAATGCTCTTAAATCTGCCTCCCCTACACACTTTCCCCTCAGGTCGCGTATAAAATTGCAAAGTCGGCAGAATCTCGGAAGGAACAGGTCAGTGTCAGTCGGAGTTCTAACTACGATCAAAAAGCACTGAATTTTGATGAGATTTTGGCGGGTGGAGAGCTGACAAGAACGAATCCTAAAAGATATTAGGACTCGTAAATAGTATCGCTACCACGCACAACACTATCTCTATAGCACCCTTGGAAACGCCGATTGCCAATTGTGCTCTTCGTCGTCTCCTAACTACACGTGCCCTATAAATTGGCACGAAAATGTCTCAGCCACTACTCGACACCATCTCCCCATGGATTCGTCCAACGCCATCGTACATTGTTGTGCTAGAAATTCAACGCAGAGGCTCTCTTCACTTGCATATCTTCCAACGTGCCCCGGCTAGTGCACCTGTTCGCGTCGTGGAACGGCTTCGTGGTTGATGACGAGGCCGAAGAGGGCTCCGCCAGCAACGACAGCGATGCCGACGAGGAGGTGGACGAATGGGTGCGGGCCTAACACAAGGGTCGTGGGAAACGCCCGGCCCAGCGCCTCCGTCGTTTGGTCCTCCATCCTGCCGCTATCTCTTATTAACGACATGGAACCTCTTTCACGACGTTCTTTTACGACCTTACGATTATGACTTCACAACTCAGTTTATGACTCTGACGCAGCCCTCTACGTATATATTAATATAACGAATGTATTGCACGATTTACGATACGACCTGCAAATATATTGTTTGTGATGTCAAAAAGCTTTAGAAATAGTTGGATGGTCTAAACTTGCTCTGAACACTCGCTTCACCAAGCAAGCTTGGAGACGCCCAGGGCGTCACCTTTCATAGAACAAATCAAGACATAATTAATGGTGTGCGTCCGACGCAATCTGGACGACATTGATGAGTGTGACTAAATCGCTACTATGTCAGAAAGCGAAGAAACAGACGTGATTGACCCAAAAAGGGAATAATTAGAGTCTCCCTTGTCTACCTAAGCTTGTTCAAATGTTATCTTCGTGCTTAGACCACCCACCGGTCCAAGTGAGGTTACATCTTGTTCGTCCGTGTTACGCGCCAAGGCCCCTGCTGCCACCCATAAAGTACGCGACACCCTCGCGATAATCTCGCTTGCACAATGCTCGACTCTTCCCCAGTTGCTACCATCCCGCGCCCACTCAAACGGTCTGCCTCTGTGGCATCTCTGTCCACGCCGCCGCGCACACACCACAAGCGGAAGCGCGGCGGGTCCAAGCACACGAGGACGACGACTCGGACGCCGCACAACAGATCCAGGAGGCGGAGGACGAGGAGTCCTTCTGGCTCGCCGCCAACCCCACTGCCCCCGCGCCTCCGCTCCTCTACCGCTGTCTGCGGGCCCAGCAGTCCACGCAACCTCAGAACCCGTGTCCCCGCCGCCCTCGCACCGCAAGCCGCCCATTAAGCTCGCTGTTGCGGCCCTGGCTGTCGTCCCACACACGCCCCCGCCCAAGTCCGCGGCGAGCACAAGCACAGTCTCGCCCCCGTGCACGCCCCTCCGCCTCCCGCGCGACTCACCCAACAACCCCTTCCTAGCCTCCCCCGCCTCTCCCTCCCCCTCTGACGCCGGCGCTCCCTGCCCTGCGCCCCTCGAAGAGAAGCCTACCATGTCCTTCGTTTTGTACGTCCCCTTCCCCCCCTCTCCCCACGCGCATCGCTGACACTCATTTGGTGATTTTAGCCGCGGCGTGCGCCGCAGCTTCCCTAACCTGTACTACATCGACGCGCCTGCGCCGCCGCCGAACCCCAACGCGCAGCTGCTGCCGGAGCACCCCGACTTCGAACCGGAGGAGCGCGGGGTGCGCAGGCTGCTGTTTCCCGGCGCGCCGCGCAAGAAGGCGAAGGCGAAGGCCGCAGCAGGCAAGAAGGCGCGGGCGGAGCGCGGACGGCAGGCCCGCCCGCGCGCGACCAGCCCGACGTCCGACGAGGACGACGCTGCGAAGCCGATGACCTCGACACCCTTCAAAACGCATGCACGAATATTCTGGATCACGTCGTGGCCAAGTGTAAAAAGTCTGGACTCTGATCTCTGCATTCTGGAAGTTCACTCCGCCGGTGCGTAGTAAGTGTCATGGATGCATGCATCCGTAACTCACACATGTCCAACAGACTCGCCGCTCGTCTACCGCTTTTTAGAGGAGTACCTGGAGAAATATCGACACAATTTTTCCGGTATTCTTCATCATCTCCCGAGACGCAAAGTCGATCGCACCAGCCGCAATACTTTTTGGTAATCCAGGCCAGCCCTGACGCAGAGCCCTGCTAGAACTAGATGCGCACACCACCAACCTAGTTGATTTGCCAGAGGACGACTCCGCCGTCGACAGTGTGCTGTTGGAGCGTCTGAAAGCGGTCCTCGTTCCTGGCGGATTCCTCATTCGAACCACGACATCGGTATCGACAGCGACCTGCCACGCCGAACTCTCGCGTGCTGAATTTGATAATGTCTTCACTTCCGGTGCAATCGTTTATGCCCAAACGTCGACTTTACCCTCAGTGTTCCCTGTGAACCCTATCATCGACCAGAACAAAGTGGTGATGGTCCCATATGCTGTCGGCAACGAGATGTCGATCAAGGCTCCGTTGAAGGCGTTGGACGACACGTACGACCGCCTCATTTGGCTTGTAGCACCTCAGGGTTATGGCGCTGATGGTCTGCAGGGCTTCGGTGGCTCCTTCCGCCGGAAGTACCCGCAGCGTAATATTCGCTTGGCCGCGTTTGCTAGTTGCTACTCGGCCGACGAACGCGGCTTCATCATCGATCACTACCTGCCGCAGACTGGAATGGAGTGCGCATCAAGGTCTTGCGCATCATCTCTCCTCCGTGCCCAAGATCACACGGTCGGCAGCATTGCGAGAACGCATGTATTTCCCTCCACGAAGATGAGGTGCTGGTCGATGTCTCTATTGTCGCTTTCTCGGACACCGGCGTCTGGGCGGTCATCGGCACCGTAGCTTCACTCGGCCAGGCTTCAAATGTGCAACTCGTCGGCAAACCCATTTGGCCATCGTCATCACTGCACCTTCGAAGGTTGTACGTGTATCTCGATCGGAGCTCGCCGTCATCTCGACGCACCAGGGTCGGAGCGCAGTAATGACATAGAACCACCGTCTCCGTCTCGGGGGCGTACTCAAAACGACTCCAGTATGTCCCGACGCCCAAGTCCTTATTCTTCACCTCAATCGAGGCACATCTGAGACTTGTTGGCTGCCGAGACGAGCTCCATTGTAACTGCTCCCCCAAGTCCCTCCGCTTATGACCTCGAAGATGACGATGACCCCCGCTCCGACTACTCCGCCCGCATATCCCAATGGATTGACAGCAGACTGCAAGTAGCTCTGACCAACCTAGATATGTGCCTGAAGTCGGCACTGCAGCTTACACACTCGCTAGCAACGCCCAAAGGACAAAGTCTGGGAAGTTCGTCTACCCCTTCTGCCCGAAGACCTTTACCACAAAGCACAATCTCCGCTGTACGTATACCTACTGTTTGTCTACTCCCTAGCTAACATGGTTTCCACAGACCACATTGATTTTCACTTTGGCAGACGACCATACGCCTGCAATATCTGCGATAAACGATTTACAGCTCGCCACACCCGAGGTCGGCATGTAAAGAAATGCCGTGGAAAGGATACGGTACATATTCAAGAAGGTGCTACTATGCCTATTGCGGAGGATACCTGGATAATTAGAGTTTTTCTTTGTACTTTCTTGTCTACCTTGTTCAGTTGTTCAATTGTTCAATTGCTCTTTTTGTCCTACTGGTCCAAACGAGTTACTTGATATTTGGCCATGTTACGTACGCCCAAAGGCCCCTGCCACAGGCTCCTTCCTGCCACCCATAAACTTACAACTACATAACCCCGCATCCAACAGCAGTGGGTCTGCACCCAACTTCCTCTTCTCCGGCATGAACCGCACGCGCAGCAAGTCCGAGGCGTCGCTCGAGCCCCCATCGTGGGACACGGGCGGCAGCTTCATGGAGCAGATGAGCAACCCCGGCTCGGCGCTGGACGACGGCACGGTGACCATGAAAGTTGTGCTGCCCGGCCAGCACCACAGCCCTCACCACAGCCCACGCCGCAGCTCGTTCGGCGCACACACGACGCAGCGCTCGGAGGACATCCGCTCGCCGTCGCATCTCTTCCCGCCCGCGCCGCACGATTCTGATTTCCTGAACCGCCAGTTCCTGTCGCCCGTGGAGCCGCCGTCGATCCGCGGGTACCGGCACTACCGCAGCGCGTCGTCGGGGTCGACGAGGAGCGAGCGCGGGGGTGGGGGCTCGCAGCGGCCCTCACCGGACACCTCGCCAGACGTGTCCCCGCACTCGCGCTACGAGGACCTGCCCGACGTCGACGGCCCCGGGCTGGTGCACGTTTCGAAGCAGAACGTGACGACCGTGCGCACGAGCAAGGTGTCGCACAAGCGGTGTATGCGGAAGGTGGCGTTCTTCTGCCCCGTCCCTGGGTGCGGGAGCGCGTTTACAAGGAACTTCAACCTCAAGGGGCACATCCGGTCGCATAATGAGGAGAAGCCGTTCTTGTGCAAGTGGCCTGGGTGTGGGAAAGGGTTTGCGGGGCAGCATGATTGTAAGCGGCATGAGCAGCTGCATACGAACTATCGGCCGTTTACGTGCGACGGGTGCAATAAGCAGTTTGCGAGGATGGATGCGCTGAATCGACATTGTGCGTTTTTTTCTCCTCTTCCTACCTTCCTCCTTCCTGATTTTTTTTAAAAAAGTGCATTCGGAAGGCGGGGCGGAGTGCCAGCGGACGCTCGAGGCCAACGGGCGGATGCCGGACTTTTCGAAGGGGGGGCTGACGAGGAGCAAACTTTAGTGTTGCCGTCGAGTCAAGTCGGGTCGAGTCGAGTCGTAACTCGATCGCCAACTCGATCACGAAGACGGAGGATCCGTGGGCGAATATGAACGGCGTGGCGCTGTAGTGCGCGCTGTTCCCTCGTCCGTTCCGTTCGTTCTCTGGTCCCCTGCTCCTCGTTGCTATCATCCCGCTCTCCAATCCGGCTCGTTCTCTTTTTCTTTTCTTTCTATGTGCGTTGTTCTGTTCTTGATTGTATCAAATCCATCCATCCCCCGGACCTTCTGTCTTTCCTTTCCTTTCCTTTTCTCTCCTTATACTTACAGTCCACCTGGGCACTATCGGACCAGATCCTTCTCACCAGCACGCGTATACGTGAGGGTATGCTGTCCACTGCAGGGTCCGACTCTTCTTTCCTGGTGTTCCTGTCAAGCCCCAGTCTATCTACTGATGACCGATCGGACCATCCGTGGCCGTCATGCAAGCCGCTTCCCGCCCCAGAAAGAACAAGCCTTCTTTTCGCTGCAAGTTTGAAGCTTGCGCTGCGACTTTCACCGAAAACCATAACCTTAACAGTGTGTTTTCAATTTATATCTGCGATCTCAAAAGCTGACCAGCAAATAACAGACCACATGAATTCGCATGCATTATGACATTCGCCTGTATGGGTGTCTGAAATGCGACGCAACATTTACAACTCCAGCAGTGAAACCCCGGCATTACAGATCTTGTAAAGGCAAGCGCTCCGAGTCCTCCTCGCCATCCTAAATGTTTGTCAGCTACGGTCAGTAGTTTCCACTGAAATGCAGAAAAGACCAGTCAGATTGACCCAAGAAGGGGCTGCTATACTTATTGCGGAGGATACCTAAATAATTAGAGTCTCCCTTGTCTACCTTGTTCAATTGTTGTCTTCTTGTCATGCTTGGACTCTTGGAACGAGTTGCCTGATGTTTGGCTGTGTTACTCCCGAAGGCCCCTCCAAACTCCTTCCTGCCACCCATAAAGTACGCGACACCCTCGCGATAATCTCGCTTCCACAATGCTCGACTCTTCCCCAATTGCTACCATCCCGCACCCCCTGAAATGCTCTGCCTCTGTTGCATCCCTGCCCACACCCCCGCGCACACACCACAAGCGGAAACGCGGCGGGTCTAAGCTCGGGCCTGTCCCCCACCGAAGGAGGCAGAGGAAGAGGAGTCGTTCGCTCGAATATTGACTCCAGGGGCCCGGAACTGGCCCTTTCGGTATATCTGAACGGAACCGTCTTCTACTTGGCCTTGTATACTTGGCTGAAATTTATTTTTTTGCCGCTTTCAACTTGAACTTCCAATCTCCTTACTATTCAAACTTCTCGTGCTCTGTTCCTAGTACTTTCCAACTGGGCCGTCGGACGACAATTCATCCATCTTGCTATGTATGAGGATTCATTCTATGCGTTATCCAGCGCGCGCGGATAGGGTGCAAGACTCTCTATGTTTGAGTTGCCGATATAGAGACTCACATGTACGCCGCAGGTGTCTCTGGCCCGTTCTTTGATCTGAGGGTCATATATATACGCACGGATGTGGTATGCGGTTGAATTCGGCGACGAAAATTGCTTTCATTACGCCATTGGATATCCTCCTTCAAGTCAACTCGCGACGGAACGGGATGGGACCCGTAATGAATAAAGCACACAGCCCTACGTACATGTTTTTTCAGGGATATCACAGCAAACGGGCTGTTCATGTCAGCCTCTTCGACGTTTTCAACAGCAATGGGATATATTTGGTTTCTCAAAGACAAGCGTCAAGGTTACGGCAACAATATCTCTTGACCTTTGCCATGCAGTCGCCAATTGTGAGTAGCGGCCCTCAAGCCTTGAACGACGACATATCTGTCGCTCCACAACGGTATAGTCAGAGCTGTTTGTATTCCTAATACTGATCAGTTCATTCCACAGAGCAAACTTTCTGCCGAATGCCGCTGACTTCGAGATCGTCGGTGGTCAATTTGTGCTCGGAGACTTGCACAACCATGTTGTTCCGCAGCCGCCCACGCGTATGTGATCTTGAGTACTTCACCAGCATCTTACGAGCCGTGGTCTCTCTCAGGGTCGTTGACATCTTCCGCCGTGCGAATATTAATTTCGTCTGCGAAATGATTCTTACCTACGTTTTCTTTGCAGCCAGGTAACCGACCACGTACGCCCGACTGCATATCGGAGAGCGACAATTATTGCAGCCAATTATTGCGCCAAGGTCGAGGCTTTCCGCTGTACGTCCCAGGCCCTCCAGGAAATCTCCCTGAAGAGTATCGAAGAAACGGCGTGTCCATAGGCGATGTTGGCACCGTGACACCGGAGGGCGTATTCGATTTTTTCTTCAACATCTACCTTCCTTCCGATCACCCTATCAACGAACAGGTGCCAGATGACTTTTCCCCCTTATCACCCTACGCTCCTAAGGACATACTCCCTCTGGATTTCGATCCGGGAAACTATGTTTCCACTCCTTCTGTTCGGGGATTGACACCCAACTGGGATTCGCCCATTGAGTATTGTCGCACTGTTATTTCATCCGCATATAATTTATCATTTTATAGGCAATTTCCTGGCGGTGATTTCCGTTTTCGATGCTTGGTCCCGAAAGGCGCTGTTCTGGCCCTCCCGCATGGTTCAAACCTCAATAAACTCCGAAATCTGGATGGGGTGCTAGAATATGCAGCGTGCCATGCGGATAGTTGGTATAAATTTGTTAACGGACCAAGAGGTCGGAGGCTAGAGAACGGTTCTCTCTATCTCATCACTGGTTGCGAAAAGTGCCCATCGTGGGGTATGGCCAATTTTCAAGCCGTTCCGGATGAAGACGAGTTCCAGCTATCGTTCAGACCCACCGCCGGAGAAGATGCTGGCTACAAATATCGCTGGCAGAGAGGCAATGCATGCGGAAAACAAGCCGACGCACCGACCGTGTCTGGAAGTCCGATCAACCAGACAGTTTTTGTCCACGGCTTTACCATCTCTCTCTGTAACAGCATATGGGGACGGCTTTTTGGAGACGTAGAAATATGCCAGCTGGCTGATCCGCAGTCGCCGAAGCAATCTGGCCAATTTGTTCCGTATGGATCTCAGCAGTCGTATTTTTCATGGGCTATTGGATCCTTTGGTGGGGGCGGAGGGAAACATGGTGCTGCGCGATATCATGACGGTGTCACGATATCTGGCTTCCCACCCACTTCTACGGTACGTTGATCAATTGAGAGTATGTCAGATACTAAACTGTCTGTAGATTTTTCATCCTTCCCGATTATTGAACGACTATCTTCTACGCCAGGCAAGCAGAACATATTTTCACTTTGAGAAAATCTAACTAGACCTATTCAGTTGCCCGAAGCAACGGTTGCGATAACACACGATGATGACTGGCTTGATATATTTCGAGACGTTCGTCTCCCCTGCTTCTGAAATTCCGCACTAAGAAAACTTTAATCTAGGACAGCACGTCTGAAATGCAAGATTCAGTGACGAACCAAATCTCTGTCAAACTTCTTGTCAAGGCGGAACATGGTTGGTGTTGACGCCTGCTTTTTGTACGTCTCTGATAAAACTCTTGCTCTCAGGCGCCGCTTTCTTCCAGCCCAAGTCACCGTCGACATTCTCCACCACTAAGCTGGTAGCGCTCCCGTCGGAGCTTAAATATGTCGAAGGCGTGGAGTCTCCCGACGTAGAAATGCTGCCCGCACCTCTCCTACAACGAACTGGTAATTTCGGGGAGTTACCTTCTCCTGCCTCCCTACAAAACGAGAATCAGTCGAAGGAAGCATTAGAATCCCGCAGGTTGCCACAATTAAGCTTCCCATCGCTTTTGGCTCGAGAGGAAGTACGTGCTTCATTCTACTTCGGTATGTCGTTCAATTTGTTTGCACACTCGCACAGTCGCCCGAATCGATTTTTTACCCTGGAGCGGGAGGGAGCCATAGAGGCTCTGAACCCTCCTCCCCACACTTTGAAATGAGCAACTTCCATGACGACACTGAACCACCATCGCCTGTCGTTTCTCAAGAAGATTGTCTATGGAGCGCCCGAAAGGATTACGAGCCTGATCAAGACTCAGGCACTTCATCTCTCCGGCTGGACAGCAGGAACTCGCATAGCGATCTCGAGCCTTCGTTTCCGGTCTCCCCGCAGGGTCATACTCAAAGGCAGCCAGGCCTGCATTTGGGGCCTTCCGATTCATCCCATCATATCCCTCTTCTTTCTTCTCGGGGGGACACCGGCGCCCCCCTCCCTACCATGAGCGACGGGCTACCCGGCCAGCGCCACAGCCCGCACCACAGCCCGCGCCGCAGCTCGTTCGGCGCACACACGACGCAGCGCTCGAAGGACATCCGCTCGTCGTCGCATCTCTTCCCGCCCGCCCCGCACGATTCTGATTTCCTGAGCCGCCAGTTCCTGTCGCCCGTGGAGCCGCCGCCGTCGATCCGCGGGCGCCAGCACTACAGCAGCGTGTCGACGGGGTCGACGACGAGCGGGGGCTCGCAGTGGAGCGGTGCGTGGTCGCAGCGGCCCACACCGGACACCTCGCCGAACGTGTCCCCGCACTCGCGCTACGAGGAGCTGCCCGACGTCGACGGCCCCGGGCTGGTACATGTGTCGAAGCAAAACTCGACGGCCGTGCGCACGAGCAAGGTGTTGCACAACCGGCGCAAGCAGGAGGCGACGTTCATCTGCCCCGTCCCTGGGTGCGGGAGCACGTTTATAAGGAGTTTCAACCTCAAAGGGCACATCCGGTCGCATAATGAGGAGAAGTCGTTCTTGTGCAATTGGCCTGGGTGTGGGAAGGGGTTTGCGAGGCAGCATGATTGTAAGCGGCATGAGCAGCTGCATACGAACTATCGGCCGTTTACGTGCGACGGGTGCAATAAGCAGTTTGCGAGGATGGATGCGCTGAATCGACATTGTGCGTTTTTTTCTCCTCTTCCTACCTTCCTCCTTCCTGATTTTTAAAAAAAAAGTGCATTCGGAAGGCGGGGCGGAGTGTCGGCAAACGCTCGAGGCCAACGGGCGGATACCGGACTTTTCGAACGAGGTGCTGGTACCGGGCGACGGCGGGGGCGGGGGCGAGGGCGGGGGCGGAGGTGGGAGCGGCGCGCGCACGCGCTCATACAGTACGAGCAGCTACCCCGGGTCGCCCGAGCCACCCGCGCTGTGCATGCCAGGCGCGATCACGAAGACGGAGGACCCGTGGGCGAATATGAACGACGTGGCACTGTAGTGTGCGCTGTTCCCTCGTCCGTTCCGTTCGTTCTCTGGTGTTACTCGGTCCCCTGCTCCTCGTTGCTATCATCCCGCTCTCCAACTTTCCAGCTCGTTTTATTTTTATTTTCTTTCTATGTGCGTTGTTCTGTTCTTGATTGTATCAAATCCATCCATCCGCCGGACCTTTTGTCTTTCCTTTCCTTATACACAGTTCACCCGGCACTATCGGACCAGATCCTCCTCTCCAGCACGTCGTATACGTGAGCATAAGTGGCAGTGGTAGGATCCGTGGCCGGCACGCAAGGCGCTTCCCGCCGCAGAAAGAACAAGCCTTCTTTTCGCTGCAAGTTTGAAGCTTGCGCTGCGACTTTCACCGCAAACTATAACCTTAAACGTGTGTTTTCAATTTGTATCTGCGATCTCAAAAGCTGAGCAAACGACAGATCACATGAATTCGCAGCATTCGCCCGTATGGGTGTCCGAAATGCGACGCAACATTACAACTCCAGCAGTGAAAACACGGCATTACAGATCTTGTAAAGGCAAGCGCTCCTCCTCGCCCGCATCATAAATGTTTGTCAGCTACGGTCAGTAGTTTCCACTGAAATGTAGAAAAGATCAGTCAGATTGACCCAAAGAAGGCTTATTGCGGAGGATACCTGAATAATTAGAGTCTCCCTTGTCTACCTTGTTTAATTGTTCAATTGTTATCTTCGTGCTTAGACCATCCACCGGTCCAAGCGAGTAACATATTGTTTGACCGTGTTACTCCCGAGGGCCCCTGCAGCTCCTTCCTGCCACCCATAAAGTACGCGACACCCTCGCGATAATCTCGCTTGCACAATGCTCGACTCTTCCCCAATTGCTACCATCCCGCGCCCACTCAAACGATCTGCGTCTGTTGCGTCTCTGCCCACGCCTCCGCGCACACACCACAAGCGGAAGCGCGGCGGATCCAAGCACAGCGACGTCGCCACAGACGAGGACGACGACTCGGACGCCGCGCAGCAGATCCAGGAGGCGGAGGACGAAGAGTCCTTCTGGCTCGCCGCCAACCCGGCTGCCCCCGCGCCCCCGCTCCTCTATCGTCGTCTGCAGGCCCAGCAGTCCACACAACCTCAGACATCATCCGCGCTCGGCGTGCCACCCGTGTCCCCGCCGCCCTCGCATCGCAAGCCGCCCGTCAAACTCGCTGTTGCGGCCCCGGTTGTCGTCCCGCACACGCCCCCGCCCAAGTCCGCGGCGAGCACGAGCACGGTCTCGCCCCCGTGCACGCCTCTCCGCCTCCCACGCGACTCACCCGACAACCCCTTCCTCGCCTCCTCCTCTCCCTCGCCCTCCTCCTCCGCCCCCGCGAGCCAATGCCCTGCGCCCCTCGAAGAGAAGCCCACAATGTCCTTCGTGTTGTACGTCCCCCCCTCTCCCTTCGTACATATGCGCATCGCTGACACATTCGTTTGTTCCATTGCAGCCGCGGCGTACGCCGCAGCTTCCCGAACCCGTACTACACCGACGCCAACGCGCCCGCGCCGCCGCCGAACCCCAACGCGCAGCTGCCGCCGGAGCACCCCGAGTTTGAGCCGGAGGAGCGCGGGGTGCGCAGGCTGCTGTTTCCCGGCGCGCCGCGCAAGAAGGCGAAGGCAAAGGCCGCAGCAGGCAAGAAGGCACGGGCGGAGCGCGGACGGCAGGCCCGCCCGCGCGTGACCAGCCCGACGTCCGACGAGGACACCGTGAAGCCGATGAAGAAGCTGGACTTTGCCGCCGCCACTGCTTAGATTGGCGCACGTCTCCCTAATGCCCTCGTTATTTTATCTCTCGATATTTTCTCCCGATGTTTGTCCCGATACTATTTGTTCACCGCATCTTTCATTCATTCAGTTCATGTGCTCCATCCATTCTCCCTCATCGCGACACCCACCCACCCGCCTACATACGATTGATCGATTACTTAGCACGTATATACACTGTATCTCTACTATCGAATCTAGGACTATGAACGCAGAAATAAAATGCCAGCTTTAACTTGGGAAGATACGCGACTGGCTAAATTCTGTGCCACACGGGGAGCTGCACTTGCATTTACTGAATTTTTTTTCGAGTGTCGAACAATATCCATGTTTCTTATTTGCGACAAATCGTCGTTTCGACACCAGGACACCAGGCATATGCAGCATGTGGTTTTATGGCGGCGCATAGTACATGGAAAGAAGGTAGACGACGACAGATAGAGAGAAGAATCGATCTATCTACTCCTCGGACCGCAGGCGGGCGGCGGCGTTCGTGACCTTGATCCCGAGTGCTTTTGCCCTGTGGGAAGTGTCAGCACGAGCATTGAATAGTAAATAGGGAGGGGGAGATGAAAACGAAAACGGAGGGAGGGTATGTGAAAGAGAGATAGGGAGACACGCACCGCTCCAAAATGACCGTGCGGTTCCGGCTGCTCACGCCGTGCGCAATCTCGGCCGCGAATGTCTTGTTGTGCATCAGCAGCAGGTCGATCTCGCGTACGTTGTTCACGAGGAACTTCTTGAGCCCGCTGGGGAGTAAGTGGCGCGTCTTTTTTATTGCATATCAGCACGGTAATACCACAAGGGATGTGTGGGGATACAACACACCTTCTTGTTGCTGCCGTATCCAATCTACATGACCCAAGTATTAATTAATAATTATATGTAGGGAAGAGGAAAAGAGCAAACGCACCTTGGGCATGGGGGTCTGCCCCTTGAAGCGGCGCCGGACCCTGTTATCGATACCCTTGGGCTTCCGCCATGCCTCCTTCACGCCGTGGTACCGGTCCGACTGGTGGCGCCTAGGTGTGCGCGGGTCAGCATTTTATGGTAGAATATAATATATGCAATGCAGGGAATGCAATGCAGGGAATGCAATGCAAGGAGTGCAACGCACTTGAATTTGTTTGTGCGCTTTTTGACGATGGGGATCTTGGCGGCCATCGGGGCTGCTTAATTGCCAAAAAACAAAAAGTCAGTTTTTGTGTTTGTCGTGAGCGGTAGATTGGGTTTGGATTTGGGGCAAAGGGGAAACGGGCTCGCGCGACGCGGGGGAGTCGGACGGCGAGTACGGGAGTGCGGGGTACTCACAGAAATTGGTTGGCGGGAGGGAGAGAGGCTTGTGAGGGAGGCTGTTGCCAAACACGCGCAATACTTGTCAGTTGTTCCCACGGTGGTCGGATTCACGTGGGCGTCACGTTTTGTCACAGTCGATCAATGGCTCCTATCTTTCGATTCTATCTCAAATAATTCGACAGAGCAGTCTCGCTACCCATCCGCACATTACGGTTGAATATACGGAAACTAAACGCTACAACCCAACTACAACCTACTGGCCGTGATGGAGCACCGGGTGACGGGTACCGGGTCAAACCGAAATCCTGCCCAAATTAGGTAGTGTCAACCCCTAACAGCCCAAACCCCACTGACCAATTAACCATGCCCTCAACCTCATCTTCAGAGATCAGCCTCAAGAGGAAACGCCCGACAGACATCCATGCGAAGGAGGCGCGTCGCAAGCTTCTGGACCTGCTGCGGCAGGACAAAGGATTCGAAATGATTCGTGAACCGACTTGGGCGAGGCTGCTGGAGGAAAACGGAGAGGTAGTCTTTATTTTCCTCATCCCCTTGAACAGATTCTCATGATTGGGGCAGCGTATCTCCAAACCCTTCACTGAGGCGCACACATTCTTCGCAGACTTGGTTGAGGCGACGGGGGTTGAACCCATCCTCTCCGAGAAGACGACGATCCACCAAAGACATTACAGCATCTAATGCCGTTAACCGCCTCTGAGGATATCTACCAGCAGGCTGCAGCAAACTTGCAAAGCAATCCTCTGTGGCAAGGGCTATGGAAGCACTGCATCCTCATGGTCAGTCGATGCCGCTCCTCTACTCTTTCGATTCGCAAACATCCCGTAGAACAAGACGGCGTCGTGTCGAACGGCGATAGACCTCGTGCTCATGACGGCCGTCGAATTGGCTCAGTCGCAGATTGGCCAAGACCAGACGCTTGATCAGAATCTATGCAATCGCCATTCCCTAACTGGCGACAAGTGCTCGGTTGCAGGTTCTGCGAACGTAGGGGCTTGGGTGGTCCTGCAGCAAGAGTTCGAAGTACCCGAACAACAGCTTCGACCGGGACTCGCCGTCCACGGTATTTTGGACTACGTGATTGGTGTCGTTCGCGCTGACAAAGGTGTGTTGATCCACAATATTACATTTGACAAACTTCTCGAGCAATTGTTTCTGCACTTATTCCAGCCCGAGCGCAGTTGAAATCTCGTACGTGCCAGCACAGATACACGATCCTTAATTTATGCATATACAGCCAAGCCCTTCCTTTATGCCGCTGAGGTATACCTCAGCCATCTCAGGGACAGCCTCACGACCATCACAGAGGCGAAGTCTACAATGGAAAACCCCCAATACTTCGCGCAGGTCGCTTCTCAAGGGGCAGCGTTGTGCGTCTTATCGTGCGTATGGCATATTCAACCCCCTCGCACTTTTCTGACTAAATGCAGCAAACGACGTGCCGCCGTCACCGCTCTGACCGACGGAGTTGAATGGAAGTTCATCCTAGTTTCCAAAACTGCAGACGCAGAAGCGGAAAAAGCGTCGAGTCGGAAGACGTCGACCTCCAAAGAGGCCCCTGGAGCAGCGGCTTTCAAAACACCACCGTTCAAAGCAGCAGCGACCCGGAAGCTTTGTGTCTTCAACCAGGATCTCCCCATAATCCTGCGACTCCTGACGCACGCAGTTTGTGTCCACTTCTCGTTCTCCATTCTACTGATCCTGATATGCTACGCAGATCGTGTCATCCCCTGAGTTGTTCAAGAGTGTGGCCAGGGGTTGAATAGATGTTACGTCCCTGAATGTGACTCCCACATGTACATGAGCGAGCATGTACGGACCGTCTCAGACCAGTTAAGAGCGTCTACACCACCGTTGCCCCATCCGAATTTTATACTATAAAAACTTTGACAAAAAAAGCTTTTTATATCCAGGAGACTAAAAATGGGGGATTCAGACCAAGACTCCAAGTCCCAGTTGAAGTGGTCCATGGTACCAAAGTCTAAAGGTCTGATTGGTGTATACTGAAAGACATGTATTCATCAAGTATTCATGATCAAGCGCATTTATTGTATTTTAAGTAATACGAGATTGCTCCGAATCCATTCAAGGGGCCGGGGGGGGAGAATCCAAGGCCACGATGCGCAAGTCTAGAAGCTAGAGTTTGCGCCTCAATTTGCGGAGAAAAACCTGGGGAATGGTCGGGGTAATTACTGCACATAAACCCGAAGTCAAAGCGTGAAATAGTGATTGCACAACAGATCTTGTTTGAACAGGCTTGTCACTGTTTGCATCAAAAGCCGCCCGCACGGAACACGGTCCGGAATAGCCTTATGGTCTGTATATCCACGAGCTCGCTTCTCATATACAGACATAATCGTCGATAAGAATCGCCTCCAGAATCCTTACTTTGAAATGAAATGTGCGCCCACAGACACAGCTGCCAGGGTCGGGCGCCAGAGGGGAGTACCGATTTAATCAAGGGGACCAGTTGCGCGCAGAATACGCCGCCTTCGTCGCGCACGTCAATGCCAGCGCGCCCAGGCCGTACCGCATCTTCTTCCTCACCGGCGTGCACCCCTTTCTCTCTCTGCGTTGCATGTATTCATTAATATTGATTTGCGTCGCACCGTGCCTGCGCCGTCGCGTCCACGCGCGCGGTGTTCTACATGCTCGAGCCCGACGCGGTGTACTACTTCTCCGCCACTGGCGTCTAATTCTCGACGAACCGCTGCCATCGTCGACGTCGGGTCCGAGGTGCCGGACTACTAGCCTAAGCTCCCCGCGCCCGCGGACAAAGTTCTGCTACACGATCGTGTGGGCGTCCCACAAGCGCTTTTATGCCGAGACGTGGCTAATGCGCCCGTGGGCCCTCGCAGAAATTGCGGCGCTGATGTGCGTGGTTCCTTTCCTCGCCGCTCTTCAAGTTCGAAAACTGACCGCGCCAAAAGCTATCTAGACGGGCACGACCCCACAGAGATCCGGGCGCAGCTCGACGCAAGCGGGCCCGTCCGCAGAGCCTCTTCTGGCCGACCCGCGACGTCAGATGCACCTCGCGTCGTCGCGCCTCTCGCACAGCTCCTCGACGACCTCAACAAGCCCCACAAGGTCGTCCTCAGGGCATGGCGGCGGCATCATCAACTTCCTGACTCACCCGCCGGCACTCTGCCCGCGCACGCCTCCTTCCTTTTGCACCGTCCACGCACCCACGTTCGCCGTGCTCGCCTCCATCCTCGAAGACGAGTTCCACGTTTCGGACGAGGTGTTCTCGACGCTTCGGACCCTCTGGAGAGCCTGGCATGGGTTCCCAGAGGCAGATCCTCCCGGTACCGGTACACTCGACGAACCTTAAATTGTCTCTTGGCTCACACCCGGTGTAGCTGCCGACGGTATGTACAAGGCGCTAGAGAAAGTCGAGATCTGCTAATTTCTGGTCGTCCCCCTGTGCGTCACCGTTTGTTCCGTGGATGTTGCATCTCTCATGCTATATGTATAGTACAGCGCCCACCCTATCTGCCCCTCCGCCGCCTCCGATGACGACGACTTAGCCCCCATCGCCGCCATCCTTCGCACCGCACTCGTGCTCGTTTACACCTCTGCCCCCCAGCCGTGGGCGCGCTGCCCCGCGCGCTCGCGCGGCTCGCGGTGGCGGGGTTCGCGGGCGAGGTGGCCGGGCTGCGGCTGGTGTACTGCATCGTCGGCGCGGACGAGGCGTGGGGGAGGCGAGGGGCGTACTGCAGGGCCTGGACGCGGAGGGCCTGGCGGGGTATGCCGCGCGCCGGGTGCAGAGGCTCAAGGTGCGGGGCTACGTACTGCATCTGCAGGAGCGGCTGGCATTGGCGGCGGTGGTGTGTTGATGCGCCATGTCAGCGTGTCGATGCGCCGCGTAGCTCTCTCCCCGTGTGTACATTATCATCCTCCAACCGTGCCTTTAAATTTTCTTCCGTGTTTTTGGCCGCCACGCGTAAAGTCTCGCTCGGGAGGTATGTGTGTATTCATGGACTATATATGTGTTTATTTATGGCTTATTTCGTCGTTGTTCACTACTGATAAAACAGGGTCACTTGTGCCTGGCGTACTTTGGATATAACCGCCCCGGGACCCATCGATAATCCATTACGTGGGTGAGGGCCGGGAGGAGGTGCGTTCACTGGCTATTCGTTGTTTCTGGAGTGCTTCTTATTCATGGACGAAACAGACGACCGTTTTGGAGTCTGGATCGTATGGATTCCCAGGACCTGTCCGTGGCACTGTCGCATCCATATTGTCGGTGGGCGACGCTCGCTTTCCGGGGGTGCGCGGTGACTCGCGACCACCTGCGAAAATAACTTACATACATAGGCGCATTCCGGGGATTAATTTCATTGCATCCATCCCTGCGCATGCAATTCCGCCGGGGCACTGAGTGGCGACGCAGTGCACGCGAGCGAACGAGGTGGCGGCCGCACAAATGTCGGTGCTTGCCTACATGAAGCTGAAAAATAAAATGGAACCGATTGCGAGGACGACGGACGTCTGTCGTGGGGCTCGCGCCGCCCCGAAGCTATGGAATCGCGTCGTTGGTGGCGATATTCCCTGCTACATAATTCGACTTCCAACGGAGTCGCCCTGAGAGCGGGGAACTGCAACGGTTGCTGTGGCGCCCCCCCTAAGTGCGCGGCGCGTACGGATACGGTGGTATCTCAGTAGCTGCATTCCGCCGGGGACAGCCTGCCCAGGACACTACATGCACGTAATGGGTCGTGTAGATATGTCCACCCATGTCTGAGCGGAGCTTATGGGTGCGTGCTATTTAATATTTCTCGAGTGATGACTGACGACTCGGAAGCAGAAATAAGCAAGTACAAGAACTGCGGCGCTAGCCCATATGGTACTACGACCGCGTTGGACAGCCGCTCTCTTCTCGCCGAGATTATGTTCCCCGTCTGGGAAGCCTGAGTTGTTGAGGCGGTCGGTGATAGGAGAAGTGCTATTTATTATTTCTCGATGTTAACCGACGAAACAGAATTATCAATTGCGCTAGCCTACCTCCGTCAGTGCATGCGGCACGACCACTTTGGACAGACGCCCATGGGCTTATCCTGGGTGTGCTCACTCGCTATTCATTATTTCTCGAGTGATTATCGATGGAAAAGGAACAAAGCATACCTCCGTACATGCCGTACGCGCCGATTTTGGAGTCAGGACGGACCTGTCCGTGGCACTACTGCAACGCTGTCCTTAGACGACGCGCACGTTTCGGGGTGCTCGGCGACTCGACGTGCCCCCTGGATTCCAGGACGAAACCATACAATTCCATGAGCTCAGCGGCCCTGGAGGTCTACATCATCGTTTAATGGTTTTTATTTATTTTTGGCCGACTGAAGCTGGCCGCGTAGCAGTGGGATTCGGCAACACGGTCGCTGATATTTTTTCTCGGCTTTAGGAGGGAGGTGTGTTCACGGGCTATTTATTATTTCTTGGGTGTTGACTAACGAAACAGATTTAGCAATAGCGCTAGCCTGCTGGGTCCGGATTCAACGCCGGGAGGAGCTTGTTGAGGCGCTCGAGGATGTAATGGAGGTGTGTTCGTGGGCTATAGCGCTATTTATTGTCTTTCTGATTAACCAACGAAACAGAATTATCAATATGCTGGATCGGGATTCAACGCCGGAAGGAGCTTGTTGAGGCGTTCGGTAATAGGGCGGTGTGTTCGCGGGCAATTTGTTAGTTCTCCAGTGTTTTTTAGGAGGGAGGTGGGCTATTTACTATTTCGAATGTTGACCAACGAAACAGAATTACCGAAAGCGCTAGCCTATCTCCTGTCAGCACCATGCGGACTTTGGACAGACGCCCATGGACCTATCCATGACTGCAACCCTGTCCTTGCACGACGCGCACTTTCCGGGGTGCTCGGGGACTCGCCACAGGTAGATTCACGATCCATACTTCGGTACGAAACCATACAATTCCGTACGCTCAACGGCCCTGGGGGCACTGACATGTCTTCAATGTACATTGTCGTTTAATGGTTTTGTTTCTATGGAATGAAGTAAGCCAGTCGCCACTGACTAAAAACGGGTGGAGCTTATACGGGCCATTCATTATCTCCCAAGTGCATCCACGGAAGCTAACAGAATTACAGTACATGTTGCACACGACAGACGCCCATAAGCTCATCCCCTGTAACGACGTGCATTCAGGGTGAATTCGTATAATTCGGTACGACACTAGTGGCGGCCAAATGTCGGTATGTAGTGTACTTACCACAGCCTGAAGCTAAAAATAAAATTCGATCAAAGAAGAACGGAAACCTTAAAAACGGTCTAATCCTGGACCGCGACGCGCGCCGCCCCTAAGCTGTGGAACCTCCAGGAACGCGAGGGTCGCGCGCAGACGCGTCAATATTCCGGAGTATTCGACCGTGACAATTATAATGGCATATAGGAGTGCCAGGGCTCGCCCGGAGAACGGAGGAACTGCCACTGTGGTGGCGGCCCCCTAAATGAATCGCGGCGCATGCAGATGTGGCGTCTCAGCAACTGTGCATTCTGTCGGGGACAGCCTGCCCGGGACATTACACGCGCGTAATGCTCGCCTCCGGAGTCCGTGTAGATATGTCTACCCGGGCGGAGCTTATGAGTATGTGCTGCTTATTATTTCTGGAGCGCAAATAATTGGCTAATAAAACTAGCGAAACAGAAATACAAAGAACGACAGCGCGGCGATATCCTCCGTGTATGCCGCACACGACCATATTGGACAGACGCCCTGGATCCTGTCAATTCTACGTTGTATAAAGATTATGGCTGTCCGCAGTTTTTTGAACTCCGCCGGCAGTTGCCGTATAATCGACGTGGAACAACCTGTCAAAAGCTGCGATAGGCACAGCAGCAGACGTGTCGACGCAAGTCCAACGCGTCAGTTTTGCCGTGGCTATAGCCGCGGATTGACCGCGGCTCACAAAGAGATTGCTGGAGCGCGAAGAATCGCTTGTTAGCATTGCTTACTCGTCCGGCGACTTGCCATTGGTTGGCCACCGGACCTGCTGGGATAATAGATGCGCGACGAAGCCATGTATATGCTCATGGATTCTGGAGGCCGGCACAAGCCAAATGTTGGTACCTGTCGGTACGAAACCAAAATAAAAGGCAATCAGAGAACTTGACGGACGGAATTGGGACGGAACGAAAACCATAAAAACTTGGACCGCGACGCAGTCCACTCCCGCGCCACCCCCAGGCGGGGAAGCTCTGAAATTTAAACACCAATTGGTTCCGACGCTAGGGATTTTTCAGATGTGCCGCCATTACAGCAATTCCCTTCTCTCCGGTACTCCGCTCGGTATGTCATTATACTCATCATGATGTTGATTACTTAGGAATGTCTCCAAAAAGACGCGTCTGCTCGCGTTCCTGAAGGGAGGAGATTAACACCGTAATTAAAACGCGTCGCGTGCAGATGTGGCCTCATCTTTCCTGTGCATTCCGCTTGATTCCGTTGGAGGAAACCGCTGTAGTAAAGCGCCTCAGCTGAAATACTCCAATTAAAACGCGTCGTGGGTAAGTATCTGGAGCCTCGTCTTAGCAACTATGGCTATGCATTCCGTCGGGACAGCTTGGAGCCTTGGATGCACATTACCCGCCTTTTGCGGTACATACTTCGAGTTGTTGCGTCAAGTTCTCCGCGGCCGTGGTACTAGTAACCTCAATGGGGACACTCCGCAAACCGCAAATGGGGAACGACGCGCAGAAATGTCTCAGCCCTGAAGGTGCAAAAGCTGTTGTTGACTGCGGTCTTCTTCGACGATTATGCGACATCTTAGCAACTTTACAAACGCATGTTCGGAGCCTGGCCTGATGGCCGCAGCACAAAAAAAAAGGATACCCCAGAATCATGCATCATGGGTGTGCACCACGCGGTGCCGATGCAGTTCAAACGCACGTTCAGCGTAAGATAACAGTCGTACAAGTTATTTTATGTTTTAACTAGGCGGCAGGTACTGTAAAACTACATCTATCTATCTGCAATATGATAAGGGCGCTTTGCGATGACGGATGGGACAGCATTGGTGCATAGCGGGCCGGGTGTAAAGATGGGGTTTAAATTCGGGCAGTGTCTGGTGGCGGGAGGATGGATGTGGGGGGAGGGGTATGGTTAAAACAAATGTAATGTAGGAATCTGCTCTAAATATATGCGTTAGAAGTCGGGGATGAGGATACAAGGGTCTATGGCGGTCGTGGTCGCAGTCGTTTTCTTCGGCTGTCGGCCCATGCAGCCAGCAGCCACAAGAAGTCGACGACGTCGCGGGGGTCACCGCGCCAGTGAGCACATACGGAGCCCCTGCGCGAGCTCCGGCTTCCACTCTAGCCGTCTAACAGCTTCGGCATAGTCGACCCACTCTCTCGTCCGCTCGTTGCTCTCCAGCCAGTCTTGGTCGAGGGCCGCAACGTCCAGCTCGTAAAAGTGGTAGATCGTGGATGGGGTTTGTATGGTGGTGACGTAACGGGTAATTGTGCCACGCACGCCCGCTGTAGAATGGACAGGAAAGTGTGCAAAGGAGATTGCATCAGGAGATGAGGAGCGGTAGAGGGACAAAGGTAGGACCTTCTTCCAGGGCTTCCCGTGAAGCAGCAGTCTCCAACTGTACGTCTGACGCCTCCCAACCGCCTTTTGGCACTGGGAACGGGCATCAGCACGCGCGCCGCACGCGACCAGTGATGCACTCACAAAGCCAGTTGTCCCCTCGTTTTCGACTTGTTATTACAAGGATCTTGGCAGCTGCTCGAGCGATGGGAATTGCGCAACACACTACACGCGGAACGGTGCGACCTTTGGTGCCCATGGCGGGCCGGGAGAGGGCAGCGTAGGTGTATGGATTGTTCAGGACGCCTTCATCAGCTGAATGACGTTGAAATGGACGCAATTGGCGCCCGACGAAGGGAGGGGATGAGGGGGACGTTTTGGCGCGACGCGTAGCGGAAGAGGGGATGAGTTCTGGGGAATCTGAGGCCAGACTATGTAGTGGCAAAGGTAAAAGTACCGGTGCAAGGCGTGTTTGTGGTGGGTGGTCTTGTGCAGCCGTCAGCGAGAAACAGAAAATTCTAAAACAGAAACACAGGAGAGCTTACATTACGTGATGTGATTCACGCTTTTCGCCACAAACGTGCGTCGGCACCCCGGCCTCCGTGGCCGAAGTCCGGTTACAAATGTAAAAAAAAAATATCCTCTCTCTAACATGTTCTCTAATGTAACTGTCTACTCGTTCCATCTGAACACATGGAACATCATTGCCCTGTCGTCTGAGAAAAAAAATACCACTCACGCAACAAGGAACATGCACAGAACACCGACGGCCATCGCCACAAACTGCAGCCCATGTCAGGCCATGTCGGCTTTAAATTCCACAGAATACATACCTCTCGCACGGCCTGCGCACCGCTCTTGCTCTCCGTGAGCAGTCTGATTACAGGAATCAGTGCGAGTCACATAAAAATACACATGGACCCACGTCGGCAGAACGGCAACGGCGCCGATGTACAGAAATCCTCCGGCAACAAAGGGTATCACCTATGTGGCCATCAGCAATGCTCCGCAAAAACCGAACGATGCCTCTAACCATATCAGACAATTGCACAGTAGTCCCAAGCAGCCCACTCGCATCTTGTCTCACACCGGCAGCCAAGTCAACGGAAACCCGGTCCGCATTCGAGGCAGTGGCGTTGTGAACTGCGATCCCAATAAAAGTACTGACACAAATTTCAGCCTCGCATCGTAACTCCGAAAGAGAGACTTTGCCGTACCCAACCTGGTGAGAATGCGATAAGGATTTCATGCGGGTAGGCGGGGTTAACGAGCAAACGTGTCAGAAAAGAAAGAAGCCAGTGGGAAATGGTGTGAGAAGGAGAAAGGCAAAACGCGTGTGCAACGCGGTACTTACAAAGGCTCCAATCGCAGTAAGGAATTGGGACTGCATCGCCTGTTTCTTTGTGAAGCCACTCCGTATGAGAATAGAATAGTCCGCAATTTCGTGGGGTATCTGCGCTGAAGGATGAACGGGACGGACAGGGCGATACGGCGCCTCGACAGACCTCGTGAGCGAAACACGCGAGGGTAGTCGTCGCGCCAATCAAGGGCGAGGCGTAGAAAGATGCAGCCATCCTGACAGTGCAAGTCAGAAGAAAGGCCACGCGCCAGAAGAAAAAAAAACACATACGCGAGTCCATCCGTGCTAAAAACACCTGTAATTAGCGCACGTAGACCGCGATGGTAAGGATAAGGTTCCTTACATATTGTGTACGAAATCACCAAACAGATTGAGGTATGCCGACATTTTAGACGGGCCAGTCGCAGATTTGGCGGGCGCTGCTACCGCGACCTCCTCCTTTTCAGAGCTTGTCCTCGAGCGGAGGCCACCCTCGGAGACGGACACCGATGCCCCAGAAGCCGCGGCACTTTCGCCATTGGAATGGGAGTGCGAGTGAGAGTGAGAGTGGCCACCCTCTTCTTCACCCCCAAGCACCCGTAGTGTCTTTTCCATCATGAAAAATGACGCGAAACCCACGAAGATTCCAAGGCTAGTAGTGGGGATAAATAATAATTCGGGTAAATGCCAGAGTAATTCTCGACCAACCCGATCAGGATATTTCGCTTCTCCTCCACGACGACAAGGTGCAGGTGTACGCCATCGCCCCCGTCTTGGTGTTCCCCCATGAATGAGTGTGGCACGAGATGGAGAAACACGTCAGAAAGGAGCCCGCCTGTCTGCGCGTCCCCCAGCGCACGTAAGAAAGAGGTGTAAGTACACAGGAGGCATTACTGACGGCAAATGCAGTCATCGTGTTCAGCGTGTTGCCGTTGATCTGCGCGGGGATGAACGCGAGGATGAAATTCGGGACCCTGAACACCATTCGTAAAAGAGGGCAAAGTGGGTGCATAAGCGTTCGGCCAAGGCGGAAGTAGAACGCGTGCGTACGAGGAGATATAGAACGTGCCGAGAATAGAGTTCCATGCGGGGCCAAAAGGGAAGAGGAACGCAAATATCTTGCGCAGGAGCGGAGACTGCTCTGCTTCTAACGTACGTTTGATGAGGCCGAGACGCCATACGGCGGGGCATTCTTGGATTTCGGATTCCTGGTTGGGGGATACGCATATGTAGCATGAAGAGGACAGATTCGCGGAACGCGTACGAAGATGGGAGCATCGGGTCCGGGCATGAAACCGCCAGTTTTCTCACTTGTGAATGTCTCTGCATCGCTCAGGACAACCAGTGTTAGGACTACCAATGCAAGAATAGAGAGGCGCGACATCGTGGTCGCGAGACTTGCAATTATAGTCGGTATGACGGGCCCAAATTAGGATCAATTTGGTTTTTTTGGCTGCGAACTTGTCGGCCGATTGACACCGATCGCCGGGTCCGAAGGTCAAAGCGTATTATCGGCGAAAAGAAGCCAGCTCAACAATGGAACGGACTGTTCGCCGCTGCTTTTTTCTGCGGCCAGTTCCCAGAGTACTTTGAAGTAAAATGGGAAATTGAATCATACGTGTACTGGGACCTCAGGCTGTCATACTGCCATGAATCATAGTTTGCCGCAACGCTCGCGACATCGAATCTTATTTTTATAGTTTTAGACTTTACCAGACGCCTGAGCTCTTGACTATCCCCGCCAAACTTCGAATGATGTAGGCCGAAAATAGCCTTACATCCTCGACAGAAGTGTCGACGGTAGCTGAAGCGCTGAGAAGAGTGTCAAGGAACGCGTGGGCTGTCTCCGGCGACGTGAGCTGGTGAAGCTCTACATACATCACAGCATAGCGTGAGTTGATTAATTTCGTCGCAGCTTAATTGCAGTCACCTGCAGCGCTGTAGATTCCAATCAGCGACGCTCGCCGAGCGTACCACGACAGCTTGAGCATTTATTTAATTCGGCAAGAGGTTTAAAAAAGGAAATAGACATACTCGGATGGACTGGTCGGCGGAGGTATGACACGCTTCATCTGCAATGCGTGCGGCGTGCTTTAATGCTGGCAGAGGATCAAACGGAGGCACTCCGGACTCTGGAGCCGAGAGTAGGGTGAAGGCCTGCACAGTCTGAGAAACGGTGTAGTCGGAAAAACGCGAAGAGTTCTCACCTCCGGAAGATGCGATAGCACAGGTTCATTGTATGCCAGTCGCGCGTGGAGGGCGTCTTTTATAGTTGTTGGTGCACCGGTCGTGGTTTTCATGCTGCTCACACCGTCATCCAGCCATGCGTGAATGAGTGTTTTGCGCGCGAGGTCACCGTTTCCAAATAAAGCGGAGACGGCGGTGTCTGACAGTGGCTCGAATGAGGAACTGGTAAACTTAGCACCGAGCGCGCCAGAGCAGTGCGAGTAAATCCGTGCTATAACTGTAACTAAGCATTCCAGACTGAACGGGAGGGTACATTTTTTCCTTACTTCGGATATAAGTGGGAGCGCGAGTTTGAGCAAGCGGACGCCGGAGCCAGAGGTCATGATGGAGGATTTTGTGTCTAGTGGGATGCAGATGCAAATAAAGAACGCTAGTGTCCCAAAAAGGCAAGTCGCAAGGTTTGTGGTTGACATCCCCAGACCACCACGAATTAGCGTTTGCGCCGCCTTCCGAGCACCTTGCAAGCCTTTCACGCCTCTATTTCAAGTTCAATTCAAATTTCAAAAGACTCTGAATCGGTTCTGTATCGTGAATCATTTAATCGAAAGTGCCACGGGCTGATAGGGCTCCTCCAACAGCTTAATTTCCTCCTCTTCATGAAGTTTTATGTCAAGCGCACCTGAAGGGAAATTATCTCAAGACTCGTTTGCCACTCCAAAAAAAATGAGCTCACTAATTATATCCTTGAGATTCTGCTAACAATCGGGGCGGAGACAGCTGGCTTAGATGTGAGCATTTTGGAGATAGGCTCGGCGAAAGATATATACCTTTGTTGGACATGACCCACGCGACAGAAACATGGGCCATGCTGATACTGCGTTTCTTGACGACCTGTTGAACTCTGGATCCAATGAGGTATATTTAGAGGAGGTCATCGCGATTTTCGTCTATTTCTCGCTCTTCTTCGCGGTAAATCAGCGAATATTGGTTCCGCATTGATACAAAGGGATTAATCCAGTATTGATAGCATAGTCTATATTCGACGGATCACGACGATTCATCCCGCGGCAATTGGTGCTTTCTATTGCTCGTCCAAGTATTTCCTCCGAAACTCCGTTCTAGTTTCGTGTTTCAGTGCGTTGGCTGTGTCGAATGTACTGATACTCATAACTGGAGTTGCGTCAGGGGACCGCATCGCGAGTAAAGGGGAAACCACTCATCTTCCTCTGCGAGGACCAGTTGTGAGACTATTCTGGATGCCCATAGGTCATACACCCTCGAACAATTTTGGAGTTTTTCAAGTCTGATTGGCTGGGTCGCACAGGATATGGGGAGGGAACCGTGGTCAACTGTTTAATAGGCTGCGAAAGGTATTGCATTTGGAGGAAGACATTTCGAGGAAGTAGATTGTGCGTTTTAACATTTATTCACCGATTAATAGGCGAATGGAATTGGTGCGGACTTCCAGATGGGCATTCACGGAGCAGACAGCGTATGTCCGTGGAACAATTGCAAGTTAGTGTATGCTAGCGTGGACTCCGAGGGATATCGTTTAAAACTGCCGGACAACATAGGGAAACGGAGTTTCTGGAGCACCAGAGGAATAAGTAAGAAGGGAGGGAAACAAGACGACGCCATAAACTGAGGACCGTCGGCACTTGGGAATACTGCCAACTGGAAATTGCTCCAAGCTCATCGAATAAAATAGCAAAAGCCGCGGAGTCCGGAAAATTGTTGGTCGGACAAACTGGCCAAGGATCGGATTATCGATGGCGAATTAGCAGCTCCAACAGTGGAACTCTCACAGAGTTACAGAGTGCCGGCTGGAGGTGCAAGAGTCGAGAGGTCTGGGCCCATCGACGGCGCAGGCAAACACAGCCAAAGCGACCACATAGAGCCTCGCGTCTCGACAAAAGCACCGATCTTCAAATGTCTGACTGGGGTGGGTATATCTCACTCTCGCACCATTCAACAATTCATTTGTGTCCTTTGGACTTAGAGGGTTCCGATAGCGACACGCCCGTCAAGGCTGTGAGCCCGCCACCAAAGGCAGCGGCTGTACCAAAGAAACCCGCCAACAAGTGGGAGGGTGAAGACGAGGAAGATGACAATCCTGCCGTATGTCGATCCAATCGATTCCTTTCATGAATCCAACTGAGCGAGCTGTAGAGTGACTGGGAAGCGTCATCCGACGACGAAGAGAAACCTGCAGTAGTTGCTGCCACTGAACCGCCAAAGAAGAAGGGCACTCTGAAAGCAAAGTTGGCGCAGAAGGAGGCCGAGAAGGCTGCGCGAATAGAGGCTGGCGAAGACGACGACGATTACGACTCCGACATTGTCCTCGATCCTAGGGAGAAGTTGCGACGAGACAAGGAGCGAGAACTCAACGCAGATCTCAATAACGCCGCCGAACTATTTGGAGCTGCCGCCCTCGGAGGTAAGGCTCACGATATGCATTTTGCGCATCTTTTTTTAAGTTGCGAATTAGGAACGTCCTCGGCTGAACTTGATTCTCTAATCTCGTTCCAACCTCGCACGAAAGACGACTTTATCAAGTTTTCAAATCAGATAATAGAGTTCGTTATCAAACGACACCAAAGTAAACCGCTATATCCTGCTTTCGTGGAACACCTTGTAAGAGAGCTTGCAATGCCTCTCAAGGACGTCGAGGTTCGGAAAGCCGCCAGCGGTCTAACAACACTCGCAAACGAGAAGCAGAAGGAGCAGCGGGATAAGACAAGTGGGAAGAAAAAGCCCAAGACTACCGCGAAACCTGCGCTGGGGGCTGCCAAGGTGTCAAGCAAGTGTGTAACATGGTTTTGGCAGTGGCAAAATCTGACCATATCCACAGAGTTGACACGAACCTGTACGACGAAGCTCTGGATGATTTTGGTGGCAATGCAGATGATTTCATGTAGAACTGGTTTTTTCTCACATACTTACCATCTCCTTCTCGTATTCCAGCATAATCTGTTCCGGAATAATCTAGATTCTATATCTGCTTGATGTTAATGACGTCGACGTTTCGACTGCACTACAAAAAGGTTCCGAGGCAGCCCGAACCCCCGTGGGTCCAACAGCGGCGCTTTCGCATAGCTTCCGCCCGCCACCGTCGCTGTCTTAATCTAGCACTTTGGGTACAAATGACCTTCACGAACACGTGCAGATTGGCCGCCGCACGGAAGCAATGTGCAATCCATTCCCACTGTTTCCCCCAGACCTCTACCTCCCATGAGGCCGAAGGGTGAGTTATTTCTCTGCATTAAATATTGCCTTAAATTAACGGTGGAACTGGAGCGGAAACATACCGTCCGTTTGTCATTGTCACAACCATATGGTGTCAGTGTCAAAAACGGAGAGATTAATGAATTATAAAGTGAGTATGTTACGGTATTGGAGCCGGCACGTGTCGTTTTTAAATATTGTCAGACCGTTTAAGACGGCTACATATATAAGCTTGGCCTTCGGCCCCCACCGAGTAATGCCGCACACTATGTTCCCAACTCCAGAACTACAAGTTCTGAGTTGTTTAATTCACTTTCTTGGTATGTCGAAAGCAAGTACCAGGGAAAGCAACTAACCAGCCCACAGGTCTCGCGGCTATAACATACATCATTTCGATCAAAAGCGTAGAAGATTTAAGTTCCTGGAAAGCATTATCGCGGATGACCTGGCCCCGTATATGTGTTTTCCTTGCTCTGCTAGACTCGTGGTTTTTTCTCTGCACCAGTAAGCGGTCCGTATCACCCCTGCTGCTTCCCATACTCACAAAGCAGGCGGCATTTTAATCTTTGGCCTTGGTCTAGACGGGGATTCTGCTGTCTGCACATCGGGAATTTATATTTGCATTTTATTCTACTCGACAAGCAAGATGCTTATCTATTTGTTCTTAAGTATAAGAAACTCTTGTTCTTCTCTTTTCTTAACTGACCACTTCTTATCGCAGTTGAGAAGGTGTATATTGTTTGGAGCAACGGCGACACACGCTTAGAATCGCGTGTATACCTTGTCTGTTGTGTCACTGTTGGCCTTTACACCATTATTATGGCCATCATGATACTGGGTACGTTTTACTGGCATATGCAGGGCTGAACTTTCTTCTAACTTACCCCTTAGGTCGCATTGCTCGTTTCCGGGATGGCGACGGGGCCTGTGTCATTGGCCTCAAAACATTTGCTTCTATTCCTCTGTTCACATACGACCTGTAAGCCTGAATCTCGCCGGTCTAGAGCCCTTCTGACTTCCCCTAAGGTATATAAATGTGTTCTTAAATGGCCTCTTTTTGTGGCCCCTGCTAAAATCAAATCTTGCCAACCCGAAGCTGAGACGAGTCGCAACTCGAACTTTAATGTCAGTTCATTTGTAGTTTTTTTTTGTATCGCGAATTGACTGTCAGTTTTAGAGCCTCAACCGCAGCTTTAACAACCTCGGCAGTGAACATCATCGTTCTGGTGATCATGAGAGAACGCGGCGAACTGGGATGGCTATGCTTGACAAGCTGTGGGGCGGACGTGCGCGTTCTATTGGGCCTATCTGCGCCTCTGACTTACGCTTTGCGCAGGTCATTATTAACGCTTGCGCCCTATTCTGGGCCACAAGAACACACACGGAATCCAGCACCGCAGGCCGTGATGCGAGCCTCGATCTGGGCGAGGACAGCGGTATCTTCAAGATTGTTTCCCCGTCCTACATCGCATCCCATCAGCCAAGTTCGGCGTCAATACCAAGAGAGGCTCCGAATACTACACATCACTCTGGAAGAACCACGATGGATAGCGGTTTCGCGGATGTGCCACTGCCGGATTCGCCGACCTAACGAGGTGGGCTCGTTCCGCAGGAGCTCACATCGCAAGTGGCCCTGGATCCCAGGCCGCTATCTCAACCACCGTCCTCAACCATAGTACGCAACTAGCCATCCTGGACCCCGAAAATAGTCGGGTCAGGACTGCCGATGTCGAACACTACTATCCGACGTCAGGGCGGTGCCAATATACCCCCATACCTGTCATTTTGTAGTATATACAAGGCCGCCGCCTCGCCTGAAACTAAATGTGTACATTAATCTGGGAAGCTGGTGGTCGCTGAACGTCGTATCTAGACTCTACAGTTCTCTACTGCGACACCGGTTTCCTAGAGTAGTAATTCAATCATCTTGCACGTGCACAAGATTCCATTTTGCACTTCAACTGTTGGCCACCTTGAAACCGCCCGCCAAGGGTATCCAGCAGAACGAGTGGCGCTGCTACACATGTGGAACGAAAAGACCAGAATTTGTATTCCGACTAATTGGCCCACTCCAGCCCGACTCGCCCGACATGGCTTCGAGAGTGCCTTTCGCAATCGTTGATTTTATGGGCGCTGCAGCTATGGGCGTTTCCTGGGCGTTTTCTCCGGCGTTATGGCGCAGATGATTAAGGCGATGTGTACCTGGTCTCACTATAGTCGCAGGGATCGATTATTTTCTTCTCTGCCGTCACATACCTCTTCTTCCAGTCTCCAGTCTCTCCAGCCGAATGCTTTCTCGTCGTTTAATAATCTTTTCGGCGATATCTTGCATCTTGCCTCTTTTGATCTGGCAACTCTTATCGCTTGACTCTATACGTCCCCGCTTTCCTGGGCAGTGGTCAGAAACGATTTGTTCTGCGATCCTACCAAGCAAGGAGCAGTCTCGCATATCCACCCCTCAAAAGCGACATCGTGTTGCAGTGGCATCAACCTTTGGCTTCCACCACGATGTTTACATGAGCCTCGTCTGGACCCTCGAGAGGGTTATGGGCCAAAATGGGGGTACAGTGCAGGTTTATGCCCCTGTACCCTTTGGCTATGATTTCCAGACCATTATCGACACACTGCGACTATACCAGGGAGAGGTGAAGCATCCTGATACGCTTGTTGCTGATTTAAACAGCAACCGCGGCTTGGGAGGAATCGATACGGTCGTACTTGGGACGTGTGAGGTCGAGTGAGTGGCATTAAGTTCTGCACTCCTTTAGCTCACGTCTCTCCCTGTAGCTTACGCGGTGGCCCATGGCGTGAAGGTCTCCTTTCTGCGTGGGACGCCAGGGAAGCGGAACACAAGTTCATGCTTGTTTGCATTGTCCATAATATTGAGGCGAGCTGATTTCTCGTGTTCCTAAAACTCAATAACCCCTGAACAGGATATGACATGGCAAGATCAAATCCCGGAGTGGTCTCGGAGACGTGCCATTCGAATCCTCCCAATCTCCGAGCAGTCAGTGCCCCGCCATCTCTGCCAAGCCTCTATTTATGTCTTATCGTCCTGGTAGCGTGGCTGCAGCATTTCGGCGATCGTTCCTTGTGAGGGCAGATAGTGCGGACGCGTCAATCCGCTCTGCCGGGCTCGAGTACATCCCTGTAGATGCCCATATACCTGTCCTCGACATACCCTTGGCAATTGACGGCCAGCGGTCGCGGGTACTTTCAGACGCCGTCATCCAAGGCAGCTTTTCTGCCGATCGACGCGACTACCTCGAAATCTTCGCGGAATTGCACGAGTCTTTTTCACGTGTGTAGCACAATTGAATTTAGTGGCTACCTCCTCATCAGATGTTCAGGAGATCCGAAAGCGTGGGGATACCTACCGCTTGCCGCCGAGGATGGCTCGTATGTTGTTGACACGAGCCTTCCCGACCCTCCATTCCGGCTGTTCCTCATCGGATCAGGGTATCTCGCAATACCGCACGAGCTGGAGAACGTGGTCGTCGTCCGCGTCGGACTGAACTATACAGGTGCATGGAGTATCTCAGCTAATCCACGTTTCAATGCCTTGACCTAATTAATCACAGGATATTATGAGCTCATGAGCCAGATGGATATTTGCGTCCCGGCGTTCTCTGACAATTCCTACTACGGCGTTCAAGCGAGCTCGACATTTGCGATGGCCGTAGAGTGCAATGTGCGCTACTTCTTTCACCGTCAACATTCTTTCTGAATGTCCGGTATTTAGGTGCCAATCTTAGTAACTGAGCGCATTAAGATGGCCTACACGTATGCGAACGACGACAGGGCAGTGGTGACGCGGCCTGCTGCTATGCGCGAGGTAGAAGCTTTGCGTGCCCTGCGGACTGGGGATGCGTCCCATTTCTATGACAGGTACAAAATATTGCCAGATTCGCCCGTCCGGCAGTCGGCGGAGGAGATGATGCACCGCGGGTGGACGAGGTCCAAGGATGATTCCCAGTCGTTCAAAGAGGGCATTTGGAAGGCGAACGATCAGGTTGTGGAACGGTTGCTCAGGGATTCATGAACCGTTTTTTCGTTGTTGCTGGCAACAACGAACTCACGATTTAGATAGCCGTAATTGGATCACGGGGTCGTGTTGTTTTTGTTTAATAGACGCTTTTATCACTGCGTGTTCCGTTGACCAGATTCTGCCCAGTTGGACTGTCCTCGGTCTACGTGCGCCGCAACCTCTGCGAACGTGGTTGTCGTTACCGGCGCCGATGGGGCGTCCGCAGGCTTGGGGTCCACGGTCACCCTCCACTGATGTCAAACCCAGTTCGGCAGGCTGCGCCTCCGCGCCTGATTCATGTACGACGAAAAAGCATGGCCTAATCCCACCGCTTCGTTTGGTATCGAGGGTCGTCCGGCTGACGAGAGCGTGCAGAATCCCAACTACCAGCGCACCAGAATATCTCGCCGCGTCTGCCAGTGAGGAATTAGGGCTTGGAGGCAAAGCAAGCTTAGACCATTTCCTGCTTTCAGATCGCCGAACTCTCCTCGGAGTCTCCAGACTTTAGTAAGCTTCGACTTTGCTTCAGCTTGTATGAACGGCATGGAGCGGGTTTCGAGCGCTAATGATTCACCTTCTCTTAGTCTATCTTTCGCAGCGTGCACTGCGCGGCAGGTCGGAAGTGAAGGGTTTTAGTCGGCGATGTTGCGGCGATGTACCAAAACTGTTATTGAGCCCAGGATAAGTCAGGATTCTTTCGTCAACAGCGGCCGAGGAACCAGTATCGTCGGTCTGGAACGGAAATATTCCTGATGGAGTTATTTTTTGATCAAATCAAACGAAGATCCTTGGAACAGTACTTATATAGATGCGCCTCATTCGCTTTAGTTGCTCTGCAAACCTTTCAACTCCCCCACATCACCTCACCAATAAAATGTCTGACTTTGATATTAATTCTACAGGCGAGAGCGTTGGCAAGGTCTTTTCTGATAGGATCCAAGGCAAGACTGGTGAGTGGATATTCCAAGCTCTGCGTATCTGAATATGTATAATTCTCTCTTTATAGTGATCGTTACTGGTGTCTCCCCAGGAGGCTTCGGCGCTGACACGGCGCGTGTGCTCGCGCTTTACGGTGCGAAGGTCGTCCTTACCGGTCGAAGCCCAAGCAAGTAAGCACGAACTCCCCATGTTATGGATGAACATCGATTAACACATATTTCTTTCCGGCAGAATCAAAGCTACCGCGGACGCAATTAAGAAGGAGTTTCCCCACGCAGATCTCAAGGAACTCGTGCTCGATCTCTGCTCACAGAAAGCCGTACGTCAGGCTGCTGAAGAAGTTCTCAAATACTCTGGTCCCGTTGATGTCGTCATCACGAACGCCGGCGTTGTGCGTATCTTGATGCACTCTCCACTTGGTGAGACTCATAGGTCAACTTCGGGCAGATGGGTACGCCGTACCAAAAAACTGAGGATGGAGTCGAATTTCAGTTCGCAAGCAACCACCTTGGACACTATCTCTTCGTCAACCTCATCATGCCCAAGTTGCTTGAGTCCTCTGCACCGCGTGTGGTGCTCGGCGCCTCGGTTGGCCATGTTTGGGGTGGAGTGCGCTTTGACGTGGGTTTCGTTTTAAGGTTGATTGCGCTAAAGACCATCCACTCACCTCCATGACAGGACTATGGCTTCCAGGACGGCAAGTGTTATGATAAATGGGAGGCATAGTATGTCCACATCCATCCCATATGTCTACCTTAACTCATATATTATTCCAATTGTAGCGGTCAAAGCAAAACGGTCAGCGTCACTGAAACTCTCGATTCCCTGCATCATCTTACAAAATAATGTTTTCGGTAGGCTGTTATCCTGTATGGTATCGAGCTTGCCGAACGCTACAAGAACAAGGTCGTTGTGTTTTCCGTCCACGTATGTCGCTTCCCATCACCCGCAACAGACACGCTGAACTTTTGTTAGCCAGGAGTTGCGGTGACGAACTTGAGTGACTCGATGACGAAGGAGGATTACGAAAGGTTCTCCGATTTCTATTATCCAGACGGTAAGCCAAAGGGTGACTGGGCCCGCAGTGTTGGACAAGGCACTGCGACGTGAGTCCTGGAATTTATTTCTCAATCTGGTAAAATAACAATATCTGGCCGTATACAGCTACTTCGTTGCTGGCTTTGACCCGTCCATCGCCGGTGCGTAATCATGGAAGCCCTATTCCATGACTGACTAAATATCGCGCTCTTCAGACAAGAGCGGCGCGTACCTCGCCGACTGTAAACTCGCGCCCGAGCAGGCCGCACCGCACGCCACCGACAAGGTTTGTTGATATCCCACGACGCACGTTGGTTGAAATCCAAATGTTAATTTCTTCCCCTCATCTCTAGGAGGCCGCGAAGAAACTCTGGGCGTTGAGCGAGAAACTTGTGGGCCAGAAGTTTGACGTTTAAGAGCTATTACTTTTGTGAAGTTTAAATCAACAACGATGTACACTGTACGATACGAACCACTTGAAACTTCTTCAACTTAAATCGCAAATAATTTCAGTTCGTGCCAGTTGCGGCGACAGCCATAAACGAAAAACCATACCTCGATCTTTTTCACCTGATGTACGCAGATTCCACTTCAATGCTTATAGTTCCACGAGTTGAGGTGATCTCCCCTTTGAGAGTATGACAAAAGAGAGCACCATAAGCCCAAGGCAGTGGACGACTTACTGAGCGCCAGCGAGAGAAAATTGAATTGAAAGTGAGATAAATGGTCGCGCAATCCAGCCCAAACGTTCCACGTCCGTTCACAAAGTCGCGACTAACGCAATAGTGAAAACCTTGGAAAACCCGTTAGCAATACGAGAATTACGCCTGTGTCACACAGGTGAACACTTTTCGCTCCGAAAGCTTAATGCAGTGGGAGGACCCGGATGCGCACCCAGCACAACATGAAAACTTTTGCAATAGTTTCGGCTCAGACACCAGAAAAAATGTTGTATGAATTAGCAAATCGTCACCCAAAGGAAGGACAATGTTTCAGTGGATTTGTGTTGAGGCCCCACAGGGCCCAGTACTTGAAGATCTAGCCCATTGTTGAAGGGGAGGCGGGTCGACTGACGTGGTGTCGTTGGTGGTGGGGAGGATTGCTGATGGCAGTCAGTTATACTGTCTGCACAGAAGTGAGCTTGAGCTTGAGTGCTATGGCCGACACTCGGCCCCCTTACAAAATCAAATTAATGCGTTGCAGGGGGTGAAGTTTGTCGGTGGAAGACGGGCAAGGTGTCGTCGGACTAGTCAGAGCTAGGGCCAGGTTCGCATATATCTCGGAAGCATCTTGGATTCAAAATCCCAATGGCCGTGCCCCGTCGGAAATCAAGTGCGCGGGGGAAGGAGAGACTCGGAGGTGAAGAGAGAGCACGCTGAAGATTGAAATAGAGAATCCGCGCTAGCCGAGCTCACTGATATTACTTGAGAACTCCGGTAACCCTGTGAGAGGCAGTCGCAGGCGCATTACTGGTGTATTACACTGTAACAAACTCGTTTTTGACGAGTGGCAGTGTAGATTCGATTTTGAGAGGTCGCTGCCAAACGACACCAAGCGCGGAACCCGCGAGAGTCAGTTTCGTTCTAATGGCTTTTCCGACAAGGTGGGTAGGTCTAATGCTCCTATTTCAATCTGACGCCCGTATTCAGCAGCTCTGCCTTTGGCATTAAATCATCTGCTCCTGCCAACGCCTCTGTCTTCGGTCAAAAGCCCGCGACGGGGTCTGTTTTTGGCGCGCAGCCGCAACAATCCAATAGCGCTTTTGGCCAACCCCAGGCAGGAGGCGCATTCGGTCAAAATCAGACGGGCGGCGCGTTTGGGCAACCACAGGGTGGCGCATTTGGACAGAACCAGCCGGCTACCGGTGGGCTATTTGGACAACCTCAGCAGCAGCAAGCAACCGGGGGGAATATTTTCGGTCAACCACAGCAGCAGCAGCAGCAGCAGCCCGCAGCCGGCACAAATATATTTGGCCAGCCTCAACAGGCTACCGGAACTGGTCTGTTCGGGCAGACTCAGAACCAACAGCCTGCGGCAGGAGGAGGCCTATTCGGGGGCCAGCAACACAACCAGCAAGCCCCTGCTGCAGGAGGACTGTTCGGAGGTCAGCAGCAAGCAGCGCCAGTGGCTGGAGGACTGTTCAGTGGCCAGCAGCAGAATCAGCAAGCGGCACCTGCTGGCGGTCTCTTTGGAAACCAGCAGCCCGCTGGTGGAGGTCTGTTTGGCTCAACAACGCAGCAGCCTGCAGCCTCTGGGAGCGGACTATTTGGTTCCAACCCTCTTTTCGGCGCACCGAAGCCTATGGTGCAACCCACCTTGGGCTTGTTCGGCGGAAATAACCAGCAGCAGCAGCAGCAGCAGTCGGGATCGTTATGGGGCGCTAACAATTCGACGAACACGAATCAGGGAGGACTCTTTTCCTTGAATAACAATTCGAATTCCATGTTCGGTGCAAAACCACAGCAGCAGCAGCAGCCGTACGTTCTTCTTCCTCTTTTTGAGCCTACTTTATGGACTCGCGTTGCCTTCCAGACTCGGGTCCGTTTACCGCGAATAATTTATGTCGGCACAGAAGAACTGACTTCATGATATTCAGCATGCAAAGCGCGCAAGGGCCACCACCGTTCACTAAATCCACCAAGTTCAACGACCTACCCGACGCCATGAAAAAGACTCTCGAAGAGATCGAGTGCGTATCTCATAATCTAATCCCTTACTCCTTACTGACTCGTTTTAGCTCGCACATACAAGGCCGCATTCAGATCAGCAAAGAATTACACCAGCGCAAGCTCGGTGAGGAAGCGACAAAAGGCCAAGATATGATTCGCACCGTGCACAAGGTGGGCACAAGCTCTTTTTATACCCACTTTTTTTATTTACGAATTCTTATCAGGAATTGATCAACACGACGACGGCAATCCGCAACGACCTGCACTTCACGCGCGACCTCAAGTCCAAGGCCGACGTGGCGGTGCAGGACACGATCGTAGCGACGCGGCTCATTGACGGGTTCAGGAATCCGCACGCAAATGCGGCGTATCTGAAGGACCACGCGGGCTTCCCGCTCGAGTACGTCAACCAGGCGTATAAAAAAATAGCGCCCGCTGATCTCTACGTAGATTCTTTACGCGCGTGACAACACAAATGCGGGAACGTCTTGCATGGTACAAGTCTACCATCGAGGTATTTTCTTTTTTAGAATACCCCGGCTATTCTGCTTACAATAATACTCCAGCAAATCGAGCGCAAGCTATCCTCCTCCGCGGGCTCGTCACAATACACGCCTCAAGGTACGTAGAACCCTTGACCGCTCATCCTTTTTTTTTCCGGTCTGATACCACGCAGGCATCCACGCGACCCTGCAGGCGCAGCACGAAACGTTCCTCGCGCTCGCAGCTAAGACGGCCGCGGCTGACGCACAGTTGCAGCGGATAAAGCAACTGTATACGCAGCTCTGGCGTGCACGCACGGGTAGTCATCGAGATCCGTTCGAGGGAGACGGGGAGGACAGAGCGGATCTGGGTTTTGGGGGACTGAGCGTGTAGCGTATCTGACATGTGTTATATATTCATAGCCATGTTCGTTGGATCCGCCGCGTTATCTGCCAATATATTCGTGTCAGTAGATAAGTGCGGAGCCTTTACTTTTATTTGCGGACTGTGTAAGAGTCCAAGACTGTTTTCCGTGAATGTCGCTAGGATTCGAATCTCTGTATAAATGCATCTTGATAAATAGATCCGGCCAATAATAAGTATAAAGGTTAGAAAATACACGCGCCGCTTGCAGCGAAAGTATGTAGTAGAGCTATCTATTAGGTTACATTAGCGTCTAGGGTAAGTAATACAATTGTCCGTTGTGTAGGAATATTGTCCGTAGCCCTAGCAAATAGGATATGGAGGTAGCAGTGAATCCGAAGAAACATTATGAGCGGGGACAGTGTGGGGAAGGGGTTAAACGTAGGCGCCGCTGGGTACAGTGAACATGTTGTCGTTAATTTCATTCTCATACCCGGGGGGAGTGTGCACCCGGGGTTTGGGGCCCTGAGTGCGGGATTAATTTATATCTTGGAAAGAAAGAAAGTCCGTTACCTTGGCGAATATGGTCGCAATCTGGACCTCTTGTGATAGCATCGGCTTTACATCCTGGGGTGCAAAGCCCGTAATTTGGAAGGGCAGCATCACGACAGAATACTGGAAGTGTTATCAGCTGGGAAATGTGCGTAGGCACGACGCGTGAACGACATACGCAGATGCTGAAGTGTGCGATGGCTGTAGTCGGCTTGAGATTTTTTTGGAGGTGAATCTCGCCGTCGAAGCGACACCGGTCGGGACTTGGGCCGGGCGGGAAGGGCCACCAAACGGCACGACTAATCTCCAGCACGGGTTCACCATAGTAGACCCTATCTAGCACGCTATGTTCCGCTAAGTGGGGCGCCCGGTCGTGGGTCACCTGTCGGTACAGACACACACGGATTGTGGTGGGCGAGCAGACGAGATTGAGCGCTTGGATGTCCTCGCATGAAAAAGTGAGTGAGCAGGGGATAGCGCTCCCGCGGGTGTATGATAGCTGTCATTTTTGGTAAGTCTGGCGCCACTTGAGCGGGGGAAAGGAGCGGCCGTACAGGTTTAGCGAGGGAGAACTATCTCCCAGAATCAGTCTTGGTTAACACGAAAGGGAGATATACGCACAGCACATCGAATATTGACGTCTCGAGAATTGAACACCTTGCCCTTGATAGTGATTGAGGGAAGAGTGTGCCATCCAGCCGGATCCGCTTCTGGACCTGGAATCAGCGCATTCTCGCGATACGCCAGCTGCCGAAGCGGCGACGGAGGATCCGGGCGTATGGCAGGTACATACACGAACATCGTTTGAAGCCTACAATTTTGGCGTCAACGGATTTATTTCATGATTATATGAAGTGTGACCACACATACTTGCTGTCCACCCGGAAGGTGCTCCTTGCAATGTGCACGAAGAGCTCGTAATAGACGCTGGCTTGTGTAGTCCGTTCGAGAAACGGCTGTGGCAAATGATAGCTCCGGGGTACACCGTGCTTTCCCAAATGATTCGCGATAATGACCTCCTTGGGCAAGCATATTGAAAACGGCATATGCGTGGCTGGTCTGGGGTCCCTGGAATCCGTCATGCTTTTCAGCCATAAAGGTGTGGAGGTGTCCAGGAAACAGACAGTATCCTTCTTTTGGGGACCTGTCACTATTTGCCCGCGGATCTGAAAAACGACAGAATAAATATTCCTGCGTCAACCTCGAAGAAAGACTGACCAATATGCTAACACCCAAAATTTTCTCGCCGTTCTCCAGATCCAACGTCACGGAACTAAGATTTTTGGGTGAACTTGCGGCGCACGACCAACGGGTGCTTATCGCCTACCCTCTGATTTTGTCCCCCTCTAAGAAGGTCGGTAGACTATTCGACGAGCGTGCGCTACTGGAGAGTTTCAGCGTAGCCCAGGCCTTCTTCTTCTTGTCCTTGAGTTCGAAAACATGCTCAGTCAGCTCCCTGGTTGCGGTTGAAGGGCGCGCGCGCGCTGTGTAAGCAGGCAAGGAAGCGACAGAAGGCGACACTGAAAAGTCGGAACCATAAACAGAGAAGGACATGGAGTTCCTGGTCAAAGAACGAAGGCCGTGAATGGACCATGGACATAACGCCTCTGTTTAGCGCTCTGATTACATTACTAGCACAAGGGAGATAACCGCATCAGTTTTTGTTTGAATTTAATTATAGCTTACGACACTGCCTTAGCCGGCGGGCCGGCTCTCTTCCGATCAACTTCCGATCCTCATTCATCCTCCTTCGGGTTCCCAGCTTCTTTCCGCGATGTAGCGACCCTTTTCCACGGTCTCCAGACTCCACTGCTTGCCACGGACTACACTCGCAGACAATAATGATTGCCTTTGACAAATCTGCACATCCCAATACAAGTGATTCACGAATGTCAGCGAATATACTCTCTCTGAGCTTCTTCCGCGGGTCTTTGCTGGCTGGCGTTCAATCACCATACAGCCTGGTTAACAATAACCGAGTTATTGCTTACACGACCAGCGGGATTCGCGGTGAATGAAAAATCTTCGAAACGTCTTGTCATTACACCTCCATTGCGCCCGAAGCTGGATGCATCTAGGCTACTTGGTTTTCGACGCAAGTTGTTCAAGGCAGTGCTGGACTTAAAAGGCTTCGAAGGCATGCCGTATACGTCTACTAAACAAGATCACGCAGCCACTGGACTGAACCATTTAACCGTATTCTACTACTGGACCCACAGGGTAGATTCCCTCCTTTCCGCTCTGTCTGACTGGTGGAGAGCTCGGAGCTGCTGGACTGTTCGGCGCTCTTGGTTTTTTTTTCGGGTCTACCCGGGTACGCTGATGATCAGGGATCCTGCTGCAAGTGGGAACTGGCTTCGTTTACATTCTGACTATAGGCTGCTATTAGCCTATCTCCTTGTTATTTCCTCCCACAATGACAAGCTTTATTTCAAGACGGCGGCCAGCTTCGAGATGCCGAAGCTAGTCGACGGCCTTCGGCTGTGCCAAGAAGACGGAGAAAATAAATGCCCCAAAAGAACGGAGAAGACGCAAGCTGGTTGATTCTGGGCACCGCAGAAGCTCATGCAGTGACAGACGCAGACATCATATATATTTATACTATCCGAAATGACGGACATGGCTCAACTTGGGGACCATTTAGGTTTCCGCTTCCCACTGCCTTTAGTCAAGATTCTTTACGAATTGTCGCCCCCGGCAGTCCAGCGGTCTTCACGAAGAGACTCTTTTCCTCAAAGCCGGCTACCAATCAAAGGTGGTACTTCCGGTGGTTTCGGAATATATTTCGTATGTGGTTCGGACACGGAGCGTCGGATGGGAGCACGTAGTCTGTTCCCTTCAAGGAACTGACATGGACAACAAGAAGTCAACAAGAAGTCTGTATTCCACACACTATGTACAACGGCGAACAGCATCGTCAGCGTCAAACAATATTCCTCAGTCCACTGTTCCAAGCAAAGGTCGTCACGGTCAGCGCTGACGGCTTCGATCCATGAGAACGCGTCCCGCAACCTCGTGCCTTGGATGAGGCACTCGTTGTCCAGGTTCTTGACAGCAGTCAGTCTACGCGTTCGGATAAATGAGAACAATAGTGATTCCTGTCGGCTCATGCGGGAAATCGAGCAACGTGCGCTTTGAGTTGTGATGATATAACGGCGGATCGACGATGGGGGCATCCAGCACGGGTAATGAACAGACATGCCCGCGGGCAGGCATCCGTTTAACTCCCAGTTGACAACAGTTGACAATGCCGCCAGAAGTTTGATCCAGCATAATGTTGTTTGGTCGGAGGTCGATATGTGTAAGCGCAAAACGCCGCATGTACGGAGCCTCAGCCAGTGCGAAGAGGGGAGTGAGGCCGTCCAGGAGGCGGTCGAGATGCTTGCAGAGCAGCTCGTGTTCTTCGGAGTTATTAATCGTGGTCGAACGTGTGTGTGTCCAGCGGAAACTGCGCGTGCAAAGAAAGAGCGAAGTGTTTCCTGATCGCCCACGTCGAAGGTGTGTGAGGGGAACACGGAAACGGAAGACTGGGACACGGAGGCATCATTGTCGACAATCATTCTAAATCGTTGAGGTATACGGGAAGGTGGAATAGAAGCGCTCCATCACCGGTTGAGCCCGTGTCGCCGTGCACATCTCAGTAGTGTGAAGCGGCCGACTGATTTTTGCTGCAGAGTCAAAAGGGTATAGATATGGTTCACGCGTCGAGGTCCAGGCTGGAGAGCTCGGCGAGGAACCTGGCGCGTTGCGCTCCGTGTGGGGTCTTAGTGCTGGCGTACAAGGTGGCGTGCACGGACTGGCCAATGATGAGCTCGATAGCCATTACGAAGCATCGCGTATTGAACGACTGGCGTGTCTTGCTGCGATAGGGCGTGAGAGAGTCTGCGCGCTGGATGGCAGCGCAACAAGGATCGTTGAAGGCTGCCCAGGACGAGTTTGAGGTCAAATTGCGGCAGCGAGTCATCAGCAGTAGGAAGGCGTTTGGAATACGGTCGTGATCCGCGCCCAAAATGCCGCCCTCATCATAGCCAGGACAGATCCTCGCCTCCCAAGTATAAATCCAGCCCGTCCCGCACCAGCTCTTGGAATGGGAGTAAAGCTTCTGCGTCGGGATACGGGGGCTGCCAGCCCCACATCAGTTCCACATTCTTTATAGGCACGGGGTAATCCGGGCTGCGTCGCGCTTGCAGGAAGTGGAGCCACGCAGGGAGTGAAAACTGGCCAACCGTCCATGGGCGACGAAGTGATAGGGTCTCGAGATGCGGGACAAGATCTGGGTCCGTTGAAAGCTGCTGGATCAGGGCCTCACTTATATGAGCTGGTTGGGAGGATAACTCGAGCGTCGAGAGGTTCGGCATGAGTTTTAGACAGATGAAGAATGACTCGAGGGAAGCATCGCTGATCATCGTGCAGGAAAAAGTGCGCAAGGTACAGGAAGACCGCGTCAAAAGCAGGGCGAGAGGGTCGAAAGAAGTAATGGAAACGTGAGGGGCGTTTGCGATGGTCAGATCCTCGAGCCCCGGTAGCGTCAACGCATCATAGATGGCTTGCTGGTCACAGGAGGATGAGAGTAATTGGAGAGTTTTCAAGGAGGGGTGTGGGGATGGCAGTGACGTGATTCCGACATTGGAGCCGCTCAGGTGCATAACGCAGTTGACGAGGGCCGGTGTATGCTGTAGGAGCTCGACGGCTTCTGAACCAGTGAAACTGGTTCCGGTAGCGTTCGTTAATTGAGTCCATGGGAAGGCGACATCGGGGAGCCGAATATCGCCATTCATGTCCAGTCTGATGTGGACGCTCTGCAAACGAGGCGCGGCGCCAAAGAGTGAAATCTGCTCATGATGCCTGCCAGGTTGGGTTTCCCTGTGCCCTATGGCCAAGTTTTCGAGCAACGGAAACCCGACTTCGGAGCAAAACAGGCCCCAGAGGGAATAGAGGGTCAAGTGGAGATCCACTTCTCGCCAGCGAGATGAATGTTCGCAAATCATCTGGACGGCCGTATTCGTAGAGTCGAGGCCCAACTCCTGTTGATCCGTGGAATAATGGTGGGTCTCGTACGGCGGCTCATCTTCTTCGTAATGGAGGTAAATGGAAAGTGGAAGCTGGCCAGAGTGCGAGAGCCAACACATCATGAGGGAATCACGCCGCGCACGCTGAAGGGGCGCAACGACATCGGTGGGAAACGAAAGCTTGTTCCACAGGAGCGGTGTGGACAAGGCAATGTCTCTCCATCGGTGGCAGACGCCCATGAGGAGAAGGGGAGCGTTGTAAGGATTTGGATCGCATGGAAATTTGGGGAGACAGTGTATGAATATCTGTGACACGACTTCCACTGGAAGAGTGGAAAAACTAGCGAGTTCGCATTGCTCCATGTGCAAAGAAGTGTTTTTTTGGTCCAATATGTAGATTTGAGGGGGAGTCCAGACTCCAAATAAATGAGCACTGATTTTGAGGGACAGTAACTGTATACAGCCAAAGACCAGCTGGCAGTGGTGGTTTAATGTTGAGGCTGTGATCCGCTCAGTATCCCGTCACCGTCCGAAATACACTGCAGCAAACAAAAACCCGCCTCAACCACCGCCTTCATTTCCCTGCTCCTGTATGTCCCAGTTACTGCGTGCACTCGACAGCCTCAAGGACCAAACGAAGGATGCCCTGTGGGCGCTCTCCTCTTGCCTCTGCCAGCAGTCCGCCAAGGTCAAGATCAACGGACGCACTTGTATGCATTCCCGACACATTGGCATGGCTGAACCTAAACAAACCTTGAACCAGTTAAAATAAATAGGGTCCTCGGCGAGGGAGGGTTCTCCTTCGTGTACCTGGCACAAGATGAGCACAGTGGGGTATGCGTCTCCAGATGTCTGATGTACACGGTTCGCGCTAACGTGCTTGTAATAGCGGGAATTCGCGCTGAAGAAAATTCGGTGTCCTACAGGGACGGAGGGCGTAAAGGAGGCTATGCGGGAAGTGGAGGCATACCGGAGGTTCAAGTACGTCGTGCTGCTCGTCTCGCTAAATTTACACGTACTGAGTACCATGCGCTGTACTAGACACCCTAATATTATCCGCATTTTGGTACTCTTCACGATTTGGCTGGTGTTTCCATCTAACGTGCGCCCAGGACTCGGCAGTCGTACAGGACCCCGACGGTGATGGCAAAATTGTTTACCTCTTCCTGCCGGTTTACAAGGTCTGCGCTTCGTGGTGCAAAACGGAGAAAGAAATGTACTGACGCAAACGTAGCGGGGTAATATACAAGACGCCATAAACGCCAACGTCGTGAACGGGACACATTACCCTGAACAGGAGATGATACGTCTTTTCAAGGGCACTTGCGAAGCCATCCGCGCGATGCACACTTATCGAGCGCCTGTTGGTGCAGCGGTGCCTAATTCCAATGCGGCAGCAGCACGGAAGAAGCAACAACACCAGGAAGAGGACGAGGACGACGATGAGCGCTTTCCCCAGCCAGAAGGTGACAGTGAGGGAGGGTATTCGTATGGCAGCGCGTCGGTGCCTCTGATGACGCGGCGACGCGTTGAGGAGCAGGGGGACACTGTTTTTGATGGGGACGAGGAGCTCTCGCGGATACAGCAGCAGGGGCAGCAGAATGGCACTGGTGCGACTGAGCTGGTGCCATACGCGCATCGTGATTTGAAGCCGGGGTGCGCTGCTCTGCTCATACTGTATTCCGTGCGATCCTTGCTGAGATATCGGTCAGGAACATAATGATTACAGATGAGGGGACTCCCATCGTGATGGACTTCGGGAGCACAGTCAAGGCCAGGGTGGAAATTACCAATCGGTCACAGGCGTTGGTGCAGCAGGCATGTCTCTCGCCTTTCTATTGTCTTCGCGCTAAACGAAAGGACAGGACATTGCGGCAGAGCAAAGTACGATGGCATACCGCGCTCCTGAGCTGTACGATGTTAAAACAGACACAACCCTCGACGAGAAGGTTGACATTTGGGTACGCGCCCCTCTCCTGCCTCTAATCTCCATCTCTGAATCGTATCTAGTCTCTCGGCTGCACTCTGTTCGCGATGGCCTACTCGCATTCTCCGTTTGAAAACACGCAGATAACGGAACAGGGTGGGAGTATGGCCATGGCCGTCCTCAACGCTCAGTACAAACACCCTGCTGGCTCTGCGTATTCGCAGGGATTCAAAGATCTGGTGGATAGTATGCTAAAAGTCGATCCCAAGGAGCGGCCAGATATTCATAAGGTATGAAGACCTTTTTCATTCCTTCTTGACCTCTTAATTCATGTCTGCTGTGTAGGTTTTGGCGATGACCGACCGGGTATTACAGTCCCTTAATTGAGCGCTACCGTACATGGTGCTCGTCGTCGTATGCTCCCACTCTGCGCTATTTATTATGGATTTATTAATAATGAAAAAATCAATCGAATATCTTTAGATCGGTTGTTTTACTTTTACTGTTATCCCGCTTCGGTTTCTTCCCTCTCTCGTCTGTGGCCCTCTTTTCGCCGTGTGCCTTCTTCTTCCCGTTCCCACTTCCCCTCCCACCCGGTGGCTCGTGCTTCACCTTCTTGACACCTAGCTTCCCCTGCCTTTTCAGACGGTCATTGCGAGGGGAACGGCCTTTGCCGGATTTGTGGAATATTTTGGGTGCATCTGCTGGGTCGGTTGCGGGAACTTCAGTTGGCGGGGGTTTCACGTCAAGTTTCCTTTTCTTCTTCGGAGGCTCGCCGCCCTCCGTAGCTGTTTCAACAGCTTTGGCCTTTGCTTTTATCTTCGCCTCGCGCTTCCTCTCGCGTCTCGCCTCCATTTTCAATTTTTGCTGCGTGGGCGCGAGGAATAAATCACGGTACTCTGGCGGAAACAGAAAAATACTGCCATACCTTTTCACGTTTTTCGCTCCGCTTTGAAACAGTCGACGGCGTCAGAGATAGCTTCGGCTTTTCTTCTGCCTTGAGCTTCAGCACGTCCCATGCATTGCCGTCTGGCGCAGCTTTTGACGATTTTGCAAACTCGATAAATTGACGCCAACGCCTTTCGTGCGCCTACATATGCGTAAGATGAGAGAAGACAGTGAAAGAGAAGAGTGACGCGCCTTTGACTCCCGATGTCGAGTAAGGATCTCTGCGCTCTTAATGAGCTTTCCGGGGCACACTATACACGCCTTAATGTTGGGTTGGAGCGAAACGACGTATACGGGGTCCTTGAGGGCCTCTCGCACAGATATTGGTGGTTCTTCTGCAGCGTCCTCTTCATCTGAGCTATCTTCGTCCTCATCGGCCTCTCCTGCGTCCTCCTCCTGTGCTTCTTCCTCCTCCGCTTCGTTTCCATCCGAGTCCGAGTCTGAATCAGATTCGGATTCATCCGAGTCCGTATCGTTCATACCGAGCACCTCTTTCATATCTTCGTCCAGCCCGAGTTCCTCCTCCTCCTCCTGTTTTCTGCGCCGCTTTTCTACCCGCTTGAACATGGCTTTTTTTCTTGGTCCGAAATGAGATGTTTACTGGTGTTGTCCAGAGTCCTTCAAGGATTTTCGCTGCATGCAGCGTTCGCGGACACTACTTGCGCGCGCCAGGAGACTGAAATGCGGACGCGCATTTTCCGCGTCGTGCGCCGCTCGGAATGCGACGGCTTCGGCTCCGCCAGAAGACTTCGATGCTATGGTTGAGCTTGCCGAGGGCATCATCGACCTGGCCGCGATGCGAAAGCCCCCGCCGGGTTGGACGGAATCCTCTGGAAGTAGAAGTCTGGCCGCAAAGATTCCGACCGTATTGTCGTCTCGTACGCGCTCCCTCGACAAAACCACCTTTGACGCGGACGTCACCGGCGCGGTAGCGGACGAGGCAGAGGACAGCGAAAGTGGAGAGGGGTACGTCCCAGGAACCTTTGTGGAGATCAGAAGGTGCTGCGCCTCTTATTTTGCATTTATGGTATTTTTGTATCTCATTTTTACTAGAAACGAAGTGTCTACTCATGGTGTGGTCCTCGGCGAAGTCAACAAGGACTCGCGATGGCATGTAGTTGCCCTCGTCTCGACCGGCGAGGTGTGGGACCCGCTGCGCGACGATATCATGTTTTCTGTCCCGTCCCTCGTCACCCCTGACATGGCCCAGCGGTGCTCGCATCTGGAGATTGCCGTCGAAAAGTCGCAGCTTAACGCGCGCATCGCGGTGCTGCAGCGCATCCGGCAAATCGAGCGCGCAGTCGAGGCTGCGACGGCCGAAATCTCGCGAAAGGGCCTCAAGGTCTACAACCAGGTCAAGTCTGTGGACGCCAACACATGGGCAACCACGACCGTCACCGAAGTGGCGCGCCTGATTTCGCCCAGGCCGACGCTGGTGACCATATTCGCGGCGCACAAGTATCTCATGGACAATCCCCAAAACTTTGTCGCGAGCCACGCGTACCGGTTCTCCCAGTCGTTCGACGTTCGCCCCCAAGCTCACATCAAGATCATTAAAACAATTGAGGCATGGTGTCGGCAGCCCGACAGCCCTCTCGCTGATTTCGTTAAACGAGCAAACCCCATCATCGCGGCCAATAAGCGTCTGCTAGCGCAGCACCGGGACGAGAAGCCGTCGCAGCGACCCGCGAAACACGCATGGACGCCTGAAGACATCGTCATCCTGACTTTCCTCCAGCACGGGCTTAGACCCTCCCGGTCTACCCAGACCGATCCATACAACATCGGTCTAAGTGCGATTCTGCACAGGCTGGATCCCAACGTGGTGGTGAACGACCACGAAGTCCACATGACGCTCGTCAATCTAGGGGTATACGCTCCGTGGCAAGACCTCCACTCGCTGCGGCGGGACCTCGACCTTGACCAAGAGGATCCCAAGACGTCGTCCTTGGCCAAGGCCACCGATGCGCTCGTCCAGCGGTCGCTCTCGACGCCGCCGCGGAGTGGGCCCCTCGGGCCAGAGGATTTCCATGCCAAGGACCCTCTCGACCACCTCCGTCACGATTTCGGGAACATGCGAGTATATGTGCTTGATGACCTCTCCGCGGAGGAGCTCGATGATGGCGTGTCTGTTGAAGCGATACCTGGAGAACCGGAGAGCTACTGGATCCATGTGCACATAGCTGACCCTGCAAGCACAATCCCCCCGACTCACGTTTTGGCGCAGCGTGCGGAACGGCAGAGCCAGACGGCATACTTTATCCACCGCTCCTGGCCGTTGATTCCTAAAAGTCTGATGTTTTCTGGCCGAAACGGATTTTCGCTGACGCCACAGATGGAGAATCGCGTTTTGACATTCAGCTCAAAAATAAACTCGTCTGGTGAGCTGGTTGGCCATGTTGTTCGACCGGGAATTGTGCGAAATCTCGTCAAGGTCAGCTACGATGAAGTGGATGTGGCTCTCACTGGCAATATTATGCCACGCTTCTATCCATTCAGTCCAGCACCACCGCCGCCAGCGACACCATCTTTGTCTGACGAGCAGATAGACGATTTGCGCCTCCTGACGAAGCTACGCGCACGTCTTGTCAAAAACCGCTTCGATAAAGGGGTGTTCGAGTCCACCAGAGAGACGCCCCGCATTCGGCATTTTGAGACTCCGACAGGGATCCACAGTCCTACCATGCAGCCAAGCGAGTTCCGTGGTTTTCCCAACTTCAGCTACTTTGTCACTCAAAGTTACGAGGAAGCCTCGGGTTCACGCGGACTGGTCGCGGAGGCCATGAAGCTCGCGTGCCGGTGTGCCTCTCGGTGGTGTACTGAGCGCGGTATTGACGTTATACGTCGTGCATCTCCGGCCCTAGAAGCAACACCAGGGGCGCTGGAGCAACTTCGCCGCTTACGCAGTGAAGAAGGCTTCATCGACGCTACGGTCATTGCGTCGCTCGCTTCGAGCATGCCGAGCGCGGAGTACACGCTGCGCCCAGGCGCCCACTGGACACTAGGCGTCCAAGAAGGCGAAGGATACACGCGCGCAACGTCGCCCCTGCGTCGATTCTCGGACCTCCTCGTCCACTACCAGATGCACAGCAGTCTGCTCGGGACCAAGCCGCACTTCTCTGCTGGGTACCTGCAGGACTACATGGTGCGACTCAAGTGCGACGATCGGCTGAAGCGCAGGACGGAGAGCTTGCACATTCGGTTCTGGGTCCTCATGGCGCTCAAGCGGTGGATGGAGGCGCCGCGCTACGACATGCCTGATCCACTGGTGAATCTGCGTGCGATCCTGACGCACCCCGCGAGATTCAATGTCGTGGACCAGGAGCTCAACTCGGAGGTCCGCATTCCCGCGCTGGGAATCACTGCGACATTGACAGGGGTCCCGGCGGAGGCGTTGGCGGACTGGAAAGTTGCGAGTTCTGTCCCGGTAAAAATCAAGGAGATTAAACTGGGCGTAAGACCGACGCTGACCGTCGCCTTGGTTTGAAAAGTATCTTAGAACTATGGAAGTACGTCGCGTATAATGAATAATAATGTAATCCCTGCTCTTCCTCAGAAAGATGGTTCACAAACCAAAACTTGTTTTGAAAGCTTTGTGTCAGCTTTGTCCGACCCACAAAATGCTTTATGTAATCTCCACGTGGACTTCCTTCATCTGATCCGACGATCCCTTCGCTACTGCGCGCCTAGCTTGTACCTGCAGCTCTGTCGCTCTCTGAGGACTCGCTCCCTCATATCCAATGCCGCCCTTACAGCTTACAGCTTCGTTCCATCCATCAACCACTTTGCAATCTCCACGTGTTTCTCTTTCCAGGAAGCTTCGCTACCTCCTCTGCGCGCCTAGTACTTGTACCTGCAAGTGCAACTCCGTTGCTCTCTGAGGACTCCCGCCCCTACAGCTTCGTTCATTCTATCAGCCATTTTTGCAATCTCTCCGCGTTTCTCTTGCTCAACCCCCCACAAAGCGCTTCCAGTTCCCTTTCCCAGCTTCTACGCCCTCGACTCCACGTCAACCCTTCATGACCTTCAATTGCGATGCTGTTCCACGTTGCTCTGTGATTTTTTCCTCTTGATCTCGCAGATGATGGATTAACTGAGCGTGTTTCGATGACTTGCTCGGTAAAATTATTTGAAATACATCTATTCCTCACTCCCCTCGCATCCTGCTTGAATATGTGCCGACTAGTACAATAATTTATAAAGGATTTTCAAATATAAAATTTTTGATTTGTGCCTCGCCGCTTGCAGCCATCCCACTAGTCATTCGTCGTTGGAACATGGATCCGAGGGACGGATTAGGCATATCTCCGGACCGGCCGCCGGGAAACGCAAATCTCACTATCAGTATCAGAAATTTTTGAAAATGGTGCGATATGATGTACCTTATATAGAACGCGCTTGAGTGGTTTGTTTTCTCGGACCACTATGTCTTACGCCACCCAGAATTCCTCAAATAATCCCCTGCTCGATGCCTGGTCGTATTACGGGGCACAGGCTCAGCAGGTCTCGAGCACCCGATGGATGATCCTCGCCCTCATAAATAGCCCCATACTCGCCATTTTATTAAATGCTATCTGGCAAAAAATCGCACCCAGGAAAGCCTCAGACCCCCCAGTCGTCTTCCATTGGCTCCCTATCATTGGTTCTGCATTGTGGTACGGCAACGACCCCATTAACTTCTTCCAAACATGCCAGGAGAAGGTATGTTTCCTTATTTATCTGGCGCACCACTTGTTCTGACTCCTGGCAGTACGGCGATGTTTTCACCTTCATTCTGATCGGTCGGCGGGTCACCGTTGCGTTGGGCGCAAAGGGAAGCAACTTCGTGCTGGGTGGAAAGTCAACGGCCTTCAATGCGGAGGGGGCATACAAGGTTCGTTTGGGTTCCCCAGGGTCGCAAAGTGGCTAAACACAACGATATAGCACTTGACCGTACCCGTTTTCGGTAAAGATGTCGTCTACGACATTCCCAACGAACAGTTCATGCAGCAGAAGAAGTTCGTCAAATTTGGACTGACGACCGAAAACTTCCGCGCCTACGTTGGTATGGTTGAAGAGGAGGTCGAAGGGTTCTTAAACCACGACACGCGCTTCACCACGTACCAGACCGAGGATATCAATGAATGGGGCCACTTCGACGCCATCGCTGCCATGGCGGAAATCACCATCCTGACGGCCTCACGCACGCTCCAGGGCAAGGAAATTCGCAGCAACCTCGACAAGTCTTTTGCCCAGTTGTTCACTGATCTCGACGGTGGATTTACGCCTATTAATTTCATGTTCCCGAATCTCCCTCTGGAGAGCTACCGCAAACGCGACCGAGCACAGAAGAAGATGAGCGAATTCTACGTCGACATCATTAAGAAACGGCGAGCAGACCCTACTGGCGACTTCGAGCACGACATGATTGCGGCTTTGCTAGATCAAAAGTACCGCAATGGCGACAAGCTCAAAGACCACGAAATCGCACACATCATGATTGCGCTGCTCATGGCCGGGCAGCACACCAGCTCTGCGACGCTTGCATGGACGATGCTCCACCTCGCGTCCGATACTGCCACAGCGTAAGTGCCCCGTTGCTTGTGTTTCAATGTCCTTTATTCACGGTATTTTCTAGTGACGCGCTGTATGCGGAGCAGGTGAAGCACTTTGGCAACCCGGACGGCTCCCTGCGCACCATGAGCTACGAGGACTTCCGCCATCTCCCCCTACTCGACTCCTGCGTGCGCGAGACTCTCCGCATGCACCCGCCGATCCACAGCATCATGCGTCAGGTGCGCGAGGACGTCGTCGTTCCCGCGTCCCTCTCCGCGCCGTCCAAGGACGGCGTGTACGTCGTGCCCAAGGACACCTATGTGCTCGCATCGCCCCTCATCTCGCAGATCGATCCCCAGATCTGGAAGGACGCCAACAAGTGGAACCCCGCGCGGTGGAACGACGAGCAGGGTGTGGCCGCGCAGGCACTCAAGACCTACACCGACGAAGGCGGCGAGAAGATCGACTACGGGTTCGGCGCCGTGAGCAAAGGGACAGAGAGTCCGTACCAGCCGTTTGGAGCCGGGAAGCACAGGTGCATTGGCGAGCAGGTGGGTTGCTCTTGGCCTTTCTTTCGGATCCATACGATACTAATTTTCTTTCGCTCTTCAGTTTGCATACTTGCAGATATGTACCATCATTGCTACTGTCATCCGGAAGATTGAGCTCCGTCTGCCCACTCCTCTCCCAGACCACAACTACCACGTTTGTGTTGTCATTTCTCTTGCTGTGCTATGCTAAATGTCGGTTTCGACAGACTTTGATCCTGATGCCCAAAGACCCCAAAAGTATCCACTACCGCCGTAGAAATTAGATCTTGTAGTGTGCGATTTATTTCAATATGTTAATTTGCACAGTTTCTGGCCGCGGATTCCCTGTGACCAGAGTCCTGGCAGACACGGTCCTCGGATTGGAGCACGCAGCTTTTTCTTCCCTCCCATGTTCGCACAGCAAAGCCTGCGAGTACCAAGACAACGCTCTACTTTGGCGATACTTTATTGTCCCAATAGGCGGACGTGCACGAGTTGTAGTTACGAGTTGGTTGCTCCGGCGAAAATAAGGAGGCAAAATAATAACGGGGAATATTCATAACTAATGTACATTGCAGACCGACGGGCCAGAGAACTCATTTGGAAGCACGGAATTCGGCCTTTAAGTCGTCAGAAAACTTTTCGCCGACCGCCAAGCACGCGCCAGCCTAATAAGGCCATGGATTAGTTCATTGCCCGCCACATTTGGAGGCTGCTCTCACCGTATGCCCCGAGACAATCCATGGGAAGATAGAGGCGTCACACACCCGCAAGCCCTTGATGCCATAGACGCGCAACTTCGAGTCCACAACCCCGTTCTCCTCGGCAGGCGCCATCCGGCAGGTAGAAGTCGGGTGGTACACCGTCTCCACACGCTCCTTGACGAGCTCCCGCACTTCTTCGTCCGTCTTGGCCGCATGGTCCAGGTCGGGATTCGTATTGCTGTGGTCGAGATAAGCGTCCATCGCGCTGGCCTTGGATATGTTCAGCATGAGCCGGGCTCCTCGCGTCATCTTCGTTAGGTCATCCGGGTGCTGGAAGTAGCTGCGGCCAGTCGAATGAGCGGCGCATGTAGGCGGATCCGCGGTGCCCGACTTACTTGGGATTCACACTGGGAAGAGCCCACGGATCGGCAGACGCCAGAGAGACCTCCCCTCTGCTGCTGGGACTGGAAGAAAATAAGACACAGGACAACAAACGCGGTTAAGAGCTCACCGGACGAGGTAGCAGTGCAGCGCATAGGTGTGCATCGGGAACATAATACGTCCGTGGTCCTGCACGGCGTCGTTGGCTTTGTGAAAAATATGGTTTCAAAAGACCGCACCTTGTAAGCCATGGGAGTTGTGAATAATTCCAAATCGGGGCCGCGGGGTCCCGACGTCGAGTCCACAAGTTTCTCGGGGAATTTACTGGGAGGGAACAGCACAGGATCATCTGTTCGTACAAAGGCCGCCGATTCACCGAACTGCGATGAAGATATGAGGAAGACTAAAGAAGCTGGGTGGGTGTTACTGACGTTGGTCGATACGAACCCCTTCCCAGTTATCATATATCGGAGAAGATGGCCGAACGCCTGGAAACTTTCCCAGATCGTCTTGGGCTCCATGACACTAGCCGAGTTGTTCAACTTATCCTTGAAGTACACATCCACAACAGGGTGATCGACAAGGTTTGCGCCAACACCGGGGAGATCATGGACGAGCGGAATTCCGAACTCTTCCAATTGCTTGGCGGGCCCAACACCCGACAGCATAAGGATCTGGATTGTGTTCGGTAAATGGAAGGTCGGAAGGTGCATCGAGACTCACGTGTGGGGAATGGATTGCGCCTCCGCTGCAGACCGTCAGATATAATGTTGAAAATCAATCGAGCGGGCTTACGAAAGAATGACCTCCTTGCGTGCATGCGCTTTATATCGAGGACCATTCGCTGAGTTGGCGAATTCCACACCGACGGCACGCGTAGCCCCTTCGACTTGATCGAAAAGAACCCGAGTCACTTGCGCTTTGATAGCGACTTTCAAATTAGGTCGAGAGAGCACATCTTGAGTTAGGTATGCCGTTTCTGACGAGACGCGCTCCCCTCTCTCGTCCACGTATGTCACTTAGAAAACGATTAAAAACAAACGAGCAGAACAAAAAGCATGCAACGTACTGACCTAGTCGATAGTGAATAAGTATCAAACAGCAAGGTCAGGCAGGATCACTCACTCGGCTGGCGCCAATCGGGCCCTTGTCCACGTTGAAATCCGGGACGAACGGAATTCCCACCTGGGCGCAGGCCCTCAAAAACGCCTTCGAGGTCACCGAAACGTGGTTGAAATATCCAATGCGGACAGGACCATCGGCGCCGTGGTCCGCGGTATCGACTGACGGGTACGCAGGGTCCGGCTTATATTTTTCAAACTTTTTGAAGTAGCTGATATCGCAGATGAGTTACGATGGGTCAATTGCTTATGGGGACCATACGAACCCCCGCAGATTCTTCCAGGACCACGACTCGTCACCTGTGAGCGCTGCCCATTGATCGAAATCATCCGGCGCGCCGTATTGAGCCCTGGAAAATTGAGAAATCAATGGCAATAGCAAAGAATTAGGGGATGCACATACATTTGAGCATTAATAGAAGAGCCTGGAGGACGTCAGATTGCAGGCGGACAATAAAAGCAAGAGTACATACATCCACCCAGAAGTTTAGCTTAGGAAGAATCTTAAGAATCTCCCTGGCACGAATGGAGCGTAGAGCATACCTCGAGGAAAGAAGCGTTTCTGGCCTTTGGCGAATACCTGAGGCTCCGTTTGAAATTGGTAGACATGCTCTGTCCAAAACAGTTTCCCAAACGCGGAGGGTATGCGACTGAATTGTTGCGCGCGGCCACTATGCTTTTTGTCAATGAATAGAAATAACAGAACCACCGGTCGCACAAACCTTCCGCCGGCCTCAAGAAGAAGGACGCGAATTGAAGGGTCCTCGCTCAGTCTTGCAGCAAGCACGCATCCAGAGGTGCCTGTTAGGAAGAGTCAAGTATTTCACAGCCGTCCCAAGGCAAACGCAGCTGTAAGATACAGACCTCCACCAACAATAATGACATCGTAGTCTTCGGATCCTTGTTGACCAGAAATAGCTCCAACATTGGAGAGATTCAAGACATATTTCGCCTTTCTGCTAGCAGTGTATCGGAATCGCAGTAGAAGTGCGAGTGCCGCCGCAATCGCAGCTGAGCTCCAGAGCAGCTTTGGCCGCGACGCAAGAAGTTCTCGAAATTTCGTTACGAGCTCAACGGCCGAGCTATAGTTGTCTGACAGGGACATGGGTGGTGCTGGACCTAAGACAGTCGCTGCCGATCCATTTCATTTATGGGAACCGCGGAGGAACGGAGCTTTTGATAGCCGGGACACCATCATTTACAACATTCAAAAGACAAATCACCGTGACGTGTGCCTGCGGATTTTGTGGACGGAAAAAAGGGGCAGTCCGACGCACCGAGGAGAAGAGGAGACAAACTTGATAAAAAAATCTGACCACCCAGAGCTCCGAGTTCTTCGCAATTGCCTCGACATAAACGTATGTGAGAGCAGCGCTTTGGCCCGTAAAGGAACGCTGCACGAGAAGCATGGACAGGAGACTACCACCTATCTATTCTTCCTCATCATCGCTCTCCTCGTTATCACTGACAACACCAACAACACCACCATTGTTTTCTTTGCCTTCCTCCCGCTCTCGCAACACTCGCCCTGCTTCTCTGAGCTTGGCACCAAACGCCTTCCGCGCGCCAAAGTTGGCGCCGACATCCCAGATCTGTAGCTTCGCCTTAGATCCCGCTGCGGCGACAGTCAAAGGCTCATCTGGCGAGAACACGGCCGAAAAGACCTTGCCCTGTCCCAGAGTTAATGAAAGTTAATGCAAGAAATATATCGCTTACAACACCGAGATCTCTGGATGTAACGAGGCTGACGTTACTCTTCCCACCGGCGTCGCTGTCGAGGACGTTCCATACTTTGACGAGTTTGTCATTCCCGCCCGTGGCAATGCAACCCTTGATATGAGGGTTCACGTCAAGAGCGGAGGCAGCGCCATCGTGAGCGGACAGTGTGAACCGCGCCGGCGAAGGTAAATTAAGATTCGACGGTAATGTCCGCACGTCAAAATTCAGTACAAGCCCGTTCTCCAACGAGACCTGGTCATTTCGTCAGGCGCGCGCTCAAGTGCGAAAGAAGGACGTACATAAAATCCTGACTCCTCCCATGGATCCCACCGGACTGCCTCGACATCGCTACCCACAACTGCACCCACACCTGCCTCTGGTGCCCTCGAATCAAAAGTCCGAACCGTCCTGTCGTAGCTTCCCGTCAACAGGACACTCGGATCCCGCTCATTCCACCGAACAGCTTGGACCTTGTCCTTGTGCACGTCAAAACTCCGGATCGCACCCCCGTCGCCGCCGTTGACACTCGGGTCGCGACTTAAATCCCAGAGCTTCACTGTCCGGTCCGCGCTCGCACTCGCGAGTAGGTTGCGCTGTGTTTTGTTCCAGCTCAAGGCGAGGACAGCGTCAACGTGATAGCCCTTCTCCGTGGAGCGATGCTTGCTCTTTTTCTTCTTCTTCTTGCCAGTGCCCTGCAGGCACGGGTATGTGCGCCTGAGTTTCGTCGGGGCGACCGAGGAATAGAAGAAGGGTACATGGCTTCCAGAAGGTCGATTGACCATATTTCGATTTCGGGATCCAATGTGCCAACGGCAATATAATTGCCAAAGCCTGCGGTAGAAGGATGCAGAAGATCCGGCGGCAGTAGGAGGGAAATCTAGCCATTCCAAGCATAAAGGAAAATTGGGAAGCATTAAATCGTGGTGAACGTAGAGATTCTCTTGCGATTCGTCGTAGACGTAGATTTCGAGTTGCGATATTTCGTCCTCAGTTTTTGCTACAACAAGCAGATTGTCGGTGGGAAGTACTTCGAGCTCCTCCCGCTCGTCGTCATCTGCATCCTTGAGCGACAAATTAGGTCCACATGTAGTATTTGCTGTAATTGGTCTACCTCTTTCAGTGTGATGTATGGATCCTCTTCATTATCTCGATAATATGTTAGGCCCTTGATATTACTGAATGGACCAACAGCTACTTGGTGTCAAAAGAGACTGCAAATATGGGGCAGAAAACATACCATCTGTTTTCACATCGTTGTCGTAATCATCCAAATTGTATTCTGTAAGGTCATCGGCGCTAGGTTTTGGTTTGGGATCCACATCCATTGCATCCTCATCCTCATCCTCGCTTGGAATAAAATTAGTTAATTGCGGCATAAAATCATGAAGACGGACTCGACCCAATTCGCATTCATCGTCGTCTTCCCCTGCATCATCGTCGCCCTCCTCTCCTTCCGCGCCTCGACCCATGGATTGTGCCGCCTCGTGTGCGCGTTCTAACTCGATCCGATGCATCTTCCAGTTGCATTCTGGAGAGCGCACTGACCCTCTCGAGTTCCTTGTCGTCGAGGACATATTTTGATGGGTGCTGCGCTGAGACGCCCCGTTTCACCCAGGAGACCGCAGAAATTAGACTGCTCATGGCGGGGTGGGCGTAAAGTGAGGTGGGCGTTAAAATCTCCAAATTTTTCTCGATCGCACGTGCTGTTTGCTTCCGGGGACCCCGACAAACTTTCTACTGGAAACTATGACCATCTCTCGCGCCTCCGCGACTGCTCTACTTCAGTCTGTCCAGCGCGGACTGTCTCCGGTAGAACTTGTTTATGTTCCTCATGAGAAATGGCCTCTTCCCCGCTCCAGGCCTTTCCTTCAACGACCTCTCCAAATATCCATACTCGACTCTTCGTTCAATCCACCGACATTGGCACACCTTGCCCTAGCTAATACACCACCATCCTTTGCCAGAAATCCCTACAGAAAGCTATGACACCAAGATATTTCTTCTTTCTGTCCGGAACGCGGATAAATCTTTAAAGCCAACAGACGCGTCGTACCTCCAGAGGCTCGAGATGATGCTCCTGCTCGCTCAGGACAATGTCCCCGATGGTACCTCTAACTCCGATCGCGAAGTAGCCATAGCCATAATCGATGAGCCAACTTTTGTTGGCAAGTCAAGCAAATTGCTTGGGTTTCTGGAACGGCGACTGTCCGAGCTCGGAGCCCCGGCGCCCGCGACAATGCGGCCCCATCTCACGTTTATAGCTGGGATTCGACACGCTGGAGCGTCTATTGTCTCCGCGTTATTACGGTGCATCGCCGACAGACCCAGATGCGGAGTCAAAGATGTTCTCCTCATTGCACAAGTTCTTTTCTTCGGAACACGACAGCTCGCGCATCGTATGTGCACGGCGTGCTTCGTCTTCCCCCGAAGCAGATACGCTGTCCCTCGCGTCAGAGTTCTTGTCGAAACAACAGATCGTACTCGTGGACATCGGGAAGGATGAGCGAACCTACAGCTCCACAGCGGTGCGGGACGCCCTCTCGCGTGGCAACGACGATGGCTGGAAGCGGCTGGTACCTCGCGGGGTGGAAGAATATATCACGAAGGAGAAACTATATGTGCCATTATAAGTGGAGCAAGGTGGAAGTGTCTAGGAACCGGAGCGCATCAGCGCTGACTAACACTTGGATGCCGCCTCTAGTTACCCTTTCGGGCCGTCCCGGTCTAGAACTCACCAGAGTTGCCCTCGCCAACTTGAAGCCCTCGCTCTGTCGCACATATCCTTATCGAATGTAATCCAATTATGCACTACCTTACTTCCGGGCGACCACGGACTACTGTAAATTTGATGGCAGGAACCGAAGGCTCCTGAAACTGACCGTTTCATTTTTCGTTTTGAGAAACAGCCTGATTGCCAGATCTCACGCACCCACAGCTTATTACGCAATCGAGCACCTCGAGCGCTGTTGTACATAAAGAGAGTCGTTTGAATTTATTTTTCCAGTCATCGTTGCTGACGGTGATATTGCCGCCCACAGGACAGGCGAAGAGCTGGGATATTACAAGCGGCTTCCAGCGGTCTCCAGCGGTGCGCCCAGTGCCATCTAGTGCCATATTTGGAAATTTGAGGCGCGCTGATGCTCCGGCTATCAAAGTCTCCTCCATTCCGACATAAATGAAATGGTAGCAGACTGTCCTGGCCCAGACACCATCCATGCCAGACAACTATAGCTCGGTCAGTCGAGCTCGTAACGAAATTACGAGCGGTTCTCGCGTCGCGGCCAAAACTGCTCTGGAGCTCTGCTGCGATTGTGGCGGCACTCGCTCTTCTACTGCGATACTACACTGCTAGCCGAAAGGCGAAATACATCTTGAATCTCTCGAGTGTCGGAGTCACTTCTGGTCAACAGGCATCTCAAGACTACGATGTCATTATTGTCGGCGGAGGTCTGTATTTCCCAGCTGCATTTGCCTTGGGACAGCTGTGATGGATAACAGGCACCTCTGGATGTGTGCTTGCCGCAAGACTGACCGAGGACCCTTCAATTCGCGTCCTTGTTCTTGAAGCTGGCGGAAGGTTTGTGGAGCCGGGTGTTGAGGCATTCCCAGTCACTGACACAGAGCATAGTGGCCGCCAGCTACCATTCAGTCGAATACCCTCAGGGTTTTCGAAATTGTTTTGGACAAAACATGTTTACCGATTCATAACGGAGCCTCAGGTATTCGCCAAGAGTCAGAAACGCTTCTTTCCTCGAGGTATGCTCTGCGCTCTATTCGTGCCAGGGAGATTCTTAAGATTCTTCCTTAGCTAAGCTTCTGGGTGGATGTATGTATTCCTGCTTTTATTGTCCGCCTGCAATCTGACTTCCTCCAGGCTCTTCTATTAATGCTCAAATGTATGTGTATCCCCTAATTCTTTGTTATTTCCACTGATTTCTCAAATTTTCAGGGCTCAATACGGCGCGCCGGATGATTTCGACCAATGGGCAGCGCTCACAGGCGACGAGTCGTGGTCCTGGAAGAATCTGCGTGGGTTCGTATTGTCCCCATAAGCAATTGACCTGCCGTAACTCATCTGCGATATCAGCTACTTCAAAAAGTTTGAAAAATATAAGTCCGACCCTGCATACCCATTAGTCGATACCGCGGACCACGGTGCCGATGGTCCTGTCCGCATTGGATATTTCAACCACGTTTCGGTGACCTCGAAGGCGTTTTTGAGGGCCTGCGCCGAGGTGGGGATTCCGTTAGTCCCGGATTTCAACGTGGACAAGGGCCCGATTGGCGCTAGCCGAGTGAGTGATCCTGACTCTGGTATCTCCTGATTGCTCACTATCGACTAGGTCAGTACGTTGCATGCTTTTTGTTCCGCTCGTTTGTTTTTAATAGTTTCTAAGTGACATACGTGGACGAGAGAGGGGAGCGCGTCTCGTCAGAAACGGCATACCTCACTCAGGATGTGCTCTCTCGACCTAATTTGAAAGTCGCTATCCACGCGCAAGTGACTCGAGTTCTTTTCGATCAAGTCGAAGGGGCTACCCGTGCCGTTGGTGTGGAATTCGCCAACTCGGCGAATGGTCCTCGATATAAAGCGCATGCACGCAAGGAGGTCATACTTTCGTAAGCGCCCCTCGATTGATTTTAGCATGATCTGACTGTCTGTAGCGGAGGCGCAATCCATTCACCGCACGTGAGTTCTCGACTGCCCCTTCCTATCCTTCAGTTTACCGAACGCGATCCAGATCCTTATGCTGTCAGGGTATTGGACCCGCCAAAGCAGTTGGAAAAGTTCGGAATCCGCTCGTCCATGATCTCCCCGGTGTTGGCGCAAATCTCGTCGACCACCCTGTTGTGGATGTGTACTTCAAGGATAAGCTGAATAACTCGACGAGTGTCCTGGAGCCCAGGACGGTCTGGCAAGGTCTCCAGGCGGTCGGCCATCTTGTCCAATATATGATGACTGGGAAGGGCCTCGCGGCGACCAACGTTAGTACATCCACCCAGTTTCCTTCGTCTTCCTCATGTGTTTTTATCGCAGTTTGGTGAATCGGCGGCCTTTGTTCGAACAGATGATCCTGTGCTGTTCCCTCCCAGTAAATTCCCCGAGAAACTTGTGGACTCGACGTCGGGACCCCGCGGCCCCGATTTGGAATTGTTCACAACTCCCATGACTTACAAGGTGCGATCTTTTTGAAGCCATATTTTTCACAAAGCCAACGACGTCGTGCAGGACCACGGACGTATTATGTTCCCGATGCACACCTATGCGCTGCACTGCTACCTCGTTCGGTGAGCTCTTAACCGCGTTTGTTGTCCTGTGTCTTATTTTCTTCCAGTCCCAGCAGCAGAGGGGAGGTCTCTCTGGCGTCTGCCGATCCGTGGGCTCTTCCCAGTGTGAATCCCAAGTAAGTCGGGTACCGTGGATCCGCCTACATGCGCCGCTCATTCGACTGGCCGCAGCTACTTCCAGCACCCGGATGACCTAACGAAGATGGCGCGAGGAGCCCGGCTCATGCTGAACATATCCAAGGCCAGCGCGATGGACGCTTATCTCGACCACAGCAATACGAATCCCGACCTTGGACCATGCGGCCAAGACGGACGAAGAAGTGTGGGAGCTCGTCAAGGAGCGTGTGGAGACGGTGTACCACCCGACTTCTACCTGCCGGATGGCGCCCGCCGAGGAGAACGGGGTTGTGGACTCGAAGTTGCGTGTCTATGGCATCAAGGGCTTGCGGGTGTGCGACGCCTCCATCTTCCCATGGATTGTCTCGGGGCACACGGTGAGATCAGTCTCCAAATGTGGTTGGGCAATGAACTAATTCATGGCCTTCTTAGGCTGGTGCGTGCTTGGCGATTGGCGAAAAGTTTTCTGACGACTTGAAGGCTGAATTTCGTGCTTCCAAATGATTTCTGAGGCTACCATCCTACATTAGCACGCCGTTATGAATATTTTTAGGCTCATTAGAAAAGACTTCGTTATTTTTGAGCTTGTTTGGACGGGAAGGCGACGCGATACAAATCGGGGTCAGGTGACCATCGCGAGGCAAGTTCAACTTCGGACAAATAAGGCTAAGCAAGAGCTGTCTTCCTCAAAGCCACGATGTTCAAGGGAATTCTTCCAAAGCGAATCGCCTCTTCAGACTTTACGATGGTTACGGCTCTCGCTGACTCTCCTGCCACCGCGCCGAACAAGGAGAACCAGCCAGGCGCCTCCAAGGCGCGAGCTGCGCCAACTTCGAAGGGAAATCCACAGTCCAAGAAGAAAGGCGACACGAAAGGGAAAGACCAGAAAATAATGCCCACGGAGGGTGATGGAATGGAGCTGGCGTTCGACAAGCTCCTGGTGCGTTGTATAGCTTAGGGTCAGGTCATGTAACTCATTTCTCGAGTAGGAGGACCTCCAAATCCCCAGCACGCTCCGTCCGCGGCTGATAGGCATGGAATCGACGGTGAAGGCTGCCATGCTCAAATCTTCGCAGATCATGACGCTCCCCCCGCTGCCCGTGGCTGCTGCGCCCCCACCACGCACCCCGCGCTCGTCCGCGCTCCGAAAAACGCGCAGCACCGAGTCGCTCGATTCGCCGCGCCATGTGAAGCCGTCGCTGGAGTACGACATGCCCCGCGCGCCGGCGCTGTTTGGGCTGGAGCATAACGCCTCGTCGGTCGGTGCCGCTGCGTCTCCGCGCAAGCCGAGTGGCCATTCGCGGGGGACATCGTTCGACACCTCGCGGCTGCTCTCGCGGAGCCAGGTGCACCTGCCCGTCTCTGCATCCACGGCGGATCTTACGTCTGGAAAGACGTCGAAGGATAAGGGCGCGGCGTCGGGGAAGAGAAGGAGAAGGCCGCGAAGGATATTTCACCGAGGCGGTTTTTCAGTATCCTCTCTGGGACTTCCAGCATCCAGCTGGACATCGAGAACGTCAAGAAATTGCGGCTCTTGTTGAGGAACGAATCTGCTAGGTGATCCGAATTTCCTGGCGTCGCTTGTCTTGCTCACAAATCAAATAGTTGGTCAGAAGAGTTTTTGAAGTTGGGTGGCTACGCTGCGCTATTAACGCGTTTAAACGAGATCCTCGAGGTCGAGTGGAGGTACGCTCGAGGCTGAGTCTATTTCCCACGTATCCTAATTATTGCCACGATCAGGGAGGAGCAGCATGATGATCAAGTACTGCACGAGCTCCTCCGATGCTTCAAAGCGCTCTCTACCTCGTCCATTGGGTGCTTTGCTCTGCGAAGTTCCTGCCCCACTCCATTTGTGCAACTGGTTGCACTTCTGTACTCGGACAAGAAACCAGGAGAAGTGGCAACGAGGCAGCTCATTGTGGACCTTCTCATTATCCTCTTCGAATTATACCCCAGCTCTTCTCTACCTGCTCTCGGCAACCGACCACTTCCCCGTCGTGAGGCCTGGGAGACCGCGTCGACCGCCCCGGTTTCGAGCAACTTGATAACGCTAGCCCGCTCCCCACAAATCATTATACTCGCTCATCCGTGCCCTTCTGCTCACGCCCGCGCCTCCACCGTCCGAGTCGCCTGCAGCACCTATTTCGCCCCATGCCTTCATTGAATCCCTCCACCAACCGCGGATTTACAAGACTTATCTTCAGGAACTCTCGGACGTGTGCCGGGATTACTTCTGGGTCTTCTGTCATCCCAACAATACTATTTGGATTCTGTCCGAGACGGATGAAGGACGCGTCGAGAAGCCCAGAGCTCCTGGCGGGATGACTGGCGGTGTCGAGTTCGAGGCTATGGGCTACTTTGTGAGGTTTTTCGTTTAATATACTCGGAGCGCAGTCCTGACACGCAATTCAGACGACCCACTTGAAGCTGATCAACTCGATAGCCAAGGCAGTGGCGGATCTGAACCTGCCGAAAGACAACGACCTTTCTGCGTACCGGTTTCACGCCGACCTCTTCCTCTCTGGCTTTGAACGCATTATACTGGTGAGCTTTCTTCATGGACTTAACACGCGACACGCCGCTGACGATATTCAATAAGATCTCTCGGCAAAGCCTCGACGACTTACTATCCCTACCCTGCACCTTGAATTGGCCCGATACGTTGCGCATGTGGGACGGGCGGGATATGAGCTGCCATGGCCCGTGTCCCGCTTGGTCGGTGTCCCTCCACCGGCGCTAGCCAAGACGGCCCCCGGCTCAAACGGACGCAATACGCCCGCTCCTCAAGGATCACCTACGAAGCGCACTGGACCAGGAGGCGCGCCCGCTCTGCCGTCCCCTCGCAGGATTGAGCCGCTGAAGATGACCTAAGAGCAGCCAAAGTCTTCTGAAAATTGCTATCTTGTTTTGCTCCTCTCAATAGCTTCCTTAGAGTGTCCTCGTCGCATGTACAATAGTATCTATAATTTTTTTACATTTTTTTTTGTGGCGGACGTGGCTGTGCAGATAAGATAAGGAAGACGACGGAAAGCGGGCTCGTCATCAACCATCTTGCATGCCTCCGCTCTTTTTCTCGTCGCTGCGCCAGGCGGCGCGTCCCGCCCTGCGGCAGCGTGTGCGCTTCAATTCGTCTCAAGTCCCCCCGTCCCCGGAAAAGAAGGCCCAAGAGGTCATCGCCAATGCCCAGAAAAGCGCAGGTCAGCTGTGGGAGAGCGCGAGCAAAAAGGCTGGAGACGTAGTCGGATGTGCGTCTACGCATAGTATGCGGTATCAGCCCTTCTGAACTGGCTATTTAGCTTCGGAATCCATCTCTCAAAACGCCGAGAAGCTCTCGAAAAATGCCGGACAGCTCTGGGCGTCCACCAAGACCACCCTTGGGCCTGCGGCTGAAAAGGCCGAGGTTCTGCTGGGATGTGCGTGCGAGGACTGGTTCCGAGATGTTCAAATGCTGACAGGAACGCAATTACAGCCACTCTCCAGCGTCTGGGACCAACGGGCAAGAAGGCCGCAGAGAGGATCCAGCGTGCGTACCTGCTCCACACGCGCCTGCTGATGGTTGACTTTGTACATTCTAGCTCTCAGGCAATCTTTCACCTACAACTTTGCCGTCTTCCGCGAAATCGTGAAGCAGGTCTACCGCGCTGAGCTCCAGCCGCCCAAGGACATGGCCACCATCCGCACCGCGTACGAGACGCTGTTCAAGCGCGCCACGGACCTGTCGTACTGGCGCAGCATCATGCAGAGCGGAGAGATTGCCCGGGTCGGTATTACGCTGTGGAGGCCTACGGTATCTTCAAGGTCAGTGTTTTCGTTTCTCCCTGCTCCTCGACGTAAGCTCAATTCCGGCAATAGATTGGCGAGATCATCGGGCGGAGAAAGCTGGTCGGGTACCCATTACACTAGAACGAATGTCGCTTTCGTATGCAAAACACGCACTTAGAAGGCGTCGACTTGAGTTCCCGCGACTGACGCAACAGAGGTATATGCGCCACATTCTCGGAGGAACGCCAGACCGTGATCGTGAACTACTTTTTGCCGTCTCTTATCTCTTGAAGAATCTTTGAAACTCGTATAGTCGGGCTCGCCATTCGTGCTAAGATTTTTCGCCTACACTCAGAAGGTATGTATACACAATTAACATTTCTCGATGTGATATGTATGCTACAGTCTACGTGTGCTTTAAGAAGGTCCCATTTGTACAATATTAATCCAGTCTCTTGTCTAGTATGTAAAGTTCCAATAAAATGAATAAATGGTGCTCTAATTGGAAGACTTGCGCCTCTTGAAAATCGAAAATATGCTCTTGGTGCGGACGCGGAAAATATAGGTCAGGCCGTAGATGGCGGCGACCTATGAAAAAAGGATGAGAAATAGAAAGGCCAGCCGCGAGACGACGACGTACATTGAAAACGATGTATGCAACCATGAACCCTGCATTCCGCCAGTGGTGGGCGTAGTAGATGTTAAAGCTGGATCCAAGGAACTGCGAGAAGAGTTTGAGTCAAAAGAAGCCCCAATCGAAACTGAAAGGGACAAACCGTGTCTGTCGTGGCCATAGAGCAAAACTGGCAATCGGCCGTGGCATTGGCGTTGGTGAGGTATCCACCCGCGAAACCGATGTAGGGGTCGAGATATTGCGCGCATGTTTGGCCGGAAGGAGGCGTGATGGTTACGAGCTCAACAGGGCTGCATGTGATGGCATGTCGTCCTAGAGCTTGTCCCAGGAGCCCCTGGAAGATAGGAACGGGTCAGCAGTGGCCAGCGGAGACAGCTATTGGTACATACCTCGATCATGTAGGTGAATGGAGACAAGCGATACATCCATTGCCACCATCCCAGCGCTCGGAATGGCTGCAGGACACCGTTGCTACGCGAGACTGGTGTCAATAGCGATCTTTCAAGTAAAAAAGCCTCGGCGCTTACAAGGACAAAACGAATGAGAAGAGGAAGCTGAAAACCACGGCCCCAATTTCGGCATTGGGGGCCATAGCGGCGGCAATTTGACCGAACGACGTATAGTAAAACGGGAAGATGATGCCCATCATCTATGCAACCAATGTCAGATCAGGGTACTGATACAGGCAAAAGAAAGCTTGCAAGATAGGTATATCCTGCTCGCGAAGTGTCGAAACCGACAGTCCAGTACCTAAGTATTATAAGCCTAACACAAGTGACAGAACAGGCGAGAGCACACACCAACAGAGGAAGAACATTGACGACCCAACAATATTCCATGGTACCTCGGAAACAAAGGCGGACGTGAGAAGAGCGGTCCAACTGTAGAACTTGGAGGAGCGCTCTCTGATCTCGTAGACGTTGCGCATTTCCAGGAAGGGAACCTGGAGTTGATTGGCCAGTGGCGCACAGAGGATAGTGGCCATATAAATGGACTAAATACTTTGTGTAAGTCATTGTCGACACCATAGGGACCATACTCACAAAGAGCTGGTTCTGTGTTCCCTGCTGACTAGGCTTGGCCTTATAGAACGTAAACTGGAAAATAAATAGTGTCAGACATATACAGAGCAGAGTGAGCGGACCCACTCCTATAAAAAGCCCCGAGACTATGTTCAGAATTAGCTTGGCCAGCAGATAGGTTGGCTGTGCAAACTCGGTTAGACACGACCGCGTTGACGGAACATGAAAACGCACATTTCTCCAGCGGAAACGAATGTCACGACTAAGCAAGCTTTTCATCTGTTGCCTCCACGGAGTGGCGAATTCCGAAGTGAAGGTCGCTTGTACCGGTCCGCGGCTACGTCCCTCAGAATTTATCCGTTCGAGTTCTGCCCGGACCTTATCAGACTCTGGGGACTTTCGCCAAACGGCCTCCCTGGATTCTAGCATTAATGGCAACAGGCTGAGTGAGTTATTCAAAACTCACCAATCCTGTGTACTGGCTGCGGTAGCACCAGCGCCGATCACATCGAGCATGAATTCGGCCCTAAAAGTCGGTGGATCAATACATGCCGCAGAGACGAAGACGCGGCTTACGGGTTTTCATCAGGCTCGCAGGACCGAGAGCCGTGCGTTTGGAAGTGACTGATGAGGGTGGAAGAGTTTTCACCGATGTCGCCTGAAAATGTTTCAATTACGGACTAAAGGGGATGCTAAAGTGCTCTCACCAAAGTACACAACTTGACCACCCTTGCGGAGTAAAAGAAGCCGATCGAAGATCTGGCAACCGCTGTTAGACCTGCGTGTAGCATCTGAAGACGATTATGCTAACCTGGAACAGTTCGGCCGAAGGCTTGGGGGCTGAGTCAGTTTTTGTACACCTGGATGTAGGAGCAATGTTACCTGGTGAATACTGGGCAAGAGGATCAGTCGTGAGGAGATTAGAGTAGAGCTAAAACATACGTGCAGAGTATAGCTTGTCCGCTAGAGGCAAGCTCCCTGAGGAACAACATGATGGCCCATGCACTTTGCGAGTCAAGGCCGGAGGTAGGCTGAATGAAGGATGAGAAACGGAGTAAGGATGAGAACGAAAGAGTGCCCACCTCGTCCAAGAAAAGGAGTAATTTCGGCTTCACCTTGTGTTAGAATTTTCACGCGTTGGGGTAACCACCACACACCTTTGCCGCCAACTCAACTCCGATGGTCGTCCGCTTGCGTTGCTCGATACCCAATGAGCCAACAGCTGCATCCGCAACGGCCTCGAGTCCACACATCTTCAAGCAGGTTTCGACACTTCAGAGAACTATTGAGAAGGCATAATTATCGGGAGCAACGCGCACGTACTAGGCCACCTTCTCTTCCATCGGGACCGTGGCCGGCTGTCGCAGTGTAGCGGAGAACAATAGAGCTTCGCGCACTGTATCGGTAGGCACGTGTGTATCCATTTGCTGAAGTAAAGGGTCAGTTGGGAAGAGAATGGGTCTCCGAAGCAGGAAACTGACCTGAACGTAGCCGGTCTGCGATTGGAAGTCGTGCGGGGGAGGATGTCCGTTGACAAAGATATCCCCAGACACTACGCCGGTCGTGGTCCGTTCCGCAAGCACATTGAGCAGCGTCGTCTTTCCCGCACCAGATTCGCCCCTGAGGACGGAAAATTAGCATATCGGAGTATGAGGGCGGGTAACCATACATGAGGGCCGTCAACTTGCCAGGTACCACATAACCAGAAACGTTGTCGAGTAGCTTCCGCTCGCCATCTTTGACAGGGACGACGTAATTCAGATTCTGCCACGAAAAGATGTCCGTCATGGGCGGCTGTGTAGCCAGCGCCTTCCTAGCTGCCTCCTTGTCGCCCTCGACAGCAGATTCACTGGCTGATGCGCCAACAGCTTTTTCCTCGTCCACAGGTGTGTCTCCGAGCGACATAGAAGGCTTCGACCCGCGCTTGAACTGCACAACAGATGTGTCTGTGGAAGAGGACGTATTGTACTCGGTGAAGAACAGGAGCGCCGCGATGAAAAATGCGCCGAAAGCGACGACGATACCAAAGTTCTAAGGGCGACGGTGAGCATGGGCAAATAAAAAAGCGAAGCACACACCATCCACAGATTGCTGTATGCGTACCCAAAAGAGGCGGCGATGAACCTATTCCCGTCCACGAAGTTCTCCCCCGGTACAGAGCCGACGGTTGCGCAAGCTTGGTTGGCGATGCTGACATTCGCATAACCCGGACCCTGGGGAACGAGTGACGCGCACGCGCCATTGAGGGTGTGGAACTCGTTTGATACGACACCTTCGAAGCCATAGCGTAGGGGCTAGAAATGCATCGGCCAGAGAACTCGGCAGGGACGAAAAGAAACGACTGACATTTATATAGCTTATCCACCTCAACGCACCAATCCTGCAAGAGAACACATTAGTCATCAACGCGAACACGTGGCGAAAATATTTACATTGACTAGCGAAGGTTTTAGTAACGGTGACTATAGATTGCATGGGGAGACTCACAGGTTTGGGGATAGTGTACCCAGTGTAAAGCACGAGCATGAGCAAGACAATGCCGGCCACCGATTGTGCAGTCGCGGGAGACTTGAATGCGGCGGCAATTGCCCGGAAGAATGCTTTCATTGTTATTGACATCGTTGCCAAAAACAAATAAAATATGCTAGATAAATGTATCAGTGGCTTTCGTGACGGATGAAGGAGGGAGACCAACAAAAACTGTCCTGCCGATTGCTGGAGGCCGACGATAAAGTATATTAGGATAGCAAAAACGCCAGTCGTGGTCAAGGTTATGGGGAGGTCAACGAGAGTGAGAGCCACAGCCTCGATGAAGGGGTGGTACAGGGCAGCTTTCTGATGTCTAAGGACGATGGGCCGTTGGGCGAATAACGAGGAGATCTCGGCCATGCTGGAAAGGGCAGAAAAGAGAAGGGCACTAGACGAAGGTTTAAAATGTGTTGGCGAAGCTTATCATGACACCTACAAGAACATCACTCCGCCTCGGCTGAAGTAGGCCGCCGTAGATTCTGGAGAGTTGACGAATATAGAGCCCACTGTGTAAATGGTCAGTACGGATGTTCCGGTACCATTGAAGCGCGCGCTCAGCACCAATTATTCCTTGCAATATGAAAGTGCTGCAAGAAGAATATTATAAGTGATCTCGACTGATCATCGAAGGAGGTCACTTACACAAGACTAATGATAGTGCCTGTCTTCGAGCCGAGGATGATTTGTACACGACGCAGCATCACTGCCCTCGCCTGCATAGGAATTGAGGCTGTGTACGGCCTGATCAAAACATAAGCTTGACTCCCTGTCTTCAAAGACAAAAACGAACGAAGCGTTCCGAGTCCCCTTGGCGTGTTCAGCCCGAGCACTGCGCTCGTAATGCTGCACGCGATCCTTCTGGCCAGGAATACACTCTTCGTTGTACGCAGCTATATCCACGCGGTTCGTCTCCATGAGGGGTGAAGCCAGGAAGCGGGCGGCTAGTTCTGCGGACGTTCGGGGCCGCACTTGATCCTCCGCGGGCGTGAGCCCCGGGCGAATCACCCGCCCCGAGGGGTCGGTTACAGAAACGATGAAGTCGGGTGTGGTTTGACGCTCCGCTTGCGGCACATATCCGAGGGAAAGGAAGTAGTCGCGGGCCTGATCTGCGGGACCGAAATAGACCATACGTCCCTCGCTGATCACACAGACCTTGTCGAAGAGAGAGTACAGTGTCTCTGAGGCTTGGTAGATGGAAACGATCGTCGATAAGCGGCCGATGTCTGTGGCAATACGCAGGGCGCGACCAAATTCGAGAGCCGTGGACGCATCGAGTCCGCGGGTAGAGCTGTGCGTAAAGACATTAGCAACTTGTCCAAAGCTACCATGAAATCACGAACTTATCCCACGAGCCGACTCGCATCCTCGTAGCCAATGCCTCTGCAATGCTCACGCGCTTTTTCTCACCACCGCTGACACCGCGAATGGCGTTGTTGCCGACTTGGGTTTTGCGTACATGGCGCAGGCCGAAGATTGTACACAGCATCTCCACCATTTTCTGCAATGAAACACAAAGAAAATTCAGCACACCCTCGAACACAACAGACACAAACGACTAACCTCAACGTACTCCGCGCGGCCTTCGAAGCGCGCTTTGGCTTGTGGTGCTCGGAGCTTCGCAACAAAACGGAGGGTCTGCTCAACGGTGAGCGTGGGGAAGTGCACGTCGTCTTCTGGGCAGTACTGCACGTCCCCGCGGAAACTGGAGCGAATTTGCTCTCTTGTGAGGGAATCGTAGTGGACCGAACCAGACACCGCGTGAAATTCGTCCGTTTGATTTGCGAGGGTCTTCAAGAGGGTCGAACAGCCAGAGCCAGGGCGTCCAAGTACGACTACAATGGCGTGAGTTGGAATATTACTCCGCAGATGTAATACGACTTACGGAGCATCTCTCCGGGACGGACAACACCTGAAAAACCTTCCAAGATGTTGCGCAAAGGCGGGTGCCGCACTGCGTTGACTTTTTCAAAGATGGAAAGCGGGTTAATGGTCGACCACAGAGTTGGTTGATATGACGCTTGAGCACCAAGTCCCACGACGCGGAGGTCTTCAAAGACTACGCCTAGCTCGCGCTGTTCAACTCCGGCCTCAGCCAGCCTAGGAAATTTGCTCAGCGGAAATTATAGCTTATCCGATATTACACACACACCTTTGACGAACGAACTTGAGTGTTTTTTCCAAGTCGAAGGGGCCATCGGTGGGGCCCATGGTCTTGTCCGAGTCAATGCTCGCTGGGGGCCGGTTCTGGGACCGCTGGGACATGATAGTCACAGTGCGTTCCAACTTCTGTACACCCGAAGGGTCGAAAAAGTCGACATCGACTCGAGAGACAGAGGATCCTCGTCGTCGAATGGGAGCAAAAGATGGCTGAGGGGCCCTTGGGCTCGACTCAAAGGCGGATTGGTTGAAAGCAAGGTGACGGGTGGGCGGGGAGCGTGAAGGATTAGATGAGGGGTCAACGCTGTCCTCCGTGATATTGTGAAGGTCGGCCATGTTGAGGCAAAAAGGCGGATTACCCTACATTCCCAAACGCTTGCTTTTATTCCACAATGCGGACAAGTGCTGATGTCATATTTCATGAGCCAAGTTGGCCAGAGGCAACTCTTTGTCATATTTGGTGACATTCGGACCGTCGGCCTAGGATCCGGAGTGTACGCTATCCGATGCGAGTAATCGTGTAAGCCCCTGAAGTTGCTTTGAAATCTTCAGGAATAACGGTGGATCACGGAGTATTCCAGAACGTTTGGATAAATGAGACATCCATGATGGAGCACCTCGGACCTACACGGGATGGAACAAGAAGGTAAAAGAGAGGTACCCATATTCAAGTTGACGCGTTGACGCTTGAGTTGAATCAATCTGGGATGGTAATATTCCCACGATGTCATTACTAGACTAATTTGGGAATTGTCATAAAAGCGAGCGCGCGAGGAGGAAAGAATTACTGCGAGGTCTGTAAACAGCGGTGAGACCGCTCCGAAAAATATTAGGAGGAACGTCTGAGGAACGTGTCCATGTCGCACGGCAGTGGCTCAATTACGGCGACTATTATTGCCAATTGGAGAATATGCGCAGTAAAGGGTGATAATCGTACTTAGGTGGAGACTGGGCGGAGACCACGTAAAAAAACTCCGAGAAATCCCGCGCCAAGAAACTTAGAAACCGAGGCTCCCGACCTTCAACTTACCCCGTGGCATTCAATTTCAAGATCATGGCGTTCTTCATTCCAAACGGCGTTTAATCTCAAAGCTTCGACATGGCCTTCTTGACACGCTGCGCATACCGCTCCTGCAAAGCTCGTCTCAAGGTCTTCCCCGTCGGCGTCTTTGGTATCTGTCCCAAGGATGAGCCCTCGATTGAAGGAATTGAAGGGAATATATACTTCTTTGATTACCTCGATGCCACCCTGGAGCCACTTGTATTTGCTCAACGATTGTTTGTGCCAATCCTCCAGCTCCTGTACGACGACGGGGGCTCCCTTCTTCTCGCCGGCACTGCTCAGCACCACCCAGGCCCGCGGTACCTTCTCATCCTCGGTCCGGCCGCCGCTGACACCTGCGACGGCCACGTCCGTGATGAGGCCACTTGGGTGCGCGAGGAGGACGTTCTCGATCTCGACGGGCGATACTTGCACCCCCGATACTTTAAGAGTATCCTACGTGTGTCATCAGCGTATGCGACGATGCAAAATGGCGTATTCCGCACCTTACCGCGATCCGCAAAGCTGAGGAAGGGGTCATTAGAAAAGGAGCAGAAAGTAACGTGAGGAGCACCACACAATGCATAACCATTCTCATCTATGCGAAAAAAATCGCCTGTACGTAGCCACCCGTCGACGAAGGTGGCCTTGGTCGCGGCCTCGTTGTTCCAGTATCCCGGGGAGATATTGGCTCCACGGAGATACAGCTCTCCGACTTCGTCGTAATCCGCCTCGGAGCCGTCCTCGCGCAGGAGGCGCCCATCCATTCCTGGAAGGAGGACACCTGTTGTGTCGGGAGGTGGCACCAAATTGAGCATCCCTTTCACTGGGCGCATCAGAGCGCCGATAGTCTACGTCGCCTAATCAGTCGAGATGCATCCGGTCACGGGAGTATGTATGTACTCACACACTCAGACATGCCGTAGCCTTGGAGCAGGGGACAGAGTTAGCTAAATCGAATTGCGGGAGACAGCAATATGGTACCCTCTGTTAGCCGCGAATCTTCGGGCAGTAATTTCGACATTTTGCCAGCCAACTCTGGAGGAAGGTATGCTGCGCCGCAGAGGACCCGGACGAGAGAGGTCAGATCTGCTGCTTTTATATCCGGGTGGTTAACCAGCTGGTGCACCATAGACGGCACGAGGGTCATGTGTGTTACTCGATATCTGACGCTCGAAGTGAGCGTATTGTGTGTTATACTCGGCAAGAACTGACTTGGCGATCGAGTTCAAACATTTCTTTGTGTTCCACCTGTCGAGGATCACATACGTGGTCGGAGACAGGGCTGTCCGCAATATGTAACTATGCAAACCAGAAGCATGGAACATAGGTAAAACGGCGAGGATAATGGGTATGCCGTCCATTTTGGGCTATAAACCAGAAACCAGAAAGACTTCGCGATCATCCTTCACAAATGCGTAGGTAATTCTCACCAAGAAAGGTGCTACCTCTTGGCCGACAGTAATGCCCTGGATTGTAGCACATACGAGATTTCCGTGGGTTATCTGAACAGCTGGATCTCCGTTAACTAAGATCGTTCCAGGAAGCCTGGGGCTGACCTTTAGGCAGTCCACTCGTCCCACTGGACATTACAAGATATGCAAGAGTGTTACTCGTAGCTGAACGGATAGACTCCAATGGGATATTCGTGCGTTGAGCAATATCGATCATTTGAGAGAGACTCTTTCGCCCATGGACATGCCCAGACAATATGTATACATTGTCGGCAGATATCGTCACATCGGGGTCCTGAATCGCGGAGAGAATATTATTCAGCAGGTGGGCGTCCACAAAAAGACGAGTAGGTTTGATGAGCTTCAAAGCGTGCACAAGCTCAAAGCGCGTCGAATACGCGGAGATGAGAGCGAATGGAGTGGTGATCATCAACAGCGACCAGACTACTTCGATATAGTCCTGTCCAAGGCTCGTGAGTAGACGCGTAGCACACAAGGACCATTTACCATAGAGTTGTAACCCAAAAGCCCCACCACCTCACCCCCGTTCAAACCGAGACCTGCACTGGAACCCAAAGCTGTGGCGCCTAGCGCGATACGGTTCTGAAAGTCCCGGAACGTCCGCTTGAGCCCAGTCGCCTCATCAATATATAATGTGTATTCTGGCCATTGCGCCTACACCGCGGTCATCAGGTATGTATGGTCGGAAGAGGCGCGAAAGTAACTTGGTCAGGCCTCCCGAGCATTAGATCGTAGATGTTGACCTCAGGGAGGGGCGGCAAAGGCGGGAAGGGGGACTTGATGTACATGAGGAGCAGGCGCAAGGTCTGTAGAAAGCTCGTATTAAAGCGAGTTCGGGAGTCGGCAACCGCACTAGCGGCTTCGCCGAAGTCATGGGATGATTCTTGGATTGGGTGCTATTGATTTTGTTTTGGCGTTTCCAGCTTCGGTAGGTATCGGAGCCCACCGTCACGCCGCCCAGAAGAGCAGGGGCCCCGGGACTGAGTCTGAGTGACAGCTTGAGGCAGCCCTTATAATTAGGCCACGCCGCCCCTATAGTCCGCAAGTATGATCAAGGACGGGAATCGAATCTTTCGGGGCAATGCAGCCGTGGTGGCTGTGAAACGGCGACATCCGTGACACTCTATTTTGCTTAGATGCGGTCAATCATTCTGATTTGTTTTTTTTTCACAGCTTTTGGAAGAGCTACACGTTCAAAATCGGTAGGGGATATTCCGAGTCTGCAGCCGCCGCACTGCAAGAGTCGAAGCACTAATAGCATCAGAGCTTGGCCTTGGCCTTCACTTGCTGCGCATACTGCTCCTGCAAAGCCCTTCTCAAGGTCTTCCCGGTCGGTGTCTTGGGTATCTGCCCTCGAAGATGAGCCTCGCTCGGTATTGAAAGAACCAACATACTTCTTTCACTACCTCGATCCCGCCCCGGAGCCACTTATATCTGCTCAGCGATTCTTTGTGCCAATCCTCCAGCTCCTGCACGACGGCGGCAGCCCCCTTCTTCTCGCCGGCGCTGCTGAGCACGACCCAGGCCCGCGGTACCTTCTCGTCCTCGGTCCGGCCGCCGCTGACACCTGCGACAGCCACGTCTGTGAGGAGGCCACCTGGGTGCGCGAAGAGGACGTTCTCGATTTCCACTGGAGATACTTGTACCCCTGACACTTTAAGAGTATCCTACAACGCGTGTCATCAGCGTATGCGATAAAGCAAATGGGCATATTCCGCACCTTACCACGATCTGCAAAGCTGAAGGAAGGAATTGTCAAAAAAAAAAACGGTGCAAGGGAACGAAAGGAGCAACACACAATGCATAGCCATTCTTATCTACGCGAAAGAAATCGCCTGTGCGTAGCCACCCATTGACGAAGGTGGCCTCGGTCGCGGCCTCGTTGTTCCAGTACCCCGGGGAAACGTTGTCGCCACGGAGATACAGCTCGCCGACCTCGTCATAATCCGCCTCGGAGCCGTCTTCGCGCAGGATGCGCGCATCCATTCCTGAAAGGAGGACGCCTGTTGTATCGCGGGGTGGCGCGGGTAAGTCGAACATCCCATCCACCGTGCCTACCATAGCTAAGAGAGTCTACATTGCCAGGTCCGTCGAGATGCATCAGGTCACAGGAGTATGTACTTACACACTCTGACATGCCGTAACCTAGAAGTAGGGGACAGTATTAGCGAAATCGAGGAGCAGGAGACAGTCATATCGTACCCTCTGTTAGCCGTGTTTTTTGAGTCAACAATTTCGACATTCGGGCGGCCAACGTTGGTGGGAGGTATGCTGCGCCGTGGATGACCTGGACGACAGAGGTCAGATCCGCCGCTTTTGTATCCGGGTGGTTAACCAGCTGGTGCACTGCAGATGGCACAAGGGTGAGATGTGTTACTCGATATCTGTCGCTCGAGATAAGCGTATTGTGCATTATACTCGGCAGTACTGACTTAGCGATCGAGTTTAAACATTTCTTTGTGTTCCATCTGTTGAGGATCACGTACGTGGCCGGGGACAAGGTTGTCCGCAATATGTAACCATGTAATCCGGAGGCGTGGAACATCGGTAAAACGGCGAGGCTAACGGGTATTCCGTCCGTCTTGGGCTAGAAATCAGTAAGACTCAGCGATCACTTTCCACGTATGTGGGTGAATCGCACCATGAAAGGCTCCATTACCGGGCCGATAGTTATAGCCTGGATTGTAGCACATATGATATTTCCGTGTGTTATCTGAACAGCTAGATCTCCGTTAATTAAGATCATTCCAAAAAGTCTGGGACTGACCCTTAGGCAGTCCGCTTGTCCCACTTGACATTACAAGATACGCCAGAGTGTTACTCTTAACTGAACGGACAGGCTCCAATGGGAGACTCGTGCGTTGGGCGATATCAGTCATTTGAGAGAGACTCTTTCGCCCATGGACATGCCCAGACAATATGTATACATTGTCGGCAGAGAGCGTCACGTCCGGGTCCTGAATCGCGGAGAGGACATTATCCAGCAGTTGGGCGTCCACAAAAAGACGAGTAGGTTTGATGAGCTTCAAAGCGTGCACAAGCTCGAAGCGTGTCGAATACGCGGAGATGGGAGCGAATGGAGTGATGATCATCAACAGCGACCAGACGACTTCTATATAATCCTGTCAAAGGAGCGTGAGTGGCAGACACGTTGAACCCAAGGACCATTTACCATAGAGTTGTAACCCAAAAGCCCCACCATCTCACTCCCGTTTAAACCGAGACCTCCACTGGAACCCAAAGCCGTTGCGCCTAGCGCGATACGGTTCTGAAAGTCCCGGAACGTCCGCTTGAGCCCAGTCGCCTCATCAATATATAATGTGTATTCTGGCCATTGCGCCTACACCGCGGTCATCAGCTACATATTGGTCGGATGAAAACCAACGTTACTTGGTCAGGCCGTCCGAACATTACATGGTAAATGTTCACCTCGGGAAAGGGGCGGCAGAGGCGGGAAGGGGGACTTGATGTGCATGAAGCTGAAGACGAGGAACCGGGTATGTGGAAAAAGCTCTAATTAAAGCGAGCGCGGGACTCCGAGTCGGTCACTGAGTATTACTGAGTAACGGTCAGTTACTAATAGTAAGTATCACCACCGGTAACCGAGGTCCGCAGTCATGAGATGGTAATGGACCAATGCCAAAGGGTCAACAAAGGGTCGTTCCCTGGGATTGGTTGCGTTTTTGGCTTAAGCGCGGTAGCGCCCGACGGGCCCCGGGACTGAGTGACAGCCTGAGGCTGCCGCATTGCCGTTCGCAAGCATCAAGAAGTCCGGCCTATAAGTAGCAGGCCTATGGATGTATCAAAATCGACGAGCGGATGTGGAAAATGGCAGTTAATGTTGAGGTTCTGAGTGTGACATCCGTGACGTGACTCTGAACTCTCGCCCCGAGCCAACCCCGAGCTCATCCAAGTCTGCCATTTTAATGTCGGATGCGCTCACGAACGCTATACATTATCTGATTTTTTATGCATTTTTTTGGAAGTAAGTTCCAGCCCATACACTCTTTGAAAATCGGTAGCAGCTCGAATCGTTCGAGTCTGCCTTGGAGTCTGTAGCAAACGGACCGTGGTACTACCTCAGATTGCCATGCACAAATCATTTTGGAGGTCCCCACTCGGGGCGATAAATCTCAATCACATCGGATGCCCTCAATAGGCAAGGTGAGCAACTCCGGACCCTGAATCCCAGTCTTGCTGCTTATAATTACATCGACTGGTATTATCTCTTCCAGGCATCGACACACCGGAATATTATGGCCGATTATGATATGGTGGCATGTCTTAGATATGACTGCCGCAGTACCGCCAGCCTCAGCTAAGCGGATTCCTAGTTTTGTCGCTGTTCGCAGTTTATCAAGTTCAAGAAGCGCTGATTCGAGTCGGTCCGACATGTTCTAGGCTCGCAGCAAATATTAATGGAATAGAGATGCTGTATTCGCCTTGATGCCGCTGTCAGATTTCCCAGCTCAAACTGTGAAGGATGGGGGACTACCTTTTGTCCTCGACTGCATGACAATGGCTACCTCAACGGCTGTGATAGTGTTGCCCACTGGAGGTGACCAGCAAGTTTCCGCATCTCGCGTCCTTGGACCAGGTCGAACTCTGGATGAACTTTACTCCGCTGCGGCTCACCTTGTTGGGGAAGGCGCCAATAGAGCGGCCCACCGTTTAGGATTGGGCCCCAATGCAGTCGCCCGTCGGATTCAGGCGTATCTCGGTGATGGGCGGGAGCGGGAAGCTAACCTGGAGCGGCTTAGGTTGAGGGAATCGTGTTGGACTCGGATTCGCAGACTCGATAAGGATTGCTTCAGGTTGATGGGGTATGCACTGCCGTACGTACGCCTTTTGTTTCACTCGAGTGTCTAAGCAGGGACCGAAACCAGGTCTGAATCCTCCCGAACCCAACTCCAGGCATTCAAGAGCATCCTCACTCTATCGACGTGATTCCCTGGGCTCAAACGCCTCTTTCTCGGCTGTAAAACCTGATGCACGCGGGAGCCTCTGAGGAGTTCGTCGTGGGGCTCTGGGATCGTCGTGGGGAAGCCTGTGGACGAGAATGGTAATTTATGTTGCATTTTGCGGCAGCGTGCATCGCCGATCGAGATATCTCTGCGATTGTTCGTCAACGGCGAGATCTTCGGGCGCGGCAAGGGCAACACGAAGAAGGCCGCGCGCGACGAGGCGGCGAAGCAGGGCCTCGCGCGGATAGGCCTCAATATTGTGTGGTGGGTTTTTCAGCTTTTATTTTGTACGCTTATTATTGTCTTGGTACGTTAGAACGGAACCCGCAACATATTCACTCCTCACTCGCGCGAGAACCTGAGGGGCACAGCTATGTGTGGTTTCATTTATTATCGTTGCGTACCCTATTGCAGCCTCGCAGTCCTCCTAATTCGGATCAGCTTTTTGGCCACAGGAGGCTTCCTTCATATACTGCCATCTGGGATGGCACACAAAGGTCACGGAGTAGAATGGCTGCAAATTTTCCCTACTATCGGCCGCTCTGGATGGATTTTAACTTTTTTAAACAGCGCAAATAGGGCGGCGCTGTACCAATTTCCCATCGGATTCCAGTGTGTTTCAGGGATGAAAGAGAGCGGGAATTTAGCCGAGAAAGGTTGAGGCAACCGTGTTCAATTCACAGATTGGACAAGGCGAATTGCTAAGCTGAACGGATATGCGTTACCATGTAAGCTCCCTTTATTGTAAAAATTTATTTTTAAGCTATGACCGAAACTAAAGGTCCGAATTCTCTCAAACCCAACTTCAGGCATTTCAGAGCATCATCTTGCTGTCCTGCTGCCGTTTATTGATTGAGTCCTCCGACTAGCGGTGCAAGATCGTTCGAAATCTGGACGAATTTATATATGCATATGTTTTGGAATCATACCCTCAACCTCGACCCTGGTAAGAAATTGAATGCAATTAGAGTCGAATTCAAAAAGCATTACCTTCCAGCAGAGTTGGTAACATAAAATTTACTTTGGTTTCGACCGCTGCTAACCTTGAAGAGAATGGAAGTTTTCAGCCAACACAGTTCATTCAACACAGACGGTCAAAGCATAGTCTATCGTGTTACGTCATGGCATCGATGGCATTTCATATTGGGATATAACGGCAAGTCGTATATTATAGTAGATGTCAGGTTTAGGTATGCGCTGAATCAACAATACATCGGTGTGGATATAATACAACAGTTGCTTGGACTAAATGCATAGGGTATATGGACCGTGAACATACACATGGCGTTAGGAATCGTTTAATCCCCGTGTTTCCCCAAAATGGTGGCTTTCTTGCTGATAATTTTGGCCTCTGCGTGTCGTGCCTTCGCGCGCATAGACCTAGATGACAGTATCGCGATCAGTGGCCATACTCTCAGCAGCAATAAAAATAAACGCACTCCTCCTTTGCCTCCCGCTCCAGGTCCTTTATATGATCCAACGCATCCCGCACACGTGCGCGAGCATGCATTAGCGCCCTGTCGGCCTCGCGCTCAGCCTCCTCCGCCGTCGCAATTTTCTCGCGCGCCAGCGTGACCTTGGGATCGCGCGTGGCGCTGTATTTTTTCAGCGCCGCCCCGAAGAAACTGCTCTTCGAACCCTCAATGTGCTCAGGGTCACTTGTTATAGGGGTGTCATCTCGACCGCGAGACCGCGTGGAAGACGCATCGGAGCTGTGGAAAAAGAAGCTGCTTCGCACGGATGGGGCGCGCGTCGTGTTGGACGACGATGAAGAAGTGGTAGTGTTGGAGTGGTGAGTGGCTGCCGAGCGGTAGGTTGAATTGGAGCGGGAGGGGGAGAGGGAGCGGTTGCGGGAGAAGAAGCCTGTGGGTTTACGAGGAGGGGGTGTGAGAGCCCGGGGAGGCTCAGGCGATTCGGCGTGCGATTTGAAGAGGGGCATGGATGGTGCGTTGAAGTTTCCAGAGAGTCTGCGAAAGTGGAGGTTATAAGCAGCATGCGCCGATGAGGTCATTTGTGGAGTTCCGGTCCGGCATCGGCGCATACGTCCATCCAGGCGCTTAACCACCGATGCCCATCATAACATGAAAATCTATGAGCGTTGCTTGAAGGCGGCAGACGCGGGGGGTTGGTTGAAGGAGAGGTTGAACCAAGTTGAACCAAAGTTGAACACGTACTTCCATTTTCGGAGTTTGAATAACTGTGATCGGCGGCCCAACCGGTGTGGGTACGCGGCCGGCGCGCCCCCTAAGCTTTGCCAGCATGTCCAACACGGTCGTCGTGAGTCCTTTGGTGGATGTACGATGCATTTCCGACGCTGAGCACCCCCGCAGCCGACGATCTACCGGTCAGTCATAGACGATGTCGTGGCCGCCATCCGCCCCGCCTTTGACGAGTTCGGCGTTTCGGACGACGTGCTCGCAGACCTCCAGAATGTACGCACAGGGCGCATCCGTACAGCTCACATTTAATCCGCCACAGAGATGGGAGAACAAAGTAATCGCCTCGCATGTCGCCGAGTTCAACGCGGGGCAGCACCAGCCAGCCTACCCTCTGCAGCACCCTTACCCTGTGTATGTCCCATCTCCCACCACCAAGTCTGAGCCCAGAAACAGCCCCAACCCCAACCTGCTTTATGCCCGTCACGGCCAATATGCGCTACCCGTCCTCCCCGGCCCGCAGCTCGCGTTCCCCTCCTCAATGACAATGTCGCTCTCGTCCTCCTCGTCGCTCTCGTCCTTCTCTTCCTCGAACTTTCCCACCTCCGCCTCTGCGCAGCTCCACCGCCTCCCACAAACGGACGGACCGTCGGGCTCGGATGACGACGAGGCGGCTGCGCCGCCTCGCTCAGCACATCCGTCAACCCTGCCGCTTGCCTCTTCCAGCTCTAGACACACTTCCTCTGCGTCTGCCTCCAGCTCCAGATCCGCGGTCGACTCTAAGCCAAAGTTGGCCACCAGTCCTGAATCAAGGCTCTAATCCCGACTCCGAGGCGATCAACAGCGACCTCGACGACTCGGACGAGGGCGAGAATATCGACGAGGAGGAAACTACGCCCGATATTGTGTTCTGCACTTATGATAGGGTGAGGTCGGGTTTTTCGCCTTATAGTTTGATTTGGTGGCTTCTTGAAAGAAACCCTCTTCTCTCTTCGCACTCATTTTAACGAATCCCACTAACACTCCCGCAGGTCACGCGCGTAAAGAACAAGTGGAAGTGCGTGCTCAAGGACGGGGTGATCCACGCGAATGGGAAGGATTACCTCTTCCAGCGGTGTGGGGGCGAGTTTGAGTGGTAGGGGATGTATGACTCCCCATCTACTCTTACTTCGGTCGCCGCTAGATTATACTTCGACCACCGCCTTTCATCCCCGTCTCCGTCTCCCATCCATCAGCATCACCAACTCTCAGTCCATTATTATTCCTCAATCGCAAAACGAACGCCGGATTATTCTTTCATAACACACATACATGTAGATCATCTTTTCTCTCCAATTCATTCATTGTCTCTTCCATAGTCCGATCGACACACGACACACACCGTACATCCACTGTAGTATCTTATTCATACCTTTCAATTCATTTATTCAGTGATTTAACGTCGATGTGATCATGACCTATGGCTGTGAATTATCGGACTAATATGCCTCTCCTACTCCATGCTTGCTCCATGTTCTTGTGAGTCGCCTCTATCGCAATTCGGGTTGGAATTACTCCCACTCCGAGTTATCTTATCTTATCGCATGTTGATCGGAAACTGATTATCCGCTTAAATGGAGTGATGGTATTCACCGCTTTGACCGGGCTTGAGGGACAGAGAGGATGATGCTTACGACTGGTGAATAAACAATAAAGCATTATATGACTGAATAGATTATATACATATATTCGGAAAGTTCTGCGGGGATGCCCGAGCTAGTGCATTGCGGGGTGCTCTGGGGGTTGCAGGGCCGACTCTCCCTATTTCCTCGAGGGCGGAGTTCTATAGCTGCTATATAGCAGATCCAAGCTTCTTGATTCGTCCGCTCGACTTTCTTCTGGAGTTGAAGTGCTCCTGCGTTCTTCTTCACCTCGAGTTCGCTGTCTAACTTGTAACTGGTAGCTACGGGAGAGAGCCATTAACACCACCATGGTTAACAAGATGGAAAGATTGACCTACCATTATCTTGTGGCGCTGGTGACAACGTTGTGCTGCTGCTGTACGAGGCTTCTCGTGGCGGAGACAGTTTTTTCCCAAGTAACTCGAGCTTCGCCTTCACTTTGCCAACAGGCAGTCGCTTTTTTTCATTCTGGCTCCGGGTCGACTTTTTTCGGTTCATTATCTCCTCATCTTCTTCCGATGACTGATAAAAAAAACTACGAGCAGATGAACTCGTCCGTGGAGGGGATTCCCTGTTGATAAAAGGATAGCAATAGATAGTCAGTCGCAGAGTAACTAGAACAATTGAGGACCGACCGAATTCCCGGACTGGCATGAATAGGTTCTTCCGTGAGACCAAAGAGATCCGTGGGATCAATGAGAGACTCTGTCACTCCTGGGTGACGAGAGTCTCCGACAGGTTCCTGCTTCTCTTCGGCTCCTTCTACCTCATCCATATCCCATTCGGAAGCCTGCCTCATTGAGGCCTCGGATTTTTCAGCAGGTAGAAACGGAGATATAAAATCCGAACGTTCATTCAGGCTCAAGGATTCAAACCCTGGCAGTTGAACTTCAAACGGAACCCCAGCTCGTAGCCAAAGGGAACCTAAAGCTGTATCAGTAATTTATCGAGGAGTTCCATAACATAAAACGAACCATCTTCTTGTGCGACTTCCAGCTTTTCAAACACCTGTTGGAGAAGGTCCAATGCATTACGTATTGGCTGTCTAGCACCTCCCTTGGAGGAAACAAGAGGCGAAAGATGTCGAAAGATGTCGCACCAGTCATCGTCGTGAGTTATTACAACGGTTGCTTGCGGGTTCTGAACCAGTCATGTAAAAATCAGTTTAATAGGTGGAAATTATGGCAAATATTACCTCAGAAACAAGGTGATTGTTGATTAGTTGTGAAGGATGAAAGACCTGAAGAATATTGTTTTATCGGCTGCTGTCGAACTAAAAATAGGAGAGGTCTACCGTGGACGCCGGGGGGAAATCTGCTAAAACGACCGCATCGTCACTTTCCTCAGCTCGCTTCCCACCAGTCGGAGTGCCCCCACCAAAGAAGCCAAAGGACCACGACGAAAAAAGACTCCTTGCGATCCATACGGAACGAACTCGCCGGTTGATTTCGACGACTGTGGATCACTGGGAGCAAGCGGGCGTATTTCTACGTCTCCGAAAAGCCGCCCCCATATGCCTTTGCCAAGAGAAATGGTGAATCCATGAAGGAATGTTGTCTGGTTTAAGGGAGTTCCGTCAACACTAGGCACGCTCGAGTTTTTCTTCCGTGCGGGGGTGCCTCTCTGCCAGGCATATTTGAAATCCATGTTGTCCTCCATAGGCGTTGATTTAAACGACAGCTGGAACTCGCTTTGCGGCGGAACATTTTGAAAAGCCGCTATGCCCCAGGATTTCGTCTTCTCGCAGCCAGTAATGAGGTAAAGACCACCATTCGCCAACCCGCGTCCGCGGACGCCATTGACATATTTATACCAGCTCTCGGCATATTGCGCAGCATATCGCCGCATGCTTTCCAAGTTTTCGAGCTTTTCGAGGAGTGAGCCATGCGGCAGAGCTAGTATTGCTCCGCTCGGCCCTGAACACTGGAAGCGGATGTCATCCCCAGGGAATCTATAAGCAACGAAAATAAATGTCCAAGAAGTAAAACCATCTGTGATGAGACGAACTCGAGGGGAAGTTCGTGAACCGCCTCTTGAACAGATGGACTGCAGACATATGCACCTGGCGCAAAAATCTGGGGAGAAACATCTATGGAAGAGTAGAGCGGCAGCGGAGAGAAGTCTTCAGGAACCCGGTTTCCGTTGATGGGATGATCGGCAGGATGATAAATGTTGAAGAAGAAATCGAATATTCCCTCTGGTGTGACCCGTCCAACATCTCCAATGGAAACTCCTATTGTTTGATATTCTGTTGGGAGATTCCTTCGCGGTTCTGGAACATACAACGGGAATCCGTGGCCTTCATGTAGTAGGTGGTTGCAATAAATGTTGACATCTGTGTTGCCGGTCCTGGACAAAGCTATATTCCCTGCATTTGTCTTGAGAGGGAGGTAGTTAACCTAATATTTCCACGACACTGCTGGCAGAGATACGCACGGGAATCGTGGACTGTGACGCTAGTTCTAACGGCCCTGGTATCACTGCGAGACGGTCAACGAAGTCAGAAAGGTCGCCTACCCGTGGCGGGAGCAACCGGCGCATGGTTGTGCAAATCTCCGAGCACGAATTGGCCTCCGACGATTTCAAAGCCAGCGGCATTCTGAAACAAGTGTGCCCTGTTGGGGTAAAGCTATGAGCTATAACTTTGCCGAGTACAGTGCCTTCACAGACCGCTGTCGATCTACAGATGCCTCAGGATCCCAGTTATGAGGATCTCCACTCGCGATCTGCGACTCCATGGTAGAAGAGAGTAGAAAGGGTGACAGCAAGCGAGGCACCGCAGAATGTCATTGCAGTGCTTCTCAAAATCGGCTGACATTGGACACCGGAGGGTAACGTCATCCACTGACAGGGACAGCCACAGGTGCTGTAGTTTGTGATGTAGGGCAAGGAAACAGAGGACAACGCGTCTTAAGCTTTCTGTTGTTCAACGCATACTTACACGTACGCGGTAACGTGATCATTTTTTGGAGTAAGCGTCAATTCCACAAATTCCGAAAACATTTTGATATTCACTATTCACTATTCAACGAGTGTCCAATAATTAGTCTTGACCTGAGTATTTCAAATATTCCCACGGTTGAAAAAAAACAGTCGACTTTGTTAAATGCGTGGGGTGGTGTGTGGGCTGAATTCTTGACCTACAACACGCACTTCTTCTTGTGCATCTCGTGCCGCGACTCGGTGGGGTCCTCGCACTTGAGTGTGCGGCGCTGGCATTGGCTTTTGGGGGGGGGAGAAGGGGGTTAGTAGGTTGGAGAGGGAGGGGACAGTAGCAAAGTGAATAATGGCAAGAAAAAGAGTGTGTAATCAAGTGTAAAGCGTGATGAATTTAAATGTAAGTAACAGAGAAGAGATAGGATGTATAATGACCAGAGGAATGAAACAGGAGGAATGGGGAGGAAAGACACAGCAATGGAAGCGAAGGGAGAAAGGAAGGAGGACGAAGCACTTAGAAAAGGATGCAAGGCACTTGTGCTCTGGCGCGAACACGTAGTGACGACCAGGACTGGTGCAAATCTGAAGCGAACATGGTCAATCCATAAAAGACTCACTTGCATGACCCCACGTTTTCAGTGCTGCCGCCCACAGGCGGGCCGCACGCGATTTTACGGCCACGGCAAAACAGGCACGCGAGTGGCGGCTTCTTTGGGGATTCACCCTTGTCTTTCCGTGGGCGCAACATCGCATTAACGCTAGTCGTAGTAGTACTAGCAGTGGGAGTTGTTGTAGGCGACGGCGGGGACGTGCTGGCGAAGACGCTGTAGTGGCGCTTATTGCCAGTGGCGCTGGTAGACGGCGAACTGGACGACACGGCGGACAGCGGCGGGGGATCGACGGGCGATGCACTGGTGGGGCTAGGCGTTACAGCGTGCGCGAGGGAGAACACGTCCCTAAGGAGTTGTGGTTGGGGTAGATGTGATAGACGTATGCGACGGCGGCGTAGGAATTGGACATCGTGAAAGCCAACTGGGATTTGGGTTGGAAGAAAACTGTGCCTGAAAGTAGGATTAAAATCCCCAACCAAAAAAAAGCTTCTGCAACCTTTATAAGTTCACATTCCCAATTCCCTCGCTTGCACATGTATGTATATTCAAGTTCACTCTCCCATGTAAGTATATATATATACACATTTCTCTTCTCTCTTCTCGTTTCCCTACATACAAAACAGCACAGCAACAGCAACAGCACATATACGTACGTACGCAGTACAAAAAAAAATCAAAGCAAAGCAAACAGAGCAAATATAAAAGTAAGCCAACTATTCCGTAATTCGGTAAATTCGTATATCGTAGCGTTTATGGGTTTGGTTTGTATGTAGTAGTCGGTCGTAGTCGTCGGGACGTATAACTTGTGGTGGTCGGCAACCCTGCCGGAAATCAGTGATGCAGGAAATGGTATTGCCGCATTAGGAAATTCAGCCCCTATTACCGTTCTCTCAGATGTTAAATGCATATTGAAACGCCCCATAGGTGAAAAAACAAGTGTAGAAATACTCAAAGCCACTTCAAACACCATCTGGGTGAAAAGATAATTGAGATAGTGAAGGAAACATGTCTCTTTTGGGAATTGTCTCCCAAAATTCTATTGCTATTTTTAAGTTCAGTACTCACCCATAAATCGCACAAATATTTTAAACCATGAAAGACTCCGCCATAAACAACACCTAGTTTCCGGATTTTTGAATTTCCTCTTCGTTTGGTCAGGGTGTGTCGTCTTTAGGTCTGAAATGATGGTATTTCATAGTTGTGGTCATATTTTCAAAATTCGGAAAACTAGGCACTCTTCAGATGCATCTACCATGTACTTTTCACCATATGAAGTAGAGCTCAAAGTGTGTGTATGAGGAGAAAAAAGCCATGACCGTATTATTGGCGTGTGTCGGAGTTTGAATTTGGCACTGCATTGCCGTACTATAAGTAGGCAAGCAGACAGCACGTGTAAGCAGACAGCACAGCGATATTCAGAACATAGCATAACATACATAACATAGCGAGAATAAGCAAGCACAATACGATAGGGTAGGACTAATAGGGATAATAGGATGGATGGGATAATACGTCGGGCGGGCGGGCGGGCGGGCGCGGATGGTGTTCTTAGGGTGGTATCGTATGTACACCGGGCGGGGCGGGGTGGGGCGGGGCGGGTGGGGGAGGGGAGGGGAGGGGAGGGGAGAGCGGGCGGCGGCGGTGGGAGAGGACAATTGTCGTTCCACTCGGGGCCGGCGGGCGGGCAGGCGAGGAGTCGACGTCGAATCAGAGAAGGCAAGGTCTTTTGAAAATAAAAATAAAAATGTCGAAAAGCGCCCGCCGAAATTTCGGATTTCGGAACTTGAAATTCGGAGGAGGAGGATGTCTTGGTCTTGGTCCTTGTCCAAATCCTCCCGAGTGCACGAGATAATAACCGATTAATTAATCGTGTAATTCTCGTCACAGGTCGCTGCGCTGCCGATATAACAATCGGCGCAAGCGCGGGGGCGGGGGCGGGGGTCGGCATAGGATAGGATATTATGGGCGCGCGCGGCGGGGCGGGGCAGACGGCGAGGGGGGCGGACGAGGACGATGGGCGACGAAGAGCGGACGGGGCGCGTGGGCGGCGACAATAACGACGACAAGGGAACGGGCGATCGATCGACCGACCGACGGGGGCAGCGAAGGACGAATCGATGGCTTGGCGTGCGTCGGGCGTGGTGTGCGTGCGTGCGTGCGTGGCGTAGGAGAGATAATTTGTCGCGCGTAAACCCAAAAACCCAGAAGAAAGAAAAAGCCGAAAAAAAATCACGAAAAAAAAAACCCCCCGTCCGCCCCGTGCGACTCGACATCGTGCTCGGGTTTGCCGCCTGCGGTTGAGGGATTTCACTGTTGCTGCTCCCCAACCGCAGGCGAACCCGAACCCGAAGAAGAAGAAGCGGCGCCACCACCCCCCGCATCGCGCGCACGCACCTCCCCCTCCGCAACGAGGACGACGAGGACGACGACGCCCCGTCCATCCCGTCCATCCCCATCGCGCTCATCGGTTACGCCCCGGAATACGAGTTCGATGTCGTCGGGTGGTCGTCCGCTCCATACCCCCCAAACGCCCCCATCGCCGTCCCGCCCATCACCGCACCCAAGATCTGGGGGATCGGGTCCGCAGCTCCATACACGTTAAACCCCGCATACGGGTCCGCGGGGAACAGCTCGTGCTGTTCCTGTCGTTGCTCGCCGCCGTGCTGAAGGTGCATTTGTTGTTGTTGTCGTAATTGTAAATGTGAATGCAAGTGCTGCTGCGCGTGCGCATGCGGCACCCCCGCGTGGAACCGGTACGCGTCCGCGGGCTCGAGGAGGCTGAGGGACGCCATCGAGGATGAGGATCCGCGCATCGAGAGCGAGGATGAGGATGATGAGGATCCTGGGAGCGAGAGCCCCGAAGACGACGACGAAGACGATGATTACTGCAGCGACGACATCGGCGCAGACGAGGACGAAGACGGCAGCGACGGCATCTCCACGTCTGCCTCCGTCTTGATCGTTGCCACCTTCATCCCCAACGACGACGATAACGACGACGACGCGGAGGGCGGCGTGGGCATTCTGTCAATGCTGCCCACGCTCGATTCAGTCTTGATTCCCGGCTTCACGTCCCCTACAACACGATGTCTGTCAGCCTAGCGGCGGAGGAGGAGGAAAAGCGCGGTTTGTTACGCACCCGTCGAATCAAAGACGCCATTCACCTCGAACTGGTGCTCGTGCTCGTGCTTCACCGACTCCCTCCAGCACCGAGACTCGCGGCCGCTATTATGGTGGAGGAGGACTCGCCCACTCCGGCGAGTAGAGTGGTAGAGGGCCCGACGACGACGCCCTTCTTCTTGCGCATGCCCCTGCGCGACTCGGCGGAGTACTCGCACTTGATGGCGCGGCGCTGGCATTGGCTGCGAAGGAAGGGGGGTTAGTAAGTTTAGGGAGGAGCAGAGGGGGAGATGAAAGTAACAATGCACGGAGGAGGGGGCAGAGAGGATATGTAAGCGCAGAAGTAGAGTAGATCGGAGGCGCCAGAGTCCTCCTCGGCCTGCAAGCCTGTCCGCGGACGCGATGATGCGATAATGGTAATGGGGTAGGCGCAGGGGTATGGCAACAGGTCGAGGAAATGAAAGGATGCAGAAATGAGATGGATGGATGGATAATGGGGTGCGCGCATGACCACTCAGACACTTAATGGAACGTGGTGTGGGTGTTTGGGATTTGGGTGGGTGAGGGAGGGCATGGAAGCGAGTAGCAGCAGGGATGGAGGGACGTAGAATGGCTGGTGCAGGGGAGAAGAAAGGGAAGGACGGGTTGGGTACAAGGCACAGAGGCAATAAAAATAGGAATAAGAAATAGAAATAAAAATAAGAAATGGGATGAGGAGAAAAAAAAAAATGGGATGCATCAGATAAAAATCTACTCACTTGCAGGAGCCCACTGACTCGATGCTACCGCCCACCGGCGGTCCGCACGCGATCTTGCGGCCGCGGCAGAACAGGCACGCGCGCGGCGGCTTCTTCGGCGACTCGCAGCTTAGATTCTTGCTGTGCTCTTGCTGTATTTGTATTTGTATTAGTCGGCGCGGGCTCGGACTCGGACAAGCGCTCGCGCGAGCTGCGTGCAGATGGTGGTGCGTGCTCGCTGCGTCGTCGACGAGGGTCCCTCGTTGTTGCACTAGTCGGCTCCTCCGGCGGGGACTCACTGGCGAAGTCACTGTAGCGGCGTTTGCTGGAACTGGAGGATGTGGACACTGAGGACACGGCAGGCAGTGGAGGGGGCTCTACGGGCGACGCGCTGGGCGTGACCGCGTGAGCGAACGACGACACGTCGGTGATCAGACGGCGCGGCGGCGGCGGCGGCGGGGGTGGGCGTAGGCGTGGGCGGCGATGGCGGCGCTGAAGGGCGACAGTTCCGCCTCCCAGTCGAAACGACCTGGACGAGGAGGAAGCTCGTAACCAAAGGGAGCCTAAAGCTGTCTCAGTAATCTATCGGGGAGTTCTATAACATAAAACGAACCATCTTCCTGTGCGACTTCCAGCTTTTCAAACACCTGCTGGAGAAGGACCGATGCATTACGTATTGGCAATCTGGCACCTCCCTTGGAAGAAACAAGAGGCGAAAGATGTCGAAAGATGTCGCACCAGTCATCGTCGTGAGTTATTACAACGGTTGCTTGCGGGTTCTGAACCAGTCATGTAAAAATCAGTTTAATAGGTGGAAATTATGGCAAATATTACCTCAGAAACAAGGTGATTGTTGATTAGTTGTGAAGGATGAAAGACCTGAAGAATATTGTTTTATCAGCTGCTGTGGAACAAAAAATTGGAGAGGTCTACCGTGGACGCCGGGGGGAAATCTGCTAAAACGACCGCATCGTCACTTTCCTCAGCTCGCTTCCCACCAGTCGGAGTGCCCCCACCAAAGAAGCCAAAGGACCACGACAAAAAAGACTCCTGCGATCCATACGGAACGAACTCGCCGGTTGACTTCGACGACTGTGGATCACTGGGAGCAAGCGGGCGTATTTCTACGTCTCCGAAAAGCCGCCCCCAGATACCTTTGCCAAGAGAAATGGTGAATCCGTGGAGGAATATTGTCTGGTTTAAGGGAGTTCCGTCAGCGCTAGGCACGCTCGAGTTTTTCTTCCGTGCGGGGGTGCCTCTCTGCCAGGCATATTTGAAATCCATGTTGTCCTCCGTAGGCGTTGATTTAAACGACAGCTGGAACTCGTTTTGCGGCGGAACATTTTGAAAAGACGCTATGCCCCAGGATTTCGTCTTCTCGCAGCCAGTAATGAGGTAAAGACCACCATTCGCCAATCCGCGTCCGCGGACTCCATTGACATATTTATACCAGCTCTCGGCATATTGCGCAGCATATCGCCGCATACTGTCCAAGTTTTCGAGCTTTTCGAGGAGTGAGCCATGCGGCAGAGCTAATATTGCTCCGCTCGGCCCTGAACACTGGAAGCGGATGTCATCCCCAGGGAATCTATAAGCAACGAAAATAAATGTCCAAGAAGTAAAACCATCTGTGATGAGACGAACTCGAGGGGAAGTTCGTGAACCGCCTCTTGAACAGATGGACTGCAGACATATGCACCTGGCGCAAAAATCTGGGGAGAAACATCTATGGAAGAGTAGAGCGGCAGCGGAGAGAAGTCTTCAGGAACCCGGTTTCCGTTGATGGGATGATCGGCAGGATGATAAATGTTGAAGAAGAAATCGAATATTCCCTCTGGTGTGACCCGTCCAACATCTCCAATGGAAACTCCTATTGTTTGATATTCTGTTGGGAGATTCCTTCGCGGTTCTGGAACATACAACGGGAATCCGTGGCCTTCATGTAGTAGGTGGTTGCAATAAATGTTGACATCTGTGTTGCCGGTCCTGGACAAAGCTATATTCCCTGCATTTGTCTTGAGAGGGAGGTAGTTAACCTAATGTTTCCACGACACTGCTGGCAGAGATACGCACGGGAATCGTGGACTGTGACGCTAGTTCTAACGGCCCTGGTATCACTGCGAGACGGTCAACGAAGTCAGAAAGGTCGCCTACCCGTGGCGGGAGCAACCGCATGGTTGTGCAAATCTCCGAGCACGAATTGGCCTCCGACGATTTCAAAGCCAGCGGCATTCTGAAACAAGTGTGCCCTGTTGGGGTAAAGCTATGAGCTATAACTTTGCCGAGTACAGTGCCTTCACAGACCGCTGTCGATCTACAGATGCCTCAGGATCCCAGTTATGAGGATCTCCACTCGCGATCTGCGACTCCATGGTAGAAGAGAGTAGAAAGGGTGACAGCAAGCGAGGCACCGCAGAATGTCATTGCAGTGCTTCTCAAAATCGGCTGACATTGGACACCGGAGGGTAACGTCATCCACTGACAGGGACAGCCACAGGTGCTGTAGTTTGTGATGTAGGGCAGGAAACAGAGGACAACGCGTCTTAAGCTTTCTGTTGTTCAACGCATACTTACACGTACGCGGTAACGTGATCATTTTTTGGAGTAAGCGTCAATTCCACAAATTCCGAAAACATTTTGATATATTCACTATTCAACGAGTGTCCAATAATTAGTCTTGACCTGAGTATTTCAAATATTCCCACGGTTGAAAAAAAACAGTCGACTTTGTTAAATGCGTGGGGTGGTGTGTGGGCTGAATTCTTGACCTACAACACGCACTTCTTCTTGTGCATCTCGTGCCGCGACTCGGTGGGGTCCTCGCACTTGAGGGCGCGGCGCTGGCATTGGCTTTTTTGGGGGGTTAGTAGGTTGGGGAGGGAGGGGGGACAGTAGCAAAGTGAATAATGGCAAGAAAAAGTGTGTGTAATCAGGTATAAAGTGTGATAAATTTAAATGAAAGTAACAGAGAAGAGATAGGATGTATGATGACCAGAGGCATGAAAGGCAAGAACGGAGGCACCGTGTTGAAGTCGAAGCCAAAATCGGCAGGCATGTAGGGATGTATGATCCCGAACACGAGGAGGAATGGAGAGGAAAGACACAGCAATGGCAGCGAAGGGAGAAAGGAAGGAGGACAAAGCACTTAGAAAAAGATGCAAGGCACTTGTGCTCTGGCGCGAACGTGTAGTGACGACCAGGACTGGTGCAAATCTGAAGAGAACATCGGCGATGTATAAAAGACTCACTTGCACGACCCCACGGTTTCGGTGCTGCCGCCCATGGGCGGGCCACACGCGATCTTGCGGCCACGGCAGAACAGACACGCGAGCGGCGGCTTCTTTGGCGATTCACCCTTGTCTTGCAGTGGCAGTTGTTTTGGGAGACGGCGGGGACGCGCTGGCGAAGACGGATAATCTCGCACATTTTCAAGGTTTTGCAATTTCTCGACGTGTGCATCATGTGGTAGAGCCAGGATGGCACCGTCCTGACCACGACATTTAAATTGAAAATCGCCACCAGGAAATTGACTACTGGGGGAGGAGTAAACAACTTTCTCTCTTCTGATCCTTTGAGAGGAGACTTACTTCGAGTGTGAGTCTTGATGTTCCCGAACGGTGGGGCTGCAAACATGTTCTCCAGGCTCGAAGTACTGGTAGAACGTGTCAACTGGCATATAGTAGTGTGATAGCGGGGTAAAATCTTCAGGAACTCAATTTGCATTGATGGGGTGGTGAGCAGGAAGATAGATGTTGAAGAAGAAATTAAATATTCCCTCTGGTGTAACGCGGCCAAGATCACCGATGGAAACCCCCTGGTCTTGATACTCGGCAGGGAGATTTCTCTGCGGGCCTGGAACGTACAACGGATATCCGCGCTTCTGACGTAGCAGCTGGCTGGTATAAATTTCGCTTTCTGAATAAATGTCTCCGCCCCCGTTCAAGGTGGCGGTGGAGTAGTTCGTCTAATATGAGGGCATGGTCAGACAAACCACAATGAAAACAGAAATACCCATGGAAATCACGGTTTGGGACGTCAATGGCAGAGGACCTAAGTGATCGAATAAGTTGATTCGTGAGATATTAATCAAGTCATTAAGGTCGCATACGCGTGAGGCGAGGGCCTGCGTCGTTGTGCAAATCTCCGAGCACGAATTGGCCGCCGACGATTTCGAAGTCCCTAGCGTTCGGCAAAAAATGGGCCCTGTTGAAATAAGTCTATCAGCTTTCGGTTGGCAGGTTCAACGTGTTCCAAACCGCTCTGAATTCGAGGCCCGCATCAATGAAAAGAGAAAGGGGCAGAATAGGCTTGAGCGCCGGTGGAAGGAAGGAAGGAAGATGTATTACCGCGGTGGTCCTATTGAGGAACATACGAGTGACTTTATATATCAGAAATACGACGCCAGAATTCGAAGTTGTCAGCTGACAAGAGCTAGCTCTGAACAGCCACATCTGCTGTGGAGAGACATCCGAAACACGGCACCGAAGAGAAAGAGACAGAACATTCCGAGGCATGCCTGCACCAGCGCAGTGACTATTAAGGGTATCAAGATAAAAGAGAAGCCAGGAAGCGGGGAGCTGACACAACCATATCTGCTGGGGTATATTTATACTCGGCTGCGAGCTGTTGTAGAGTGTCAACGACACTGTCCCCTTGCTGGTCCGCCGGCATGAACAGCCACATCTGTTTGGAGAATTTCCGAGACTGGGCGAGATAAAGAATGGGCATAGTCGTGAATTCTGAACAATAGTTTTAGATGCACAGCACAGAGCGGAATCACAGACAATTCGAGTAGTGAATTACATCCAAAAGTAGTCCGTACTTTTAAGGCGGATCACCATGCCTTGCCGAACCAGCTCTTTGAAGGGACCAATAGTTTCTGCATCGCGGGACTGTACTTTTACGCGCCCCCAAGTCATGTCTGCAACTTGTAAGATTGTCGGTCGGTCGCTGCTGCGTCGCGACTGCAGCATGCGAAGTAGCGCGCTGAACGGGAAGTCTGACTCTGGCCCGCCGCGACGGCAAGAAATAGCTATGCTCTCGAGCTGCGGGATCAGAACCGAGTCATCGGTCAGCGCCTCGATAATGCCGACACCGATTCGAGGTGATTGGGCACCCAATTCGAGGATCGACAGCGATGACATACATCGTAGGGAGCGGAGGAACTGGGGTAGAGCATTTGCATCGACGGTTGAACACGAAAAAAAGCGCAAAGCGCACGATGATCGTGTTAACATTGAGGTGAGAGGGTGAAAATCCAAGATGGCCGATTTCGCTTCAATTGTCAATGCCTGCAGTCCAGGCAATGTCAACACATTGAAGACATTTTCACTGGGTGTGGAGTATGGTGATGCGGCTGTGACTGTGAAGGATTTGAGGGATGGCTGTGGTGGAAACAGCTCAATTTCATCAGGGCCGGAACCAAACAGAGACAAGGCACAGTGGACCAGGCTCGATGCTCGACACAGGACTTCTAGGGCTTCTTCTATCGAAAAATTGTGCCCGATGAAACTTGTCAACTGCGTCCACGGGAAGGAGACCGCGGATAGGGCTACACTACCATCCGGGTCCAATCGCAGTTCGACGCTCCGCAATCGAGGTGCCTTCGCAAAGATATCGATAGTCTTGCTATAAACTCCTTCATAATCTCCAACACCGATGGAAAGGTGTCTGAGTACAGGAAGACCACCTGTCAGCTCAAAATTGGATAGTGCATCAAGCGACGAGAGTGACAGGTTGAGATCTAAATCTCGCCAGCGAGAAGAATGTTGGCAAATCACCCGCAGGCAGGCTTTTGTAGATTCGACATCTAACTCGGCGCAGTCCTCGGTGTATGAAGGAACATCATAGGATCGGTAATGAAGGCGGATGGAAAGTGGGTGCTGGCCGGAACGAGAGAGCCAGAGACTCATGAGATTATCGCGGTCAAGGCAATTCATTGCGTCGACGTCGGCAGGGAATGACAATGTGCTCCATAGCTGCTGATTTGATAACGCGATATTTCTCCAGTGTCGGCATACGCGAGTAAGAAGAAGGGGAGCATCCGACAAGCTGGGATCGCACGGAGCCTGGGGCAGGCAGTTGAAGAATATTTCCGAAGTGATCTCCGCCGGCAGCGTCAGGACTGGAAACTTGAGGGATTCGAAGACGAGCGCTCGTTCTCGCTCAAGCTGCTCCAGATGCAGACGAAGCGAAGGTATTTCTTCATCTAATTGGCGGAGGCGCGTCCGCCGAATGTGTGAGTCCTGCGACATGCTATTGCCTGCGGAGAACATTTAACAAAACTGGACACGGAATCAAGATACTCTTACACTTGCAATTACCAGGGAGAGCCAAGAGAGAGCATGGAAGACGCCGTGACGCATCACGGTCACGCGAACATGAGGGGACTTTTTATTGGTCTCTCAGAAAATGTTGTTCAGCTCTCAATGGATGTTCGCTGATCCCTCCACGCGCAGATCCACGTAGCGTATTTATTCCATCACCAACTAATGGTCAAAGCGAAAATTATTCGAAGGCTGCGACGGGAAATACATAAAAAAAGTCCACAATACAATTTGAGTTTGTAATTCACCAATTATACGAAGCTAGAACCCGGAGAAAAAAAAATGATATGGTAGTACAAGTAGTGGACCCGGCGCATGGGAGCAAAGCAATGAGACGATGAGTAAGTTGTTTTCGTACAGATAGTATTAGACAACTTGAAGTATGCATGCATTGGAGAGAGACATGTGAATGAGAGACTAAGAAAGAAAAAAAGAAGACAGAAGTGGCAGAGAACCACTACCACTCCGCCGCTGTGTGATAGTCGCTCGCGTCCGCCCAGCTCAAATTCCGCACGAGTTTCTTCTTCACGCCACCCTCGCGCAGGGGAGGCGCAGGATCACACCTCTCAGGCGCCGCACCTGGCGTCAGGCGCACTAGGCCCTTCTCCGCTTGCCGCCCGCCCTCGTTCGGGACGTTGACGGTGCTCTTTGTCCGCCGCGGCTGCGGTCCGACCAAGTCCCCGCGACTCAGCTTGCGCTGCCACAACAAGTTATGCCGCAGGCTCTCGGACATCTCATTTCGCAGCATCTGCTGCCGCGTCGTGCGTGGCGACGAAGGCGGGGCGGGTGTAGGGAGGCTGTGCGGGAAGCACACGGGTGCGGCTGCAGCGGTCACTGCGCGCGTCATCGTCGGCGGCTGTGGCGCGTAATTGGTGGTGTCGTGATGGTTATTGCCATTGTTGTTCGCGGAGGCCCAGGGCACGGTGCCCGCCTCGTCGTACAACCGCCTGCGCTCCGCCTCTGCGGAGCCGCTGTAATTGGAAGCGGTCTTCTCGAACAAAAGGCGCAGCCGTTCCTGCGCGACGCTCTTGGAAAGATGCAGCCCCTCGTCCCGCGCCTTTCCCTTCCCCTTTACATCCCCTCCACCATCGGCGTCCGACTCCCCGTCTTCGTCGTCATCCTCCATCTCTCCCGGGCGCAACGAGCGCGGCGCCTGGGCGAGCTTCTGCTGGTACGCCTGCTGTTGTTGCTGTAACTGCCGTTCGGAAGGCTGCTGCTGCTGCTGCTGCAACTGCTTATATCGCCCGGCATGCGCCTCGGGCTGCTGCTGCAACGCAGGCCTCACCCGTTGTGGCGGCTGCTGGGAGGAGGGCTGATGTTGCTGATGTTGCTGGTGCTGCAGTTGCAGTTGCTCTGCAACTTGCTGCGGGCGAAACAACAGACTCAGCCCCCCAACGCGTGTACTGGCCGCGGCCGCGAGGTTCTCGTAGCTCACGTGCGGCGCCTTGACGAACATCTCCCGCTGCCGCTGCGCCTCGAGCATTGTGCTCGAGAGCGTCGTCGAGCTCATCGTAACCTTGAGCGCGCGGTCCGTGTGCACATTCTGCTCGCGCGCGGTGTGCTGGTGCTTCGCCCCCGCGAGCGATGGGAGGTGCGACGCCGAGCGGTGTGGTGTGCGCGAGGGCAGCTTGCGCAGGTTGGTTTTGCTGTTCGTGCGCGCGTACTTTGCCAGATGCGAGCTGCTCTGCTGCGGCGGCACCTTGGCGATCTCCGCACTCGCCCCACCCCCCTCGTCGCTCTGGCTCTGGCCCCGGCTCTCGTCCTCCCACTCCTCGTCCTCGTCGTCCTCCTCCTGCTCCTGCTGTTGCTGCGCACCCACTTCTTCCCCTTGCAAATCCTCCCCATCCGCGCTCACACTGACCCCATCCCCATTAATACTATCGCTCACGCTATCCTCATCGTCGCTCCACTCCCCGTCCTCCTCGTCACTCGTCGCTAGCACCTGCACGCGCTCAGGCTGGGCCTCTTCAACATGGGCCGTCGGTGACTTCGGCAGAGTTGGACTTGAGAGGTCAGGTGAGCCGATAGGACTGGGGTAGCGAGGCCCGTAATACTCTCGTGCGCTTCCTTCCGATGGGTAATCTACCTGCGAAGCGACAGGGGGTGCTGGTCCAATGTCGTGATGGAAATTGCTCGTTTCAGAGCGAGGGGAGGAGGCTGCAGAGCCTCTATAGCTCCCTCCCACTCCGGAGTAGAAAAACGATTGGGGCGACTGTGTGAGTGTGTAAACAAATTGAGCGGCATACCGAAATGAAGAACATACTTCCTCTCCAGCCAAAAGCAATGGGAAGCTTAATTGTGGCATCCTGGGGGATTCTAATACTTCCTGTGATTGATTCTCACTCTGAGGGGGGGCTGGCTCCGTTAGACGAGACTGCGACTTGGGCTGAAAGAAAGCGGTGCCTGAGAGCAAGATTTTTTTCGAAGACGAACAAAAAGCAGTCGTCAAGACCAACCATGTTCCACCTTGACAAGAAGTTTGTCAGATATTTGATTTGTTACTGAATCTTGCATTTTAGACGTGCCATCCTAGGTTAAAGTTTCTTTACTGCATAAATTTCAGAAGTAGGGAAGACAAACGTCTCGAAAAATATCAAGCCAGTCATCGTCGTGTGTTATCGCAACGGTTGCTTCCGGCGCCTGTACAGGGTCTAGTTAGATTTTCTAATGGTGAAAATATGTTCTACTTGCCTGGCGTAGAAGATAATCGTTAAATAATCGGGAAGGGTGAAAAATCTACGGGCTGTTTAGTATCCAATAGACTCGCAGTTAAATTCAAGTTCAAACAACGTACCGTAGAAGTTGGCGGGAAGTCGGATATCGTGACACCGTTATTACATCGCCCAGCACCATGTTCCCTTCCAGTTGCACTGCCCCCACCAAAAAATCCAATAGCCCATGAAAAAAGCGATTGCTGAGATTTATATGAAACAAATTGGCCGGTTTGTTTCGGCGCCTGCGGATCAGCAAGCTGGCATATCTCTACGTCTCCAAAAAGCCGCCCCCATATGCTGTTGCAGAGAGAGATGGTAAGGCCGTGCACAAAAACTGTCTGGTTGATCGGACTTCCAGCAACGATCGGTGCGTCGGCTTGTTTTCTGCGTGCAGGGTTGCCTCTCTGCCACCGATATTTATAACCGGCATCCGCTCCAGCGCTCGGTTTGAACGATAGGTGGAACTGGTCTTCATCCGGAACGGCTTGAAAATTGGCCATACCCCACGATGGGCACTTTTCATAACCAGTGATGAGGTAGAGAGAACCATTCTCTAGGTCCCGACCTCTTGGACCGTTAACAAACTTATACCAACTATCTGCGTGGCAAGCCACATAACTTCGGACCCCATTCAGATTTCGGAGTTTATTGAGACTTGAACCATGCGGAAGGGTGAGAACGGCGCCTTTCGGGCCCAAGCATCCAAAACGGAAATCACCGCCAGGAAATTGCCTACAAAATGATAAATTAAATGCAGATGAAATAACACTGCAACAATACTCAGTGGCCGAATCGGACTGCAATTCCTGAACAGAAGGAGTGGAAACATAGTTTCCCGGATCGAAATCCAGATGGGCTATGTCCTCAGGAGCGTAGCGTGGCAAGGGAGAAAAGTTTTCTGGCACATGTGCGTTGATGGGGTGATCGGAAGGAAGGTAGATGTTGAAGAAAAAATCGAATCCCTCCGGTGTCACTGTTCCAACATCGCCGATGGACACACCGTGTCTTCGATACTCTTCAGGGCCTGGAGGGCCTGGAACGTACAACGGAAAGCCTCGACCTTGGCGCAATAATTGGCTGCAATAATTGTCGCTCTCCGATATGTAGTCCGGCGTGGTCAGTGTTCGTGATCGGGTGCCTGGCTACAAATAAAACCCAGGTAAGAATCATTTGGCAGACTAAGATAGTATTCGCACAGCGGAAGATGTCAACGACCCTGAGAGAGATCACAGCTCGTAAGAGGCTGCTGAAGTACTCGAAACCACATACGCATGGGCGGCGGAGGAACAGCATGATTGTGCAAGTCTCCGAGCACAAATTGACCACCGACGATCTCGAAGCCAGCAGCATTCTGAAATAGGTTTGCGCTGTGGAAACGACCTACTCAGTGTTAGGAATAACAGACAGCTCTGAGTGTACCGCTGCGGAGCAACAGATGTGTCGCCGCTCACGGCTTGAGAGCCGCCACTCACAATTGGCGACTGCATGGCGAAGGACAAGAGTTTTGCTGCCGTAACACTTGTTTAGGCTCCGGTCCGTCCGGCAGACGTGCCGGCCGTCGAAGAGACGACCACTGACAATTCACGAAGCGAAGTCATTTCTTTATTTGGGGGATTTTTTGTCTCAGCTCTAAATGAAGGGATTCATCCAAACCTGTCCACTGGCGCCACCGAGGTCAGCCATTTATGATGCCAGTTATTGCTTCGAAATATTCGGATCATCCCGCTTCATGTTTTGCACCGACTACGACCGAATATAGGCGGGTTGTTTTACTAACTCATTAATATTTTTCCAGAGGCCGTCTATATCATACTCAAAGTCAATCCGAAACGAAATATTGCTTCAAGAATGTTCTTATAATCGAACAAGCTGCCTACAAATGTCGAACAAACATAGTATATTTGGCACCTGGTCAGCAAAATATGGATTTAGGCGATTATTCGGGCTAAGGCAAGACCAAGGCTAAGGTATGGTGTGGTGTCTTTTTTTCCCGCCACAACTGAGGAGATTTCATTGATGACAGAGATTTTTACTACCCATCTACTACGCTCGTAATTTCTCATCCGTTTATATATATATTAGGCTTCCGGTACGGTAGGCGATGAGATCCCAGAAGCTGGTCACTTGGGCAACTCAGAAGGCATGATGGGGGGGGATTCAAAGCTACTGCCACTGGCGGAACTGGACGGTATCGCAGACGGTACTCCAGAGCTCGACCCCATTCCGACACAAGAGGGCATTGGATGCGAGACACCCGACTGGGATGGGAGGAGGCTAAACGCTGAACTAGATATCCCACTGGGGCCGAGGTTGTTTCCAGTTGCTAGCGCACTGGGCAAGTCGTCAGATGGCGGTATTTTATCTGAATTTTAGAACTGACCGTTTCACAAGTTTTCCGGACGAAGAAAGAGACGAGGGTGCCGGGATGTCTGAAGGAACTCCGGACGGGATACCAGATATACCAGAACCCGAAGGGATAGCCGACCCTGTGAGCCCAGGTAGAGTGAATACCCAGGTGTAACAAATATTTTAAGGACAAACCTGCAGAATCTGTCGGAGGACCACAAAGTCCGGAAGGGTGAGGACGATGTGAATGTACATGCTGTGAGGGAACGGGCAAGTAATCGCTGCCACTTGGGACTCCGCTCGATGCACTCGAGTCTTCCAGATCGTTAGGTGCAACGTTACCTCTTCTGTGTGTGCCGGTCAGATATTCTTCAGATGTGCACTCTGGTAGTGGAGGGAATTTTTTTAAAAACGCACATCGGAGTAGCACCAATGGACCCGGCGTTCAACACCACGGCAGCGATGATGAAGGCGGCGGCGTAACTGTTGACCATGGTTGATAATAAAGTTAAGTAGGTTCTGGGAGAGTTTGGGTAAAGAATATGAGGAGGAAGCGTCGTCAAAACCAAGTGACCAGCACGAGGAGAGTTGTGAAGAAGAAGGGTGAGAATCCAGCTGAAGAGCTTAAGCATCGGCGAGCTGCTTTTATGTGTTTCTGCGGACACGTAGACGAGATGACTTCCTGGAATAATTCGGTGTATGCCCGTGAGCCTGTATGGCTACTACTAGGACAATATGGAGCAAGAATTCCTTGGAAATTTTCGTAACTGTACTTTGATGTTCGTTGTTGGGTGTGTTGATAAGCGGTTGTTCAGCAACGGTGTGGATCGCGAGGATTTGGGACGACAAAGGTTAGCAACCCCTGACCAAACAGGTCGGCTGTGGTCGGCCACGAATCATCTCTTCCTAAAATCGCACACGATACCCTTGTCGCCTAGGTTCAGAGTAGCGCCGCATCCGCAAGAAGGTGATGGGAATTTGTCGATGTGCGAAATTTCTGGCCAACCCGGTATAATCGGGAGATCCGAGGGTCGACTTCATTATTATTACCTGGGATGTTCAGGTTCTGCTGGCAGTGGTTGGGCAGTGGCCGAACCTCGCATTAATGTGGTCACGTGCTTCATGTTCAACCGCAAACCCCACTATTGTGATCCCATCTGTCAGCATCGCGATTGACTAGCTTTTTTACGTTTGAACCCTCTAAGCCTTCATCTTGACGTCGAGATCCCCCGTGTACGCGCTGGCGAAATGCTTGCTGGGCTCGAACGCTTTACGGGCCTGCTCCGCGCGGACAAACTCTTCGCATTCCGCGCGACTCTTGTCCACGTCCACGAGCCAAAGGAATACGGTGCTGAAAACACCGCTGAGTGATTTTAGTCAGCCTATATATTTATGAAAAAGAAGTGACAGGGAACCCACAGCGCGAACAGGAACGCAAATGGCATGTTGTCATTGTTGTCAGCGGCAGTTATAATTGCGGAAGAGACGACTAGGGCTGTGTGATGTGGGGTAATCCAGTTGTTGTAAGTCACCTACAAGGACCGATGAACGCAGAAGTCTTCCCAACCTGGCGAAAGTTTATTTAGAGGAGAGAGGAAATAGTGTCAAAACGACCACATACCACAGAGAACAAGGCGAAGAAGAGGAACCTGTCATCTTCAGTTAAAATGTGTCGACAAGCAGGCGAGGTCGACGACAGACATTTGCGGCAACGGCGAGACTTCACTGATCATCGTCTGACTGTATGCATACCAGGGACAGACCATCAAGCCGTAAAACGCTTGGTAGAGCCTATAATCGACGATATTGAGCAGTTCTCTCATTTCGGTTGTGTGTTACGCACCAAATTTCCCAAACGTGTTTGAACCCAAATTTGGTCGTGTGGACGCCAATGAGACCCCATATGGTCAAGATCTGATGAACCAAAGATTATGACCTGGAGGTAGATAAGAACTTGTGTAACTTGCGAGTATCCAGAAAACGTTGAAAGAAAGCATCTAGTGATTAATGTCATGACAAAGGTGAATCGTAGAAAGTGCCAAAGCGCACTTACCGCCTTGGTGCTTATTTTGAAACGCTTTTGAACAAGCCAGAAGAGACTGGATATAGTTAGAAACGATACAATAGTTGTGCAGCACACGTACTAGATTCCCAGTCCCTGGGCGACGATCCCAACAATCAGGAGCAGTGTTAGCTGTAAGGTTGAGTATGCTACAACGCTATACCACACGTTTAACAAAAAGGTCCCCCCTTGTCGAAATGAAAGACCGACCTATTTTGAAGCGTTCCGATTACTGTTCTGCATTTATACATGCCATGATAAGAATCCGCCGAAGTGGGAAAAAGTCTGAACGAAACTTACACAGTGGTATTGAGGACATCGCCCCTGTGGATATCCCGTCAGCTCGGTCGCCTCTGGGAATGTACGATGCTCGGACATCAAGAAATAAAAGATCAAATACAAAAACGTGTGTTTCAATCTCAAACACTCGCGGAATGCGACATATGTCTGCTTGAAGCCTATCGTAAGCAGACCCGTCCCAATTGGGAGGTTCAGCCCTGGGCGCCGTTTCTCCAGGAGGAACCACGGGAAAGCGCAAAGGAGCCAGACGGCGCCGGAAAACGCGATGAGGATGCTGAACGCCTTCGTGTTGTTCTCCGTGCTGTCGTCGGATTTGACAGCTTTGAGGATGCCAATCATTACGGCGAGCACCACGATTTCTCCAAGGGACGAGATGGTGAAGGACATATTAGAGATGCGATTGCGGGAGAGTGAGGTCAGAACGGTGTGATCCTCGAGGCTAGTTGGCAGATTTGTGCGCGCGTAAAGTATATTAGGGTAGTACTGACGTCTTTGCTCCAGATTTTACTTCAACCAGGGATGCCTTGACCTCTGGAAGATCGCGGGCAAGGCCAGGAAATGCGGCGGTCCAGAATGTGAGAGAGCCCTAGATAATGTCAGTTGATACATCTCCCTTTCAATGGTATATATGCCTGGTACGCGATCACTGGACACATTTAGGTATAGTTTCTTGTGATCACGAAGGATGCTCACACCCAAGAATGTACAGAGCAACACCTGAGCGCCACTGCGAAGGCTCGTCGACGCCGAGCCAAGCGAAAGAAACGGCGACCGCAAGAATGGTGAAGAAGATCGTAATATTGGGCCTACATACGGCGGCGCATCAGTTAATTAATGGCGTGTACGAAACTCGAGCTACATACCTCGAAGATCCGTAGTCCGCCCAAGCACCGATCATTAAGAGCAGGACCGCCTGGATAGCAAAAGATATTCCATTTGCTATTTCGGAGATGTTGCATCAATTGAAGAAAGATTGCCACGACGAAACGACGCAACTCATCAGGACGATAGAATTTACTGCGCGCACGGTTAAATCCATGTGGATAATCAAGTGCGACAAAAATTGTGACGTACTGTCGCGGACTCGCCCAAGATAAGGAAGTACACATCCGTTGTCTCCGCACGGGGCCGTGAATGCAGGTAGAGTTGGATCGTAGCCGGCTAAGTATAGCAGATTTTGAAACTGAGAGGGACCGAAGTTGAAGCTTGATAAGAGGATTACAGGTCAGACACTGTAGCCAGAGATATCCTTATCTTACCCAGAAAGGCCACTATTTCCGACGTAGTACAAGTAGTATGCCCAGAGCTCTGAGCGCGATGTAGTCCATTGCGAGTCCGATTCCGGCTCTGTTGCAGACACCGAATGTGGGTCCTCGACGTCTGGTTCGGCCGGGAGAGCCTTGACCTCATTTTCGACCGACATGGCAAAGTAGAAGGAGGATTCGAATGGCCGCTCTGATGTCACAAATCTATTTTCATCTGGAAGAAAATCAGATAGAATAGAGCATATTCGCACCGCCCAAAATCGCCTTTTGATCTAAAAAGTGATGCTGATGCCAGAAAAGTGGGGCTCCCAAAAGGGAATAAGTGACACTCAAAAAGCGAAGTAAAGGCGCAGTTCTTGGTCATTTCAGCCCGAGGAAATTCCCGGACCGCCGGTGCCTTGCCTATTCTTTAATCCAAATTTTTTTCAGTAGAAAATTTCTCGCAGGCGTTGCACAAAGTCGAAGGCGAGAGCCAGGTCAGTCACCGAAGTCACATCAATCAAGACTCTCGCTTAAAAGTGATGCAGAGATCTGAAAACTTTTGGGCGGTGCGAATATGCTCTAATAGAGCATACTTGCACAGGCTAAAACGCCCGTTTGATCCTAAAAATGATGCCTGATTCCAGAAATGTTGGGGCAGCCTAAAGGGGAATGGGTGACACGAAAAAGAACGACGTGGTGCTGCCGTCGGTCATTTTACCCCAATTAAATTCCAGTACCATCCTCACATAGACTCTTCTTCAACCTGAAGTTTTCATCTGTAATTTCAGCGCGAGAGTTCTCGCCAGGTCGACTGCACACTCAGAAGTCATACTAAGATGTCATCAAATTTCTGACGTCGCCTAAAAACTCGAAGTGATCCCAGAAATAAAAACGGTCGTGCAAATATGCTCTAATCAGATGCCGCGGGTGCAGAAAGTTCGGGGACACGTGCGACGTGGAGCATGAACGGACAAAATGTTATACACCTTACTATCGATCACCCACCTTTGCAAAAGTGCCTACCTTTGCAAAAAACTTTTTTAGCGATCTAAATTCTTGCTCTATCCCTTAGATAAAATAGATATGAGCTCTTCCATACTCTATAAGTATACAGCTGAAGTATCTAGCTGGTGAGTGTCCAGACGACCTCAGAAAAAAATCAAAACCTGTCAAAATTGAGCCTTAAACAGGTATAAACACGCTCGGCCTTTGATACCTTTTGCTAACTCGATGCCTGGACTCCCAGAAAATTGGAGGTGAATCTTTGAGGCCTCCTCCACACAGCTATATTTTTTTTTTGAATAATAATCTGTTTCTATGTTGTGTGCAACTATAGTTTTCAACGCGTGACAAACCCAAAGTGAAAATCAAACTCCGCTCGGCACTGCGTTTTGACTGTTCTTTGCGACACACTCAAGTCGCGCGTGGTCGACGCCCTGCGTCGCGTCTTCGCGTCCATCAAGGCAGCTGTGTCGACCCCCATATACCCCTCCCTATACGATCCCTTATAATATTGATATCTTATTCACCAAGTCTCGTATTGAATACGACGTGAAAATGGGGCGGCAGGCGGCGAAACGGGCAGGGCTTAAGATGAAGAAGGTAGAGGACAAGGTGCAGGAGGCAGTGGTAGGCATTCGCATTGGGCTGTACAAGAACGCGCACCAGGCCGCAGAAGCCCTACAGATCCCGAAGCAGCAGTCGACAATCCATCGGCGCCTCAAGGGCATGGCACAGCCCAGAATCCAGTCCCAGACTCAGCTTCAGCATTTAACGCCCGAGCAGGAAACTGTGTTAGCCGAGTGGATCAAGTTCTACGGGTTTGCGGGGCTACCATTGTCCAGGAAGACCATCGGTGCGAAGGTACATTCGTTGTGTGGCCAGATCCCCGGACCCCACTGGCTTGATCACTTCCTCCGACGCCACCCTGACTGTTCCATCGGCCGTCCCTCTGGGCTCGACCCCAAGCGTGCTAAAGCATTCAATCCCACAAATGTCAAGGTTCATTTCGACATGCTTGAGAAGGAGTTCGCAAACAACGGTCGACCCATCCCCGCACGCAACATATACAACATGGATGAAGTCGGGATCCAGCGTGGTGGCGGCCGCAAAGGCTCACCAGAGCAGTTCTTGTTCTCCTCAGCGGACATGGCGCGGTACAAGCTTAAAAGCGACGAGCTTGAGCTCACAACAATCTATGAAGCTGTATGTCTTGACGGGTCCTCCACCATCCCCCCAGGATTTGTTTTTGCGGGTTCCTTGATGTGTCCTGCATGGTTTGATGTGCAAGACGACATTGTGTACGTGTTCATTAAAATCAGACGATGTAACTTGACTCTGACAAGATATCGTAGGCTTTGTATGACCGAGACAGGATGGACTAATGACCTCGCATTCCTGAAGTGGTTTGAGGAAGGCTTTATACCTGCCGCACTAGCTCACAGTGACCCCGACTTTTCCGTTTTCCTTCTCTTCGATGGGCACAAGTCACACGATCAGGTTGCTGTCATCGACCTCGCCCTGAAGCGCCGTATCAAGCTCGGGTTGATGGGCTCGCATCAGACACACCGTCTACAACCTTGCGACGTCGGCGCTTTCGGTCCGTCCAAAGGGTACTGGCGTGTGCGGTGTGACGAGGTCCTCCACACGACGGGTGAAACAATCCCTGTCGCCGACATCGTGAAGGAGTGGATGGGTGTCCGCGCAAAGGCCTTCAAAGTCGAGACAATCAAACAAGCCTGGTTCAAGTCCGGCATTAATCTCGACGAGAGCGGCCTCTTCCCACGTCTTACCCCAGAGATCTTCACGGCTGCAGACTACGCGCCCAGCATTTCCACGTCAACGCGGCTTCATCTACCCGCCGGCTTCCCTGCATCATCCCCATCTGAGTCAGACAGCTCATCCACGCCCTCCTCCACATCTACGCCCTCCTCCACATCTACGCCCTCCTCCACATCTACACGCTCCTCCACATCTACACGCTCCTCCACATCCACGCCCTCCTCCGCATCTAGATCCCTCATCAACGTCGAGCAGCCGCCCGCCGACCTCTCAGGCCCAGCATTAGTTGAGTACTACAAAGTGCTCGCCCTCAAGTTCGCTGCTGAGCGCAATGAGGCCAGGGCACAGGCTGTCGCTGCAGAAGCGCATGCCGTCCTTGCCGGCTCGCACATCCACTCGCTCCAGACCCAGCTCAATGCGAAAGGAAAGAAGCGCGCTGGCAATGATCGCACACTGTCCACCACGGCTCGGATGCTCACTTCGGCGGAGGGAAGGGCACTTGCAGAGGAGAGGCGAACGACCCAGCTGGAGAAGAAGACGAAGGACGACGAAAACCGCACGCAGCGACTCCTGGCCGATGCGGAGATCATCAAGCGTCGTGCTGAACTGGGCAAACAAGGCATGGAGTTTAGTGGTAAGATCAAGTTGCTGAAGGCTCCCCAGCTCAAAGATCTTGCCTGGTCGCTAGAGCTGGAGGAGGTCGGGACGCGGGAGGTGCTCATCGAACGCATCCTCAACCACTTTGAGGAGGCGCAGAACGAGCATCTCAAGCGGGATAAGCAGTATGCCGACTTGTGGCGTGAGGGGCGTCGTCGTCGCGCTGCAGATGGACCGGCATCATCCTCCGACGACCCTGAGCAGCATGCACCCATGGAGGATGTGCTCACCAATAGGGAGAACATCGCGAACGGCTCCGGATCTTTCGCTTACATGCCTGCCCTTCCCCCTCCTGACGCCCCCTACACAATCCATGACTCGTGGATGCCGCCTCAACCCAATATTTACCACGACCGCCCCATCGACCATCCTTTGCCATTCACACCCGAATTCTATACATACCCACCTCCATTCAAGACACGCAACCCTCCCGACTCCGCGCGCTTCTTCTCTTAATTTTACACGATACCTCTGACATCCACTTACGTTCATTGCACACGATACCTCCGACATCCACTTACGTTCATTGCACGATACTTACCATTATTACCCTGCTATGTATTCTATAGCACCGTAATTAACGCACCGCAAGCTTTGCCGAAACGTCGGCCCGATCGGCAGAGGAGTGACAGGCGTGACGTTTTTTGGCAAAGGTAGGTCAAAAGCATCAAAAAACAGACCCCTCATCGGCATGCTTATACCTCTGGCCCCAGGTGCCCTTAAATGCTAGAAATTTTCGAGGACAGTATTGAGACCCATAGCTTGAACTCTATCTAAGTTTTAGAGGAATCCGACTCCAAATGCTTGAGTAGCACTCCCATCAATTTTTTTTGGCAAAGGTGGGCGATCGATAGTAAATACAGCTGAGTGAAGAAGGAAAAAACAGCGGTTTAGCCCAGGAAAATTGAACGACACGTTTCAGAAGAGAGATACTGCAACATCCAACCTAGGAACCGTATCCTGGGGTTGCTGGGTTACATACATGCATAAGTACTTGTTTATTTTTTGCTTCCGAAGATGTCACGCGTTTCTTGCTTTTTTGGAACCCGCACAGCATCCATCAATTGATTGAAGACTTTTTTTTTGTTTTTTTTGGTGGAGCGAATTGATTGAAGACTTGACCGAGAGACAAGGTGAGCGCTGAGTAGTGGAAGTACCCAGGTATGAACCCGTATGATAGCAAGCAGGACATCGCTCAACAGTCTATCATCGTCGCGATCGTTCAACATTTTGGACGGTTCAGTGAGGTGAGTGTAAGAGACTAGGAGTGCTGGATAGTTTTCAGAAGCTTCGCAATTTTGAGATGTAGGTGCGAGCTCAGATACGGAATATCGCTCCATTCTCCATTGCCTGCAGATGCAACTATAACAAGAGGAAGAACATCATGGAGCACCTCAAAAGGCTCGTCTCGCGGAGAGACTAATGGACGAAGGTCTTCAGATAATTGCACAAAAGTATGGAAGGCCGCCTTAGCCTCCGTGTCCTCCATTTCTTCGGGATTTGGATGGTAAGTAGAAGTTCTCATTTGAGGTTGTACGGGCCACGTGGGCGTCTGATTTCGGACAAACACGGCGCCTTTCCGAATCGTCATCAACTAACTACGCCGCCGAGCACCGAGTCTTGAGGGTTGCGGCCGACGCATACACAGGATGTATCGTACGCTCCCCGCATCTAGACGACTCACCTCGTCGGGTGCTGTCCGCGTTATAAGGAGGGTCCGTACATCCGTCGAAAATATCCACATTATTTGACCCGTAAATTTCAGCGTCTGACGACCGAACCTTTATCTTCCCCGCCTCTCCCCAAAAAGAAGAGGCACATCGTGCGCACGATTCTCTTGTCGACGACGGCGGTGGTCGGAACTTTCTACATTGGGAGCACTTTCGTCGCATTCAAGAACGAGGCCTACTATGACTTCTTCTCAGAACACGTCCCTCTCGGTTATTCCATGCTCGAGTACGCCGAGGGCCAGAAGTGGGATAAGATGACCCCAGAGTCTGCCTTCGAGTCCTTGAAGACGACGGCCTCATCCAGTGTCGCATCTACCCAGCGCTTCGTTACCGACAAAATCAATGGCAGGCCAAAAACTGCCCATGACGCCGTGGAAAGCGCTAGACACACCAAAGACACTGCCGTCAGGGCGCTCCAGGACTCGAAAGACCGCGTCAATGCGGCGGCAGCGCGAATAAAGACTGGGATACAAAAAGAGACCTCTGGAGCAACAGCGATCGCGAAGCACCAGTCGGAACAGCTTTCCCGTGGGTTACAAGAACTTATACGCGAGGCAGAGGCAGCGCTGGCGTCGGGCAACCTACCAGGAGGTGACGCCGAGGCGTCGCCATCATCTCACAATGAGTCCCCGCCAAAAGACGCTGCCGGAAACAGCATCTACGACGCTCCTTTACCCCTCGGCTTCGAGCTCCCCCCAGGATACTCGCGCCCTCAGCCACCCAAAAAACCTGACCCCCCTCCGACCGAGAAGTCGCCAGAACGCCTACCTCGCTTATCCCCTGCCCTTTCTTCTATCAGCTCTTCAGAGCCCATCATTGCACACCTTGCAGGAACGATCGACGACCTCACAACCTATGTCGAATCGAATCCTGCAGCTATCTCCAAGGCCGCGTCTGTCCTTGAGTCCGCAAAGGGGGACTTGACCGCGTTGGTCACCCGGATCGAGAAAGTCCGCGAGGACGAGCGGACGGAGCTCGAGATGAAGCTGGACGAGCAGACCCGCGAATATACTGTGAAATTGATGGAGCTGGAGATGGAGGGGCAGGACAAGCTCGATGGCCAGGAACAGGAGTTTCGGCGATACTTGGACGATGAGCGCGCGAGGCTGACACACGTCTACCGGGAGAAACTCGAGAATGAGTTGCGGACTCAGACAGATCTGATCAACGAGAGGTACTAGCATTCTGCGTAGTATCCTACCGGAACTAACCAACCGGTAGACTCAAGGAAGAAGTGATCGCACAGGGCATTGAGCTTCAGCGCCGCTGGATTCGGGAAATCAAGGTCCGTGTCGAGGAGGAGCGCGGTGGGCGATTGGCCAAGATCGACGAACTCTCTGCGAACCTCAAGCGCCTTGAAGGTATTGCTCTGGATAACTCCTCCTACCTCGATGAGAACATCCGCATCCACGCCCTTTGGTCTGCCCTGCGCGCCCTCTCTTCCTCCGCCCTTACATCGCCCGTCCGCAAGCCGTTCCGCGAGGAGCTCCGTGTCCTGCGTCACATCTCTGCTGCGCGCGAGGACCCTGTCGCCGCCGCTGCCCTAGAATCCCTCGAGGGCTCCGACGTCCCCGACGTAGGCGTCGAGCCATTCGCCGACCTCGCCACGTGGTTCGTGAGCGAGGTCGTGCCCAAGGTGTCGCACGTCGCGCTAGTGCCCGACGAGAACGCCGGCGTGCTTTCGCACCTCGCGAGCCGTGTGTTCTCAGGACTCCAATTTAAGCGCCGCGGGCTCGTGAGCGGCGACGACGTACTGAGCGTACTGGCGCGGGCTGAGTATTATCTCAACGAGAAAGATCTGGATAGCGCCGCTCGGGAGCTCAATCAGCTTAAGGGCAGTGCGAAAGTGCTGTTGCACGACTGGCTAGAGGCTGCAAGAAGGCGGTTAGAAGTGCAGCAGGCTCTCGAGGTACACTTCTAAATGCTTTCTCATGAACCTACTCACAAACTACGCCTTAGGTGGTGCAAACCCAGGCAACGCTGGCGTCGTTATTGGTCGTATAACTGGGTGCCACACATAATAATAGAATCCATCACGTATATATTAGCCAACCGGATTCATAGCGCATTCACAGATGACCTGAGCTCGCCGCACTACTGTCTAAAGACGAATAGATATCAGGAACAATATGCCATGAGGATTCTGGGAATGAACGGGCGGACCTGTTCGTTGTCGAGCCCAACCTTGACGAGCCCGGGGAACATGGTGCACCCTACACGGTCCATCTCGCCGTTCTCGTTCTTCAGACATCTCTTGATGAGCTCGATTTGCATCGGGTACAAGGTGCTGCCAAGCTCTGGGACAAACGCACGGTAAAACGCGTCGCCAGAGCCGGCGGTGCCATGCAGCATGCGCGAAAAATGATAGGCTGATTCCAGGACGCGGGAGGGTAGCGCGCCTTGAAGTAGGCTCATAAGGTGGGGTATCTGCTCCGTCAGGATACTATGCGCCATTTCTGGCGTGCAAGTCTGAACGGCGGCGGTGAAGGTTTGTCGCCGCCAGACGGCGGCCACCGTCGGGTCTCCTGGAGGGGATAAGACCGAGAACTTATAAGAACAAAACAATAATACTTACGCGCAAAGATGTGCTCGTGGATGCGAGTGAGCTGGATGTTGGCTTCCTTGGAATTCGTGACGATCAGGCAGTTTATGAAGCCTTCCGAGATGGTCTCGGCCAGTGCATGGCGCAGGAGACACTGCACTTGCATGGATGTGCCGCGGCTGAATGTGGATGCAGATTCCGTCCCATTGACAATGTCATTGAGGCTCGCCTCACAGAGCAGGTCGAGGGGCACTGGGGGCTGGCGGACAATATCCGATGCCCAGCGATTAATCAGTTTGTCTAGCTGCGAGGCTCCATTCTATAGTCGTTTAGAGGAGTTTTCGCCCCCATGGTAAGGATGCTACCTTAATTGAAAAGTCATCCACAGAGTTCCCGAGTGTTTGAGTCCCAGAAGCTTTGCCTTCCAAGACGTCGATTCGGGCACGAAGTTGAGCTACCTAGAATATTTAAGCCCCGGAGAGATGAAATATGAGAGCGCCTACTTGCTGTTCTTGTTCCTCAAGCTGGGCGCGCTGCTCCTCCACCTTCTCGTGAGCAATCCGCTACAGCAGCATAAATTCAACAAAATCGATCCGTAGAAGAGTTTACTCACAAAATTGGTCAGAACATATTGATATTCCTGGGTATCCTCTACGTTAAGGCCAGAATGGTAGGACATGCTTTACAGGCACGCATTCAAACAGTAAGCGCCAGGGCATTCGCAAGAAGCCGTTTGTTGTTGACTTTCCTTGATCCTGCCAAATAACGCGGTCCGGAAGTTCCGGCGACCGCGGCCGGGTCGGTTCGGTTCCACTGTCCAGCAAGAGCCATTCAAGACCCACTGCCTTTCTGCGAACTTGACCACAAACTATGCCACTTGGACCTCCCATTAACTTCCCTGTTTGGTTGAAAGATAAGGGCCATCTTCTCAAACCACCTGTGAACAACTTTTGTCTGTACCAAGGCAAAGACTTCGTCGTAATGGTGGTCGGAGGGCCAAACGAGAGGAACGACTATCATGTCAACGAAACAGAAGTGTTTTGCTTTCTGGAGGATTCAGTCCCAGCCTTGATGACCCGTCTCTGTAGGAATGGTTCTATCAGCACAAGGGAGGAATGCTTCTCCGAGTTGTCGACGACAACACCTTCCGGGACATTAGAATAGAGGAGGGCGAGATGTTCCTTCTGCCTGGCACGACCTCTTCTTAATTGCGTCGCTACTTCTGCTGATCCGCCTTCGTTCTGCCAGCAAACACACCCCACAATCCTGTGCGCTTTGCAGACACAATCGGGCTAGTGCTTGAGCGTGTCCGGCCAGAATCCTCCTCTGGTTTGTTCGCCTCCCAGATCTACGGGGTACGTGTCTCTGACTGCTCCAAAATTTCCAGATCGCTTGCGCTGGTACTGCCCGTCGCCTGTGCACAAGGAACCCACAATTATCTATGAAGAGACCTTCCATGTGACAGATCTGGGGACCCAGCTGAAGCCTGTTATTCAGCGATGGCAGGGAGACGAAGCACTTAGGACCTGCAAATCGTGTAAGGCTGTCGCGGAGCCCAAGTAACTTCTTCGGCAGCCTGCTTGTTTGGGCTGTGGAAATTACTCGCGCTGTACCTATGTAACAAAGCAAGATCCAATTTTGTTACTCGAACTGAAAAATGGATCGAGCCAATGTGAAAGGACCTGAAACAACTACCCTCAGTTCCTGCCTTGAGGAAGGTCTGCGTCCGCCCCGGCGAAATCCACATTCCAATCAAGCAAGATTTCATTCAACTTCGGCTTGACTCCCGCGGCTTTAACGCGGCAACTGAATCCACAGCATTATCGCCACGTTGTGTTTCGGGGGAGCACATACATCTCTGAATATCCCATTCTCCATCAAACAATTTGAACCAACTTACTAGGGAGATATTCCGTAAACGGTGGTGCCAAGCGTTTGTCAGTGTTGCAACCGACACTCTGCTTTCGTGTGATACAGCAAGCACCGCCGATCGTCCACTTATAGCCGTCCTTTGCCTTCAGAGGTAGCGGCCAAAGCCAGTTAACGTTGCCGCTGTAAAACATCGTCTGCAGGGGCCGCATTGAACGGCAGCCAAGAATGCTCCCAAGATCGCCATATTGTTGTCAAACCAGGGATGGTGGCGGTTTCTTACCTACGTCGGACCACCGCGCTATCGACTGGCAGGCTTATCGCCCCCAAATGAAAAGGTGCCAATAGCGCGATGCACCGAGTGTCGCGCGGATAAGAGGCGCCGCTCCGAATCCGATTCACGCTCTCTGCAGCCTTGTTCTCTTCCCCTCCATGCTTGCAACGCACCATTTCAGCTTTGGAGGTCTCTGCTCTCTGGCTCTGGTGCGAGCTGCGATTACTGTGTACAGCCAAAGATTTGGAACTGCTACTGGAACAGCCAATGTCGCATCGTTTAGCGGAGCAGCAGCTTACGATCCGACAGTATTGAATCCTCCTCCGGTTCCTTCTCCGCCTCCGCCTACTGCTTTTACGCAGGAGCTAAGCAACATTCCCCCACCAGGCGTATCTATTCCTCAGTCCGGTTACTTCCTTGGGTTCTCTATCGAGTTTTCTGTTATTAATCAAATTTGTGAGTCGTCTTTTTCTGCATTCAATGCGCGCGCTCAAATGCCGAATACAGTGGGGATCAATGGGTAAGTCCTTCGAGTGCTAGACTAACGCTAGTTTAATCAACGTCATACAGATCATTTCTGCAGGTTCCATTTTTGAATCTCATGTCCAATCTTCAAGCTCGCGGTGGCTCCGTGCGTATCAGGATAGGGGGAAATACTCAAGAGACTGCAACTATGGTCTCGAATCTTCCTAACGGTAAGATGATGGGGAAAGGGGAGCCGACCCAGGATCCAGTGTGTTTACTCGCTTCTCGTATACAAAAACGCTGATCTCGTTTCTGGGCGGGTTCAGATGCAAATGCTTACACCACCGCTTCTTTACACCCCTGAGGTGTTGTACATGCTGGCAAATATTTCATCCTTGGTGAATGTCCAATGGTATCTTGGTGAGCTGGGCACGTTTTATAAAGTATCTGACTACAGCTTTATGTCAGGCATTCCACTGAATGATACACAGCAGCTTCGGCTGCAAATCGCCGAGGTCGCAGAAGCGGTTCTCGGCGATAGACTGCTCGGATTTCAGATAGGCAACGAGCCGGATCAGTATGGAATGTCCTCCCCCTTTCACCTTCCACGTCTGTCCTTTGCTTTAACGGTTTTCATCAGTCATGGCCACCGTCCTATGTCGTATACCGCGTACGATTACTCGATTGATTTCGGCATCGTCGACGCGGCCATGCGCGCAGACCCCAAGATATCATCAGTGAATAGAAGGCTTATTGGGCCCAGTCTATCTGGGACTTGGAAGCCTGAAGAAGTCTGGGACACTGGATTCCTCGACACGTACAAGGATAGTTTTGCCGCTCTGGCGATGGAAAAGTAGGCGCACCACCGATAAATTCCCACGGTTGAAAAAACAATGACAACGTTACAGTTACCCAAACAACAATTGTGCAAAGGTCCTCCACAACAGTGATACAGTTATTGACCCACAACAAATATTTTATACGTACCTGAATCATACCGCCGGAAGAACTATCGCTCGCAAGTATCTCAGTAGGTGCGGTAATCTCGGCGGCAATATTCTCGTGTTGACGTCTCAAACAAACAGTTCGGCGATAGCTCAGCAATATAACCTGCCGTTTGTGATGTTTGAGACTAACACGGCTTCCTGCGGTGGGTTTCCAGGAGTAAGCGACTCTTTTGGCAGTGCTCTGTGGGCGTTGGACTATGGGCTGCAAATGGCATACAGCAATTTTACTACAGCGCTCTTCCACGTGGGAGGCCAAAGTGTTTTTTACAATGTACGCTTAGCCCAGAACATAACATGCTTACCTGCTGATTATTATCCACAGCCTTTCACTCGTACGTTTAATTATAATACGTCATACGATTGGGAGCAAAATACTGAGTTAGGAATGTCCAGCTCCACCAACCAACCAATCGACGTTCCGTAGCTGGACTATTGGCCCTATTTATTATGCGGCCCTAATAGGCGTGTCCCCCCGTTCTCGTCAAATTTATTCCACTAATAACCTCGTCAGTGGCCGAAGCCTTTGGAAAATCTAACTCTTCCCGCGTCCTCGATCTTGAAATGAATGAAGACAGCATTTATTCCCCGGGGTATGCCATATACGATGGCGACATTCTAGCGCGACTGGCACTCTTTAACTTCATCACCGACCAAACTGGCACAAGCGATTACACCGCGACATTTTCCATTGGCGGAGGAAGTATGCCGAAGCAAGTGAAAGTCAAGTCAGAGATCATTCCGAATTTCACAGGTTGCAACTAACCCCAGTTCTCAGGTATCTCGTCGCATCTTCAGTGAGCGAGAAGAATAATATCACTTGGGCGAATCAGGTATCTGCTTTCATCGTCCTGCTGGACGAAACTTTCATTCTTGCAGACATTCGGCCCACACTTTGCGTCAGATGGCCGGCTGACTGGCATCCTCGATATTAAAACAATACCATGCGACGTGTCGGCGAACACCTGTAGCGTACGAGTCCCTGCGCCTGGGTTCGCATTAGTGTTCTTCCAAGACACCGAAAACACCGGCCAGAGTCCAGGTGGAGTAACTTTCGCGACGACAGTGCAGACCCGTACGAGCAACACAATGCGGGTGGATCCGAGTGTGCTTGCTACTTCCAATGGCCACTGGGCCCTGAAATCTGGAAGTACAAGTCGCGGAAGGAAGTGGTGGATCAATGACAAAGGCGTACCGACAAGGAGGAAAGATAAGAAGAAGAATGGAAGCTCCAGAAATGGAGCCGGACTGGCTTTCATAATAGGCATCCATCTCGGACTTTTACTATTTCTGGCGTTGCGCATTATTTAGCCCAGTTTGAGACGCGATTTATGCAACGGACAACGATGACCTACCTACCATTTAGTATTTTTTAAGTCTCAGGTGCCACTACAAAACGCTCCGATTTTAATAGCTCTGATACTGCACGCCCCTCCAAGCAGTGGTCCTGTGTGTTTCGTCCCCGAAATTACTGCGGAGAACTCGAAGTTCAAATATTGGCATGAGACGGAGCTATCACCGGGGACCAGTGCTGTAAAAAACGTGTATTGCGGAATCGGACTGACGAATGGCGCGGTCCCCATAGCTGCAGCGACAGTGGTGAGGTCCGCCGTCATTGCAGTCTTGTTCTGCAGCATTGCTTCGACGCTGACACTAGTGGCCTGTACCGTAGTGCGTATCTAGAAGGTGTAACTTAACACTATAGTTGGTCTGAGAAGCTCAAATTAACATACCGCCGTAGTAATCCGCGCTATGTTTGTTCCACTGAGAAGAGCGCAACTGAATGCAGGCACATTTATAACAAGGTCATCGACGGGGTAATTTCCTCCGCCATTGTTTTGGGTAGTAACAGTAACTCCATCACCAACCTCGTCAACGGTGAACCAGAAAGACGAGAAAGATGCCGTGGCGGAGACCGTGACTGAAAATATATAAGACTGCAGGGTGTTGCCGTTCCGCAAGGCTGCGTTGGAGGTGGTCGACGTAGGGGACGCGGAACAGGCTCCGGATGCGCAAGCAGTGCTCGCACGGTCGGCCCAGTGCAGAGTTACGACCCGGCGACTGTTGATCACGGATGGACCGAAGATCTAATAGTGTAGAATGAATTCGGGAGATTCAAAGATGGAATAACGTCACACACGTCTGCAGTGACCCGAAGATTGAGGGTACCAGCGGGGGTGATGGTCAGCAAATAATCGCGCGGCTTGAATGGTATCGGGACGACAGGTTCGCGCAAAACAACTCCGGTGGGTACAGTGTCGATCATTCTTCCTATAAGCGTCCCGCATGTTGAACTGAAGGTTGCCGCCGATGAAGCGAAACTGAAATTACACAAATTGTTAATTGCAAGTCGAATGAGCAATTTGCGAACCTACGTTCGCATCGTAGCATTACCATCGCTGGCGAAAATACGCGCATCAGAGTCGGTTGCCGCAGGTCCGATAACAAGGGGATTGATGGTAGGACCTTGAAGGTAAGTCGTAGCGCTGAAGGAAGCAAAGAATAAGATAAGCTAGTGAGTGAAGCCTGTTTCATTATTAACATACATGTGATTATCAAACTGCCTGGTGTCGTCGAAAGGCGCAATTGCAGATCCCAGAGGAATTGTAGGAAAGTCAACAGCGGTGACTGTCCAGAGCTTTAGAAGTTCGAAGATTGACAACAAGGTGAAACATACCTCCTCCTAAAGTGTGCCCACACGCGACTAAACCTATCATCTCTGTGGCGGTAAAACCTTGACGATTGAAGGCTGCGATATGTTCTGCTAGGGTCCCAGTAGGGACGGGGACGCCGGCTGGTCCCGCTGACTTTGCCATTACTCGTCCCGGTTTAAACGGAATGCTGGGTCCGCCGCATTGGCCCACAGCTACAACAGCTCCCGCGGCAATGAGATCTGGAACTGGAAATACGCTTTAGCTGGTACTAATGAGGCAGAAATAGAATACGAACTAGGCGTGTATTTTGATATGTGGTTGATGAATTGGTTGCGGGTATTGCTCAGGCCGACTCCAACATTCTGTGAGCCGTCTTCAAGCTTGATTCAGTATTCCAGTAGGAAACAAGCATTCCCACCTCAGCGCGATCCAGCTCGAAGAATAGGGAGCCATCGATACCACCCACACCTGAGTTAAAGGTGGCCATGTCATGATATGCCTTGGTATTCGTTAATATAGTTGGGAATTGAATATCGGAATACGAACTGTACGAAGCCACTGCGCTTGAGTAGAAGGAGAGGTGCCATCTGGGTTCGCGGCTGTAGGTCCGCAAACTGGTGGGATCGCAGCAAAGCCTGTCAGCTCTAGCCAAAGAAACTCCTCGACATAATCATATGCAAGATTTGGCCAAGTGTATGCCGCCGTGCTTGCGAATTGTTGGGCGAAGACGAAGGCTGAGAGGAATTTTATAGCGACCATGAGGGGCTCAAAATCGTTAGTTCACAATAACGCTAGGCCAGTCTAGATATATAATGTCGCTTGAACCCATGGAGAATGGACCAGGGACCAGGTATAACGGCAAACGCTGAAAAGACGGGGACGCCGAATGCTTTGTATGAGCTACAGTATATCATAGCTTGAATCCTATGACACCGGGTAGGACCAGCATCTCGGAATTGGAATTTCCTGGGGACGACCGGCCATCCGAGAAATAGTGGGACGGCGATCACTGTCATTGCTTGCCCAAGAATGCCTATTGAAACTGGCTAGGGCTGGCTGGAACCACATATACTGCGCGTTCCTGAGTGATATGTCCGAGGTTTTGGCGACGCTTTGAAGATAAATTTCCCAGGAGCATGAGGTTCGCATTCGGTCGACGTCGGGGACAGAATGTAGCAGTCGGGCGCTGGCCGCGTGCACTTGATCCTTCCTGCGCCGGTATTCCAATATGTCCAAGTACTTTTGCGGCCTTCCGCTATAGCCTGAGAACAAACCGGCAAAACAACGTGCATTGCACCGGAGAGAGCTTGAAAGAAACAGTCGTAGAGGCCCAAAGCACTAGAGGATGAAGTGAAGATTGGGAGCCCAGAATTAAAATGGAACAAAACGAAGACGCATCAGTGGCGGTGCCTACGCGTTGACTTCCTACCACCAAAACATGGCCCCAAGTAGGAAGAAACGCAAACTTGCCGAGAGCACGGATCAGGGGCCTAGCAGACGCGCTCGTCCTCCGCCTCTAAACTCTCTTCCTGGGCGGTCGAATTCAGCAGAAAAGCACGCTCTGGTCCATGGTGCGGTCGAAAGGAAATGGTGGATCAATTACAAAGGCATACCGACAAGGAGGAAAGATAAGAAGAAGAATGGAAGCTCCAGAAATGGAGCCGGACTGACTTTCATAATAGGCATCCATATTGGACTCTTACTATTTCTGGCGTTGTGCATTATTTAGCCCAGCTTGATACGTGATTTTTTTATTATACAACGAACGATTACCTACCTACCATCTAGTCTTTTTCAAGTCTCAGGTGGCACTGCATGACGCTCCGATTCTAATAGCTCTGATACTGCACCCCCCTCCAAGCAGTGGTCCTGTGTGTTTCGTCCCCGAAATTACTGCGGAGAACTCGAAGTTCAAATATTGGCATGAGACGGAGCTATCACCGGGGACCAGTGCTGTAAAAAACGTATATTGCGGAATCGGACTGACGAATGGCGCGGTCCCCACAGCTGCAGCGACAGTGGTGAGGTCCGCCGTCATTGCAGTCTTGTTCTGCAGCATTGCTTCGACGCTGACACTAGTGGCCTGCACCGTAGTGCGTATCTAGAAGGTGTAAATTAACGCTGTGGTTGGTCTGAGAGGCTTAAATTAACATACCGCCGTAGTAATCCGCGCTATGTTTGTTCCACTGAAAAGGCTGCAACTGAATGCAGGCACATTTATAACAAGGTCATCGACGGGGTAATTTCCTCCGCCATTGTTTTGGGTAGTAACGGTGACTCCATCGCCAACCTCGTCAACGGTGAACCAGAAGGACGAGAAAGATGCCGTGGCGGAGACCGTGACTGAGAATATATAAGACTGCAGGGTGTTACCGTTCCGCAAGGCTGCGTTGGAGGTGGTCGACGTAGGGGACGCGGAACAGGCTCCAGATGCGCAAGCAGTGCTCGCACGGTCGGCCCAGTGCAGAGTTACGACCCGGCGACTGTTGATCACGGATGGACCGAAAATCTGATAGTGTAGAATGAATTCGGGAGATTCAAAGATGTAATAATATCACACACGTCTGCAGTGACCCGAAGATTGAGGGTACCAGCGGGGGTGATGGTCAGCAAATAATCGCGCGGCTTGAATGGTATCGGGACGACAGGTTCGCGCAAAACAACTCCGGTGGGTACAGTGTCGATCATTCTTCCTATAAGCGTCCCGCATGTTGAACTGAAGGTTGCCGCCGATGAAGCGAAACTGAAATTACACAAATTGTTAATTGCAAGTCGAATGAGCAATTTGTGAACTTACGTTCGCATCGTAGCATTACCATCGCTGGCGAAAATACGCGCATCAGAGTCGGTTGCCGCAGGTCCGATAACAAGGGGATTGATGGTAGGACCTTGAAGGTAAGTCGTAGCGCTGAAGAAAGCAAAAAAAAAATAAGCTAGTGAGTGAAGCCTGTTTCATTATTAACATACATGTGGTTATCAAACTGTCTGGTGTCGTCGAAAGGCGCAATTGCAGATCCCAGAGGAATTGTAGGAAAGTCGACAGCGGTGACTGTCTAGAGCTTTAGAAGTTCGAAGATTGACAACAAGGTGAAACATACCTCCTCCTAAAGTGTGCCCACACGCGACTAAACCTATCATCTCTGTGGCGGTAAACCCTTGACGTTTGAAGGCTGCGATATGTTCTGCTAGGGTCCCAGTAGGGACGGGGACGCCGGCTGGTCCCGCTGACTTTGCCATTACTCGTCCCGGTTTAAACGGAATGCTGGGTCCGCCGCATTGGCCCACAGCTACAACAGCTCCCGCGGCAATGAGATCCGGAACTGGAAATAGTAGGCTTTAGCTGGTACTAATGAGGCAGAAATAGAATACGAACTAGGCGTGTATTTTGATATGTGGTTGATGAATTGGTTGCGGGTATTGCTCAGGCCGACTCCAACATTCTGTGAGCCGTCTTCAAGCTTGATTCAGTATTCCAGTAGGAAACAAGCATTCCCACCTCAGCGCGATCCAGCTCGAAGAATAGGGAGCCATCGATACCACCCACACCTGAGTTAAAGGTGGCCATGTCATGATATGCCTTGGTGTTCGTTAATATAGGTTGGGAATCGAATATCGGAATACCAACTGTACGAAGCCACTGCGCTTGAATAGAAGGAGAGGTGCCATCTGGATTCGCCGCCGTAGGACCGCAAATTTGAGGGATTGCAGCAAAGCCTGTCAGCTCTAGCCAAAGAAACTCCTCAACATAATCATAAGCAAGGTTTGGCCAAGTGTATGCCGCCGTGCTTGCGAGTTGTTGTGCGAAGAAGACGAAGGCTGAGAGGAGTTTTATAGCGGCCATGAGGGGCTCAAAATCATCAGTTCACAATAACGCTAGGCCAGTCTAGATATATAATGTCGCTTGAACCCATGGAGAATGGACCAGGGACGAGGTATAACGGCAAACGCTGAAAAGACCGGGACGCGGTAGAATTATGAAAGAGCCGAAGATCTTCCGTGGATGGCCGCTGAATGCGTTGTATGAGCTACAGTATATCATACTTAGCTTGAATACTATGACACCGGGTAAGACCAGCATCTCGGAATTGGAATTTCCTGGGGACGACCGGCCATCGCGAGAAATGGGACTTGGGCGGCGATCACTGTCATTGCTTGCCCAAGAATGCCTATACGCTCCTATACAGCTGGCTAGAACTGGCTGGGACTACATATAATGCGCGTTCCTGAGTGATATGTCCGAGGTTTTTGGCGACGCTTTGAAGATAAATTTCCCAGGAGCATGAGGTTCGCATTCGGTCGGCGTCGGGGACAGAATATAGTAGTGGGCGCTGACCGCCCATGTAGTACGTGATCCTCCCTGTGGTATTCCAATAGTCCAAGTACTTTTGCGGCCTTCCGAGTTAGCGCTATAGCCTGAGAACAAACCGGCAAAACAACGTGCATTGCACCGGAGAGAGCTTGAAAGAAACAGTCGTAGAGGCCCAAGGCACTAGAGGACGAAGTGAAGATTGAGGGAGCCCAGAATCAAATGGAACACATGCATTTGGGCACATCAGTGGCGGTGCCTGCGCGTTCCCTTAGACCACCAAAACATGGCCCCAAGTAGGAGGAAACGCAAACTCGCCGAAAGCACGGACCGGGGGCCTAGCAGACGCGCTCGTCCTCCGCCTTTAAACCCTCTTCCTGGGCGATCGAATTCAGCAGAAAAGCACGTTCTTCTGGTTCATGGTGCGGTCGATGCTGGGCAGCTCGGTCTTGGGGATGACCAAGTAAAGGAGGTCATGCGGCCTCGAGTGCACCCTTCAGTCCAGGATCTCGTGGTGGCGGGAGAGATGGGTCCTAACGGCCTAGAGAAAGTCGCTGCTGGTGGAATGCACTCTCTGATTCTCGACTCGAATGGCAAAGTTCGTCGTTTGTCGCGTGTAGTCATCATTAAACCTGAGGACACCAGCTTTGGTCGTTCGGGCTGAATGACTCACTCACCTTGGGCCGCACAACGAAGGCTCCTGACGGAAACCCAGAAAACGTACCGTCCCTTGTCTCTGGTCTCAACGGATTCCGTGCCGCCACCATCGCCGCGTCCGATAACCTCAGTATCGCGATCAGCGATGAGGGCGAGCTCCGTGCTTGGGGAACTTTCAACGTACAGTACTCCTTGGTCTCTTGAAGCACTTGCGCTCAATGCGCACTTCAGTCTGCCGATGGTCTCCTAGGATTCAAGGCAAGCAAAGACAAAGCCGCCGTCCCAACCTCCCTTCCAGCATTCAAGAAACTGCTCATCTGCGGCGCCGCTTGTGGCGAAGACCACGTTCTCGCGCTTACATGCGATGGAACCGTATACGCCTGGGGAAACGGCACGAACTTCCAGCTCGGGCGAAAAATAATGGAGCGGCGGAAAGTGAATGGTCTCAAGCCAGAACCCGTCGCGCTGCCGCCTATCGTCGCAGTCTTCGCTGGCAGTCATAACTCTTTCGCGGTGGACCTGCACGGCGTTGTCTTTGCGTGGGGCCTCAACCAGATGCGCCAAACCGGAATCAGCGACGTGGCGGACGGCAAGAATGTGCAGATCACGTCTCCCACCCCGGTGGACGCACTTTACCCGGACAAGCACGGCGGCGCGCGCGTCATTGAGATCGCCGGGGGAGAACACCACACCCTTTTCCTGCTCGACAACGGCGAAGTCTGGGTTTGTGGCCGATCTGGCGCGGATAGGCTGGGGCTTGCGGCGGACCACCCCTTGGTCGTCGACCACAACGCGGAGGTGGATGCTTTTGAGGGCGAAGAAACCGACCGGCCAAGGCGAGACGACTTCCTCGTGCCCGAGCCCATTCGCCTCGCCTTTCCCCCACCGTCGACACCCAGTCACACGGCCCCAGAATTGTCTCCGTACGCGCAGGGCTTCTCGGCGACGCGGATAGCGCACATCAGTGCGGGGGAGCGCTACAGCCTCGCGGTCGACGAAAGCGGCGTACTTTACGCTTGGGGAGAGGGAAACGCAAGCCAACTCGGTCTAGGGCAGGTTACGAACGCGAGGACGCCGACAAGGGTCCTCAACACGGCTTTGAAGGCGCACCAAGTGACGGCGGTGAGCGCAGGTGGGCAGCACTGTTTGCTTTTGTGAGTGATTTCTCTCAAGTTGTGCGATTCATCGCTGAAGCCTGCTGGCAGAGCCGTGAAGCAGTGAGGCTTTTTCTTAGAATAGTAACGTCCATATTCTACAGGCAAAATCATATATATTATAAGTAGTTGTAGCAGCATTAGATACTAGATGGAGGATCACGATAATAAACCTTGTATTGTTGTATAAGAGAAGGACAGAAATATTGCTTGAGATTCCGAAATGGCAGACCATGATAAGCCAGAGAAGATTTCCGTATGCGATCTGCTTTGACCATCCATTCGCGACCACGTGTTCTGTTGATCGCATCCAAACGGAGCCAAAGTGTCACACAAAATCACCCCTGAGGCCTGAAGCGGAATGTCAAAAGGCCCGGCGCCTTCCAAGCAACGGGCGCGAAAGGCCATTTGTTCTTTGTTTCGTGCAAGTGACAGTGGAAGTGACTACACACCGACAAAAGTGACATCACATTGTCCGCCGTAACTTGAAGGCAAGTCAATCGAGTACGGTCCACGCAGTGGCACGCTTAAAGGTGGTCAGCATCCCTCTAGAACTGGTAGAAAGTTCTTCAATAGTACAGAGAGTCCGTCATAAAGCTTAATTTCCAGTACTACGCCATTTCGATAGAATACGCCGGCGATACGAGCTGCATATTTCCGCGATGATTTTACCGGCGTGAAGGCATATCAAACTGCCGTTGCAGACTCCAGAATGAAAAAGTCGGCATGAGCAAAGGGAGAAGGGGTAAAAGGAGCAAACTTGAACCCACTTGAGGTTAGTCACTACAATCATTCAGACTGCGAGGACACGACGCCTGCCATTGAGTAAACTTGAAGCCACTGCGATCTGGACGTCACGATTCTTGGGTTCTCTCCCTGAAGAGCAGGAGCGTACTCACTCGCTTGCTGCACTATAACGGCGTAGATTCAGTCCATCGTTCTCAGGTCGCCGAGCACGGTACACAATGGGAGGAACTTTGGAAGGGTGATATTTTATGGAACAAAAAATGGTATCGTATGGGTGAACAGAGCGCAGAAAGGGGAAAATCAGAATATTTTACGCTCTGTACAGTGATTCCATATGCGAATGGAACAGAAGGTCGTAATCAAAGGTAGTAGCACTTGAATCCCCCCGGCTGGAGACCTTTCGACAGATAGTCAACACGGCGTCCATTCGAACAAGCTTGAACACCTACCCAGTTTGAGCAAGATCCCGGGCATTCCTCTCTCCACCTCTCTCGGAGAATCGCCCTACATCTGCTATTTTGGTCTCATCGATGCCATCAGGGTTACTGTGCTCCCAAATCCCCCTCTTCAACTGCGTCGCGGCCAAGAAGTCGTACCAAGGGCGTCACGACGCGGTGCGTATTCCACGCTGAGGGGCTCACCCTCCACCGCCAGTCAAAATCGCTCAAGCTCCACGCGCACAGTCGCGTCCGCGCTGTGATCCTTGGGAACTTATCTGCCGTACGTCTGCTCAAACCATTCCGGTGTCGCTTTTCGTTTGCCGTGCTGCAGTTGCTGGTACTGTCACTTGCAAGAAGAAGAGAGCGCCCTGCAGCACCCACAAACAGTGCTTTGTCCGCCAGTGTCTTGCATTTGGAAAAAATATGTAAAGCCCGCAGGAAGAAGTCTGGTTGGCCGCCACTCCGACGAAGACGAAAGTACAAGAGGGAATCGGAATCGGCGAGTACTCCGCTTGCCCGAGGTTATAGTTTTGTGGAGAACGTTCCTTAAACTTGAAGCGGACTCGCGTAGGTGGATTCCGAGGGGTCCGGGAGCTGGCAAGTGCGATGACAGCTTGCTTGCTCACGCCAGGACAGTGCCAATAAAGTAGCTTGTCAGTTTCTTGTATAGTCCCTGTAATCCTTTTAGCTGGAGAATTGGTGCCTTCAAGTTGTACTCGGCAGTGCCACGTCGAGATCCCCGCTGAGCGTATACAATAAACCCAATCACCGATCACGTCTGTCGCCCAGAAATAGCTGTTCCCCGCAGCGCCAATGGACTGATTCAAAGACAGCGAGTTCGACGGAGACAACTCGGAGTCGGAACCAGATATCGAGTGTTGGATTGGTCGTAGCTGGTGCCTCTGAGACCCCAGACAAAGCCGACAGAGTTCAGAAAGCCAACAGAGAGCCACAGAAGTACTGCAAGACCAATGTCATGCCCTCACTCTGAAACAACATGACGGACAAAGGCACAGTTAGGGTCAATGAAGCGGCCGTCGCTTGAAAACCACAAATTCGGCCCGATCTCCGGGCGTCAAACTGGGTACAAATAAATACCCCAACGTGAATTACTACCACTGCCATCTAATCGCCAGCGAATACTTTATGGCTCCGGCGCTCTCCCATCCAGCGGGAGTCACCTTTGTAGACGACGCTGTTCTAGGCTCGTCTCACGTCGAAGCAGCTACATATTATGGCGGAGGCGAGTCATACACTCGTTCTCGCACATACAGCCATGTTGGTGGCATTTTCTCTTGTAAAAAATAGCTCTGAACCTATTGTGCAGTCTCATCCTACATGGATACAACCCCAAGAAGGCCCCCGCCTTCCAAGAAGACCTGCATTCGCGCAAGCGCCGCATGTCGCACGACGAAAAAAGCGTTACTGGCCCCCGCCGGTTTCTCATTGACGTCGAAGAGACTATTCGCGTAGTACTAGAGCAGGAGGACACCGACGGCGACTTCCAGATCAGCGTCACTGACGCTGGCCCCAAGATGATGGCCCTGGGGACCGCCACGAGCAACGGGTTCAAGACCTTTGATATCCGGGGCACGTACATGCTGTCGAACCTGCTCCAAGAGCTTGCACTGGCGCGCGACCACAACCGCAAGCGCATCGTTCTCGACGAGTCTCGTCTTACGGAGAACCCAGTGGACCGTCTCTCGCGGATGATAAAAAACTCGTTTTGGCACTCGCTTACTCGGCGGATCGATGGGGACGGGCTGGAGATTATTACCGCGGACCCGAAGAACCGTACGGGACGCGTCAATCCCCGCATCTACGTACCCCACGGGGAGCCGGCTATGGCGGAGTATTACAGGCAGGTCGCAAAGGACAAGCCGCACATGAATCTGGACGTGCAGGTTCTGCCCGAAAAGGCAGACGATCCCGCCTTTGTGAAGAGCTTAACTCGAAGCCGGGTATTCTCGCACTGGCTATGCGCGAGGTGGATGGGTCTCTCAAAGGCATTCCATTCATTGTTCCAGGCGCGCGATTCAATGAGGTGCGCATGGCGACTACTTCCACAGCCCGTCTAACCTCACGCAGCTCTACAACTGGGACTCGTACTTCATCACGTTGGGGCTGCTCGTGGACTGGCCAGGTATCGATGGCGCAGGGCATGGTCGACCACTTCATCTTTGAGATCAAGCACTACGGCAAGATCCTCAACGGCTCCCGCTCGTACTACCTCTGCCGCACTCAGCCGCCCTTCCTCACCGACATGGCGCTGCAGATCTACAACCAGCTCGACCGGTCGGACCTTGCCGCCAACCACGCGTGGCTAAAGCGCGCGATCCAAGCCGCAATCAAGGAAGTACCACACCATCTGGGTCGCAGAGCCGCGCATGGACCCCAAGACGGGCCTCTCGCGCTACCGCCCCGACGGCCTGGGTATCCCGCCAGAGACCGAGGCGACGCACTTCACCCACATCCTCGAGCCGTTCGCCCTCAAACACGGGCTCTCCGTGCTCGAGTTCAGTGAAAAGTACAACGACGGGCTGCTTAAGGAGCCTGCGCTCGACGAGTACTTCCTGCACGACCGTGCTGTGCGCGAGAGCGGGCACGACACCACCTACCGCTTCGAGAAGCGGTGCGCAAACCTGGGCACCATCGACCTGCAGGCGCTGCTGTACAAGTACGAGGTAGATATTGGTACCGCGATCCGGGAGGTGTTTGACGACGAGCTGGAACTGGAGGAGGACTTTGCGCTCGCGCCGTTCCCGCCGTCGGTCGAGTCGTACGCGCGGCCAGAGAGCTCGCGCGAGCGGAGCAGGAGCAGGATGCAACGGAGCGAGGAGTGGTTTGCGCGCGCCGAATGGCGCAAGGGCATCATTGATCGCTATTTGTGGAACGAGAGCAAGAATCTATACTTCGATTATGATACGGAGAAGGAGTCGCAGATCTTGTATGAGAGTGTTACGGCGTTTTGGGCGCTTTGGGCCGGGTGTGCAAGTGAAGAGCAGGCATGGCAGCTTGTGTGAGTTGTTCCTTGTCCATTTTTTTTTCTCTGTCTGATTCTTTGCAGCACGAATTCGTTGAAGAAGTTTGAGGTGCTGGGAGGCGTCGTGTCCGGGACGGAGGAGTCGCGCGGCAAGATCTCGTTGGACAGGCCGAATCGACAATGGGACTATCCGTGGGTTGTCTCCGGATATCTCCACACTTGTTCTCACACGTCTCTAGATATGCCTGGCCGCCCCACCAGATCATGATCTGGGTCGGGCTCGAGCGATATGGATACCTGGAAGAGGCGCAACGCCTCGCCTACAGGTTCCTCTACATGTAGGTGCTCTGTTATTTTTTAAATGTGTTGCGCCTTAATCATCCTGCAGGATGACCACGGCGTTTGTCGACTTCAACGGGGTTGTTCCCGAAAAGGTTAGCTTGTCCTCTTGCCCATAATCATTTTTTGCTAACGACACTTCTAGTTCGACGCAGTGCGGCTCTCGCATCTAGTGGACGCGGAATACGGCAACCAGGGCATCGACTTCAAGATGGTTCCCCGCGAAGGATTTGGGTGGATGAATGGTCAGTCTATTTTGTGCGCCCTCGACTTGTGCTCACTGTGCTGTAGCGGCATACCAAGTCGGCCTCTCGTTCCTCACCACTCACATGCGGCGCGCGGTCTCCACATGCACTTCGCCCGAGGTCTTCTTCGGCACCGCGGGCGCCAGCGAGGCCGCGCTGCTGACCGCCAACCTGCCCTCCACGGACCCGCTGGGGCTCGCGATGGAGGCGCTCAGCGTTTGAGTATTAGAATTTACAGTACCCAAATTACCCACCCTTACAATAATTGGTATATTTATCGCATTGCCATAGACGACACATTCACCTGTATACATATTGGACTGGAGTTATTCTGTAGATTATCGTAGTAGTTCATAGAAATAAATCGTAGTTCGTTCCCAGAAATAAAGTTCCCCAAATTGCTTCCGAACTGCGCAGGCAGAAGCGAATCGCAGCGAACGTCATCTGCTCGTTCTGACAATCTGTGTTATGCCTGCTTGCGATGCTTCCAGCAGCTCTGACGACTCTGCTGGCGTCCCTGCTGTCTCTGCTTACTGACTCTCCCGATGTGCAGACTGTCCCACCACCGGCTCTAACCTTTGAACTGCGGCATCTACACGCAGTCTCTCCTGCTGCGCACGTAGTCTTCTCGGATGTCCCGCAGCGAGCTGGGCTCCTCGCAGCGAACTCACACACGGTCCACACCCGCCCAATACGGGCCTTCAAGCCGCCGTCCTTCGCCCTGCACGCAGCGGCGCGGGCGCGGTCCATGCGCTTCGGCGAGAGTCTCGATTTACCATGGGACGAGGAAGAGATCCCTGCGCCCGACGTGGAGGACCGGCTGACACTCCTCGAGCAAGTGTCTCGTCTCCTGGGCGTTCTGGACAAGTGATAATTAATCTGCACTACTGATAGGCTCGCGAAGATGTCGAATAACGCGTACGTCGAGCCGGAGGACCCGGCGTGGTACGAGCTTGGCGCGAACTGGACTGTTGTGCGTATGCTCGTGGTACTACATAAATCGTTCGCATTCCAATAATCTACTGTATATGCAGTCGTATCCGTTTGGCTGGGAGCCGGACGCGGACGGGTTCCGGGGGCACGTCTTCGCGACGCCGGACAACGGGACGGTCGTGCTCGCGCTCAAGGGCACGTCGTCGGGCTTCCTCGGCGGCGGCGGCCCGACGGTCAAGAAGGACAAGCTCAACGACAACCTGCTGTTCAGCTGCTGCTGCGCGCGCGTCGACTGGACGTGGACGACCGTCTGCGGGTGCTATCGCGGCGGGTGGAAGTGCGACGCCGACTGCGTCGAGGAGGCGCTCGCAGACGACAGCCTCTTCTACCCCATCGGCACCGTCAGTGCACTCCGCCCTCTCCTGCCGTTAAGCTGCCCCGCTGATCTGAACGTTCATAGAATTTATACAATAACCTGACATACATGTACCCCGACTCCGACATCTGGGTCATTGGGCACAGTCTCGGGGGCGCGCTCGCGTCGCTGCTCGGCGTGACGTTCGGTGTGCCCGTCGTGGCGTTCGAGTCCCCCGGCGAGAAGATGGCCGCGGGCCGCCTGCACCTGCCCTCGCCGCCCTCCACGCAGCACGTCACGCACGTCTATCACACCGCGGACCCCATCGCGATGGGGACGTGCAACGGCGTGCTCTCGTCCTGCGCGCTCGGCGGGTACGCGATGGAGTCCCGGTGCGCTCTTCGTCTCTCGCTTACTGTCCTCGGCTGAATTATGTATGTATGTGATTTAGCTGCCACCTCGGGAAGAGCATCGTGTACGACACGGTGTCGAACCTCGGGTGGGGCGTCGACGTGCGCACGCATGGGATCGTCAACGTCATCGAGAAGGTGCTCAATGAGTCGTGGGCCCCCGCCGTTGAGATCGGGCGGGAGGTGCCCCTTGCGGCGGAGGAGGAGGACTGTGTCGTACGTCGTTCACGTCCCTGTCCTGTTTTTCTACAGGCTATTGATTGCTACCGCAGGAGTGCTACAGCTGGGAGTTTGGTGATTTTCAGCCAAAACGCAGATTCTGGTGGCCATTTCTCAGCCCGAACACAAGCACAGGATGAATGTGTGTACGACCACGAACGAGCGTTGACGTGATATGATATTCGGTCCAGTTAATACACGATCTTACATAGATGGCTACACAAGTAGAATCAGATACCCTGCCAGTGGTAGAGCACCGTGCCTGTGCTGCTGTTCTTCTGCACGACCTTGCGGTTGACGAGCGCGATGAGACATTTGTTTACGCGCGCCTGGGAGAGGTCCGGTGGGGAGATGAGGTCCGTTACTGGTGGTGGCAATGAGTGATGGTGTTGCGCAGTATACGAGGAGACGTACGTTTAGCCGTTCGTGTGGGAGCGTTAAGCAAGCCCTCTATTACACCTTCCATGTTGCGGCGTAGATTCTGCAAAAGAAAGTTGAGGGTGTAAATCAAGCGTGGGACGAGGAAACGCACGGGGTCGCTCCCGCGGAACTCGAGCGGCAGACAAGAGATGATTTTCTCGATTTCAATCTGCGGGCAGGTACGCATTCTCTTCAAGTCAAAAGAGAAAGGAAAACGCACGCTGCGCTCCCTCTTCTCCTTCGCGCTCAGCTTGGGCTTGCCCGGCTTCTTCTTGAGCACGCCCTTGACGGCGACGGAGGCATTCGTGGTGGTGTGCGTGGCGGCGTACGTGATGTCCGCTTCGGTCTGCTCCGCCGTCATTCTGGTCAGCTCAGCCTCGCGCGCGGCGGCTTGGGCTTCCTGCAGCGCCTCCATTGCGGCGATCGCGTCGCGTTCTGATAGGAATTAGAAACCTGGGGATTTGCACGGCACGACACGAACATGCCTGCGCGGCGCTTCGCGAGCGCGAATGACGCGTCGGTGGGGGCCTAAGACGCAAGTCTAGTCAGCATTGAAGCGTAGCAAACAAGGGCAGCGACATGCCTGGGGCCAGTCGGTCGTAAGCGCGTTCATGTTCATGATATACAGCCAGCTGGCGAAGGACTCGTTGAATGTGGCGAGCGAGTCGCCGAGTTGCTTCATGCCCTCGATGTTCGCCTGCAGTGTCTCCGTTTCGTCCGCGAATTCGGACATGGGGGCCTCGAGGAAGGTGAGGCCGGAGGACTCGGGGTCGGACACGGAGACGGCGAAGAGCGACCCTTGCGAGACGCGCCGCAGGGGCGTTCGAGGCATGGTGGGTGTAATTTTCGCGTACTCAAGCTGCAGGTCGTGGTTCCAGAGAGGCTGTCGCGCCAAACTGGGCGTGGGACTTTGTTACGGCTTCATCCGATTGGCCACTTGAACTTGAACTTGGCAGGTCAACCCGAGTCGAAATCCCACGAAAACAGAAGATTTCACGACTTCTGCGCGCAACAAACACTCGTACCCTATTCAATATTCTCATCGTCAACTTGAACACGTACTCCAGTGGGTGGTGGCAACTCTTTACGCGTAAAATGTGCGCCTACCAAGCGCCCACAAACCCCGAGCCGGCTACGCAAACGGGAGCTTGTTTTGGGTCCATTGTTGAACAGCCACTGGAATTAACCCCCCACCTTTTGAAGGCTCTTCTTTTTATGTGCACTCAGTGCTCTGGGAAGTGGATGAATCGTCTTCAAAATTTTGACGCAACATTCGGAGGCTGTAACAGGAGCAGTTGTACTACACACAAGAAGGCTCATCAAGGGTCGACGCTTCTCTGGAAGCTATAAGAAAAAACGTTCTGGGGGCTTCTCGACAATAGAAACATGATCCACAAGTGCTGTTTTAGTGGGCGCAGTTCTGACGCTTTGACCAATTTGGCAGTGGTTTCAGACTCGTTGGTGACCCTTGCCCCCACACAAGAATCGCTTAAAAGCCTGCAGTTTAGTGCACTGCTGAAACCAACTCTCCCTCGTACCACCACCACCACCCAGCGTATATCTTACCGACAACAGACACAGAACCGCTCTATTATCACTGCCAATGTCTAACCTGCAGAAGCAAAAGGATAAAACGAAATCAGTGCCGGTTCCCCCAGCTCCTACATCGGCTCCGCCCAAGCCCCCGCCCAGACAGCCTTCGAGTCTGCGTAAGCTAGACACAAGTGTTCAAGCTTCACTTCCGGCGCCACCCGCTGGCCAATCAGCAAATGCGCCGGCAACTACCACTAGATCATCCTAAATGCGGTCCCACTCCCACCTTCCTTCTCCAACTTCGGATGTTGACCAATCCCATACCTCCCTGTTCATTTCTACTCTTACGCTTTCGGTACACATGGTCTTGGCCACCACTTTACATTGCCACGCCCTCATACGACGAAGCGAACTCGATGTTCGACGTTCACCTCCTCTTTGTTAGCGCCACATCCGCCTTTCAACTTACCCGACCTCGTTTTCAACCCTGTCCTCCCTGAGGCTTGATGCCATTGGGATCACATACCTCTCCTAACTTCCCCATGCCTTTCCTTCCATTCACTCATCATTGTCATCCTTCACCCTCCTCGAATCTCCGAGTCGGTACCTCTCCCCACGGATCTCACATTCTCGTTTATAGAACTGTATTATTAGTGTAGTACATGTGTAGTTGCCGCACGTCCGACGTACTTGCTGCCGTAACATGTGTTGTACTTTGTTCTTGTGTTATTGAATAATTCACAGGCCGCAGCTAACACCGATTCGTGAGAAGGTTGGTTCAACTTGAACTTCTTTTAGATGGCAATATTCGTTCGAATATTGTGCGCGTTTGGTGGACGCCACCTTTTCCCAGCTGCAATTCAAGTAAAATCTACTAGCAGGCGCTCAGCGAACTACATGTTTACATGTTTTTCTTTTCGAGCTAAGTACCGACGGCGAAAAAATAATTGAACACCTCACGTGATTACTGGTTGAAACTGTATTACGCGGCTCCAGGACTCCCCCTCGAGATTTTTTGACGCCACACTTGCGCCATACGGGCACTCCTGCTCGCTGAGCACCAGACACGCGCCGTATCAAGTAAAATCGCGTGTGGCGTTCAGCTTTGGACTCGGTGCTAGCTCCATAAGTGTACTCAATGTGGGTCCGCCGGCCTTGTTCTCCAGACAACCCCATTATACTCATTGCGTACAGCTTCGTGGCGTCGCCGAATCGCTTAAAAGGCCATAGGCGCGTCCACATTGTCACATTCAAATTCTCCTCTCCATCGTAGCACGACCATCCAGCACTATATTTCCACCACGGCGAGGCTATCTCTGGCCATGTCGACGTCGTCGTTCATACGGAAGATCGTGAACTTAGTTCGCCTTGTTGTACGCCATAGGCGCGGACCGCGATATGTCCCCCACATATCGGGATCGACGCCACCAGAAATCCTTCCACCCGGTGCTACCTGGCACAACCTCCCAGTGCTCATCGACAACAGCAACGGCTCACATACTATTACAATTTCACCAATCATCCCTAGCGATGCATCTTCCACAATGCTAAATCCCACCCCACCTCCTCCCTACTCTTACGAAGCAGGCCAGTCGGGCCCTGCAGCACAACCATGATTTTTCCGATATTCAACATCGCCGGCGTCAATAATCAATGCCTCCCTTCTTTCGTACCTCAGAACCCAACCTTTGTTCTAAACCCGATACTTATAAGGAGACTCACTAATCCACATGCATGTCCATCACCCGGAGTTTACTGCAGAGCATATGCATTTTTTTTACCTCTTCGGCCATTGTATATTTTCTCCGCCGCAGTAGTCGTGTCTGTAGACGTTCAACACCCGATTTTTGTACAGAATGGAGTGGGACTCTGGGAGAGTGAGTTAGTTCAATATGGGCATTTATTTTCTCTATAGTATTTTGTGGGACTCGGATGTGCCCTTGCCGGTCAGCGACACGATGGAGAACAAGCTGGAAGCTCTCGTAGATGCGAAATACCTACTATCCCGCAATCTCTTTTGTGGCTTTTCTTTTTGGACTTTTGTTTGGCTGGTGATTTACTCCGGAGTCCGAGTTTTACCAAATTACCATCCCGGCGGAGCCAAGTGTCAATCGTTTCACAGATTTAGGTGCATATTTTACAACGCGCAGAATAACCATCACTAAAATTTGTGCTGCAAGTTACGCTGAAGTCAGGTAAGGCTTGATCAATAATTCCGGTACTAGAAATCAGCAACTGAGGCAGACACAGTCTCTTTACGACAGCGAATCACGTTGGTATTCTAGAAGATGCTCGTGGGCGGCGGAAAATTCCTGCAGTTCTTCGAGTCTGCTCCACGAGAAAATAATGTGAGCCTTGGACCCGGTTATTGAAGTTAACGGAAATGTAGGGGAACATGCTTCCCGACCTTCCCATAGCTTAATCTCCGTAGACTGCAAGAGATGTCGTCTCTAATATGGTTCTCCGCATCCTGCTCTTCCGTGCAAATGATCTTTACGACGAGCCCATCTCGAATACCATTCTCCAAGGTAGCACTTTCCGCGCAAGAACTTTCGTGATATATGTCCCTGAGGACGGAACGAATTTTACTGTACGCGAAGTAATTCCTCGACATTACGAACGATGTATTCGAGCTCGAGAAGGTGCTATCGGATGCGAAATGAAGGTCGATCAGGTGCGATCCGCTATTGGGAATACGAAGTTCTCGTCTAGGTTGTCCTTGCAGATGGCTCCGCACACATACCGGACTTCCCGGGAGAATGTCCCTAAATACCCGCGATGTCCGCCCAGACGAAGCTGCGGTCTACGGAGCCGGATTTCACGCACGCATCTCTCCCTCAAGGCGAATGCCGACTTTATCTGCCGCATCGAAATTGCCTTCGATGTTTTTGCGGAGGTCGTCTTGTCGATCTCTGATCGGTCAGAAGTACCGCACACGGATGTATTCCCGCTCCACGCTGACCACGGCGACCGAAAGTCGGCCGATAAGTATGCCCTGAATGTGTTGCGAGACACGTCTACAGTGGGAAGATGATCAGTGCTTACTTATATTTTGCGGTGAGCTGATCCTCATCTAGACGTGGAGGAGCTTCTCAGGGTCGGGCTGTCTGTTCGACGGTGTCTGACGGTGTGCGTGATGACGGTCAACGTCCCAAGGGAGACAGATGAGAATAGAGCTGTGATTATTTCCGTGATTCCAGCAAACGGTCTCTGATGGCAGCTCCCCTTCGAACCAAAAGACACATTGAACGATTTCCAATCTTCAGTGCTTCAGCGCTTCAGCCGTAAGGGCAGTCTCTCTCTCAGCCTCAGGCTCCTGGTCTTGAAGAAACAAGCCTTTTAGAACACTTGCCGCCCGTCCTCGACGGTCCTGATCTTCAACATCTTGCTCGCTGCGTGCCAGTGCCAGATGAAGGAAAGAAAACCAACTTGCTTTGAATTTCACAATACCATGATGTCATTCCATGTGGCGTTCAATTCCAATTATAACCCGTCGGTCAATCAAAATTCTGCTCCAAGTTCTGCTCTCCAGAGGAAGCATGTAGCGAATTCAATAGAATTCAATAGGCTGCTTTCGTTTTTTTCAGTGCTGTAGCGCTCAAGTAGTACTGCTCTTTAGCCACGTCAGTTCAGTTCGATGATGTCTTGATGATGTCATTGACCTGATCTCAATTTTCGATCACGGGTTTTCTCACCCTTGAACTCCCGCCGACACTCGCCCGGAGAGTCTCCTGGTCCCGGCAATGAAGTCGGAGTCTGTGTTGCCCGTCCATCGACCGGAACGGCAGCTCGCCTTCAACTCAAAGGTCGAGCATTCTAACGGCAACCATAACGGCATACCATGGAGTGTGTCTTATAACTCCACGTTCGCCCCTAGGGCCTCAGTAATTTTTTTCTAGTCGGGCGTCTTCGAGAAACCACCTTCGCGAACCATTTGACAAACTTGTGGAGGGTCTGCACCACTACTAACGACGGCTCCCTTTCCGAGACCTTCAAGCTTGTTAGTAGCGACGACAGCGACGCCCGCACGTCGGCAAGCGGTCTGAGCAAAGTCGTCGCGCGGGAAGATGGAGAGTCATTTCTGGATGCTGTTGTGGTTGACAACGACGACCATAGCGAAGACAAGGGGCCCCCTCTGGCCGCCGTCCGATAGCTCGCAGCGATCTGGCCATGGCGGAAGCAACAGCACAGGTATCGGCCACCACCGGATGGAATTTTTTAATGGGAACAATCACGACCACTATCAGGGTGGTCTCAAGTCGTGGATTCGCTATCGCGGCTGGCCTTATGTCGCCTGATTTCTTCGAGCCACGCTTCCCAGAGCAGGAGAAGGAGTTCCAGACCCAGAGCTGGCATTCCACCAAAATTCTTGCATTGTAAGCACGAACCCATGCTTTCTGATGTATCTTACCGCTTCATCCGCAGCTGTGCAGCTCTGTGTGCGTTTTTAACCTAATTCTTTGACCTGGTCTATTTACACCAAATGACAGTCCTTGTACTTAACTGGGTGTTATATCTCATCCTGAACAATGACACCACCATGAAGAGTCGTTTAGCCCAGGTGAGAGCTTTGGTTTTCGAATGGTCTCCGAACGTCGCTAACGTTTCGACAGTATCTCTACGTAAGTGACTTGGGTGCGTTCTCCTGCGATGCTGATCTTTCACCAAGTGGGGCGGCTTGTCGTTGTTTACGGTCCCGACTCCGATTATGGTTGCCTTGGATATGCCACGGAGGTCGCCCATCTGTTTCCAGATATGGTTCTGCATCGCTGTTTGGTGTGTCTCTCTACTTCCTCCGTCGTCCTCTTCTGACTTTCATACAGGTATTGCGCATTCGCAGAGGTACTCCAGATGTACCTGTGTCACTTCTTCATACCCCTCCATAACACGTGCAACGGCAAGGTAGGAGCCCGTCGCCGCCGCTTATCTCCCATTACTGACTATCGTTTAGGATTTTTTGGCCATGAGTAAGTTTTGCGTGCCGATTCTCCACAATCTCATACCTACAATACAGGCTATTATTCCACTGGGTTTCCTGCGCTCATGATGTTCGTGATTTCCAAACGGCTCTACAACGCCGTCGCACAGTTCATCTTTTTCATCCTTCTCGCAACCTTGATCATCCCGGTCCAGCCCATCTATTCGCGGAACGTCGTCAGCTTCGTGCGTCATGTTTCCCACCCTTGCCGTCAAGGACTGACCCTTGTGTTAGGTGGTCTTCTCAATATTCATACAGGGACTGCACTACTCAATTGAAAATGTTTGTATTTTTCTCCCGAAGCTCACCCTTGTATGCCGACGTCGAGTACCAGGCCAAGCGCAAGATGTTCCTCCTTGCGGTCCAACTCAAGCAGGCGTACAAGTCGAAGCACAAGGCGAGACTCGCAGAATCGAAAGCGAGCTTCACCAAGCGGCGATTCGCCAATTACATCTTCCATGAAGTCAGAGTACCGCTGAATAACGCTGGTAACGTCGCCTACATCTACTATGATTAAGCTCTCTGATTCGCAGCGACCTAGTGCTTGCTTTCCAACTCCTTCAATCTGGGAATGCATTCAAAGAAGACTACGCCAAGAGTACAGAGATCTACGCGCTGGAACAAGGTTTGAATATGATGAAGACGGTCAGTCGTTCCCGCTGCACGTTACTCCTTTCCGGATACTCATTGGTTTATATAGGTTTTGAATGATGTCTTGGACTTTGAGAGTACGTCCTCACTGTATCTGAATACTGACGTGTCCGTTAATCGAAGCCTCTCATAGAAATGGACTCGGGCCACTTTGAAACCGTCGCGAAGGTAGGCTTCATTCTACTTCACGAAACCCCATCTAATCGCGATAATTCGGCAGCCATTTCCGCTGCATCATTCCATCCGCGCTATCCTCGATCAAGTGGAAGTACAGACAGATTCCCGGCGACTAATTCTCGAAAGAGGGCTTGACGAGCAGATCGACAACATTCCGCGCACCCTTGGGCCCGGAATGGAGGCTTTCAAAGTCGAAGAACCGGAGGGGCTTTGGGTCATCGGGAGCGAGCTGCGGCTGCACCAGGTCTTGACCAACCTCGCGACCAACGCTGTGAAGTACACTCCCGAGGGCGGCGGCACCATCCGGATCTCCACCGAGTTTCTGGGCATATCGACCCGGGAGGAGCTTCCGGGGAATCCGCCGGACATAGACGAGGACAACGAGGAGACGGACGACACGAAAGTCGCGCCGACGGGAACGGGCGAGCCGCGTGTGAGCCCTGGCATCTCGAGGAACGACAGCAACAACAACGTGCAGACACGGTGTCTCAACTTCCGCATGGAGGTGCACGATAGTGGCCCAGGCAGTAAGTAATCGTGCTCAAGAGCTAACAGTGGCTAACATGATCCTTGACAGTCAAACCTTCGGACCTGGTGGAAGATAGGCTTTTCCAGCCTTTTGTTCAGGTTAGCGTTTTTCGTCTATCGTTGTTCACCGTTTCAGCCGTATGAAGCCTTTCTTGTGCAGACTACTGTCGGACAGTCGACTGGCTCAGGTCAGACCGCCTCATCGTCTACCCACGATATCTCACTCACGTATCTGGCAGGAACTGGTCTTGGATTGGCGATCGTGAAGCAAATTGTCAAACTGAGCGGCGGGCGTTTGGTGCGTATCTTGTTTTCTGCGAGGCTGCAGAGCACCAATGTACCTCTAGGGCGTCATCTCCCGTCGAGGCGAAGGCTCCAAATTTTGGATAGAACTTTCGTCCGTCTTTTTGGTTGTGGTGCCGCAACAGAAGTTAATCAGAATATTATCAGGTACCCAATTGCTTCCGGAGCGGATGTACAGGCCGCTAGGGAGGCCAACGCCGTGGCCTCCTCCATCCGGCCTTTCACCAATCTTCACAGGAAGTCTGACTACATGGCGGGCCCGCTGATAGAATCTACCACTAGAGCCGCAGACCCTTCGATACAACCTGCTCCGCAATTCGTGGCATCCTTGCCGCCAGAGCCGAGCAGGTCCCCGATGCCCCCGCGATACGAGAGCAATCCGACACTCACCCAGCCGACACCATCTCCTCCACAAGCTGGTCCAGCATCTCCGCCGTCACTGCGTACGAATGTACCGGCGTCCGACCCTCTCATGGTCCTGGTTGTAGATGATGATTCCGTTACGCGCATCCTCTCTTCGAAGTACGTGTCCCTATCTTTATTTGTAGACGCGTCTCACTGACTTATTCCTGCTAGGATACTGACGAAGCTCGGTTGTGTTGTGCATAACGCCCAGGACGGGCGTGAATGCGTCGACATGGTCCTCAGTGCGCCACCACATACGTACGATCTGGTCTGCCTCGACAACTTCATGCCTGTCATGACGGGCGAGGAGGCGGTGAAGGAGATAAGGGCTAACGATAGGGATGACTTCATCGTGGGATGCACCGGTTCGTTTTCGTATTGCCTCTTTGGGTTCTGTGCCTAACTGCGGGGGCGGCTTCAGGCAACGCGTTAACGGAGGACCAGAACAGCTACCGTGAAGCCGGGGCAGACGAGGTTATGGTTAAGCCCGTTATGATTCAGTATGTCCTTTTATGCATCCGGGAAGGCGTGTACCATACTCAAGGTCATCTTCCAGCGACTTTAAAAGGGTTATCCAACTCGCTGAACAACGACGGACAACAAGGCGGGCACGACAAGCCTTATAACGCTCCGCCTTTTCTCGGCACACTTCATGATTTTTATTTGGGCTAGGACACTATACACGTCCGCGACCTCCCACCATCCATCTCACGCATCAATCGCTGCATATTCAATGATACCCTGCGCACTGTACACTCATTATCGCATTTACTTATCATTGGGCATCAGGGGGCACCTTACTCACTTATTATATTTCGCTAACTTCCTTCGCACAATCGCTTCCGGGATTTTCAGGTATTTTTAATGTACAGGCTAATTCCTAGAGCGGTGTAGCATACACGAGCACGTCGACTTGTAGTGTAGCTGGAGACACTGAGAAAAAAAAAACTTCCGCTACAGCTTACATAAGGTTGTGGTGTGGGAAAGTTTGAGACGCGTCAACGGACGCAAACAACCCCTTTTGGTCTTTCTACTTGCATAATCTTTATTTCTACGGGAACTTCAACAGCGGCCGGAAACAGGCCGCCTGTGTAACTAATAATAATATTCCCCAATCTTAGATGAATCTCATCAAGCCTTCAAACTGTATCGACTCTTCGGGGCTGATTCACGAGTGACGAGCCAAGATAGGAGCATCGAGTCCTAGGGCCCTGTCAGTTATTCCCAGCGATTTAAAACCCGGTTTTTAAACAGTTTATATAAACCGGGCGTTTATAAACCAGTCTTTTGACCAAAATACGACCTCACCACGCTTGCTATCCCTAAAAAGTCTTCCCAGCGGCTTGCTTACCCTTGTCACCTGTGATTACACTCCCTATGCATCTTCCTGACCGATCTGCAAGGCTGTTGACGGTGCCGGCTCAACCAAGAGGTTTATCTGCCAACATATCTCTAAAAAAACAGCAATGTTACATCCACGCCAGTCGCAGATATTTCAGTTCCTGGCTTGTAGCGAGTGTCCCCCCAGGTGGCCCCAGAGGCCGTTGTAAAGCTGCATTGCAGCTGCGCAGATATTTTTCTATCGCTGATTGCGGGCAGTCCATCGTCCCGCAGTATTTAAAAACTGGTCATTTTGCTTCGACCATGTAAACTAGTTAAACACTGGTTTATAACGGTTGCAACAGGCCTAACTTACACGGCCCTAGCATCGACCCAGCCCAAATGTTGAATGCCAAGTTCCACATCTATCTGCCTGCATCAACTCCAGAATGAATTCATGCGCGATGCGTTGATCGACTGTCACAAATATTCCAATTTGGAATACAACCTCAGATAGGGCCTTTCTGAATCTTATAGGCAAAACACGCAGGGTTATAGCGCCTTATAAGTACTTATAACCCCGCCTCTTTGCCTATAAGGTTCAGAAAGGCACTATCTTGGCTTATGATTCAAGAGGGAATTTTGCGACGACTGGTTAATCTCCACAATTCGTTATTGACGTCTTGCTTGGAAGCTCTTGGACCAAGCACGGCTTCTCTTCCAAAGCTTCATGTTCATTAGACCGCACTGATAGTTCTGATGCCAAAAGGTAAGTAACTTGGACTGCGGGGTTTTCATTCGCCACATTGCTTCTAAAGGTATCTTCAACAGCATATCTATGATGAGGATAAGTTGTCATCATACCTCTGCATTCCCGTCATAGACTTCTGAACACCTCGTTCCTCTGCTTCGGTCAAAACGGGACGTCCTATTGGCCTCTTTTATCGTCTCTTACTCTATCCAAGAAACCGGGCTGTTGAAGATCGACCGATAATTTCTTTGCGGTCTGCCGCGGGGTTTACAGTAAGACTTTCCGTATTCTATTTATGTTATCAATCTTCATCCGCCACCGTCTTGGCGCGCCTATTTCCCCTGTCCGGAGAACCTCCTTGATTCCTAGCCGCGAAAACCCGCTGTCCTAAAGCGGATTTTTAACTTCTCCCGATTTAATTGGCTGGGACAACCTCAGACGAGACTCTCTGGGGGTATGGTGGGATCTATACCCTGGCCGCGGCCAACCTTGGCTCCGCCTCATAATTAATCCACCGCTGCCGCATCTTCTGGCGACACACCAAGTATACGGTACCAGCCACTCTATCGCCCTCGGGCACCATCTTACGGGAACCTGAGTTCGTCACCAATCCATTTTCGTCTGTTTTCGATGACGGGAGACTACTGCCAGATCTGAATCGTGAACTTCGGCCAATAAAAAATGTTCCGCGTTCAATATACGTCGTACGACAGACGGATCTTCGCTTCTTAAAAAAAATTGACGACTGCATAGTAAAATCTCCCTGTAGTTTCTTTTCACGGAGATTTTTGGGCACGTTTGCTGCGGGTACGCTCCCCGCACCCGCAGACCGACTAATCCTGGCGCTGCTATAAGTATACTGGGCTAAATTTTTGGCTAGATGTGGACGCGTCAGCTGAGCCTTGACCGTGGAAAATGCCGGAACCGCGCACTGCCTGTTCAGATCTGGATGGTCAGCTGGCCAAGAATACTCTAATCTTTGACGGATTTGCTGACTTCGTGAGTATTATTTTTGGTTCGCCTGAGTGAATCCTGGTGAACTGTTTCAAGGAGCTGTCCTTCGTGCAGTCTAGCGCAGTCACACGAGCGTTGTCAATTGAATAAAATTTGGGAGTGCCTTGAAATCCGAGGTACCATCATCCTCGCATCGAATTCAGCTCGACGGTCGACATCGACGTTCAGCGACGGCCTCGGTGCTCTAGGCTAAGGCTCTAGCCGAGTGCGTAGAACGGCGACCTTCGGCTATCGGCCCCATCAACATGTGTTTGTGTAAGAAGTGCGGGGTAATAGGGGTAACGGAACCGAGGAAGGAAAGGCTACAGGCTATAGCAGCCCTGGATTAAAAAATCCCGCCTGTAGCCATACCAGTCGGCGCAGTTGAATGCACTTGTGGCGGGATCCTGAGATGCCATATCCACTAAAGATAGATATGTATAGATGTGTATTCGGAATGCTTCGTGGATACGCCCGGTTCGAGCCTGGATTTAGCCTGGATTTTTGTTAGTTGATTTCTGTTCCAGTTTCGTGATTATGCACCGGATTTTGAGATAAGTATGCGGCCGCAGTTCGAGATAACGAGGTTCGTTCCGCGACAATTGAGCTACACGTGATAGCAATGATCGGAATTTGTTGTGACTACTCCACCAGTATATAAGGGTCAATATTGCGGAATCAGCCTTTCCTACTTCCTCACATTCTCACCATGTCGAACAACCGCTCCCCCACCGATTCTACGAAACCAATCCCTATCGCCCCGTCTGCGTTCCCTAGGGGACGACCCCGATCCTTGTCGGTGTCCTCAAGCTCGTCTTCCGGCTCTGCTGGTTCCCCCACAGAGATACCCACCCCTTTGTCCGCCTCGGCGACTTCCCACCGCATCAACAGTTCCTTCATCGGGCACCTCTCCCATCTTATCGTACTTCCTCGCGCAATCGCCCACTAAAAGTCCGAGCATGAACACCTTCCCTTTCCGCAAGTTTGCGCCTCCACCTGTCTTTGAAGGTATGCAATCTCTTAACAGCAACTTGAGCGCTATCTCACAGCTTGCAGAGGATGACGTGGATAAGGAAGTGCCTGCCGCTGCCCATGCCCGTCGGGCCAGCACAGTAGTCGCAGGGCGCTTTTCTCAGCCTCAGAATCCCTGTGCTCCCTGATGCTCACAATGAGCGCGGGCAAGGCCTTCTGCGCCGCCTCTCTCTCAGCAGCGCGGCGTTCAACAAGGTGGGTGCATTCCTTCGATGAAATATCAGCTGTCGCCACCTGCTTACGTGTCGCGACTAGCCGACTGATGGCCAGCCTCGTAACCGCTCCCCGCCCAACGCTCCACCCAACACGGCAGTGAGCCCCACTCAGAACAGTCTTCCTTTTGCTCGTAATGGCAAGCCTCGCCGCTCCGCCACCCTCAGTGTCGTAGATGGCAGACCCCGCAGGGCCCCGTCCCCGATGGGAGAGCGCATTCTCAAGGGCCACTTCGATGGCTTCAACTAAAGCTTTCCCTCCTGCACCTTGCCTGCACCATGCTTGCACCATGCTTGCGCCATGCCTGCACCACCTTCGTTCACTTACTCTTTCGTTATCTGTCCACGGCAATATACCCGCAAGCGCCGGCCGGACTGTACCACAACCACTTCCCAGATTTCGGCGACCACATAATCGCTGGCTTACCATCTCTAACCACTTCGGCGCACTGTATCATATCCTAAACCACCGTGTCGTGTATTCTACTCGTGGGCTGCATCGGCGCTCATCTCTTGTTCGCCGTCGCAGCCGCGCTGTTCAAAGTTAGTTCTCAGCGGCATCATTTACTAGTCATCGAGGCTAATGACGTTCAGCAGAGCAACACAAAATCAGCAACAAAAAAAATGTACACTCGCCCCTCTTAGACTCTCCTCGTATTCTCTCTCTCTGTCTTGCTTGCCCTGAGCCTCTTGTGTAAGATACATGTATGAAGCGAAAATAATTATGAATGTTATACATGTACAGTTATTTGATGAACGTCGTCCTCCGCTGTGTGGTAGTTACAATTGTCGTCCGACAATAGGCATAGGTCGGTTTGAGAAGATGATCTTGCGCTTCACGATGGCGATGGCATCCCACGACACGGCTGACTCTTCTGACGCTGTCTGCGAGGTGGCAGACGCGTCCGGATCACAGTCCATAGCGTCGGGCGACGCAGCAGCTACGACCCGCTGCAGGACAGCCAGTGGCTTGGGAAGCGTAGCGATCTTGCCTTCGAGCAGATGGTGGCCAATCACAAGAGTGGGCTTGTTCTGCCAGTCGTCGCACGTCAGCCAATGCTGACTGCGACGTATGTAGAAGAGAGAAGAGCACGCACGGTGCTGTCGTCCATACGGAGCTGGCCTACGAGCCTACCATCGCGCTCCCTGTCGCTGGTGGCCTCGACCTCGAGCGCGCCTTGCAGCTCGATGAGGACGAGCTCGTCGTGGGATATCTTCGCGAGAGCGGGTGGGAGCTTCGCATTCGTAGATGAAGAGGGGGAGAAGGTTATTGGGACAATCATGGGCGGCCGATTGGATGTTCAGGGAGCCTTCGTAGGCGGCAGCGCGTAGTGACGGGATGAGACGCGCTGTTTGGCTTCAAGTTGACAAAATGATGGCATCAGAGGAACGGCTTTCTCCTTTCTTCTTCCTGTGTTGAACTGGGACCCTGGCGGGCATTGGCGGGCATCCTTTGGAAAGCTTTGCAATAGGTACCTCTGTCGCGCGCCTGGAAGGGAGCCGATCACTTCGCGTTGCCATATGGGGCCGTATTTCTCAGGAGCTTATTCAGGGTATTCCTCAGCTTCACGGGGTCGTATTCCTCAGCATTGCGCAATAAGCCATGACAAAAGCTGGTCGAAGATTACGCTCGATCAAGTTCTTCCTCACTCCAAATGCCCCAGCACACCGAATTCGTAAAGCGTAACGAGCCCTATGTCGCCTCGTTCGGCGACAAAGGCAGTCTAGCAATGCCCCCAGCAAAACAGCTCACAATAGGTGGGTCTATTTGGAAGCGTCTGAGGGCCTCCTAATTTTATGGACAGTGACTTGCATGGATGCACGCCTTGAGTGAGTGAATACACCGACTTCGGTGAAAGGAATGACGAACACTCGTTCCCTTCAGCCCTGCCGCCAGCTTGGGAATCAGTGAAGGAGATGCACACATCATTCGCAATGCGGGTGGGGTTGTGTGAGTCAACTCAGTCCTGACTCGCGAGTACCGAGCGACACTAAACCCCAACGCTTTTGCAGGAGAGATGCGCTTCGCAGCATCGTCATCTCCCAGCGTCTTCTGGGCACCCGAGAGATAGCCGTCTTTCACCACACCGGGTGTGGGATGCTGACATTTTCCTCCAATGATGTTCGCTCGATTGTCAAGGATGCCGCGAAAGGGGACGCCGACGTCGCCGCAAGGGTTGATGCAATTGACTTCCTGGAGTTTAAAGAAGTCGAGGCCTCCGTCAAGGATGATGTTGCTTGGCTCAAGAATGACCCCCTGGTTCTGAGCGGGACCGTTATCACGGGCTGGGTGTACCACGTCGAAACTGGGAAAGTTACGCAGGTTGTGTGAATGTAAAAATGTACTAGAAGCTGTATTGTTGACGGAGTTGTCCAATGGAATGTTGGAAAATATCTCGAAGTTCAAGTGTTCGAAGTGGAGAAAAAAACCGGCTCAGATATAAAACGAAAATGTTCCATAGGATACAGAGAAATATAGACGCACAATTTTTCTTCTGTGCTGATATGCATGCCGATACCCCCAGATCTCCGGAGAAAGAGCGTCTGAGAAACTAGACGGCGCCCAAACTACGCGAAAGATTTGAAGCTGTACGATTTTCTCGCAGGTAAAGTTGAACTTGAAGTTCAAGTGACCTCTTGAGATATATTGGCGGGCTTGAATCCACAATATCATTTATGCACGATGGCCGCTCACGATAGGTTTTCAACGTAAGTATAGGGTATGTATAGGACTTACGCTCACAGCGGGAATATCGAAGGTCGCTGGTGACTATTTATGGCTATCCCATGAATACATTTGAACCCGGAATTCGTACAACAAATTATACAGTGAAACCATAAAGTAAAGCTCATCCGTACATGCAATCAAAGCGTCTCAATATGTTCCATCGTCTCCTTCCCCTCGACGCTCGAATGCTCGGGGTCGTTCCTGTAATCAGTCGCTGGCCGAAAGCCAAAGATCGCATCCATTTCTTCAATGGGAATCCCAGCGGTCTCGGGCTACGACATCGGTAAGTCATGTAAATTGAGGAGCAAGTAAGAGGGACGCACCACGATGAAGTAGACATAGACACCTCCCACCAAGGTTAGGAGGCCAAAGAAAAGGTAGGTCCCGTAGCCCATCGATTCGAACATGTACGGCGTCGCGCGAGCGATGACAAACTGCCAAATCTGCAGGATACAATTTAAAGGCGTAAACACGTCGCCCAGTATAAAGAAACGGCCAGCAGCGTACCCATTGGCTCGCAGCCAGGAGGGACTGCGTGAGTGTACGGACGTGTTGTGGGAACACCTCGCTCGCCATTACCCATGGTGTTCCTGTTTAAAATTCAGACTTGAGAAGAATGGAGAAAAGAAGAACGAACCATTCCATGAGGGGCCATAGGCGGCCGTCCAAATATATATGAAGGCCACCGCAGAGATGCCTCCGCTAGTAATATTCCCAGTGTTTCGCTCCGGCTTGCCAATCGCGATGTACCCGCCGATATAGAGCATGCAGAAGCCCGCGGCCGCTGCGCCATAGAGGAGCAGGGGACGGCGACCGAAGCGGTCGATGAGGAACAGTAGCCAGATGAGCGTTGCAACGTTCTTCACAATGCCAAAAATGCCCGTGGTGAACAGGCCGGTGTTGGTCCCATTGATACCGATGCTCTTGAATACAGTGGGTGAGTAGTAGTTTATAGCGTTGATCCCAGTGCCGTTTTGGAAGAGGAAGAGCATGAAGCACATAAGGAGGCGATTGCGGATGCCAGGGAGTAAAATCTCGTGCAGGCGCGCACCAATGCTGCCTCCGTGGGTCTTGGCTGCCTCGACAGCGAGTTGGTCGTCGGTCATCATATTCTCCTGCAATATGTAAACGTGGTCTGCGAATATCACGTTCGTGGATGTCGAAATACTGGGATGACGACTAACCCTTCGGGAGATTTCTCAGGATGCTTAGGTTCTTGTCGGCTTCCTCCTTGCGACCCTTGGAGCGCAGCCAACGAGGCGTCTCGAGTAAGAAACCGGAGAAGATTAGGAGGAGTGCCCCGGGAATTAATTGAATCGCCATCTGACACCTCACGTCTCAGTCTCGAATCCGTTTCGGCACTGAAACAACGTACAGGTATCATCCACTGCTTGCGCGAGGATGGTATCGTCTCGTTGACTGCATAATTGCTGGGATATCATCAGAGTTGGGGAGGATATTTGTAGTGGTCATTAACTTACATCCAAAATCCGACGAGCCCTCCAATTTGAAGTAACATTTCGTACAGACCCACGAGGCGACCGCGGATGGCGGGGGGACTCAGCTCGGCGATGTATATTGGCACGGTCAAGGAGACGGCGCCGACACCCAAGCCCGCGATCACACGGCCGACGTACAGAGCTGCCAACCCTCGTTCGGCGTTGGGTACGAGATGAAGGGCAGCGCCAACGGTGAAAAACGCGGCGGCCAACATCAAAGAAATTCTTCGGCCCCATCTTTCACATAATGGGAAGGACAAGAGTGCGCCGAAGAACGCGCCAGCTTGATACCCGGAAACTACAGGGAGACGTGAATTTCGTGAACGTCTTGGAAAGAAAGTGGAGGGACCAATGTTTGCAGAGATCTCCGCCTTATTGCCGGCATTGATGTCAAACTCTTTTTGAAAGGAGGCAAGAGCGATGGTACCGCCAATGAAGGCGCTCTAGAGCTAGACTCAGTTCCCCTAATTAATTAGCACCGCAGGTGACTCACATCATAGCCGTACAGGACAGCCCCGAAAGCCGCGCCGATGGAGTATGCATAGATCTTCCAATTGTAGACCTCGGGAGGAGTGGGGCGATCTTCGATTTTCTTGAGGGAAGGCATGGCGGTTGGGATTGGACGCGACTGGCCTATAAATGCGTGGAAAATGGTTTCTCCATCTTCCCCGTGACTGCGGGCCAAAGTTGAAATACACGGAAAAATGTTTTCCCTGAGGGGATGATTTAAATTTTGCGCTTCACTAATCAAGCGGACAGCGGTATGTCTCCTCTAATTGTTCCAGCCATCGCGACGTTATCCTTGGGTCGTCCGGAAGTCGGGCACGGTCTTCACGACAAGATTCGCGCAGCCAAGGGAGTGGGTTTTCCCGCCATAGAGATCAGCTATTTCTGTCTGGCCGCGCTGGCGGCTGAGAGAGGCCAGTCATTGCACCAAGCGGCGCAAGATACGCGCATTCTTATGGACGAGTTGGAATTGGAAGCCGTCTCTCTGGCGCCGTTATTAAACTTCGAGGTTTGGACGAGAAAGCTTTATTTATTTGTTAGCCTTCTCATTCCGCGCAGGGAACTCTTGACCGCTCAGTTTACGCAGAAAGACTTCAATCGGCGAAGACATGGTTGGAACTGGCTCATGTCCTGCGCACCTCGTTGGTTCAAGTACCAGCCAGCATGATGCCGCCCTCTGAATTATCGCCTGAACAAGCGATTACGGACCTCATCGAATTAACAGACTTGGCGGCGGCGTTCCACCCGCCTATCTGCATTCTGTACGAGTTCACGAGCTGGAGCACGTATATTCGCACGTGGCAAGAGTAAGTGCTTGCGATCGTGCTTGTGGACAACAACTGGCTTGAACTGACCTCGCCACCAGCGCCATCCAAGTCGCCCAACAAGTGGATCGTCCAAATTTTTCGATATGTCTTGACGCATTCCATATTGGCGCGTATCTTGGGCACTCGAAGTCGGCGCAGATCCCGGCGTCCCCGGCGTCCGATTTGTCCAGCAACGCCGGCCACGCGCGTCAGTCACTGGCCGAATCGCTGAAAGAGCTCGCTCGCACCCTACACGCTTCTAAGTTTGCGCTATATCAGCTTTCAGATGCCGCACCTGTGCCAAACCCACTGCCCGTGAATCAGCCTGCTCAAGATCCTGATGCGCCAGGGCTGCAGACCATGTCGCGCACGAACCGGCCGTACCCGTTTTCAGAGGGCGGACTGCTGCCGCTTGTAGAGATTTCACAGGCTGTTTTGGACATGCAGAAAGACCAGGAAAGGTGTATCTGGAGTATGGAGACGTTTGTTCCTCGAGCATGGTCAGAGGAAAAAACTGTTCCCAATGAACTGGCAGCCGTCGCGTGGAAGAGCTGGTTGAAGATGAAGAATGAACTGGGGATACAATGAGCAAATAACAAACGTTGTACCTAGACGAAATGGGAATTTTGTTCAATTTTCCTCAGTTGTCTGACTCAGTCTGAGGTGCAAATTCTTGTTGTGGTTAGTTGTGGTCAAGGCGAACCAATGGGATTATCATTATATACCGGTCCGATCGCCGGCACAATCAAGGGAACGAGGTTTCTCCTCGCCCTCTCTGTCATTAAATATTAAATATTGAAGGGTGCCTTGGTCAGTTATTTATCAGCTCTCATTCTACAAACTCAACCTCACATCATGGCTTCTAAAGTCGCTCTGATCACTGGCGGCGCTGCTGGCTTCGGACTCGCCATAACTGAGAAACTGCTTTCACAAGGTTACCGCGTCCTTGTGGTCGACATATCCGTGCCAGCGGACAGCACCGACGGCGACCGGATCGTCCTGTGCGGAGATGTCACGAAGAAGGAGGACTGGGCGCGTGCGGTCAATACCGTCCTCGAGAAGTGGGGCAAGCTCGACGTCGTGGTCGGTCCAATCCAAATACTGGCCATCGGACTTCACTCGAATAATGATGTTGCGTCAGGTCAACAATGCGGGGATAAACATGACGGGGACAGATACTCACGATGTGGACGAGGCATTCTTTGACCGCCTCATGAACATCAATGTAAGGAGCGTGTATCACAGCATTTCTGCTTGTGCGCCCATGTATGATCCTGTCGGCTATTTATGTGGGATTTCATGCTCATGACTGCCACAGAATGCTGAAGCAGAAATCCGGCGTGTTTATACACATATCCTCGGTCGGTGCCCTGCGCCCGAAAGCGAGGATTGCTTACTGTGAGTTCCCGCGAAGGTCATTTCGCGGCGCTTTTACTTGACCAGGAATCAGATTGCGCGACCAAGGCTGCGATTATTGCCATATCCAAGTCCATTGCTGTCGAGTACGCGCCGTGCGTCCGCTCCGTTGTTATTGCACCCTCCATGGGTAACACTGGGATGTACGTCGCGTTGTATGCATACGTGCCTGCGCTTGTCGCTGACCGTATCCCACTCAGGATGCAACTCAACCTCGGGCCTGGTGTGGCAGCAACCGCCGAAAACATCACGCCGATGCTCGCAAATATCCCAGTGCGTATCATACTGGTTCAGCTTTTAGGTTTTCAGCCTTCTCTGACTGTGTGGGCCACAGATGGGCCGCGCCTGCGAGCCCTCCGACGTGGCTGCTACAGTAGCCTTCCTAGCGAGTGACGATGCGTGCTATCTCACTGGCAATGTTGTTGAAGTCGACGGAGGACGCTGTATATAGCTGCATCAGCAAAGTTTTTTCATCTGTATCCCAGCAATTTTCATGTCTCTTTCTTAGACTGTCGAACTCTTGGCGTCTGGGGCCGTTGTGAGCATACCCATCTCGTGCTTGGTACTCACGGTGAAAGAAAGCTTCGAAGAAGAAACAGATTGGCATGGAATCCATATCACTGTATTGCAATGGAACGAATCGGCATGACGGTATCTCAATCAACAGTGTCACCGACAATTCCGTCTAAAGTGAGTTTTCCTTCAACGACTAGGCTACGCAGGTGTCGCTCGCGTGTACGAACATCTTCGAGAGTGGTCCACGAACCACTACTAGCAAGGGGAGAGTGTTCCCATATTCGTTTTGCTCTCGGCACGGATATTCTGATATTTTTCATGACATCCAAACTTTCCCGCAGAGGGAATGAGTTCGAGGCAAACATGTTTCTCAATGCGCAGTGCAGGAACCCTGTGACGTGATGACGTTAGCCCCGTCTCACAAGGAGAGTCGGTGCCTACAAGGATGTTGTTCATCATCTTGCGGGAAACATTCGGCAGCCTTGACATATGCGAGACCAGCCTTGCGATATAATTGTAGGCTCTCGCTGGGTGTTCGCTTCGCCATTTGTTCGTAGTAGTATCCTTTGTTGCTGCACAAGAAGTCAGACCGTCTCTGAAGTAGATTAGCAACAGAGGTGCTTACGCGTATGCAGACCCCCGAGGATACAGGTAGAAAGCCTTAATGAAACCAGGATCATTCGCATCTTCTTGAGGCCCGGGCGGACGGAGGGCTTCGTCGATCTCCTGTATAAGGAGGTTGCATTCGTCGTACAGCTCTTGCAGAACAGAAGTATCCGGGTTCCGGTCAAAGGACTTGAGAATAGTGAGCTCGAAGTGAACGAAACGAAAGTATAGAAACAGCTCACTTGCATGATTGCATCAATGTACCGGTGCCCGACACCGAAGACAAACGATTTCTGGAATATGACTCCCCGATCCTGCGTGGGTACAAGGATCCAGCTTTCACGCAGGCTCCGCAGAACCTCCAGGCTACGCTTGAAGAATTCTTTAGCGACGTCATACCTTTGGCGCAATCCGCCCTCCATGACGCCCCTCATAATCCAAGCACTTGATAGTCCATTCAGAACGGATATCTCAAATGTAGGGGGCAAATTACCGTATGGTAACTGAGAGAGCTGGACGGACAGCGGCCCAACCCTCAGTACGCTGTCGTGCTAGTGCTGCATTAATGACCATCTCGGGACCGGCATCAGTCCATGCCCTGTATGTAGCGGACTCGCTGATAACTGATGAAATATTTCAGTCGCTTCAAGATGAATCAGCGAATTGCGTACATGCCTTGCTTATCGTACTTGGATATGAAGTCGCCATCGGGGAAATGTATAGCCCGCACATCGTGCAGGAGGCCATTGGTAAGGGTAACGATGGCCTGCATAATGTGTCAAAGAGTTATTATACTTGCGATGAACGTCGTACACCAAGCCTGCTTCGAAAAGTATCTCCGATAGTCTCCTGTTCGTTCATAGTCCGAACACCGGCCATAAATTGCTATGAAGAGATAGGTAACGCGAAATATGGAATGAGACGGCAGGGCGCACCTCGTGAGCTCCATAAATAACCCACGCCTGCACAGAATAGGTCAATGACTGGGCCCGACCTGTGGTCCATATACGCACACTGCTAGTAACGTCATAGCGACGCCCTCGTCCCCGATGATTGCGAAGCAGGGCTTCTGCAAGCTCCCACGGAGGGGGACCATCGCGTTGAACACTGATTGGTTGTTCAAGGACAATGGAGGTGCTCATCCTCTCCACGGCGGCCATGGCAGCCTTGAGCGCCGCCTGATATTGTTCTTTTTGGAGTAGTTCCCCAGCTGTAAGGTTGGATTTCGGAAGAGCACCCAGCGCTTTCTCCCAGCTGGTTTGGCTCTGGAAGTATGAGCCCAGAGCCTAAGGTCGGTGCAGGTGAAGATTGAGAAAGAAAAATGCGTAAGATACGTACATCTTCCGCAGCAGCCAGCCTGGCGAGCCCTTTGGCGTATGTCGGGTTCAGCTGTGTTGCCTGGAGTTGCTCAGGCTATCAGTATGTACTCGTTGATATCGATGGGGTCCAAACCTTTAGGCCGTCGCTACGGGCATCCATGTACCTGCCAGAATGAATGAATGCAATTAGCAGTGAATATCCGACACATACCTCTTCAAGGACATCCGACAAGCGGAGCGATTGGCATAAAGCACCGCCATCCCTTTGGGATCTGCCTCCTCGTCGCCGGCCGCAATAGCTTCGGTGTATTTCTTCCCTGCCTCTTCAAAGTTTTTCGCGCTGAAGAGCGCGTTGCCTTGCATCTTCAGTTCCGCAACACTCGACATCACGGTCTCAATGAAAGGAGATCAGAGACACGTGCTTGACAAAACGCGCTCACGTGTTTAATTGCCAGTAATTCTTTCGCGTTTCGAGTATTGAAGTACATAAGTTCTAAGAGCTCGACTTTTCAAGTAGCGATTATTTTACTGCTTCAATGTATGACAAAGTTCAAAGAATGATATTATAATTGCGAGGTTACGCGCGTAAGGTTCTCAGTCGCTGGCTGCAGCGACACATTGATCCAAAGTGAACTTTCCTTGGAGGACCATGCTGCGAAGTTCTTCTTCGCGTCTACCGACACCTTCAAGGATCTTCCACAAGCCGGAGGCACTGAGAGAGGAGCGCTCCCATATCTGTTTTGCCTTCGGCGCGGAGATTCTAATCCTTTTCATGACATCTAAGCTCTCACGAAGAGGAAACGATCCCGAGGCGAACATGTTGCCTAGGGCGCAGTTCAGGAACCCTGCGATGTTGTTAGCCTCAGGAAGCTTAAGGGTATAATGAAGAAGGGAAAAGACTTACAGGGGTGCTGTTCATCGTCTTGCGGGAAACATTCGGCAGCCTTGATATATGCGAGTCCGGCTTGGCGATATAATTCCTTCCTCTGGCTCTGGTCGGGATTTTTCTCCGACATCCGATTGTAATAGAAGCCTTTCATGCTTCACGAAACATCAGCCATTTGTCAATGGGATGAAGCCAAGAAGGGCACTCACGCATATGCCTTCGCCCGAGGATAGACGTAGAAAGAGCTAACAAAGCCCGGATCTACCGGCTCCTTACCCCTGGGCTGACGGAGGGCTTCGTCTACTTCCCGAATAAGAAGATCTGATTCCTCGTATAGCTCTTTCAGAACCGAAATATCTGGGTTCAGGGCAAAAGACTGATAAAAAGTGAGCCCCAAGCGGATTCGAGTGCACACACGACGCACCTGCATGATTGCCTCAATGTAAAGTCGTTGAACACCGAAGATGAACGTCTTTTCGAATACGGCGCCGCGGTTGTCTTTGGACACAAGGAGCCAGCTCTCGCGGAGGCTCCGCAGGACTTCGAGGCTGCGCTTGAAAAGTTCCACAGCGACATCGTGCTTTTGGCGCATTCCGCTCTCCATGACAGCTCGCATCATCCATGCGCTACGAGAGTCCATTCAGGACTGATATATCAGGCAGAGTGGAGAATTACCGGACGGTGACTGAAATAGCTGGACGGACAGAGTTCCAACCCTCTTTATGTTGTCGAACCAGAGCTTCCTTGATAACTACCTCAGGCCCACCTTCGACCCATGCTCTGGTTGCAGCTGCCTCAAATGCAACTGGAGAGGGGGATACGTCAATGAGCGCTTTAAGCCGAACGGTTGCATTGCCTGCCTTGTTTGTTGTACTTGGATATAAAGTCATTGTCGGTGAAATGCAGAATGCGCTCGTCGCGCATGATACCGTTGGTAAGTTCGGCGAGGCCCTGAACATGGATGAGACGAATTATCGGACGTGGCTTTCAAAAAAAAAAATGTACACCGAGCATGCCAAAGTATGCACCTGAGGCCGCGGCGTGTGGGACCAGTGAGTTCATGGACTTGATCCCGTCCATGAACTCCTGAAAAAAGAAAGGTATAGATTATCAGAAATAAAGGAACGATGGGGCCAAGACGGGGTATACCCCATGTGCTCCGTGGATGACCCAGGCCTGCGTAGGAAATAGTCAACCAGTTGATCATACCGTAATCGAACCTGTTGCTTACGCTACTTGTAACTTCCTCAGTACTGGGAGGCCTTCGTTCAAGTTGCTGCTGGAGATCGGCGACAATGGCGCTGGCAAGCTCCCAAGGAAGGCGCCCGTCACCTCGAACGATGACGGGCCGTTCGCCAACAGTGTAGGTGTTCTTCAGCTTTTCTACTCCAGCGTCAGCGAGTTTCAGCGCAGCCTGGTACTGCTCTTTTTGGACCAGCTCTGCTGGCTTGAGGTCAGACTTGGGGAGAGCATCCAATGCCTTCTGCCAGCTGATTTGGCTCTCCGGATACTCGCCCATCGCCTAGTGAAATCAGAATAATAGTCCTAGAAAATTGACACGACGCACATCTTCCGCGGTAGCAAGCCTAGCAAACCCCTTGGCGTACGTGGGGTCGAGACGAGTTGCCTAGTACGGCTTTGCTATCAGTACACGATACCCAAGAGAAAACTCAAGAGGCCTGACTGTTTTGGCGTCGCTGTGCGCGTCCATGTATCTGCAGCCCGATGAACGAACGATTGACACAAATAGAACAAACAAGTATGAACCTCTTCAACGATGTTCGACAAGCCGCGCGATTAGCATAAAGCACCGCCATGCCCTTAGGGTCGGCTGCCTCGTCCCCGGCTGCGATGGCTTCAGTATATTTCTGTGCCGCTTGTTTAAAGTCCTTTGCGATGAAGAGCGCGTTGCCTTGCGTTTTCAATTCTGCCATGGTGGACATGGTGGTCTCAGTGCAGACTGAGAGAAGGTGAAGCGAGACAAAGAGAGGGTGACGGCATTTAATAAGATTTGCAGGGCCAGTGGCACTCACGTGTTCGACGCGTTTAATAAGGTTCGCGTTAAAAATGAAGGAGCCGAGCAATCTCATGGAAAGGTAGATCTGCTGCTATGGAAGGGTCAGACCTGAACGAAATCACAACTCAAAATGCAGAATCTTGGACCGCTGACAAGGAAAGAGTCTTGGGTTGAAAAAAGTGCCGCAGGTTGAAATACACACCCTTATTTTCATTGCACCGTTAGGTCTTGAAATTACGACGACTCTGCCTCACCCAAGGTTCCTAGGGTCGGATCCGAGCAAAAGGAAACTATATCAGAGGTTGGGAGAATGTTTTGCATAAACGGGTTAGGTGCAAAACACAACCTTCATTTTGCCGACAGGCTCGCAATGATGGTTCCATGACTTTCTGCCTTGCATCAAATGTCGCATATAAAACCCCTCAGCCGCTCGCCGCAACAACGAACGCATCCAGCGTGATTCTGCCCTCAACAATTATATCGCGCAGGTAGTCCTCCCGCACACCGACGCCTTCAAGAACCCTCCACACTCCAGCAACGCCCCGTGTCGAATGCTCCCATATCTCCTTCGCCTTCGTTGCCGACGCCTTTATTCGTCTGATGAGGTCCAGAGTTTCGCGCACGGTGAAGGACGAGCCCGCGGAGAGCATGTTGTCCAGTGCGCAGTGCAGGAACCCTGCGGGCGAAGGTGTTAGTGATGTATAGCCCAGATGAAAACGAGCTTGAGGCATTCAAGTACACATCTACTTACAGGCGTGCTGCTCGTCGTCTTGCGGGAAACAGTCGGCGGCGTGAACGTATTCTAGTGCCGCCTTGCGCGCTAGTTCCCCACTCCCGCTGGGATTTCTGCGTGATATCTCAGTGTAATACAATCCCTTCACGCTGCACGCCGAAATTCGTCATTCTTCACAAGGCAAATCTAAACGGAACGGAAGGAACACTCACGCGTGTGCAACCCCCCGAGGGTAGAAATAGAACGAGTTGACAAAGCCTGGATCCATAGCCTCCTGGCTAGCCTGAGGCGCAGAACGGTTGTCGTCTGCTTGTCGTATGAACAAGTCGGCTTCATCGTACAGTTCCTTCAACCCAATCATATCCGGATTTTGGGTGAATGACTAGATAATTCAACCATGAGCTCCATGGCACAGGAAAATTAGAACATGTCGCAACAACACACGCACCTGTATCCCCGCCTCGAAAAAAAGCCGCTGCACGCCGAAGAGAAACGTGTCCTCGAATACGACGCCGCGTTCCACCTTGGCTGCGCCGACCCAGCTCTCGCGGAGGCGCTGCAAAACACTCAGGGTGCGCCTGAACAGGCCCACCGCAACGTCGGGCTTCTGCAGTAATACGTCCTCGATGACGCCCGCCATGATCAAAGCGCTATTGGAATAGTCACTCCACTCAGCACAACGGTATATTTCAACATTCATACTAGGACATACCGGACGGTAAGAGAGATTGCCAGACGGGCGGCGGCCCAGCCTTCTTCCCGCTGCCGCGCGAGGGCCGCATCGATGATGACCTCAGGGTCGCTCTCAGACCATGCCTTGCATGCTATTGACTCCAGCGCCACTGAACAGGGTTGATTTGAACAATTCAACCAGTTCCGTAGTACATACTTACCTTGCTTAGTGTACTTCGAAACAAAATCGGCGTCCGTGCAGTGCATAACGCGCACATCGCGCAGGACGCCATTCGTGATCTGCGCAATGCCCTGAATAGTGAGAATATAAATAATTGAGATGGTCTATTTCCATCCAGGCGAACAAAACGGTACTTACGGACCGCATGCCCATATATCTCCCAGTAACGGGGTCGATCTCAAACGCGCTCATGAACCGCATCCCGACCATGAAGTCCTAGTAAAATACCCAACGATCAAAAATTAACTTCGGCAAGAATATAAAGAAACAACACGGTGGCATACCTCATGCGCCTTGTAAATGACCCACGCCTACATGTGCTCGTCAGCATCCAAATCACACTGGAAATCCAACATGCATACGCTACTCCCGATATCCCGCGCATCCATTCGCCTGCCCGAATGGGGGACCACAATCATACCAGCAGCAACCTCCCATGGCAGGCGTCGCAGGCCTTCCCTTCCACTTTGACCACTGCCCGCACTCGCAAGTGGATCTACCGCATATGTATTATTATCATTATCCATCATCAACTCGTCCCGGCGCGGCGCCCCCGAAGCCACAACGGCGGCATCCAGCGCAGCCCGGTACTGCGCCTTCTGGAGCAGCTCCACGGCTTTGAGGTTGGCCTTGGGAAGCGCGTCTAGCGCTTTTTTCCAGCTGAGATGGCTCTCCTGGTACGAGCCTATCGCCTAGTAGTTTTGGTGAATTTAATACCTTAATAGTACCAGCCTGAAAACAGAAATGCGAACGCACATCCTGCACAGTCGCCAGTCTGGCGAACCCCTTGGCGTATGTAGGGTCAAGCTGAATTGCCTGCCCCTAGTATCAGGACATGTTCATCGGCGACTGAAACAAGCGTACCGACCTCGACAGCGTCGTTCCGCGCGTCGGTGTACCTGTCCGCCGCACGATATAATAAATAAACTCCAGAAATGGGGACTTTAAATTCGGAGCCAACACACCTCCCGAGCGCCGTCCGGCACGCCGCGCGATTCGCGTAGAGCACCGCCGTGCCCCGTGGGTCTAGCTCAGTCGCATTTGCAATAATCGCGTTTGGGTCCGGAACAATCGCGTTCAAAGCTATAGTTATCGCCTCCGTATACCGCCTCTCCGCCTGCGCGAAGTTGCGCGCGCTGAAGAGCGCGTTGCCTTGCAGTTTCAGCTCCGCGAGTGTCGACATGGGTGTTGTTTAGTTAAGTTTGGTATATTTAGTGCAGCCTTCAATCCTCCAGGTGCTTCAGTAGAGCCAGAGCGAGGACGTTGCCAGTCGAGCCAGGACGGAGCGTGCAGATGGAAGACAGAGCAGCGAGAAAGAGAGAGCAAGGGCTCACGGCATAATTCGGGCTCACTCGCTATGTTACTGTACATCCCGAATTGATCCCGAAGCCATCGGAGTAGCTAGGATATAAATCAGAGGTCGTGTAAATATTTTTAGCCGCTGTACGTCGTCGGGCTCCATGTCCGAGCCCGAGCCCGAGGGTTCAGTGGCAAGTGTGGAGGATGAAAGTAGAGAAACAAGTGCAAGCGGCCACAAATCCAGAAAGACACGTATCCTCCCTTAACATGTATGCGCCCCGAGCTACCCATATATAGCTAATAGCCATGCTGATCTGGCTCTGGTCCGGTTTCGCTCCGACATCTGACTGCGATAAAAGCCCTTTTAAGCTTCACGAAAGGACCAGTCATTTGTCGATAAAAATGAAGCCAAGCACTCACGCATATGCCATCCCCCGAGAATATATGTAGAAAGAGCTAACGAAGCCTGGATCTTTCTGACCTCTGGACTGACGGAGGGATTCGTCTACTTTCCGAATAAGAAGTTCGCATTCATCGTACAGTTCTTTCAGGACCGACATACCCGAGTTCCGGGTGAAAGACTTATGAAAGTGGGCTCAAAGCGAACTGAAGCGCACACACGACGCACCTCCATGATTGCTCAGTGCAAAGTCGTTGAACACCGAAGATGAACGTCTTTTCGAATACGGCGCCGCGGTTGTCCTTGGACACAAGGAGCCAGCTCTCGCTGAGGCTCCGCAGGACTTCCAGGCTGCGCTTGAAAAGTTCCACAGCAACATCGTGCTTTTCGCGCATTCCGCCCTCTATGACGCCCCGCATAATCCAAGCGCTATGAGAATCCATTCAGCACTGATATGCCAGACCACGGGGAGAATTACCGGACGGTGACTGAAATAGCTGGACGGACAGAGTTCCAACCCTCTGTACGCTGTCGAGCTAGAGCTTCGTTAATGACCACCTCAGGACCCGCTTCAACCCATGTTCTGGATGCAGCTGCCTCAATTGTTACTGGAGAAGCTGATATATACATCAATAAGCGCTTCATGCCGAATGATCGCACTGCTTGCCTTGTTCGTCGTACTTGGATATAAAGTCGGTGTCTGGGAAATGCATAATGCGGCCGTCGCGCAAGATACTGTTGGTAAGGCTGGTGAGGCCCTGAATAGGGATGAGATGAGTTATCGGACATGGATTTCAAAAAAAGAAAGTACATCGAGCCTGCTCATGAATACACCAGTGACTGGGTCCAGTTTAAGTGAGTTCACGGATTGAATCCCGTCCATGAACTCCTGAAAAAAAAAAAGTTATGGAGTATCAGAGATAAAGGAACGAAAAGGCCAAGACGCGGCACACCTTATGCGCTCCGTGAATGACCCAGGCCTGCGGAAAAAGCAGCCAGCCAGTCGATCATACCGTAATCGAACCTGTTGCGTACGCTACCAGCAGCAACTTCTTCAGCACTGGGGAGCCTTCATGGAATTTACTCCCTGAGATCGGCGATAATAACGTTGGCAAGTTCCCAAGGAAGGCGCCCGTCACCTCGAACAAAGACGGGCCGCCGACAGTATTGGTGTTCTTCATCTTTTCCACTTTGGCGTCAGCCAGTTTCAGCGCCGCCTGGTACTGTTCTTTTGGACCAGCTCTGCCGGCTTGAGGTCAGACTTGGGGAGAGCATCCAACGCCTCCTGCTAGTTGATTTGGCTCTTCAGGTACGCGCCCATCGCCTAGTAAAATCAATCAGAATGATAGAGTCCTAGAAAATTGACACGACATACACATCTTCCGCAGTAGCAAGCCTAGCAAACCCCTTGGCGAACGTGGGGTCGAGACGCGTTGTTTGGAGTGGCTTTACTATCAGTACAGGTACCCGAGAGAAAATTTCAAGAGCCATGACCGTTTTGGCGTCGCTGTGTGCGCCCATATATCTGCAATAGGATGAACGAACGCGATTGAAACCAGGAGAACAAATATGAACCTCTTCAACGACATTCGGCAAGCGGAGCGATTGGCAGTACCGCCATGCTCTTGGGGTCTGCCGCCTCGTCGCCGGCTGCGATGGCTGCAGTGTATTTCTGTGCCGCTTGTTTAAAGTCCTTTGCGATGAATAGCGCGTCGCCTTGCGCTTTCAATTCTGTGACGCTCGACATGGTGGTCGAGAAGACAGAGAGCCAGTGACGGCATGATCTGCAAGGCCACGTGCTCGACGCGTCGCGTAGTATGGAAATTCCTGGTCCATTGGAAACTTTGAAATGTAGCTTAGAATCTTGGGCCACGAAAAGGCTAGAAAAAAGCTGCATGTTGAAAATTTTGAAACGCAGCCTTAGCCTCATATTTTGGTTCCTGAAGTTCCCAAGTTCGGATCCGAAGAAATCAAGACTAAGCTTTAAAACACGCCCTAAGCGGATAAAATCTATCTCGGAGGCTGGGAAAAAAATGTTGCATGAACAGTCATGTTCAAAATACAATCTCATTTTGCTGACAGGCTCGCAATGCTGGTTCCATGAGATTTTCGGAAATCTCGCATAAAAAAAACCTCTCAGCCGCTCGCCGCATCAACAAACGCATCCAGCGTGATTCTGCCCTCAGCAATTATATCGCGCAGGTAGTCCTCCCGCACACCGACGCCTTCAAGAACCCTCCACACTCCAGCAACGCCCCGTGTCGAATGCTCCCATATCTCCTTCGCCTTCGTTGCCGACGCCTTTATTCGTCTGATGAGGTCCAGAGTTTCGCGTACGGTGAAGGACGAGCCCGCGGAGAGCATGTTGTCCAGTGCACAGTGCAGGAACCCTGCGTGCGAAGGTGTTAGTGATGTATAGCCCAGATGAAAACGAGCTTGAGGCATTCAAGTACATACCTACTTACAGGCGTGCTGCTCGTCGTCCTGCGGGAAACAGTCGGCGGCGTGAACGTATTCTAATGCCGCCTTGCGGGCTAGTTCCCCACTCTCGCTGGGATTTCTGCGCGATATCTGAGTGTAATACAATCCCTTCACGCTGCACGCCGAAATTCGTCATTCTTCACAAGGCAAACCTAAACGGAAGGAACACTCACGCGTATGCAACCCCCCGAGGGTAGAAATAAAACGAGTTGACAAAGCCTGGATCCATAGCCTCCTGGCTAGCCTGAGGCGCAGAACCGTTGTCGTCTGCTTGTTGTATGAACAAGTCAGTTTCATCGTATAGCTCCTTCAACCCAATCATATCCGGATTTTGGGTGAATGACTAGATAATTCAACCATGAGCTCCATAGCACATGAAAATTAGAACACGCCGCAACAACACACGCACTTCCATCCCCGCCTCGAACAAAAGCCGCTGCACGCCGAAGAGAAACGTGTCCTCGAATACGACGCCGCGTTCCACCTTGGCTGCGCGGACCCAGCTCTCGCGGAGGCGCTGCAAAACACTCAGGGTGCGCCTGAACAGGCCCACCGCGACGTCGGGCTTCTGCAGTAATACGTCCTCGATGACGCCCGCCATGATCCAAGCGCTATTGGAATAGTCACTCTACTCAGCACAACGATATATTTCAAAATTCATACTAGGACATACCGGATGGTAAGGGAGATTGCTAGACGGGCGGCGGCCCAGCCTTCTTCCCGCTGCCGCGCGAGGGCCGCATCGATGATGACCTCGGGGTCGCTCTCAGACCATGCATTGCATGACATCGACTCGTACGCTACTGAACAGGGTTAATTTGAACAATTCAACCAGTTCCGTAGTACATACTTACCTTGCTTAGTGTACTTCGAAACAAAATCGACGTCCGTGCAGTGCATAACGCGCACATCGCGCAGGACGCCATTCGTGAGCTGTGCAATGCCCTGAATAGTGAGAATGTAAATAATTGAGATGGTCTATTTCCACGCAGGCGAACAAAACGGTACTTACGGGCCGCATGCCCATATATCTCCCAGTAACGGGGTCGATCTCAAACGCGCTCATGAACCGCATCCCAACCATGAAGTCCTAGTAAAATACCCAACGAATCAAAAATTAACTTCGGCAAGAATATAAAGAAACAACACGGTGGCATACCTCATGCGCCTTGTAAATGACCCACGCCTACATGTGCTCGTCAGCATCCAAATCACACTGGAAATCCAACATGCATACGCTACTCCCGATATCCCGCGCATCCATTCGCCTGCCCGAATGGGGGACCACAATCATACCAGCAGCAACCTCCCATGGCAGGCGTCGCAGGCCTTCCCTTCCACCTTGACTACTGCCCGCACTCGCAAGTGGATCTACCGCATATGTATTATTATCATTATCCATCATCAACTCGTCCCCGCGCGCCGACGAAGCCACAACGGCGGCATCCAGCGCAGCCCGGTACTGCGCCTTCTGGAGCAGCTCCACGGCTTTGAGGTTGGCCTTGGGAAGCGCGTCTAGCGCTTTTTCCCAGCTGAGATGGCTCTCCTGGTACGAGCCTATCGCCTAGTAGTTTTGGTGAATTTAATACCTTAATAGTACCAGCCTGAAAACAGAAATGCGAACGCACATCCTGCACAGTCGCCAGTCTGGCGAACCCCTTGGCGTATGTAGGGTCAAGCTGAGTTGCCTGCCCCTAGTATCAGGACATGTTCATCGGCGACTGAAACAAGCGTACCGACCTCGACAGCGTCGTTCCGCGCGTCAGTGTACCTGTCCGCCGCACGATATAATAAATAAACTCCAGAAATGGGGACTTTAAATTCGGAGCCAACACACCTCCCGAGCGCCGTCCGGCACGCCGCGCGATTCGCGTAGAGCACCGCCGTGCCCCGTGGGTCTAACTCAGTCGCATTTGGGATAATCGCGTTTGGGTCCGGAACAGTCGCGTTCAAAGCCATAGTTATCGCCTCCGTATACCGCCTGTCCGCCTGTGCGAAGTTGCGCGCGTTGAAGAGCGCGTTGCCTTGCAGTTTCAGTTCCGCGAGTGTCGACATGGATGTTGCTTAGTTAAGTTTGGTATTAGTACAGAGCTCAATCCTCGAGGTGCTTCAGTAGAGCCAGAGCGAGGACGTTGCCAGTAGAGCCAGGACGGAGCGTGCAGATGGAAGACAGAGCAGCGAGAAAGAGAGAGCAAGGGCTCACGGCATAATTCAGGCTCATTCGCTATGTTACTGTACATCCCGAAGCCATCGGAGTTAGGAGATAAGGTCAGAGGTCGTGTAAATATTTTTAGCCACTGTACAATAATAATGTCGGAGGCAAGCGTCGAGGATGAGAAAGAAAGTAGAGAAACAAGTGCAAGGGGTCACAAATCCAGAAAGACACGTATCCTCCCTTAACATGTACGCGCCCGAACTACCTATAGCTAATAACTATCCTGAGGTATGTAGCTCCTCTCCATGACGCAACGAGATGAAATAACGTCGCCAATGTCGGAAGGGCAATTACAATTCATTGAATATTGGTACACACGATTCAGGATCTCTAAGATCCGTTAAGCCGACTCGATTTCCGCCACGTATTTCTTGGAATCGTCATCGCCCGCCGCCTTCAGGATCTAGGACGTGGCGCATGCGCAGTCAGGCCTTGGATCGCCTTGGATCACAGCATAGCAGAACGCACCTCCAGAAGCTTCTCAACGTACTTCTTCCAGGCTTCCTCCTTGGAGGTGCCTTTGACGCCTTCCCAGGCATCCCTACGCCGTGGTTAAAGCACAGAAAGAAGACATCGCAGACGATCGCACCACTTGGCCTTGCCGGTGAAGTCGAGCATCCCAGGGCGAGTTGTCGTGTTATCGCCGAACTTGGCTTTGTGCTCTTCAGCGAATGCATCTCACAGGATCATTGGAGACCCACCTTGCTTGAAGTAGGAGTAGAACTACAATGTGAGAGACACGTAAGGACCGCGCATCTGAAAGTATTGGAGTGAACGCACGAAAAGTTGGTCGTCCTGCGAAGGCTTCACGGGACCATCCTTGGGGAGTCCCTGTACAATTTCTACCGCTTTGTTGAACTTGGCTTCGGACATGGTGGTGTGTGGTGGTGGTGAAAGGAAAGAAATCGAAGAGGAAGCTGCTGATTGATGGCAAGATGATGCAATAACGGCGACTGCCGGTAACCCAAAAGAATTTGTTGAAATGCTCATGTCCACTCATCCTCTCAAGTAGCTGTATTCTTCGGAATAAACTTACCTTTCCACATCCATTTTGCAGGCTTAAATTCAAATAATATCTAAACTCCTCGTTTTGCCAAGGTTGCGGCGCGAGTAGTTCCACCAGGTCCAAATTATAAACCAGTGCTCGGCCGCTTAAGGTCTCTGCCATATACTTTTGAGCATCAAATCTTCGAGATATTCATGAATTTATACAACGTAAACCGAGCCGATGAACAAGTCCAACCATGGTCCCAACCTCCTGCAGTACATTCCACTCCACTGTCAGCCACCAGGACCAGCGCGATAAATTCGCTTTATATGTGGAGCACAGCGACAACTGTGCGTTGAAGCCGCGATAATAGCAAGTTACTTGAAGCCGGAAGATGTCTTGGACCGCAGAACACCAGAACACCCTTGTTGATTAGGGCTGTTGGCGGATTCCGGAATCATAAGCTTCGCCCGCGAACCAGGACTCTGCGGGCATTGATGGGAAACTCGCAGGGTTTTAGACTGTTGCTTCGCCACATTACTCGTCTTCCACGTCCGAATCATCGTCAACCAGTGCCGCAGCGTCGTCCAACAAGTAACAGGATGCTGGATGTCTGCATTAATGATGATCTGCTCAAGAGCATAAGGGCACATACGCCTAATGAGCCCCCTACTCTTTGCAGCGACAAATGCGTCAGCGCGGAACCAAATGTCCTCCCTGCCCCGTGCACCCGCCTCCCAGTCGTCGTAATAATTAACTTCGTTCACCGCCACAACCAGCCGCGGATCCTCCACATCGATGCTGTCCGCAAATTCCCTGGCTCCCTGCGCTTGAAGTTTGGGGTAGGTAACGAGAAGCACGCAGAGGCGGGGAGATTCGGACAGGATGTGACGGATCGTCGAGAGCGACGGCGGGCCGTTGAACGCCAGGTGTGTGAGCGCCGGGAGGACGGGCAGCTGTTCCAACCACTCTTTGTCTTCCTCCTCGTCGTTCTGGACGTCGTCGAATATATCCAGATGCGTAACCGTCTCGAAGAGGGGGTGTTCGAAGTCTACTTGCGGCGACTCGTAGACGTCGTTGGCGTCGACAGCGAAGAGCTCTTCGAGACATATGCCCAGCCGCTGGAGACGCATGTTCTCGAGTGGGAGGAGCAGGTGCGCGCCAGTGAGATTTCCGATAAGCGAAAGGTTGCGTATGCCGGGGCAGAAGTCGAAGAACATTCCGAGATTCTCGACGGTCCAGGTTTCGCTGCTGGTGAAGAGCAGGACATGCCGCACCGCGTCACGCAGAAACTTCCTGGGTTTACACTGGATGGCGTCAAAAATCGGTCTGGCCCTGGCACTTCTGTCCATGCGCAGCACGTTGTAGAGTATGGGTTCAAGCCTGTACATATGCGTTGTCAGGAATAATTGTGATGATGGAGGAACTTGAGGGCCGTACCAGGTCAAGACACGATGTGCGACGCAGAGCAGGTCCGGGATGGTTTCTGGGTGAAGAAGGGCTGCGAGTTCAAAGATTTTCCTCTCCAGCTCGAGTGGAAGTCTCGTCGTGTCCATGGGCAGGTATGTGGTTCTGGTCAAGTAACGGAATGCGTTGTAAAGTGATAATAATCAGACGTGCAAGTCAAGTGCAAGTTCATCATCTTCGGTGGGCGGGCCGAATATCCCCTGAGAACTGCGCGGCTGCTGGCAACGTCGAGCAAGGTCTCTGTGATCGCTTCGTCGCCAGCGTCTGGCCCATAAAAAAGGACACGGCATATCCTTCAGGAGCCCTCCCGTCATGCCTAATCTATTGGATCTCTCCCCTGAACTAATGGAGGCTATCCTGGATATTTTTGGCGCCCGACTCCCCTGCGTTGGACAAGCTATGTCTCGCAGGAAACCACAATCTCCTAGCGCTCGCTCGACCATATACCTGGCGAGAACTCAACCTGATATTCTCATCGTTCGAGAGTGACGAACTTAATGCCAGCTCTGCGCTAGCAAGCCGCAGCAAGATCTTTGAATATGAAGGTGGCCGGCGTTTTTGACTCGCGCGCCGCGGCCGTCCTCGCGCTTTTGAAAGACGCCCATAAGCTGGTCAACGTCACGCATCTATCACTCGACGGTCTCGAATGTCGAGCCTACTTCGAAAGCCCAGGGACGCTCATAAGATGGGTGCTTGAGTCGTTGCCGCGAGTGAGGAGCCTCAACGTCGAGTGCTGCGAATCAAGGAACAATAAAGAGTACGAGGGAATGGAAGATCCGCTTGCCCCAAGCCTGGTACACATCGCCACTCGATTGTCAGGTTGTAGCCTGGGATATTCAAGTGCAACATTGTCCGAATATTCAAGTCCTTGAGCTTGAGGGCGGGGACCTTTTTGAATATTGGTGCAAGAACACTAAAAAAGATGCATCCAATTTTGATGGTCGGTAAATTTTCAAAGGAGCCGTATTTATTCTTATATACTCTTGTTACACAGACACCACCCCGACGCCACTCCCGTCCTTGTTGTACCGCAGTGAAAACCTTCCCAACACATTGCGCAAGCTCAAGATCATAGCCGAAGTCGCGCGATATATGGTCCATGTCTAATTTTTTTAAGGTAAGATGAGCATTTCGGTTGATTTGCCACATGCACTGATGATTGATCAATAGCAGATTGCAGAGCCTCCTGCTGTCCTCAAAGAGGTGTTCATCGATATACCCATGATGGTGAATGTCTACCAATACATTCTACGTGGCATTCGCGGCCCTGTCATTGAGCGCCTCGCAGTGACAAGCCCGACAGTAGTAAAAAGATTCGTGCGCGCCATAGAAAACTTGAGTGGTGAAGACACATTCTTTTCTGCCTTCGAGTCGTTGGAGGAATTCTGGATTCCCTGGGGAGGAGTGTTGGAAACGGCCAGCGATGACCCAGAGGCGGTGAGCATCAACCTGGTATCGACATATATTTCCTGTCTGAACAGTTAATGTCCAGCACCCCGTCCTCGCGAAACTCCTCTCCCATGCGCCTGCGCTGAGGCATTTATATTTCGATGCACCGGAAAATGCGGTCGTTTTCATGTCCGCCGCCAGAACGTACGCTTCATCCATCAGCACTCTGGAAACCGTATCTTGGAAGGCTCTGGCAACTTATCGTGTCTTGCGCGACGCTCAAACTCAGACCGTGCCACTGGCGTACTCTGGGCCTACATGGCAGGCCTGGACCGGCGTCGGGAAATGGTGGGAGGGAATATTTGAATGGCGGATAAATTTGTTGATGGAGCCAGCACCAATCGCAGCGCTGCAGACAGCTCGGAAGTATATGCAGTAACAGGTGACAAGAGGACGCAAGCCGCAAGCGAGACTTCTTGGGATGGCGCGGCTGATGAACTCGTGTTTTAAATGCTGTACTGGTCGCGGTTTATCCAACACCACCATGCTTTAAAACCGCGTTTTTTATTTACTGGGAAATACTTGTGTACAGGAACAGCACAGTTTCAACAGCTTGGCAGTATTTAGGATTCGAAGCCAATAGAGAACGCACAAAACCGTGCGGCCTTTGCGTATTATCATTTTGAAACCTTGAAGCAAGTTTCTACCGGTCACTGTGTTAGGAGAAGACAGGGGCTGCGAACACAGCTTCGACTCTGACTCAAACAAAACCACCTCCTAACTTACCTCTCCAACTTCCTGCACACCGTCATGCCTGTATCATGTAGCTCTCTGGTCGCCCCGGCTACGTGATGGCTTCACTGAGCAGGAGATCGCACGCAAAGAACATTGGACGGCCGATACAGCTAGGAAAATAATACAATCATCGTTCAATGGGGACTCGTATGTGCAGTAGTGAACCGAGCGCACTGTCGAAACTGCTTAAAACTTCTTAGGAAGGAAACCTCGACCTCGATGCTCATTCCTGAGCAGAACGGATTTGTTGACACGGTGATTGTGGCGCTCTCGTACTGCGTCCCGACGATGTGTGGATGATGATCCTCCTTCAATTCAATTTCTTCGTCAACGCCAACTCCGAGCTTCTCCGTGCCACTTTCGTCCAGCACCAGGGGATGCGGGAGCTCAGTGTCGTACTGCTTGCTGTACGGTCCTCCCGATTTCGGCGCCATGGCCCGCTAAATGACCAGTCTCATTGAGAAAAATGTGTTGGACCCCGCGTTGCGCGAATGGGTGCTCCCCAATTTTTCCACAACCACTGTCAATGATACGACCGTCAGCGCGATCCTGATGATGGCCACGCTCAAGCAATACTTCCCATACAACTGTATGACCGGGTGCGGTCTTCCGCGCGTCACCCTCGAAGGAGAACGATCGGACTGGGTGAATATCCTGCAACGTTTGGAGAAGCTCAAGGAGTACGGAATTGAGACCATCGCTTGGTACCACCTCTCGCGCCCTGTGATCTCTCGATTTGTATCTGCTTTCGATTTCCCTCAAAGCCCAGAGAATGTCGATTTTTGGCAAAGGGTCGCAAAGCACGAGCCGGGAGGTAGTGGGCGCCCAAGCTTTTACTCTGGTTGGATCACTGCCTTCTGCGTGTTTAATGAGAAGGGTAACTGGATTGGGAATCCACTCAAAATGGTGGGAGTTCAAGGCCGATGCATTCTTCCATTCCATTTCTCAACATTCATATTTCAGGAGGTAGCATCGGTGGACGCGCCGGAATCCTTGAGTGCTCAGAATTTCTGGGCGCTGTAAGGTAAATCCAACGCTTCAAAGCAGCTTGTCCTCGATGGCACGCCATTCTATCGAGTAAACAGCCAAGGCATCCCGCCAGGCTGTGCCGAGGTCCACGTCAAGGTTGATGAAAAAATGTGTTTGCTGACGGCTGGGTTGATTGGTACGAGAGTGACTTCTAGCGAGGATACCAACCTGATACCAACCTTTCTTCTACTGGAAAAGACGACACCGCACGTCCTGCTGTTGGATGGTGGATGAGTGAAACGAACACAGCCGCCTAAATGTGTTTACATCACCAAAACCGGGAATATCTGGCGTGACCTGGTGATTGCTGCCAGGCTGGTGCGGGTTTACCAGGCCTTTTGAAGGTCTTGTAGGGCATTGTAAGGGCTCAACAGGGTGGTGTTGAGGTGCAATATTACACCCAGGCTGCTATTGATTTATAGAGATTAACAAGCCTGCCGTCTTAAATCAGATAATTTAACAATTCATCGTAATAACTGTTCATTTTTTACTGAAGATGGGTACAACTTGAAAGAAGTGAAATAGATATTATTTAATAAATAGTGTACATTTTCAGTAAACGAGATCCTTCTAGTGGCCTAACGCTCGCCGGACTTGAAATGGCAGTAGACTCCGATAGAGAAAATAAAGCGGCGGACAAAAAAAGGAGGATGGTGCCGCGCCGCTTCCATCATTGCCAATTTGGGCGACACCTCCCCGGAAATAGCGCGAGCCTTGCATTAGAACACCTTTTCAAAGTGAAAAGTGTTTGGATGACGGGATCAGTTGATCAATTGTTGGTCCGTGCACTGATGTTTGGTTCTGTGATCCAAGCACGTGCATGCACAGCCATGTTGGTCGGCATCGCTCGTTGTCTCTTCCCTTCATCTCTTCCCTTCATCCGCCCACCAACGTTACCCCTTCTCCATCCTGACGCACATCTTCAAGTTGCTTGCTACCTGCTGCTTCCTAATACTTCAAATCCGGGATTGATTGGCCCTCGAGCACTTTCAAGTTCCCGACCGCCCGCCCGTCCTCTTCAAGCATCTTCAAGACCTCAATCATACATGCTCAGTAGTCCAAGCGCTTGTTGGGCCAATCCGAGATCAAGTCCTCTTAGTGCTGGCAGGGCTTCTCTTCAACGTCAAGACATAGCCAAGTCTCCTATTCTCGTCAAGCTCTCGAAGCATCCTCAAGCTCCTGGAGTCCTATACTCGTCAAGCACCCCCAAGTTTTCCCTCAACCGCTTCTTATACAAGACCCTGTGATGCCTGGTTGACGCCCGAACTTGTGTACTTCTTCGGCGACAGCCCTGCTTCCAAATACCCAGCAAGCTGGCCCCGTTACTATTCTTGGGCCTCGGACAGTTCACCTTCCAATTCGATGCGATCAAGTGCATCATCGACTTCGCCTTTGTCTGCATTGCGTCCGCCAGTGACGCGTGCGCTGCCCATTCGATGGTTTTAGAGCGCGCCACGCCACCGATGATGTTTCACGGAGTGGGCGGCGTCGATATTGTTCCGACATTGCTGTATGTATTGTGTAGTTTGCAATACAACATTTCATGCCTGTTCTGTCTATTTGTGGTGCATTTTTGTATTGGATGTGCTGAGGTCCAAGGCACAGCCAGGCGCGATAAGCCATTGCAAAGTCCACCAAACTGGTGGGCCTTGCAAAAAAATATTATCAGCATAAGCCGAGGTTTGAACTCACCAGGCTGTTGCGGGTTTGCCAGGAATTTTACCAAATATGGTGTTTGTCATGGTATGTATTGCCGGGTCAACTGTTCCCGGATTTCGTGATGTACTCCATCGTTTTAGGGCTGTGCGCCGTGCCCGTGACGGGCACGGCCGTCGGTAGCGAACGGGTACAGCCGTCCCGGCCCCGTACCGTCGCGAGGTTGAAAAATATCTCTACGGGACGGGACGGGCACCGGGACGGCCGTCACGGTCGTGCGCCGGTTTTTTTAGTCCATTTTCATTACCCGCAATATCTGTAGCTTTACTTAGAGCATTGAGTGATATTTTTAAGGCTTCAAATGGCGATCCGACAGTTTGCACAAAGAACTCGAACAATATGAGAACAAAAATGAATACGAGCTTTGCATTTCAAAGTAAGTCTCTTAAGTAGTCTATGTACTCATTGGCTAAGAGCCTCCGCGCCGGATGGATAAGCAAAAATTATCCAATCATGCACGTCAGCACGGAGAGGCAAGGAAGTCGACAGTAAGGCAGAGCATGATAGTAGAGCATCCATATGGCAGATAGTGGGGACACTGATGTGATCTTTTATTGTGATTGGACCTGTCTGTTAGCTCAGAGGGTATTTTGAGGCTGCGGGCAGGGTAAACTTAGTGTTTGACGCGTTATGAGCATGCTAAACGCGTCGGGGCACAGAGTGATGTAGTTAAGTGGTTCAGAAAGACTGGCATAATATTTAGATTGCCATTCAAGATGACCGTCCACACCATAAATAAATATTAATTGATCTACACTGGGACGAGCTCGCTCGCTGCTCGCTGCTCGCGGATCCATGCACTTCACAGGCCATGGCCGCCAATCCGTTGAACTCCGTTGACCCGTCGACGGCCGTTGTTCCGCCGGCCGTCGGGTCAGCTAAACGTCCCGTCGCCGCGCCGTTGAAAAAAAGCTAAGGAACGGGACGCCTACCCGTCGTACGGGACCCGTAGAACCGTCGCGACGGGCACGGCGAACAGCCCTACATGATCGTTTTCATACCTACTATATTTGTTCAAACGATTTCGAAGAGCTTTAAGAGTCAAGACAATCATTTTGGACATTCAAAACAACGATTTTTTTCGACATTTCAGATCCTTGCTAAAAATAGACCGACAACAGTTGCGAATTCGGACGAGATCATCACAAGACCAAACAGTCTCTCTTACTCTCACAGGCTCCCACCTTCACTTAGACCGGTGATCTGGCTCTCGTGTGAAGACAAGTCGTTCATAGAGAGGCCGGTCGATGTGAGTTTGAACTCTCATGGCAAGCGATCAGATTACGCCTTCGGCACTTGACCTACAACTAGGCCCCCGGTCACTCCCCTATAACTGGGTCCGCCTGTTTTTGCTAATTTTCGTTGATTTACCTTACGATTTTTGGACCCCAGGTCGTTGATTTACCTTACATCGGACGCAAAATTTCTTCCCACGCCAAGTTTTTTGGCCGTTTTGCAGGTTTTTCAAAAAAAAGCGTTCAATGAGGGTCGATCCTGAGACAACCCGAGTACCTGTGGAACAGACGTGCATCCTACTGATAGATAAGTAACTAGTATTCCATGCTCTAGAGACTACTACCCTAAAAAATTTGTCGGGCTGCGCCCGATTTACCTTACTGTGGACCTACGGCAGCTCACCGGGCACTGATTTACCTTACGAGACGGACCGGGGAACCCCCAAATTGGAGGGTTGATTTACCTTACGGCGGAGCCAGTTATAGGGGAGTGACCGGGGGCCTCTACAACTCCATTCAACTCGTCGATCCGTAAGTATGTCCACATCTGAGCGGCTCTGAGCGGCCGTTACTATACGGATACTGATAGATCTTGGTTGATGACCAGCTGCAGACTCCATCAAGATTCAACAGTTCCCATACTCACGGACCAACGCGAATGCCGTATACATTATGTTTAAATGGCGAGTCTTATCCTGGGCCGGGGGTACCAGAAACCCATGCTCCTCGGACTGTCCGCTGCTGCCGTCTTGGCATGCTCACTGCTCAGCGCCAGCCATGCCAACCCATTAAGCATCAAGTCTACATTCTCGTCGAAACTCCAGCCAGACCTGACTTTGCGCTTCGTCAACAACTCTGGCATTTGCGAAACAACTCCGGGTGTGCACCAAATGTCAGGATATGTTGATATTGGACAAAACATGTCAATGGTATATGAATCGTCTCTGGGTCCGCTGTTTAGAGACTAACGATCCCCTAGTGGTTCTGGTTTTTTGCTTCGCGGACGTCACCTGAAACAGCACCCTTTACTCTATGGTCGGATTTACTCGAATAAGTTTCGTAGCAGCTGACTCTGAATGTGAAGGATCAACGGTGGTCCTGGCTGCGCCTCAGAAATTGTGCGTCTGCGCGTGATGTTTTTGCCTGAATGTTTACTCATGCGTGTGTCGTCTTTTCAAGGGCTTGTTTCAAGGTGAAAGTTTTTGGGACACATGCGTTACTGGCGATAATTGAGGCTTTGACAAGAAAATGGGCCGTGTACGGCGAATCCTGACGGGAAGACTACCACGTTGAATCCATACAGGTGATATAACGGCTTTAGCTATTCTGGTCCTTCAGCTGAGAATGGACATGCAGCTGGAACAGTGTCAGCAATAGTAAGTTGTCTCAACTTCGTAGCAGTCTGGTCCTGTGCTCACTTCTGTCCACAGTGATTTATATAGATCAGGTACACCCCCGAGAGGAGACGGAGAAATCGAATCCAAACTCACTATTCTTCATCCAGCCGATTGGAAGTGGATTTTCATATGGGAATGCCACAGCCAATAGCACTGTGGTTTGTCCCTCCACCAAAAACCTGGGCTCATATGCTTAAATGAATGCAGAACGCCGCCCCTCAGTTTTGGAAAGCCTTCCAGATCCTGTTCGAAAGCGGTGAATTCTCGCAATATAAAAGCCGAGAGTGAGTAGCTCGTACCCGGTGTTTATCTGGGAGTGAATCTCTTATCATCACCAGATTCATCTTCAGTTCCGAGAGCTACGGAGGCCACTATGGACCCGCCTACGTCACTTACTTCGACCAACAAAACGCTGCAATCGAGGCGGGAACCGTTTATGGAGTGCCCATCGTTATCAGTGCGCTGATGATCAACAAGTAATTACCTTTTCATCCGCTCGTTGATTTCACGAATTATTCCTGCAGTCCGTGGATAGATCCTCTAATTCAAAATTTGGCGTATCTTACCTTCGCGACCAATGCACCGGGATATGGCCAGCTTCAAAACGACACAGTACTCCACGCAATGAATGAATCGTACTTTGGGCCCAACGGCTGCAAAGACCAGGAGGAGGCATGCTACGCCACCGGAAATTCGTCTGAATCCAATGAAATCTGTTTGAACGCGGACAATCTTTGTGTGCGTGATTTCTTTTTTCCGCATTAGACTTCCAGTACGACTTATATTCTCAGATCGTGGAACTTTTCTTTGCGGCGGTAGGCGACTACGACCCCAACGACCTTAGACAACAAAAGAATTCGACCGCCTTATTCCCTCCAGAATACTATGTCGACTATCTTGCAATACCCGAGGTCATGACTCGCATCGGCGCTGAGAGCAGCTATCAGAGATGTGCTGACGGTCCCTTTGAAATGTTCGCAGCCACGGGAGATGTAAAATTCCCTCTTTGTTGAAATTACTCACAACGCTGACGGCGTACTCGAAGGATGCTCGAACGTGGCTTCCCGAACTTGGGGCGCTTGCGAACTCGAAGCTGAAAATTCTGATCTGGGTATGTTGCGGTTTCTGTTCCAAGACTAAATTAATTAGTTGACCAGGCCGGAGATACGGACATCAAGTAAGAATGCTTTTTCAACATTCACACTCGCCCAACATACCAATTGCCTTGATCAGCTGCAACTGGTTAGGTGTACACGCCTCAGTCTCAGCAATGGACTGGTATGGAAAGGAAAGGCTTGCAGCCACACCTTTTACTGAAATGATAATTGATGGTACTCCGGTGGCTGCATTCCAAAATGTTGACAATTTTTCTTTCGCGTGAGTCGTTCTGCGGATTGTACCGTTCTATATGTTGAATCTGTGGACTTCCAGCCGCGTTTACGAGGCTGGACACCAAGTGGTGAGTGTTATACTTTGGACCGTTACAGCGCCATACCTTTTCTTATATTTCTTCAAGCCCGCCTTCCAGCCTGCAGTAAGTCTAGAAATATTCAAACAAGTAATCCAGATGCAGCCTCTGTACGCTGGATCGGTTGCTGTGTAATTTTACCAATATTTAACATTTTACTTTACTCCTCTTGAAACCCAGATGCAAGCTGGATCGGTTCTGATCGGTTACAATGTAGATTTTTACAAGTTCACCAATATTTAGTCTTTTACTTTACTCCTCTTGAGACTCAAGTACTCATAGGGTTTGAGGACTCAAGCCCTATGAAGTTCAGTTCTTGAAACATGATGTATTACGCCAAGCACGAACCGATTGACTTGGCCAAAAAAAAACCCCCCGCTAGCGCCGCAGATCCAATACTACTGACAGCAGGCAAAGAACCGACGCCAGTGAATATCGGAAGGAAGTTCACAATTACAATTCCGATCGCCGAACGTGCAGCGGAGGATGCATATGCAAAGATCGAGAGCGAGACTCGAGTTCGAGTTTCGGCTTTCGATGGGAACTCTTCAAAGAAAGAAATGCCAGTATGCAAGTAGTATGTAGCACTTTCCACTATCTAACCCGCAACAACGAATGAATCAATTATGCGAATATGTGGTCTGTAAATTTTATAAACCACGACCAGTACTAGAGTACGATTTGCCGCACCATCCCAAGAAGTCTTGCTTGCGACCTGTGTCCCCGTCTCACCTGCTATTTAGCCTCCTCCCGAGCCGTCTGCAGCGCTGCGATTGGAATGGGTGCAGGCTCCATCGACAAATTTATCTGCCATTCAAATATTCCCCTCCCACCATTTCCCGACGCCGGTCCAGGCCTGCCATGTAGGCCCAGAGTACGCCAGTGGCACGGTCTGAACTTGGGCGCCGCGCAAGACACGATAAGTTGCCAGAGCCTTCCAAGATACGGTTTCCAGAGTGGTGATGGATGAAGCGTACGTTTTGGCGGCGGACATGAAAACGACCGTGTTTTCCGGTGCGTCGAAGTATAAATGCCTCAGCGCAGGCGCATGCGAGAGAAGCTTCGCGAGGATTGGATCCTGGACGTCAATTGTTCAGAAAGGAAAGATATGTCGGTGCCAGATTGCTGCTTACCGCCTCTGGGTCATCGCTGGTCGTTTCCAACACCCCTCTCCAGGGTATCCAGAATTCTTCCAACGACTCGAAGGCAGAAAAGAATGTGTCGTCACCACTCAAGTTTTCTATGGCGCGCGCGAATTCTTTTACCACTTTCGGACTTGTCACTGCGAGGCGCTCAATGACGGGGCCGCGGATGCCACGTAGAATGTTTTGGTACTCATCCGCCATCATGGGTATCTCGATGAACACCTCTTTGAGGACCGCGGGCGGCTCCGCGATCTGCTATTGATCAATCCCGTTTTAGTGCATGCGACAAATCAACCGAAAGGCTCATCTCACCTCAAAAAAATCAGAAAGGCACCATATATCATGCGACTCGGCTATGATCTTGAGCTTGCGCAACGTGTTGGGAAGGTTCTCAATGCGGTACAATAAGGTCGAGAGTGGTGACACGGTGGTGTCTGTGTAAGCGTATATAAGAATAAATACAGCCCCTTTGAAAATTTACCCACCATCGAAGCTGCTTCGAGTGGCATTGGAGGTATCTTTTTTAGTGTTCTTGCACCAATATTCGAAAATGTCCCCGCCCTCAAGCTCGAGGACTTGAATATTCGGACAATATTGCAAGAAATATCCCAGGCCATGACCTGACAAACGAGTGGCGATGTGTACCAGGCTTGGGGCAAGTGGACCTTCCACTCCGTAGTAATCTTTATCACTCTCTGATTCGCAGCACTCGACATTGAGGCTCCTCACCCTCGGCAACGACTCGAGCACCCATCTTATGAGCGTCCCTGGGCTTTCGAAGTAGGCTCGACATTCGAGACCGTCGAGTGATAGATGCGTGACGTTGACCAGTTTATGGACGTCTTTCAAGAGGGCTTGTATGGCGGGGGTGCACCGGTCAAAATTGCCGGCCACCTTTATATTTAAAGATCTTGCTGCGGCGGTTTTTACAGGGTCTGCAAAGAAGGCCTCGAATCGGCTTGCTAGCGCAGAGCTCGCGTCGAGTTCGGCTCTCGTGAACGAGGAGAATGTGACGTTGAGCTCTCGCCAGGTATATGGTCGAGCGAGCGCCAGGAGATTGTGGTTTCCTGCGAGACATAGATTGTCCAAAGCAGGGGAGTCGGGTGCCAAAATATCCAGGATAGCCGCCATTAGTTCAGGGGAGAGATCCAGTAGATTAGGCATGACGACTCAGAGCTCCTGGAGGATTGCGCGGAGTATGGCTGTGTCCTTTTTTATGTGGTAGCCACTGATTGTCTTGATAGGAGATGTCAAGCAGGGCTAGGAACGCGGCGAGCGCGGCCAATGGCGGCGAGTGTTCGTCGTTGTCGATGTCAAAGAGCCACTGCCATCACGTGTCTCTTCGACTTCCTCCTTAGACGGTAGTACGTGATGATCTCAAATTGAACCCACACTGGAGACTCCGAGTCCAGATGTAGCTCTATCTTCTTCATGTCCCCGAAATTCTTGAATCCGTGCAGGTATCTATCTATGTATTGATTCTCTCCCTGGCTCTTTCACTGGGCGATTTATTCACCGAGATGCAGTGCCAAAACCAATATCGACGTCCTTTCGTCGACCTTGATCCCGATGAGGGCCGACATCCAAATCTACATATAGTATATGTGTAACCGTACCTCGCTACATTACTCGACTTCTTTCGCTTCTGAATCACCATCAACCAGCGCCGCAGCGTCGCCCAGCAAGTAACAGGATGCTGGATGTCTACGTCAAAGATCATATGTTCAAGAGCACAAGGACACATACACTTAATGAGCCCCTTGTTCTTCGCAGCGACAAATGCGTCAGCGCGGGACCACATGTCCTCTCCGCCCCGTGCACCCGCCTCCCAGTCGTCGGAATAACTAAATCCGTTCACCTCAACAACCAGCCGCGGGTCCTTCACGTCGATGCTGTCCAGAAATTTCCTGGCTCTCTGTGCGTCAAGTTCAACGAGAAGCACGCAGAGCCGGTGACATTCGGACAGGATGTGGCGGATCATCGAGAGCGACGGCGGGCTGTTGAACGCCAGGTGTGTGAGAGCGGGGAGGACGGGCAGCTGCTCCAGCCACTCTTTGTCTTCCTCTTCGTCGTTCAGGACGTCGTCTAATATATCCAGATGTGTGACCGTCTCGAAGAGGGGGTGCTCGAGGTCTACCTCCGGCGACCCGTCGATGTAATAGGTGAAGAGGTCCTCGACAGACATGCAGAGCCTCCGAAGGCGCATGTTCTCGAGCGGGATGAGCAGGCCTGGACCCAGGAGGTTTCCGCGGAGCGACAGGTTGCGGATACCGGGGAAGTAGTCGAGGAACTTTTCGAGGTGCTCGATCTCCCATGGATCCTCATCGTTGATGTGAAGGCGATCCATCGCCCACGGATCCCACGCGTCCATGTAGAGCAGGACGTGGCGCACCGTGTTGCGCAGAAATTGCGTAGGTTTGTGCTGGATGGCGTCAAAAATCGGTCCTGCCATTTCACTTCTGTCGATGCGCAGAACGTGGTAGAGGATGGGCTCAATCCTGCACATATGCGCTGTTAAGAATAATTGTAAAATTCATGGAGGAACGTACCACGTCAAGACACGATGCGCGACGAGGAGCAGGTTGGGGATGGTTTCTGCGTGAAGAAAGGCTACGAGTTCAAAGATGGTCCTCTCCAGCTCGAGTGGAAGTCTCGTCGTGTCCATGGGCAGGTATGTGGTTCTGGTCAAGTTGTAAAGAGATAATAATCGGACGTGCAAGTTCATCATTTTCGGTGGGCGGCCCGAATACCCCCGAAGGCTGGCCCTGACCGTAGGACTCCGGTAGGAGACCGTAGGCGACGTCAAGCAGCGTCAAGCATTGTCCGGGTTCTGCAATCACTTCGTCGCCTACTTAGAAGATCAGTGTCTGGCACACAAAAAACTTAAAAGGGCGCGCCCATACCGCACGGAACCCTCCAGGATTTCTCTCGTCATGCCTAATCTGCTAGATCTCTCCCCTGAACTAATGGAGGCTATCCTGGATATTTTGGCGCCCGACTCCCCTGCGCTGGACAATCTATGTCTCGCAGGAAACCGCAATCTCCTAGCGCTCGCTCGGCCATATACCTGGCGAGAGCTCAGCCTCACATTCTCATCGTTCGAGAGTGACGAACTTAATGCCAGCTCTGCGCTAGCAAGCCGAATCGAGTCCTTCTTTGCGGACCCAGTCAAACCAGCCGCAGCAAGAACTTTGAAGATGAAGGTGGATGGCGTTTTTGACCCATCCGCCCCTGCTGTCCTCGCGCTCTTGAAAGACGCCCATAAACTGGTCCGCGTCACGCATCTATCATTCGACGGTCTCGAATGTCGAGCCTACTCCGAAAGCCCAGGGACGGTCATAAGACGGGTGCTTAAGTCATTGCCGCGAGTGAGGAGCCTCAACGTCGAGTGCTGCGAATCAAGGAACAGAAACGAGTACGAGGGAATGGAAGGTCCGCTTGCCCCAAGCCTGGTACACATCGCCACTCGATTGTCAGGTCATGGCCTGGGATATTTCTTGCAATATTGTCCAAATATTCAAGTCCTCGAGCTTGAGGGCGGGGACATTTTCGAATATTGGTGCAAGAACACTAAAAAAGATACCTCCAATGCCACTCGAAGCAGCTTCGATGGTGGGTAAATTTTCAAAAAGGCTGTATTTATTCTTATATACTCTTACACAGACACTACCTTCTCGCCACTCCCGGTCTTATTGTACCTCAATGAAAACCTTCCCAACACTTTGCGCAAGCTCAAGATCGTAGCTCGCTGGGAGGACTATGTGTGGCGCATTTATGAATTCTTTGAGGTGAGATGAGCCTTTCGGTTGATTTGTCGCATGCTCTGAAGAGCGGGATTGATCAATAGCAGATGGCGGAGCCTCCTGCGGTCCTCAAGGAGGTGTTCATCGACATACCCATATTCGTGAATGAGTACCAAATCATTATACGTGGCCTCCGCGGCCCTGTCATCGAGCGCCTCGCAGTGACAAGTCCGGAAGTGGTAGAAGATTTCGTGCACGTCATACAAAACTTGAGCGGTGACGACACATTCTTTTCTGCCTTCGAGTCGTTGGAGGAATTCTGGATTCCATGGGGCGGAGTATTGGAAACGGCCAGCGATGACCCAGAGGCGGTGAGCATCATATGGTAACTGCATATATTTGCTGTCTGAACAGTTGAATGTCCAGCACCCCGTCCTCGCGAAACTCCTTTCGCATGCGCCTGCGCTGAAGCATTTATATTTCGATGCACCGGAAAATGCGGTCGTTTTCATGTCCGCCGCCAAAACGTACGCTTCGTCCATCACCACTCTGGAAACCGTATCTTGGAAGGCCCGGGCAACCCATCGCGTCTTGCGCGGCGCCCAAATTCGGACCGTGCCACTGGCGTACTCTGGGCCAACATGGCAGGCCTGGACCGGCGTCGGGAAATGGTGGGAGACGAATGTTTGAATGGCGCACCCCAGAGGAAGTTAGACGACTCGCATGAATTCATAGTGTACATGTTTTAGCCTGACGTATACTAGGATACTTCCTTGATACTTCCCCGCCCCGGCGTTCCTAAGCGGGACCATGTTGTGTAATGCTACCTACCTACCTACCTACAGAGGCACAGCTGGCATTCATGAAAATACCATCACCTCGCCACATTACTCGACTTCTTCCGCGTCTGAATCATTGTCGAACAGCTCCGCAGCGTCGCCCAGCAAGTAACAGCATGCTGGATGTCTGCGTCAATGATCACATGTTCAAGAGCATAAGGACACATACAGTCAATGAGTCCCTTATTCTTCGCAGCGACAAATGCGTCAGCGCGGGACCATATGTCCTCCCCGCCCCGTGCACCCGCCTCCCAGTCGTCGGGATAGTACAATTTGTCCACCTCAACAACTAGCCGCGGGTCCTCCACGTCAATGCTGCGCAAAAATTTCCTGGCTTTCTGTGCGTCAAGTTCGACGAGAAGCACGCAGAGCTGGGGAGATTCGGACAAGATGTGGCGGATCGTCGAGAACGAGGGCCGGCCGTTCAACGCTAGGTGTGTGAGCGCCGGGAGGACGGGCAGCTGCTTCAACCACTCTTTGTCTTTCAGGACCTCGTCGAATATATTCAGATGCGTGACCGTCTCGAAGAGGGGGTTTTTGAAGTCTGTCTGCGCCTCGACGACGATGTGGGGGTCGACGGTGAAGAGGTCGTCGATATATATGCCCAGCCGCCGAAGGCCCATGTTCTCGAGCGGGATGAGCAGGTGTGCACCGGTGGGATTTCCCATGAGCGAAAGGTTGTGGATGCCAGGGCAGAGGTCGAGGAACATTACGAGATCCTCGAAGGTCCAGTCTTCGCTGCTGCTGGTGTCAAAGAGCAGGACGTGCCCCACCGCGTCGCACCGCGTGGGTTTGGACTGAATGGCGTCAAAGATCGGTCTAGCCGTGTAGTTTCTGTCGATGCGCAGAACATTGTAGAGTATGGGTTCAATCCTGTACATATGCGCTGTTAAGAATAATTGTAAATTCATGGAGGAACGTACCACGTCAACACACGATGCGCGACGAGGAGCAGGTCGGGGATGGCTTTTGGGTGAAGAAAGGCCGCGAGTTCAAAGATTTTCCTCTCCAGCTCGAGTGGAAGTCTCGTCGTGTCCATGGCTGGTTCTGGTCGAGTTGTGAAGAGATAATAATCGGACGTGCCGCACGTTTTCGGTGGGCGGCCCGAATATCCGGAAGCTGGGTGAAAACGGAACATCACACCAAAATGGGGCTCACCGTCCTACGATCGCTTTCGTCACCTAGAAGATCACATCCTAGTAAAAAGGGACCCTCCAGGATTCCTCTCGTCATGCCTAATCTGCTAGATCTCTCCCCTGAACTAATGGAGGCTATCCTGGACATTCTGCACTGCCCGACTCTCCTGCGCTGGACAGTCTATGTCTCGCAGGAAACCACAATGTCCTGGCGCTCGCTCGACCATACACCTGGCGGGAGCTCAACGTCACATTGTCGTCGTTCGAGCCTAAGGGGGCCGAACGTGCCCCGAGCTCTGCGCTAGCAAGCCGATTCGAGACATTCTATGCGGACCGGGTAAAAACAGCCGCAGCAAGATCTTTGAATATTAAAGTGGCTGGCGTTTTTGACTCGCGCGCACGCGCCCGCCGTCCTCGCGCTCTTGAAAGACGCCCATAAGCTGGTCAACGTCACACATCTTTCACTCGACGGTCTCGAATGTCGAGCCTACCGTGACTCCGAAAGCCCAGGGACGCTCATAAGACGGGTGCTTAAGTCGTTGCCATGAGTGAGGAGCCTCAACGTCGAGTGCTGCGAATCAAGGAACAGAAACGAGTACGAGGGGATGGAAGATCCGCTTGCCCCAAGCCTGGTACACATCGCCACTCGATTGTCAGGTCATGGCCTGGGATATTTCTTGCAATATTGTCCGAATATTCAAGTCCTCGAGCTTGAGGGCGGGGACATTTTCGAATATTGGTGCAAGAACACTAAAAAAGATACCTCCAATGCCACTCGAAGCAGCTTCGATGGTGGGTAAATTTTCAAAGGGGCTGTATTTATTCTTATATACTCTTACACAGACACAACCTTCTCGCCACTCCCGGTCTTATTGTACCTCAATGAAACCCTTCCCAACACGTTGCGCAAGCTCAAGATCGTAGCTCGCTGGGAGGACTATGTGTGGCGCATTTATAAATTCTTTGAGGTGAGAAGCCTTTCGGTTGATTTGTCGCTTGCATTGAAGAGCGGGATTGATCAATAGCGGAATGTGAAGCCTCCTGCGGTCCTCAAGGAGGTGTTCATCAACATACCCATATTCGCGAATGAGTACCAAATCATTATACGTGGCCTTCGCGGCCCTGTCATCGAGCGCTTCGCAGTGACAAGTCCGGAAGTCGTAGAAGATTTCGTGCACGCCATACAAAACTTGAACGGTGACGACACATTCGTTCCTGCCTTCGAGTCGTTGGAGGAATTCTGGATTCCCTGGGGCGGAGTATTGGAAACGGCCAGCGATGATCCAGAGGCGGTGAGCATCAATCAGGTACCTGCATATATTTCCTCTCTAAACAGTTGACGTCCAGGATCCGATCCTCGCGAAACTCCTCTCGCATGCGCCTGCGCTGAGGCATTTATACTTCGATGCACTCGAAAATGTGGGCGTTTTCGCGTCCTTCTCCTCCGCGGCTAAAACGTACGCTTCGTCTAGCAGCACTCTGGAAACCGTATCTTGGAAGGCCCGGGCAACCCATCGTGTCATGCGCGGCGCTCAAATCCAGACCGTGCCACTGGCGTACTCTGGGCCGACATGGCAGGCCTGGACCGGCGTCGGGAAATGGCGGGAGACAAATATTTGAATGACGGATACATTTGTCGACGGAGCCAGCACCAATCGCAGCGCTGCAGACAGCTCGGGAGTAGATGCAGTCACAGGTGACAAGAGATGCAGGCCGCAAGCAAGACTTCTTGGAATGGCGCGGCTGATGAATTCGTGTTTTAGACGCTGTACTGGGCGTGGTTTATAAAATTTACTGGCCATCCCGATTATACTAATAATTGGCTGGGATTGATTTTGTCAAACGACGGTGATCTGGAGTTGCCCTTCTCCTGGTAAGCTTACAAGTACTCTCGTTCTGAACGCCCATCGTCGATCGAGTTTCTGGTAACAATCCTTTTCAGTTCTGTTGTTCGTTGGAAGTAACTTAAATGTCGCTCATTTCGGATCGGTTCGCGTGTGTTGAATTCGGGATCGCTAAATAATTGCTCCCGCAAGATATCGGTAAACCAAAAGAATCCAAAAAAAGCGGGGAGCAGTACAAACCCGCAGTTCATCCTGCACGCACCTAAGAATCAATATTTTCTGATTCAACCACTCGAAGATTCCCAACATTCAATGAGTGGCTGAGCTCTGTCAGATTGATCTCCATTTGCAGAAATATACTCTACTTCACAATGCTTTTGCAGATATTGCCACCTGTGAGTAGGATCCCTGAGAAGCATTCTAGCGTCCAACTCCGATTCACATGTACATAACGAAGGAGGGGACTTTTGTCTAATAAATTCGAGCCATTTGAAGGCTCACCGCAATTTCGACCATGATTGAAAGACCAAGCACAAGCGCAGAATTCGTGGCGGGGTATTAAAGTGGCAACAGCGTGCGATTCAGAGTATGTTGGGCTTCTACGCGCTCCGGATTTTGAGGGAAGAGATACGAATTGGATTACATTGTGGGCCTTGTATTCCACAGCCCGATCTCGATGAAGTCGCACGAGGGTGGACGCTGGACTTGGTTAAATAAATAAATCAAGAAGGACGGGAGAGCGATGAGTTGGTGATCATGATACTCGTGTCTGGGCCGAATTATTGCAGTTGTTTAACTAGCAACATGTTCTGAAAGAGAGTTGTCCGGCGAGTATCATACAATCTCGAATTCATTTAATACATGCTGATAAGGCGTATGCAGGAGCGTGGCCGCCAGAGACATGGTCAAATTCCACTTCCCGACGAAAAGGAATCTAAAAAGAGGGGATCAAGAATCAGGAATGAAGTACGAACACCCAATAGATTGAAGGAAAGTACCTCTTTGCCTATATAGTATCAGGGATCGCCGAAGCTATCGACTCGGCCGCGGACGCTCAGCATCCCTGCGATGATTCGAGGGGCGCGGAGAGCGCGAGCGTGAATCCCTCCTCCGACGTCGTCTCGAGTCGTCGTTCCCTTCCTCGCCCTGCTTCCGGCGGACGCGCCGCCCGCCCCGCTCATCGGGCGCGAGCACGGGCTCGATCTCCTCCCGCTTCACCACCGCATCTCCTCCATCCTCTACATCCCCTGCGCCCGCAGTTCCGACATCCTCCGCCGCGCCAGCCTTCTCCTTCCGCCGCTTCCACATCAGCTTCCCCACGCACCGCGCGCACAGCACGGCCTTGACGAGCGCGGACTTGGTCTGCCCGTGCTCCGCGTACGCGAAGGGCAGCTCGAGCGTCGAGAGCGCGACGCCACGCTGCTCGTGGTGGTGCAGACAGCGCGTGTTGCCGCACGAGGTCTCGCCCGCGCCTGCGAGGACCTCGGACTCGGTGCGCCAGCGGAGCGCGAACTGCATATATAGTAGAAGTAAGTAATAAGCAATGATATTAACGAGGACGGTGAGGTAGGGAAGGGGAGGGGAGACGCACGTTCCCGGACTTGTAGTGTTTGAGGTCGCACACCGCGTATTCGCGGAACAGGCTGTTCGTTCATCATTCAGATATTGGAGTACCGCAGCCAGATATTATAAGCACACACCTCTCGTAGTACTTCGTCGCGAGCTGCTCATCCCAGGAGAGGCTCTGCCCCGTCGCCCCCGAGTCGTCTTCGCGTAGGAATCTGCATCGTCAAGGGGCGTCAGCGCTTCTTCCTGTGTCACTACCAACGACGAGAAGAGCGGCGAGAGAGAAACGCACTTGTGCGACGCCTTGAGGATCTCGAATTCAGTCTTGCCGGGCGGGGGCGGGGGCTGGAAGGGGCGCGGGTATAGGGCCATTACAGGAGGGAAATAGGCGTAGGCGTTATGTCGTGGTGGTCAAAGCGGAAGCGGAAGCGAGGCCCGATCACGTGTCTCTTGAAATTCTTTTCTTCCTGCCACCGACGATGTTCGTCTGGCTTGCAGGAATGTGCCTATACGTTCACTGGAAGACCTTTTGTTTTGTAATCTCGCCGGGTTCTGCTACTCTGCTCGCGATCTGGGCGTCCCTGGGTCTGCCGACTCAAGCTCATCGGTCACTCAACTCTAGCTTACCGCTGTGGCTACTAGTAGAGACTCTACGTAGCTCCTCCTTCTGCTGGCACAGAACCTCTTGAATCCGTGCGGGTGTCTACTTCTATTGGTTCTCTCGTCGGCCTTTTTCGCTTTGTGATTTATTGACCCAGATCGCACGGCGAATGTTATGTCGTGGTCGAGATTCCTCTTCCCTTCCGTGGTCGTCTGGCTTTGCGGACCGGGGCATGAAGCGTTTCCTGGAAGACCTGTCCCGCCTTATTCTCGCTGGGTTCTGCTGCTACTATGCGATCTTCCGGTCGGCGACTCGAGCTCATTGTGACTCAACTCTAGCCTACCGCTGCTGGAGACTCTATATAGCTCCATATTCCGCCGACACTCTTGTATCTGTCCAGGGCATCTCTCCTTGGCTCCACTGCACTTTTTTTTTTTTTTTGTGTGTCCTCACTAGGAATATCACTGGCAGCCTGAGATTTTCGCCGTTCATCCCGATATCTACTTTGTAGCTGCGCTCATCGACGGACTAAACACCGCTCCCCATCACAACTGGATGGACCAACCGACCAGCCGCGGACCTGGACTTGCGGCTCCGCCCAGTCGCGTTGATATGTATTCTTATTTCATCACTTCGCGACTTGGCCTTCGCAATGATTCATGAATGCGAGCCAAGATGTTTTTTCTTCTTCTATTTTTGTTTTTGTTTCTCCTTTGTCTTCACCTCATATACAGATTTGTTTGATTCATTTTTGCCTGCAAGACATCCATCCGTCCGCGGCGGAAATGAGTTTCTCGGGCGGGGGGATTTCTTTATTTCTTTCCGTCGTTCGAGAAAGAGCGAACTTATCGAATGATCAGTGGGCCAGCCAACGACCTTGCCTGCGCTCTTTTTTCGACTTGCATTCTTCCCTTCCTTCTTCCTCGGCTCCACGCCCAAGTTCCATTCCACCTGCACTTGTGAGTGCGCATCTTCTTCCATTCATCGCGTATTTTTCGACTACTAATAACGATAATAGTAGACTTCTCATACCCACAATGGAATAATTATTCGCTCCTCCGTTTACATAAGCCAACTTCGCGAGTGCATTCATATAACTGCGTATCGTACCGGAATCCACGCTGGGTTCTGCTGCTGCTCCCACCCGCTCTGGGCGCCCCTGTCGTTGACTCATTGGATTTGTGACTCAACTCTAGCCTACTAAGGTCCCGACACTCTTGATTCCATGCGAGGTATCTCTCCTGGCCCCCTGCGCTCGATTTTTGTAAGTATGTCCTCACTACCTAGAAATATCACTGGCAGGTTTATTCACCTCGTTATCCCGACATCTATGGCATTCCACCCGTGCTTTCATGCGTTTCCTGGTAGACTAAACATCTGGGGAGCGGATCCCCATCACAACCAGATACCTACAAAAATTCAATCGATCCTTTCGGATTCGCGATCAAGGCCGCCCCTGCTGTTGAGTCTCGACTCATCGTAACTCAACTCTACATGTAGCCTACTACTGCTGCTGGAGCGCTTTCTTCTGCAGGCCCCCAAAAACCTTTGAATCCATTCGGTGCATTAAAATCTCTCGTCGGCCTTTTTTTCACTTGGTGATTTGATTCACCGAGATGTGAACCCGACGTTTTTGTTTTCGTCTACCTCGATCCCGATATCTACATAAATCCTTGCTGGCACCCCGTTTGTGCGTAGCCTGCGCTATATATTCAGAGCGAGATTCCCGACAGGTTTATTTCTCATTTGCCGTCCAACGCCGAGCTTTACATAACTGTCTTTCTCCGGCGCGCATGGCTCTGACTCAGAATCTCCTTTCCTTATGCGGAATCCATTTCTGCACCAGCTTTCATCTCCTCCGCCGTCGATTCTTCTCCTCGGCCCTTAAATGCATTCCATTCCGCCCTTAGTCCGTGTCGCTGGGGGCTGGCTAACTTCCATTCCACTTGTTTGTTCGTTCGTGGGCGACGGTTATGATTTAATGTATTGTGTCCTCCTTCTTTCCTTCCTTCCTTTCTTTCTTCTAACCTCCCTTCTAATAATATAATTATAATAACAGCTCCACTCGTGTATTTAATTGTCGAACCACACCGCGTGTATCATACCGGAAAATCCATATCGAGTGATCTGCGGAGTGGAAGGGAAGCGAATACACACTGGAATTTTGATGGAATCATTTGAGCCGAAATTGAGTGCTAAATGGTTAATTTTGGTGCTCAAGAAAACAACACTGAAACCATTGGTTTGAGAAGCAGCTTAGGCAGCGCCGAAACTAATTGGTTACCATTTCAGGTACCTCAATCCTATTAGGGGTGCTCAATTGCTATATCTCGTGGGCCCGTCCCGTGGGTTTATTTGTCCCGAACAAATAGAACTCAAACTCCGCCCGGTATTTATGCCGTTTCCAGAGCTACACTAGCTCTCAGTGGAGTTCTAACACCACTTATAAAACATGAAGAGGCTCTAATGAGCTAATGGACATTTTTCTGAGTGGTATTTGGAAATGAATCCGCGAAACTATGCGCGCAAAGCTAGTCATCAGTTATTCATACCTCCAGACCTGCTTCTACACATCAAATCTATCCAGAAATGTTGCCAAAGTACTCTAGAATGTGTTATGTGATTTTGGGGCAAGATATATGCACCGTTAGCGGCCGCACCGTTGTTATAAAAAGTCTTTTTGGATGGCGGAGTTTGAATTCTATTTGTTCGGGACAAATAAACCCACGGGACGGGAGATAGCAATTGAGCACCCCTATTGTTTCGGGGACATCCGGCCGAAACGTATGCTTTCGGCCAGAACATTTAGTTTCAGAGATCTCGAAACTAATGGTTTCAGCCCCGCCGATACCTGCGGCTCAACTTACCATTTCGCACTCCTTTTCCTCTCAGTGGATTCCACCTGATTTCCAGTGTGATATAAGTAAGTACACTCCATCGCTAAATAAGCTAAGCTAACCCGTGCGTAGGTATTTAGGTTCGTATGTAAGTATTACCGCCACGCTACCGGCGCGCGCGGCGTAATTCTACATACGCGCGTGCCACCGGGTACCCATACTTAAGGCGTTCGAGTGTCCAATGCCGACTCTACCCGGCCCAGCGAGTCTAAGTAAAACGTACTATCCGTATGTGGTGAGAAATTAAATAATAGAATTGACGCCAGCAGTTGAATTCTTCTCCCTCACGAGATTCATTGAATGAACGGAGGTCGTAATATTAATTCTCCGCCATTCTCCGCACGCGCCTTAAAAAATTGCTTCGTAATGCTCCGCCCGCGCCAACCGGTGGGGAATCCGAGTGCATAATTCTGTGTATAGCGTTGATGCAGTTGCCGACTTTACCTGCCCCAGCGACTTTGCCTCATGAGATTTATTTAGAAGAACGGAAGGAAGAAAGATGACATCCCCACAATTCGCATCGTCTGCGTTATGTACTGGAAAGATCCCGTCACGGTGCCCTTCAGCGGAGACAGACATCTCGCATTTGCGTGCATGTGGGGAGCTTGAACGGGTTTTCTCTCCGTTTCCTTCTTCTTGTATGGAGAGAATTCATGACTCGAGCACGACGGTGTTTTTTTTACTGTGGGGAAGATCTGCACAACAAACTTGATTCAATCATGATCGGGCCTGGAAGACGACATCGTTTCTTTGTCTCTTTTTTTTTTTTTTTTTCAAGCTACAAAATGTGGATGCGAATACGGGAGGAGGAGCGAGCAAGAGAATCTGTTTTTAGGGACAGAAAACCCACCCTACCCGAACAAAATTCCAGTTACAAAATCGAGTGTAAAATTAAAATCCAGACTCGGACGCCAAGGGGAACTCTTATCTGTAAATAATGGACCTGAGAGCGAGTCTCATTTCTGTGCACGCCTACCATGGACGCCACCCTCGAGCCACCATCGCCCAGGTTCGCTACCCGCAGCGGGGGCACCAGCATCCGCTCTTCCGGCGACTCGAGCATCAGTGGGGACTCTACGCGGAGAAGAAGAGGGTTTGGTTTGCGCAGCTTCCTAGGCCGCCGAACGAAGGACGAGTCGGAGCTTCCCTTACTTGGTCGTCGCCCTGACGCCCAAATATTAACCATCACCACATCGGAGAACGTCGTCCCAAGGAGAAAGCCAACAACCGAGTCCGTTTTTGCTTCCTACCAGTACTAGTATAGTACTGGAACTTATTCCGTCCAGGCCGGCGTCCGCATCCGAGCAGCAGCCACCCGCAAAACCACGCACCCTCTTCCGCAAGCTCACCACGAAGCTCACCAGCACGCAACCAACGTCCCCGCCGCCCGACGGCCAGCACCGCCGCCGCCGCAGTCTCGCTTCTGCTGCCGCCTCGCCCTCTGTCGACGCGACATGGCTCGCCCAAGATGCGCGCAATGCAGCCCTGCTTTCTTTTTTGGTGTCCTCACTAGGAATACCATTGGCAGCCTGAGATTTTCGCCGTTCATCCCGATATTTACTTACATACTTGAACTGTAGGCCAATGCTTCGCATGGCAATACGAGTCCACAGTCCCGGGAATTCACATGCCCATCAAATGTTAATAATGTATGTACAGTATGTTATTGAACAATAATTCAAAAAGAAAAAGAAAAAAATTGGACCATGGACCAGAGGAGGAGGGCTACCTGGACGGCTACTGTATATATATATTCAGCAACAATATTGCGCCACAGTATTATTGTCTAAGAGCCAGATACCGCATAAATAGCAAGGATTGCATTATCCCCTACATGATAATGGGTGACTTCCCATAGCGATAGATTATTCCAAAACTCCCAGAATCTGTACAGGGGGTAGTTACCCCCCGAACAGATTTAATATTCAATGAATGAAGTTTGCTGGGGTGGTTTGGGCCAGTGCCTTGCTTTACGAAGTGGGACTTAGGCCAAATTCACTTCCAATGGTCAAGATTAGTCCACGGGAATTTTTCAATCCCATGTGAGCTTCCTGTTCTTTTAAATACCTGGGTGCTTGAAGTGCAATTTATATGTTAATCTTCAGATTGGATTTCACAACAAAATTTGGCCCGTCCAGATTGATCTCATTACTGGGAGTCCGCGCCATCTTCTTCACTTAGTTACTTCGCTTAGCGTGGCTAAAGTTCGTGAGTTCAGTTGGAAAGTTACGAGCTTTCTCATTTTGATGGCATCAATTCTGTATCCACATGCAGCCTATTTCGAGCAGTTAGGGCAAGCGCAGCGCCCTAACTGCGGGTATTCACCGGTTAGGGTTCGGGTTAGAGGTTAGGGATAGGGTGTTAGGGTTGAGGGATATAAATTTCCGCAGGAACGAAAATAGATTGTGAAGGCTGCTTTGGTTGAAGTTACGAGCTTTCTCAGATATTGTTCAAAGTCACGAGCTTTCACACTTTCCCATCAAAGTCACGAACTTTCTCGCCTCTAAGCGAAGTAACTAAGTGACGAAGATGGGTACGACCCCATTACTGGCACCTTCAACGAAGCTCAGAAAATCTGGCAAAATAATCTATGGCTATGGGAAGTCACCCAATGAAGACCAGACGGAGACGAAATAGATTCCAAAGTGCCCCCATAGACGGAGGTGCTCTTAGTCGTGATGCCGTCGTGGAACCACACATCCCCACACGAGTCAACTATCCTACTTGTAAAATGTGAGCCCCCATGATATACTACACCCCTCAAACGATAAGCCATCAATGCGAGTGAAAGTCAAATAGGGATCCAGTGCAATTAGGTGACTTCCCATAAGATAAATATATTTCTACAGATTTTTTTGAGGCCGTTTGGGGACATCCCGAGGCAGCTGTCAGGACCCCATCGGCCTTGTCTCTCGCGGAATATCCTGTTGACCATCGAATGGAACTAAAATCGGGTTGGGGGGTAGCTAACCCCCTACAGATATAAATGATGGTTGAATAGCGCTTTTGGCCACTTCCTCCGACCTTGCGCCTCGTTACCAGTCTGTAACCGTTACCCGCCGAAAGTGTTTGCCACAATTTTTCGGATTGTGGTTACAGACTGGTAACGAGTCTAGCTTGGACGCGTCATTTACGTGTTGGTTGGGTGGACCAGATATTTATTCAACATATTTATGAGTGCCTTACGGGAAAACAGCAGCTCAGAATACTCGATTTAACCGTCAATTGCCCTCATTGGCACCCCTCCGATCGCCCTGTAGAATAAATATATCTTACGGGAAGTCGTGCTCGGTTCAACAAATCTACTAATAATATTTGACCAAACGAGTCAGCTGCTCAGCTTCACTCTCATCTGGAGTCAATGCCTTTTCCAATAACTGTGGGAAATGGATTCAGAACGACAACAATCAAGGCAATCCTGACGGACCTTGTTCACAGCCAAAAACTTTTCCACTAATTCCGTCCCCAAAACTTCCCTCAATGCAGAATCCAGCTCTAGATTACTCCTAGCCTCGTTAATGTTGAGCGGCATCCTCTTGGTGATACCCATGGACAGCCTTTCAGACTCGGTCATCTCCGCTGCAGTTTTGGGACCACGGCAGTCCTTCATCTCCAACTCCTTCATGGTCTGTAGTCCCATCAGTCCCGCCGCGAAAATCGCCGCGAGTGCTAGATGCGGGTTGGCTGTCCCGTCGATGAAGCGCGCTTCGAAATTCCTCGAGGAAGGTGAAGTGGCATTGGTCAGGCGGATCGGTGCTTCCCGATTTTCGTTCTATAAACCATCAATGTGTACTCAAGGACATGAGTCGACAAGCTTACGCCATAGCAGACATACGTTCCGCCACTCCAAACACTATCACCGACCCGCTTGTAGGACCCAGGCGACGGGAGCGTAAACGCCGCAATCGCGGGAAGATGGTCGAGCACGGCCGCGAGGAACGCCGCCTCGTGCTTCGAGAGGCCATCTGCGGTTTTCTGTTCCTTGGGGCTGTGGACCGAGATGTGCGCGTGTGCCGAGGACCCCGCGCTGTATGAAAAGGGTTTTGGGGCAAATGTTGCATGCAGACCATGCTTTGCTGCGACTTGAACAATAATTTCACGCGTAAAAATGAGTGCGTCGGCAGCCTCGAGAGGCCCGAGAGGTCCTGTGGCGATTTCGTACTGGCCCGGGGCTGCCTCGGCGTGGAACATTTCCACTTTAATCCCAGAGTCCCTCACAGAATCGGAGATTTCCTGAAGAATTATAGCTTCAGCTGAACCAGCCAAGAGTCCGACGGAGGCAGTAAAGTCGTGGATGTTGCTCGGTTCAACCGGGTCGGTCGATTTGAGCAAGATGAATTCGGTTTCAAAGCCCACCAGAAATTCGGTGTTGCAAGATTGTTTGATCTGGCTGCGGGCGACAGTCAGGCAGCGTCAGAAGGAGCTCCGAAGCAGGACTTACCTGAGAATACGACGAAGAGCTGTACGTGGACACAATTCCACTTGCACGGACAGCTGACCATCGACCCCCACTACAGCTGTCTTTTCCTCGAACTGTCCCAAGACTGCCATATGCCCTGCCGCGAAGGGGCAGGGTTTGAGTGTCGCCAGATCGATTGTATATAGATATTCGCCCATTGGTAGAAAGCCAGGGGCGAGAAAGAGATAGACGAGACCCAAGCATGCTTTCGCAACAGTAACACCAGGTCGGTTCGACTTCAGCAGAGCTTTAAAATGTTCCACGGGAACAATACGACAGCGGCGAACGTTGACGAGGTCACACCAATATATGCGCAGATATGCTGTAGACATGTTAACAGCGCGCTGCCAGCTTTCAAGTCAGGAAACATACAAGCTCTGTGCTTCTCCAACGCAGCTTCTACGTCGAGTTCGGGGTGACTTGGTGACTCCACACTGGTAGGTGTGTACACGACGCCGTGGCTGTAATCCATTGAGGGGGAGGACACAGAAGTGAAAGAAGCGCCGACAGATCCAGATGTGTGCCAGCAGACACATAACTTGGTTAAGTATGAACGTTTTGAAGTTAATAAATGAAGGAGATTATCAACCTTGAGGCCAGAGGGCGCCCATAACCCGGAATGCTCTGCCCGCGCCAACCGGTGGGGAATCCGAGTACATAATTCTGTGTATAGCATTGATGCTGTTGCCGACTTTATCCGCCCCAGCGACTTTGCCTCATGAGATTTATTTAGAAGAACGAAAGGAAGGAAGATGTCATCTCCACAATTCGCATCGTCTGCGTTATGTACTGGAAAGATCCTCTTTCAGCGGAGACAGACATCTCGCATTTGCGTGCATGTGGGGAGCTTGAACGGGTTTTCTCTCCGGTTCCTTCCTCTTGTATGGAGGGAATTTATGACTCGAGCACGACGGCGCTGAATTTATTTACTGTGGGGAAGATCTGCACAACACGGTTGAATCGATCATGATCTGGCTTGGAAGTCGACGTCGTTTCTTTTTCGGTCTTGTTTTTTTAGTTTCAAGCCGTAAAAATGTGGATGCGAATACAGGAGGGGAGGCGAGCAAGAGAGTCTGTTTTTAGGGATAGAAAACTCACCCTACCCGAACAAAATTCCAGTTACGAAATCGGGTGTAAAATTAAAATCCAGACTCGGACGCCAAGGGGAACTCTTGTTTGTAAATGATGGACCTGAGAACGAGTCTCATTTCTGTGCACGCCTACCATGGACGCCGCCCTCGAACTACCATCGCCCAGGTTCGCTACTCGCAGCGGGGGCACCAGCATCCGCTCTTCCGGCGACTCGAGCATCAGCGGGGACTCTATGCGAAGAAGAACGTTTGGTCTGCGCAGCTTCCCAGGCCACCGAACGAAGGACGAGTCGGAGCTTCCCTTGCTTGGTCGTCGCCCTGACGCCCAAATATTAACCATCACCACCTCGGAGAACGTCGCCCCAGGGAGAAAGCCAACAACCGAGTCCGTTTTTGCTTCCTACCAGTACTAGTATAGTACTGGAACTTATTCCCTCCAGGCCGGTGCCCGCGTCTGAGCAGCAGCCACCCGCAAAACCACGCACCCTCTTCCGCAGGCTCACCACAAAGCTCACCACAAAGCTCACCCACACGCAACCAACGTCCCCGCCGCCCGACGGCCAGCACCGCCGCCGCCGCCGTCTCGCTGCCTCTGCCGCCCCGCCCTCTGTCGACACGACGTGGCACGCGCGCAATGCAGCCCTGCTTTTTCTGTATGCGTCATTACTACACTAGGAATACCATTGGCAGCCTGAGATTTCGCCGTTCATCCCGATACCCACTTACATACATGGTATTCTTGGCGCCCGCTCGTGCGTGCTTGCTTTCATGCATTTCCAGGCGTAACTGCGCTCACCGACGGACTAAACACCTCCGTTCCCCATCACAACCAGACGGACCAACCGACCAGCCGCAGACCTCGACTTGCGGCTCCGCCCAGTTGCGTTGATATGTACTCTTATTTCATCACTTCGCGACGTGAAGATGTTTTTTTTTCTTCCATTTTTGTTTTTGTTTCTCCTTTGTATGGCACATATATTGTCCAAATATTACTCAGCACACAACTCAGCTGTTTACAGGGTTTTGAACTACATCTCAGCAAGATTCCCACAACTTTGCCTGTGGATTTCTTCTTTTAAATTCAAGATCACAACTTCAGTTCTCTGCTGCATGCAACCCTTGGTGGATGTTTACATCTCGGTTGAACTTCACTGTGGTTCAAAAATTGCGGACTTTCAAAAATGCTGATGAGAACAGTGATGGTTCGTTTTGCCGATGTCCATATTCGGTGATCATAACACATCTTTCACCCATGTTGAGCCGTGAAGGGCTCAGGAAGGTACAGTGGATCGGTCTAGCTCAGAAGGCCTTAACTTTGGCGCTTTATGAATTTTCCCCCAGAAATGCCGTGAGGTAATTTATATATTTGAAATGCGGCCGATTGAGGCCGCCATCAAATGCCGCCGGGAATAGCCGCCGATAAGTTGCCAGCCACCAATTTTACCGCACGTGCTGTCAGTGTGAGGTCTTACGAGCGCGAATCGTGATCTGTACTCGTTACTCCGGACTCCTGCCCAGTCTAGATCCAGGTTAGACTCGTAACCAGTCTGTAAAACGAATGCCGAAAAAATGCGGCGAGCGCTTCGGCGTCTATACAACTGAAGTGCTTGCCACATATTTTCGGTATTTTGTATACAGACTGGTCACGAGTCTACGTGTACGGGTTGCGTTTCGAGTGCGCCGAGCGTCCGGCTTCCTCTTCGGCACAACGACATTTGCTTCGGATCAATTTACGCTTAAGTGGTTAGGTGACTCCCCGTGAGAATGCCTTCGAAAATGGCCGCGATCATGCAGCCGATCACGGGCATTTCGGATTCTCGGCGCGCCCGTATTTCAACTCGGGGGCCGCATATACGTTGTCGAAGATTAAGATCAGTAAAACAACTTTAAGAACTTGACACAAACCATACAACAGGACCCGTTTCGTCATGCTGCTGGATCTCTCCCCTGAACTAATGGAGGCTATCCTGGACATTTTGGCACCCGACTCCCCTGCGTTGAACAGCCTATGTCTCGCAGGAAACCACAATATCCTCGCGCTCGCTCGACCATACACCTGGCGGGAGCTCAACGTCACACTGTCGTCGTTCGAGAGGGCCGAACGTGCCGCGAGCTCTGCACTAGCAAGCCGAATCGAGTCTTTCTATGCGGATCCGGTAAAAACAGCTGCAGCAAGATCTTTAAATATAAAGGTGGATGGCGTTTTTGACTCATCCGCCCCTGCTGTCCTCGCTCTCTTGAAAGGCCTTCATAAACTGGCCAATGTCACGCATCTATCACTCGACGGTCTCGAAAGCCAAGGCTACTACCAAAGTAGACTCGTTACCAGTCTGTAACCAGATACCGAAAATATGTGGCGAGCACTTCGGTGGTTACAGACTGGTACAACTCGTTGAAAGTGATTGAGCTGTCCCCGGAGTTTCAAATTTTAGCAGGTGCCGTGATCGGCCGGCACAAGAGCCATCAGACCCCATCAATTCTGGTCGAAAGTTGATGGCTCTTTCCACTCTCCCAAGCTAGATTAAAAAATAAGTGAGGAGACAGATTGAGCTATTTTTAAAGTAAAATGGTTTATGTGTGCTCCAAATTGATTCATACTCAAACTGCATCCCAGAACAGGGCCCTCACCAAATTTTCAAACTCCGCGGACAGCCCAATGCAATAACCCGAGTTGTACCAGTCTGTATACACCGAAGTGCTTGCCACATATTTCGGCCATTGTATACAGACTGGTTACGAGTCTACTACCAAAGTCCAGGGTTGCTCATAAAGAGGGCGCTTGACTCGTTGCCGCGCGCGAGGAGCCTCAACGTCGAGTGCTGCGAATCAGCGAACATTCAAGTGTACGAGGGAATGGGAGGTCCGCTTGCCCCCAGCCTGGTACACATCGCCACTCGAATGTCAGGTCATAAGCTTGGACATTTCTTGCGATATTGTCCAAACATTCAAGTCCTCGAGCTTGCAGGCGGGAACCTTTTTGAAAATTGGTACAAGAACACCAAAAAAGATGCATCCAGTGTCACTCGAAGGAGGTTCGATGGTGGGTAAATTTTCAAAGGGGCTGTATTCATTCTTATATACTCTTACACAGATACCGCCCTGACAGGAGTCTCGACTTTGTTGAACCGCAATGAAAACTTTCCCAACACATTGCGCAAGCTCAATATCATAGTCAATCCGCTCGAGATAGGGTTCCTTTCTGATTTTTTTGAGGTGAGATGAGCCTTCAGGTTGATTTGTCGCATGCACTGACAATTGATCAATAGCAAAGACGAATTACAGGGCCTCCTGCGGTCCTCAAAGAGGTGTTCATCGATATACCCATGAATACGATGGTCACTGTCTTCAAAACCATTCTACGTGGCCTTCGCGGCCCTGTCATTGAGCGCCTCGCAGTGACAAGCCCAACAGTGTTAAAAATTTTCGCGCGCGTTATAAAAAAATTGAGTCCTAAAGACACATTCTTTTCTGCCTTCGAGTCGTTGGAGGAATTCTGGATTCCCTGGGGAGGGGTGTTGGAAACAGCTAGCGACGACCCAGAGGCGGTAAGCAGCAATGTGGTATCGACATATATTTGCTGTCTGAACAGTTGATGTCCAGCACCCCGTCCTCGTGAAACTCCTCTCGCATGCGCCTGCACTGAAGCATTTATACTTCGACGCACCGGAAAATGCGGTCGTTTTCATGTCCGCCGCCAAAACGTACGCTTCGTCCATCAGCACTCTGGAAACCGTATCTTGGAAGGCCCGGGCAACCCATCGCGTCTTGCGCGGCACCGAAATTCAGACCGTGCCACTGGCGTACTCTGGGCCAACATGGCAGGCCTGGACCGGCGTCGGGAAGTGGTGGGAGACGAATATTTGAATGGCGCGCCCCGGAGGAAGGGAGACGACTCGCAGGAATTCATAGTGTTGTATACTGGGACACTTCCCCGCCCCAGCGTTCCTGAGCGGGACCATGCCGTGTAGTGCTACCTACCTACCTACAGAGGCACAGCTGGCATTCACGAGGATACCTTCGCCTCGCCACATTACTCGACCTTTTCCATGTCTGAATCATCGTCGAACAGCTTCGCAGCGTCGCCCAGCAAGTAACAGGATGTAGGTTTGTGCTGGATGGGCCAGGATGGCGTTCAAAATCGGTACTGACATGTCACTTCTGTCGATGCGCAGAACGTGGTAGAGGATGGGCTCAATCCTGTACATATGTGCTGTTAAGAATAATTGTATAATTCATGGAAGAGATAATAACAAGATAATAATCGGTTGATAATCGGACATGCAAGTTCATCATTTTCGGTGGGCGGCCCGATCGGAATATCCCCGAAGGCTGCCAGTGGGTGAGAACATCGAACCAAAATGGGCTCCAGGCGACGCCTAGTAAAAAGGGACACGGCCATAGTCTCGTTCCCGCCGTTATAGGGCAGTCGCTCGCTGCGCTCACGGGCAGCGGGAGAGCGGTCCTCCGGACCGGTCGGAAAGATCCGAGGCAGAAGTTTTGATGAAATATGTCGTGTTAGCACTGCCCTAGCCTCCAGGATTCCTCTCGTCATGCCTAATCTGCTGGATCTCTCCCCTGAACTAATGGAGGCTATCCTGGACATTTTGGCACCCGACTCCCCTGCTTTGGACAATCTATGTCTCTCAGGAAACCACAATCTCCTCGCGCTCGCTCGACCATACACCTGGCGGGAGCTCAACGTCACATTGTCGTCGTTCGAGCCTGAGGGGGCCGAACATGCCGCAAGCTCTGCGCTAGCAAGCCGATTCGAGGCATTCTATGCGGACCCGGTAAAAACAGTCGCAGCAAGATCTTTGAATATTAAAGTGGCTGGCGTTTTTGACTCGCGCTCCCCCGCCGTCCTCGCGCTCTTGAAAGACGCCCATAAGCTGGTCAACGTCACATATCTTTCACTCGACGGTCTCGAATGTCGAGCCTACTCCGAAAGCCCAGGGACGCTCATAAGATCGGTGATTGGGTCGTTGCCGCGAGTGAGGAGCCTCAACGTCGAGTGCTGTGAATCAAGGAACGATGCAGAGTACGAGGGAATGGAAGATCCGCTTACCCCAAGCCTGGTACACATCGCCACTCGATTGTCAAGTCATAGCCTGGGATATTTCTTGCAATATTGTCCGAATATTCAAGTCCTCGAGCTTGAGGGCGGGGACCTTTTTGAATATTGGTGCAAGAACACCAAAAAAGATGCATCCAATGCCACTCGAAGCAGTTTCGATGGTCGGTAAATTTTCAAAAGAGCCGTATTTATTATTATATACTCTTACACAGACACTACCCTCTCGCCACTCGGGGCCTTGTTGTACCGCAATGAAAACCTTCCCAACACATTGCGCAAGCTCAAGATCACAGCCCACTCGTTCGATATATGGTGCCTTTCTGATTTTTTTGAGGTGAGATGAGCCTTTCGGTTGATTTGTTGCATGACTGAAGAGGGGATTGATCAATAGGAGATTCCGGAGCCGCCCGCAGTCCTCAAGGAGGTGTTCATCGACATACCCGTGAGGGTGAATGCCTACCAAAACATTATACGTGGCCTTCGCGGCCCTGTCATCGCGCCTCGCAGTGTCAAGTCAGAAAGTGGTAGAAGATTTCGTGTACGTCCTACAAGACTTAAGCTTTGAGGACACATTCTTTTCTGCCTTCGAGTCGTTAGAGGAATTCTGGATTCCCTGGGGAGGAGTGTTGGAAACGGCCAGCGATGACCCAGAAGCAGTAAGTATCGATCTGGTATCGACATATATTTCCTGTCTGAACAGTTAATGTCCAGCACCCCGTCCTCGCGCAACTCCTCTCGCATGCGCCTGCGCTGAAGCATTTATACTTCGACGCACCGGAAAACACGGTCGTTTTCATGTCCGCCGCCAAAACGTACGCTTCATCCATTAGCACTCTGGAAACCGTATCTTGGAAGGCCCGGGCAACCCATCGTGTCTTGCGCGGCGCCCAAATTCAGACCGTGCCACTGGCGTACTCTGGGCCAACATGGCAGGCCTGGACCGGTGTCGGGAAGTGGTGGGAGACGAATATTTGAATGGCGCGCCCCTGTCGCCGACTCAACTCTGCTGCTGGATAAAAGTTTTCTTCCCACTCCCACCGAAAGAAAAATCATGTTTGTTCTATGGTCTGACTACGGGAGACTAGCTGCTGGAGACTCTAGCTCTTTCTTCCTCAGGTCCCCCGGCGAATTCTTCTACCCCTGCGGGTATTGATTCTCTCGCTGGTTTTTTCGCTCGGCGATGTATACACCGAGATGTGCTACGTTTTTTTTTCGCCGACCTTGATCGATTCCCGACGAAAGCCATACATATAATATATGTACATAATTTACTGACCCGTGTACGTTTGTGCGTAACTGCGCTGTTCAAGGCGAGATTCCCGAGCCGCTCCTTTCGAAAAGTTCATTATGCGCCCATCTAAAATAATTTGTCCCTTCCCTGACTCCGTATGCTTCTCTCCCTCCCATTCTCTTCCAAGTTCTTTCTCTCGACTCTCCCTCGGCCCCCAGTCCTTCCATTCCGTTCCATTCCACCCGCAGTCCGTGTCAATGGGCGCCAACTTCCATTCCACTTGTTCGTGGACGAGGTCTGATCAATTTATTGTGTGAGTTTCTTTCTTCTTCTTCTATTGTGCGTAAGTCACTCACTCCTTCCTTCCTTCTAACCTTCTAATCACAGTTCTACTCGACTCGCGTCGCGTAATTCAATTATCGAACCACACCGCCTGTTATAAGCGCGTATCATACCGGAATCCATTCGAGTGAGTGATCTGCGTGCGGAATGGAACTTGGCAAGAGGTGCTCGATCTCTGGATCACTCAATAAGTCCCACGACCCCCCCCCCCCCCCCCAGAAAAGGGAATGATGATCATGATGATCAACGGCAGCGCCGGCACATCAATTCTGTTGTCGCGCCACTCGCCGCGTCTCCATCGCACGCCACTCGTGTCTGTCCAACTGGAACTCTTGAGGCATCTCTGACCTCTCACTCTGCAAATAGCATGGAATCCTAGCCCTGTATATGCTGCACATACCTGGCACGTACTACACATCCGTCAAATAACCAGAGTCTTCGAGTGCAAATGTCTTCATGTAGTTTTCGGGCCAGTGAGAAAGATAATGCAGGCCAGCCTGGCCTCTGAGTAGCAGAGAGCAGAAAGCGATCGAGGACGACGGATGTGGCTGTGATGCCGACGATCCGAGCTCCCATCAGTGATGTCGCTTCGCTAGATCATATTGAGAGATCCAGAGATCAAGCACCCCTTGGAACTTGGGAAGCGAATATAACTACGCTCCATCGCTAAATAAGCTAAGCTAGCCGAATCGTTCCGTACGTAGGTATTTTAGGTTCGTATGTAAGTAATACCATCACGCGCTCCGTAATTCTCCGCCCGCGCCACCGAGTACCCGTTCGAGTGTCCAATATTTGCCGACTCCACCCGGCCGAGCGAGTAAAACGTATCATGTGGTGAGAAATTAAATAGCCAGCAGTTGTTCCTTCTCCTCACGAGATTTAAGTATTAAAAGAACGGATTCAGAGCCCAAAACAGGTCGTAATATTAATTCTCCGCACGCACGCGCATAAATCGCTCCGTAATGCTCCGGCCGCGCCAACCGGTGGGGAATCCGAGTTGCCGACTTTACCCGGCCGAGCGATTTTACCCTGGAGAAGTAAACGCACTATCCGGGTGTCCATGAGAATCGACGCCAGCAGTCCTCATGAGATTTATTATTTAGAAGAACGGAAGGAGAAGGAAGATGTCATCCTCACAATTCGCATCATATGCGTTATGTATTGGACAGACATCTCGCAATTGCGTTGCATGTGGGGAGCTTGGACTTGGCGGAGATTGGGTGACTTCCCTTAGCCATAAGTAGATTATTTTGTCCAGATTATCCGAGCTTTCGTTGAAGGTGCCAGTGATGAGATCAATCTGCATATAAATCGCATTTCGGGCCAACTTCGGGCCCGCCGTATTTAAAAGAACTGGAAGCTCGCATGGGATTGATGAAAATTCCCGTGGACTGACCTCGACCATTGGAAGTGAATTTGGCCCAAGTCTGGCCCTTTTCTTCGTCCGGGAACTTATGACTCGAGCATGCCTACGGCGTTGAATTTATTCACAATGGCGAAGATCTGCACAACAGATGGGGATCGGTTGATTCGATCATGATCGGGCCTGGAAGTCAACGTCGTTTCTTTTTCGGTTTTTTTTTTTTTTTTTTCAAGCCACAAAATGTGGATGCGAATACGGGAGGAGGAGCGAGCAAGAGAGTCTGTTTTTAGGGACAGAAAACCCACCCCACCCGAACAAATTTTCAGTTACGAAATGGCGTAAATTAAAATCACGACATACCCTGACATACCCCAGACTTACGGGGAACCCAGATCTGTAAATAATGGACCTAAGAAGACCTGAGAACGAGTTTCATTTCTGTGGACGCCCACCATGGACGCCGCTCTCGAGCCACCGTCGCCCATGTTCGCTGCCCGCAGCAGGGGCAGCAGCATCCGCTCTTTCGGCGACTCGCAATCGAGCATCAGCGGGGACTCTACGCGGAGAAGAAGACTCGGGTTTGGTCTGCCCAGTTTCCTAGGCCGCCGAACGAAGGAAGAGTCGGAGCTTCCGTCGCTTGGTCGTCGCCCTGACGCCCAGGTATTAACGATCACGACCTCGGAGAATGTCGCCCCAAGGAGAAAGCCAACAACCGAGTTCGTTTTTGTCCTCCTCCTCGTGCTAGTAGCTTGCTAGTACCTGGTAGCTACTGGCTTCGACGCTGACCATGATGTCGCTTCCGTCCAGGCCGGCCCCTGCGTCCGAGCAGCAGCCACCCGCAAAACCACGCACCCTTTTCCGCAGGCTCACCACAAAGCTCACCCGCACACAACCGTCGTCCCCGCCGCCCGATGGCCAGCACCGCCGTCGCCGCAGTCTCGCTGCTGCTGCCGCCCCGCCCTCGGTTGACACGACGTGGCTCGCCCAAGACGCGCGCAATGCAGCCCTGCGCGCACGGGGGCTCCTCCCACCGCTGCCCTTGAGCGTACAGGAGCAGCAGCAGGACCAGCAAATCGCCATCGTCACTTCGCCAGAGCCGGAGTCGGACGAGGCAGCCACCAGCGCTGCGGACCGCATCAAGGAGGAGTGGGAGGCCAAGAACCGCGAGCGCCTCACCGAGTTCCGTTTCGGTGGCACCTCGCCCGCCCGCGCGAACTTCAGCCCGTCCGAGTGCGGACGCAACTCGCCGTCGTCTGCGCCGTGCATGATGGGCGATTTCGAGGAGGCATACGCACTGGAGGAAGACACGCCGCCCCCGTCCAAATGCAGGGCTCACCCCTCTGCACCAACAACAGGTATAGAACAAGACAGCCCGGGCGCAAACCCGCACTTCTCCCCACCAACGCCAATCACTTCTGGAGCGCGCGCGCCGGTGCGCTCGGCCACGATGCCGCTCAGGCCCACCGCGTCCTCACCGACTACCGCGTCCTCGCCGACCACACTTGTGTATGCTACAGGGCCAACCGCCTCCCCCTCCGCCGCGAGCTTCCCCACGCCCCCGTCCCTCGTGCCCGACTCGGGCTCGCAGAGCACTATGGGCACGGTCGCCTCGTTCCCTTTGCCCCCCTCGTCCCCTGCACTCGCCACCACCCACGCTATTTCCGCCATCCCGGAGGAGGAGGACAGGCCTTCCACAAACGCAAAAGCGGACAAGCGCAGGTCGATGTTTACTACTAACAGCACCTCCCCCTCCGCTCCCACCCCCACTGTCGACTCCCCCGCCAATAACACCACCGCGCCGCCACCAAGCGCAGGCGGGGGGCTCTCGAAGATGCGCAGCCTGCGGCTCGGGCTGGGGCTGGGGCGCGCAAAGAGCGCGCCGACGAAGAAGGGGCGTGGGGCGGCGGCGAAGGGCGCAGCGGGGCAGCTGCCGCCGTCGCCGACGCTGCCCGTCGAGTTTCGGGGGCAGCAGCTGGTGGGGCGCCAGCAGTCGCAGCGCGTGGTGGGGCGCCAACAGTCGCAGCGTGCGGTGGGGCGCCAACAATCGCAGCGGGCGGCGCCGGTGGTCGCGCTGAGCCCGACGATGCACAGCCAGGGGTCGATTTTGGCGGAGATGAGCAAGATTGAGGACGAGGAATCAAGGAGGATGACGGAGGTGGCGTTTATGTGAGCGAGCGTTGTGCGTGCGTGTGCGTGGTTGTGCATGGGCGGGCGGTGGGTGGTGGGTGGTGGTGGCGCGCTCTCCCTCCGTCCTCCGTGCACTGTACGTTGTGGCGGTCCTTCGTTCCGCCCTCCGAGCCGGCCGACTTGCACTTGCGCTGGGCCCTTGCCTCCTACATACCTTCCTGCGCTGTGTTTGTCGCGTCGCGTGTCCTCTCTGGGCTCCCTCCGCTCCCTCGCTCATTCCCTTGGATTACGTACATACCGCCGCTATCCCATCCTATCCCATCCCATCCCCTCCCATCGTATGCATTCTTCATCCCATCCCATCCCACGCATTCACATAACATAAAATTCAAGTGTACAATTATCGTTCGCTACGCCACATTCGTTCATTCCCTTCATCCTCTCAATGCACTACAGCACACTCATTCATCCATTTCTCAAAACAAAACTTCTTTACTTACGTTATCAACCCTTTACGACCCCCCACTCCAGGATTATAATTAAATAATCTGGCGTTGAACTCTCTTACTATCTCTTATATACCTATTACATACCATGTATATAGCCCGCGCATTTGGATGGTTTGTTATATATAAATAAATAATTGGATTGGCTTAGACGAGTCCGCGGCGGCGCTTCGAGTGAGCGGGAAAGCATTTGAATTAATTCGACGCCCCAGCGCAACGCAACTTCGTGTAGGCGTCGGACGCGGATGGGTGCATCGCAGTGCGGCGCTCGGGGGACCTGAGGAAGAAGGAGCTAGAGTCCCCAGCAGCTAATCTCCCATAGTCAGATCACAGAACAAATATAATTTTACTTTCGGTGGGAGTGGGAAACAAACTTTTATCCAGCAGCAGAGTTGAGTCAGCTACAGGGGCGCGCCATTCAAATATTCGTCTCCCACCACTTCCCGACGCCGGTCCAGGCCTGCCATGTTGGCCCAGAGTACACCAGTGGCACGGTCTGAATTTGGGCGCCGCGCAAGACGCGATGGGTTGCCCGGGCTTTCCAAGATACGGTTTCCAGAGTGCTGATGGATGAAGCGTACGTTTTGGCGGCGGACATGAAAACGACCGCGTTTTTCGGTGTGTCGAAGTATAAATGCTTCAGCGCAGGCGCATGCGAGAGGAGTTTCGCGAGGACGGGGTGCTGGATATCAACTGTTCAGACAGCAAATATATGCAGGTACCAGATTGATGCTCACCGCCTCTGGGTCATCGCTGGCCGTTTCCAACACTCCTTTCCAGGGAATCCAGAATTCCTCCAACGACTCGAAGGCAGAAAAGAATGTGGCGTCACCGCTCAAGTTTTGTATGACGTGCATGAAATCTTCTACCACTGTCGGACTTGTCACTGCGAGGCGCTCAATGACGGGGCCTCGGATGCCACGTAGAATGTATTGGTACTCATCCACCATCATGGATAGACCGGTGACCGTCTGTCTATGAATACTGTCGATAGACAGACCGGTCGATCTGAGTTTGAAATCATAACACGCGCAATATACCATAAAAGGCAAATTTGTAAGCGCTATCAATGGCCTCGGAAACATGAGTAAACAACACGTCTCTTTGCTAAAAGCCGTCACCACACGCCTAATTTGCGCCATGGACATGTCGAATGAGCTCGAAAACCTCCGCCGACAGATTGAAATGCTTCCCCATCCATCGGGACCTCATCTAATTTCTAAAGCAGAGAAAACGGCTGCCTGGTTCCTCTGCCTTCTCGCTCGCAGATTCAAGCACCCCAGCTTTTAACTCCCCACCAACCATGCCTTACTACATCCCTTCTACTCCTGCCTATTCTTCTGCAGTTCAATTCCGCCCTCCTACCACTCCACAGTCCCCGCCACCGCCAGCCGTGAGCTATGGCGTACATTCGATACTTCAACGAGAGGCCCTTGAACTTCTTTCCTTGCTCTTTTCGCACGCGGTTGCCACTCTATATCGTCAGCCCCATCCGTGTTTTCCTTCAGTGCATTCGTGTGCTGGGGTACGACCTGAGCATCATTCGCTGCGGTGTGGGCGAGTTTCTTGTCATATGCGGCGATGATTTCGAAGATTTCTCTTGACTCTCTGTCAGGACCAAAGTAACGTCGTCGGCAGAGCGCATGCAGTTAGGATGTGTACTCGAGAGCAATTTGATGGATTTTGCGTCGAGGATGAAAGAGGGTGGTTGGACTGCTCGCAGAGGATCAGCTGCATGCACAGAAGCCAGCCAATCCCGCAGGCGTTCTTGTAGATCAGCACGGTCGGTCACTTTATGATTTGGGGGTCGTTTCGGTCCGTTCGCCTTTCGCTTATTGACCCGCACCGGATTCAGGTGAATGCGATCTGCCTCGTCAGCAGCTCCTGCATATATCGCACCCTGGTCTTCCTCGTAAATGAAGCGGCCGGGAAAGAATGTGCGCTTATCAAATTGGCGCGTTGCGTCGTCAGGATGGGGTCGGTCACAACACCAGGCAGTTGAGATGGCAAGAGCTGCGGAATTTTTCAGTGGGGTGAGAAAGATATCAGTGCAAGCGTACCCTCGCGAGATTTATCCGCCAGATAATGCCCAATCATTTCCCGCAGGCACGATTCTGTCCGGACATAAAGAATGACGGCTAAACCAGCACGGGCCTGTTTCCGCGCGTTCTTGAGTAAGCGGCCAGAAATGGGACGGTCGGGATCGGTGCTGTCAGGGTCAACGGAGTCGAGGGAGGTTGTGTACACCCAGGGTTCAGCCATAAGAAGATATACTGCCAGTTGCCCACGTCGTCCGGCTCGTCCTCCACACTGAATTTGAGTCGATTTTACTCGCGGTGCTCCGTAATCAATGACAGCGTCGATACCTTCCACGTCCAGTCCCTTTTGTGATTAAGAATATTGGGCTGCACAAAAGTAAAAGAAGAATGTACCGTCGAGATGCCCTCGGTACCATTCAAGATGCGGCAGACACCGTTGTCGTTTGAAAAGTCGTTGAACACCTGTGTCAAGTACGCCTTCGACATTCCGCCGTGATAGTGGCGAACAATTCCTTTATTTTGCAGTTCTACAGGCAGGCGCTTATCGAGATAGGCGGTCGCATCGGCAGTCTGCTGCGTGTTGTTGTGGAAGACCAAAACATTGAGGAGCGGGGTGAAGGGGATAGAAATGAGGAAATCTAGGTTGCGAAAGTCTGATAGTGTTCCAACGATACGGTGTGTGGCGTAGACAATGTTAGGCCGATTGCAAGACAGCTTGAGCGAAATGAACGTGTTGGGGTCGACGTTTAGGTGTTCTATGATGGCGGACTTGATATGCGGGGGGAGTGTATCAGATAAAGCCTGGAATGGAACACCTTTGGGTAGTCGTATGCGTAGTTCGTTCAAAGCACCCCAGGAAGGACGAAATGCAGGCAACCCGTAATGTGGCAGGCCGGCCATGAAATGAAAGTGCGCCTCGTCTACATGAACACGAGCGATCGACTTGACGAACTGGGGGATGTGAAGTAGCCTCGCCAGTCGCAGGAGATGGCCTTTGAACGATTTGAGTTGCTCCGGTTGCACAATTAGATGCTGAAATCTGCCGCAGGTTATATCCTGGATTAAAGTTAGAGAGAAGGAGCGGAGCAAAAGAGACATAAAACTCACATCCCACAAGGCTTTGTCATTCGGCATATCCTCGTTAATGCATATAGTGCGTATTCCCCACCATTCCAGTTCTGCAGCCTGAAGTTGGTCAGAACAACGGCATACAATAGATGGACAGACAACATACCTGAAGAATTTGCAATCGTTTCAATGGAGACATAGTCATAGAGGTAGTCTGAGGGTATAGTAGATTAGGTAGAACAAGACAGAGTGTTTTGCCAGAACCAGTGCCAGAATCTATGAGAACGTCACGGCCATCTTCGAGACCAATGGTGGCTTGTAATTGGTATTCTCGGGGCACTAGTCGGTATCCACTCGCAATATGGGCAATGAGGCAAGCCTTCAAAGCAATAATCTTGCGCTTGGAATCCAGTGAAGCGATGTAGTCGTGGGGTAATGCGAGAAACTCGGCTGCCAGGGATTCAAGCTCTTTTAGAGGTGATTGGCGGAGTTCTTGTACAATATTGAGGGTCTCCACATCCAGGGAGACATCTAGGGAGTCCATAACCAAGAAATGACGTGCATAGATGAAGTTGTCGCGTCGCAGACGACGGTAGAAAGAAAGCTGCGCGTTGTTTACTCATGTTTCCGAGGCCATTGATAGCGCTTACAAATTTGCCTTTTATGGTATATTGTGCGTGCTATGATTTCAAACTCAGATCGACCAGCCTGTCAATCGACACAAGCTGTTTTGATTCGACAGGCTGGCAATCGAGCCTACATCATGGATATCTCGATGAACACCTCTTTGAGGACCGCGGGCGGCTCCGCGATCTGCTATTGATCAATCCCGTTTTAGTGCATGCGACAAATCAGCCGAAAGGCTCATCTCACCTCAAAAAAATTAGAAAGGCACCATATATCATGCGGCTCGGCTATGATCTTGAGCTTGCGCAACGTGTTGGGAAGGTTTTCATTGTTGTACAAGAAGGACGAGAGTGGTGACACGGTGGTGTCTGTGTAAGTGTATATAAGAATGAATAAAGATCTTTTGAAATTCACCAACCGTCTGAGAAACTGGTTCGAGTGGAATCAGAGGTATGTTCTTGAGCCAATATTCAAAAAGGTCCCCGCCCTCTATCTCGAGGACTTGAATATTTGGACAATATTGCAAGAAACCTCCAAGGTTATTGCCTGACAAGCGAGTGGCGACGTGTACCAGGCTCGGGGCAAATGGACCTTCCATTCCCTCGTGCTCATCATCGGTCCCTGCTTCGCAGCACTCGGTGTTGAGGCTCCTCACCCTCGGCAACGATTCAAGCACCCATCTTATGAGCGTCCCTAGGCTTTCGGTGTAGGCTCGACATTCGAGACCGTCGAATGATAGATGCGTGACGTTGACCAGTTTATGGAGGTCTTTCAAGAGGGCGTGTAACATCAGGAAAAACCCTGGAAAATGATGAGTACGAATAATGACCTATAATCGCATATAAGCATCCAAAATCACCCATGACCGCTCAGAGTGCTCACACCCCATCTCATAAGAGCCTTGCAGGTCAGTCAGAAGCTGAGCAGAATGCGCCTTTGATACCCTTCTGAGAGCTCATATCTCTTAAGATTCCGTCACGCAATATAGCCACAAAGAGGAAAATATTGTATTGTATTGGTCTAAAACAAATAGGCTCATAGCTGGAAATGGGATTACTTGGCCACGTCCTCCTCATCCTCGTCATCTGCACGTTTATGTACTAGGGGTGTGATGCGCCATTGAAATAACAATAGTACTAATCTGTACGGGGCAAATTGAGCTGGGTTAACCAATGGCGTAAGTTTAGGCGCACGAACCGGGGGTATAAAAGTGGTGTGCCGCGCGGGGTAGCGAAATCCGGGAGGTGGGCCGCGAGAGAACACCGCTGACGAGAAACGTGACTGCGTGGGGCTCCGAGCGCTGCGGCGGGATATGCACGGGTGTTACCGGGGCTGCAGAAGATATCAGTGATGATATATAAACAATATATCAAGCTCACCTGGCCTGGCGAGCGGTATTCAGAGAGATGTTAGGAAAGCGGCAACATGCAGAACAACACAGCACGCAAGAAGATATGAGTGGAGCAGCCAGTCTTGCAAGACATCCAGGAGACAGGACTAGAAAGCTGCGAGCATTATGGGCATAGACTTGACGCAACGCGGAAGACAGTAACTTGGAGAGAGTCCAGTTTTGCATCTTGAGTCCCGATCCGATGAACTTGAGGGGAGAATTTGATGTAGGCCCAGACTCTGTAAGGGAATTACGCTTGAGGCGCTTGAAGGTCTTGAGGATCATCTTGAAGGGAGCGGAAGGAGGTGGGGGGAAGAAGAGGACCCCTAATAATAGCCACGGAGGCTAGATACCAAATTCCGAAATTCTGCGGAGGCCGTGTCCGGACATAGGGGTGGGAACTTCGGCCTAAAATGGAAATTTATTATTCTCACGGGCCTAAAAATGCCAAATCTCCCTCGCGCGTGTTGCGGGAGTGTTGCGGGATGAGTTTCTGACCGAATGAGATCCATATGAGTTGTTTGCGGTCCAAGATCAGCCCAAAATATGTCACCTGACGCGAAAATTCTGACCCAAATGACTAAATCTTGTCCGGAATCCACCTAGCCTCGAAGTCCGGACTGCCAAAACCGTGTCCGGATCGGTATCAAGGCTCTCCGGTTATTATTAGGGGTCCTGGAAGAAGAGAGAAAACGACGCGCTGCATCACCAACCATCTGTCAAAGTCACGCCATGAAATTGATCCGATGTTTCCCGCTGATCGAAACAACGGAGTTCGAAAGACTTGGGGAAATTTCTCGACTCCCTCCGCCATGTCCAACATGTCCTCTAAGTTCTGGAGAGTACTGACACATATAATAACTGACTTGTGCTAATGTCACCCTGGGAGTGCCAGCCCCAGGCTGTGACTCCGACTAAATGTAAGTCCGTAAAACACTCGGCTTCATTCAAGGCAATTGCACTGGGAATAAGTTTTATAATCCAAGTAATCTAGATTGTACATCATTGTGTAGGCTGCTTCAAGTTGTATCGAGGTGCTGATGACAACTTGTATACATAGAATTATTTTGCAGTCTTTCCATCCACGCATATGCCTCCAGAATCGCTCATGAGTGGCGTATGAGTGCGCGAAATCCTTATCGGCAATCAGGAGCGATGACGGTGGGAATATGACGCCACAAAATCATTTTGGGATCCGTAATTGATCATGATCACCCATATTTCTCACGGGATTTTCCTGATGAAGGCCGGGGCCCACGAGTGAAAAATGCCGGCCAACTTTATATTTAAAGATCTTGCTGCGGCGGTTTTTACAGGGTCCGCATAGAATGCCTCGAATCGGCTTGCTAGCGCAGAGCTCGCGGCACGTTCGGCCCCCTTATGCTCGAACGACGACAATGTGATGTTGAGCTCCCGCCAGGTGTATGGTCGAGCGAGCGCCAGGAGATTGTGGTTTCCTGCGAGACATAGATTGTCCAGCGCAGGGGAGTCGGGTGCCAAAATGTCCAGGATAGCCTCCATTAGTTCAGGAGAGAGATCTAGCAGATTAGGCATGGCGAGAGGAATCCTGGAGGGTTCCGTGCGGTATGGGCGCGCCCTTTTAAGTTTTTTTGTGTGCCAGACACTGATCTTCTAAGTAGGCGATGAAGTGATTGCAGAACGCGGACAATAGGGTCATACACAGTACAGATTTGGGGCCCGATTTGAGCTGGATTTCAGCTGGATTTCAAAAGGGATTTAGCCAGAAGTGTGACACGGATTCAACTCTGCTCGCTCCTCCGAAATCAGCGAAATCAGCGAAATCCAGCGCGGCACATCGGCCATCCGCCAAGAGTTTGATGATCATCTGATAATCACTCACGTGGACGGCTTCTGCTTAAACTAAAACTAATTAAGGAAGGGTTATGGACGCGTTATCACGCGTTATGGACGCGTTATCAGATGGAGGGAACCGTACTTGGGTGCCTTCTTTTGCTTCTTCTTCAGGTCCCCTTGGGCAACCAAAAGGCGTGCTTTGATGAGCTCTTTCTCCGACATGGTATGTAGCGGGAGCGAGTGCAGTGTTGTAGATAAGGGCCTTAATAAGGGTTCGTCCTGAAGCTAAGGGCTTAGACCTTTCTAAGGCTTAATAGGGGGTGCTAAATAAGGGGCAAAATAAGGGTTATTTCCCAAACAGGAAGCCGGTTGTGGCAACGAAAGAAAGTGTTGAAGTGTCGCTCTAACTAACTAAATGCAGGTATTAAATCTCATAGTAGTCTCCAGATCCCTCCTGAGCCCCCACGTCGGGCTCGGTCATGGGTCTTTCTGCATTGATGTACCGCCAGTGAGTGGCCCGGTCATGCTTCCCATTGGGCATATTTTCGCTACGATGGAACGTGGCCCAGATGGGGCTGAGTTTGGGAGGCATGGCAGTCGACGAGCGCGGCGGCGGGGAGCATGAAATTTTGGTGCCGTTATACTTAGTGACCGAGAATAGACATTCTGTGTGTGTAATCATTTAATCATTATTTTGGCTGGCTTGGCATACTAAGGGCTAATAAGGCCTTAGGATGGGCCAGGCCTGATGTAAAGCCCTGAACTTAGAATGAAATAACCCCTTATTAATCTAAGGGCTTAGAAACTTAGCAACAACACTGAGCGAGCGAGGAAAAGGCAAGAGACGCGACAAGATTTTCCATCAATTATTAATTGATGCAGTGAGGGCTGCCGAAATGATTATCAATTGATGCGGTGCAGGCTGCCGAAATCCGCCGGGCTCAGTCACACCGTTACCTGGCTCAAATTCAGTTTGAAATCCAGCTTAAATCCAGCTCAAATCGGGCCCCAAATCTGTACTGTGTATGACCCTAATGCTTGACGCTGCTTGACGTCGCCTACGGTCTTCCTACGGTCAGGGTCAGCCTTCGGGGATATTCGGGCCTAAGAAAAAGATGAACTTGCACGTCCGATTATTATCTCTTTACAACTTGACCAGAACCACATACCTGCCCATGGACACGACGAGATTTCCACTCGAGCTGGAGAGGAAAATCTTTGAACTCGTGGCCTTTCTTCACCCAGAAACCATCCCCAACCTGCTCCTCGTCGCGCATCGTGTCTTGACGTGGTACGTTCCTCCATGAATTATACAATTATTCTTAACAGCGCATATGTACAGGATTGAGCCCATCCTCTACCACGTTCTGCGCATCGACAAAAGTGACATGGCAGGACCAATTTTTGACGCCATCCAGCACAAGCCTACACAATTTCTGCGCGACACGGTGCGCCACGTCCTGCTCTACATGGACATGTGGGATCCATGGGAGAACGACCGCCGCCACATCAACCACGAGGATCCATGGGAGATCGAGCGCATCAAAAAATTCCTCGACTACTTCCCCGGTATCCGCAACCTCTCGCTCCTCGGAAACCCCCTGGTCCCATATGCATGCCTGCTCATCCCGCTCGGGAACATGCACCTTCGGCGGCTCTGCATATGTGTCGAAGACCTCTTCAAATACACCATCGACGGATCGCCGGAGGTAGACCTCGAGCACCCCCTCTTCGAGACGGTCACACATCTGGATATATTAGACTACTTCCTGGAAGACGAAGAGGAAGACAAAGAGTGGTTGAAGCAGCTGCCCGTCCTCCCGGCGCTCACACACCTGGCGTTCAACAGCCCGCCGCCGCTCTCGATGATCCGCCACATCCTGTCCGAATCTCCCCGGCTCTGCGTGCTTCTCGTCGAACTTGGCGCACAGAGCACCAGTATTTTTTTGGACAGCATCGACGTGGAAGACCCGCGGCTAGTTGTTAAGGAGAACAAATTTGATTATTGCGACGACTGGGAGGAGGGTGCACGGGGCGGGAAGGACAGGTGGTCCCGCACTGACGCATTTGTCGCTGCGAAGAAAAAGGGGCTCATTGACTGTATGTGTCCTTATGCTCTTGAACATGTGATCATTGACGCAGACATCCAGCATCCTGTTACTTGCTGGACGACGCTGCGGAGCTGTTCGACGATGATTCAGACGCGGAAGAAGTCGAGTAATGTAGCGAGGTGATGGTATTTTCATGAATGCCAGCTGTGCCTCTGTAGGTAGGTTGGTAGGTAGGTAGCATTACACGGCACGGTTCCGCTTAGGAACACCGGGGCGGGGAAGTATCTCAGTACATATACAACAGGCAAAAATATGTACACTATGAATTCCTGCGAGTCGTCTCCCTTCCTCCAGCGCGCGCCATTCAAATACTCGTCTCCCACCACTTCCCAACGCCGGTCCAGGCCTGCCATGCTGGCCCAGAGTACGCCAGTGGCATGGTCTGAATTTGGGCGCCACGCAAGACACGATGGGTTGCCCGGGCCTTCCAAGATACACTTTCCAGAGTGCTGATGGACGAAGCGTACGTTTTGGCGGCGGACATGAAAACGACCGTGTTTTCCGGTGCGTCGAAGTATAAATGCTTCAGCGCAGGCGCATGCGAGAGGAGTTCTGCGAGGACGGGGTGCTGGATATCAACTGTTCAGACAGCAAATATATGCAGATACCAGATTGATGTTTACCGCCTCTGGGTCATCGCTGGCCGTTTCCAACACTCCTCCCCAGGGAATCCAGAATTCCTCCAACGACTCGAAGGCAGAAAAGAATGTGTCGTCACCGCTCAAGTTTTGTATGACGTTCACGAAATTTTTTACCACTGCCGGACTTGTCACTGCGAGGCGCTCAATGACAGGGCCTCGAATACCACGTAGAATGTTTTGGTAGACAGTCACCCTCATGGGCATGTCGATGAACACCTCCTTGAGGACCGCGGGCGGCTCCGGAATCTGCTATTCATCAATCCCCTCTTCAGTCATGCGACACAATCAACCGAAAGGCTCATCACACCTCAAAAAAATCAGAAATGCACAATATATCGAACGAGTGGGCTATAATGTTGAGCTTGCGCAATGTGTTGGGGAGGTTTTCATTGTGATATATGAAGGACGAGAGTGGCGTCAGGCTGGTGTCTGTGTAAAAAGAGTATATAAGAATAAATACAGCCCCTTTGAAAATTTACCCACCATCGAAGCCCCTTCGAGTGGCATTGGAGGCATCTTTTTTAGTGTTCTTGCACCAATATTCGAAAATGTCCCCGCCCTCAAGCTCGAGGACTTGAATATTTGGACAATATTGTAAGAAATATCCCAGGCCATGACCTGACAATCGAGTGGCGATGTGTACCAGGTTTGGGGCAAGTGGATCTTCCATTCCCTCGTACTCGTTTCTGTTCCTTGATTCGCAGCACTCGACGTTGAGGCTCCTCACTCGCGGCAACGACTTAAGCACCCGTCTTATGAGCGTCCCTGGGCTTTCGGAGTAGGCTCGGCTTTCGAGACCGTCGAGTGATAGATGCGTGACGTTGACCAGCTTATGGGCGTCTTTCAAGAACGCGAAAACGGCCGGGGCGCGCGAGTCAAAAACGCCAGCCACTGTAATATTCAAAGATCTTGCTGCGGCTGTTTTTACCGGGTCCGCATAGAATGCCTCGAATCGGCTTGCTAGCGTAGAGCTCGCGCCACGGTCATCCCCCTCGAAGGACGACAATGTGACGTTGAGCTCCCGCCAGGTGTATGGTTGAGTGAGCGCAAGGAGATTGTGGTTTCCTGCAAGACATAGACTGTCCAGCGCGGGAGAGTCGGGTGCCAGAATGTCCAGGATAGCCTCCATTAGTTCAGGGGAGAGATCCAGCAGATTAGGCATGACGAGAGGAATCCTGGAGGGTCCCTTTTTACTAGGATGTGATCTTCTAGGTGACGAAAGCGATCGTAGAACGGTGTCGCCTACAGCCCCATTTTGGTGTGATGTTCCGTTTCACCCAGCTTCCGGGGATATTCGGGCCGCCCACCGAAAACGTGCACGTCCAATTATTATCCCTTCACAACTTGACCAGAACCGGTCATGGACACGACGAGACTTCCACTCGAGCTGGAGAGGAAAATCTTTGAACTCGCGGCCTTTCTTCACCCAAAAGCCATCCCCGACCTGCTCCTCGTCGCGCATCGTGTGTTGACGTGGTACGTTCCTCCATGAATTTTACAATTATTCTTAACAGCGCATATGTACAGGATTGAACCCATACTCTACAATGTTCTGTGCATCGACAGAAACTACACGGCCAGACCGATCTTTGACGCCATTCAGTCCAAACCCACGCGGTGCGACGCGGTGCGGCACGTCCTGCTCTTTGACACCAGCAGCAGCGAAGACTGGACCTTCGAGGATCTCGTAATGTTCCTCGACCTCTGCCCTGGCATCCACAACCTTTCGCTCATGGGAAATCCCACCGGTGCACACCTGCTCATCCCGCTCGAGAACATGGGCCTTCGGCGGCTGGGCATATATATCGACGACCTCTTCACCGTCGACCCCCACATCGTCGTCGAGGCGCAGACAGACTTCAAAAACCCCCTCTTCGAGACGGTCACGCATCTGAATATATTCGACGAGGTCCTGAAAGACAAAGAGTGGTTGAAGCAGCTGCCCGTCCTCCCGGCGCTCACACACCTAGCGTTGAACGGCCGGCCCTCGTTCTCGACGATCCGCCACATCTTGTCCGAATCTCCCCAGCTCTGCGTGCTTCTCGTCGAACTTGACGCACAGAAAGCCAGGAAATTTTTGCGCAGCATTGACGTGGAGGACCCGCGGCTAGTTGTTGAGGTGGACAAATTGTACTATCCCGACGACTGGGAGGCGGGTGCACGGGGCGGGGAGGACATATGGTCCCGCGCTGACGCATTTGTCGCTGCGAAGAATAAGGGACTCATTGACTGTATGTGTCCTTATGCTCTTGAACATGTGATCATTGACGCAGACATCCAGCATGCTGTTACTTGCTGGGCGACGCTGCGGAGCTGTTCGACAATGATTCAGACGCGGAAGAAGTCGAGTAATGTAGCGAGGTGATGGTATTTTCATGAATGCCAGCTGTGCCTCTGTAGGTAGGTAGGTAGGTAGCATTAGACAACATGGTCCCGCTTAGGAACGCCGGGGCGGGGAAGTATCAAGGAAGTATCCTAGTATACGTCAGGCTAAAACATGTACACTATGAATTCATGCGAGTCGTCTCACTTCCTCCGAGGCGCGCCATTCAAACATTCGTCTCCCACCAATTCCCGATGCCGGTCCAGGCCTGCCATGTTGGCCCAGAGTACGCCAGTGGCACGGTCTGAATTTGGGTGCCGCGCAAGACACGATGGGTTACCCGGGCCTTCCAAGATACGGTTTCCAGAGTGCTGATGGACGAAGCGTACGTTTTGGCCGCGGAGAAGGACACAAAAACGCCCACATTTTCGGGTGCATCGAAGTATAAATGCTTCAGCGCAGGCGCATGCGAGAGGAGTTTCGCGAGGACGGGGTGCTGGATATCAACTGTTCAGACAGCAAATATATGCAGGTACCAGATTGCTGCTTACCGCCTCTGGGTCATCGCTGGCCGTTTCCAACACTCCTCCCCAGGGAATCCAGAATTCCTCCAACGACTCGAAAGCAGAAAAGAATGTGTCGTCACCACTCAAGTTTTGTATGACATTCACGAAGTCTTCTACTACTTCCGGACTTGTCACTGCGAGGCGCTCGATGACAGGGCCGCGAACACCATGTAGAATTCTTTGGTAGTCATACACGAACATGGGTATGTCGATGAACACCTCCTTGAGGACCGCAGGAGGCTCCGCAATCTTCTATTGATCAATCCCGCTCTTCAGTGCATGTGACAAATCAACCGAAAGGCCCATCTCACCTCAAAGAATTCAGTAATGCGCCATATATCGTATGAGTGGGCTATGATGTTGAGCTTGCGCAACGTGTTGGGAAGGTTTTCATTGCGGTACAACAAGACCGCGAGTGGTGACATGGTACTGTCTGTGTAAGAGTATATAAGAATGAATACGGCTCCTTTGAAAATTTACTGGCCATCAAAACCGTCTCGAGTGGCATTGGATGCACCTTTTTTGGTGTTCTTGCACCAATATTCAAAAAGGTCCCCGCCAGCAAGCTCGAGGACTTGAATGTTTGGACAACATTGCAAGAAATCTCCAAGCTTATGACCTGACAGTCGAGTGGCGATGTGTACCAGGCTTGGGGCAAGCGGATCCTCCATTCCCTCGTACACTTTATCGTTCGTTGATTCGCAGCACTCGACGTTGAGACTCTTCACGCGCGGCAACGAGTCCAGCGCCCTCTTTATGAGCAATCCCGGGCTTTCGGAGTAGGCTCGGCTTTCGAGACCATCGAGTGATAGATGCGTGACATTGGCCAATTTATGAAGGCCTTTCAAGAGAGCGAGGACGGCCGGGGTGCGCGAGTCAAAAACGCCAACCACTGTAATATTCAAAGATCTTGCTGCGGCTGTTTTTACCGGGTCCGCATAGAATGTCTCGAATCGGCTTGCTAGCGCAGAGCTCGCGGCACGTTCGGCCCCCTCAGGCTCGAACGACGACAATGTGACGTTGAGCTCCCGCCAGGTGTATGGCCGAGCGAGCGCTAGGAGATTGTGGTTTCCTGCGAGACATAGATTGTCCAAAGCAGGGGAGTCGGGTGCCAAAATGTCCAGGATAGCCGCCATTAGCTCAGGGGATAGATCCAGCAGCATGACGAAAGGGGTCCTGTTGTGTGGTTCGTGTCAAGTTCCTTTACTGATCTTAATCTTCTTGACAATATGCGGCCGGCCCCGAGTTGATACGCCGGCGCGCTGACGCTTTTTAATATAAGTTACCTCACGGCGTTTCCGGGGAAAAAATCATGATAAGACCAAAGCGCCAAAGTTAAGGCCTTCTGAACTCGAAACGGTTTGTGAACACGTTAAGAGAGGTAGTCAGAGATTCGGATTCAGAGGTACATACAGACATGGTAGCAACCAAAACTAGACTTCGGTTGCACACAGACTTGAAGGTGGCACACACTCGTGAATAGCTGGAACCGATATACTGGAAGGGCGTTCGCCTTCCAAGTCTCGCTGCAAGGCGATGGATAAAAGGGTCTGCGGCCGACACTGTTAGCTGAGCAGCCTTCCGTTAAACAATAAAATTACACACCGCCAAAGTAGGGTCGAGATTTTCCTGGTCCTCTGCAGAAAATGAACTCGCGCAATTTGCCATGTTTGCGACGACCTCGAGATGCTTTCCGAGATACTCTGTCTGATAGGGAGCCAATACGGCGTACAGTTCCGCCAGTGCAGCCAACATCAAAATGTTGCAAGTCTTCAGTGTCGGCAGCACAAGGCTGAGGTCGGGGATAAAAGCCATTTCAATCAGTGCCTGGTTGCGGCGGTCCAGGAGCACATGGATGTCTCCCATTAAGTTCCAGTACCGTGTCGACCACTCTATCGTTGCAGTTCCACCTATGATTCATAGGATTATGCGCCGGTAGATGCGGAATAAGACATACGCGTACTGAGTTCAGCTGCCACCTCCTGACTATCCGCGAGGAAGACGACGCACTTTGCCCTTAAAAAATTCAGCTCTCTATCTGCCCAATGTACCGCCTGCGCAGACGTGAGATACGCGTGGACAAGAATGTGGACCGCGTACCGACAGTCGCCGGAATTTGGCCACAAGTACAGGATCGAGAACCCCGGGAACCTTGAGAACCAGGCTTTGGGCGACGTCCAAGTATATGAGCTGCGAAAACGCGGCTCGTGCTTCGCTACGCGGAGAGAGGTATGAGGCTCCTAGCTCGGGGAGGCAGTCGGCATCGGTTGTATCGTCCAGGCCGAGGGCAGCATTGTGGCGCACAACAACACTGCCGGCCTTGAGGATGTATTTTTCTGTGCCACGCATATCCTTCGTACGGACGCAATACAGCACCAGCAGAGTGTACGCCTGCAAGCATATCAAGGGGTCCGGTATAGGCCCATACAGACCCTCCAGGGTGCCGAGAACAAGGCGGCTGCGCTCTGCGGCTGCTTCAGCCGGCCCGCCCTTTGGGGAAGAATCACTGAGCAGGTATCCCAGCATTTGGCAAACATAAACCAGAATGGGATGGACAATGCGGCCTGAGGTGTCTCCCGCGGATATCGCTTCGCGTTTATGCCTTGTCAGGCTTAACCCATAAGAAAAAAGATCGGCAGTGGAGCGCGGAGGGGCGGGAAGAAAAGGATATCGCGGGAACGTCGGTAGAGCCGTTTCCGTGATTGGATTGCTGTTGCCAGAGGAGTCAGAGGCGGTATTATCGGAGCACATTTCGTATTCCGAGCAGGTGGGTTTATTCCAGTCTGGCCAGAAGAGGACTTCTGAATGGCTGTTACCCAATGTATGAGGGAATTCCAATCGGACTTCCATGGGGAAAGTTGTCGACTGGCGTAAGGTGGAGGATTCAGCGCAAGAGGAAGAGCTACTGGTCGCCTTGGAAGAAAGAGATTGCTTGCTGTCGTGTGTTCCAGATTTGCGTTTACCTATAGTCGTATTGCCTCGATAATGGCACTGGTTCGGAGGGTTGATCCTTTTGCACGAACGACAGGGTAGATTGCCATCACATTTCTATGGTCGAAGTCGTAACCAGGAAGGAAGGCACTGGGCTCAACCGGCTCACCCGTTTTCTCTTTCTGAGGGTCAGATAGGTCAACAAATCGGGAAAAAGGAGGTAAATACTATCCGTACCGGCAAGTCACCTAGTTGAAATCAGTGGTAATTAATGGGTTTTTTTAAGATCGAACGTACGCAAGCGCCGCCTTTAGGCATATGCGAGTAGAGTTGCTCGGCCGTTTTACGGTCATATGTGCATACTACTGGCGTCCTGGCGCGGGAACAACGGAGACAAGGATTTCCTCCATCGCATCGCTGGCGGAGATTCAGAAAGAGGAGAGAGAGGCTGCGGGAAGGTATACGCACAGTCTTCCTTTGTCGACATATCGAGCAAGATTGAATGTGGAATTTTACGGGGCTATTCATGGTAGGGTAATAACGGGAGCTAAAGTCGGAAGGATCAATTTGTAGGCAAAATGGGCGCTAAGATGCGACACGGACACCTGGGCCTCACCGAAGACTCCGCGTCGTGAAATTGGCGAGTTCTTCGGCTGCATTAGACGCCGTAAGTACTCACGATCGCCCAGAAAAAAATCTTGGCTCCTATAAATGACCTTGACGGCCTGGAGCAAATAATCTCCCACATCCCGCCCGCTTTTCCCCGTACCTTACTCATGAGTCTCGGTTTCCAAGTCGTCTTCACTGGAATTCACGAGTCCTCCGCGGAATACTCGGCTATTCTGACCAATACTTAGTTACTCCCCTACCTGCCTACCCCGGACCTGAATCAAAAGTGAGTAAGCTTATAAAAAGCATCCAAATATGCCGACACCCCAGATTGGCGTAAACGATCCTCTGAGTCAGAACGCGTCCACCTGCCGAACGGCTTCGACGGCCTTTAAGAGATTTTATTAGGTGCTCGTCTAGCCTGTCGTCTCGAAATGAGTTGTGTCACACCGGTCGCTGTATTGCTCCGAGTCGGGTAACTTGTCGGTAACGCAAAAAACGCCTCTCCAAGGGATTGTGACTATTAGTAGAGACCAATTAGCAGTAGCTGTCCAAGTCGGTTTCAGATTCAAAGGTTTCAAGAAGCTTCAGAGGACCCTCCCGTTGCCCCGTACGCGTGGAATGCCCGGTTGTGGAAAAAGCGACGAGAGACGATTCTGACAACTGTGGCTGTGCGGGTCCCGTTCCCACGCCCTTGTCTCTCTTCAATATACTTACGATTGTAACTTCACTGGCAGATTTTCTCCTTCGAGCACCGAAATCATGGGAAGCTCGGCTTGCTGCCCCTACTGCGTTCTTGCTGAGCCTCCTCGAATGCCTTTCCCTCTCGCGTCGATCCATCTTTCTACCTCCAACGCTGTACCATTGGAGCCAGAGATACGAGCCACCCGGAAACGTATCCATGCTGGCCGCTCCCTGGCCGCTCCCGCCTCTCAGAAATCGACGCTGAGATCGGTCGTCTTAAGGGTTTACTTGACCCACTTCATCGGGAGCGGCAGAGTGTTCTGGATAACATTGAACAGCATCTCGCTGTCATATCCCCCATGCGAAGCCTTCCATCTGACATCAAGCGAGATATCCTCGTCGACTCTGCGTTGCGTGGACGAAAACAGGGGATATTACTCGACAGACATCTCCTTGTGCCCCTGGGTGTTAACTCACGTATGTGAGCGATGGAGAACCGGGTCATATCTCTTCCGGCTCTGTGGTCGTATATCCGCATCGACAGCGAGGATATTTCGGCGCTCGGCGCCCTCGCCACCCAGCTCAAACGCTCTGGCTTCTTCCCCCTCCCCCGGGCATCGACGTTGAGCCATTCAAGTTAATCCTCAACTACTCTCATCGCTGGCACACAATAGGCCTATGGCTGACAGAGTGGATGATTCCGCTGCTCAATAATGCGGCCACCGGCGGGAACCTGTCTTTGTTGCGCAGCCTAACTTACGGGGGCGACTCTTCTTCATCCTGCAATACTTTCGAGTCCACAACCAGTCTAGTGACTTCCGTCCCCTCCAGTGTACTCCACCAGCCCTGTCCTTCCCATATCCCCAACTCCTTCGATTTCATCGACACAGACCCAAATGTTAGCTCCCCTGCGATTGGCCCATAATCTCACGGAATTGACCGACACCATCAGAAGATATAGGGAAACCAATAGAATTGCCCCATCTGCGTAGGCTGTACATCAGCCGTGGTTCGCTCCTGGATTTTTTGGTTTTACCCACATTGGAGGATATCTGGATCCACGCAACTTCTTTACCCCTTGTTTCACTCGTCCAGCGATCGTCCTGTACGCTGCGCAAATTGGTCATTCTGGACTGTGTAGACACTTTTGCTCTCCTAGAGCACATTCCGACGCTCTCTGAACTGCATTGTGCGAACGGCATCGACACTATTCCATATTTGTCTGTCTCATCGCATGTTGATTCTATTTTTTGTCCCCTCTGTCCCGGCTCCGTGCTCTTCACATTTACTCCGACCTCCGTCAAGATTTGGACTACAAGATCACAGAGCTGATGGAGTCGCGGCAGGAAGCTGCGCTCTTTCTCTCTATGTGTACGAGTTTTTTTCCCTTAAACTTACCCCATATTATCAAGATGCAATCTACGCTCCGGCGGCGCGGTTATCCGCCTTGCTATCCGAGCTATATCGTGATTATCAATAATTTCTTGCTCTACCCGCAACTAATACTATTTTCCGCGTTCAACTTTGAAAGACGAGTAACAAAAAATCGATATCAAGCGGGCGAAACAGGTACAGTAGTTGGAGATCGAGGGAAAATAATGAGCGACATACGCGCAGGCGAAAACATTAGTGCTGTGAAATTAGGTTGATGTGCAAAGATCGAGTCCTTAGACTTTCCTGGACTCTACGAACTCATTTAGTCCACCTGAATGGATTTATTTCAAATTTATTTGGGTATTTAAATGACAGTTAGACATGCCAAATTCTGGGCGAAAATTCCGCCACGTTAAGAATAAGCTGAGTGGAGAACCTATGGAGAGCAGCTGGTGTTTCCAACTTTGCACACAATTGGTTACGCCACGTTCAAGACAGCTCAGATCAATTCAGTCTTTCTGACTTTCACCAATCCCATCGCACATACCATACGAACCCGTGGCGGCAATCGTCCGAGAGTTGGTAGACGATATATTCTCTCTCAAAGCGTGTTCTTCGGCAGCAGTTGCTTTCTGTTCGCCCAGCCAATGTCTCCTCTTCCGCTCCCTTTAGCTGCACTGGAAGAACTGGCCGGAGTCCTACAAAACGTCACAGCGAGCTCCTCACTGGGTAACATCAGTTCCTTCGGGTGCTGTTCATGCATCTCGTCTTCTCCAGAACTCTCCCCACATCGCAGCGTACATACGCGATCTCAGCATCGACCTACCTGGGACCAGCGAAGTCGGCAGATGACCACCTCCCCTTTGTTCACGTCCTCCAAATCCTGCCGAATCTCGAACGGCTTATTATCTACGGGTTCGGTAGCTGGGGAAACCTGTCCAGCCCACTCGCGACTGCCATATCCGACGTCGTGTCCCAGCCCAAGCTCGACCGCCTCCATCCCGGCTGCCGTCCTTGTTTGCGTCCTGTTTTCCGTGAGAGTACTCTCAATTTGCTCGATAGAATTAGTGAAAGGAGGTGTAGACGTCCCCTCCAATGTCCCGCCCGTCGCGCACCTAATTCTCATCGCACCCCACTCGACCCCGCCACGCGGCTTTAAATTCCTGCTCTCCCTTCAGCCACAATTGCTTTCTCTTACTCGACTCTTCGGTGAAAGAGACCTAAGTATTCGGCGACACCCAATGAAATTTGGGCAATTTTTTGCATACATAGCTGGTTCTACGATTGTGATTCGTCGCCACACGGAGAGGGAGCACAATGCGCAATCTAACAGGACCAGTGACCACGTCACCTCATTTTCTCTTCTTCCCCTTTCCTTTTCCTCCGCTCTTCCCGCTTTCCACTACAGGAACATGGACATCTGCTGCGCTTCCCTGCGTTGCCCCACCGCCTCCGCCGCCGCCGGCTCCCCTGCGGCGCCGCTGCCCAAAGTTCGTGCGCTCGCTCTTCTTGAGCCAGCGTTCTGGGTCAGGGAGCGGGGTTACGCCGAGCACGACGCCGGGCGGGAGGCGGATCTTCTTCTTCGGCGCGTCAGCCTGGGCGGGTGCAGGAGCAGGCGCAGCGAGGGCCGCCGCAGGGAGGGACGTAGCAGCGGCAGGCGGCGGGGCGGACTCGATCTGTGACTGGGTCGTAGTAGAGAGGGCGTCGAGCGCATGGAGGAAGGTGGTGTTGATGAAGTCGAGGTGCGCGGAGGCAGCGTGGATGTTGACGAGGATGTCCGAGTGCTCCTCCGGCGTGGGCGCCGAGTCGAGCAGCTCGTTGTAGAGATCGAAGGCGGCTTGGTAGGTTCCTCCGCGATAATTCTATGTGGATGCTATTTAGCCAGCTGGTGAGACCGACGGGAGCGTAGAGCTTACAATCTGAGCCTCGAGATGCTGCGTGCCGCGCGCATCTTCTTCCTGCTGCAGCGCCGCATGCGCGTCGTCCATCTTTTGCAGACAATACAGCGCATAGGCACGCTCGAACGTGTACTTGAGCGCATCCTGCCCCTCGCCGGTCAACGAGTCTATCAGGGCGAGCGCAGCTGCAGCCTGATCTGTCCTCAGCAGCAGGAAGAGTTTTGTTTGCAGAGCGTCTGGGTCAGTCGGGGCTATACGCAGTACTGCATCGAATATTGAAATAAGAAATCAGGGGAAATGGAGCGACAAGACACACTCTTATCGCACGTCCGCACCGCGTTCGCATGGTGCCCGCCGTCGATTTGGGCGACCAGGGTCTTGAAAAGGCGTTTGAGGAGCTCGGGAGTGGGAAGAGGTACTCTGTTTTTCGGCTTGGACTCGTGAGTGGGCTTGGAAGCCGTGGCCTTGGGTGCTGGCATATTCCCAAGTCCTCGGAGAACGGTAGCTGGGCGACAATACGGAGTTCAAGAGCGTTAAGGCGAAGGACTGGCAGCGCAGAGACAAAGCCCGTGAGACAATTTTGATGATGGCACGTCACGTCAACGCCCCTATCCCCCAACATCGGCGTCCGTTTTCCTCTCTTTTGCTCAGACCCACCAGTGGAAACATGTCCACACATCGTCTACGGGGCGTCCTCGTGATTTCCGTCAAACCCTAGTTTAAAAACGGCGCTTGGATGACCTTGAAAAGCTCGGTTCGCTTTGCTATGCCCGACGGTAATCTCCCATCTCAACTCTGGTTTCAATTATCTCGTCGGGAATGCATTCTATGCCTCTAGCCCCGCGGAAGATATGAGATGGCCTTTATACAGCGGAAGAAACCGGTGCTCATGTTTTTTCGAACCAAGGAAATACGGTACCTCTTCAATTTGGCCTTCAAGCTCTCGAGGAGGTGTGGCAGAGCTAAGAGGACGAGGTTAAGGATGGCGATATATAAAAACAGACATTCCTAAAAACGTCATGAAAATCGAGTGGGTTAACTCAATTTAAACCTTCTGGGCATGAAAAAGTCTTGCTTCTTATCCTCCTCTATGTTCACGTCCTCCAAAGCCCCTGGACGAGACCAAGCCTGCGACTTGTGGACGTGGTCAAGAGCCTCCTGCGCGTTTCATATCGATTTCTTTGCTATCGATTTCGTGTTTGAAATTCGGGCTCGGGTCTTGATTGGGAGATGCAAAGAAAACCTGGACGATGGTCGTTTTCTCATTTGTCTTGCTCGCCACTTGAATGAAGTCCAGCTGGCCATATAACGAGTTTTTTTGTTATCTATGCTATGGTCTGATCGATGAGACTACCTGCGGGCGAAACAGGCAGGCAACATAAATTGATAGCCCAGCTAGGTCCCCTTTCGAGGTGGTCATCTGTCGACTGGGGCAGGTCAATAGAGGTCAATTCTGAACGCTGAGATCGCGTATGTACGCCGCAAGGTGGGGGAGAGTGCATCAGAAGAAGAGATCATGATGCAGTACCTGAGGGAGCCGATATCGCTCGCTGCGAGGTTGTGTACGATCGATTGCGGCCCGGGTGTCCCGGTGAAGCCAGCGGCACCGGAAAAGGAGACATTGACTGGGCGAACAGAAACAGAAAGTAACCGCTGCTAATGGACATGGCTCGAGAGAGATCGTCCGCCAATTCCTAGAGGTGGGAGTCAGCAAGAATGAATTGATCGGAATCAGACGGGCCGCACCGGATCATGCTGGAGGTTGAACCTCAAGTTGAAATTGTGTTGAACTTGTGAGGTTCTGGAGCTTATATTTGTAGGGAAAACGGAATCGCGGACATCGGTGAGCGTACAAAGTTGGAGCAGGTTGGGGCTCGCCTCTGATCAGCAGCTTTGATCTCCACAAGTCTCACCTTCCCAGCTGACCAAAGGAGAACCATGCGGGGCCGCCTAGCGCTTCAACTATTTAACTCTTGAGAAATTGAGTCCTGAAGTTATTAAGGAAACGAAGAGAGAAAATACCCGAAAAACTGCGCAGTTCTTTCTATTTCTCGCGGAACTTATAAGAGCTTATTAGAATGCCGAAGAAAAAAAAATATCCCAGGGCGCTTCTAAATTCCATCCTCGTCACAACCGGGAAAACGCATGACTATGATGACGCTTGCGGTCACCGGACGAGGGGAAGTGTTGGGATCATAATATCAGCATGGGGCGGATCAGAGTTTACCGTACTTATAGCCAGGACTCATCGCCGCAGCTGTGACATGGCTAGCGTCCTCCTTCGGTTTTCTGGTGCTGCGTTGCTTCTGAGCAATACTGCTCTTGGGTTCCATCACAATGCCAGTGGAGCGGTAACGCCTATCGTGGCCTCGCTTACGAGCTACGGGTCCACGATTGATACAGGTGTGAATCGTGATTCATGCGCCACCACTCTGTGGTCAAATAATAAAATAGTATGTGCTTGTAAAGCCATGTAAGCGAAGCTGAAATCATCTATTACAGCTCTGGACATGTCGTGATACACAGAAAATTACTTCGAGTAACGAGATTCCCAATCGGACTGAGATAATCTCAAATACTGCCTCGTTTTCTGGTTTTCCGAGCGCCAAGAGCCACCCTCAGCGATTGGTCTTGTCCACGGAAAAATACGGACCTCTCTTCTATCCGCTCGAATCCGATGAATGTCCTCCGTTGGGCCTTTGTAGCGACGGTAATCGTTGGGTGGGCTGGCCTGACACTGGTCCAGTTGTAACCTTCCGAGGCCTCTTCGGAGAAATCAGCGCCTATGGTTTCATGCAAAAGCAGCACCTCAGCGGTCTTGACGTCTTGAATGTGCCTAGTACTTCGATGTACCACGTTACTTCGCAGAATGCGAACCATCTTCCAACCACCAGGGTGGTCGCCTCCCCTTTTTGGACATCCACTCAGATCGGCTATGGAGTCGCTGCCAGTGTACTGACCGATAAATTTGTAAGAGGAACGCTGATCCATAAGGCGGACACTAATTTTTTTCTCAATCGAAGGTTTATCTGTACGGGGGGACTCCGAACCGCAAATTGGCAGTCGCAAGAGCAGCCCGTACCTTCCTGGGATCCTTGGAGGACCACCGTCTCTACGAATACTACGTCAATGGCAGTGAGTTCAGGACTATTACTAACTACGAAAGCACCGAATCTGACCAGAAATTTTACTCTGATTAGCTTGGACTCGAACCATCCCTGCCTATAACGATGCCGGAGTAGTTCTTCCAAACACGAGCGCTATACAAGGAACAATCTACTGGTCGGCCAAGTGGCAGGTGCGTTTCTTCCACACAATTTGAACTCGTTGTCTTTTCCCTAATATGCATTCTCCAGTCGTTCGTCTGGATTGGAGGAGACGGATTCCCCAATGCCAACTTTTTGATCTCGACCGCTCTTAAACCCGAAGGTCCATGGACCGCGCCGACGGTGAGTTTATTCCCGAGGCCTGCATCTCCAAATAACTCATGTACTACATGATCTGCAGCAATTCTTCAGTGGCGCCGTCGGATCAGGAACTCTTGCCGCCTACTCTTGTGTTGCGCATCCGGCTATGACGGATGGAACGGGAAATTACATATTCATCGTAAACCTTTCCCTGTCCTCTGGCAAGAAAAATAATAACCTGAACTTCATAGTCGTACACGAGAACCACACCAAATGACAAGGACTACGATGTGTACGATCAGCCGCTCTGGCGGGTGGACTGGAAGTAGGGCTGTAATCGATCCTGTTTCGATGTTATTTCTTTTTTTCAATGCTATTTCTTTTTCTAAGTACTTGGAGCGCACTATTCCTTCCTTCCTTCCTATTCAGGCGCCGAGACTAGGTTAGCGCGCGTCAATCATGTTACTATCAGCACGTGAGGTGTGACACGTCATGGTCTGCTTCAATCTCGACCTTACTAAAGGACATCCAAGATACATTTCAAGAGCCTTTCAACTACACTTAGCTGAGGCTTGCCCACCACCGCTATTCTGCGCCTCAGATTTCTGTCTAGTTCTGTCCACAATGCCTTCGATGTTCGCGCTCGTCGATGAAACTGCGCTCAGTGTTACTGTGTTCACGCGTTCACGGGTATCCGCCACCGCCACCGTACCCGCGTCGGATAGACCGATGGAGGACTTGCCTGCAAAAACAAATGTTAAATACATTTCTTGCTCGGCGCGAACCTCTCCCGATATACCGTCGCCTCGTACCACGGTGCCGTCCATTGGGACCGATACAACCCCAGCTTTTTTTAAAAATTTGGGGTAAGCAACTTGAGCGGAGCGCTTCTTGCTCCCGCCCACCACAATGCCTCTCCCGCGGGGCCCTACCGTCTCCCTGGCAACTCGAATATGTCTCCGATGCTATCAGCGTCCCTTGGACCCCCTTCTGGCGCGTGCCATCGACCCCATTCATGGAGTCTTCGTGATGATGGTTTGGGCCCGGAAGTCTTCGAGATCCGCCTCCTCACACCACGACTATCCACTATATGAGCTGATGACTGTATTCAGTGCCACACGTGCCCGCGGACAGCGACGTTTTCAACTCCGTTTCTTCCGACTCGTACGTCATCTCCTCTGCGCCCCTGCGATAAGCCGATGGCCTGGATTCATTCGGTGTGACACGAGAACCTGTGGACGGTGTGAGCCGGCAGTCATCGCGCCCGAACCCCCCGAAAAGTATATGCGCATATATTTGTTCATATTTATTTCTTCGTACATAGGCTCTTCGAACAGCTCCTGAGCGGCGCTGTGGTTCCCGAGGCCGATGAGTAACCTTCCGTTTATACTCATTTCCTCCTCGTCGTTTGTGCTTCACGCTCAGCTCGTCATCTCTGGCCGTTTTACCACAACGCGCAATTCTTTCGGCGGCGGCGGGGTAATAAACGGCGAGAGCAACTATGGTCATCTTCACTTTAGTTTACCACCTCATTCCGTGATAGTACCACGGTCTCTACTCGTTCGTACAGGTAATTCTGTCCTTGTGGTCGATACCGTAGCTGACTCTTTATTTATCCAGCCCTTAGTCTCGAGCACGTCGTCGCGGCTGCGCCAAACTCCATTCCCTAAACAACCGTCGATTCGTGTGATAATTCTTCCCCTTTCCCCCACATCTCACCGATATAGGCTGCATTTTCGTCGACTGACTTTTCTTCTCAGCCGCGGCGGCAGCATCACCCGCTTTCCAAAAATAGAACTTAGAACATGTCGTCGTAAGTGTTCCTTCTGTCCTCGTTTTTTACCTGCTCACCCTAAGTTGGATTCGTAGTATTCTCGGTTTTGACCCTGCCTGTGAGTTGGTCAATATAATTAGATTCCTTCGACTTACTTTTATTTACAGTTTTCGTTCCTTATCACATTAGTTACTGTGAGTGTTCCACACTCAGATTGCGCTGTCTCCACTCACATTCAGTTTGTTTCAGAACATGTTCGTCTCGTTCTGGAGCTGTATGTTCGTCTCGTTCTCCACTGTTATTCTTCCCATTGACAACCATTTGCACTCAGCTCGTCCCCACTGTGCACACCACAATCGTAGTGAGTTGAAGTTGTATGCCGTTTTTAGCCCATATACTAATGTTCGCGCTCTTTTTTTTCCAGTCCAATTTCGCGTATCGTCTCTGTACTGGCTTCTTCTGTATTAAATAGTCGCGTGAAATGCATTTGTTTTCTCATTTTATATTGTGTATAAGTATTGGAATACGTGGAAGGATAGGCGAGCCCTGGGAGACCCTTGCACGTCTCCAAGGCCTTGGAAGCCCCCCAACTAAGTGCCTTTGACGTTTTCATATTCCCTTTTGGGGGTACTTGCAAGGCTGGTTCAAGGGCTCAACGCCATTTCAAGGCCTTTTCGGGGTTCCAACTTGGGCCTTGGAAGGTCTTGACACTTTGCTGATGGCTTGCGGCTTGGCAAGAACCATCTGCCGCTTTACCGCGGCCCTAGTTACAGTACAATATTGTCTCAACTTAGCCACCACGTTGAACCACTTCTGGTCTAACATCCTTCTTGCCGTCCTCGTGTGATTTACTGCCGCATATTCTTCGATAAAAGTTGGGTATTGAAGTTTCCAAACATCCCGTGGAAATTCTTATTAAAGCTCCGGTAAGTCTCTGCCTTGCACCCTCCCCTCCTCTTTAAATTTATATGGCATCATTTCGTCTTTCCAACGGGGCTTCAGTTCTCATTCCTACCTACCCCCCCTTTGGCCACTCCAAGACCTGGGCGATGAAGACATAATCAAACTCCTAGTACTCCTAGAGAAATTCTTCACTGCATGGAATGCGGATGAACGGGTGAGAATTTTTAACCCTAGTGCCTCCTTGCATAAACTAACTATCTCAAGTCAATACAGATTGACGATGAGCCTACAGAAACGTTGCCAAGCAAGAACGCGCCGGCAGGCCATCCCAATATAGGACTTTATGTCCGGTACGCTAGATTATTTTTTTTACCTTCCCATATAACCATAAATTTCCAGCAACGCGGCGATGGATGTATCGACCGTTGCAACATCGAAAGATAAAAACCCGAGAATTTCCATTTTCATCTGCGGCGCCACCGGGTGGGACAACGACCCTGTTACTACACACACCAGCGTTCACATCCATACAGAAAATGGCACCCTTGGCGGGCGGTACAAGGGGTTTTGGATCGAGTCAACAAAGGCAAATAAGCTGGCGAGCGCGAACATGAAGGCCGGCATTACCAGAGCGAGGGAGAATTATTTAGGGAAGTTGGTTGACGGCGTTCTGGAACCCCCCTCAAGTCCCTCTTGACTCTTACATTTAAATTGTATTTGATTGGTTTTTTTTTGAACTCATTCAGTCATGATTTCGCCGATAGCGCTCGAGAGCAGAGGGCGACCAGTGCATTATCTAAGGCATATTTTCTGGAGCTAGGTATCGTCTCGAGAAAGAAGCGCATATGTTAATGGTACTCAGCCTGAGGTGGTCAGTCGCGAGTTCATCGAGAATGGCATGAGCGGGAAGCCCAGAAAGACTGGGTTGACGAGTCAGGCAGACGAGGACGGCAGGAACTTTGACGGAAAGAAGGAGCAACTTGGAGAACATAGTTTGTGGTGGATTAGTTGTCTTCTCGTCGTTAAAGAGAGAGAGACTAGTTTCGAGACTAGTGGTGGACAAGTTGAGGCGACATTGTCTATACTGCCTAGCCAGAACCGCGGGAGAGTGGCTGAGGAAGAGCCACTGGAACAATAGTGAATCAGGCTAGTGAACGACTGAGTCTTCCAAGTGCGTCGTCCGCAGCCCCGTTCGCGCCTAAATCAGGCGGGGTTCCTGCCAGTGCGAGTCAGGGGTCACAGCCACTCACTAAGTTTGCTCCTCACCACCATGAGCGATCGCTTTGCCTTCGGACTCATCGATGACATGGAGGATGATAGGGATTATAGACCTGGTGGTTTCTTCCCGGTCAAACTCGGTGACATTCTCAGCCCAGAAGGCTCTGCCGCAGGCTCTCGGTATCGGATATCCGCAAAACTGGGCCACGGGTCCTACTCGACTGTTTGGCTGGCGCGCGACTTTGTGGCGGGGTGTGTTATGGGGTAGAAATGTCAGTGAATCGTCTACTAAACTCTATTGCTACAGACGCACCGTGGCCGTCAAGATCGTTCAAGCGTCGGAATCCGCAACGAGTCGCGAGGCAGCTATCCTCAAACGCCTCCGCACCCATATGTCCGATCCACCTGCTGTCATACAGCTTCTGGACTCGTTCACATTGACCAGCGCGAATGGTATACACCAAGCTCTCGTCACAGAGCCCGTTATACTGTTGGAGCATCTAAACAACTTCCCCGGTCTCCAAATAAATACGCGCAGCCTCGTCCGCCAAGCCCTTGAAGGCCTCGCTTTCATCCACGAGCGCGGTATTGCCCATGGAGGCGAGTCTCCCGTTATTTCCAGCTTTTTGGGGCCTCACAATCCCTCCCAGACCTCTACCCGAGCAATATCGGTGTCGCCGTCCCGGACCTCGACGCCTTTTCCGAAAAGGAACTCTGGCGCATGAACGGCGCGCCAGATACTGTGCCTCTTGTACCGTCCGATCCAGCGCACGATCCCGCGTCGTTTCCTCCATATCTCACACAGGCCATGGACCTCAGACAGTTCCTGGTGCACATGGCGCCCGGCTTCGCCGCCCGCGAGCCGCGTGTACGCATTTTAGATCTTGGCTGTGGTACGCTCACTCTCTTCTCCACTTCTGGCATTCACTGCATCGCGGCCGTGTAGGCTACTTCGCGGAAGAGTCACCATCTCCGCGATGTCACACCCCTCTTTTCTATGCGGCGCCGGAGGTCGCCTTTCCGATAATGGCCCACGGTAATAGGGATGCGCCGTGGGACCGTCGTGCGGACATATGGGCATTGGGATGCACTGTACATTTTTTTGCGGACATCCACTTTCGCGGTTGCTGACATTCCACACCAGATTCACCAGATCGCAGTCGGGAGGCTTCTCTTAGGGTTCGGGTCCCACATCCTGCACGACATGGCCGCGATCTGCGGGGGCGCGCCGGCAAATTGGACCGCATACTTAGCGTCATTGTCGAACAAGTCTGAGGTCCCGCTGAAAGGTGGACGAGTTGCTTATTCGTGCTGCCTATTGCTCACACTGGTGTCGCGCACAGTCCATACTCCCGAGGCGGCGGACGCCCTCTGGGCTAAGACGATCGAACGCCTCCAGAGCACGGGCGAGACGCTGGAGGATGCGCGCGGGTTAGTCAAGCTATTGCGGCGCATGGTTGTTATAGATCCGATGGAACGTCCGTCCGCATCGGCACTATTACAGGATCCGTACTTTGACCTGGCTACCAGTGACCAAGCCCACCTTCCAGTTGAGTACCTGCCACTATCTTGCCGCTATCGTTCAAGTTGTGGGGGTAGTCGTTTAACTACTTAACAATTCGATATCCGCTATTGTAGTTGTCCCTCTGAATTGTATACCTTTCTCATTATTCTGACAATATCTTCCCCCCACAATACATCCCCGAATATTTTTTCGAAAATGTCCCAATATTGTCAAAATGGGCATGAGGCGTTGTTTGGCAAGACCATGAGTGCCACGCAGACTCTGCATCGCAAGCGAGAACCCAATATCAGAGCCAGCGAGGAGGGCGCCAAGGGCCGTCTGGTCCTTCTCACAAGCTTTATTCGAGTACGAACCGGTATTAAATTTGGCTCCGGTGTTACTATTATAAATATCTCAATGTGATATTTCTTCGCGCTCTTCAGCTTGTTCAAATATTTCCTCAAGCACTTCAATTTGCTCAAACACCACCTGCACTCAAGACCTCAAGCTACACGTCACTTATTACTCCTTTCTCAGGCCACGAGACTGGTTTTTATCGTCGGCTGTGGGCCTCGTGCCGCACGCTGACTTGTGGTCTCGCATGCACTCTGCAAAGGGAAGACATGCGACAACTCCCTGTTGACTGGTGGATACCGGGGAATTTTGCCTAGGAGGAGGGACCCTCCTCCCGTACACTTGCGCCTTTGGCTTGTGGTCAGGTCCCACGAGGTTACAACCGGAGGTCCCACCGAATGGCTGACCAGTCACAGTGTGGCCAGCATCTTGTGTGATTGATCCCCTGGAATAGTGTTGTGCTCAGTTATGTTAGACGAAGCGCGCACAACGAACGGAGAAAACCAAGAGTTAGGAGACTTATGTAATACAAGAAAATGTGATATGAAATGAATATTCCAACACACCCCCTCGCGCAAAGTCCGAATTAAGAGTCCAAAAACTATTTTCCCCCATGACCTCGATGTCCACGTCGATTCTTCTTCTTCTTGTCTGCATGCACCCCCTTGAACTGAGAATGGAAAGACCAAGATGAGTCAGGGACGTCAGCAGCGTCGTCGGAGTCATATGAGGTGAAAAAATCGCTAACTGCGAGCGCAACATTGTCTTCCTTGTCAAATTCAACACATCCAAAAGCGAGATCGGTGTCGGATTTTGAGGACCCTAAAAATTTCGCTTTGACATTCTCGGGCATGTCAGCGACGCAGCGACGAGCGACGTGGCCTTTGCGTCCGCAACGGTGGCAAACTCCATCCTTCTCCATTGAATTCCCCCAGTCGTAGTCGCTGTTCACCCCCCTTTTCCCTAGACGAGCAGCCATCGCCTCGTTCCCGTCGTCCTGTTCCTCCTCTTTCTTAATTGTCTCTGCAACAGTGATCGAAAGTTTCTCCTGGATTTCGTGGGCTTTAATAGCAGAGATAAGAGCGGGGAGTTTTGGGAATGGAGTGGTGTTGGACAGTGCGGAGCAAACAGCAGAAAATGATGGGTCGAGGCGAAGAAGGACGAAGTTGGCGAGATCTTCGTCGCTGGGCGCATGCCCGATGGCTTTGAGTTGGCGGGCCGTAAAGCGGACGGCCTCTATATAGACGGTGACAGGTTGCTTGGGGTCATGACGAATGGAATATAGCTGGTTACGAAGTGCGAGGTGGAGTCTTTCTGAAATTCATCTGTAAGGATTTTCCCGGTTTGGCGGGTCTCGGGTACGGTCTGGCCCGGATTCACCCACGGTATCACCCGTGTCACACCCTAGCGATGAGGCTGCGGTAGTCAGGACCGATGAGGAAATAAAGCATAGAGTACGCGCACTCGTTGTTCCGAATCCACCTCTGCGCATCGTCTGGATCTGCTGGCTTCTGCTTCGTCCCATTCACTATTGGCCAGATCCCTTCTAGCTGAAAGTAGACCTGGGTGTCTTTGCTGAATGAGGTCCAGTTGGAGCCTTCAAAGACAGCGATACGCACGAGAAATGTATTGTGGGTGGCAGTCATGATGAGCGGCGGATAGGAGTGAAAAGTGAAGAAAAGTGGGTGGCAATGAATTGGAATAGTATAGAGTAGGGAGCCAAGCTGTGCTCAGGCTTCAGAAAGGAGCAGCTAGCGTCTACACCTGGTGGAGAATCCCCAGGGAGCCAAACTGCGCTTGACTTTGAAGGAGCTGCTAGCGTCTACACCCGGTTTGGAGAGTTTCGGAGTATCACCAGAAACGACACAGAACACCCAAGATAGCGCAAATACGGAGGCCGGGGCCCTATAACCTGTTAGACGAAGCGCGCACAACAAACGGAGAAAACCAAGAGTTAGGAGACTTATGTAATACAAGAAAACGTGATATGAAATGAATATTCCAATAAGTTAACAGCTTGCAGAATTCTAGAAGGATAACCACCCCAATAGTACTACTTGTATGTCTTCTGTAAACTCGTTGTTCATGTTGTGGACCTCGCGAGTATAATATATCCCCCCCCCCCCCCCCCCCCCCACCCCCCCCACCTGACTCAGCTCTTGTTCAGCCGCTCTTTGCGCGGTCCAGTCCGTGTATGTCACCATGATTTGTTCTTCATTACTAGCCCTTGAGCTTATTTTTCCAGGTTGTGGACACCGCTAATTGCAAAAAGGAGACCGACGCCACGACTGCCGATGTTGTTGCTGGAGTCAATTGGGCAGTCGAAGACTACAAAAACAACAGGAAGTGCGGCTCCAAGGGTGCCATCATTAATATCAGTATGACCGTGCGCCAGACGCCTGCTTCTGAACAGGCTTATACCGCTGTACGAAACGACAGCAGTCCTTTTCTACGTCCTTCAGCTAAATTAATTCTATCATAGGCCAAAGGTGAGGGGATGCACGCTGTCGTGTCTGCCGGAAACAACCAGGAAAATCAGGTTAGGTCTTTGACATGGTGGCACTGCATTGCCTTGTTGCTCACCGCGGTTCACAGTGCTTTGGTGGTCCCGCGCCGGCAGCCAAGCAGCGCGTCAAGGATGTCGGCCAACTGATTGTTGGGAACATGGACTATGGTGATCAACCCTTGGACTTGGGGGGGTCCCCAGGATCGGATTTTGGCCCTGTGAGTGCATTGGCGTATCGCGAATTTATGTTTGTGAGACTTTCCTCGTAGTGTGTAACATTATGGGCACCCGGGACGTCAATGAATGTTGCATCCAGCGAGAGCGACACGGTAAATAACATTCTATGTCATTTTTCTACATTGTACGTACGTTAAAACTCAACATAGGAAGTTCATCATGGCGGCATCGACTGGTCCGGCACATCCTATGCCGCTCCTATGGTTGCTGGTACCATCGCGGCCATGAGTACGCAATTTTTCTAAATCCAAAGGGAATGAACACTTTACTGACATTGGTGATTAACTCAGTTTCGAGCGGCGAAAATAAAGACCCGGGTGCGACGAGGACACTGCTTCTTAGCAAGGCTGTCAATCCTGCCGGGATGAAGAATCTCCAGGATGGATCACCGGATATTCTTCTGCAGTCGCTACTCCTCAGCACAACCGCGCAGTGATTCGTTGCGCAAGATTACGTCTTGTGTATAATAGCCATTCACGAAAAAAATTGAATGGACTTGAGATTGCTTGACACCGCAACAGGGAGATTAGCCGAGTCGAACTCGAAATGTGAGTCATTTGACTTCCTTTCATCTGTGAAGGACGGAATGGAGGAAAAAAGAACGGGGAGATATCTAGGCCTTCGTTGAACTGCAATACTTCGAGTCCCCTTGTCGTCTTGACCTGTGCTCTCCAAAAAGGCGGCCTTTGTATGTCGGTTTTTTCGGCAAATGCCACATTTTCGAAATATTTGCACGATGTGATGTGAGGAAAATATTGTACAGTCAGAGATGAGTAAAACTGGAATGCGGAGGGATTAGGCTCGTTTCCAGCTTGTATATGAGAGCGAGCGTCGGTATATCGACGAGCTCGCCTCTCATACGACAGTCACTGGTCTACGGAGGCATAACAGCTACGTATGTACATTAATGGAGATCAAATTGTTAAGCAGAGTCATTTTTAACTGCGAGGGATACTCAATTGGAAGGGGGCTTGATCACTGGCAGTCAGATCAAAGTACGGATCCTGCAAATAGTGCCGATGCGGACGCTCAGCTCTATAACGGTCTTGCCAAACAACGCCTCATGCCCATTTTGGCAATATGTTGGACATTTTCAAAAAATATTTGGAGGATGTGTTGTGTGGGGAAGATATTGTCAGAATAATGAGAAGGGTGTACAATTCAGAGGGACAACTACAATAGCGGATATCGAATTGTTAAGTAGTTAAATCACTACCCCACAACTTGAACAATAGCGGTGCCCAGTGGCGGATACTCGGCTGGGAGGGGGGCTTGGTCATTGGTAGCCAGGTCGAAGTACGGATCCTGCAATAATTCCGATGCGGACGGACGCTCCATCGGATCGATAACAACCATGCGCCGCAATAGCTTGACTAACCCGCGCGCATCCTCCGGCGTCTGCCCCTTGCTCTGGAGGTACTCCGTCGTCTTGGCCCAGAGCGCGTCCGCCGCTTCGGGAGTATGGGCTGTGCGTGACACCAGTGTGAGTAATAGGCAGCACGAATAAGGAACTCGCCCACCTTTCAGCGGGACTTCAGACTTGGTCGACAATGACACTAAGTATGCGGCCCAGTCTGCCGGCGCGCCCCCGCAGATCGCGGCCATGTCGTCCAGGATGTGGGACGAGGACCCGAAGAGAAGCCTCCCGACTGCGATCTCATGAATCTGGAGTGGAATGTCAGCAACCGCGAAAGCGGACGTCCACAAAAAAAATGTACAGTGCATCCCAAGGCCCATATGTCTGCACGACGGTCCCACGGCGCGTCCCTGTTACCGTGGGCCATTATCGGAAAGGCGACCTCCGGCGCCGCATAGGAAAGAGGGGTGTGGCATCGCGGAGATGGTGACTCTTCCGCGAAGTAGCCTACACGGCCGCGATGCAGTGAATGCCAGAAGTGAAAGAAAAGAGAGTGAGCGTACCACAGCCTAGATTTAAAATGCGTACATGCGGCTCGCGGGCGGCGAAGCCGGGCGCCATGTGCACCAGGAACTGTCTGAGGTCCATGGCCTGTGTGAGATATGGAGGAAACGACGCGGGGTCGTGCGCTGGATCGGACGGCACAAGAGGCACAATTAGTGGTGCACCGTACATGTTCCAGAGTTTTTTTTCGGAAAAGGCGTCGAGGTCCGGGACGGCGACACCGATATTGCTCGGGTGGAGGTCTGGGAGGGGTTGTAAGGCCCAAAAAGCTGGAAATAACGGGAGACTCGCCTCCATGGGCAATGCCGCGCTCGTGGATGAAAGCGAGGCCTTCAAGGGCTTGGCGGACGAGGCTGCGCGTATTTATTTGGAGACCGGGGAAGTTGTTTAGATGCTCCAACACTATAACAGGCTCTGTGACGAGAGCTTGGTGTATACCATTCGCGCTGGTCAATGTGAACGAGTCCAGAAGCTGTATGACAGTGGGTGGATCGGATATAGGGGTGCGGAGGCGTTTGAGGATAGCTGCCTCGCGACTCGTTGTGGATTCCGACGCTTGAACGATCTTGACGGCCACGGTGCGTCTGTGGCAATAAAGTTTAGTAGACGATTCACTGACATTTCCACCCCATAACACACCCCGCCACAAAGTCGCGCGCCAGCCAAACAGTCGAGTAGGACCCGTGGCCCAGTTTTGCGGATATCCGATACCGAGAGCCTGCGGCAGAGCCTTCTGGGCTGAGAATGTCACCGAGTTTGACCGGGAAAAAACCACCAGGTCCATAATCCCTATCATCCTCCATGCCATCGATGAGTCCGAAGGCAAAGCGATCGCTCATGGCGGTGAGGAGCAAAGTTCAAGTGTTCGCTTGTTCTTTTCTTCTTGTTCTTCAACTTCGTCTCCAGGGGAATTCTCCTGTGTGGCGACTAATAATAAGGAGGCCCGAGCTCTTGTTCTGCCTGGCCATTCTCGTCGAGTCGTCGCTCAATGTCCCTGCTCGTGACAACGGCATGGCCACGCCTTGTCTTCCGAACAATGGCCACAAGTCCGTTATATAGCCTGACAAGCCCGCCATCTCCTTTGATCCAAGGCTCAACTCCGGCGGACGACGTTCCAGCCTGTCCTCGAACAGAATATCGCTTTCCCGCTCTCACTGTGTGGCTCAATGTGCTGGCCACGTACTTTCTGCTGTCGATGTCCAACCACTTTCCCGTGGCCTCCATCGCTTAGCTTCGGACGAAGTCCTAAACGAAGACGTTTAATCCCTCCGCATGGTTTGTCCAGAGACTTGGCAACTCCCCTCCTCGCACTGACGTTTATGGCTTAGTTGCTTTTCCCTGGAGTCCCATTCCACCGCCTGTTCCCTTTCCCGCAACTCCCTGGGCCACAGCGCACCAGATTCCTTTTGACCCCCCGCCCCCTCCTCCGCTTTTTGAGGATGCCCCTCCCCCATGGGCACAGGTGGTGCCCGTTACGCCTACGCCTGCACCACCACCACCATCACCACCACCACAGCCCTGGAACGTCCAGCAATCCCAACTAAACCCCGATCTGTGTAGCCCAAGAGGCAGCCATCCCTACATCGACTGGGACATTACTCAATTCCCCTCCTCCGCACAACGCTGCATCTCTCCGCACTCTAAAACAGCCGCCCCTCTGGACGGGTCCGCGACGTATCCTCCGACAGGCCTAATCACTATCACCTTTGCTGACAACCCCATTCTCGCTCACTGGGAACAGCAGTGGGGACCCATCTATGCTCGGTCTCAGGGCTTGCATACTCTGACTGTCGAGAATGTTTTGGACGCCATCTACCAGTACTTCAACCAGCCGCTCGGTCCAAACGATAGGGCGACTGTCTCTCAGCACTCATGGGGTCTCATTTCGGACGCATTCCGCTATAGACTGCCCAAGTCTCCTAATCTTCCCGCATATGATATCGGGCGTGGGGTGCTGAGAGTCGACGTTCTAACCGCAGTTACGAAATTCTCCGGTTTGCACTGTATTGGCCGCGATCACTACCGACTGACCCTTACGACGTAATTCCACGCCTATGTTCCTCCAATTCGCCTTTTACCTTTTAACGTATGTCCCCGCATTACCACGATATAATGATGTTAGCACGCATGCCCTACCAAGTGTAGTAATGAATCTCAACGAACATTTGATGCAATTAAGAAGCAAACTTGTGAAAGGGCGGAGGGCCATGAAATTGACCATCCTTCTCCAGTGACAAACCCATGCACTTCAGCGTTTTGAAAACATGCAGGCTCGGATGTCTGAAAGATATTTAAATTCAATATATTCCGAGCCCTCAAAGAAAATTAAACTGTCCCGCTCAATCGTTGTGAACGATTTTTTTTTCAAACATCGTGCTTCTACGACGGCCGAGCATTTTCTCATTACAACCCAGAAGCTCGTCGATGCAAACCAGAAGAGTAAAAGCATATTTATCATTTATGTACATCATCACCGCCGACCAGTTCACCACCATGTCGTCCAGTGCACCGTGATCTGACCCACTGTGGTGTTCTCGATCGCGAAAAATGCACCAGCGGAAAGATTAATCCCGTCTTCGCTGCAGTTCGAGCACAGGTCAGCCACAGTGACTGCAATGATTTGTTCTTTGTCTACGATCAACAATAGGAATTTAATCAGTGTTCAACTTCTTCCGAAGGAAGAGTTTAAGATGCATACATTCGACATAAATTTGTTGTCCGCAGCGGGCCCCCTCATCGTAATGCTCTTCAGAAAGCGCAACGATGAAGTCTTCGTTCTGTAGGGGCCATCCACATGCACCCACGGCACCATTGGGCTGATATTGGGTAGCTATAATATTAAGAGCACATGAGAGGTGCGTAAGTTATATATTAGTTAGGCCAATGCATACCTTCCCCTGTGAAGGTCGGTTGACACTGGAAACTGGAAATCTGGGCGATGGATGTCACTTCAGTGACAGGCGGCGAAATAGAGGTGTGGAAACCTGTACCTTGTGCTCCCAAGGAGTGTCCGTCGACAAGCCGCCCGACGCGTCTCCTGGGAACTGGAACGTCCAATATGTGTCAGCAATAGAACACCCATCTTCACTACAGACAGAGATCAGTTCAGCAATAATATCAGCTATAATACCGGGGCACAAACGAGTAAGCTGTTTTTAAAGAATGAATATATCAGGGTGGGTTCGTGAAAATCGAACATGGGATGCCATACCTGTACAGATTGCACCATCATCTGGACCGAAGCTCGCGACCTTGTGATACCAATCCTCTCCAAGCTGGATGCATGAAGCGAGCGGTGCAATGATTTTGGAGCAAGTGCCGCTCCAGTTCAACTCGTCACAAACAAGCACACCGCCGGGGGCGCGCTTCTGCAATGTATTCAATGTTAATCGTGAGCAATCTGGCACAGGAGAAAGAGTACCTGGGCCGCTGAACCATTGTTACCGCCAAAACTGGTGTTAGCCTCACGTCCGATGGGATTTCCAGCTACAATAGCGACAACCGCAGCAGCTAAGATGGAACGGAAGAGATTGGAGAAGTGCATGGTAAAGCGGATACAAGGTTTGCTTTTCAGGATAGGAGAAGAGGCAAACAATTTATACTACATATATTGATAGCTCCATGCGATAAGAAGCTTGGAGAGGACCTGAGTAACAGATAGTATCTTGTGGTAGAGTAGAAGTCCTTCGAATCATTTGAATCAGGACGTGAAAGTCGCCGGCGGCCAGTCATGGGTTACTGCGTAGATCCCTATGTTCTGTTCGAAAATGGCGAAGTGTGACGTTGATAGCATATAGACAGGCTAGTTGGACGGCAGAGTGGCCTCTGAGATCTGAGCGAGGAGACCTTGAAAAGATTTGGCCCTCAGTGGCCGAGAGTCGGCATGAGACTATCTTGGACTGTGATGGCGGCTGCCTGGCTGCCTGGCATCCAGTCATCGCAGAATATTAAATGAGAAAATGGATGTTGAATGCAGAGTGAGATACCCTCAGAGAAGTTGCAAAGGAAAGGAAATCAATATCAGATCAACGGCGCCGGCGGATCAACCGGACTAGGTTGGCTATTTTCGCTTTCAAATTTCCTCTCCCTGACGCCGATGAACGTCCGAGAGAACTTCTAACTGCGGCGCGCCGGGGACTACTCGGAGCCGAACCGCGAATGTCGAGTTTCGTCTCTGCGGTCGCGCCTTGCTTCTCTCTGCTCGCAGTGAGAAAGTCATGATATCGCTTTGAATTTGCGCGCAGCGCCGCGCCGTATCTTGTCAGTTGTCCGTCGTCGAAAAACATTAGCAGAACAGTTGCGTGTTCGGAACAGGTTTCGAACATCTAAGTATTTCCGGATTCAGTATTTCTCAATTCAATCCACGACTCTCTTGTCTCGGCTATTTGTAACGTTGGCCGACGGGATCATTCTAGCAGAACTGGCAACAGAGTCCTCAGCGAAACCCCTCGGACTGCCTCGAGTTGATGTGTCTCCCGCATCCTTTATCGTGTCTCAGAGCGCCTCGGGCGGAAGGTGGTCAGCTACCAATGGGACACCCAGACTCATATGTGTTACTTTCTATTAGTAATTGGTATTGGTAAGTAATGTTATTTCTTTCCTCGGGCATCTGCTGATGTTTATGAACCATGCCCGAGCTCTTCAGAAAATGATGCCTTGCTCTTAGAGGCTTTCCCACCAACTCCGCGGATGGCCTATCGCCTGGGTTAAAGACCAGGTTCATCGATTTAAATCATATGCATTCTTTGGGTGGAAGTCCGTATGTAAACTTCTTTCTTTCGACGCATAGGGGTGGTTAAAGTTCACACAAAGCTCGGTAAGCTGTTGCTCGTCGCCTATAGCTAAGCGTGGACACCTCCATCGTAAAGAGCCACTCGGAAGAGATCCCCATTCTGTTCTGACGAGCCTCCAGGCTGGTACTGAGTGGCTTAGAATTTCGAAATTTGTGAGTCAAGGGTTGGAGCAAGTAAACAAATAAATAAACATACTCGTTCCAGATAATGTAGATGTCTAAGTTGGAATATCGTGAGCAGAGATCAGATAACTTGAATAATGCAGCAGAATTATCTGGCGGCCATGTTACCTTTGGAGCGAGAGGAGATGCGGACGATACAACTGTGGCGGAGAGTGCAAGTGCGACGAAAACGGAATAACGGAACGACTTGGAGAGATTCATGGTGAATCAAATGTAGGGGATATTCAGTTGGAGCTCCCTGGTATATATGTGTTTGAATAGACCGAGGATCAAGGAGTGTAACCTAATTACACAGCGGAATATTGTCCGGTGTTTAAATTAAAAATAACAGATGAATGCCAGATGCATATGCCTGTATTTGGGTGCGGTAATTTTTTTTGTCGTCGTGACTGTCCCGTTCATTTCACCTCTGATAAAATACAATAATTAGTTGGATGATGGACTGAGGCCACAGATTTTAACATCAGGTTTGATTGGCCTTCATAAGGCGGTGATAAAGTCGGGGCTTATGAACGGCGTGGTTCTTATTTGAATAAGTCATGCTCGCAAAAAGCTCCACTCGGCTACGAGGATACTTCTTTGTGAACCAAGATTATTTGGCAGTCCAACAAGGCAGCTATGGGGTACCTAAATGGGTCAAGCAGCCCCGAAATAAAAGCGGAAGAAATATTCAAATGTCGGATTTGACAATGCCTGTTCAAGGAATATCACTCAAGCTCAAAGCACCTCAAACAAGGATTTTTCTGCATTCAGACGGTTTGTTTGTTTGATTTGGGCTTTTCTCCAAATTTCAACAAGTCAAACCGATATGTGGTCCACTTTACGTATGATTGGTCTCGTTTGGACTGATTACGTATCCACATATCCTTAGGGTGAGCAGAGCATTTGCTCGCCTTTTCATGGCTCAATATTTCTGTAGGATATCCTGTCACTCACTATGCTCTGTGCACTGTGATTCTGGGCTCGGAAATACTGAACTTCCGCCGCCGGAGACCCCATATCCCGAGCTTCTCTCAAGCACCACCGTTCCTTCCGATGCTCAGACATCTGCGATTCGAGACGTGATGAGAGCCGTTGAACAACAAATAGATACCAATTATCGCGAGGTGGCACGTCTGCAGGGGGTGATAGCGAACCTGCAGGGGGCGATAATGAGTCTCCATAGGCAGTGCGCTGAACTGCACGACTTCGCCAACATCCATAACGGAATGATATCCGGAATGCGGCGCCTCCCCAGCGAACTTCTGTCTGAAATATTCCTGCGATACGTGCGCATGGAAACGCGCTTCCGTGGGCCTTGGATTATTGCGACGGTTTGCTGCAGATGGCGCGCAGTGGCACTTTCTTCCCCATTACTGTGGTGCCATTTTCTTGACATTCGGCGTCGGACACCTGTAGCACTGCTTTCAAAGCAGCTGGAACGGTCCGGAAACGCCCCAATATATCTCAATTTCCGGTCCCGTAATTTCCAAACTGCCGCCGACAGCAGTCTCAATGCCCTCGACCTCTTCCTCGCCGCGTCAACCCGCTGGCGAGAGGTTGCGCTGGAGCTGAGTTTCAAGGACATGTCGCATCTCGGCGCCTTCGCTGGTGCCTTCCCCCTCCTGCAGACTCTTGCCATCATGAACCGCGAGCTTGAAGCCTCGCTGGTTGAGGTGTTTGCAGTGCTTCCCTCCTTAATAGAACTGGAACTCCATGGCATCCCCACACAAATCACTTTCCCCTTCACCTCGCTCCGCAGATGCATCATCAAAAGTTGCAACTCAACAAACGTGCTCCGCACACTCTCCCTGTTGGCTCCTGGTGCGGCATTTTACGTGCGTCACTGTTACGCCCCTCCCAACTACTTATCGCCGCCGACGACATCCCACGTCCGCATTCTACAAATCGAACAGTGCGATTACTTCTTTATCCAAGACGTGCTGAGAGCGCTCATTGCGCCAGCCTTGACGGACCTCACCATCGGTGGAAGTTATGGCATCGATATTACCCCGTATATCATCCAGTTCCTTAGCAACACACATTGCTCTCTCAACTGCCTCGGCCTCCCACGCACCCAGATATCTGCAGACGACTTCCGCCGCGTACTCGGGCTGGCTTCTGACATTGTTGAGCTTGAGATTCAGCTGTCCCCTGGAACTCAGGTGGCGCTTCTGCAAGTCCTCTCCGCCACGAGCGAGTCACACATCGCTGTGGCCCCGCGCCTCCGTCGTCTTGTCCTCCGCGGCGAGATTTTGGACTGCGTCAGCATCATGCGCGTGCTGCGCAGTCGCGCAGGTGTCCTGGAATTCGTGGACCTCGATGTCCTACTGCCTGACGAGGATGTCGAGGAGTTACATGCTCACAGGATACAAATGAGTTACCGTGGACACATCCAAGAGGAGCGCACAAGAAAGAAGGAGGGTAGACTGCGCTCCTCCGTTACTTAATTTCCCTTTTCCGTAAATTGTATTTGCTCAACCACGGATGATGATGTATGGGCGATATACTGTCCAATAATTATATGTGTATTTTACAGGGTTTTTCCATACAACTTACAACTTTTTTGTGGTTGTTGAAAACAATTTTGTGTACTTGCCTACAACTGCCTGAGATTACATCTTCCAGATGTTTACAACCTCTCAAACGTGGCTACATCTCCTCAAATACTTGGCATCATCGCGAATATGATCACGTCAAGCACGAATCATCGCATTTTGCTTCAGAAACTTCATTCCGCTCTTTCAGGTGCTTTAGAAAATATGAAAAGCGTCCTATAAACCTTGAATTTTTACTTCAAACACCTTTTTTGCTCCGTTGGAAGGGTTCGATGCCAGCGACCGCCGTAGGCACCGTTTGAACCTGAAATCAACATCCGTTCTGGTTTTAACTCGTTCTATCCAATGTATAATGTTCGGGAAGGTCTAAGCACCCCATAAATGCATTCAAAAGGTATACTGTACCTCCCTGAGTCCTTCACAGCTCAACAGGGATTATAAATGTTATGACCGCCGTATAAAGACATCTGCAAAACACACCATAACTGTTCTCATCAAATTGATTAAAACTCCGCAAAATCTTGAACCACGGCGAAGTCCCAAGGAGATGTAAACGTCCTCGAGGAGTTGTGGGCAGCAAATAAATTCAGTTGTAAACTTCAAGCAGAAGATCTAATTCAAAGGTAAAGTTGTGTGCAGGTCGCTCAGATGTAGTTCAAAACCCTGTAAACAGCTGGGGTTGTGTGCCATAATGATGCAATAATGAAGGTGGAAGCACATGGGTACAAGCCTCGTTCATACCCAGACCAAATTTTGCGTCCTAATGGCACACAACCCCAGCTGTTTACAGGGTTTTGAACTACGACTTCTTTTAAGCAAGAAAAGTTGATAAGTGAAAATGACAATACAAGGCATCACAATATATTATCCTGAGTCTTCAGCAGCTCGTTGATATGTCGGAACTTGCTGGAACTTGCCTCGTCCTCAAGGATATTTTGGACTAATACTCAGGTTCAAGACAATGAGAGACTACATCCATATCTGGCGAGGAAAATTATTTTTCAAGAGACGACACAAGAGATGGAATTATTGCGAAAGCTTGCACTTAGATAAAAGAAAAGTGCAACCACGACTGCATGCGCGCACACACACGCCAACCCAGTCGGCACAGCCATCGCCAACAGGTCGCACCATCTTGCACCGCGCCAGGTCGAAATACCGCCCCTCCGCGAGCCGCGCGCGCACATTCCGCGGGGACGGGCGGTACCAGCGTGGTGGCATACGCGTAGAACGCCGCGTGCGTGGGCGGGGGGAGGTGGTGAGGTGGTACCGTGGCAGCTTCCCCCGCGTAGGGGGCCACTTGAAAAGAGTCAAGAGGTATAGTCCAAAAATATAAATGGTGAGGTCCGTCCAACTTGAAATGTTGGCCTGGATCGTGGCCACTGGCAGAGCGTTTTCGAAAATTTCGTCAGGTGATCGGTTATTTGTCTTGCAACCTCGAACTAACTCAGGATCTCGTGTCCATTTCCTTGTTCACTTTTGCAACCAGTGTTTGAGTGTTTGATCGACTTTGGGTATGATTGGTCTCGTTTGGGCTTATTACGTATCCACATCTCCTTCGCCCAAGTTGGCAGCACTGCAGGGTGAGCAAAGCATTTGTTCGCTGCTTTTTCTCAGTATTTACTGTAGGATGTCCTGTCACTCACCATGTTCTATTCACTGTGGTACTGGGCTCGGAAACACTGAACTTTCGCCAGAGACCCCATACCCCGAGCTGCTTTCCAGCACCGCCGTTCCTTCCGATGGCCAGATATCCACTATCCGAGACGTTATCAGAGCCGTTGAAGAACAAATAGACTTCAAATATCACGAGGTGGCGCGTCTGCAGGAGGTGATAGCCAACCTCAATCGGCAGCGCGCTGAACTGCGCGTCTTCGCCAACACCCATATCGGAATGATATCCGGAATGCGGCGCCTCCCCAGCGAGCTTTTGACCGAAATATTCTTGCAATTTGTACGCACGGGAAGGTCCTTCCGTGGCCCCTGGATCATTGCGACGGTCTGCAACAGATGGCGGGCAGTGGCACTTTCGTCCCCATCACTGTGGTGCCATTTTCTTGGCATTCGTCGTCGGAGACCCGCAGCACTTCTTTCAGCGCAGCTGGAACGGTCCAGAAACTCCCCTATCTATCTCAATTTCCGGTCCCATTATTTTCAAACTGAAGCCGACAGTCTCAATGCCCTCGACCTCTTCCTCGCTGCGTCAACCCGCTGGCGAGAGGTTACGCTGCGGTTGAGTTCCGAGGACATGTCGCATCTCGGCGCCTTTACTGGTACCTTCCCCGTCCTGCAGACTCTTGCCATTAGCAACCGCGAACTTAAAGCCTCGCTGGCTGCGACGTTTGCGGTGCTGCCCTCTTTAACAGATCTGGAACTCCACTGCCGTGACATTCCCGCACAGATCACTTTCCCCTTCTCCTCGCTCCGCAGATGCGTCGTTCATGATTGTAACTCAACAGACGTGCTCCGCATACTCTCCCTGTTAGCTCCCGGCGCAGCATTTTCCGTGTGTCGCTGTCGCGCCCCCACCAACCCCGACGCGGTTTTGCAGCCAACGATGTCCCACATCCACAGTCTGCATTTCAACGGGTGCGATCCATTGTTTATTCAAAACGTGCTGAGAACGCTCGTTGCGTCAGACTTGACGGACCTCACCATCAGTGGATATTATGGCAACGAGCTCGCCCCGTATATCATCCAGCTCCTCAGTAGCGCACATTGCCCTCTTACCCGCCTCGGCCTCTCAGACAGCCGGATATCTGCGGACGACTTACGCCGTGTGCTCGAGCTGGCTCCCGGCGTCATTGAGCTGGAGATTCAAATGTGCCGTAAAAGTCGGGCGGCGCTTCTGCAAATCCTGGCCGCCACGGGTGAGGCGTGCGCCGCCCCGCTCCTCCGCCGTCTTGTCCTTCATGGAAAACTGAGCGACCGAGCTAGCATCATGTGTATGCTGCGCAGTCGCGTCGGCGTCCTCGAATCCGTGGACTTCAAGCTCCTACTGCCTAACGAGGATGTCGAGGAGTTGCGTGCTCACGGGATGCAGGTGAACTGCATCCAGGAGGCGCACCAGAAAGCAAAAGGTCATTGAACTGTAATATGTACATGTACATGTACATGTATGAGTAACGTACCCGTTTCGACTTTGTGGGCTTTTTTTTTTTTTTGCTAACAGTTCCCATCATGCGTATATCCACGTGGAATTATGTTTACTTCAACACTGGGATTGTTCAATACTATGGTGTGTCCCCTGAAACTCAGGTGGTTCTGCACGTCCTCGCCACCACTGTGGAACGGACCGCACTCTTATCCTGCGGTGTACGCCCTTGTTTCGTTTCGCGCTCTTAATTTTCGGCTTACACCTATTTGAAAGTCCCTTATCAGTAATGCCTTCGGTGTAAGCTCGCGGTGGGCATCAGCAAGAAAAAGACCATATTGTAATATGTACCTGTTTTTACTTCATGCGTTTTTCCCCAGAGAATTCTTCATCATATGTCCGCATGAAAAATGAATGGCAATCTCAAATCAGGGGCACTCGATACAGGTATGGACCGAAAATGGATAGTGAGGTCCGTCCAAAGCTAGCAGCCTAGCGCTAGTACTAGTTAACCTTGATCACGGCCAGGACGCTTTCGAAAATTGATTGGTTATTTTTCCAAAGCAATTTCAACCTCGGACTAGCTCAGGATCTCGTATCTATTTCCTTGTTCAAGTTCTGCAACTGGCTGCATATGATTGATTGGTCTTGTTTGGACTGATCACGTAATCTCTTTTCTTGCCAAAAACCAAACCGATTCGGAGGTGAGCCTCGCCTTGATTCAATTTGAAGTCTGTCAATGAGTTACTGCTTCTCTTGGCTCAGTATTCCCTACAAGATGTCCTGTCATTCGCTATGTTCTGTGCACTGTGGTGCTGGACTCGGAAACACTGAACTTCCATTGGAGACGTCATATCCCGAGCTGCTTTCCAGCACCACCGTTCCTTCCGATGTCCAGATATCCACGATCCGAGACGTTATCAGAGCCGTAGAAGAACAAATAGATTCCAAATGTCACGAGGTGGCGCGTCTGAAGCAGGTGATAACGAACCTCAATCGGCAGCGGGCTGAACTGCGCGTCTTCGCCAACACTCATATCGGAATGATATCCGGAATGCGGGGCCTCCCCAGCGAGCTTTTGACCGAAGTATTCCTGCAATTTATACGCATGGAAACGTCTTTCCGTGACCCCTGGATCATTGCGACGGTCTGCAGCAGATGGCGGGCAGTGGCACTTTCGTCCCCATCACTGTGGTGCCATTTTCTGGGCATTCATCCTCGGAGACCCGCAGCACTTCTTTCAGCGCAGCTGGAACGGTCCAGAAACTCCCCTATCTATCTCACTTTCCGGTCCCATTGTTTCCAAACTGACGCCTACAGTCTGAATGCCCTCGACCTCTTCCTCGCCGCGTCAACCCGCTGGCGAGAGGTTACGCTGGATTTGAATTCCAAGGACATGTCGCATCTCGGCACCTTCGCTGGCACCTTCCCCCTCCTGCAGACTCTTATCATTAGGAACCGCGAGCTTGGAGCCTCGCTGGCTGCGCCGTTTGCGGCGCTGCCCTCTTTAACAGATCTGGAACTCCACTGCTATGGCATTCCCGCACAGATCACTTTCCCCTTCTCCTCGCTCCGCAGATGCGCCCTTCATGATTGTAACTCAACAGACGTGCTCCGCATACTCTCCCTGTTGGCTCCCGGCGCAGCACTTTCCGTGCGTCACTGTTACGCCCCTGCCAACTATTTATCGCCGCCGACGACGTCCCACGTCCGCATTCTACATATCGAACAGTGCGGCTATTTCTTTATCCAAGGGGTGCTGAGAGCACTCATTGCGCCGGCCTTGACGGACCTCACCATCGATGGAAGCTATGACATCAATAGTACCTCGTTTATCATCCAGCTCCTCAGCAACACACATTGCCCTCTTGCCCGCCTCGGCCTCCCAGGCAACCAGATATCTACAGACGACCTCCGCCGTGTGCTCGAGCTATCTCCCGGCGTCGTTGAGCTTGAAGTGTCCGTTGAAGCTCAGGCGGTTCTGCACGTCCTCGCCACCACGAGCGAGGCACCCATCGCCCCGCTCCTCCGCCGCCTTGTCCTTCACGGCAACGGGAACCGGGATAGTGTCATGTGCATGCTGCGCAGTCGCGTCGGCGTTCTGGAATCCGTGGGTCTCGATTTCCTACTGCCTGATGAGGATATCGAGGAGTTACATACTCACGGGATGCAAGTGGCCTGCCGTGGACATGTCCAAGAGATGCGCCCGAGAGAGAAGAAGGTCTCTACAACTTTCCGATGATTATCTATTCCGCAGCTGCCGTTCCGGGCATAATTTCTCCATAGGACCCTAATTTATGGTCCTTGAATACGTATTTGTGCCGCTGCCCCTGTGCGATCCAATAGTTAAGGACAAAATTGAAGCCCCTGAGCAAACGGATCAAATTCGGACTAGAAACCATATGCGTACACAAACTACCTCATCACCTACTTATTTTCCACTGTGGCACGTCGAACGCCAGGGAAGGAACCGCTGTCACGATCGAGGATAATCCCAATCTGGCTAAGATGTCAAGAGACAATTTGTAACGCAGATTAAAACATGGAGGAGCGTGGAAGATGCGAGGTGAGTTACTTTATAGCTCCGCCATGTACGAGGACCGGTTTATTGTAATGTTGACGTTTGCTATAGCATTCGGGAACATTTAGCGCGTTTTGTCCTCGGTGTATTGAATTCTACTGGAATGTCAAATGGAGCTAGGCCTGCGAGCTTATGTACAGCATTGGTGGCCCGTAAGGCTCCAATCGTTTGTTTTCCGTTTGTGGATTCGGGCAAAAGAAACGGAAACAGTAGGAAACCGTTTGCAAACGTTTGCAAACGTTTTCGAAGGGTATTTTTGCGCGCCAAAAAAAAGGCAGAAATTATGAGTATATTAGAGGAGCTTTACATCCGTTTACGTGAGCGCGGAGCCATGGCACCTCAACGACGCCTTTCTGAACAAGCCTGCCTTATGACTGTGTTTACTGGACAAAAATGTCGTGCAGCTCTATGCAACTCTGTTTTTGGCTATGCAACTCTGTGCAGCTCTGTGCAACTCTGTGCCAGGTCATGCAACTCAATGCAATCACTGTGCAACTCAATGCAGCTGTTATGCAATTCAATGCAACTCCATTGCTGTTCAGATATTACAGTTGCTTTGAAAAGTGCACAAGACTGCACAAGATGGCACAGAACGTCATAAGATATAATTGCACAAAACTGCACAGGCATTTGCATTACATCGCACAAGCATGTGCACAAAGTTGCACAAAGCTGCACAGAACTGCACAAAGCTGCACAGAGTTGCACAGCGCTATTCTCAATAAGGCAATTAGGTTGAAATTCTCCCGATTTTATGCTGAAACAGGTAATAATAGTAGTTTACTGACCAGCACCCTCCATTTGCTCACCTGCCCCTTCCTTCTGTACACCGTACTCCCCATCCCATTTGTTGACGAGATCCCACAACTTGAGGACATTGTCAGTGTGAAAAACTAAGGAAGCACGAATTCCTTGGAAGTGCAGGTTGAAGTGGGTCAACCGCGCAGACAAGAAGAGCACCATATCTCCAGCATGGAGATCCATCACCATTCCCAACTCGTGGAGAATCAGAGCCCCTCAACACAGTTCTTAGTGAAGGGGATGACCACGCAATGGTCCTCATCACCAGCTCATCAGCACAGGGGTGACAAAGTCTCCGATAGAGGGGGGGGGGGACATAGTATCAAGATGATGGAGGGGGCTGGAATAAGCGGCAATAGATCTGAGCCAGAGATGCACGACGATGATTGGGGTCTGGGGACTGGCAGGGTGGCTGAAGTGAAAAAGATTAGAAGTGTAGCTGGCCAACAATAAATTGGCTGACACATAGTCTAGGGGAATGTGGTGGGTCCAGGGACTGCCACATCCAGTGCAAGACGTGGTGGGAAGCCAAGGATGGTATGGTGCCTGTAAAGGATTGACAAGACGAGGGAGAAGGGCGCTCCGGAAAGGACTTACGGTGTTAAACCCAAGACAGCGTCCATCCAACGCTCCTGCCCTCCTCATGGCTACGTTAGGATCTAAAAGGGAGGCACACTGTACGGGTGGGTGCATGCACAAATATCTTGTTCACTTGAAGGCTGTGGTTGCCTGGACATCAGTTCCAAGACAAAAAAGGGGAGAGTGGTGCTTGCCTGCATTGTCATTTGTCCACCAGGGGAAAAAATTGCCGTTGTACAGAGGCATTAGGCACAGGCCCCATGGGCAGCGAGAGGAAAACTCATGGAGAGGGACAGAGAAGATGCGATCAAGCCGTGTGAGCATCAGCAGTCACGGCCAGAGACAAGTTCTTGACAAAATTTGCTGAATAGATAGGGATTTTTCAAAGTTTGATGCGATGTTGTACATTACATTGTGCAATCTCATGCCGGTTGTGCAACTTTGTGCAGCATGTGATGTGATATAATGCAGTGCTACAGGTTGTTCTGGTGTGATCGGAACTGTGCAGCTTGATGCAACACTATGCAATTGATGTGGTTGAGAGCGCACAGGCCTTGTAATGGAGCTGCACAGAGTTGGATTGAGGTTGCACAGAGTTGCACGACCTGGCACAGAGTTGCACAGCGGTACACAGAGTTGCACAGCCAAAACAGAGTTGCACAGAGCTGCACGACATTTTTGTCCAATAAACACCGCCATACTGCCTTGATCCACATCTTCATCAGCATCGTCTCCGTTATTGTTGCGGCTTTCATGGATCCCCGCGCTTCATTACAAAGGTGCCGTGATTTTGAGAAGAGGCGCTCAACCGATATGGTCCCTGGAATAGCAAGAAAGTCACGTGCCATCTTCGCGATTACAGGAAAGTCTCGCTCGTTGGCCTGCAAAGGCGGATCAGCGGGAATAACAATGTTGAGTGCTAAGACTTACCTTCCACTAGGCCAAAGGATCATTGGGATCCCTGCACCCATACGTCTTCCTAGCGTCGTAGAATCGCTCAAGCTCACCAATTATTACCAGGTTTTCCTCTTCGACGTCCACCATGCACACATCAGCGAGGAAAGATGCATGGGTCCCGGATCGACGTTGCGCAGGGGCCTGAGGTGGCACAGCTTCCTCGGCATCATGTATCTCCTGGTATGAGGCAAGTACTGATCCGACGATGCTCGGAGCGACAACCGCCGATATTCGATCCCGCTTGACTGAGTTGAAAAAGCCGATGCTCTGGATGGAAAAATAATATATATATAGGCCAGAAACAGTTTCCAAATTGTTTCCCAAACTGTTTCCCAGACCCCGCAAATAAAACGATTGGGAAAACGGTTAAAACAGTTTCCAACTGTTTGCAAACGGAAATGATTGGAGCCTTATCAATGGTGGGGAAAAACAGCCTCGTTGTACTCCAGTCGGCCACCGCAACCATTATCAGTAAATTGTTTCGGTCCTCTCCCAAATGACTGGTGGGATGGCCGGCAGGCGGCGAGGCACAAACCAAAAAAATTAACAGTGTACGCGCCGCGCGCTCGGTCCGCGCACAAGAAATTCTATTTTGCATAGCGGTCGACGAAAAAAGAGATGGATTGATTGATTGCTGGAGCGCAAAGACTTGTAGATGGAAGCAAGAAAAGTTCAACCACCACTGCCTTCGCACCCACACACCTCAACCCAGTCGGCGCAGCCATCGCCAACCGGTTGCTCACGGGTCGAAGAGCGGCGCCTTCTTCCGCGTGAATTCTTCAAAATACCACCCCTCCGCCAGCCGCGCGCGCATGTCTGCGGGAACGGGCGGCACCAAGGCGGTGGCATACGCGTGAAACGCTGCACTCGTGGGCGGGGGCTTTATGCGGGAGGTTGTGGGGTGGTACCTGTAGCAGCTCCCGCGTGCGTAGTCGTCCAGGGAACACGCACAGGTGCTACTCCACTCGTCATAACTCCACCGGAAGAAGGGACTGATGGGGTGGACACTTTCGATGCGGTGCTCGAGCGCGGCGAGGAGCACGTGGTGGGGCGCGATTTCGGGGCGCGCATAGGCGGTGTAGGCGGCGGCTTCGCGAGCGGTAGGGGCGAGGATTCGGATTTTTGTTACTTGCATTTCGAGCTTGGGTTCGGCTTCGGGTTCAAGTTTACTTTCAAACTCAAGTTCACCCTGTTCAAGTCCAGCCTGATCGCGTTCAAGCGCAAGTTGCACCTGCGTGTCGTCCAGGTCTTGCAGTGCCTCGGAGATTTCGGATCTGCGGGTGTGCCGCGTGTAGCGGACTGCGGCGACTGGACAAGAGTGTGAAATTATAGTGTAATTAAATTTGAATGCGATGAGCGGTGCGAATATTAACCGGTTGTAAGTACTCACAGTTCCGCATCCCGAGCGCACTGAGCGCCGCACGGGTGGTTTTGTCGAGGGCGAGGAAGAGGAGGTCGTCCAGGGCTGTGTGGGCGGTATTGATAAAATGTAATAATGGAATGAATGGGATGAATGATATGAATAAAAAGTCAGAGAAAGTGTTAGGGGCGCACCGTACAGCGTGCGCGCCGCGAGCTCGTACTCGCGCGCGCGCTCGTCTCGCTCCGCGTCGCGGGCGCGTTGCCGAGCAGCTTGGGCGTCCCGTTCCGCTTTGAGCTCGTCCAGCCTGCATCGGAGCTCGTCGAACTCGTATCGGAGCTCAGCCAGCGCGCGTTGTGCGAGGGCGGTTTCGTGTTCAACTTCTCCTCGGATGCTGTCGATTTCAGCGACCCGGCGGCGAGACATGGTCAACGACTTGCAGTTACGGACTCCTTTGCGGTGCGGCTGTTGTCGGTGACGAGTCCTTTGCGGGTGTAATATGCGCCGCTTGTAAAATTACTGATGCGGGAGCAGGGAGAGGATACGTGCAAGCCGGAGTAGTGTGAAACAGTGAAAGCGTTGGAATAGGGGCCTGTTTGGTTTGTTTGTTTAATGTGACCTTTGGCAGCGGCGCATCAGCATTGGGAGCAGTTAACTGGCTTTTAAGAAGTGTGGTGGCGTACGGTGTGTATATTTTAAGTGGCTTAATGAAGCAGCGTGCCAGGGCATTGCAATAATAGGACTTGGCACAGTATGGTTTATTTTTATTTTTATTTCCTGGGTGGCAAGAGCGTTGCCGAGTCCAAGTATGCCATACGAGTGCGCCCCAGAGAAACCGTCCTAGCCCGCGAAGTGGTACTTTTGCTCCCGAGCGGGAGGATGTGATTGGCTGACTGCAGTGTGCGGGTTGGCGAATAATTGGTTTTGTGATAGTAATTCCGAGCCCAAGTGGCCTAGGGTCGCTGGTAGTGTTGTGGCATAAATACAACGGTGGCTAAGAGGGGTACAGGCCCGCGGCGTCGGCAGCATTTGACTTTTAAGAAATGTGAGGAAAGAGGGAGCGGATCCGTGCATTTTGATTTTATGAAATTTCATTAGGCACCGATATCAATAATACAAATTTAGTTCGAGGAGAAGGGTTGAGAGGTTCGTTCGAGTTGAAGTTCTGCGGTATGGAAGGGAATAAGCTGTGTATAGTAGAAATTAAAGTGTCCTAGCTCACGAACGTTCGCAGTGAGAAAAATTGATCATTCGAATATTCGTACCAACCGCACGATAGGCGGAGGCCCGTGTTTTGGCTGCGATAGTAATGATTCCCGGAAGGTCCAACGCGCTAGTCGATGGTGAACGTTGAACCATGGCGTAAGACAAATGACGTCGACATCGCAACTTAGGCGTTTGTTCACTTCGGAAGCGGCGAGATAGATGATCGATGAATAGATTGGGAGCAGTAGTAGTGCCCTGAGGCCTTGACTAATCCTGTTGGCGTCAATTCGATTTCGAGATAAATGGGCCAGTCGCAACTCGCGTGCCGCGCGTGAAGGCCTGCGTGGGCATGGGCTAGGACAGAATTGACTTGGACTGAGGTAGGGTGAATGATGGCGATGGACGAAGACACATAAGTATGGGAGACGAGAAGAAAAAGAGAAGCCGGAGATATGTCAAGACGCCGGCTCCCAATATCGCACATCCTCCAGAAATTGCCTACTTGATGCTGTTCAGCGACATTGGACGCTACGGAGTGTCTTCTCAACGTAGTGGAAGAAAGTATTGGTTTAATCTTTTGCCTGCGGGACCGCTAGGGATGACTCGGACCGATCGAGAGCAATATAAAAACAACTCTGCCGCCACCGAGGACCAACGAGATGGCACACACACATAAATTTGATGCGAGGCACATTCGGCTGAGAAGGCGCACATGATGGCAATTTATGTCAGATGAGGCACATTCCCACGCCTCAGTTTAAGTTGAATAGCTCTGTATTAACTTTGAAATACCACTTTCGAGCAGTTAGGGCAAGCGCAGCGCGCCCTAACTGCGGGTATCCACTGGTTAGGGTTCGGGTTAGAGGTTCGGGTTAGAGGTTCGGGTTCAGGTTAGGAGGTTAGAGGTTAGGTAAAATATCTGTCCCGAAAGGGACAGATATTTCCGCGGAACGAGGCTTTAGTGTGCCAGCCTGAAATGCCCCGGCTCGGGGGACCCCCCGAGCGCAGCGAGGGAGGGGAGGGGCATTGAATGGCTGGTCCCCTTCCGCAAATGAAGGAAAGGCGGATGTAAATTTCTCTGGATTTAATAAGCAAGTGAGGCACATTACTGTAAATGTGCCTCGCATCAAACTTATGTGTGGCTCCCATCAGTGTGCCATCTTGTATATCCTCGCCGCCACCCAACTTGCTTAAACCGCGGTAGCAAATGTCTGATCCTGACTTCGAATGGTGAGCATGCTCGTTCTGTCCATATTTGAGTCTCTTTAATTTAACGACGTGGAAGCTTGCGACGGAGCCTGTTTCCTAAGCTATGTTCGAGCACTGCCGTCCCTTCCGACACTCAGATTCCTACGATTCGGAACGTTATAGAACTCGTTGGAGAACGGATACATGCCAACGATCTCGAGATTGCGCGTCTCCAAAGGCTGCAGGTTGAGCTCCGCAACTTCGTCAACGACCATACGGGCATGCTCTCTGTTTTGCGGCAGTTCCCCAACGAGGTTCTGACAGAAATATTCCTACTGTACGTGCATGGCACCCACTCGGAGAAAGAAACCTTTTCTGCGAGCCCTTGGATTATTTCCAAGGTTTGCAGCAACTGGCGGGCCGTGGCGCTTTCGTCGCCATTGGTCTGGTCTCGTTTCGTCGTCGACCCGCCCCGACCGCGCACCAGACTTCTGTCAGCGCAGCTGGAACGGTCTAGGAACGCCTTGATTTACCTCGACTTCCAGTCGAAGTCTTTCCTGGCTTCCGCTGACAGTCTCAGCGCGCTCGACCTTTTTCTCGCTGTATCCACCCGCTGGCGGCACGCCGTGCTGGATCTGAAGCGCGCGGACATGTTGCACCTGCACGCCTTCACTGGCATCTTCCCCGCCCTACAGACGCTCGTCATCCGGAATCGCGACCCGCAGGAGGTTCCAGGCGCGGCGTTGACGGTGCTACCAGCGCTAACGGAGCTCGAGCTCAACTACACCCGCACCCTCGTTCAACTCAGACGCACTCTCCCCTTCTCCCAGCTCCGCAAATGCACAATAAACAACTGCGCTGCCGAGGACGCACTCCACATCCTCTCGTGCGTGCCCCCCGACACCGATTTCACTCTGCGCAAGTGCCATTTCGGCACCGGCGATGTTCTTGGCTCCGACGAGACGACATCCCGCATCGGCGTGCTGCGCATGTACGACTGCGAGGAGTTCGTTATGTACTACCTAATGTGCAAGCTCTTCGCGCCAGCCCTGACGCGTGTAGTCGCGCACAGGGTACAGAACATCGCCCGGCACCTCCCCGTGCTGCTCGCCAACGCGCCGTCGCCGCTCACCCACCTTAGCTTCAGGAACACGGACCCGCGCGCGGAAGAGCTGCGGAGCGTGCTTGAGCTGACGCCGGACGTCGTCGAGCTCGAGCAGGACGATGCGTCGGAGTCATTGGGGTTGTTTGAGCGGGATGCGGATGCGTACACAGAAGAGCTCGACGCCATCCTCAACGTGTTGACCACGTCATCGATCGCTCCCCAGCTGCGCCGACTGGTGCTTCGCGGCGATAAATGGGACGCGCATAACGTCGTGTGCATGCTGTACAGTCGCGTTCCCGTCTTGGAATCCGTGCAGCTCAATATCGAGGTGCCTGCTGAAACTGTGGAGGAGCTCAGAGCGCGTGGGATGGAGGTGTCCACGAAACGCCTACCTCCCCCCAAGCACGGTGACATGCGAGCCCAAATCGAGGCTTTAGCGGTATTTGGCATCTAAGTAATTCCCGACGCGTACAAGTAATACAACAGATTATTTATTCATTGATTATCCCTGCGATCCCGTCGTAATACAATACACTACACTAGTCTGCTTGCTCGAGGCTGCTGTCCGATGCGATAGTAGTACATATCCAATGCAATTGCTCTTCATGATCATCATTCATGCCACGACCCCCTCCCGCCGCCTCGATTCCCTCCTCTCCCTCAAGCGCGCCATACTCCGCTCTCTCGCATGCATCCACGCGTCCTCGCCGCCGCGCCCCTCCTCCCACCCGCCCCACGCCCCATACGCCTCCCCGTAGTCCTCCGAATCATCATCGTCATCCGAATCCGAATCCGGTACCGAATCATCATCCGCATACGCCTCCTCCTGGTCATCGCGGAACACCCCGTACCGATTAACACTGAAGCTCGGCGCGCGCCGCGGCCCGCGCGCATACAGCGCGTCCAGGTCGTCCAGCGCGAATAGACCGGCGGCGGCCACGCGCTTCTCCAGGACATCCTTCCCGCCAACGCTGAACCGCCCGAACGGGTCGTACTCGTCCGCCTGCTCCCCCTCGTCGTCCGCGTCGTCCGCATCGCACTCAGCGAGCGAGTCGTCGGCGGCATCATCTTCAGCGAGGGCCCACGGCCGCGCGGACGATGCACTCAAGGAGCGCGTCCAGTTGGGCACGGACAAGGGGCGCATCCCTTTCTCGTCGTGCGCGTGCGCCGCGCGCGTCCAGGGCCGCGAGGCCGACACGGAGCGCGCGAGCCACGGCTGATGCGCGGCCGTCTCGAGGCGCGGCGGCGCGGAGCCCTTCTTCTTGTCCGCCCGCCCGCCGCCCGTGCTCGTGCTCCGGTTCACGTCCCGGTCCGTGCTCGCAAGCTTCGCCATCCGCGCCGCGCTCCTCGCGCTCCTTGTCGAGCGCGTCGTGCTAAAGACGGACCCAGAGCTCGCGGAGTCCCCGCGCTTCCTCGTGAGCGTGGCCGAGGCGGACTCGCGCACGACGACTCCCGCGGCACGCAGCACGCCCCCAACCTCCGCGTGCCCGCGCGGCGTCTGCATGCGGTGCGCGTACGTGCAGCGCAGGTTCGTCGCCGCACTGTGCAGCAAGAAAGAAAAAATGGGAATCAGCGCCAAGGTAGGAAAAAGAAGGAAGAAAAGAAAGACGCACTCTGCGTCTTCGCCATCAGCCATCGCCGGAGCCCACTCGAACACGAACTCGCCCCCCAGCAGCCGGATGTCCCCGCCGCGCGCCCACACGGGCATCCCGCTGCGCAGCGCGCGCAGCAGCACCGCGCCGACGCCCGAGAGCGACGAGTGCGTGATGTACGAGGCGGGCGCGGCGAGCGGGTCGGGGACGGGGGAGTACGCGTGAGTCGATGCGGAGAGCGCGGGGGACGAGTGGGGAGAGGGTGAGCTGTCGTCTCCGGCCTTCGTGTCTGTGTTTGTGTCGTCCCTGGTCCTTGTATTCAGCTCGGCTACAGGCGACGTACCGTCAGAGGGCGTGCTGCTCCCCGACGAGCCTGTGTGCAAGGGGGCGCCATCCTCGGCCGGCACGCCTCCGACCCACCCCATCCCCAGCGCCGCATACACGCCCTCCGCCGGGCGCGGGTCGACGTACATCCGGATGCTCGCGAAACCGCCGAGCGCCCGCGTGGCGTCCCCTCCTCCATCGATACTGCCCTCACCACGCTGCGCACCCGGGCCCGCCCCCGGCGTGGGGCTGTGCGTGCTGAGCCCGATGATGCTGCTGCGATCCGCATTCACACCGCCCCGCCGCAGCACAGTTGGAGGCGGGAACGGGTCCCCCAGGTCGCCCCGCGCGTCGCGGGCGGGCGCCGGGAAGCCGAACGCGCGCAGGTACGGCGCGATGAGGGTGTGCGCGCCGGGTGCGACGAGGACGAGGTGCGTTTCGCTTTGGGGTTGTGTTTCGGCGTGGGCTTGAGCGGGTGCTTCTGCATTGAGTTGGGGCTGCGTGTGCGTCTCGGATTGGAATTGGGTTTGGGCTTGCGTGTGAGCTGAAGGGTGCGCGGGGGGTGCCCATTCCGAGAGTCGAGGGATGTCGAACTGGGAACGAGTTTCGAATTGGGAGCGTGTGGGCGGGGGTGCTGAAAAGGTCGTTAGTTCCTTGCTTGATCGAGCCGAGGCGAAGAATGAAATGGGCGCGAAGCGAAAGCGAAAAATCAAGAAGGGGGAGACGCGAATGGAGCAATGGATCGTGAGTGAAACGAAGCAATGAGTCCAGTGAAAGAAACGAAGAGCAGTAGAACCGACCCGAAGCGAGCACGCAGGCGACTCGACCCGAGCGAAGAAAAGTAAAAGAACAGAAGAAAAGGAAAAGAAAAAGAAAAAAACGCTCACCTCCCGAGACCCCCCACGGAAACGCGAATGTGATGGAGGGCGAGGACGCCGCCGAGCCGCTGGGCGACGCGTGCGGGGACACGGAGAGGTACTGGGCATGGTGTTCGGCTTCCAGGTCGTCTTCGTCTTCGCACCGCGTAAGGTCCGCGTCTTCAGCTTCTTGCCCGTCGTCGTGAGCGGTGGCGTGCCTAGACGAGAACGGGGACGGAGGCGGGAGGACCGGACTGTCCTCAGATTGTGCGTGCGCGTACCGGTCCCACGACGCAAATTGCGCTGGCGCAGACGCAGGAGCGGGCACGACCTCGGGCGTCCCCCCCGGCGACCCTCCCGAGAACGCGTCGAGGTACGCGCCAGTGACGGAGTCCTCCTCCTCGCCGTGGTTTTCTGCGGAGCAGTGTGTCGGCGCAGTAGAAATATCCGCAGAAGGGTCGGGCGCACACGCACACACGCCCGTCCCCTCCTCACACGTCGTCGACATCTCCATCCCCGTAATCGCGCCAGTAAGCGCGGCCCGGAGCGCCTGCACGTAGTCCTGGCACAACGGGCACCAGAAGTGCCGCAGGAACACGACGAGCGTGCGCCGCCGCGCGTTGTCCGCGTTGCTCTTGTTACCGACCTCGGCATCACCAACACCCCCGCTTAGCACATCGCCAAACACGACGCGCTCCCCATCGGGGCCCACGAGCGGCAGGCGCGCCGCGCGCACGAGGGCGGCGCGCGCGGGGGGCACGTTGGGAGAGAGGGGCGCGGGCTTGGGGCGCTTGGGTTTCTTCGTTGGGGCTGAGGTTGCGTTGGAGGGTGCGGGGGCGGGGGGCGCGAACGATGGCGATGCGGGTGGGGATGGGTCGGTGGCAGGCTGTGAGATAGACGCGGGAAGTAGTGCGAGACTTGGCACGGGCTTGCGATGCACGGACATGCGCCGCGGGGGCGGCGCGTGCGGCGGGCGCGGGGTGCACTCCTCTGGTGCAGGGATGCGCGGCGTGCACTCCTCCGGGGGGATCTCGGCGTGCGTGTGCACAGGCGATAGCGGGGTCGCGGGCGTGGAGTACCCCGAGTTCGAGCCTGAGCCGGACGTCGTCCAGCCCGAGGTTGAGCCCGAGGTCGAGCCCGACTTGGAGTGGCGCGAGTGGGAAGTGGAGGCGGAGACGGGGGAGTGCGCGTCGGAGTTGGAGTTGTTGGAGGCATCGGAGTGGGTTATGCTTGAGGGCGAGATGAGCATCACGGACCCGAATTCGTCGTTGTAGGAGTTGGAGTTGTTGGAGGTGCCGGAGTGGGAGGTGGAAATAGAGGACTTGGCGGAGTGGGTGCTGGAGGGCGAGATGAGCATCACGCGCCCGAACTCGTCTTCGAACGTGAGCGGCGAGAAGATATCGCGCAGTGGGGGGAGACTGTTGCCATTACCCCGAACGTTACCGCCCGCCTTCAGCGCCTTCGCCCGCTCGTACGCGGCGGTGTAGGGAGCGTCGAGCAGCGCAGGCGGAAAGGGCGCGGGCGTCGGCGTCGAGATGGTACTTTTGCGTAGACGCTGCAGCTGCTGCTGCGCCTGGGGTACATTATTATTACCGTTTATATTATTATTTAGGTTGAGCGCGGAGCGCTTCCGGGTGGGCGAGGAGGGCAGCAGGAGGCGCAGGCCGTGCGTGAGCTTGGAGGTGCGTGATGATGGGGGGCTAGCGGTGGTGGGGGCCATAGCGGCTATTGTTACAGGTGGGGGAGACGGCGAGGGCGGCGGGGAGGCAGCGGCGGAGGTGGCGCGGCGGCGATAGTGTGGGGAGCGCCCATTCATATTATTATTATTATCATTAATATTGCTGACCTGCGACGGCGAGGGCGAGACCGGCAAGGGGGCAGGATACAGCGCATACGAGTGGCGCTTGCTAGTGGGCAGCGGGCTCAGTGCGTCGCCCAGGCCATCCGCGTCCACCAGCTCGAGATCCGCAGCAGTAAAGGCGGGTACAGGCTTGCGTCTTATTTTCTGCGGGGAGGCCATTGGGGGATTAGATCGAATGAAACAAGGAGGCAAGAAGGATTATAAAAGTACAACTAAGGCGAAGTGGCAACGCGGTTAAAGGCTGGCATTAACGAGGCACCTACACGTGTCACTACCAGGCCTTAATCGCGTCCTGAGCAGGTCGGCCAGCAATTCCGGTATCCACGACTGTCCAAAACGCCGCGGTAACCATCCAATGTGGCTGAACAGGGAGGCATTGCATTTAGCAAATTCTGGAGGAGAGCGGCCGGCGTCTTGACATATCCCCATTCTCTCTTTTTTTCTTCTCGTCTCCCATACTTATATGCTACTCGTCGTACCCTCGCTCCTCATCGACATCCATCGCCATCATTCACACTACCTTAGTCCAAGCCCCTTCTCTAGCCCAAGTCCACTCAGCCTAACGCAGGCGTCCACGCGGAGCACCCGGCCCACTTATCTCGAAATCGAATTTATACCTGCAGTAACCATCTGCGCATGCGCACCGCGTATTACTGGTTAAGGCCTGCACTAACTAATGCAAGGCACTGCTCCCAATCTATTCATCTATCCATCTATCCATCTCGCCGCACCCGAAGTGAACAAACGCCTAAATTGCGATGTAGACGTCATGATCATTTGTCTGGGACTTTTAAATTTATGCCATAATTGACTATCTACTGTAACAAGTTAACAGTCCGCTTCGAGTTGGACCTTCTGGGAATTATTATCGCAGCCAGATAACGGGCTGAAACGCCTTCCTATAGTACGGTCGGTACGAATATTTGAAGGATCTAACAAGTTCTCCGGCAGCGAACATTCGTACTAAGCAAAGACAGTTTGATTTCTCCTTCGACCCTACATACTTCCTTTCGTGCAGAACTTCAACTCGAAACGACGCTCCTCGAAATAAAATAAAAATAAACCAACTACCAATATCGGCTGTCGGAAAAATCGAAAATCTATAGTTAGACCCACTGAGGCCGCAGCTAGACCATATAAGGCTGTCAGGAAGAAAATCGGCATATCAGGTTCGAAGATGTACTATAAGACTTTGGAAGTCCTTCCCAAGGCACAGTGCTTAATGAAACCTCATAAAATCAAGGTACACACCTACCTCCCACCCACTCCCACCTCTCCCCTCCCCTCCCACACACACCATTTGACACATTTCATTTCTCAAAAAGCCCAAAATGCTACCGAGGTCCCAAAAAAAAACCTGCGCCACACCACCACTACCAGGACTCTGAATTATTATTATTATCAAGTTATCACAACACCAATTATTCAATTAATTGCCAACCTGCGCACTGTCGGCCGATATCACATCCTCCTGCTCAAGAGCGACGACTGTCAGTCTCTCCGGGGCGCACTCGTATGGACCCTCGAAATAAAATAAAACCATTGCAAGTCCTATTATTGTAGTAAGTAAGTGCATCGACACAGCCGCTTCATTAACCATGTCTCTCGCATGAAGACAAATCGTTCATAGAGACGACTCTTCTTCATACGAGAGACAGGCCGCCTGTCTAGCTTCATTAAGCCTCCTAGCTAAAAACTACAACGCGCACCAAATATGTACTATATCCCTCCCTACTCTCCGAACGCGCCCCACATTTCTTGAAAGTTCTCTCTATCGATATCACACCCTCCTGCTCGATACCACCTCGCGAGCGACGATTGGCAGTTTCTCCGGGGCGCACTCGTATGGATAAAACCACAAGCCCTAGGCCTATTATTGCAGTAAGTGCATCGACACAGCCGCTTCATTAAGCCTCCTAGCGAAAAAAAATTAGCGCGCACCAAATATGTATATCCCTCCCTACTCTCCGAACGCGCCCCACATTTCTTGAAAGTTCTCTCTATGGGTACTGATGAGTTATGATGCGCCGCTGTCAAAGGTCGCATCAAATGAACAAAACCAAACAGGCCCCTATTCCAACACTACTCAAGGGCTTGTACGTATGCTCCCGCATCAGAAATTTCACAAGAGGCGCATATTCAACTTGGACACCCGCAAACACCCGGTCGCCGAAATCGACGGTCTCCAAATAGAAGTGGAACGCGAAACCGCCCTCGTACAACACGCGTTGAGCGAGCTCCGATACAGACTGGACGAGCTGAAAGCGAAACTGGACCGGTGCCGCGCACGCGACGCGGAGCGGGACGAGCGCACGTGCGAGTACGAGCTCGCGGTGCGTGCGCCGCTTCCTACTTGCCCTGACTTTTTATTCATTCCATTTATTCCATTATTGCATGTCATGCCACGCACACAGCTCTAGACGAAATCCTCTTCCACGCCACCCGCGCGGCGCTCAGTGCGCTCGAGATGCGGGACTGTGAGTACCACCTGCTAATATTCGCACCGCTCATGGCATTCAAATTTAATTATCCTATTTTGAATAATCTCCCACTCCTATCCAATCACCGCGTTATAATCTTCGAGACGCTGCAAGATCTGGACGATGCGCAGATGCAGCTTGTGCTCGATCGCGACGACGCTGGACTCGAACCGGTTGAACTCGAGCTCAAAGTTGAAGTCGTTTGACGAAGCCGAACCTGGACTTGAACTCAAAGGCGAACTTGCCCCCGACGCCCCACCCACACTCTCAACGCACATGAAAAAAGTCTGCGTCCTCGCCCCCACCCCCCACTGCGATTCCGCCGCCTACGCGCACCCCGAGATGGCATATATGGGTACAGCTGTCGTTACTTTTTTTTTTCCCTTTCATCTTCAAGCCTTCCGAACCGCGCTCTAATCAATCAATCACAAATATACATTCTCGCGGACATATGATGAGGAATTCTCTGAAAAAAAAAAACCGCATGAAGTAAACACAGGTACATATTACATCCAGTTACGTCTTTTCCACCCCACCTCTCGGATGTGTCCATGGCAGCTCACTTGCATCCCATGCACATGTAATTCCTCGACATCCTCGTCAGACAACAGGTAGTCGAGGTCCACGAATTCCAGGATGCCGACGCGACTGCGCAGCATATCCATGATTTTGGCCCGGTATAAAGTGTGAGTGCGGAGGAGGACAAGACGCCGGAGGAGCGGGGCGAGGCCCCTGGTGGCGAGGACTTCCAGAAGCCCCTTCGCTTCATAAGGAGGGCTCATGTCAATTCCGAGCTCAGCGAGGCCGGGAGCCAGCTCGAGCACACGACGAAGGTTCTTTGCAGATATTTCGATGCGTGGGAGGCAGAGGCGGGTGAGAGGGCAACGTGCGCTACTGAGGAGCTGGATGATATACGGGGCGACCTCAATGCCAGAATATCCCCAGACTCGGATGATGAGGTCCGTCAAGTCTGGCGCAACGAGTGCTCTCAGCACGTCTCGAACAAACAATGAATCGCACTCGTTGAAATGCAGATTGTGGATGTGGGACGTCGTTGGCGGCAATACCGCGTTGGGGTTGGTGGGGGCGCGACAGTGAGACACAGAAAATGCTGCGCCGGGAGCTAACAGGGAAAGTATGCGGAGCGCGTCTGTTGAGTTACATTCATGAACGACGCATCTGCGGAGCGAGGGGGAGGGGAAAGTGATCTGTGCGGGAATGTCACGGCAGTGGAGTTCCAGATCTGTTAAAGAGGGCAGCACCGCAAACGTTGCAGCCAGCGAGGCTTCAAGCTCGCGGTTCCTAATGGCAAGAGTCTGCAGGAGGGGGAAGGTACCGGCGAAGGCGCCGAGATGCGACATGTCCTTGGAACTCAACTCCAGCGTAACCTCTCGCCAGCGGGTTGACGCAGCGAGGAAGAGGTCGAGGGCATTCAGACTGTCGGCGTCAGTTTGGAAATGATGGGACCAGAAAATGAGATAGATAGGGGAGTTTCTCGACCGTTCCAGCTGCGCTGAAAGAAGTGCTGCGGGTCTCCGAGGATGAATGCCCAGGAAATGGCACCACAGTGATGGGGACGAAAGTGCCACTGCCCGCCATCTGTTGCAGACCGTCGCAATGATCCAGGGGTCACGGAAAGACGTTTCCATGCGTATAAATTGCAGGAATATTTCGGTCAAAAGCTCGCTGGGGAGGCGTCGGATTCCGGATATCATTCCGATATGAGTGTTGGCGAAGACGCGGAGTTCAGCGCGCTGCCGATTGAGGTTGGTTATCACCTCCTGTAGACGCGCCACCTCGTGATATTTGAAGTCTATTTGTTCTTCAACGGCTCTGATAACGTCTCGGATCGTGGATATCTGGACATCGGAAGGAACGGTGGTGCTGGAAAGCAGCTCAGGATATGACGTCTCCAATGGAAGTTCAGTGTTTCCGAGTCCAGCACCACAATGCACAGAACATGGTGAATGACAGGACATCTTGCGGTGAATACTGAGCCAAGATAAGCAGTGAATCAATGCGAGGCTCACCTCCGAATCGGTTTGGTTTTTGGTAAAAGACTCGGAGGAGGTTACGTGATCAGTCCAAACAAGACCAATCATACACAGTCGGTTGCAGAACTTGAACAAGGAAATAGATATGAGATCCTGAGCTAGTCCGAGGTCGAAATTGCTTTGGACAAATAACCAATAGGGTTGTTCACAGTAGCCTTTTTTTCGCTCCTTTTTCACTCCTTTTTCTTTTTCTTTTCCTTTTTCCTTCCTTTTTCAAAGAGGGAAGAAGAAGGGAGTCAAAAAGGAGTTGAAAAAGGGCCCTTTTTCCATTCCTTTTATTTCCCCTTTTTCAGACTGCTTTCCCCCCTCGTTTTCGTTCTTGTTGGGTTAGATGGTGCATAACCTCTTAAATATGCCCTGAACAGGCCTTGTGATCCTTCAAGGACACAAATATTCTAGGTGATATACAAGACCAGCAATGTCTCCTTTCTCTCTCCTCTTTTCGAAATCCCTGTGCTTACCCGTTCACAGTAGCCCATTTTTGTTCACTTTTTCGCTTCTTTTTTTGTGGTTTTCGGCCAATTTTTGATGTGGGGAAGCGAATTTTTGGGTGGGAGACCTTTTTGCATGTCTGAATGGAAAAGGGGAAAAAAACCTGGCAAAAATCGACGGGAACATCAAAAAGGAGGAAAAAAGGAAGAAAAAAAGGGAAGAAAAAGGGCTACTGTGAACAACCCTAAATCACCCGAAGAAATTTTCGAAAGCGTCCTGGCCACGATCAAGGTTAACTAGTACTAGCGTTAGGCTGCTGGCTTTGGACGGACCTCACTATCGATTTTCGGTCCATACCTGTATGGAGTGCCCATGATTTGAGATTGCCATTCATTTTTCATGCGGACATATGATGAGGAATTCTCTGGGGAAAAACGCATGAAGTAAAAACAGGTACATATTACACTATGGTCTTTTTCTTGCTGATGCCCACCACGTGGATGTGTCCACAGCATCTCACCTGCATCCCGTGAGTATGTAACTTCTCGACATCCTCGTCAGGAAGCAGGAAACCAAAGTCCACGGATTCGAGGACGCCGACTCGACAGAGCAGCATATGTATGATTTGGCCCGGTATAATTTATGGTTGCGGGGGACAAGACGCCGGAGGAGCGGGGCGACGCGTACCTCGCTGGTGGTGGCGAGGACGTGCAGAACCGCCTGAGCTTCAGGGGACACACCATAGTATTGAACAATCCCAGTGTTGAAGCATAGCATGATGTAAACATAAATTCCACGCAGATATGAGCATGATGGGAACTGTTAGCGAAAAAAGAAGCCCCACAAAGTCGAAACGGGTACTTTACTTATACATGTACATGTACATATTACTGTTCAATGACCTTTTGCTTTCTGGTGCACCTCTTGGATGCAGTTCACCTGCATCCCATGAGCACGCAACTCCTCGACATCCTCGTTAGGCAGTAGGAGCTTCAGGACGACGGATTCGAGGACGCCGACGCGACTGCGCAGCATGCACATGATGCTAGCTCGGCCGCGCAGCTTCTTGCCATGAAGGACAAGACGGCGGAGGAGCGGGGCGGCGCGCGCCTCGCCCGTGGCGGCGAGGACTTCCAGAAGCGCCGCCCGACTTTTACGGCACATTTGAATCTCGAGCTCAACGACGCCGGGAGCCAGCTCGAGCACACGGCGGAGGTCATCTGCAGATATGCGGCTGTCTGAGAGGCCGAGGCGGGTAAGAGGGCAATGTGCGCTACTGAGGAGCTGGATGATATACGGGGCGAGCTCGATGCCACAATATCCACTGATGGTGAGGTCCGTCAAGTCTGGTGCAACGAGCGCACTCAGCACGTTTTGAATAAACAATGGATTGCACCCGTTGAAATGCAGACTGTGGATGTGGGACATCGTTGGTTGCAAAACCGCGTCGGGGTTGGTGGGGGCGCGACAGCGACACACGGAAAATGCTGCGCCGGGAGCTAACAGGGAGAGTATGCCGAGCGCGTCTGTTGAGTTACAATCATGAACGACGCATTTGCGGAGCGAGGAGAAGGGGAAAGTGATCTGTGCGGGAATGCCATGGCAGTGGAGTTCCAGATCTGTTAAAGAGGGCATCACCGCAAACGGCGCAGCCAGCAAGTCGTTTCCGCGCTCGCGGCCCCAAATGGTGAGAGATCGCAGGAGGGGGAAGGTATCAGGGAAAGCAGCGAGGTGCGACATGTTCTTGGAAGTCAGATCTAGTGTAACCTCTCGCCAGCGGGTTGACGCGGCGAGGAGGAGGGCGAGGGCATTACGGCTCTCGGCGCGTGTGTGAAAAAAATTGGACTGCAGAGTTAGATATATCGGGGCATTTCTGGACCGTTTCAGCTGCTCCGAAAGAAGTGCTGCGGGTGTCCGACGCCGAATGTCAAGAAAATAACACCACAGTGATGAGGAAGAAAGTGCCACTGCCCGCCATCTGCTGCAGACCGTCGCAATGATCCAGGGCCCACGGAAGCGCGTTTCCATGAGCACATATTGCAGGAATATTTCGGTCAGAAGTTCACTGGAGAGGCGCCGCATTAGTCGCATTACGGATATCATTCCGCGATGGATGTTGGCGAAGTCGTGCAGTTCAGCGCGCTGCCTATGGAGGTTCGTTATCGCCGCTTTCAGACGCTCCACCTCGTGAGATTTGGAATCTATTTGTGCTTCAACGGCTCTGATAACGTCTCCGATCGTGGATATCTGGACATCGGAAGGAATAGTGGTGCTGGAAAGCAGCGCGGGATATGACGTCTCCAGCGTCTCCAGTAGAAGTTCAGTACCTCCGGGTCCAGTACTACAATGCACAGAACATAGTGAATGACAGGACATCTTGCAGTGAATACTGAGCCAAGAGAAGCAGCGAATCAATGCGAGGCTCACCTCCGAATCGATTAGTTACTGGCAAGAAGAGCGATTACGTGATCGGTCCAAACAAGACCAATCATACGCAGAGTCGGTTGCAGAATTTGAGCAAAGAAATAGACACGAGATCCTGAGCCAGTTCGAGGTCGAAATTGCTTTGGACAAATAACCAATCACCGGAAGAAAATTTCGAAAGCGTCCTGGCCGCGATTTGGCAACGCTAGCTAGCGCTAGCTCTTCAAGCTTCAAGTTGGACGGACCTTCGCACCATCCATTTTCGGTCCATACCTGTATCGAGTGCCCCTGCTTTGAGATTTCCCTTCATTTTTCATCCAACTTAAACACTGGTTTTTTTCAACTGCTCTTGTGGTACTTAACATTTAATAGGGGCAGTCAGAGTAGCCGATTATGCATCGTTTATGGAAACGATTATGGAGACGATTATGCTTCGATTATGTACTTTTTTGGACGATGAACGGCGAGAAAAATCGTTTAATCGAAGCTTAAACTCCTCCAGAGTCGATTATGCGATTACGGTCGATTATGGATTTTTTTCGATTATCCCACGCTTTAATAAAGCGATAATCGTTTCCATAATCGTGGGCCATAAACGACCCATAATCGGCTACTCTGACTGCCCTTAATAATTGGCTCGCAGTAATTAAACTCTCTCGAAAATTAGATTCTTGTTGACTTCCCCTTTTAGTACGGCCCAGTTTCTCACCAAGACGTCGCTATGTGCAAAATCTGAGCCGGGTATGCAATGGTTTTCGCTCTATTTGTAACTACTTTCATCGTAAACATTGAATCATCCGTATTTATGGAAAGAACGAATTGTTGCGACTTAAGTAACAGAAGAGAGCGCGATACCCTTTGTCTCTTTGGTGCGCACCTCTTGGACGTGTCCATGATAGCTCACTTGCGTCCCATGCACATGTAATTCCTTGACATCCTCGCCAGGTAGCAGAAAGTCGAGGTCCACGGATTCCAGGATGCCGACGCGACTGTGGAGCATATCCATGATTTTGGCCCGGTATAAGATCTTGCTGCGGAGCAGGACAAGACGCCGGAGGAGCGGGGCGAGGCCCCTGGTGGCGAGGACCTCCAGAACCCCCTCCGCTTCATAAGTACGGCGCACGTCAATCTCGAGCTCAGCGAGGCCGGGAGCCCGCTCGAGCAGAGGGCGGAGTTCGTTTGCAGTTATATAGGTATCTGGGAGGCAGAGGCGGGTGAGAGGGCAACGTGCGTTGCTGAGGAGCTGGATGATACACGGGCCAATCTCGGTGCCTAAAATTTCGGCGATGGTGAGGTCCGTCAAGGCTGGCGCAACGAGCGGTCTCAGCACTTCTCCGACAAACTCTGCACTGCAATCTCTGAAGTGCAGAATGCAGATGTGGGACATCGTCGGAGGCCATACCAGGTCGGTGGAGTCGTAACGGTCAGTCACGGAAAGTGCTGCGCCGGGAGCCAATAGGGACAGAATGCGGAGCACGTCTGTTGAGGTACAATAATGAAGGGCGCATCTGCGGAGCGAGGAAAAGGGGAAAGTGATCTGTGCGGGAATGTCACAGCAGTCGAGTTCCAGATCTGTTAAAGAGGGCAGCACCGCAAACGGCGCAGCCAGCAAGTCGTTTCCCCACTCGCGGCCCCAAATGGTAAGAGATCGCAGGAGGGGGAAGGTACCAGTGAAAGCATGGAGGTGCATCATGTCCCCGTGACTCGGCTCCAGCGTAACCTCTCTCCAGCGGGTTGACGCCGCGAGGAAGAGGTCGAGGGCATTGCGGCTCTCGGTGGGTGCGTTGAAACAACCGGACTGAAAAGTGAGATAGATCGGGGCATTTCCGCACCGTTTCAGCTGCTCCGAAAGAAGTGCTACGGGTGTCCGATGCCGAATGTCAAGAAAATGACACCACAGGAGTGGGGAAGAAAGTGCCACTGCCCGCCATCTGCTGCAAACTGCTGCAATGATCCAGGGGCCACGGAAGCGCGTTTCTATGAGCACGTATTGCAGGAATATTTCGGTCAGAATTTCGCTGGGAAGGCGCCGCATTCCGGATATTATTCCGCTATGGATGTTGGCAAAATCACGCAGTTCATCGCGTTGCCTATTGAGGTTCGTTATCACCTCCTGCAGACGTGCCACCTCCTGATATTTGGAATCTATTTGTTCTCCAACGGTTCTGATAACGTCTCGAATCGCAGATATCTGAGCATCGGAAGGAACGGTGATGCTGGAGAGGAGCTCAGGATATGACGTCTCCAGTAGAAGTTCAGTGTCTCCAGGCCCAGCACCACAATGCACAGAACACAGGGAGTGACAGGACATACTACAGCAAACACTGAGCCCAGGTATCCAGCAACGAACAAATGCGACACTCACCTCGGTTTGGTTTGGGCAGAAGAGAAGGTTCGGAGACTGTGTAATCAATCATACGCAAACTTGTCCAAACACTGATTGCAGAAGTTGAAAAAAGAAATACATAGATACGTATGGGATGCTGAGCGAGTGAAAAGTCCGGCGCCCACTCTGTAAATGGCATAAATCCGTTGCAAAAATGCTGGCTTGCTTACAACTTTGTGTTGGACATCGTCGTCGATTATTCAATAATTATAAATGACAACTGGGAGCTGAAAAAAGTTATAAGTTACAAGTATGCGAGGCAGGTAATCACTACTATGAAGGATGTGCATAAACGCTCAAAATATCCTACCAAAACTAGTTAGCCCGCCTCGGAAAATGAAAGGAGATACGACGCACCTGTTGATACATCTTGGGAAGAGCTACTAGTGTCCGCGCTCGGGCTCACACTCGCTCCGGCCTCACTCGCACTGGCAGTTCCACTAGCACCTGGACGTCCCGGGCCACCGCTCATGCTCCCGCCTGGGCCGCCAGCTGGGCCACCACCAGGAGCGGCGTTAGGGTTCTCGACACCGCCATTATCAGTGAGTGTCACCGCAGCGCTGGCAGTGTAGTTCGCAGAGGTGTCGATGCCCATCGCACCCCACATCATGAGGCCGTCGGCGAGTGTGTCGCCAAGAAGCACGTACTCGAGGAACGGGTCGATGCTCTCCGCCTCTCCGGAAAGAATCGAGTCCTCCTCGTTCGTCGTCAGCTGTTGCGTGTTGTGCGTGTAGGGCGCAGTAGTCTCGACCTGGGTGATAATCGACTGGTCCATGAAGAACTGGCCGACGTGCGTCACGCGGGAGGAAACGAGGGTGCCGTTGTCGAAGATAGTCGGATTTGCATGCGCGAGGATGTGGATGTGCGTCGCGCGGCCAGTATAATGCCCGGGAAATTTGGTGAGAAACTGCGCCACACCGTCGTCGTCGGTGCCTTGGATACCGCGCAGGAAAGTATTATTCTAGCGGAATGAATAAATATAGAGTAATCTGCAGAGGAAGGTGGAACTTGCAATGTTCGTTGCATCACCGGTACCGACGCCATTACCGCTCGCTACGACACCCGAATACACTCCGGTGGAGTTTGCTGGACAAAGAGATTAATACACAAACAAAAAAGACACCCTTGATAAATGACGCACCATGCCAAAAGTCCAAGTAAATGCGAGGAACAGGTTTACAGGTGTGGATATCAATGAGCTGCACATCTATGTACGTGTCAATACCAACGACATCCTCTCGGATATCCCATCGCATATATTCGCCACCGACGTCTGTAAAACTTTGTCAGAAGGTTGGGAAGACCAATGCAGTGACTTACAGTAAGGGCCTTCTGTGGTTTCGGGAGCAAGCACACAGGACGCGTTCCCGGTGAATAAGGTTGCTGCAGCGGTGTTGTTAGTAACACCAGTCAGGCTGGACTTGTGGTCGGTGGCCAGTGCGCTGGCGGCATCGCGTTTGTAGGCTACGGTGGCAGCTATGAAACATGTCCAGCCCGACTTCCAAGAGAAAAATCGAGCCAGACTCACGGAGACCGCGTTTTTTGCCTGTAGCGGGCGGCGGAAATGCGGCGGCGCTCTATTGCGCGCTCATAAACGCCTCCGCGTTCGGAAAGTTCTTCATGGCACGAAGCAAGAGACCTGCGCGCAACCTTATGGAAGTTGGCACGACGGTGGAATTCTATCGAGCCAGGCAGTGCATGAGAATGTCCCGAAGAGACTCCGGCCAAAGACGATATGGCAAGTGCAATCGGAAGAGTGGAGGAGGCAAAGAGCATGGCGATGCTGGTGAAGATAAGCCGGTTCCGCGCGCCCTTTTAAACCTAGGAAGATATAATATGATGCAATAGCATGAGCTCAGTTCCGCAGCAGTAGATTTCTGAGTTTCTTGGCGTGCGCCGCGACGACGGACAGGATGATTGCACTTTCGAGTGCAGAGTACGTACACTGTCACTGAGTCTTGAATTAAGAGCCAATGAAAACGCAGCAAGTTGCTGCGGAGGGAAGGAATGAAAGAGGCCGACATTTCGGAACTCATTTAGGACGCAACGCAGATGCGACCGACCGCATCCGACCGCTCGCAAAGCTCCCAGAAATCGACACGTCGATGCACGAGAAGAACACTCTCATAGCAGAGATAGAATATAATTAACTTGAAGTATGTCCACCAGCGAAGCGGGCTCGCAGAGAGAGGGGACGCCGGTGGACGACATTGGTGAGCTGAAGGAGTGTAGCCACACATTGACAAATATTATTAAATGAGCCATCAAATTCGGCGGCCAAGCTTGGGCCCGCACAGTTCGAGGCTCAGCGCTCAGCTTCGATGCGTCGAGGAGGAGTAGGAGCGTTCGATCTTCTCCGGGATAATTTTCATTGAACACATTACTGTACTAAAACGTTCAATTCGACAGTCACGCGTCACTGGGGGGGCTGTCGATTGCCAACTTTGGTGCTTGTCACGCATCACCCCGAGGACTGTCGAATAGATTTTCCGGTTCGTCACCCCAAAATCCCCAAATTTCGCGATTTCGACGAATTTTCGGCTCGGATTGTCGAAATTTTGCGCTCGGTCACGCCAAAAAATGCGGTTTGTCGAATTGTCGAACCGGAATTTTCCGTCACGCGTCACCCCCTCTGTCGAACTGAACGTTTTAGTACAGTACGCTGCCTAATTGATCGCTTTCACTTTAGCGAAATGCCCAAGAAATGCCCAAGTTCAACCATGAACTAACCAAGAAAACGAACCCATTTCCCTGCACGTAAAGCTGGAGAAGAAGTGCGGATTTTTCCGGAACTTAAGATGTACTACAACTTAAGTTCGAAATGCGGTCTCAACCACCTAGAACTTAAGTGAGCTAGTAAAGTATTTGGGGAAGCAGGAAGGGGGGGGGACGCAGCGTTGAAGCGGGGTGCTTTGGGGGTGCTCCTCGCATTGAAAATTGAAGTTGTTCTTGGACTAGAAAGGGGTTCGATTATTTCGGCTATTTATTTTGGCAATGGGAAGGATAGAAAGCATCAGTGGTGCGCTGGTACACAATCAAATCATCATTCATGCCTTTCCTGGCATACTGTACCGTCTGATATAAATGATATTTATTATGATAGAATACAACGACTCTGTCCTAGTTTTGGGGGTGAACCGAAACACTCGGTCAGGGTTTCGTATGTCAATGGCCGTATGTGTCTGAAGTTTTGTGTCCGTTTACTATTTTACTTGAATAAACCTCAAGAAAAAGTTGAATGAGGGACTACCTTCGTATTATTTATTATCTCGATCAATATCGTCCAGTGAGCGCGACCGACAGCTATTTATTTTACGGAATCTCAGGCTCAAGCTCCGGGGGTACACCGGCCCATTATCATGTCCCTTGCATCTGTCCGCTACGGGGTCAAAAAAGAACCGCCCACATGCTACGATCTTCGGACATCTTCGTGCTTTCCGAGTAGTCAAGATATAATGTGCCGACTCTCAAAAAACATTACATTGAAACCATATGGTTGATCAGCTCTACTGCCAGTCCACCCGAACGAGGGGCTGATCGTACACATCGTCGTTGACTTTCGTCCATGACTGGGAAGCCCTCAGGTCATTATTTTCGTCGTCAGAAGATAGGGAAATGCTTACGATGAATATGTAATTGCCCGTTCCATCCGTCAAACTCGGATGCGCAACAGTAGAATAGGCGGGGAGAGGTCCTGTTCCGACGGAGCCACTGTAAAACAGCTGGAGAGGATGAACTTGAGTTATTTTGAGAGACAGGCTTGGAGAATAAACTCACCTTCGCCGCGGTCCATGGACCTTCGGGGTTAGGAGCGGTCGAGATGAAAAAGTTGGCTGATGGGAATCCGTCTCCTCCAATCCAAACGTATGACTGGAGAGGACATATTATGGGAAGAAAAATGTGTTTAAATTGCGTGGAGTGAACCCACCTGCCACTTGGGGGACCAGTAGATTGTTCCTTGCACAGAGCTCGTGTTTGGAAGTACTACTCCGGCATTGTTAGAGTCAGGGATGGTTCGAGTCCAAGCTAATCAGAGTGAGGTTTCCGGTCAGATTGATTTCGGTGCTTTCAACGCGAATAATGATCCCGAACTCACCGCCATTGACATAGAATTCGTATAGACTGTGGTCATCCAAGGCTGAAAGGAAGCCCGTGCGGGCTGCTCTTGCGACTGCCAATTTGCCGCCCGGAGTCCCTCCGTACAGATAAACCTTCGATCGAGATAAATGAGTGACCAGATAAGAGTGCGCATTCGCCTTACAAAATTATCGGTCACCACGCTGGCAGCGACTCCATAGCCGATCTGAGAGGACGTCCAAAAAGAGGAGGCGACCACGCTGGTGGATGGAAGAGGGCCTGCGTTCTGCGAAAGAAGGTGGTATATCGAAGTACTAGGCGTATTCACGGCCGAAATCCCGCTGATATGCATCTTTCCGATAAAGGCGTAGGCGTTCACTTGTCCGCCGGAGCCTCGGAAGGTAACCACCGGACCAGTGTCAGGCCAGCCCACCCAACGAGTACCGTCGCCACAAAGGCCGAACTGAGGACATTCGTCAGATTCCAGCGGATAGAAGAGTGTTCCATAGGGTTGCGAGGCCAAGACCAGGCGCTGAGGATTGCTCTTGTCGCTTGGCATACCAGAAAACGTGGCAGTATTAGCGAGTACCCCGGGCCCAGGCCGCCCATTGATAAGTTGCTGTGTATCGCGGCACGTCCAAATCTGCAATGGGTTAATCAGCTTCCCATACTTGGCCCAAGAAAGAGTGTAATCGGCACATACCACGTTATTTGACCAGAGACTGGAGCTGCATGAATCACGATTCATACCTTGATCAACTAGGGACCCATAGCTCGTTGTTGAGGCCACGACAGGCGTTACTGCTCTCCGAGTGACATTAAGATGTAAACCCAGAGCTGTACTGCTCAGAATCAAAGCAACACCAGAAAGACGAAGGATGCTAGCCATGTTGTGGCAAGGTAACAACTCAACTTCTGCTTACTTATAGTACTTGACCGGCTAACGGAATGAATCCTGACGAAGTGAACAAGCGAGGTACGAGCTGCACCCAGAGACTACGGCTCAACTACGGCTGATCCGTTCGCATGTGATCAACTACGGGAAATACTTCCCGCTACTTCCCTACGTAGCCCTACGCACCGCAACTGCGTCAGGTTCAAATTTTCCTATCCTTTTACTATACTTTCGGACCTAATTTCCCTCCTTAGGTCGCTTGTTGAAGGGTTATATCGCTCTCTTCAAATTCTCTTTTGGTCAGGTGGGATGGGGGCTTGTGGAGATCAGAGCTGCTGATCAGAGACGAAATGCAAGGTACTTACATCCGTCCATACTCTTTGAGTGCCACGAGGTCCTTGATTCCGCTTGCTCCAAAGATATTCACCACGCGACCAAGTTCAACACGAGTTCAATCTGCGTTGATCCGATGTAGATGACTTCCGATCAATTATTCACTTGCCTTTCGCCACATCGCAAGCCCGACTGCCAGTTCACCCGATCTAGCGGCTGAACGGAGCAAGATCTTATGCAGACTGGCTGAATTATACGCATGGTCGCAAAAAATTGGGACAGTTCCTCGTCGCGCCCGACGCGCACACGCTCACCGCGCCGTACCTGTGTGCGTTCGGCTTCCGGCCCCTGCGCATGGGAGTAACCTGGGGGACTTCCGGCCGCGGATGGCTCCCTGGGCTTCCCTTGCCCACAGCCTCGTCGGGGTGCAGCACGGCTGTGGACGAGGGGAACACAAGGGCCGGCGACGACGCAAACGGAGACCCCATCTCTTCCTCCGCTCCCTCGTCCCCCATGCATCGTCCCCCGCCTACTCCCCCGTGTTCGAGTGGGCTCCGGCGATGGGTGATAACACCGCTGATGGAGAAGACGGAGAGGGGCGTCTTTCTTCTCTTCCTTCTCTTTCCTGACTTATATAGTACTGACACCCGGCTGATCTCCCTTTTCTTTCTTGCTACACAGTGCGGCGACGAAGCTGTGCTGCACGTACGCGCACCGCATGCAGAACCGCGCAGGCACGCGGAGGTGGGGGGCGTGCTGCGCGCCGCGGGGGTCGTCGTGCCCGAGTCTGCTTCGGCCGCGCTCGCAAGGAAGCGCGGGGGCTCCGCGAGCTCTGGGTCTGCATTTGGCACGACGCGCTCGACAAGGAGCGCGAGGAGCGCGGCGCGGATGGCGAAGCTTACGGCCACAGACCGGGACGTGAACCTCAACACGAACACGAACGCGAGCGGCGCGCGGACGGAAACGAGCCGAAGAAGGGCTCCGCGCCGCCGCCGTGGCTCACGCGCTCCGTATCGGCCTCGCAGCCCTGGGGCGTGCGGCGTACGAGCAGGGGATGCGCCCCTTGTCTGTGCCCAACTGGACGCGTTCCCTGAGTGTGTCATCCGCGCGGAGGTGCCGTCGCTGATTATGATGCGGCTGACGACTCACCGCCGGGGCACTCGCTCTCTGCGTCGTCCTCGCGCCCGTAAGCGCTCGCCGAGTGCGATGCGGACGACGCGGACGACAAGGGGGAGCAGGTGGACGGGGAGTACCACCCGCTCGGGAGGTTCAGCGTGAGCGGGAAGAATGAATGTCTTCAAGAGGCGCGTGGCCGCTGCCGGCCTCTGCACTGGACGACCTGGACGCGCTGTATGCGCGCGGGCCGCGGCGCGCGCTAGGCTTCTGGGTTAATCGGTATGGGGTGCTCTGCGACGAGCAGGAGGAGGCGGGATGATTCGGTCCTGGATTCGGACTCGGATGACGATGATGATTCGGAGGGCTCTTCTTATGCGCTGCTCGTCGTACCCTCGCTCGTCCATCACCACCATTCATTCTACCTTAGTCCAAGCCAATTCTTCCCTAACCCACGCCCACTCCGAATCAATCTAGCGCAGGCGTCGACGCGCAGCACCCGAATTTCAGTCTGGCCCATTTACTATCTCGAAATCGAATTTATACCTGCAGTAAGTAGTCGTCTTACTGGTCAAGGCCTGCACTAACTAAGGCAGGGCACCGCTACTATACTGCTCCTAATCTATTCATCTATCATCTATCTCGCCGCTCCCAAAGTGAACAAACCAAGAACAAACGCCTAAATTGCGAAGTCGACGTCATATGTCTGGGACTTTAAATTTGCCATAATTCACTATCGACCACTCTTAGCGGGTTTGACCTTCTGATAATTATTATCGCAGCTACAACACGATCCGAAAGCACGTTCGCCAGCCTTGTTACTGTCGGTACTATGAATATCCGAAGAGTCAAATTCTCTAGCTACGGGCTCATATCCAAACATTCGCGAGCGAGGACAACTTCTACATACTTCAACTGGATTTCCTACCTCGGATTCAGCAACCACTCTAAATAGATTTACTATCCTGTCGGCACTCTTGATTAAATCTCATAAAAGCAATCACGGTTGCGCACTACCAAAATTAATACCCCCAGCGCGCCCTCTTCGAGCAGGGAATCGTTATCACTAAGCACACGGTCCTACTTGAGCCCTTTCGCCAAACACTCCTACTCGGCAATAAATGACGCTGGCCCCGGTTTCGTTCAATACAATACCCGGGTACCCACTGGTAACTCGCGAGCTACATACTACCAGTACCCGGGACAGCTCCAACCTGATTCTGACCATGGTAATATCGTGTAGGAGCAAGTCTCGGACGCCCCCACTGGCACACCCTCGAAATGAAACTCGATCATTATTGTTCGAGTTGCCCAACATTGAGATTCAACATCAGCGCTTGTTTGCTTTAACTCTCACCAAAATCAATATTCACCACGCGCCCAAATTGCCACTTCCTTCTTTCGACGCATCACCTTAGAAACTCAAACGCTACCGCTCAAACTGACGGGGACGCCCGCCCGCGGTGATGTGCCCTTAAAGGTCGCATCAGACAAACAAACAAACCAAACACCTATCCCAGCACACGACACCCTTGCTTGAATACCCCGAACCAACGGCATTCAGGCCTCAGGAAACCTCACCCGCCAGATGTTAGCGACGGCCAATGGTCACGTACTGCTCCCGGATCAGTAATTTCACAAGCGGATTCAAAGACACGCAGACAGCCGGGTGTTTCCCGACAGCCTCCAAAAAGAGAATCATATATGGCTACAGATATAGCTAGCATAGCTCATATCCATTCGTATTTTTGCGTAGGGCGACGTCTTGGTGAATTACTGGGCTGTTTTCACATGTCCTAAAAGGAAGGGAACCCAACTTGACCCAGCATCTTTTAGCAAGAAAATTGCACAAGTAGGTAGAAAATCTGTGAAAAGGACAACCAGGGCCTGTAATAAAGAGTAGAGTGAAGGGAAATACGAGTTGCAGGTAGCTCGTAACTTGTAAGTGGCTCTAAATTCTATCCTTGGCGAGACCGTGGTTAGAATGAGCTACACGAGTTGACTTGCATCCCGTGTGCGTATAGCTCCTCGACATCCTCATAAGGCAGTGAGAAATCGAGGCCCACGGATTGCAGGACACCGACGCGACTGCGTAGCATACACATGACACTAACCCGGTCCAAAACCTCGCCGTGGAGGACAAGACGGCGAAGGAGCGGGGCTATGCATGCATCGCTCGTGGTGATGACGTGCAGAATCGCCTGAGATTCGGGGGGGCCCTTCAATCTCCAGCTCAACCACGGCGGGGATCAATTCGAGTACGCGGCGGAGGTCGTCTGCGGATATTTGGGTGCGTGTGAGGCTGAGGCGGGTGAGAGGGCACTGCGATTTGCTGAGGAACTGAACGATGTACAGGGCGATCTCAGTGCCATAATCTCCTCTGATGGCGAAGTCCGTCAAGGTTGGCGCAACGAGCGTTCTCAACACGTCTCGGAGAAAGTATACACTGCATTCTTTGAAATGCAGAATCTGGATCTGAGAGGTCGTCGCCTTGGGTACCACGTTGTGCTCGGAGAAACAGCGCCGCAGGGTGAATTCGGTGCCGGAGGCCAGTAGGGAGAGTATGCGGAGGACGTCTGCAGAGCTGCAATGATTAATGGTGCATCTGCGGAGCGAGGAGAAGGGGAAAGTTATTTGTGTGGGAATGGCATGGAGTTCTAATTCTATTAAAGAGGGTAGCACCGTAAACACCTTAACCAGGGAGGCTCCAAGCTCGCGGTTCATAATGGCAAGAGTCTGCAGGAGGGGGAAGGAACCAGCGAAGGCACCGAGATGCGACATGTCCATGAAATTCAACTCCAGCGTAACCTCTCGCCAGCGGGTCGACGCGGCGAGGAAGAGGTCGAGGGCTTTGAGACTGCTGTCGGCGGCAGTTTGGAAATTATGGGACCGGAAATTGAGATATATTGGGGCGTTTTTGGACCGTTCCAGCTGCTTTGAAAGAAGTGCCACAGGTGTCCGACGCCGAATGTCAAGAAAATGGCACCACAGTACTGGGGAAGAAAGTGCCACTGCCCGCCATCTGCTGCAGACCGTCGCAATGATCCAGGGGCCACGGAAGCGCGTTTCCATGCGCACGTATTGCAGGAATATCTCGGTTAGAAGTTCGCTGGGAAGGCACCGCATTCCGGATATCATTCCGATATGGGTGTTGGCGAAGACGCGCAGTTCAGCACGCTGCCTACTGAGGTTCGTTATCACCTCCTGCAAACGCGCCATCTCGCGATCTTTGGAATCTATTTGTTCTTCAACCGCTCCGATAACGTCTCGAATAGCAGATATCTGAGCATCGGAAGGAACGGTGGTGCTGGAGAGGAGCTCGGGATATGACGTCTCCAGTAGAAGTTCAGTGCCTCCGGATCCAGTACCACAGTGCACAGAACATGGCGAGTGACAGGGCATCCTGAAGTAAATACTGAGCCAAGAGAAGCAGCGAACCAATACGAAGCTCACCTCCGAATCGGTTTTGGGCAAGAAAAGTGATTACGTGATCAGTCCAAACAACACCAATCATACGCAGAGTCGATCCAACACTGATTGCAGAACTTGAGCTTGAACAAGGAAATAGATACGAGATATTGAGCCAGTTCGAGGTCGCAATTGCTTTGGGCAAATAACCGATCACCCGAAGAAATTTTCGAAAGCGTCCTGGCCGCGATTTGGCAACGCTCGTTCGCGCTAACTCTTCAAGCTTCAAGTTGGACGGACCTTACCATCCATTTTCGGTCCATACCTCTATCGAGTGCCCCTGATTTGAGACTGCAATTCATTTTTCATCCAACTTAAACACCGTTTTTTTTTTCAACTGCTCTCGTGGTACTTACATAACAATGATAACATTGGCTCGCAGTAATTGAAACTCTCTTGAAGATTAGATTCTTGTTGACTTTCCTTTTAGTACAGCCCAGTTTCTCACCAAGACGTTGCTGTGTGCAAAATCTGAGCTGGGTATGCAATGGTTTTGGCTATATTTGTAACTACTTTCACCGTAAGCATTGAATCATCCGTGGTTAAACGAACAAAATGCCACCTAATTACGATTGATGGGAAAAGAACGAGTTGTTGCGACTTAAGTAACAGAAGAGAGCGCGATACCCTTCGTCTCTTTGGTGCGCACCTCTTGGACGTGCCCACGGCAACTCACTTGCATCCCATGCACATATAATTCCTCGACATCCTCGCCAGGCAGCAGGAAGGCGAGGTCCACGGATTCCAGGATGTCGACGCGACTGTGCAGCATATCCATGATTTTGGCCAGGCATAAAACCTTGCTGTTGAGGAGGACAAGACGCCGGAGGAGCGGGGCGAGGCCGCTGGTGGCGAGGACTTCCAGAACCCCCTCCGCTTCATAAGCAGGGCGGATATCAATCTCGAGCTCAGCGAGGCCGGGAGCCAGCTCGAGCACACGGCGGAGGCCGTTTGCAGATATTTCGGTGCGTAGGAGGCAGAGGCGGGTGAGAAGGCAACGTGCGTTGCTGAGGACCTGGATGATACACGGGACGATTGGGGTGCGATAATTTTCAACGACGGTGAGGTCCGTCAAGGCTGGCGCAACGAGCGCTCTTAGCACGTTTCGAACAAATAATACATTGCACCCGCTGAAATGCAGACTGTGGATGTGGGACGTCGTTGGCGGCAATACCGCGTCGGGGTCGGTGGGGGCGCGATAGCGACACACGTAAAATGCTGCGCTGGGAGCTAACTGGGAGAGTATGCGGAGCGCGTCTGCTGAGTTACAATCATGAAGGACGCATCTGCGGAGCGAGGAGAAGGGGAACGTGGAATGTCACGGCAGTGGAGTTCCAGATCTGTTAAAGAGGGCAGAACCGCAAACGGCGCAGCCAGCGAGGCTCCAAGCTGGCGGTCCCTAATGGCAAGAGTCTGCAGGAGGGGGAAGGTACCAGCGAAGGCGCCGAGATGCGACATGTCCTCGGAACTCAACTGCAGCGTAACCTCTCGCCAGCGGGTTGACGCGGCGAGGAAGAGGTCGAGGGCATTCAGACTGTCGGCGTCAGTTTGAAAAGAATAGGATAGGAAATCGAGATAGATAGGGGAGTTTCTGGACCGCTCCAGCTGCGCTGAAAGCAGTGCTGCGGGTGTCCTAGGCTGAGTGCCAAGAAAATGGCACCACAGTGATGGGGATGAAAGTGCCACTGCCCGCCATCTGCTGCAAACCGTCGCAATAATCCAGGGCCCATGGAAGCGCGTTTCCATGAGCACGTATCGCAGAAATATTTCGGTCAGAAGTTCGCTGGAGAAGCGCCGCATTCCAGATATCATTCCACGATGGATGTTGGCGAATTCGCGCAGTTCAGCGCACCGCCTATTGAGGTTCGTTGTTCCTTGCAGGTTCGTTATCGCCGCCTTCAGACGCGTCAGCTCGTGATATTTGGAACCTATTTCTTCAACGGCTCTGATAACGTCTTGGATCGTGGATATCTGGACATCGGAAGGAACGGTGATGCTGGAGAGGAGCTCGGGATATAGGGTTTCCGATGGAAGTTCAGTGTTTCCGAGTCCAGCACCACAGTGCACAGAACATAGTGAATGACAGGACATCTTACAGTGAATCCTGAGTCAAAAGAAGCAGCGAATCAATGCGAGGCTCACCTTCGAATCAGTTGCTTTTTGGCAAGAAAAGAGATTACGTGATCAGTCCAACCGTAACACAAAGTCGATCAAACACTGGCTGGCAGAAGTGGAACAAGGTGAGACCCTGAGCCAGTTCGAGGTCACAATTGCTTTGGACAAATAACCGATCACCCGAAGACTTTTTCGAAAGCATCGCCATCTTCAAGTTGGATGGACCTCAAAAAGGCGGTGACCTCAGTCTGATAGTCGCCTCACCATCCATTCAGGCCACACCTGTCAATTTTTTGGGAGTGCCCCGGGTTTGAGATTACCGTTCATTTTTCATCCAACTTGAAAAACCGTAATTTTGCTTATGGGCTCGCAGAACTTAAAACTCTCATAAAAATTAAGATGTGTGTCAGACAGACCAATTAAACAAGCCCTTCTGAAAAACACACCCTGTAAGACCTAGACAATGCGCAGGTGCAACTTGTGCTCAAACGCGATCAGGCTGGAACCGGTTGAACTTGAGTTTGCAATGAAAGTTAGCTTGTTGTTGCAGGACAGCCCAGTTTCTCACCAAGACGTCGCCGGGCGCAAAATCTGAGCTATGTATGCACTGGTTTTCGCTATATTCGCAACTACTTGCTTTCACTATGAGCATTGAATCATCTATGGTTAAACGAGCAAAACCCCGCTACTTCCGATTTGCGATAAAAGAAAAATTCTTACTAAGTAGCAGGAGAGAGCGTAATATCCTTCTTCTCTCTGCTGCGCACCTCTTGGACGTGTCCACGGCAGCTCACTTGCATCCCGAGTGCACGTAACTCCTCGGCATCCTCCCCAGGCAGTAGAAAATCGAGGTCCACGGATTCCAGGACGCCTACGCGACTACGCAGCATACGCATGACGCTAACCCGGTCCAAAACCTCGCCGTGGAGGACAAGACGGCGAAGGAGTGGGGCTATGCATGCGTCGCTCGTGTTCGTGATGACGTGCAGAACCGCCTGAGATTCAGGGGACCCTTCGGTCTCGAGCTCAACCACGGTGGGGATCAATTCGAGTACGCGGCGGAGGTCGTCTGCGGATATTTAGGTGCGTGGGAGGTTGAGGCGGGTGAGGGGGCACTGCGTTTTGCTGAGGAACTGAACGAGGGACTGAGCGATGTACGGAGCGATCTCGGTGCCATAATTTCCTCTGATGGCGAAGTGCGTCAAGGCTGGCGCAACGAGCGTTCCCAACACGTCTCAGATAAATAATTTGTCGCATTGTTCGATATGCAGAATGCGGACGTGAGAGGCCGTCGCCTCGGGTACCAAGTCGCCCGCGAGGTAACAGCGTCGCAGGCAAAATTCGGCGCCGGGGGCCAGCAGGGAGAATATGCGGAGGATGTCTGCATAGTTGCAATGATTAAGGGTGCATCTACGGAGCGAAGAGAAGGGAAAGGTTATTTGTGCAGGGATGTCATTGCAGTAGAGTTGCAGATCTGTTAAAGAAGGCAGCACCGCAAACGGTATAAGCGGCGAGTCTCCTAGGCCAGGGCTCAAAATGGCAAGAGTTCGCAGGAGAGGGAAGGTGTCAGTGAAGGCACCGAGGTGTGACATGTCCACCCAAGTCAGATCCAGCGTAACCTCCTGCCAGCGGGTTGACGCGGCGAGGAAGAGGTCGAGAGCATTGCGGCTCTCGGTGGGGGTGTTGAAATAACTGGACTGGAAAGTGAGATAGATCGGAGCATTTCTGCACCGCTTCAGCTGCTCCGAAAGAAGTGCTGCGGGTGTACGACGCCGAATGCCAAGAAAATGACACCACAGGAGTGGGGAAGAAAGTGCCACCGCCCGCCATCTGCTGCAAACCGTCGCAATAATCCAGGGGCCACGGAAGCGCGTTTCGATGCGCACGTATTGGAGGAATATTTCGGTCAGAAGTTCGCTGGGAAGCCGCCGCATTCCGGATATTATTCCGCTATGGATGTTGGCAAAATCACAGTTCAGCGCGCTGCCTATTGAGGTTCGTTATCACCTCCTGCAGACGTGCCACCTCCTGATATTTAGAATCTATTTGTTCTCCAACGGCTCTGATAACGTCTCGAATCGCAGATATCTGAGCATCGGAAGGAACAGTGATGCTGGAGAGGAGCTCGGGATATGACGTCTCCAGTAGAAGTTCAGTGCCTCCAGGTCCAGTACCACAGTGCACAGAACACAGGGAATGACAGGACATACTACAACAAACACTGAGCCCAGGCCTTCAGCAGCGAACAAATGCGACATTCACCTCGTGGTTTCGGCAGAAGAGAAGGCTCGGACTCGGAGGCTGTAATCAGTCAATCATACGCAAACTTGTCCAAACACTGATTGCAGAAGTTGAACAAAGAAATACATCGATACGTATGAGATGCTGAGCGAGTGAAAAATCCGGCGCCCACCTCTCTGTAAATGGCAGTATCATAAATCCGTCGCAAAAATGTTTGCTTTGTGTTGGACATCCATTATTATGTCCATTCCATCTGTCCGTAACAGGGCCAAAAAAGAACCCTCTGACCACCCACATGCTACGATTTTCGGAAGTCTTACATAGTACGTTCGGAGTAGCAAAGACGTAATGTACAGACTCTCAAATAAGTACAATGAAACGTGGTCGATTGCAGCCCTACTGCCAGTCCACCCGAACGAGCGGCTGGTCGTACACATCCTGCCCTTGGGCATTTTGCAGGAGTCTTGTCCACGACTGGGAAGTCCTCAGGATATTATTTATCTGGTCAGAAGACGGGAAAGACTTACGATGAAGATGTAATCGCCCGTTCCATCTGTCAAAGCTGGATGCGCTACAGCAGAGTAGGCGGGAAGAGCTCCTGTTCCGACAGCGCCAGTGTAGAATAGCTGAAGATCATGGACTTCAGTTAATTGGAGCTACAGGCCTGGAGAAAAAACTCACCTTCGCCGCAGTCCATGGACCCCAGGGTTTAGGAGCGGTCGAGATTAAAAATCTGGCATTAGGGAATCCGTCTCCTCCAATCCAGACGAACGACTGAAGAGGGAATATTGGAATAAGCAGAACGGATTTAAAATGTGTAGAGGAAATCACCTGCCACTTGGGGGAAAAGTAAATTGTTCCTTGCGCAGAGCTCGTGTTTGGAATAATTATCTCGGCATTGTCAGAGGCAGGGATGGTTCGAGTCCAAGCTACTCAGAGTGAAGTTCCCGTCAGATTGATTTCGGTGCTTCTGTAGCCAGGAATAATCCTGAACTCACCGCCATTGACATAGTATTCATAGATACTGTGGTCCTCGAGGGATCCGAGGAAGCCAGTATGGTCTGCCCTTGCGAGTGCCAATTTACCGCTCGAAGTAGCTCCGTACAGGTAAACCTGGGATTGAGGTAAATGAGTGACCATATGATTGGTGAGTGGTCGCCTTACAAAATTATCGGTCACTACGCTGGCAGCGGATCCATAGCCGATCTGAGAAGACGTCCAAAAAGAGGAGCCGACCACGCTTGTGGCTGGGAGAGGCCCTGCCGTCTGAGAAATAACGTGGTACAATGAAGTACTAGCCCTATTCAACTGCGAAAGACCGCTGAGGTGCTTCTTTTGAATGAAAGAGTACGCGTTCACTTGTCCACTGGAGCCTCGGAAGGTAACCACTGGGCCAGTGTCAGGCCAGCCCACCCAACGACTATTGTCGCTGCAAAGGCCGTACTGAGGACATTCGTCGGATTCGAGGGGGTAGAAGAGTTTTCCTAAGGGCTGCGGGGCCAAGACCAGTCGTTGAGTGTTGCTCTTGGCGCTCGGCATACCGGAAAATGCGGCGGTATTAGCGAACACCCCGAGACCAACCTGCCCACTTGAGGTGATTTCCTGTGTATCGCGGCACGTCCAAAGCTGCAATGGGTTGATCTTAGCTTCTCATAATTGGCTCAAGAAGAGTGTACTCAGCACATACCACGTTATTTGACCAGAGAGTGGATGTGCATGAATCACGATTCAAACCTTTATCAAGTAGGGACCCATAGCTTGTTGCCGAGGCCACGGCAGGCGTTACAGCTCTCCGACTGACATTAAGATGTAAACCAAGAGCAGTATTGCTCAGAATCAAAGCAGCACTGGAAAGGCGGAGGAGGATACGAGCCATGTTATGGAAATGGTATAAACCCAAGCTACTTATAATACTTGACAAGTAACTTGAGCGGGACCACATCAAGATATCTGATACGTTTCGATCCCCGCATGCTATATATTATGATCGAATGCGGCAAACACCTTCCTACTTCTGCAGCCGCATCAGGTTCAGATCTTATATGTTCACTGTACCTTGACCCAATTTTTAGATCGCTTGAAGATGTTAGACCACCCTCTTTAAACTTTAGTTGTCTTTTTGGTCAGGCCGGTCGGGGCTTGTATCCGATCAGAGACGAGATCTAAGGTAAATCCGTGTTCTTCGAGAGGCACAAGGTTTCCGATTGAGTTTTCTCCGAAATATTCGGGACGCGAACAAGCTCAACACAACTTTCAACTTGAGTTCAACCTCCGCTACATCCGATGCAGGGAATGATTCGTGATTTCCGATCAATGAGTCTTCCTTTCTGACTCCCACCACAATGCCATCCCACATACCATACGAACTCGTGGCGGCAATCGTCCAAGAATTGGCGGACGATATCTTCTCTCTCAAGGCATGTTCATTGGCGGCGGTTGCTTTCTGTTCACCCAGTCAATGTCTCCTTTTTCGGTCCCTCTGGCTCCACCGAGAAAACTGGCCGCAATCCTACACAACCTCGAAGCGAGCTCTTCACTGGGGAACCTCAGTTCCCTCGGGCACTGTTCAGCGTGCATCTCGTCTTCTGAAGCACTCTCCCCACATCGCGGCGTGCATACGCGATCTCAGCATCGACCTGCCGGGAAGGGAGGAGTCGACAGATGACCATGTTCACGTCTTCCAAATATTGCCGAATCTCGAAAGGCTTATGATCTGCGGGTCGGGGGTTTACGATGATCTGTCGGGTACAATCGCGACTGCGATATTCGACCTCTTGTCCCAACCCAAGCTCGACCGCCTGCATCTTTTGGACATTAGCGAGCTCCCACATGTCGTCCTTTTACGGGCGCTGTTCGCCGTGAGAGTACTCTCACTTAGCGCAGTAGAATTGCCGGAAGCAGATTTCGATGTGCTATCGAATGTCCCTGTCGTCGCTAGTAGGCTGGAGCACCTGCTTGTCACTGCATCCTGCGCGACCTCGACACGCGGCTTCGAAGTCCTGCTCTCCCTTCAGCCACAACTGCGTTCTCTTCCTCAGTTCTCCCTACGCATAAATTCAGCCTCCCTACACTTCGAGTTCAAGCAAAGGCTCCTGGCCGCTTGTGCAGGAACTCTGCAACAGCTCAATCTGGACTTTGAAAGTGCGCTTACCACCGCTTCATAATTATTTACATTTCTGAAGCGACAAAATCAGATTCGTTTAAGCCACCGCTCATACTCCCGAATCTTCCCAAACTGCGCAGAATCGGGCTCTGCATTTTCTCACCACCCCCAAGCTCGACGAGACCAAGCCTACGACTCCTGGACGTGGTCAAGACCCTCCCGCGCGTTTCACTCACTATCGATTTCTTTACTATCGATTTCTCTTTTGACCCAAAGGAGGTACTTTGGGCCTGGATTGCTTGGAGATGGATGAAATCTGCTGTAGACTGGCATGGACAAATTCTATTGGGAACGAGGCTGCCAAGGACAGAGCATTCAAGAGTTTCTGCGATGAAGTGAAGGCGGCACTTCCTGGGAGACGTATTAGCTTCTCGAGAGGACAGGATATGCTGCACAAGTACGTTGGTCGTCTTTTGTAGTATAAGCTCCGTGAAAGAGTCGTATTCTGCAATGCCAGAGGAAAATTGGCCGATGGCTGGTTCTACGATTGTGGTTCGTCATGTCGTCACCTGAAATCTGGCTAGTGGGCGAAACACGCAGGCAAGACTAGATCTTTCATATCCTTCGCTGCTCAGAGAGTATACAAAAGTACGAACTCGTGACACCTATCGTCCAACAACTGGAAGACTACATCTTCTCTCTCAAGGAATGTTCATTGCGAGATCCTTACCAGTTCTCTCGGGCGCTGTTTAGTTCTCGGTCCAGCTCGCGGCGTGCACATGATCGACCCTGATTATAGCCCAACTATACGACTACGGAACTAGCGGCTGAGTGTGTAGACCTTGTGCAGACTGGCCGTGCATCTGAGTTGCATTATACGCAGAGGAGTGAGCGTGAAAAATGGGGCAGACGAGTATTTATATCCTTCATTTTAGCAATAGGCAGACGCTAAAAATACTTCCGTTCTCTTCTGAAACTTCAAACGGTGGGATCGCCGAGATCGGCCAGGAGGAGGAGGATGTATTACTGCGGTGGTCCCTAAAAGGAACAAGCAGGTACTGTACCTACGTACACCACGTCCATGTGTACGCTACAGGGCAGTGCACTGGCAGTGCAAACTTGAAACGGCTGTAAAACAGCTCGCTTGTGGTTCGACAACGTCATTAGCGAGGATCGCCGCTGCGGCTGTGCCTGTAAAAAATGGCATCAAAATAATTAAGCAGCTGAAAATTCACGGGATTTCTTTTTTTTCTTTTGGAATGAAAGTCGATACGAGATTCCGACTGTGGCCGCCGTGTGCATGTATCCCGCAAGACATGTTCAACTGGATGTCGAGGTTGTGATCAATTGCGCGGCATCGTACTTCACTTTTCGGGATGCAAATAATCTTGCTTTGTGCACGAAAATGTCAATAAAAAAGCCAGTCCTGGAAATGGATACCATAGTGGTAATGGTGAGGTTGGTTATTACTTTCAAATTCGGTCGCGTTAGGAAATGTGAAGAAGGTTGGATCAGCTGGTTGGTTCAATTTTAGGTTCATGTAATAAATCATCTGGAGTTCAACACGGTTATTCACATGGCTCTGTCAATCCGCTTCAACAAACTAGTAGGACTCGACCGGTGAGTTTGGTTAATACTTTCAAATTCGGTCGCGTTCGGGAATGTGAAGGAGGTTGAATCAGCTGATTGGCTCAATTTTAGGTTCATGTAATAAATCAGTTCAACACGGTTATTCACATGGTTCTGTCAATCCACCTCAACAAACTAGTAGGACTCGACCTTAAAATCCATGCGGGTGCTATTATCGGTCGCCTTAGGGAATGTTAAGGAGGTTGAATAAGCTAGTTGGCTCAATTTTAGTTTCATGTAATAAATCATCTGGAGTTCAACACGGTTATTCACATGGTTCTGTCAATCCACTTCAACGAACTAGTAGGACTTCAAAATCCATGCAGGTTCCAGGAGCAACTGTCGCGCACAGTCTCTATTACCAGGTTAAATCATTCATTCAACAAGCGAGGCACGAGCTTCCTTTGTTAAAGCGTCTGTCTACGAGAGACTAGATCATTCAACCCAATGGAGGCGCTAACCACCAATCAGACAGGTGGGCCGTCCCTGTCACTTCGCGCGCAGCTATATATCTAATCAGGCCTTAATCTGTCTGTATGTCTGTATGTCTCTCTGTCTCTCTGTCCACTTGTTGCACGCGTTGGGTGGCTTATATTTATAATTAGCTTGCATCACACACGCTTCGATCAACTTGAGGGATCGCTAGCCGCCAATCGGACAGATAGATGCCCTGTCAGCTGCCGTTTTTATTAAAAGTTCCGCGGGAGGTCCGTATGGGCTTGGCGTTCAGGGCTCAGGAGTGCGCTGCGGGCAAATGGGTGGTGACTTTCCGTGAGATTTAGGCGCATAATTGAACATAATCTGGCGCAGTCGTTGATGTACAGGGTATTCATCTTGCCTCAAGAAACTAGATATAATATTCAGGTCTCCGTCTTCCGTGCAACTGGTTGTCGCATATGCGGCAAGGGAGGCGGTCTCTATTCTAGGGCTGAGAATTTATTTTTACCTCAACTTGTCAATATTGCTGCGATAGGATTCATCGTGAGAACGTTCATGCACGATAGTAAACCAGGGTCTCTGTCAACCATGGAGAAGGAGTGAGTATCTATCTAATCCCCCTGTGCGTACTTTCGGAGCAGAGTCAATTAATCAATTCAACTTGGGCATCACGATCGTGTCAGCGATGCTAATTTGCGGATAATGACTGGATGATGGATAATCAGCGGTCGCCGGTCGTGGTCCAGGGCGCTTAGATACGTGTGTTCAATTAGCCCCGAGCGATATCGTGGCCGGTTGTGTTTGCGGGGATGATGCATACTTCCGGGGGCCGAGTTGCGTTGTGATTGTGTTTTAAGGGTTTGAGCGTTTGAACCTGGGTTGATTTTTGGATTTCCAGCCGAGATCTTCGAGTTGGGGAAATTGAAGTAGGGTTCAGGCCAAGGCCCAAGGGATGATCATGATAATCTAATCATCCATGAGTACGATTGACTCTGGGCGGTGAGCGACTGAATGAATGTTCCGGCCTCAGAGTTCGAAGGGTCGAGTGTTCCGGTCAACTTGACCGATCCACTCCCGCTGCCGAGGCATCCACAATGTCAAATAATAATAGCGGAACTTAGCCCGTGAATTGCGGCGCATGGTGGCGACGGGTATTGTGTTTATCTGGGGCTTGTCGATGAATTTGAGTTGGGTGAATTTGGGTCGGTTGATTTTGGGTTCAAACTTGAGAGAGGGAGGGAGATAATCATCTGTAAGGAAGCAAGGAAGTAAGTGTGATTGGTTGACCCTGAGTGGGCGGGGGAGTGTTTTGTTCCGGTCATGAATGTGCCTGTGTGTGTGTGAACGTACACATTACAATAGCAACACACACGCCGCAGTCTACCAGTTAGTGAAGCAAAATAAACACTCCGAAGGACTCCGTCGGACGCCGGATGCTTAATTAATCGAAGGCACCTGTGGGGTTATCTGATCCAGTGGAGAGTCGGGGGTGGGGTTGGTCCAATTTCGCATGGCATGCATCTGTGGAGAGCTCAAGCCGTCTGAGAGAGGGTTCAAAGATGATCTCAAGAGGGATCATAGTCTGATCAATTACATATGTGTTCCGGCTCCGTTGAAGGTTCGAGTGTTCGATGATGCATCAAAAGCCCTGATCCGTCTGTTGCGTCTATCTATCGTTTTCGTTTCCGTCTCGCACATTTACTTGCCCCTCACCACCAGTATGAGTCTGAGTGAGCACATACATACCAAGCTTTGCTCCGTCGGATACTGTAGAGTTTCGTTCAATTCGGATGTCACGCGTCACGGGGACCAAAATTTTCGAATATTTTCGTGTATGTCACGGGTCACCAAGGGCATTTTCGAATGTGCAAAAAAAAAGTCACAAAATGCGCGAAAATGCTCCCCAAAATCCAAAAGTTCCCGCGGCACATGCAATTTTCGTTCTGAAGGCGTGCGCTTTTATAAAGTGCGAAATTTGAGGAGGATCAAGCCAAATTTACTGCGAAAGCAGCAAGATCCAGGTTCAATTCACGAGAAAGACTTGTGTAATTTGCAGAATTCTAGAAAAATCCCGCAACAGTGTGGAGACCCTCCAAAAAATGTACAGATCCCGAATTTCGAGCACAAACAGCTGAGTGCAAGGACAGCGACTGGATTGAGAATTTACGAACTGTTTTTTGGTGTCACGGTCGGTTTGGCCCATTTTCGAAAAGTCAAGTTCGAAAATGCGGGTCACGCGTCACAGCCGCGGAGAATTGAACGAAACTCTACAGTATGTTGTAACCACCCAACCTAATTTAAGTACTGACTAGTAGTAGGCCTGAAACCCAAACGACTACCGGCGCAGATAAATAGTTCATTATGGAATATCATTCCACCTCGCTAGGTTACAGTATGTATGTATGGATAGTATCGCATCAGGACGTGGACCAGTTAATTACTTTGTTGACGGGGTTGGTCGGTACCTTTAGATTAGATTACTCATCCATGTGTGCGACGAGGATTTACGGGCGGGATTCGCATCATCGATATCAGGACGTGGCGAATTAGACTACTAGATTAGATATCGATTGCTAGGACGCCCACAATGCGTGAGAGGAGGATACGGCGTCGACTTCGGATATACATATATAACTCACTGGCAGGTACCTGGATTCAATTAATTTTGCGACGACGTTAACTGCTATACGGCTTTTAGATTATAGATTACTTCCCCACGCGTGGAGAGCGACTGGCAAACGAGACGAAGGCGTATCTGCCTATTGCACCTACATATGCATACCATGCGTTACACCACCCCGTTCTGCCTGCCAGACACACGTCGGTCGTCCCGCCGCCGCCGCCGCCGCAGCCTATCGACGTATCGATATCGATACGCAGTCTCTCGAGCCAAGCCTATAGTTGCTTATCCCAAGCCTTAATACGTAGGATAGGATAGGACAAGCCATCGCGACATCCGTCCATCTCGTCAGGCCCGGACCAGTGGGAAAGGCGGGAGGGCATCATGAGGGGGTGATCAATCGCCAATTAATCAGGATTCAGGTCGCGTTCCCGGTTGATTGGTAAGTGAGTCCGAGGATTCGGGTTTTGACGGCTGCGAACCTTGTTTACTTGCTTGCTTGGTTGTTTGTTTGTGAGGGGAAACGGGTGGGTGTGGCGAGCCAAAAAACAAAACAAAACGGTGAATGGAGCAGGCAAGAGAGAGAAGCAGGGGGGGATTTTTTTATTTGGAGGTAAGTAGGTAACTTGGTGATATACACGAATGCCGGTGGGTGCCGAAGGGTGGGCTTCCATTCTCCAGGCCGGGCGGCCCGGAGGGGATGGACGGGAATTGTGGACGGATTGGGATGCGTTGTCCGGTCGTGGATCGTCGAACTCGGTATCCGGTCGTGGGATACTGAATAATGAATATTGAATAAGGGACGCTGACGGGAAAGAGGTTCAAGGGGTGCAGGGTGTATCATAAAACAAAATAAGCGAAATAGCAGCGAAGTGAATTATTGGAAGATGGTGGTGCCGTTAGGTGTGTTTATTATTGTGAAAATTGACTTTTGATCATGACTTGGGAAGTATTAGACCGGATGTGGCGGAAGAGGTTCTTGGCAGAAGATGAGGACGGGGACTTTTGAAGGGCGAGTGTACGGAGAGATTTTGCAAGTGATAGCAAGCGAGGGGGGAGGGGTCATGCGGGAGGCTTGTCGAGTCACTCGAGATTGACAGAAGAAAGGTGTTTTGTGTTTGCGGTAAGCAATTTACCAATTCCGATTCGCGACGATTTCGAAGCAGGGTCGTTCGTTTCATTGGCTGCGGGCCGCAACGACCAACGGGGACTTCGCCTAGGTAACGTAAAGAGGAATTCTTCTTCGAAGGTGTCCAGTGACCAGTACTAGAGACCAATAGACGGTAGACGGGGCTTGGATGTCGGTGGAGCGCGCGCTCTTACTAGTGCTATTAGGAGTCCACGCCATCTTCGTCACTTCGTTACTTCGCTTAAACTCATCAGTTTGATGGCATTCTATGAAAGTTCGTGAGTTCAAGGAATTTCAACGAAAGTTCGTCACTTTCACTGGATCAACGTACAGCGTGCCTGTCGGCACATCACAGAATCAGCGGTGTGCCGAACTCGGCTGGAGGTTTGGGTTAGCTGGTTACGGTTAGAGGTTAGTGGTTAGAGGTAAGCGGTTAGCGTTAGGGGTTTGTGTTAGTGGTTCTAGTTTGGGTTAGCAGTTAGGGTTGGTGGTTGGTGTTGGGGAAAGGTTTCTATATGAAAAAACCCGCCCGGCCTTGTGTCGAAGGAACAATGATGGCCGATGTTCCGGTTCTTGAACGTGCTGAGTAAAACGACGAACTTAGACAGAAAATCATCGAAAGTAACGAACTTTCCCTAAATGCGATCAAAGTGACGAGGTTTCGTGAAAATAAGCGAAGTGACGAAGTGACGAAGATGGCTACTACCCTACTATTAGTTTAAACGGACGCTCCCCGATGCGGAGGTGCCGCGCCGCGGACCCACAAAAAATGAAACAGGCATTTGCACAATTAATTTCAATAAACGCTTGTTGCGTAAGTGGAATAGTTCAACCCAACTTTCAACTCGAGTTCAACCTCTGGCTAGATCCGATGCAGGGATTGATTTCCGATCAATGGGTTTTCCTTTCTGACTCCCACCACAATGCCAACCCACATACCATACGAACTCGTGACGGCAATCGTCCAAGAGTTAGCAGACAATATCTTCTCTCTCAAAGCGTGTTCATTGGCGGCAGTTGCTTTTTGTTCGCCCAGTCAACGTCTCCTTTTAGAATACTGGTCGCAATCCTACACAACCTCGAAGCGAGCTCTTCACTGGGGAACCTCAGTTCCCTCGGGCACTGTTCAGCGTGCATCTCGTCTTCTGAAGCACTCTCCCTACATCGCGGCGTACATACGCGATCTCAGCATTGACCTGCCAGGAGCGACGGAGTCGACAGATGACCATGTTCACGTCCTCCAGATATTGCCGAATCTCGAGCGGCTTATGATCTGCGGGTTGGGTTTGGGATGATCTGTCGGTGAAGAAGTAAAGGTTGGTCCAAGCGAGGACCTGAGAGTGCCTAGGTCGTGCTGAGAGGAGGATGGAAGTGTGTAGCAATATGGGAGTGTATGATAATGAAGAATGATTCTAAAGCTAAAGCAATTAGTATGAATGAGAAGTGGAAAACTCACCTCAAGCGTGGCTCAGAATCGTTCAGAATCGTCGAAATGTGCACAGGAGAGTGGGTATATGGTGGTAGTCAAGAGCAAGGAGAGATCCCCCTAAATGTACAAACAGTGCCTAAATAAAGAGTGCTATAGCTGAGAACTGAACACTCGACAATCGAACAATCCGGGAGCTACGCAAAGACGAATAGGGAGAGTATGATGGCTGCACAACGTTGACAAGTGGGGGCCCAGACCACTGTCGGCTTGATCCCCAGCGTAGTCCGAGAAAGTTGATGCCTCGAGCCCAGCACCTCGCATAGGCTGTATGTAGCGATAGAAATAAATGTCTGTGGTCAATAATATAAGTAAAATATGGGAGACGCAGTCGAAAAGCTCAATAGTGAATAATTCCTCCGTGAGTGAGAAAGTGATCTTGAGATCTCCAGGAATTCGTTCAGCAGTGGAGTGGATTTGAGTGCTCTCGCACATCGATGAAGTAAATCTGGAGGAGAAATGGAGAGAAATGAGTGTGTACAAGTGGAGTGCTCGATAGTGTGCAGAGTATGTGAGGAATAAAATAATTAAAGAAAGTGTTACCCAAGTGGTGTCAAGCATATAAATCGTGAGAAGAACTATGTCCACGAGGTGGACAGAGTACACTTCCACATCGGTACAATCAGGACTGCGATATTCGACCTTTTGTCCCAACCCAAGCTCGACCGCTTGCATCTTTTGTACATTAGGGAGCTCCCACATGTCGTCCTTTTACGGGCACTGTTCGCCGTGAGAGTACTCTCACTTAGCTCAGTAAAATTGCCGGAAGCAGATTTCGATGTGCTATCGAATGTCCCGGTCGTCGCTAGTAGGCTGGAGCAGCTGACTGTCACCGCACCCCTACGCGACCTCGAGACGCGGCTTCGAAGCCCTGCTCTCCCTTCAGCCACAACTGCGTTCTCTTACTCAGCTCTCCCTACGCATAAATCCGGCCTCCTCATGCTTCGAATTCAGGGAAAGGCTCCTGGCCACTTGGGCAGGAACTCTGCAACAGCTCAATCTGGACTTTGAAGGTACGCTTACCACTGCTTCATAATTATTTACATTTCTGAGGCGACAAAATCAGATTCGTTTGAGCCACCGCTCATACTCCCGAATCTTCCCAAACTGCGCAGAATCGGGCTCTGCATTTTCTCATCACCCCCAAGCCCGACAAGACCAAGCCTACGACTCCTGGACGTGGTCAAGTCTCTCCCGCGCGTTTCACTTACTATCGATTTCTTTGCTATCGATTTCTCTTTTGAACGACCGTACCCACTGATAGAGGTATTTTCGGGCCTGGATTGCTTGGAGATGGATGAAATCTACTGCAGACTGGCGTGGGTAAATCCTGTTGGGAACAAGGCTGCCAAGGACAGATCATTCAAGAGTTTCTGCGATGAAGTGAAGGCGGCACTTCCTGGGAGACGTATAGCTTCTCGAGAGGACAGGATATGTTGCACAAGTATGTTGGTCGTCTTTTGTAGTATAATTTCCGTGAAAGAGTTGTATTCTGCAATGCCAGAGGAAAATTGGCCGATGGCTGGTTCTACGATTGCGGTTCGTCATTGAAGTCTGGCTAGTGGACGAAACATGCAGGCAAGACTAGATCTTTCATGTCCTTCGCTGCTCAGAGGGTTTACCAAAGGTGTAATTCGGCGCAGCTATCGTTCAAGAACTGGAAGAATACATCTTCTCTCTCAAGAAATGTTCATTGCGAGCTCCTTACCAGTTCTCTCGGGCGCTGTTCAGTTCTCGGGTACTATTCAGCTCTCCCACATCGCGGCGTGCACATGATCGACCCCGACTATGACTACGGAACTAGCGGCTGAGTGTGTAGACCTTGTGCAGACTGGCCGTACATCTGAGTTGCATTATACGCAGAGGAGTGAACGTGAAAAATGAAGCAGACGAGTATTTATATCCTTCATTTTAGGAATAGGCAGACCCTAAAAATACTTCTATTCTCTTCTGAAACTGTGAGCGGTGGGATCGCCGAGATCAGCCAGGGCAGTGCAAACTTGAAACAGCTCGCTTAGTATGGTTCAACAACGTCATCGGCTATTAGCGAGGATCGCCGCTGCGGCTGTGCCTGTAAAAAAGGGCATCAAAATAATTAAGCAAGAGAAAAATTCACGGGATTTCTTTCTTTTTCTTTTGGAATGAAGTCGATACGAGATTCCGACTGTGGCCGCCGTGTGCATGTATGCCAAAAGACATGCTCAACTGGACCTCGAGGTTGTGATCACCTGCGCGGCATCATACTTCACTTCTCGGGATGCAAATAATCTTTTCATTAATATTTGCTTTGTGTACGAAAATTTCAATAGAAAAGCCAGTCCTGGAAATGGATACCATAGTGGTAATGGAGAGGTTGGCTAATACTTTCAAATTCGGTCGCGTTAGGGAATGTGAAGGAGGTTGAATCAGCTGGTTGGTTCAATTTTAGGTTCATGTAATACATCATCTGGAGTTCAACACGGTTATTCACATGGTTCTGTCAATCCACTTCAACGAACTAGTAGGACTCGACCTCAAAACAAATTCGGTCGCGTTAGGGAATGTGAAGGAGGTTGAATCAGCTGGTTGGCTCAATTTTAGGCTCATGTAATAAATCATCTGGAGTTCTACACGGTTATTCACATGGTTCTGTCAATCCACTTCAACGAACTAGTAGGACTCGACCTCAAAATCCATGCAGGTGCCAGGAGCAACTGTCGCGCACAGTCTCTATTACCAGGTTAGATCATCATTTTAACAAGCGAGGTACGAGCTTCCTTTGTTAAAGCGTCTGTCTACGAGAGACTAGATCATTCAACCCAATGAAGGAGCTAACCACCAATCAGACAGGTGGGCCGTCCCTGTCACTTCGCGCGCAGCCATATATCTAATCAGGCCTTAATCTGTCTGTCTGGATGTCTCTCTGTCTCTCTGTCCACTTGTTGCGCGCGTTGGGGTGGCTTATATTTATAATTAGCCTGCATCACACACACTTCGATCAAACTTGAGGGATCGCTAGCTGCCAATCGGACAGGTAGATGTCCTGTCAGCTGCAGTTTTTATTAAAAGTTCCGCGGGGGATCCGTGTGGGCTTGGCGTTCAGGGGTCAGGAGTGCGTTGCGGGCAAATGGGTGGTGGCTTTCCGTGAGATTTAGGTGCATAATTGAACATAATCTGGCGCAGTCGTTGATGTACCTGAGGGTATTCATCTTGCCTCAAGAAAATAGATAGCATAAGTATAATATTCAGGTCTCTCTTTCTTCCGTGCACCTGATTGAGCGCGTATGCGGCAAGGCAGGCGGTCTCTATTCTGGGGTTGAGAAGTTATTTTTACTTCAACTTATCGATATTGCTGCGACAGTGAGAACGTTCATGCACGATAGTAAACCAGGGTCTCTCTCTGTCAACCAAGGAGAAGGAGAGAGTATCTATCTAATCCCCCTGTGCGTACCTTCGGGGCAGAGTCAATTAATCAAGTCAACTTTAGCATCACGATCGTGTCAGCAATGCTAATTTGCAGATAATGACTGGATGATGGATAATCAGCGGTCGCCGGTCGTGGTCCAGGGCGCTTAGATACGTGTGTGTGTTCAATTAGCCCCGAGCGATACTGTGACCGACCGGTGTGCTGCGGGGATGATGCTTACTCCCGGGGCCGAGTTGCGATTATTGTGTTTTAGGGTTTGAACGTTTGAACCTGGGTTGAATTTTGGATTTCCAGCCGAGATCTTCGAGTTGGTAAATTGAAGTGGGATTCAGTCCAAGGCCCAAGGGATGATCATGATAATCTAATCATCCATGAGTATGATTGACTCTGGGCGGTGAGCGAGTGAATGAATGTTCCGGGCTCCGAGTTCGAAGGGTCGAGTGTTCCGGTCAACTTGAATGATGCTCCTGATCCAAGCCATCCACAATGTCAAATAATAATAGCGTTAGCCCGTGAATTGCGGCGCGTGGCGCGGTGGCGATGGGCGTGGGGTGAATGGTGTGTGTCTGGGGGTTGAATTTGAGTTGGGGTGAATGTGAATCGGTTGATTTTCGGTTCAAACTTGAGAGAGGGAGGGAGATAATCATCTGTAAGGAAGCAAGGAAGTAAGTGTGATTGGTTGACGGTGGGGGAGTGTTTTGTTCCGGTCAGGAATGTGCCTGTGCGTGTGTGTGGACGTACACATTACAATAGCAACACACGCGCCGCGGCCGCAGCCTACCGGTTGGTGAAGCAAAATAAGCACTTCGAAGGACTCCGTCGGATGCCGGATGCTTAATTAATCGAAGGCACCTGTGCGGGGTTATCTGATCCGGTGGAGAGTCGGAGGTGGGGTTGGTCCAATTTCCCATGGTGGAGAGCTCAAGCCGTCTGAGACGCACCATGATCTGAAGAGGGTTCAAAGATGATCTCTCGGAGAGGGATCATAATCTGATATCGATCAATTAATATGTGTTCCGGCTCCGTTGAAGGTTCGAGTGTTCCAAGTTACGGATGATGATGCATCAAACGGCCAGTGATCCGTCCGTCGACGTCTCTCTATCGTTTTCGTTTCCGTCTCGCACATTTACTTGCCCTCACCACCAGTATGAGTCCGAATGACGGTACTGGGGTCATTTAAATTAATTTTATGTGCTCCTCGTCGTATCGTACTAGTAACCACCCAACCTAATTCAAGTACTTACTAGTAGTAGTCCTGAAACCCAAACGACTACCGGCGTAGATATTGTAGTTCATTATGGAAATATCATAATCCACCTCGCTAGGTTACAGTATGTATGTATGTATAGTATCGCATCAGGACGTGGACCAGTTAATTTCTTTGTTGACGGAGTCGGGTCGGTGCCTTTAGATTAGATTATGTGTGCGACGAGGATTCACGGGCGGGATTCGCATCATCGATATCAGGACGTGGCGAATTAGACTATGTCGTCTAGATTAGATATCGATTGCTAGGACGCCCACAATGCGTGAGAGGAGGATACAGGTACCTGGGCTCAATTAATTTTAATTTTGCAACGACGTTAACTGCTATACGGCTTTTAGATTATAGACTTACTTCCCCACGCGTGGAGAGCGAGTGGCAGACGAGGCGTATCTGCCTATTGTACATGGTACCTACATATGCATACCATGCGTGCGCCACCCCGTTCTGCCTGCCAAACAGACATCATTCGTCCCACCGCCGCCGCCGCCGCAGTCTATCCGCAGCCTGATTCAAGCGGCTCTCGAGCCAAGCCTATAGTTGCTTATCCCAACTTGCTCAATACGTAGGATAGCATCGTGACAGGCCAGGCCCGGACCAGTGGAAAGGGAAACGAGCGGGAGGGCATCATGAGGGGGTGGTGATGAATCAGTCCCTTTGAATTAATCAGGATTTAATCAGGTCGCGTTTGCCCGGTTGATTGGTAAGTGAGTCCGAGGACTCGGGTTTGGCGCTTACATACCTTGCTTTGCCTGCGGCAAACGGGAGGGGGATGAGTCGGGATAAATATATTATATTGTGTCAAGTAAAAAAAAAAGGGGTAGACCGTAGCGTCGAGCCCCAAAACTAAACCGACTACTTTACTTTCAGGAGAATTTATTTATTGGGAGAAGCAGGGAAGTTTTATTTGGAAGTAACTTTGTGATATACATAGTATAGATGCCGGTTGGGTGCCGACGGGTAGGCTTCCATTCTCTAGGCCGGGCGGTCCGGAGGGGATGGACGGGTTTTGTGGACGGATTGGGATGCGTTGTCCGGTCGTGGATCTTCGAACTCGGTATCCGGTCGTGGGATAATGAATAATGAATGTCGAGTAATTATAAGGGACGCTGATGGAAAGAGGTAGGTTCAAGGGTTGTAAAATAAAATAAGCGAAATAGCAACGAATGGAAGGTGGTGGTGCCGTTAGGTGTGTTTTATTATTGTGAGAATTGAGTTTTGCAAATTGACTTTTGACTTGGGAGGTATTAGACCGGATGTGGCGGAGGAGGGTTCTTGGCAGAAGATTAAGGACGGAGACTTTTGAAGGGCGAGTGTGCGGAGAGATTTTGCAAGCGATAGCAACCTGGGGTCATGCGGGGAGACTTGTTGAGTCACTCGAGATTGACAGAAGAAAGGTGTGTTTGTGGTAAGCCAATTTGCCAATTCCGATTCGCGAATGAATTCGAAGCTAGGGTCGTTTAAATCCGTTTCATTGGCTGCGGGCCGCAACGACCAACGGGGACTTCGCCTAGGTAACGTAAGGAGGAATTCTTCTGTAGACTGTAGACGGGGCTTGGATGTCGGTGGAGTGCGCGCTCTTTACGAGTACTAGTTTAAACGGGCGCTCCCCCGATGCCGAGGTGCCGCGCCGCGGACCCACAGAAAATGAAACAGCCATTTTGCACAATTAAGTTCAATAACGCGTTGTTGCGTAAGTGGATATTGAATCAGAGTTTGAGACGTGGTGATGAAAGGTGTTTGACTGAAAGCGACAAGGGTGGCGGAACGGAATGAGCTGCTGGCGCCGCCGAAAAAGCCATCTGTACCCGGCGGTCAAAACACAACAAACATGATAGAGATTTGGACGAAACGAATTCGAACTCTGGAGACTGCGCGTAAGAGAGTGGGCGCACTGCCTTGGTTGAACAGCCACGGCGTAAATCGCGGGCTGTGCTCTGGGGAAAGGCGGTGCAAGTAGGTTGGAGGAGGAGGATAGAGAGACGAATATGAATGTGCTGGCCAAAACACGGTGATTGAAGCCAGCGGGAGTGGGCGTCTGGGCTGTGATGGTCGCTCAGTGCCAGTGTCTTGATGTTTCAGGGCGTTGGCAAGCAGCGACATACAAGAGCAAAGGATTTGTTTTGACGACACCGCATCTCAGCTTTCACCCTCGGTGTACTGCCTTGTCGACCAGCCGTGATTCGAGAATGGCACATCCAAATCAGCACGACAATGAGTATATAGCCGAAGTGGACTTCACACCCCCCTCTCCCGACAACTTTCGTATCGCCCTGGACCCTCAGTCGCCATTTGACTCGTTCGAGTACACAAATCTCGGCAGTCCTCCTTTTCCACACACGCCCTCATACAACGGCTCATATCACAACTCCCCGTACTCGGCACACTCAGAGCTCAGCTTCCAGGGTGAACAAGAGTCCTTTGGTCTTTTTGAGGACGAACCAGCAGGCGGCGTCTCCGTGCCAGACTACGATCCATCCGAATACGACCCACCACAGTCTTCGCTACTCATGTTTAACGACAGGGGCGAGTACACGAACATGCCCTACGATCATAACCAGCTCTCGTCGGTCCCCGTCAACCAGGCCCCAGACCACCGTGGGCCATACGACTACAGCTCCCCATCCAGCAACGGCGGCGGCGACAGCGGCGAGGAGAAGCAGCACCGCAGCAGAGCATCCTCCATCTCGTCAAACCACATCTCCCCCTCACCACGCATGGACGTCGCCCAGTCCTTCGAGAACATGACCTTCCGCTCCCCGAACTGGGGCACAGAGCCCCTGCCCCGCGACCGCCCCGTCTCCCCACACCCGCCAAAGCCCCAGTCCCCACCACGCCTCATCACCGGCAGCAGCTCTGGCCCCACTTTCTCGCCGCCCACCATCAATGCCCCCGAGGGCGACGGCGGCGTCGTTGGCCCACGGCTGCACATCGTGCCTGCGACCCCAGTGAGCGGCGGAGGCGCCGCGTCCACCGCCGTTCCCTTCCAGTCGACTCTCGACACTCTCCACCAAGGTTAGTCATTCTCCGATCACAGTGGATCCTTCGCTAATCTTCCATTAGGCGCGTCTCAGCAGCAGTCCTCCCAGTCGTGGGAACAGCAGCCACAGCAGGATAGCTCACAATATCGCGATCAGGGCAGCTATGAGTACAGCCACGACGGCGCTTCTTCAGGGCTGTCGAATGCACCGCAACTACATAACCCAGCATCCAACAGCAATGGATCTGCACCCAACTTCCTCTTCCCCGGCATGAACCGCACACGCAGCAAGTCAGAGGCGTCGCTCGAGCCCCCGTCGTGGGACACGGGTGGCAGCTTCATGGAGCAGATGAGCAACCCCGGCTCGGCGCTGGACGACGGCACGGTGACCATGAACGATGTGCTGCCTGGCCAGCGCCACAGTCCGCACCACAGTCCACACCGCAGCTCGTTCGGCGCACACACGACGCAGCAGCCGCAGCAGCCACACCTCAACAACCACTTCTCGTTCGGGCCGCCGTCGACAGGGCTCGACCCCAACGGGTACCTCTCACCCGACGTCGGGAGCCTGCGGCGCGCAAAGTCGGACGCCTCACGGCCGACGCACGTGCGGCAATCGCGTTCGGAGGACATCCGCTCGCCGTCGCACCTCTTCCCGCCCGCCCCGCACGATTCTGATTTCCTGAACCGCCAGTTCCTGTCGCCCGTGGAGCCGCCGCCGTCGATCCGCGGGCACCGGCACTACCGCAGCGCGTCGTCGGGGTCGGCGAGGAGCGAGCGCGGGGGCGGGGGGTCGCAGTGGAGTGGCGCGTCGTCGCAGCGGCCCTCGCCGTACCCCTCGCCGAACGTGTCCCCGCACTCGCGGTACGAGGAGCTGCCCGACGTCGACGGCCCCGGGGCGATACACGTGTCGAAGCAGAACGTGACGACCGTGCGCACGAGCAAGGCGTCGCACAACCGGCGCAAGCAGGAGGCGACGTTCATCTGCCCCGTGCCTGGGTGCGGGAGCACGTTTACGAGGAGCTTCAACCTCAAGGGGCACATCCGGTCGCATAATGAGGAGAAGCCGTTCTTGTGCAAGTGGCCTGGGTGTGGGAAGGGGTTTGCGCGGCAGCATGATTGTAAACGGCATGAGCAGCTGCATACGAACTATCGGCCATTTACGTGCGACGGGTGTAACAAGCAGTTTGCGAGGATGGATGCGCTGAATCGACATTGTGCGTTTTTTTTCTCCTCCTTCTCCTTTTCTGTACTGATTTATTTATTTTTTGCAGTGCGCTCGGAAGGCGGGGCGGAGTGCCAGCGGACGCTCGAGGCCAACGGGCGGATGCCGGACTTTTCGAACGGGGGGCTGGTGCCGGGCGACGGCGGGGGCGGGGGCGGAGGAGGGGGCGGCGGGCGCGCACGCTCGTACAGCACGGGGAGCAGCTACCCCGGGTCGCCCGAGCCGCCTGCGCTGCGCATGCCTGGCGCGATCACGAAGACGGAGGACCCGTGGGCGAATATGAACGGCGTGGCGCTGTAGTGTTCCCTCGGTCCGTTCCGTTCGCTTCTCTGGTGTTACTCGGTCTCTCTCCTGCTCCTCGTTGCTGTCAATCACCACCCCCGCTCTCCAATCCGGATCGTTTTCTTTTCTTTCCTTCTATGCTGTTTCTTGATTGTATCAAATCCATCCCATCCATCCACCCGGACTTTCGTTCTTTCCTTCCTTTCCTTTCCTCTTATACAACATCCAGACGTACATACAATATACTCGTTTCAATGCCCCCTTCACGCTACTACGAATCACGATTGACTTGTCTTCGTTTCTTCTTCTCTATATCTATTTGACATTCACAACTTCCAAACTTCTGTACCGTACCCGTTTTCTTGAAAAATCGCAATTGTGTGTGTGCTTTTTTGTAATTTTTTTTTGTGCTTGCTTGCTTTTCTTTTTATGTATACGACCCATTATCATATCATACAGAGCTTTGAGAGTCCGTTCCGTCTGTTCCGTTTTTTTGTCTTTTTTTTTGTATACCACTACTGCTTGCTGTATGTAGCGACTTGGATTGGAATGAATATGAGAATTAGAATTTTCGTTTTGTGGGGGATGCGAATTAGTCATCGCAGGATGTGGCCTGTTAGACAGTCGCCTCGGTGGTCGTCGAGCTCTCTGCTAGTCTCTCGTGACAGACGCTTCAGTATTTCTAATTCGTACCTCATTTACTGAGCTCCCTGCTGTGGACCTCTGGACGAATTCTCAGGCTGCTGCTTCTGTACATATTGTATTCCAAGCTACGCTTTGCTTGGTGACTTGCTATGGCGCAGGTCAACACCAGCTCATACGCTAATGGCGGTGGCGGCGGGCAGACCTCTCCAATACGCGCATCGAATGGCCACGGCGTAGCGCACCCGAACAGTGGCCCCCAAAGCTTCCCTTCGTCGGCCAGTATGGCCGCCCAACAGTTCCCGTCGTCGGCCAGCGTGGCGCAGGCGGTGTCCAGCCTCACGTCGACGGCGACCAACTTGGCGGCGTCGGCGACGTCCAGCGCGTCTGGGTCGAACAACACGGCTGTCTTCCGCGCCCCGGCGCACAAGCACGCACACCACCTCCACTCCATCCCGCCCCGCGAGAAGAGCACGCGCACGCTTATTATCGACCACATGCTCTGGGTGCACGGTCGGTCTTGACCCCCTGTATTTATTTCATTTTTTTCTGATAAAATGTGTGGTATGTACAGGCAGAACACGCTTTGCGCAGGCGCGCGCGGAGCTGGGGATGACGGACCGCACGGGCGGGCCCGGCATGCCCAACTACGTGCACCGGCACCGCCCGGAGAACTACGAGGAGGAGGACGATATCGGGAGCGACGGCGAGGACGCCGTCACGCTCAAGGCGCGCGCGGGCGACCCCGGGCGCCCGCACAACGACGACGAGGACGAGCGTCTGCGCACGCAGGACCTGGGCCTCGCGCGCTCGCTGCGCCTGCGCGCAGAGGGCCTCGAGAAGGTCATCTCAAGCATGCTCGCGCAGCCGCCCCCGCTGCACCCCATCCCGGACGAGGACATGCTCACGCCGCCCACGTCCCCGAAGCTTACCCCCACGGGCCAGCCCGACCCCGCGCACCCGCACACGCTGCCCAACGGCGTGCGCCTGCGCCTCGCGCTCGGCACCATGATCAACGACCTCTTCGCGCGCCAGGCGCCCGTGCCGCCGCACCGCCACCGCCAGCAGTCGGCGTCAGTGTCGGCTGCCACGTCGCCGCGGGTGGTGAGCCCCCCCGCTGCCGCCTCGCCGGGCGCCGGCGCGCTGCCCGTGCCGTACCTCCCGCCCGCGCTCGCGGCGATCGCGACCATCTCGGCGTCGTGCCCCGACAAGCCGAACGTGCAGCCGTGGACGCGCCCTAGCTCCAGCATGCGCCCGGGCCCCGGGCCCCTGTACCCTGTATGTGCACGCTATTGCTATGTAGCAACTTTGCTGATGGATAAAACTACTACTTAGGTGCAGCCGCGCTCCCCGCCCGTTGCGAGCGCGCGCGTGCGCGCGCTGTACAGCGCCGGCGCGGACCCAAGCACCGCGAACGCGCCGCCCGCGTTCCGCTGCCCGCGGCACCTGCACACCGGGTGCGAGATCTGCGTGGAGGCGAAGGCGGGCGTGCGCCCCGGGAGCGGGACGCGCGGGCGCACGGCGTCGTTCGGGGGGGAGTATACTGGTGGGGGCGGCGGCGCGGGGCGGGGGCAGTACTGGAAGGGGATGCCCGGGGGCGTGGGGCCGGAGGGCGGGGGGATCACGGGGTGGCAGGACGGGAGCGGGATCGGGTCGGGGCTCTCGCGGCCCGCGCGCGCGGGGACGGTGCTGCGCCGCCGGATGAAGACGCTGGAGGGGGAGGGCGGCGAGGGCGGCGCGACGGGCGCGGGGAACACGAAGCTGTCGGAGCTGATTAATCGGTTTATGCGGCTGTCGGCGATGGTGGCGGCGGAGATGGGGCGCGAGGCGCGCGGGGAGGAGGAGGAGCCCGCGGCGCCCGCTGTGGATAAGGAGGACGCGGAGATGGAGGTGGACGCGGACGCGGACTACCCTGCGTCGCCTGACGATGCGGAGCGCCACCAGTGGGAGGGGGGCGCGAGCGAGTTGGAGCCGCTGCCGCCGCCTGCGTCCCCCAGCGTCGCGCGTGCGGTCGCGCTCGCCCCGCCGCCGAACCCGTACGAGAACCAGACGCCGATGTACGGCTCCGCGCTGCGGCCCTCGCGGGAGTGGTACCTCCTGCTCGCGGGGCTCCTCACGCGTGCGGTGCTTGAGGGGTATCTCACGGCCGGGTGGACGGGGCCGGACGCGGTGGACTGCTTGCTCAAGGTCGGGCTGGGGCTGGGTGCGGGTGCGCCGTCTGGAGCCACGCCCGGGGGCGCCGATAAAGCCACGGAAGGCGCTGACGCCAAGCCCACGGAGGAGTTCGCAGAGTTCGACCCGGACGAGCTGCCGAGCCTGCTGGACGCGGCGCGCATGCTGTTCCCCGCGCTGCGCGAGGGCAACACGGCGAGCAAGGGGCTGGCGGAGGAGGAGTTTGAGATGGAGATGGAGACAAGGCTGAGGAGGGTGCGTCTCTTTGCTCTCTTTCTGCTCAATCTAATTGTTTCTGATTAATCGCCCCAACGCAGTTCTACGACATCCCGCAGTCGACGCCGGACCTGTCGACGCACATGGAGGACCTCGCGTGGCAGTACCCCGCCGAGCCCGTCGAGCGCGCGGCGGTGCGCTTTTGCGAGGCGATCGAGAAGTGGCGCGGGAAGCCGGAGTTGGAGACGGTAAGTCTGCGTCTCCGTCATCCCCGCTCTTTCGGTTTTCTATCCGCTCCCCTTCTCTTCTCCGCGCCCTCCTCTCCCCCCATTTTCCACCACAACTTGACAAACACGCTCACGCTAACAAACACCCTTTGCAGTACAAGAAAAAGCGACCCGCGTCGTCGATGACGGACACGCCGAGCAGCACGTCCATGTCGATCGACACGCTCGTGCACTCGCCCGCCACGAGCGCGAACACCCCGAACATGAACATGAACAACCAGAGCATGATGAACCAGAACATCGTGCCCGCGACGCCGCGCAGCACGCGCAAGCCGTCGATCGACGTGTACTTTCCGCAGCCGTTCCCGAGGCGCGTGCGGCAGGGGAGGTGGAGTCGGGACGGCAGTAGCGGTAACAACAAAAGGATGCGCGAGGGGGCGAGGATGAGGGCGGACGCGCGAAGGCGGCGAGGACGGGGTAGGGCGGGTTATCTAGTAGGGGCGCACATCGGTATAAGTATTGTATTCACGTTGACCTATTTTTTTTTCTTCCTTTTGTCGAAAATGTTGTGAAATGCTGTGTGTATTTTGTTTGTATTTTTTGTGTATGTACATACTCGTCGACTGGTTGGAATCGTCCTTGGAACTTGGAAGACAGTCGTCCACAAGTGCTATGCTATGTAATCGGGACAACAGGAATGAAAAGTATAAAATGAATCAGCAGTGTTCAACTTCAAGTTCTACTGGACCACCTCTACGAAACCATCCACTGACCGGCTCAAGGTACCGTTCTCGTGTTCCACCTCCAAATGATGTTCCACCAGGCTGAGGAGCCACTTCAGCGTATACTCCAAGCAGTATCCTTCACCCGGTTTCCAGTGCCCACCTGGCACAGGGATGTTCTGCCACACACGTTCGCCCTCGCGGCCGCGCTTGTTTTCGCGGATGTACTTGGCATACGAGCGCTTAAACCCCAGTGCCCCTTGCTCCTGTGCGAGGTTGTCCACGTCGGCGTCGTACATGACGAGTGTCTTCCCTTTCTTTCCCTTCGGCGGGTGTGCGGTCATCAGCACCCAAAGGTGCAGCGGCTCCTTCGACCATGCCTCAAGGTTCATCCCCACAGGGCTCAACTTGGGTGTCGTCATGACTGCAAGGCTGAACCTCCGCCCATTGGCAGAGTCTGTATGGATCCATCCCTTCAAGGTCATCATGCCTTCAAAATCGAGGTCCTTAAAACCTGAGAGCGCCCCGCGCGCCGCTCTTGCTTTCGAGTCCTTCCAGAAGATCGGTGTAGGGCAAATGTTGAAGGATCCCGGCTGATGCACGTCCAAAACCTCCTGCAGCTTTGCAAGGAAGGGACACCATGCTTGGTTCAGCGATTTTTTATCGAGCTTGTGCGCAAGGTTGTGCAGCTCGGCGACATCCGAGTCAGCGAGAGGTTCAGCTTTGTCCGATTCAGGGTGGTCAGAGCTGCTAGTGTGCTGTGATGTGGATTCGGCACACGCGTCGGTTTGCGCGTGCCTACTAGAGCGACGGGGATGTTCAGCAGAGTCCATTGAGTCTTTGACTGTTCAAGTTGAGTTTACATAATCAGAAATGTGCCGCATTGTGATACCGGTGATGGCTAAACTTCCGGTGGCCGACTCCGACGTGAAGGCCGCGGTGGACGCGAACGCGAATGCCACGGCGGTCGCTGTACAACAGTACTACATAGGGTATCACCGCAGCTGGGCGGGTTCATATTTCAAGTTCATCATGATGTAGCTCGGACGGGTGTTGCAGAGTTGGGAAGGTTGGGGTGAGTCACCAGTAGCCGACGGGTGTTGCAAAGCCGGCAAAGTGGTACGGAGTCGCCAAGTAATGATTCGGGAGCAAGATGGCATGGATGCCGACCGAGGCCTGAGGACCGGGATGTTGCAAGAACTTGCTCGTCATATGTCTCAACCCAGCAAGCTATCGTTGGCAACGCCACGCCTCTACCCACCTAATGATCATCGCAGCCATATCGCGTCCCTCCCCCTCCCGCTTCTTCACGTCCGGACCTCCGTCCCGACGTATCTTGGCCTTCATAGCCCTCCCTTCATGCCATGCAGCCTCTATAGCAGGCGCCCAGTCGCCTGCTTCGTACGATTCGCGTGAAAGCTCGCGGCCCACGCCGTCGCAGGCCAAGAGGCGTCGGAGGCCGTGCTCCTCTATGAACAGCGGGCGGGAGACTGCATGCACCGTGAGTCGGTTTGGGTGAATGTACTAGTAGTAGAGTACAATACCGTATACGAAGGGCGTACATGTGTCGACGCACTCTGAGACCGTGTCGTAGCCCTGGCAAGTAAGCGTAAGCTAGAAAGGAAAAAAAAGAGAGAGGGCGGCGGAGGCGAAAACGAAACGAACCAGCTTCCCGAGCAGAACGTCGCCGACGGCCGTCAGGTCAGGCATGTAGACGTCTTTCGGTGCGACGAAGAATCCGTCGGGCAGATCCGCGTCGGCCTGGGTGTTCCACTGCTCTTTGGAGACGCCGCAGACGATGGCAATCCAGGACGCGTCGGGGAGCAGTCGTGGCAGGCCTGGGTAGTCAGTGTCGGGGGTGCTGTCGATGGGCTCGGAGTGGGGATGATCCGCATGCGGTGTGCTGATGTTTAGGCTCGGAGTAATGTTTGCGAACTCGGGGCCACGCGGGGAGCGGGGGGATATTGCCGAGTGCGGCTTCGACGACGGAGGGGCACCTGGGACCCATAGATGCGAGCTGGTGGCGAGAGGCTGGGTCGACTGTGCAGGCTCGGGGATACAGAGACGAGGTAGCCCGGAACATTTCTTTCTACTAGGATTTCTGCTTGGGTTTTCAACACAGGATCTGTCCGGTCTTCGGAATACCTGCCCACCAAAAGAGACGACAAGGATCTTGGTTGAGGAAGGGTCGTGGAGGTCGGGGGGTACGCCGATAGATCGCAGGAGCTGGGAACGGCCGGTAGAGGAGTATATGGCGGGAGAGTGCGACCGGACAAGGAGAGGAACGGGCACTACTTGGCGCAGTGGAGGCTTCGATGGTTGGCATATTGACGGATAAATGGGATTGGAAGATGGCGGTTGGTCCAGAAGGGATATTATGTCGCAGCGGAATTTGTTCGTCAGGGTATCCACCCACTCCGCTGAGGGCAGGGACGGTTGAATTGAGAACGCGGGTATCGGTATGTGTCCTGGGAGACGGAGCAGAAGATCTGCGCATCTGTATCCAGAATGAAGTTGTTCAACTGAGACTTCGATTAGTGTCCGCGGGAGCACGCAAGAATCCTTCGTACCCAGAGGAGCCAATTCGGCGGCTGGCACGGGAATATCAGGGATGACAGGACTGCAGATACCAATCCGCTCAGAATCTAAGTGGGCAGATACGGGGGCGTCCAGTAAGGGGGTTGAAAGATAGCTATACACAGAATCGAAGGTAAAGTTCGTGACCAGGATAGACGGTATCCCGACTGCGGCAGCGGCCAAACTGGCAGGCGGAATATATTATCAGCCTCAGTCACTCCCAAAAAAATGCAAGCAGAAAATTTCACCATCCAATGAAAGCAGAGTCGCTCAGGACGCAATCCGCACCAATCGCACTCAGCCAGTGGCGCTCCGTTTCTAATATCGCGTCTTTCGCTTTGAGAAATGATTTCAACACTGCCACGCTCTGCTGCCGGTCAACCCGATATCTGGTGGAAAAAAATTGCAAAGATTATTTGATAAAGGCAGTAGGATCATTACGCTAGAGGCTGCACGATGACTGGGTCGATGTTCGCGTAGCGGTACACTGCACCAAGTGCAATGCTATCCGTAAACACGTGGATGGGAGCGGACGAAACGACGTGCACTGCTGGTTTTTCGAGCTCCGAGAGGCAAAGAAGATGGCTCGTTAGAGCCGATACTCTCGTCGCGTGTCCATAGCCTGCAAAACAGATGAGCAACGGCTGTTAGTCAAGTTCTTGCTGAGAAACCTCACCGTGTCCGGAACAGTAAAATGCAAACGTTAATGGGGACATTTGACCGAGTTAAAGACGAGTAAAAAGAATCCAGTGAGCAATGGAAGCTGGGGAGATGGTCTTCCTTGGCCAGCCATTTCATGCTGGACGTTTGGGGCAAGATATAAACCAACCGTGACCATGCACGTGGCACAATTGTTGTGACCGGATACCAGCTCCGTCTCAAACTTTGCGGTTGCACTCCTCTATCTGAGTCAATCGTGCCCATTGCGCGGTCCACCTGTTCTCCTGACAGCATTGTGACCTTCAAATTGACGTAAAATGCTTCAAAACCTTTCGCAAGTGGGCAACGACCGCCCGATATCCGTTCCCCCTGCGTTGATTCCGTCTTCAAAATCCGAGCCACTCAACAACCGACCGTCTTCCATCCCGCCCGGAGCTCTCGGTCACCACCGGATCTCAAGCGAGACCAGCAGTATTAATGCACAAAAAGGCCAAACAGGAACGTCGTTGGATCTGATGCCTCATCTTCAACGGTCGGGACCATCTGTGGTCAAGACGAGAACGGGCAGCGTGCTGTCGCGAGGGTTCATACTCAAGACAGATCACTATCCGTCAGGTATGCACTATTGAATTAGCTTTATTCGGGCCTTCAAATGGTGGATAGGTCGCGCTCTTGATCTCGACCTGAATGTTCACGGAGCTCCCAACTTTCGAGCCCCACGGATTGGCGATCTCAATGTTTTTGGAGCAGCTCAGCCACGGACTCAAGGACTACGGGCCATTCTCTCGGTTCTCAGGTGTCGTCCTAACACTCCCAACCCTTCCCACGTCGTCTGGTTTTCTACCCGCGAGGAACCAATCGGTACGTCGGCGTCTCAATGTCGGGCGAGAAGCGTCCTTGTAATCGATATCTTGCCCAAATACCTATTTTCTTGTTCCGCTACTTATCAAACTCCTCCATTTCCCATCAGTATACATTTCCGGACGTCCGTTCGTATTGCGGGATGCGTCTCAACCGAGACGGACGCTCGCCTTATCTGATCGTGCCGAGAACCTTGAGGCTATTGAAACACGACTCAAGAACGACATCCTCCAGGAAGCCTCGAGGTATGTAAACTATAGTTTCCCCGAAAACTTATTCACAGACCCTCAGATACGGCGGCCTAATTTTGACGCACAATGAGATGTGTAAGACATGCCCATTTTTTCCAGTGCGAGCTTGCTTATCGGGCTGCAGCCGCAGATACCGGGGAGGGGGGCTATACTTCCGACATGGACCTCCGTTGATACCGGCAATGTAAAAACGTCAAGGGAGCTTTGGGGTCAAATGAAGGAGCAGGGGTGGAATATTGATGTTCGTGGCTTTACCTCGCTGTTTTCTTCCGTGATGTTGAACTTGCCTCCAGTACCACCGGTATGCAACCGGTTTGACTGACATCAAAGCTATCTAGTCCTGACTTTGCGAAGTATTCCCATTAGTCCAGGTCGGCCAATTGAGGATAATTATCTGGACGCCTATCTCCGCGTCATCCGTGCCACCGATCCGCTGCGCACCGCCCTGGTCTTTTCCTGTGGCATGGGAGCAGTGCGTACTACTTTTGCAATGGTCTGCGCATCGATCGTCCGGAGGAAGCAACTCATCGCGCGGGGCATGCCCGATCCATACTCAATGAAGCCGAGTAATACCCCACTCCCCATCGGAACCCCTACTGGTGTGAGTTTATGTTTTCCCTAAAGTCCGATTAATGAATTGATGTCGCTTGTAGCCTCCAAGTCAGGTATGTCGCTATTTTCTTGCGACTGCAGCTCGCCTATGAGTGTATCCAGGACACAGAATCTAGGATATTACAGGCGCTTGAGCAAGCGAGCGCACAACAAGATCTTAGTAAATCCCTTTTGAGGCTAACATATCTTCTACAACAATGTTCGTGTGCTTATTGATTTGATTGCTGTCCTGAATTGATTCGGTTTCACAGCTTTGCAAAATCGGAACTCGCAATCCGCGATTGAGCTTCTTATGGCGCAACCTACTCTTTTGGAAAATCTCCGCAAGGCCCACATGGGGAGTTACGGAGTGATCCTTAGTTTATTGGGTTGCCTAGACCATGGGCTGCACGCGAAACGACTTGTAGATCGTGTCATTGACGCCAGTAAGCCCAGTCGTTCGTTATTTACGTCACAGCTAGAAGCGTTCGAGCAGCCGATCATGTCACAAACCTTCGTGAAGATATCCTCATCAGCCGCCTGAAGTATTCCATGACCAGTATGGACGAGGCTAAAGGAGAGGATTTTCTCGACAAGGCTGTGAAGGCATTGGAAAAATAGTGCGGTCTTAGTCATTCAGTTCTCGCTTCCGGCTCATTTTCGTAGCTTTTTCGTCATCGCCTTTGCGTCCTATGTCGAAGGGACTGATGATTTTCGTCAGAGCTTCTCTGAGTGGTTGAAAGTATGTTTATCTGGATTATGTATGGCAACATAATAATGACCGTGAATGCTAGGCACGAACCGAAATTTGGAAGTGCGTACAGAATTCTACTACTTAGGCACTTCGCATTTTAATTTCTCCTCTTCCAGTCAAATCAAGTTCTTGCGTAAATCTTACGGCTCGCGCCTGAACATTTTCGCTCCCATCAATGATTTATCATCCCTCTCCAAGACTCATTCAGAGCACCGCTCTCTAGTTCCTGGGAAAAAGAATGACATAGCCATCGCGGGTGGGCAGATTCTTGGGGATGAATATTCAATTCATGTGGTCAAGGTATCTTCCGCGGACCTATCTATGTTTCAGTTTGCTGATGCGCCTGAAGAACCGCAACGGAATCATCCTTCGCGAAGGGTCAGTCATATATTCATGATTTCCCTGATTTTTCTGAAACCATTGTGTTCATCAGTACCCTTCTCAAGTCTGATCAATGGTTGCGGGAGTCGCACCACGTCGACCACGGTGTGCGCGGTGCAATCAATTTCCGACAGGTCCCTGCCACCAACATTTATGCTCTTGGTCAACCCACGCTCGAAGCCATCAACGAGGTAATAACGCGCATAAAAAGTGCTCACCCATCTGCTCGTCGAGTCATATGGATCACGCTGAGAGAGGAACCTATCGTCTACATCAATGGAGCTCCGTATTGTCTGAGACGAGAGGGTTTCTCGTTGCGGAACATGAAAGGTAAAATGATCCTTGACCACTCCGGCTGTCATTTTCACCATCGTCTTCATCAGATTATGGCGGTATTTCTGCATCACGACTGGAGATCCTCGAGGAACGTCTTAGAGATGATGTTAACGCGGAACTGAAAGCATTTGGCGGGAGGTCGGTGCTCTGTTTTCTTTCCTTCCCCCTTCGGCTAAGCCCTTTAGACTTCTGCTTCACTCTGAATCGGAGGATGGATCGGTTATTCCCGTTTGGGAAGAAATTCAGAACGAGGATGTTGTCGTGCTGAAGGATGTTATGGCAGCTCACAGAGCGATTGACGGCCTCGAACTTGACTATCATCGTATCCCGATGACGGCGGAGAGTCCTCCGGATTCTTCCGATTTGCAGGACCTCATCGATGTGGTGCTCAGCGCGTCAAGCAATACACCAATCGTAGTAAACTGTCAGCTAGGCCGGGAAGGAGTACTTTGGCATCTGTGAGTCTTGTAAAATTGTTTGGCCCCGCATCGTTTGATACCAGCTCTGTAGATCATCCTATTATTAATTCGACAGTGGCTCGAATTCCGTCGACTGCCGACAACACCGACGACGCCGAGATATACTAAACGATCGCTTTCTATGCTGTCTATGCCACCGATGGAGCCCGTAGAGTCAACACCCGTTCGAAACCGGCACTCTTATCAGGTTATCAACAGTGAATATTGTATCAGAAATATCGTTACCATGTCTGATTACCTTTTTAGATCTGTTGCGAGTTATTCGGCGGGGTCTCACGGTTAAAGGCGCTGTCGATGATGCCATCGACCGAGGCAGATATAGTTTACAACCTCAGGGACGCGATTGAGGAAGCTCGCACCCGCGCAGACCAAGCGACTGATGACAAGGAGAAGCGCAAGCACGCCCAAAAAGGTCTGCTAAATTGACTGGTTCTGTCACCGGTGCTCAACTTGCGAGTACAGGCTTGCAGAACTTGCGGCGATATTTCTCCTTGATCGTCTTCCAAGCGTACCTCCACTCTACGGAGCCAGACACCAAGAGATCCTTCGAAACCCTGGAGATGTTTGTCAAGAATCAGGCCTGGTGAATAAACCGAAGGAAACTCAGTCCGTGGTCACTGATCCCATATTGATGATCAGTCATCAAAACATTCGAAAAGGAGCTGTTCGCGGATGGTGCAAACGCTCTCAAGCCACTGGAGCGCGCGGATGTGACAGACGCGTTGCCCACCCCGACGAAGGTAATCGATCAACCTTTTTTTTTTTTCAACCGCTTCCTCTGATCCAACTGTCCAGTCAATCAAATCGTCGGAAACCGGTCAGGGAGCATCCTCTCTGCCTCGACTATCCTCAGAACGACATGTTCCTGGGTCTCCAGAAGATGACGCTTCCTGAGTGTGTAGAATGCCTCAAGTTGTTTTATTATTATTTATTCATCCAATAGGCGGATCGAAGGAGCACCTAACTTCCGTCGCGTTCCCCTCATTCTGGGTGCTACGTGTTCGCCATCTTCGAGCACCGAGTCATTAAACACAGACGTGAAGATGGTGTGCGGCAGGTATGTCCGAGGTTCTCCGTCCGGTTTCCAGCGCTCATTCCTTTCCAGTGGCATGCCAACAGTGGATGGGTACTGTTTTTTTTATTCGCCATGGTGTGGAGTTGATTCAGAAGACAGGCTACGTCGAGCCCTATTACGAGTTGACGCTGGCCCTTCAGGCAAAAATAAAGTCTTTTGGACTTCGTTGCGCGAGGTTGGTTCAGCTAATTCCTCACGTGACTTGTTTTTGATGAGATTCAGGAACCTGTGATTTACATCGCCGGAAGTCCACATGTTCTTCGCCTTGCTAAACCGCTCGAGAACGTCGAGTAAGATTGTACTGGCCTAAAGACAGTCAGTTTACTTACGCCTCTATTATTTCAGGGCTACTGGTGTCACGACGGGTATAGTAGAGCGAATGGAAGAGAGCTTCAAGAAGGACGTCCTTCGAGAGCTTAAAGCCAACGCGGGTCGGGTTTTGCTACATGATGAGGTCGAAGACCGCAGCGGATTTTCTATCGTTCCTCTGTGGGAGACGGTCTCTGAGGCCGATATATTGACCCCGAGAGACGTCTTTAATTTGATGGCCAAAGAAGGTTTTAATGTGAGCCTTTTAATACGAGGAGAGCCATTTGCTGACTTCAATTAGATTGATTACGGTCGAATCGCAATTGTGAGTCGATCTTCTCGGAGATTAAGAAGTCATTAATTTATTGGGACCAGACGGATGAACAAGCCCCTCTTCCTGATGCACTTTCGCTGTTGTTCGACCGCATCAAATCTGGGCTAACGCAAGCTGGCGATTTTGTGTTCAACTGCCAGATGGGTAGAGGCAGAACGACAACCGGCATGATTGCAGCATGTCTGATAGCGACAACAATGAATTGGAATGGTCAGGAGGATATATTTGATCACGACGAGGCCGTGGAAGACGTATACAATAGTATGGACGGTCCCTCAGAAGAGGAAGCTTATCTTTCAGGTATTTCTTCCTTCCTGATCTCGATAACGTTATCATGGCAGCTGCACAGGAGAGTACAAGACCATCCTCCAACTCGTCGGTGTACTTTCGTACGGGAAGGTTGCTAAGCGATTGGCGGACCAGGCAATTGACCTGATGCAAGATGTTCAAAATCTTCGGAAAGCAATCTATGAGTGAGCCATCATCTCCGCTTCGCACTTTGCTGTCCATTCTAACTGTTCCGCTTAGCTACAAGCTCAAGGTAGACGCGTGCGAAAAGGGAACTCCTAAAGAACAAAAGCTGCGCAATGTTACTGTGAACTATCTGTTCGTTGTTCTAATCTCAGCTTTTTACATTGACTGACATATCATCAGCTATCGATATGGATCCCTTATTGTCTTCGCCAACTACCTCATCGGAATACAAGAAAAGAAAGAATCGGAAGCATCGTTCAC